>JALGPY010000005.1:53619290-55083894 GCA_023055425.1 Linanthus parryae
ATCAAGAGAACTGGAATCACTCCAGTGAATTCTATTGTCGGTTTACAAGAGTTTCCATCACCTTTACCTTATAGTGTTACCAGGAACAATCGCTCAGCTCAGTCTAAAAAAAGTCGTGAACAAGAATTCACGAACACATGGAAAGGGTTCACCACCTGTCACTAAACGTTTTAGCTGAGCATAGACACAGATTAATTTAGCTCAACAATTGTACGTCCTTACCATATTTACACCCTAAATGACTTCTTAATGAACATAAATTTACCTCATTTAGGAGCCAGATTTCTGGTCATGATGATCCTTCAAACTAAGGTCATTGTTTTCAGAGGACTTCCCTCGCCCGAATACTTTCATCACTCCCTGGCTCCACCAGGTTTTCCACTTCCCCTTCCCCTCTCCCTATACCTAATCATCTCCACTCAAACGGCTTCCCCTTCCAGTTAAATCCAATTTATATGATCTTCCAATAAAACTCAATAATAAATAGTTCTAATTAAGTTGTGAATTGAAGTGTTTACATGTCATTTGTGTTTAATTATATAATGCATACTTAAATCATACACAAAATGTCAAAAAATGTTAAACTTTACTCAAAATAAAATATGCAATAGTATTAAATATACCTAATGTTTAACAACATTTTTCTACATCATATTTTGTTGTAATTAAAAAGATTAAAAAATGTTGCCCAAAGATGCTTCCTCCAAAGAACAACTTTCTCTGATGCTTATCATACTGATCAAGGGCTCGAGTAACCCCAGACTAGGAATATCAACTATTGAATATTGAACAATCAGGTTGTAAGAATCCATGGGGTTCCACCTCAAAACCCCAAACTTAGTAATTATGTTTCTTCTTCTTGAATGTCCGATGTGGGACTTCTTAACACGCCCCCTCACGTGTGGCATTCTTTGGCCTACACGTGGATCTTTTGTTCGCGGGTGGCGGTGAGCATGTGGGTTGTTAGACCATTCACGTGTGTGAGCCGAGGCTCTGATACCATGTAAGATTCCATGGGGTTCCACCTCAAAACCAATTGGCGATGAGGGGAGTAGCCCAGGAAACTTATTAATTATGTTTCTTCTTCTTGAATGTCCGATGTGGGACTTCTTAACACAGGTATGACCATCACGGTCAGTTGGAAGTGCCTTAAGATGCTTGGAAAGGGATTTTCACTTTGAAAGCCAAAATAAATACAAACGTATAGTGAAAGCTAGTTTTGAGTGTGAAAAAATGAAAGCTGCTTTACAGCGATTAGCAAAAATAATAAACTGTCTATTTGTCTTCAGTTGAGAGAGAATAAAAACTACTAGTGGAGCGAATACAACCAGCATATTTTTACTTGCTGGTATTCTCCATTATTGCATTCTCATCACAAAGCATAAGGTGCTATTTTCCATTATTGCATTCTCATCACAAAGCATAAGGTGCTATTTGACACTTGGAAATCAGATTTCAATGGAATGATAAACTAAATCAACTTTAGGGATTCTAGTTCAACTCAAACAGGCTATAAAAAGGCCCTGAAGCAGTCACTTTAAAAAACCCAAGCAATATCAGTAAAAGAGCTTTCTAAGTCATTTGTCTGTTGCTTCAACTACTCTCTCATAGCCATGGATCCATACTACTACAACCCAAACCAATACAACCACCACCAGTACGGAGCAGCACCTTCACCACCTACCTTCAACATTTACGGCCAACCTATGGTCAACCATCACGGCCCGCTGCCTTACCACCACGGCCATGTCGGTCATGTGCCTGCATATCATGGCTCCGGCCACAACATGTATGGTCATCATGGTCATGGTTACATGAGGCATCACAAGATTAAGAAGTACAAGGGATACGGCCACGGCCACGGAGACAGCAGCAGCGACAGCGATTAAATTGTGACGGTCGCACGTACGATGTGGAACTAGGGATGGGAAACCAGTATTAAATAAGAAAAGGTCATATGAACTCATATCATATGATGAAGTCTGTTTTAATTGGTTACAATGATGTTTACCTCTATGGCTCTGGCTTGTCTCACCAACCGTAGAAGCTACTCTCTTATGTTCTAATTTTTATATATGTTTGAATTATGATATTTAGTCTCTGAAATGACAAGTATTTTTCATTATCAAACGTCATTACATGGAGACTGCATTAGAGGTAAGAAAAAGTTACCTGTGGTTGCTTCATCTGACGTAAAGAAAATTTTAGATGAGCAATGAGAATACACATACAAAGAGAAATAGAATCTGATTTAATGATATATTAACAGAACAAAAGTACAGGAATTGAAGTAGGCTGTCCTTAAATTGCATGGTTAGGGACAGGAATCTGAAAACCTCTTTGCATTCAGAATCTCTAGATATGTTTGAGCTAGTAACCATACGCGAAGCAACGGAAGGGAAATTGGGAAAGACCATAAAAACTGCAGCAGCAAAACCTTCCATACTTAACAACTGAAAATATAAAAATAAAAATACTGCAAGAATCTGATGACAATGTTGATAGAACCAAGGGAAGATAAGTTGGAAGAGAAAATAGCTATTCCCCATTTTCTTGGGGAATAGTCATTTTCCTTTGGATTCAACCAGAAAACGCCTATGATTTTCAAGGCCTATACCTTTAAATTCAACCAGAAAGCCATTTCTTAGTTGATGCAGAGCCACGACTTTCACTTGTTGGACATACCTGCAGTTTTAGGAAGATTTCAGCAAAGGAGGGAAAAGGGGGGTGTGTTTCACAAATATCTTTTGTGTTACAGCCTTACAGGAGAATAAAAAGTAGTGGACATCATCAATACTGGTTTACAGACAGAGAATACCTACAAAATTCTCCATCATTGTCTCAAGTCGAAAAAGACAAGGAAGCTTGTCATGAGCAGACTAGAATAGATTCACACAAGAAATGGTATTCACAATTCCTGAAATCATAGAGTGATCTCTTCTTCCTGATCTATAAAGAAGAGTTCCCATAGGTTTTATCTTCCAGTGTTGAGCGTTTACCAACAACAACAAATAACTTTGCCGTCCCCACCCTCAAACATGTCCTCTGCTCAGTGCCAAGAACCCATCCACAAACACAAATTCCCCGACAAAGTGAAGAACTGGCAACCTCTGACACTAAGTGTTACTGAGCATAAATCTGGTGCTATTAATTTTCTGTACATGCATGCAGGACCGCCACTGAGGCAGCCGTCGAGAAATCTTCCTTCAAGAAATTAGAAGATTGTTGAAGAGTGAGGAGATCGCCATATATTTGTGAATGAGATCAACACCACCGGAGCCACTTCCGTGCCAGTTGATGAAGGATGAAACCATGAGCTAATTGCAATGAAACCTGAGTGTGCGTGCGATATATGCAACAAGCTTACCCCTCATAAAGAACATAGTAAGAACTAAAAACCCAAAAGGAAAACAATTTACTGGACACTGTAATACTATAGTATTTACAAGATACGTTATCGATCACAAGAACAGCAGAGCAGTGCAAAACACTACACTCCGCAAAATAAAAGGTTGCCTAACCTTGGCAACAGTAATAGAAAATCAAGAGGTATCATGAAACCTGAAGCAGGAAATCGTCCAATACTTTACGGCCGATACAAATAGGACAAATGACACATGTGAGACCCCCCCCCCCCCCCCCCCCGCACTTTTCATTTTGAGACAAATAGCCTCTAATTGTTAACAGGGTTACATTAAATTAACAAAATTTACTGTAATACCCATTCAGTGTCAATAGGCCTATAAGATAAACCTTTTGGACAAGACGTTCCAAATACTGGAGTCAAGACCACAAGTTTATGTTAATTTTCCATTTGCTACCCTATTGTCTCAGAAACATTTTAGGGTATTCTTCCAGTATTCTGAGAGATTTTAAAGGGTCCAGGAAATGCAATATTGTGTTTTGAGCAATTATGTAGGACCTGTCATTAACGCAAAAAAGAGTCGGCAAACTGGTATTGATGCACACAGTCAAGAGATAATATTCGCAATATGATACTAATGTTATAGATCAAATAATCAAGCAGATCGGAATGAATGTGAGGCAGTGGAAACAAAAGAACCAACTCCATGTACTAAAAATTTCTTCAACTCAACTCAAAGAAACACATACAGCACGAGTTTGTCAAAGAATTTACAGTGTGTTAACGAAGATAAAACAAAAGTTCCTGTTGCATTACTCAATTTAGAGAAGAAAAAAAAATACGGACAAATAAAGTACGAGTTTTTGCTAAGAATTCATGCTGAGTTTACGATGATGCAAATACAAGTTCATGAAACTCAGTCGTGAGTTTGTATTACTTCAAATTCTGGAAAGATATTTATGAAATTTAATTCAGGTTTTCTATTATGAAAAAGTGCCTCTCCAGGCTACTTTTTCAAATATGTGGTTAAAGGCCTAAGCATTTGAGTTCAACCAGAGAGGTATTTCAAGGTTGAAGCAGAGCCGTTAGTTATCTGAACCATACCTACAGTCAAAGGAAGAACAATGGAAAGGAAGAAGTCACAGAGGAAACTTGGCCCTTCTACATCCTTCCACAGCCCACAGGTAAATCTTTCGTGTTACAGGAGAATAAAATGTTGTGGACATGGTTAATAATAGAATATAGACGGAGAACAAACTAGAAGTATTCTCCATCACTGTCTTCGAGTTGAGAAAGATAAGGAAGCCCATGATGAACAAATTCACACAAAAACACTGAAAGAAAAGTGGTGTCTGCATTTTCTTAATCATCTCAACCGTGAAAATAAAGTGGATGGGAATATGAGAAGAGTTGTATCATGAGATAATCAAACTGTGTAAAGAACAAGAGAACTGAAATCATTCCAGTGACTTCTTTTGCCCGTTTTATAAATACGAGTTCGATTAGTTTACCATCCAGCATTAAGAAGTATCAATAAACAATTAGCTTTCTAGTCTCCACTCTCAACTATGTCCTCAGCTCAGTGCCAAAAACCCATCCACGAACACAAATTCACAGACAAAGTGAAAGAACTGGCAACCTCTGTCACTAAGGTATTCACTGAGCATAAACATCAACATGGACATCAGTCGTGCCACGTTACTTCTAAAAACCACCATACAACTGTCAAGCTTCATGATGGCAAGAAAAAGGAAGGCCACTGCCTGCCGCAGATTGGTGACCACAAGAAGCACATGATGAAGAAGAAAAACAAGAATAGGGAATGCAGATGCAGCGACTCTAGCAGCGACAGCAGCAGTGAAAGTGAGGATGAAGCCCGTCAGAAGAGGTACATATACGCACATATAATAAATGAAGCTCAAAAAAGATGAAGCTCCACTTTTGTAATGCCATTGCCTCATTCCTTGCAAATTGTTCGCAAATCTAAAATTTCCTAAATACATAATATATAGCCATTGTTTTTTTGGTGCTTTTGCTTTAATTCATGGTATATGTGTGCAGGACCACCGCTTAAGCTGCTGTTGAGAAATCTCCGTTCAAGAAATTAGAAGATTGCTAAGGACTGAGGAGATCTCCTGATACTAAATGGTACTATGGTGGTAGATAAAAGCGTATTCTATATAGCTATTAAGTGATGGTGATAAGTCGCCTTATTCAGGTCCTGCTGTATTATCTAGAGAAGAATGAACTTTTTATCTTCGAACTGATTACTTAATAGATACAAATATTGGAAAATATGTTGCTTGCTCGAGCAAAAAGATAACTTCCTAATCATCACTTTACAAACATGTTGATGAAACATATATTTGTGGATGAAACTATTAGATGATTGCAATGAAACTCGGAGAGTGCACGCAAGGATAAATACAATTCAGCAAGCAGCTGTTAGCAAAAAAGGAGATAACCGATATGCATAACCCTCAAAAAGAACAGAGTAAGAGATCAGAACACAAAAAGAAGACAATGTGTTGGTAGATATAATATGAAAATAAACATGGCTTCAAATGTACATTAGCTTGAAGTAATATTTACAAGACATGTGACCGATGACAGAAGCAGCTGAGCAGCACAGAACACTGCAACATAAGGCAAAACAAAAGGCTGTCTGACCTCAGAAAAAGTAGTAGAAAATCAAGAGGTGTCAGCTTCCTTTAGATTTTCAGAAAGAAAGGATGCAATTGCATCAACAGCAAGATCTTCAGCTTCTTCTTGGGTGATTCCTGTTGATTGCAGATGCTTCTTTCCAATCTTGAAAGAGTGATCACCGCCATCAATCACATGCAACCTATTAACAGATTTCATTTTCTTCTGAACAGTTTCCAGCTTTTCCAATGGACAAAGACCATCCTTGCTTCCCTTCATGTTACAAACACCACACAAAAGTTGTTCAGAAAGATGAATATCATGAAGCAGAGAGTGTCTTTGAAGTAAGGGGATGATTGGACAGAAGCAAGAACCATATCAACAAAGCCTGAAAATCACAATTAGAAAGAAGCCTAAGAAATGCAAATGATCAAACTGTTAACCAAACGAAGACAGAGCAACTAAATACAGAAGCCCGTGTTTCTGCTTGGATATAATGCTTGCAGTTACAATAGATTGAACATGTTATGACCCATGGGACTAATGAAATATTATCTACCAATTTAAATAAATTAATAGGATTCTCCAACCTCAGACCATAGCTATAGTTTATCGTGTAAATAACTCAACATAGAGACAGGAAGATGCAAATCCTTGTCTGTAAGCAGCGAAAGCAGCAAGTTGGTAGTTTTGGCTGGAAAAGAAAAAGAAGAAGAAGAAAAAAAGAAGCTGAGAGATTTTTTTTATTTTCCGTGCTTATGTGCCATCAATGGAAAAGAACATGACCAATGATATTTTAGTAGGAGAAAGCTCAAGCCGTTCCTTTTTCCTTTTCTTATCCTAGTGCAAGACCAAAACAGAAAATCAGTGAAATAGGAAGAAGTTAAAGGTAAATATTTGGTTCTTTCCTGTATATATATAGTAAATCTCCATGCAGCATCACAATGATTTAAAAGGATGAAATAAATGTGCTTGCCTGTACAAACATAGTTGGGATTGTAAGTTTTAGCAGCGTCTCATCCCGGACTGCCCCTTTCGTACCCTGAAAATTTTCAACTGCAAAGGTTATCTTCTCATTTCGTTTGAAGAACCAATAATGCTAATGCGCAGATGTACTGAAAGCATCAGGTAGAGGCCAGTTTCATTCAGGATCTATTCATTCCAGTTGATCCTCAACCTGAAGAAATTAAAGCATCCCACTTCTACAGTTTCACTGAAGTAAGATTAACAATAGTTATCGGGCAAGATTGGAACTTACACAAGCAGAACAAATGTTTATCCTAGTCAGTTTTACCGTTAATGATGAAGAAGGAAAAAACTATTTGGCATGGTACAGAATCAGGACTAAACTGATACAGCATTGTTGTTTAATTAGATTTTGTAACCATAGAAGTTGTATTTGTTAGAATTGAATGTGGAAAGAAATATTTACCTTTGACCCTGCTTTAGATCTTTTGGTTATACCCTTCCATACTATTTCAACTTAGTATATGAGTTTAAAACTGTGGAAGTCATTAAAGAAAAGAAAACTGAATATGTGAATCTTATAGCTGGAGTATTTACTTGGAACAATAAGCTTGGTCAGCTCTGAATGCCTCGCATACAAAGTCCAGAAATAGCTTTCATTTGGAAATCATCATCACAAGATATCCCATGAGGTATTTTTATGAGTGCATGGAGAACAATAGAAAGTAACGTAAGTATTGACCAGTAAAAATAACAATATGCCAAATTAAACACTCACACATGCCATTTTCCTTACTGATTTATAGTATATATTTCAGATCATAATTGTCACGTTTAAAATATAAAATCATTCGAGTATACAATTCAAACTCAATAGTAAAAGTCAAATTGATATACAAACCTATACTGATAAAGTGCAACATCTTAATTGACTGGTTTGTTCCAATAAAGACATGTCGTCAAGGTGAAATTTGTAAAATTGGATTTAAAATTGGAAATGAATATGCTGCTTACTTATGGCATCTAGTAGCTAGCTAAAAGAAGGCAGCTAAAATTTGTGTCTATCTCTCTCCTACTTTATTTTAATATATAAATATTTGAAGTATTTTATACCTTATGTAAAATACATAACACTACTAGAGCAAAAACTAATAAAATTTGGCTGATTTATCTTTTTACTACTAAAGATTCTTTAAAATGCCAGTAGCTGGCTCTAATTGCATATGACAAACCCAAATAAAGTACTCTCATCAAAACAAAATTAGTTAAAAGAAGCAGTGAAATAGGCACTGGACTCATATGAACCGAAAGCAAATGGGCAACGTAAAAGCCAACCTTCAGTGGGTAACCAAGGCAAACTACAGCTGAAACATCAATGTCTTCTTCAGCAGCCACCATGCAACTGACCCTACACATGTGGTAAACAGACCAGACTATTCAGAAAGATATAGCATGACTGGCTGAGAACAAGTTAGAGATAACGCATATGACTTGCAAAGTTACTTTCTTGTAAGCTAACTTTGCAGTTCATATTATCCATGAATATCAGCAAGCAGTAATTGAGATAACAAAGATACAACTTGGCTACTTCACATATTCTAATGCAGAAAACATAAATACAGCTTCCAAAACAGTAAAGCCGGCAAATCTGTGTATCAAAGTTTCTTTTCTGTGAACCCAATTGTAGCCAATAAAGCCAAACTACAGAGTTACCAGTGCTCCTTCCTTATTGAGGCACATTAATTTCTACCTTGAACCCATTGATTTCCCCACCAAAACAATCGGATGTCCATGGTGCTTTGCTGCGGTCTTTTTCACAACCTCCATGTGGAAAGCCACCAACTTTTCTGCCTTGGGAGGGGCTCCTCGTTTTCCACCTGCGAAATCTGTGAAGAATAGAATCGAAATAGTTTCCAAAGCTTGTGATACTTTTCCAATTGAGATCTTGTAAACCAAATGAAAGTCATGAATACCACTTAGAAAAATGCTTATCCCATCAAAACCCGAGCTAAGAGAGCATGCAATGATTAATGAACTTACACGGGTAATCAAATGTTACAACTTCAACAGCTTGTAGCCCCTTGGCCAACATATCCTTCCATCTGCACAACATAAGTAATAAACGTTTCCTCAACAAAAGCATGAGGTACCCACATGGAATTGGTTGCGGGTTCCTGCGTCATCAAGATAAAAAAAAGAGTATATCTTCATAATGGAGTGTAGTTGAGTTGGTTGTGCATGCATGCTCAAGTGTTGGGGTGTTTGCCTAGAAATCTTGAGTTCAAAACTTGAGGGGAAGTGAAGGGGTACCTATTGACCTTCTTAGCTGCTATAGTGTACGTTTACCCCAGTGCGCTCCTGAGAGCATCTCCAACCCCATGAGGGAGGGGGGGGGGGGGGGGGGGGGGGGGGGGGAAACCGTATAAAAACACGGTTCAAGTCCAACCCCATGAGGGGAGGAGGAGGGGGATGGGGATGGGGTGCTATGGGGGAGAAATTTAGCCTTGGGTGTGGGATGGTTAGGGGGGATTTCCCCATGGACATGCCCCTCCTCCTCCCTATACATGGGTTAAAATGGATAGGAAAAAAATGGATTGGAGATGAGTTGTAGTTGGGGATGGGGATGGGGAGGGGAAAGGAGAAAATGCTGGGCCCAAGAGGGGAGGGGGAAAATGACATGGGTTGGAGATGCCCTGAAGGGTAACAGTTGTGGGTTACCACGTCATCAAAAGAAATAAAGTATCTTCTCATGGTGGCAACGGGTCCGGCCCGCGGGTCGTTTTTGCACGAACCCGGCACGGCCCGGTGGTGGGCACGGCCCGAGCACGGACCGGTACGGACGTGACCCGAGCACGCCCCGCGTCCGGCCGTGCCGTGGCCCGTGCACCCCCGGTTCAAGTTTCGGAGGATGGCGACCCGTGCACGGACCGGCCCGTCCTGCTGCTGACCCGCACGAGTCTGACCCGGCACGTGCAGCACGGGTCGGCCCGCGTGCCTCCCCCTATTTTTTTTTTTTTTCTTCATCAAACACAGCAACGGCTAGTCCAGAGAAAATGTCCTTTTTGACCCCTTTTTTTGAAAAAATCGGCTAGTTAGAGGGGTATAAGTGGAAATCTGAGTATTTGTCTCACAAAGTACTATTTTGCCCCTCCCAACAGCCATATAACGGCTAGTTTTAGGGGTAAAAACGGAAAGATGAAAAATTAGTCCTCCTATAAATACCACTACACTATTATGAATTTTTTCATCTCATTCCCACAAAACTTCATCTCATCTTCTAGTCTTCCACAAAAGCTCTCTCAAAGTGTTGCAATTTTCCTAATTGGCGGTTTTTGAAGATCACATTGTCGGCTTCATCTCATCTTCCACTTCCATTCCCACGGTTACAAGCTATTCCGATCGTACAACATCGTCGGAAAGTTTGTAAGTTTTAATTTTTAGCACTTATTTTTTTGTTGTAGTTTTAGTAAGCTTTAATTTTTTACTTAGGTATTTGAAAAATGTCTAATAATCGTACTTTTAATGAACAATTTGAGAATCCTCTAGAGGATTTTGCTTATGAAGAAAATACTACTTTTCATGGTAATCAAATTGATAGCGAAGATAATGTTATAAATGTAGATGATTCAGATCAAAGTATGCCAACGGCTAGAACAAACGATGATATTAATAGACCTAAGAAAAAAAATAGGGGTTCGGGCACTACGGGTAAACAAACTTCTTATATTTGGCATCACATGACGATTAAAACTATGATGTTTGAAGGTAAACTTTCCGAAAGAATATGTTGTAACCTTTGCGATCGCCATTATACTAAAAGTAAAGATGGAACCGGTAGTTGTAGAAGACATTTAGTTAGTAAACATAAACTTAATGACCCAAATTTGAATGTGGGTAGTAGTACACAATCACAATTAAATTTTGGCCAAAAATTCCAATATACGCATGTTTGAGCTAGACACGAAATTGCATTATGGATAGCCACTAGTGAGTTGCCTATAAACACCGCTTCTAACGTTAGATTTGAAAGAATGATTCAAAACGCTTTTAATCCAGTTAGTCGTAACACTACTAGAGCCGACATTATAAAAAAATTTAAATGCTACAAAACCGAAATTTTAGAACTTTTTAAAACTAATAATTACTCTATTTCGTGCACATCCGATTTGTGGACTAGTAGAACTAATCGTGGTTTTATTTGTGTTACCGCGCACTTTGTGGATGATGATTGGATTCTTCAAAAACGAATTATTGCATTTCGACAAATAGAGTATCCACATAACGCAAAAAATATTAGTGATAGCATATATGATATTTCTATTGAATACGGAATTTCAAACCGCATTATGGGTATTACTTTTGACAACGCATCGGCAAACAATGCATGTATACCTCTTTTGAGAGATAATTTAATTCCATATAACGGCGAACGACTTCATCAAATGAAATGTTTTTGTCATATTATTAACTTGATTGTGAAGGATGGTTTGAAAACTCTAGGCTCAAGTATTGAAAATATTCGTAACGCACTTTTGTATATTTCTAGTAGTAGCCAAAGACTAAAGAAATTTAAAGAAGCATGTGAACTTGCTAACAAAAAAATTAGGAAATTTAGTGTGGATTGTCCAAGTAGGTGGAATGGTACTTATTTGATGATTAGAGGTTGTGAAGGGTACGAAAACGTGATAACGAGGTTTATTAGAGATGATGCTCGCGACGTTGAACTTACTATGAGTGATTGGAAAAGTGCTAGAGAGTTGATGAAAATGTTACGACCTTTTTACGATGCTACAAACCAAATGTCGGGCGTTTATTATACTACAACTAATTGGGCACTAATTCAATTGATGAAAATGAGTAGTATTATAGATGCTTGTAGGCTTCACGAGCAATTAAAAGAGGCCGTAATTAATATGCATGCTAAGTATATGAAATATTTCAAGAAAATTCCAATGATTTTTTGTTTAGCCGCGGTTCTTGATCCACGCCAAAAACTTCAAGCGGTAGAAAAAGCGCTTAATCAAATAGCGCATAACATGGGTGAGGATTTCCAAAGCCAACAATTGATGAGGTTTCTAGTGAATTAAAAAGGAAATTTGACAAATATGTTTCAATACATGGAGAACTACAACCTCAAAATGTGCCTCCATCTACTTCTCAAAGTAATTTTCTTGATCCAATATTTGATTTTGCCACATTTACGGATTGTTCTAGTTCTTATGACCCTTGTGTATCCGAATTGGAAAGATATTTAAACACTAAGCATACTTATGATATTCCAAATATTAACGAATTAGATGTATTAAAATGGTGGAAAAAAAATGCCGAAAGCTACCCGGTTTTATCAATACTAGCACGTGATGTACTAACCCCTCCTGTTTCAAGTAGCCCGTCCGAGTCGGCTTTTAGTTCAGGTGAAAGAGTATTATCAAAGAAGCGTTCAAGATTGACGCCGGAGATGTTGGAGGTGCTCATTCTCACCAAGGATTGGGACGATGCGAAGATGAGAACACAAGATATTCGCAAGGAGGACGAGCTCACTAATGCAATATTCCAAGCCGATGCCGAGGGAAAGACAATAGACGAAGTAGATGGTATTATTTACGAAGACATCGACGACGACGAATGAAGTTATTTTAGAGAAAATAAACAATAGACATTTTTCTTAATTTTTTCTACATGTATAGTTTAGAAAAAAATGCAAATGATAGATAGTTAGGTAGGTGCCAACCTAGTTGGGATGTACCATAACTATAGTGATGCATTATTTCTAACAATTGTAAGCCCAAAATTCAAAAGTTAAGGTATTATTACCATTTTAATAAATTGTTTTTAATATTTAGTTTTCTTCTTATTTTTCAAAGTTTGTTTTTTTTGAATTTGAAATACTTAACAGTTACAACATAAAACAAAATATATATATATATATATATATATATATATACCCGTGACCCGGCCCGCAGCACGGGTCATGGCGTGCAAGTGACCCGTGCACGCCACGGGTCATTTTTCCTCCTCCTTCGAGCACGGCCCGGCCCGGCCCGCTACTCTACTCGGCACGACCCGCGCACGGACCAGGGGGGCTAGGCACGGCCGGGTTTAGGCACGGCCCGGCCCGGCCCGCTGCCACCATGAGTATCTTCACTACTCAGATAATGTCTTTTGTTTAAATCCCTCCAAGACAATATATCAAAGAAAACCCCATGTGATCCCTACTAATCCATCTATCTTTTATTATTTTGAATCACCTCACAACCTCAGAGAAACCCAGTCAGGCACGCAAGCTATAGAAAGAGAGAAAATTGATAGAGCACCTTGCAATGAAAATGTTGAAGAAATGGTAAATTTTTCTTCATGTCAACCAACAAAATTGATGAAAAAACTAATTAGCAAAGTTGAGGCAAATTACAAACATTCATCATAATCGTAAATACCTAATCATCCAATCCGAAGAAGACGGAGCACCAGCACCATGAGCGAAGACCAATACCGGAGACATCCCCTTTCTCTGCGCCTTTCCCACTTTGCTTTCAACCCTAGTAGTCTCTTCTGCTGCTGCAATTTTCCTTTTGCCTTTTGGTGGGACTTCGTCTTTCTTCTTGTTCTTGCGTTTACGCTTACCGGACCGGGACGAAGTAGGAGACATCTCCTTCAGTTCCTTCAGATGATGATCGTCTCGTCAGCCCCAATTATTAAACCCTAACTTGGCAAAACTGGGATGTGATTTTCGCGCCAAATGATAGCCGAGAAGAACCGACCAACCCTCCCACTTTGGAGAGAAATTGGCGATGGTCTGGACTTTCAGGGTCACCATCTCTTCTAGGTCTGGCCCAATAATCATTCCCCTTTAGAAGATCAGGCCCAATCTATTTAATATTTGTTTAGGGAAGCTAGGCCCAATCTTTTTTTTAGAGGAGTTTTCTTTCATTAGATGCCCATTGGGGCTGATGGTCTAACCAAATCCATTGGTGAGGCCCAACAATTTTTTCTCCTTTAGAGGACCAGGCCCAATCTTTGAAACACCACACACTTGGATTCCACCAATGTTGTAAAAAGAAAAAATAAGGCAAAAATTGCAGCAGCGGTATCCCTAGTTTACTGTTATCGCGGAGTTGGCGACCCATAGTTTAAAGTCGTGCAGCCGCGGTACCAATCTTCGAAAGACCGCACAAATAGGTATTCGTGACCAGGGGCGGAGGTAAGTTATATGCTACGGGGTCATGGCCCCCCAAACAAAAAAACATCACCAGTATTGTATATAAAATAACATACATTTTGTTTCATTTACCTTTGTGCCCCCCCCCCCCTACATATCAACATGAGTGGTAATGTTTGATTTTGTAGTTGCAAAGTGATAAGCACCATCACTCTACTTTTCATTTGGAGAAAAAAAAATGAGTCTCATTTTCTTTTATATATTATATTTAAATTTTGTTTTCCTTTTTAATGTAAAAACATTATGAATCTTTTAATTTTAGATAAACACAATATTTTCTCTCCCTCACCCACAAACTTTCATACCCACGTTTCTGTAGGTTTTTCTTGACCGACTCTACCCTTCTCTTTGCTCTGTCAATCTAAACAATATTAGCAGCAAACTATATTGATGATTGATCACTTAAAATGTCTAATTGGGCCAACTACAAATTGGAATCTTCAACACGCTTTTTCAGCAAGGACGAGGGTAAGTATTTTTGTTTAATTTTGTACTATGTTTTTTAATAATCTTGAATTAGGGTTTTGGGTTAATCTCTTGATTTTGGGGTTCTTTCTTGCCATACGATTTTACTAATCAATCCAAATTTGCTAAACCTTAGTTATTGTGAACAGACAATCATGAATGACTTTTGATATGAGAAGTTTCAAATTTCAGCGACTTCGAGTGTTCAACATCACCAGTGAAGTTCAAATTTAGAAGGTAAATTAATGCCCTATACCCGTACTATCACATTTTTGTCATTTTTTTGCTATCATTGATGTAATCCTCTAACGTTTTTTGTTAATTTATGCTATGGTCGTGAAAACGAGAAATTGTTTTAAGTTATTTGAACTAATAATTTTGAAGTTCTATTTCGGCCCTTCCAAGCATGTAATCCTCCCTCCGCCCTTGTATGTGGCTTACAGATGTTAGAAATTGTGGACGGAAGTTGACACATGACTTGCACCTGATTTTTAGAAGGGATATTTTAGACTTTTATACATCCACCAACGCGTTGTCTTGAACCGTATAAAACCTGAAAGTAACACCGACCCTATATTGTTGAAATTGACACTAAATGTGGAATATAATTGGGGTTACTCTCATAGCAACCATCTCAACCTCCATCAAATTGGAATATTGTCGATGTGGAGGTTGTGTTGGTATTTTCTGTTATACTCTCACGATCACTCACGCCTCATGAACGATGAAATAATCGACAAAACACCAAGTTTACGTGGTTCGCTAGCCCAAATTGAGCTAACTACATCCACAGCCAAGAGAGACCTTTAATTATCAAGAGGAACAATTACAATGGAGTCATAGTCATTCTAAACCCTTAGGAGCATATTTATAGTACTTGGAACCGACCTAGGGCCGTCCTACATAGATTAGGAAACAATTCCAAACACGCCAGGAACAGACTAGGTCGTGCAACCTCTGAATTAGGTCGTGCGACCTCTGAATTAGGTCGTGCGACCTACTCCCAAAAACTGTTGTTCCGGATGTTTTCCAGTTAGGTCGTGCAACCTACTTACTAGGTCGTGCGACCTACCTTAAAAAATCCTTTTTGCTTCTTTGCTCTCCATCTTGGTCCTTTGGTCCTCGTTGTTGCTCTTGATGATTTCTTCAATTTATTCAAGGCACAAATCCAACAAATCTCCACCTTGACTTGAATTCTATCATGCAGCATCAACAGCTCCTCTTCTCGAAAATAAAGCTTGCCTCCACCGCACCAAATGTCTCTCGTCACAGAAACTCACTGGACCCCCACTGGGTCCGACATGCCCCGAAGGGCTCACTGGCTCATAATGTTGAGCAATTCCAGACAATGCTGGATTTCGCTCTCCGAAACCGGCTTGGTGAACATATCCGTGGGGGTTGTCAGCAGTCCCCACCTTCATCGCCTTGATCCTGGTTTCATTTCTCAGAAAATGATACCTGACGTCTATGAAGCACCGGAACGCCATATAGGCTGTCGTCCCCGTTTTGTACCCGTCCAGAACGCCGGAATGGCCCGGAACGTTCCCGGAGCGACAGGTGGCGTCCCCGGAAAAACTGAAGTTTCGGAACTTGAGGGGAACGGCGTCGGGACGCGTTTCACCTTTCCGGAACGCTTGGCGAACCTCCGTAGCCGACTTTCAGGAGATCGACGGACCTCTCAGCGTCCTTCACGACATCCGGTGAATTCGACCTCCGCGAGATCGACGGCGTCAGGCGAGTTCCATCTCCACTAGATCCTCGAAAAGGACGGCAGACGCGGCTGTTCGGCGACGGGAACATCAGATTTTGCCGCATCGTCTCTCACAGCAAGAAGAGAAGACAACGTTGAAGTTTGAAGGAGTGCGGCGGCCATGGCTGTAACAACAACTTCTAAACGATGTTGGAGAGGAAAACAAACCCCACTTCACTTTCCTATTTTTACTATATTACCCATGTTTTTTTTACAAAATTGACATTCCTCATAGAAGCCCTAGGATTTCTGTCAACTTCTTTTATTTGGGCTTCTATGTTACATAAGTAAAGCCCAAAGAGTAGGGCTTATTTAATAAGACATATTTTTTTTTAAAGAAATATGACATATTTATGTGTTATATACATTATATAAAATGTTAATAAATAAGAAATTTATGTTATATATAAATATATATATTTATATATATTTAAAAATTGCCGTTCCCCCGGCGTTTCGTCTCCTAATTTTTTGAAAATCGTCGTTCCGGCGTTCCCGTCCCCGTTTCGTCTCGTTCTCGTCCCCGTTTCCGTGCTACATAGCCTGACGTCAATATGCTTGGTCCTTTCATGATGAACCTGGTCCTTAGTCAAGCAAATTGCACTCAAGATATCACAGTAGACTATCGCCTGATCTAGATGTGTCCCTATGTCATTGACTATTCTCTTAAGCCAAATTGCCTCCTTTGCTGCTTCCGTTAGAGCCATGTACTCCGCCTCCGTGGTGGACAAATTCACCGTCGACTGTAGCGTCGCCTTCCAAACTCACAACAGATGCTCTTAGAGCAAATACATAGCCCGTCATTGATCTTCTACTATCAACATCCCATGCATAGTCCGAATCAGAGAAACTAGCTACCAAGATGTTTTCACGTGACCCATAGCATAGGCCAATGTCTGACGTACCCTTAAGGTACCCGAATATCTCTTTCACCGCCTGCCAATGGTCCCTACCCGGATGAGCCATAAAACGACTAACCACACTAACAACAAATGATATGTCTGGTCGAGTACAGATCATAGCATACATAAGGCTTACAACTGCGCTAGCATATGGAACCTTGGACATGTACTCCTTCTCCTCCTCAGTCTGAACGGTGTACATTCCCAGTTTGTTGTTAGTTGCCATATGAGTATCTATAGCTTTAGCTGATAACATCCCGAATCTTGCCAATATCTTCTTGATGTATCCCTGCTATGATAGGAAAAGCTTCTTCTTCTTCTTCTTCCTATCTCTATAGATCTCAACTCCCAATATCTTTCGAGCAGCTCCCAGATCCTTCATCTCGAATTCCGCGCTAAGGGACATCTTCAGTTCTCTAATGTCCTTGATATTCCGAGTTGCAATCTGAATATCATCCACATATAGAACTAGGTAAATACGTGATCCACCATGCAATTCTTTGTGATACACGCAGCAATCATACTCGCACATGTGGTAACCAATCTTCAACATGAAGCTGACAAACCTCTTGTACCATTGCCTCGGCGAATGCTGAAGTCCGTAGAGAGATCTCTTCAGCTTGCACACGTGGTTCTCTCTTTCGGGAACTTGGAACCCTTCTAGTTGGCTCATGTATATCTCCTCTTCCAACTCTCCTCGTAGAAAAGTTGTTTTGACATCCAATTGCTCAAGCTCTAGGTCGTAGTGTGCCACCAATGCTAGTAGAACCCGGATAGAAGTATGTCTGACCACCAGTGAGAAGATCTTATTGTAGTCAACTCCCTCTTTCTGGCTGAACCCTGTTGCAACTAGCCTTGCCTTATACTTGACGCCCTCTCCAAATGCAGTTCCTTCCTTTCTTCTAAAAACCCACTTGCAGCTGACTATCTTCCTTTCCGCAGGCAATTTAACAATATCCCAAGTCGAGTTCTTGCTAAGAGACTCCATCTCTTCTCCCATCGCGACAATCCATTGTTCTGACTCAGAACTAGATATAGCGGCCTTGTAGGAGGATGGCTCATCCTCTACCTCTTCCACTACCTGTAATGCATATCCCACCATACCATCATCCCTGTATATTTTCGGAGGCTTTATGACTCTCATCGGTCTTCCTTCAGCAATACTTTGATGAACTGGTTCCTCTAGTGTAGATGCATCCTCACTATCAGATTCTTCTGCTTCTTCATCTTCGGCTTCCGGGGGCGGTGTATATATATCGAAATCCTTAGGATCATGAGGATCTGACTCTCCCTCCACCTTCTTCTCTGTACTTCCAAGCTCCACCTCCACAGAGTTCTTCAACATATGAGTCTCATCAAAAACTACACTTCTGCTAAGTATAATCTTGTTGTCTGCCCATATCTTGTATCCCTTCACACCTGTTCCGAAACCCATGAATACTCCTTTCTTATCTCTTGGTTCTAGTTTTCCATCATCAACGTGATAATAGGCAACACAACCAAAAACTCTCAAATCCGAGTAATCCACTGCTCTACCGGACCAGACTTCCATAGGAATCTTGCATCCTATATCTGTGTGCAGGCTCCGATTTATGAGATAGCATGCCATGGAAACTGCCTCTCCCCAAACTGCATTCGAAAGCATGCACATTGCTTTCGCTAAAAGCGTCTGATTCATTCTCTCGGCTACACCGTTCTGCTGCGGTGTGTGCCGAACGGTGCGATGGAGTGCAATACCCTGATCCTTGCAGAATCCATCAAACTATGATGAACTGAACTCTAGGCAGTTTTCCGAGCGCAACCTCTTCACCTTCTTTCCCACCTGATTCTCTACTAGCGTCTTCCACTTCTTGAATCTTGCGAAGGCTTCACTCTTATGCTTCATCACGAATATCCAATTCATCCTGGAGTAATCGTCTATGATGCTCAGAAAATACCTGTACCCACCAATCTCCTCGACTCGAGATGGACCCCAGCAATCTAAATGGATATAATCAAGAGTACCTTTCGTTATGTGAACCTCCTTAGAGAACTTGCTACGCTGTAGCTTCCCATACACGCAGTGCTCACAAAACCCTAGGCTCTTGGGCACATGCCCGGTGAGATACCCCTTCTTGGGATGTTCCTGCATTCCACGTTCACTCATATGAACGAGTATCATATGCCACAAATTAGTTAGATCAGCTTCCTTAACCTCGGCTGAGGCAAATCTGACAGACCCTGTGATAGCTGAACCTTGTAGCACATACAAAGTCCCATCCTTGACCCCTTTGAGTAGCACATCCGAGTTCTTGTAGACGCATAATCCTCCACCTTCACCTTTTAAACTGAAACCCTTGTTGTCAAGTAGGCTCAAGGAAATCAGTTTCTTTGTGACAAGCGGTACGTGTCTCACATCCTTCAATGTGCATGTCATCCATCCACAGTCTTGAACCTAATTGAGCCTTTTCCTTTGACCTTGCAAACAGCTCCGTTTTCCAAATGAACGGATCATCCATCTGCGCGGTTGTAGCTTGAAACAACTCCCTGTTATAACATATGTGATAAGAAGTCCTAGAGTCAAGAAACTACACATCGAGTGAATGCATGACATCATCTGCCAGTAGAACGTAATCATCCTCAGATGAATTACCCTTTTCTACCACGGCTGCAGAGCCATTATGTCCCTGTTGTCCTCGTTTATGGCAATCTCTTTTCCAGTGCTCCTTCTCCTTGCAGTAGGCACATACATCCTTGGGTAACTTAGAACCCAATAATTGCTTCTTCTTGTTCTTCTTACCCTTCTGGCTTCCCCGTGACGCCATCAATCCGGAAGCATGGTCCTCTGTACATGTGCTTCACCCTTATGGCGCAGTTCTCTAGAATGGAGTGCCTATCTGACCTACTCTAGAGATAAGTCGTCCTTGTTCACAACGAATGACTGTACAAAGTTCTCGTATGATGGAGGTAACGAGATCAATAGCAGAAGTGCGACATCCTCATCCTCCACCTTCTCGCCAATATTACACAAATCCAACTGAATTGTGTTCAATTGATCAAGATGGTCCTTGAGAGTCGTACCTTCGAGCATCCGCAGGGTCAAGAGCCTTTGTTTGAGCACTAACTTGCTAGTGAGACTCTTATTCATGTAGAGACTCTCTAACTTGAGACAAAGCTTTGCTGCTTCCTTCTGATCTGCGATCTCGATGATTACGTCATCCGATAAGCACAACATAATCGTTGCGTGTGCCTTCTCTTCCAATACCTTGAACTCCGACTTAGTAACATCCATTCATCCCTTGTCTAAAAGGTTGTCTGATTGCTTCAAATGAGAATGTATGTTAGTGGGTAATGTAGGGTTTTGATCATGGATACGCAGCGGAAAAATAAATATTATCCATGCAATACCCTCCAAGTATCACAGGACAAGAGACATAACGATGGTAAGGGAAGAAATCAAGTTACACACCTTAGGGTTTCTCCTGTGATGACTAGTAACGTGAATTGTGTCACGTTCTCTATAGTTGATCCACGCCTAGATTTGAGATCTGGATCTTCCTTCTCCTTTGTGCTAACCCGGAATGAAGGAAGAGGAAGAAGAAATCACACAACGCGAGGAAACAAGGAGGGGCGGCCTCCTTGTTTGGGCCGACGGGATGGGGCGGCGGCAAGGGGGCGGACGGGTCCCTCTTGCTTGCTTGCTCTCTCCTTTTTGTTCTCTCCCACTCAAGTTATGAACTAAAGTCTCATAAGTGTGGGAAGGAAGGAAGGATCATCCTTTATATAGTCCAACAAATCCTTGCCAACTACCTAAAGGACCCATTCTAGTCCTACTAGAATTCGGTTTAGTCCCTTCCTTGCAATTTAGTCCTACTAAGTTTGCAAGGTGTTGCAAAGTGATCCTTCTAATTAATTAATCCTATTAATTAATTCCCAAATCTAGTTCAACTCTATATAGCGTGTGACCCCATAGGTTCTATCTAGTTGGTAGCAACAATTTGCTAACATGGAGCGGTTTCTAGCAAAACATCCATTCTAGCCAACTAATAGAATAGTCATCCGACAAACCTTGTACAAGTAATTGTCTCATCCCTTTGTCTCTATATCCGGATTGGAAACGAGACATACAATTCACACTCGTATATCCAATCCATAGTTTCTCGATCCATGGGAATAGCCTTATTCATGCAAATAACATCAATATCCTATATTGATTTATTTGAGTCTGGCCAGACATTCTATATGCATTATCCCTCGAGTGGCCGAGGATATTTGCTCCCGTTATGTGGGAGGAACAAATTCTATCTACGTCCACTACGATCTCTAATCTTGATTCTTATTGTATCCGGTACACGCCTTTATAACTACCCAGTTACGGTGTTAACGCTACCAAAATCACAATAATCCACAACTAGAATATCTAGTGACTTCAAGTCTAAGGATGACAATACCATTGCACCACGAGAATCACTTGTGACTTAACATAACGTGTATGTAGTCTTCTTGGAGATGGGTCAATCCGGTGCGCCATTACCCTTAATGCACACCCATGTGTTGGATCATGATATCTCCATATCAATCCAACCCCACACTAGTCTATAGATGATTGTCCTATTAATCATTATACTGGACTAGGGATATTTAAGATAAACAACACAATTGTAAATCTAAGGACTTCATTATATTAAATATCCAATAAATAATACAATGAATGTTCTAGCCAAAATAAATTCATACTAAACTAGATTGCCTCTAGGGCATCTATTCCAAAAGTATCCCACTTGCACTAGAGCCAATCTGACGCATCTCGTATTCCCATGCTCCTAGTGTGCCATTCATGCTTCCACTGCACAAGCGGCTTTGTAAGTGGATCTGACAGATTCTCATATGTAGGAATCTTGCATATCCGAACGTCTCCTCTATCGATAATATCTCGAATCAAATGGAACTTCCTGAGCACGTGCTTGGATTTCTGGTGCGACCTGGGCTCCTTTGATTGCGGGATCGCCCCAGTGTTGTCACAGTACAACTCTACTGGATCCGCAATGCTAGGAACCACACAAAGTTCAGAAACAAACTTTCTGATCCAAACAGCTTCCTTTGCTGCGCCATTTGCAGCAATGTACTTCAGCCTCTGTTGTAGAATCAGCCACCGTCTCTTGCTTGGAACTCTTCCAGCTCACCGCTTCTCCATTTAGGCAAAACACATATCTCGAATGTGATCAAAAGTCATCTTTGTCGGTTTGGAAGCTTGCATCAGTGTAACCCCTTACACGCAACTCTTCCTCACTGCCAAATATCAAGAAAGCATCCTTAGTTCTTCTTAAGTACTTCAGGATGTTCTTGACTACAATCCAGTGACTCTCACCTGGATTAGATTGGTATCTTCTTGTCATACTCAAGGCATATGACACATCTGGTCTAGTACATAACATGGCGTACATGATAGATCCTATGGCCGAGGCATAGGGAATTCTACTCATTCGTTCCTTCTCAATCTCATTGGAAGGACAACCACTCTTCGAAAGAGTGATTCCATGAGACATGGGCAAGAATCCCTTCTTGGAATCTTGCATGTTGAACCGCTTCAACACCTTGTCAATATATGTACTCTGACTTAGGCCTAGCAGTCTCTTAGATCTATCTCTATAGATCTTTATACCGAGTATATAGGCTGCTTCCCCTAAGTCTTTCATTGAGAAACACTTCCCTAGCCAATCTTTAACAGATTGCAACATGGGAATGTCGTTTCCAATGAGTAGTATGTCATCCACATACAAGACCAGAAAAGCTACAGAGCTCCCACTAACCTTCTTGTAGACACAAGACTCATCTTTTTATTTCTGATGAAGCCAAACTCTTTAACTACTTCATCAAAACGTCGATTCCAACTCCTAGAAGCTTGCTTCAATACATAAATGGATGGTTGCAGCTTACAGACTTTGTTGGCTTGCTTTGGATCTTCGAAACCCTCTGGTTGTATCATATACACATCCTCGAGGAGATTCCTATAAAGGGATGTTGTTTTGCATCCATCTGCCAAATCTCATAGTCGTAGTATGCTGCAATTGCAAGTAGGATTCGGATGGATTTGGTCATAGCGACAGGTGAAAAGGTTTCATCATAGTCAATACCATGAACCTGTCTGAATCCTTCAGCCACCAATCGGCCCTTATAGGTAATCACATTACCATCCATGTCGATCTTCTTCTTCAAGACCCACTTTCACCGTATGGGTTGCGCCCCTTCGGGTGGTTCCACCAAAGTCCATACTTTGTTGGTATACATGGATTCCATCTCGGATCTCATAGCTTCTAGCCACTTCTGAGAGTCTGGCCCTTCTACGGCCTCTTCATAGGTAGTAGGCTCATAATCTATGAGCATCGTGTAACCGGAATCAGTCACGAGAAGTCCATACCTCTCGGGTTACTGGCGCACTCTACTAGATCTACGAAGCTCTTGTGTTACCTGAACAGGCTGTTCCACAACTGCTTGTGGTTCCTGTTCATGTTCCACAATCAGTTCAGTGATTTGTGGCTCTTGAATCTCTTCAAGTTCTACAGTCCTCCCACTTGCTTCTTTAGAGACAAATTCTCTTTCTAGAAACACGCCGGTCCGAGCAACAAACACTTTGTTCTCGGTTGGATTGTAGATGTAGTATCCCTTAGTTTCCTTAGGGTACCCCACAAATTTACACTTATCCGAATTTGGCCCTAGCTTGTCTGACTGTAAACGTTTTACATAGACATCGCAGCCCCAAACCCTCATGAACGACAGTGTGGGACGCCTCCCACTCCACATCTCATGTGGTGTCTTCATGACTAATTTAGATGGAACACGGTTAATGGTGAAAGCTGCACTTAATAGAGCGTGCCCCCAAAATGATAATGGAAGATCGGTTTGACACATCATAGATCGAACCATATCCAATAGGGTTCGATTCCTCCTCTCAGACACGCCATTCCATTATGGCGTTCCGGGTGGAGTGAGTTGGGACACGATCCCACACTCTCTAAGATAGTCGTCAAACTCTTGGCTCAAGTATTCTCCTCCATGATCTGATCGTAGAGCCTTGATACTTTTGCCAAGTTGCTTTTCTACTTCACTTTTGAATTCTTTGAACATTTCAAAGGATTCGGATTTGGCCTTCATAAGGTACACAAATCCATATCTATTGTAATCATCAGTAAATGTAATGAAGTAGACATAACCACCCCTGGCAGGCGTGGCAAATGGCCCACACACATCAGATGTATGAGCGCCAATTGCTCACTAGTCCTCTCACCTTTCTTATTGAAAGGGGACTTTGTCATTTTTTCCAATAAACAAGCCTCACATGTCTCATATGATTCAAAATCAAATGAGTCAGTAGTCCATCCTTATGGAGTCTAGATACACGTTTCTAGTTTATATGGCCTAAACGACAGTGCCATAAATAAGAAGGATTTAAATCATGTATTTTAATCTTCTTGGTAGTAATGTTGTAGACAGGATTGCTTAGATCAAGGACATACAGTCCATTAAATAATTGCGCACTAAAATAGTGAATATTGTTAAAATAAAAAGAACAACAATTGTTCTTTATTGAAATAATAAAACATTCCTTGTCCAAACAAGAAATAGAAATAATGTTCCTGCTCATAGCTGTCACATCCCCCTTCCCGCCGACCCCGATTAGCGACTAATAAAACTTTGCGTTAACGAGAGGAGGGCGCGACATGCCGGTCCGACCTTGACTCATCGAGAGGCTAAATAAGTAATTTATAAAAGTTGTGATTAAAGTTTCTAAAAATAACTTTGCGGAAGCGTAAATAAAAAACTTGGGGTCGTCTTGATAAACAATTTGAATTGTAAAGAAAAGAAATTTGGAACATAAAAATCAATATTATTTAGCCATCTCGACTCATACGTAAACATAGCATAACTCGGGAATGTTTCTAGGTATCATAAAATGGCTCATACAAAGTCTTATACATACATAATACTTAACTTATACATTCTTAAACCAAAAAAACAACAACATGTATTTCATAGTAAATCCAAGTCGGCTAGCATTTACTCGGCATCTAAGCACATAAGCGTCATCAAGCACGTAATCACATATGAACTTAACTCCATGCTACTTCTTGCTTCTTACATGTTATTAAAACCTGAAAAAACATTAAAATTGAAAGAGTGAACTCAACTAGCTCAGTGAGTTACATCTACGCCCCTCCGTAGGTTTGAAAAACTAAAAGAGGTTAACTTTCCCATGGAGCGACATGAACATAAGGCATAGTCATACATACATATACTTGTGAAGCTTGAAAGATCATGGCATTCATAAAGCATAACGTAAAGCATAACTTGAGTCATGAGAAATCGTATTGTTCCATGTAGGAACCTTGCTTTGTCTAACGTGGAGACCTTAACATACTTGAACATGCTTGCTTATTTTCTTATCTTATGGCCCGTGTAACCTTCGTGACTTAACATAACGTAGGGACATGTCCATCGCGACGGCTCGTGAGGCGACGCGTTGCCTGCTTATATTGCCCCGGCAAAAGGGTCGTAGCCTGCCTATACCCGACAGGGGGTTTCACTACGGTAACCGTGGCCTTTTTGAAAGCGTGTTTTATCTTATAAAACGTTTATTTATTTTCTTTATTAGCATCCATGGGGCACAAACATTTCATTTGAGTAGGAAAACATACATACATAATAATAGGGACAACATGAACATACATAAGCTTTTAAGAAATTTGAGGCTCGGTACAAACTGCGGGAGGTAGGGTAACTCACCTTGCGAGCTTAATCCATTTATTTAACATTCCTTATTCCAAATTCATTCATATTTAAGCAAACGATCATCAACTCCGTTGTCACGTAAATAGCAAAGAACGCTACAAAGCATACATATAATCACTTAGCACAAAATCATTCCAAACATAGCACATAAGCACTTAGCATGAATTCATTCCAAACATAGCACATAATAATTTAGCATGAAATTATTCCAAACATAGACATGCCTAAATCACTTAGCAAAATGATACTAGTCTTATCAATGCAAGATAAACAAATTTCTCACACATCCATATACTTGTATTGTATTAAACATATTATTAGATGCATATGCAATGTAAAATGCAGCACATAAGAGCAATATAACATATAATGAACTAAAATGTAACTTGCATAAACTAGCTTTAATAACTTGATAAACTTCTAAATCATGCTTATAAGATAAGTGTAACCATCGCTAGTACAAAATTCATAGGTGACTCAAAATAATTATTTGGGACCTCAAATTTTCGACATAACATAGATAAAGAGTTTACACTTAACATATAAAATTATCAAAAATTATGAAAACTTCTAAGTATTTTTAAACATTAACTTTCAGAGCTGTTTAGGTATAAAACAGAGGCTGAAAAACGGTCTTGATAATAAATTCATAAAATATTCATAGTAATTCCAAAAACTATGAAATTTTAACTGGAAGTAAAGAACACATCTGGGAACAACATATCCAAATTTTGTAACTATTGGAGTCGAATAAGTACATGAAATCAATGAAAAACTTCTCTGGTCTGGGTTAGACAGATTGTAAAAACAGCCCAAGTTTTTAGCCGATTAAAAATTAAATACAAGTCCAATGGCTCTGAAATATTTACTGTACAAATATCACATACAAACTCACAAACAGTAAATTTTTCATATTTTTTTCAAAAGTTTAGGTATTTTTCAAAATTTTGTGAAAATAGGCCCAAACATGAACTTTATGGTTTTCTATACTTCAAAAACTTGTTGCATGCAAGGACCATTCCATCAAAATCTGAAATTGAACTAATACAAGGTCTAAATAACACACATATCACTACCCACATCATTTTCTTACATGATTCTAACAACAAACTTGATTTTGATGACATGCATGTATGTTCAAATGTGGGTTTTATGAAATATGCAACATTCAAGTACCAATATGATGATCTAGCCCTGAATAAGATGAATCATGCTTGGAGATGAGGAAGATCAAGTTTAAAAGTTACAAATCAAAGATCAAATAACACATGCAACTCAAGATCAAGCAACTTCATGCCAAGAACATGAATCATGAACAAATTGAGCAAACAAAGAAGAAGGAGTGCTTACATATGAACATTGAGAGGAACTAGAGATTGATCTTGGGTTCTTGGAGGTTGGAGAAGCTTGGAATCTTGAGGAAGATGAAAGAAAAGACTCCCCCAATGCATAGTATAACCTTAGGCTTGAGTTTTTCATGATATGAGAGGTAGAAAATTGAGTTTTGGGGGTGTTTTGTGAGGGTGAACCCCCAAATCCTGGAATTGTGTTCTTGAGAGAAACTTTGAGTGTGGAAGAGAGTGAGAGAGAGTTTGAGAGGTAAGGAGAGTACTAGAGAGTGACATGATGGAACATGGGGCATAAAAATCTATAGATGTAATGAGAGCTTAATAAAATATTATATTTGACTAGTTTAGTGGAAGAAGGTTTGAGATGAAAACTAAATTGGAAGACATGCTATTTGGGTAAATGATGCAAATTCAATAATTGAGAGGTTTATGCATAAAAACATAAAGTTTGGAAAACAATTCAAATTTACATAAAGTTATGGGGCAAACTAGAAGTTTAATATTAACTAACAAGTTGGCACAAACATAACATTCTTGCAAATATTTTCTTTAAAGTCTAGCATACTTAGTAAAATATTAACATTAACACACATATTTAGAAGATAATAATATCGCTTAACACATAAACATGCAACATAATTATGCGGGTTACTACAATAGCAGGCACAAAATAGCAGTTATTTAATTCTAAAACTAATCCAGAAGGCAGAGATAGCTCACACACGCCTACGGCCAACGCAGCAACTCTTGCTCCATTCCCAACGCGCAGATCTATCTCCCCTTTAGCCAATCTTCTACTTCTCTTTAGATCCTTCACATTTTGACAAATGTGAGATCCACATCATGTATCTAATACCCATGATGTAGAGACAGTTAAATTGACATCTATAACAAAAATACCTGGTGGTGGTGGAATCACTATTCCAAGCCTCTTGTCCTCCAGATATTTTGGGCAGTTCCTCCTCCAGTGTCCAGGTTGACTGAGTAGTGACACTCACCTTTAGTCACACCTTTGGCAAACCCACCAACATGCTTAAGGGCAGGTTCCTTGGACTTGGCAACTGACTTGCCTTTGCCCTTGGAGGATGAGGCAAACCTTTTGCCCTTTCCTTTCTGCACCATCATAATGGCCTTGCCCTTACCCTTGTTGATGCTTTGTTCAGTTGTCCTCAACATATTGAGCAAATCTCAGTGGTTTCACGATCTCGTTTATGTTATAATTCATGATGAACTGTCCATAACTCTCATGCAACGATTGCAACACGAGAACCGTTGCTAACTCTTGGCCGAACGGGAACCCTTGTCGGGCGAGATTCTCCAAGTACCCGATCATACGGAGTACATGGGGTCCCACCGGGTTCCCTTCTGCTAGATGACACTTGAACAATGCCTTAGAGACCTCATACCTCTCAACCGTTGCCTGCTCTTGGAAGAGCTGCTTCAGATGCTCGATCATATCGACATCATTCATGTTTTCGTGTTGCTTCTGAAGCTCAAAAGTCATGGTGCATAGCATAAGGCAGGCTGCATCATTGGCGTCATCAACACGCTTTTGATACGCCTTTAGGGCTGCATGTGTTTGGTTCTCCGGACCTGCTGGAACATGCTCCTCTATTGCGTACAGTTTCTTCTCTTGCTTGAGAACAATTCTCAAGTTTCTGTACTAATCAAGGAAGTTGGTTCCAGAGAGCTTGTCGTTCTCAAGGACAGATCGTAAGGAATGTCGTGAACTCGATGAGTTGTTTGCCATTTGGAATTCTACAAAAAGGGAAATACGCAAGTTTTAGTATTTGTGAATTTTTGACTATATTCAATAATGGCTAGTTTATCAAATATAGCTCCCACTATTTTTCTATGGATTAATAACCCTCAAGATATTAATGCGGAAATATCCTTATATTTTCTAGTGGGCCAAGATTCATGTTTCATCTCCTTATGAGCTTGCTTTGGCAAGTCACCCATAATTTGACTACTTTAGGTAGGAACAATTTCAATTGCATCTTATATGAAACTCTTGGTTAAATTGGGAAAATAACTCCTTATTTATCCATCCGTATGGATAATCCCAATTGATTGCCTCTAGGTTTTAATCATATTAATAGCCTAGTTGTGTTCAATCTCTTATTTAAACATTTTCACATTACTTGTTTGTGTCATCGCATTCCATAATTATGAACCAAGTCTCCATGCTTTGGCACGCGCGAACTTGATAAATCATGATGATAATGAGTGTTTAAATAACGAGAAGGCAAGAACACAATATCTCAATTTTGATGGATTTTTCAATTCAGTTTTAATTGTTTTGTTGATCCATATCAACTAATCTATCTATTTGAGTTTGGGCACAACTCCAAATAATAGATCCGGGTTGTCTAATTATCTTATTATCCTAATTGCATGCATCATCCATACACCAACCACAAAATAATAAGACAATAAAATAAACAACCACAAAACAAAATAAAGCGTGATGTGAATATGGCCTTTTCTAGACTAAGATAATTCCAAGCGAATGGAATTATCTATGAACCCTAAAAGCAAACACATCTCCATGCGTCTTCATCTTTTGGTCCATCCTTCATAGTCATGTGGAATGCTCCATGCTCCATATTTTGTGGCTCCATTTGGCTTTGGGCTTCTTTTCTTCAATCTTGGCTAACAATCTACTCTATCTAGCACTAGCTAACAGCTATACTAAATAAAATAAATCTCACAAGTTGAGAAAAAAAATGGCTCGCAGGCCATAGAACCCTAATTAATTATTACAATTAATTGATCAGCTAGCAGGAAGTAAACCTAACCACAAAATTAAACTATCACACCAAACCACATCCTAAGGCCATATCCAATCACCATGCGATTTGCACATAAACATTTAAAATCCAATTTTAACGCACTTGGTCAATTTTAATTGATTTTAGGATTTTCTAGGGTTAAAACGGTCCATGGGGCCCAACAATCAAATTGCCCGGACCCAAAAATAGGATCGCAAAGGCCTTGGGCCGGCCGGCCCCTAGCCCACGCGGCTAGGCCGCGGGCTAGGGCTGACCCGACCCTTAGGCCTTCCCTTGCTTGGGCGGCAAGCAAGGAGGGGCGGTCCCCTAGGGGGTCCGAACCTCCTTTGGGAGTTGTTTCCAAAACAACTCCCTTGCTTGGTGCTCAAGTTTGGTTGTTTCCTTGTATGAAAAGAACTCCTTCTTTCCATAGGATGCCCAAACCCTAGATCTAAGATCCTAAAATTTCTCAAACTCACTAATTCAGGCATCCAGTGAAGAAACTAGGTCTTGTTATGATTGATAATAGACAAATTGCATCATATGCTTGATTTGTCTTGTTTTACGCGATAAACAATAAATTTAAAGTGTAAAACTATCAAAACGTAACACATAAACCACGTTTATGCTCCACAACCAGGCTCTGATACCACTATAGGGTTTTGATCATGGATACGCAGCGGAAAAACAAATATTATCCATGCAATACCCTCCAAGGATGACAGGACAAGAGACATAACGATGGTAAGGGAAGAAATCAATTACACACCTTAGGGTTTCTCCTGTGATGAATTGTAACGTGAATTGTGTCACGTTCTCTATAGTTGATCCACGCCTAGAGTTTCGATCTAGATCTACCTTCTCCTTTGTGCTAGCCCGGAATGAAGGAAGAGGAAGAAGAAATCACACAACGCGAGGAAACAAGGAGGGGCGGCCTCCTTGTTTGGGCCGACGGGATGGGGCGGCGGCAAGGGGGCGGACGGGTCCCTCTTGCTTGCTTGCTCTCTCCTTTTTGTTCTCTCCCACTCAAGTTATGAACTAAAGGCTCATAAGTGTGGGAAGGAAGGAAGGATCATCCTTTATATAGTCCAACAAATCCTTGCCAACTACCTAAAGGATCCATTCTAGTCCTACTAGAATTCGGTTTAGTCCCTTCCTTGCAATTTAGTCCTACTAAGTTTTTAAGGTGTTGCAAATTGATACTTCTAATTAATTAATCCTATTAATTAACTCCCAAATCTAGTTCAACTCTATATAGCGTGTGACCCCATAGGTTCTATCTAGTTGGTAGCAACAATTTGCTAACATGGAGTGGTTTATAGCAAAACATCCATTCTAGCCAACTAATAGAATAGTCATCCGACAAACCTTGTACAAGTAATTGTCTCATCCCTTTGTCTCTATATCCGGATTGGACACGAGACATACAAGTCACACTCGTATATCCAATCCATAGTTTCTCGATCCATGGGAATAGCCTTATTCATGCAAATAACATCAATATCCTATATTGATTTATTTGAGTCTGGCCAGACATTCTATAAGCACTATCCCTCGAGTGGCCGGGGATATTTGCTCCCGTTATGTGGGAGGGACAAATTCTATCTACGTCCACTACGATCTCTAAGCTTGCTTCTTATTGTATCCGGTACACGCCTTTATAACTACCCAGTTACGGTGTAGCGTTTAACGCTACCAAAATCACAATAATCCACAACTAGAATATCCAGCGACTTCAAGTCTAAGGATGACAATACCATTGCACCACGAGAAGCACTTGTGACTTAACATAATGTGTATGTAGTCTTCTTGGAGATGGGTCAATCCGGTGCGCCATTACCCTTAAGGCACACCCATGTGTTGGATCATGATATCTCCATATCAATCCAACCCCATACTAGTCTATAGATGATTTTCTTATTAATCATTATACTGGACTAGGGATATTTAAGATATATATCACAAATGTAAATCTAAGGACTTCATTATATTAAATATCCAATAAATAATACAATGAATGTTCTAGCCAAAATAAATTCATACTAAACTAGATTGCCTCTAGGGCATCTATTCCAACAGGTAACTGCTGTTATTGTTCAATCAAAAGACAAAATACACTACTCTTGTTGTTAGTGATCCATACGCGAGTAGCAATATTTGTAATATTAAGATAAATTACATAATATTAATAAAAAATGAATAAAAGATATAACATTATAAACCACCATCTTTCACATTGGATGCATCCTTCTGAGCAGCTCATTCATCACCATGCCGCCACGTCTAGCAATTACTCAACCAATGCCACCAAATATAGTTTTCAAAAGCCCCACGTCAAGATGATAATACTTGGGACTTTTTTTCCAACGAACTTATATTAAGAAACCAACAACTAGCCGTTACAAGCCCCCTTAGACAAGAGAAGATGAAAATCACCACTTAGATAGGTTTCACTACCAACACTACCATTATCTCTAAACCATCTAGCTAAAAAATCTGCAGCAACATTAGCTTTTCTAGTAACCCACTTAATTTGAATTTTTTTCTCTTTGCTAGCCTCACGAAGTTCCATGATCAAATCCTCCATATCCCAATTAGGAACAATTCTACCATGAATCATGTCTGCCAATAACTTGTAATCCCCTTCAAAAATTGTCCCAGGAGGCACCTCCGAGTTAAGTTTTAAAGCTTCTCTCAATACTAAGGCTTCAGCACATAATGCAGAACCAACCAGATTTCTCATAACTCCAGAATCTAAGAGCTAACCTTCATGATTCCTTATGAGCCAGCCTCCAAACATGACCAGTTATGATTTATTCCAACATTCATCAAAAATTACACTTAACATAACCAGCATCAGGAGGTCTCTAGCATTGAGATTCTATCAAAGAAAATTTCCATCGTCATTCTCATCTTGACTAGTAGTTCTCCTTTCACCATTGCACTTCATATAATCTCCAAAACACTTCTCCACCATGGTGATCACTTTCCAGGGAGACACATTTATTTTCTGGAAAATCCATGCATTCCTAGACTGTTGGAACAGGTGCCCTAGAGGCAATCTAGTTTAGTATGAATAATAAATTGGCTAGAATATTCATTGTATAATTTATTGAGATATGTAATATAATGAAGTCCTTAGATTTAAAATTGTGTTGTTTATCTTAAATATCCCTAGTCCATTATAATGATTAACAGAACAATCATCTATAGACTAGTATGGGGTTGGATTGATATGGAGATATCATGATCCAACACATGGGTATGCATTAGGAGTAATGGCATACTGGATTGACCCATCTTCAAGAAGGCTACATACAAGTTATGTAAAGTCACAAGTGCTTCTCGCGGTGACAACGGTTTTGTCATCCTTAGACTTGAAGTCACTAGATTATATAGTTGTGAAATATTGTGTTTTGGTAACGTCAAACGCTAGACCGTGACTGGGTAGTCATAAAGGCCTGTATTGGACACAATAGGAAGCAAGCATAGATATCGTAGTGATGTAGATAGAATTTGTCCCTCCCACATAACGGGAGCAAATATCCTAGGCCACTCGAGGGATAGTGCTTATAGAATGTCTGGCCAGACTCAATAAAATCAATATGGGATATTGATGTTATTTGCTCGAATAAGGCTACTCCCAGGATCGAGGAACTATGGATTGGATATACGAGTGTGACTTGTATGTCTCGTGTCCAATCCAGATATTGAGACAAAGGGATGAGATAATACTTGCACAAGGTTTGTCGGATGACTATTTCTATTGGTTGGCTAGAATGGATGTCTTGCTAGAGGCTTCTCCATATTAATAAATAGTTACTACCAACTAAGCAGAAACATATGGGGTCACATGCCATATAGGATTGAACTAGACTTAGGAATTAATTAATATGATTAATTAATAAGAAGGATCAAATCACAACAACTTGCTAACTTAGTAGGACTAATATGCAAGTTGGACTAATCCGAACTTGAGTAGGATTAGGAGAGGGCCTTTATGTAGTAACAAGGAGTTGTTGGACTATATAAAGGATGCTCCTAGATTCCTTACCTACAACTAATGCTCATAACATAAGTTGAGTAGGAGAGAAGGAAGGAGAGAGCAAGACAACAAGAGGGCCGAAACCCCCTTGCCGTTCGCCCCTACCTGTCGGCCAAGAAGAAAGGGCCGCCCCTCTCTTTGGTGCTTCGTTGCGTGATTTCTTCACCCTCCGAGGATCACATGATTCTCTTCATGTGATCCTCGGAGGGTCTTGATCAGATACATTATTATTATTCTGCTCTGTATCCATGATCAAAACGTGGTTTATGTGTTACGTTTTTTTGTTTTCACCTATAATTGTTGATTATTGCGTTAAAACGACAAATTAAGAATATTAGATGCATGTTGAATATGATTCAACCAATCAAGATCTAATTCTTGCATTGGATGTATGAATCAGTGAGTTTGAAAAATTTTAGGATCTTAGATCTAGGGTCCTTGGGCATGCAATTGGAAAAATGAGTTTTTTCAATTAGGAAACAACCAAACTTGTGCAACAAGGCAAGGAGTTGTTTCCAAAACAGCTCCTAAAGGAGGTTCGCCCCTCCTAGTGGACCGCCCCTCCTCCCTTGCCGCCCAAGAAAGGCTCGGCCAAGGGGCCGGGGTAGCCCTAGCGCACGACCTAGCTGTGTGGGCTAGGGGCCGGCCGGCCCAAGGCCTTGGGCGGTCCATTAAGGGGTTCGGCCAAGCTTTGGTGAGTCCTCTTGGACTTTTTTTACCCTAGTAATCCTAAAATCAACTAAAAAATTGACTAAGCGCATTAAAATTGGTTTTAAGTGTTTATGTGCAATTCGTATGATGGTTGGATATGACCTTAGTTGTGGTTTGTTGTGAATGTTTAATTTTTGTGTTTTGTTTACGGCCTGCGAGCTGATCAATTTGATGTAATAATTAATTAGGGTTTAGGGCCTGCGAGCCGGTATTTTTCTGAACTTGTGATATTTATTTTATTTAGTATAGATGTTAGCTAGTACTAGATAAAATAGATGATAGCCGATATAATATAATGAAGTCCTCATATTGCAATTGATTTGTTTATCTTAAATTATCCCTAGTCCATTATATTAATTAAGACGATCAACTATAGACTAGTATGTGGGTAGATTGATATGGGGATATCAAGTCTAACACATGGGTATGCATTAGGAGTAATGGCATACTGGATAGACACACCGCGAGAAGCCTACATTAGATTATGTCAACGTCACAAGCGCTTCTCGCTGTGCTAATGGTGTTGTAATCGTTAGACTTGAAGTCACTGGATACTCTAGTTGTGAAATATCATGATTTGATATTATCAAACGTAACACCGTGACTGCGTGATAACAATCGGGCATGGTAGGAAGAAAGCTTAGAGGTGGCACTGATGTAGACATGATTTGTCCCTCCTACATAATAGGAATAAATATCCACAATCATTCGAGGGGTAGAGCTTATGGAATGTATGGCCAGACTCAGATAAATCAATATGGAGATATTGATGTTATCTGCATGGATAAGTCTATTCCTAGGATCAAGAAACTATGGATTGGATATATGAGTGTGACAAATATGTCTCGTGTCCCATCCAGATATAGAGACAAAGGGATTACACAATAAGGTAACATCGGGCACAAGGTTTGTCGGGATCACTGACTATTTCTATTAGTTGGGTGGCATAGATGTGTTGCTAGACACCGCTCTATGTTTGTAATAGTTACTACCAACTAAGTAGAAACATATGGGGTCACACAACGTATGGATTAAACTGGATATGGGTATTAACGCAACCACAAGCAAAGTTAGTAGGACTAGTTTGCAAGTGGACTAATCCATGTAAGGACATGATTAGTATTGGGGCAATTATGTAGTTAATAAAGGCTTATTAACTATATAAAGGAACTCTAGCTTGTTATTTTCTCATACAAGTCATTATTGAGAGAACATAACAAAGCAAGAGAGAGAGAGAGAGACAAGTTGGGAGCCGAAGCACCCAACCCGTCCCCCTACCCGACGCCGTCGGTCCTTCCTTGGGTGCGGCTTTGCCTTATTTTGCGTGATCCTTTCTCCTTTCTTCCGTTGCGAGCACTACACGGTGGGAAGAAATCCAGTCAAAGATCCAAGGTGTGGATACTCGTAGAGACGAAGACACAATTTGTCGTAGTGATCACACAAACTAAGGTACACATGTTTCTACCCTAATCATGTTATGATTGCTTGCCTGTGATCCTTGGAGGAATTTGCGCATGATTATATTTTTGTTATTCCGCTGCGTAACCTGCATCAAAACCCTATGCTTTTTTACGGCTATTCTTGTAATGTGCACATATATTAGGGTAAAAGATAAAATGCACCCTCTTTAGATGGTTTATATACAAAAACAACCCGTTTGTTCGGGGATATATAAAAAAAAACCCCTGTCAGAGACAAAAAAACCCTGTCAGTGGATGGACGTTAGACAAATAGCACCCTTCTGTTAAATTAATTATTTTGGACCATTATACCCTTAAATGGTGAATTTACATAAATGTCCATACATTTATTGTTATTGGTGTTCTTCAACACCACCGACAATACCACCACAACCCCACCAGCACCAACACTAACACCAACACCAACCACCTCACCAGCACCAACACCAAAACAAACAAACAACAACAACAACAAAAACAAAATCACAACAAAAAACAAAGAATGAAAATTTAAAAAGAGGCTTAGATCAATAATTGGAAACATGCTAAGAAGATTGCACTACCATGGCTGCAAAACTAATTACCCCGCCAGGAAAGTAACAATTTCTCAGTAACTAAGTTCAATTTATTTAGCTCATCATCGCCAAATAATAGAGGGGGCAAATCAAGAACCAGAAAAAAACCACAAAGCCACGAACCAAAAAAAAGTCACAAAGCCGGGAACCAACCCTAGGCCTTTCCATGAGCCATACCCAAGTTCTGGGCATTTTAACAGTAACTAGGCTTGGAGGATGGTTGATTCAATTAGAGGAGATCCACAGAGACAGATGGGCAACCACCCTCAGAAATATCCACATCTCTCTCTTACTCTTGGATCTCAGACGAATCGATTGAATCGATTGAACACCACCACGACGAATCGATTGAACCAGAGAAGCGACGAATCGATTGGATCTGGGCAGCAAGAATGCCCCCACGAATCGATTGAACCAGAGAAGCGACGCAAGAGGTGGTTTTTGGTGGTGGAACCTCAAAACCGTTGAAACCACTACCCAGCCCCGATAGATGGACGAAGGGGGAGAGAGAGATGAAAACCGAACCAGAAGGTTAGATCTGGGCAGCAAGAACGCCACCACGAATCGATATGGGTCGGTAAAGTTAACAACTTTACAGTGAAATAGCCAATGTTCTCTCTTTCTACTCGTGTCCTCCGTCATGATCGAGAGAGAAGATCTAGAGACGGGAGCTTAGATCCGCGAATTGGGAGGGGGTGCGAGGATTCGAACTGGTGAAAGCCATCAACAATGGCGATTTCCACAAATCAAGCACACTCCTAAAGATCAGCGGCCAACCACCACCACCACTGGAAAAGAGAGAAGAGAGTTAGAAAGAGAAGAGATAGAGATAATAGAATGGATGAATATGGGGAGAAAAACTTATATAATAGGGTATTTTTTTCATTTGAGAGTAAAATGAGTATTTAGCTTCTGTTAGTTGTCGTTAGTCACCGTTAGCTGACAGGGGTTTTTTGTATATCCCCGAGCAGCAGGGTTGTTTTTGGATATAACTTATCTAAAGAAAGTGCATTTTGTCTTTTACATCTGCTTTTGAAATCGTGATCACGTGGTGCTCTTAGGGCACCAAAAACCCATTCCCTCCTCTAGCCCAGTACAAATACACACACCACTGACACCAGTTTACCCTCTGGGCATTAGCAAAGACCCCCTTCCTTCTCTCTGCTAGTACTGATTTCCCAAAAAGAGTAGAGTCATTCATCTCCATGCTGACAAATAAAAAAGTTTGGTGTTTTCTAACTACTTCTATTACCAAAAAGAAAGAAGACCTCACACTCCTGTTCTTCTTTATATCTTTTCTACTAGTTAGAAGAAGAGATATCAAGAGAGCAACTTTGAAGATACCTGAAATATTGTCGTGGACGAAAATGGCAGAGGATGACTGGTGCGAAGATCATATTCACAAGGAGGAGGAGGAGAAGATGATGAAAGTAGTCCTCCTGCCTCCTCCTCCCCCCAAAAATCCTCTTGTTGGAGCTTGGAGGTCAAATGCTGTGAGGCCTTTCTTGGATGGAGGACTCACTGGATTGTGCAAAACGTTGATAAGCTACCAGTTAAATTTGGGCAGATTAATGATGGACTCTCTGGAGAGCAAGACAGTTTCATACTCAACAATTAACAAGGTTGCTTGCTCATCTCCCTTTTAATATCCTTTCTTTTTCTCTCTTTTGTAGTGGTATTTTCCCTTTCTGATGATTACTAGGAATGTGTTTTTGCATTTTTCATTCATGGACTATTGGTGTTCACCATGTAGTATTAGATGGGGGTGAACCAGATTAACTAATTAAACTCAACAGTCTGTCTCAGATTGTCTAGGCATGATACAAGAAGAAAACAGAAATCATGTCTCTCATTAGTAACACCAATTGGTCAATAGTTTGTCCAAAAAAAAAACACAATCTCCATTCCCCACAAGATTTTCCACAACTCCAAGTTTTTCCCTCATGCTACTGTTTGGTTGAAAGTTTCTACACTACAGTTTCTGTGACCACTATATGATTTTATTTTTGGCACTACATTGATTGTCTATATCCAGTTTTTTCTTAGTTTTGGAATATTAGATATTCACCCCTCTTTCTATGAGGATAATTATTTATTGATAAGGCTAACTTTTGTCTATTACTACGGATTTAATGCAAACTGCACAGGCGTTGCCAAGTCGAATGCTTGTCAATTCTGCATTTTCAAGCTTGCAACTGGGCACATACGATTAAGTATTTTTTGCATGTTTTTGCAGTTCAGAATTGTTTGACCGTGTATGTAGAATATCGGGCAAATAATTATCAGTTGTGGTCAGGTTCACTAGTAAAGGACAGGCCATCATTTCTAGCTCTACCAATGCATCTCTAAGTGAAAAGATGAAATATAGAATTCGATCTCTTGTGGGTTCATTTGTGTGTGTGTGTGTGTGTGTGTTGGACCGGCGCAGGACTTTGATAAGAAAAGTAGGAATTGCTAACAGAGGAAGTCCTATAACCCTTTATCAAGAAGTATGCTGTGGTCTCACCACCGGAGCTGTTGTAGCTTTTGTTTCAACTCCACCTAAACTTGCTCGAATTGGAGCACAAGCTACTCCAAAAGAAGTCTTGCTAAGTCTCTACCGCAGAGCTGGGGAACATGGGGTTTTCTCATTGTGGAAGGGTGGGAGTATTTACTCGAATGTTTTGGTCACGTGGAACATGGGCATGCTGGTGTCATACAACCGAAGCTTCAACTATTTTAGAGATTCGCTTGGATTAAAACAAGATGAAGCTGTTATAGGTAATACTTACGTGATTCTGAATCCTCAAGTTTTTGGTATATTCATTGTCTCTTTAGATTTTGCTTTACTTCTGCTGTCGACTGAGCACGAGATATAGCTAGACAGAGATGACATATGCTACATATCTCCTTGTTTTGTTGAAAGAAAATAAGTTTTTATGAAAGGTAAATAAATCTTGGTTATGAATTATCAGTACTTTCCCATTAGCTCCACATTTACGAAGCTGATACAAAGACAGATTTTATTTATTTATGTTTATACATGTCTGTTAAACGTTCCTTGTTGATCATACCATCAGAGCATATCCAACTCCATGAGGGGATGGGGATGGGGAAAACCGTATAAAAATACGGCTCAAGTCCAACTGCATGAGGGGAGGGGGACGGGAAGGGAGAGCTATGAGGAGAAATTTTGCCTTGGGTGTGGGATGGTTAGGGGGATTTGTCTATGGACATGCCCCTCCCCCTCTCCTACATGGGTTAAAATGGATAGTGGTAAAATGGGTTGGAGATGAGTTGTAATTTGGGGGAGGGGATGGGGAGGGGGTAGGGGAAAATGACGGCACGTGAGGGAAGGGGAAGAGGGAGGGGAGAAATGACATAGGTTGGGGATGCCCTTATAGCTTTCAATAGGCCTTATTAGACGAACATTTGTGCAAATTTATTCTCTTTTTCAAAAGATGCAGACATTCACCATTTGGTCATTTATCAAGTCAGGCTCCTCCTCCTTTTCGGATAGTGATTTTAACTCTATGCTCAAATGGCTGCATAAATATTATAACACCTCCTTACATATGTGCAAAAGACCTCTTCACAACTCATGTTATGAGTTAAGACTGCATTTGACTCTAACCAAGTAAATTCTTCTTTGTTTTCTCATACTTTGTGTTCAGTTTGACTTTTTGACTCGTAATTGGGTCACTATGACCAGGTGATTTGGATAGCAAAACGATGTAATTTTGTCGGTTTTTTATGTTGTTGTAAAGTAAAAGTTAATCTACAGCACAATGAAAAGATTATCAAAAAGTTGCATCGTTTTGCTATCAAAATTATCATGTTAAAGTGACATAGTGAATAGTGGCAAAAGTCAAACTGAGCAATTAGAAAAGAAACGGAGGAAGTACTTAATTATCACTTTGTTTGTCAGCTATACTATACTGCATGTTTTAGGATGATGTTTTTACAGATTAGTACCACTTTTTTTGCCACCATATTGGACTACTAGTAAGTGTGCCCACACTATGTGTGCCCGTTCTAAAACTGATACTATCAACTTTTGAAGTTTAATTATGTGATTGTGAGGGAGAAAAATATGGGAAAATGGCTAATATTCGATAATTATTATCCTAATACTCGGTTGTTCGGTATTATTAACGGTTTTTTTTAGAATCACGAAAGTTGCACCAAAATGAAAAGTCTTTTAGGAATACTGGATGCTTCACGGAAAATCCTCCTCGCGAATTGTATTGGATAAAATACTGTGAAAAAGAACAAGAGTCCCAGAAAAAGTTGTGTAGTTTACTATTAAGTTACTAATAAGGTTTTCAGTATTGTAGAAGTCGAGCATAATCCAAATAGGTCAAGTTAGTAAGTTGATTCCCACAAAAGATTTAATGTTTTAGTTTATTGTTCATCCCAATAGGTGGTGTTTAGTATTTGAAATACTTGTTCATGTTGTTGTGGTTCTTTATCAGGAGCAGGTATAGTTTCAACATTTTGTGCTTCTGCCTGTTCAAAGCCTTTTATGTTCGTTCATAACGCAAAATACTTAAGGGGGTCTGATGGCAGTATGAGGTTCTCAAACCTCAGTGCTCTGCATATAGCATTTCGATTATTGAAGAATGGGGGACCTCTGGTATTCTTTACAGGATTCTCTAACTACTGGCGACACACGGCTCCTTCTATCTTGGTATAACTCTCTCTCTCTCTCTCTCTCACACACACACACACACACACACACATTTTCTCATTCTTGTGAAATGGGTGTTGCAGTTCACATGGTTGGTGTTGGAGGAAATCCAGAGGTACGGTAAGAAGAAAACTGGATCAACCTCCTTGGCTCAGGAAGTTTAAGTGAAGTCTATGATCATCATGGACCTTTTTCTAGCATAGGGAAAATCTTATTATGTAGGTGTTGGTTGTTAGATGAGTATTAAGCAGTGTTTGATCGATGCTGTCCTTATTGATTTTTTTTTGTAAACTATTCATATTTTCTGGGTTATGGACGTTGTCGTTATAACAGGAGTATCGAGACAACAACGGATGAAACGAAAAGAACAAGATCGAGACACAGAAATTTAGCGTGGTTCACTAACAATCACGTTAGCTACCCCCACGAAACAGAATACCAGATTTTATTTCTGCTGAGAAATTCCAAATATCAGAAAATACACCACAATCACTTATGCACGACCTAGAACCCCTTTTAAGGGAGCCTAGACTTGCTGCCAAAGCAATCCGAAACCGCCCCAAAGCCACAAGGAAACAACCCAAAACTGCCCAGGCACGAAGGAGGTTCCTGTTCGTACGATCTATTATGCAACAATGCGATGTAAAAGAAAGAATATTGGAATAACACTATGCAAGCATTGTCATGAAAATACAATTTAGTGTATGAAGGGATGAATTTAAAGGGTAGTATATATGATGAAAAGATGAAGCATTTACAGGGAGAGTATCACATAGATTTACTTGGCTATCTGAGATACTTGTCAGAAGCCGTTATCATTATGGTTTTGTTATTTCTATCCACTTTATCAATAAAATGGAAAGTAAAGATGAAAGGAGGGGGCAATATGGAGAAAAGTTAAATCAAGACTAACATATCAACCCACGCAAAAGAATTGAATAATCTGGGGCCGAAATCCTTCAGGCCTAAACAAATTTCTCTATCGTCAAATAAGATTAATGTATTAATCATAGATTCGGTAAAGCAATGTGAGGAACTTATTGAATTATCGAAGTTCAGGACTAAACATCGCTATATTAGTTGATTTGTGCATTATACTATGGTACTCTGAAACAGTTTATGCACTAGAGCATGTGTGGAATCAGAATAGTGAAGGTTTTATATGTGTTAGATTGAACAGGAAAAATGAGAACCTAGCTTAGTTCCCACTTGAGGAATGTCAAAATGAAAAAATTAATATCAAAAATTGATACTCCATGGAAGAGATATATATGCATGAGATGCTAAACACCCTTTATTCTTTTGATAAGATTGTCATCTAATATACTCTCTGCCTTGTGGCACTTCTCAAGAGGCCATCAATCCAACAGTAGAGCTGCGATTTCGGTTCTAACCGAACCGGAACCGAACCGATAGACGCGAAACCGGTCGGTTTCGGTTCGGTTGACCGGTTTGAGCAACTTTTTCGGTTCGGTTAAACCGGAACCGGTCTGTGGGTTTATCCGGAACCGGACCGGAACCGGACCGGAACCGTGGACCGAAACCGGTTGGGTTTACAGTTCGGTTCTGGTTCGGTTCCGGTTCCCAACCGGTCCGGACAGTTTTCTTTCTTTTTTTTCCCTTCTTTTTTTGTCATTTTTGTGGTAATAATAAATGTAAGACATAAAATTGGACAAATAATCAAAAAAAAGGAAACACACTTGTATTATTCTTTTTTTTGTTATTTTTGTGGTAATAATAAATGTAAGACATAAAATTGGACAAATAATCAAAAAAAGAAACAAAGTTGTATTATTAATTAAAAATATCAAATGTAAGAAAAAATTGCATCACTATAGTTTAAGTACATCCCAACTAGGTTGGCACCCACTTAATTACCAATCATTTGCATTTTTTCTAACTTACATACAAACTTATTGAAATGAACAAAAATACAAAATAATAGTCTTCATTTTTCAACGCTTTGCCGTAGGCAATTCGTCAAAATCTAGCGGAGTGTCCACGTCTATTCCAATTTCTTGGTAAAGTTCGGTCACGGCCACGTCCAAAGGGTGTAGGTCTTGTGTGCGTTTGTTGGCGTCGCTCCGATCCTTTGAGCATATAAGTACCTCCAACATCTCCGAGGTTAGACACGATCTTTTCTCCGACAAAACTCGTTTACCTGCACTAAAAGTTGATTCCGAAGGGACAGTAGAAGCGGGAGGGGTTAGTAAATCACGTGCCATTGTAGAAACAATCGGATATTGAATTTCATAATTTTTCCACCAAGCAAGTTCTATATTTTCTATTTCGTCCTCCGTTAGTTTTAAGAAATAATTTTGGTTAATGTACAACAATAATTCAGAGACGCAATTCGACGCGGTGGGGGTGGTTTGTGTACTCTTAAATAAAGAACCAATACCAAACTTTTTCTTACCCTTACCCTTCGGATCACTCGATGATGGTTGAGAACCTTAATCACCAATACCAAACTTAACAACATATTTTTCATACATAACATTAAGAGTTTGTTTAACTTCTTTAATACTTGGAGATATCACTGCGTCTCTATACTCGGTAGTCATGTTTTCTGAATTTTTTTGTAGCATAAAACGTGTGGTTGCATCCTTTTGCCTTGGGTCCAAAATACTTGTCAAACAAAAAACAATAGGGATTCTTTCAAAATATTTGAGAAGTTTTTCTTCCATATCCACAATTGCGTCAAATAAAATACTATTATTCCTATACTCATTAAAAGCTTCACTTAAAAATATTAGTTGTGGAATAACGTTGTTAGTAGAAGGATAATAAACACCCGACAGGGCCGGCCTTCCTGTTAGGCGAGTTAGGCGGCCGCCTAAGGCCCCCATTTTAGGAAGGCCCCCATTTGCATATGTATTAGTAAATGTATATCTATAATCCAATAGATAATTTCGATAATAAATGTGCTAACAGCGGTAGAAAGAAAAGGAAAATAAAAAATATAAAGAAGGCCCCAATTTATTAGGGGGCGAGATAGCGTGGAGGATTATTTGGAGGTAGTTAAGATTGAGATGTAATTAGAAAAATTAGGAGAGTGAGATATTTTGGAGGATTTTTAGGATAATAAAGTTATATTTTGACTGCGTTAATTAAGAGATTATGGGGAGAAAAATTAGGAGTGGGAAAATGAGATTGACAAGAACGAGAAAATGGGTATGATTATGAGTGTAAAATCGTGCTTAGTGGAGAGAATTCGTTTCCGAAAAATGATTTGATCAACGTTTCCCAAAACAGATTTGACCAAGGAGCTTCAATTGGTGTGGGATGGTAATTGAATTTTACAAACAAATGTAAATCAACTGTTAATTTTGGTAATTTTCTAGAAAAAGAAGTTAATTTAGATAATCGAGCAACCTTCATTCTTTATTTTCATTTTTATAATAATTCTGTTTTTTGAGCCAATTCACGATATAATTTTCATATTAAAGAGTTTGTTTCATTTCCACACCCGTCATCTAAATACTTACTTTTGCAGCTAGGGTGGTAGCTCAAGTGGCAGGTTCAAACTCGGTAGATGACAAAACAATTTCTCAAAAAAAAATAAAAAATTTAAATACTTACATTTCTACGTATTCCAAGTAATATTTTTTTAAGTTCTTGTTCATGTTAATTGCAATTCGGAGCATTCGTTCAGTCATTAAGCTATTTCCTCATTCCTTTTAAGCGGATTAAAGATTCAAAGCTACATTCTTTCAGGTATTATTCCTATTTCGATATTCCAGCTTCTTCTAACTCTTTTTGTTTACTATTAGTGTGGTCTTTAGCTTTCAATATTTACATTTTATCATGCCACCTACAAAGTATTAACCTGCTCATGAAAAAATTAAGAAAAATATAAAATTTAATAAATTCTCAGTGCATTAAGATTTCAGATATAGATGATACTCTTTTTGTAATGAAAGAACATATTGAGGCTTTGGATACTAACTCTGAAGAAATTATTTCAAAAGTACAATGTAAAGAATCTCAAGAATTGCTAAAGCATGTGACAAAGGTGAGCATTAATAACATAAAAAATGAAATTATTTATATGTATGATCTCAGTAATCGGTTGAATGCCAAATCGGTCGTGCAATATGAATTTTCCTAAAGATACTGTATTAGCCACTTTTCCTTTAAGAATCATACACGCATATTTCTAAATATCAATAGGCCCGAATCTTAAATTTTGCCTGCGGCCCCCAAAATCGTTGAGACGGCCCTGACACCCGAAAGAAGAGTAGTTGCGTTATAAAATGGTCGAAGAAAATCTCTTAAGACAACGGCGGTCTTCCAATCATTAAGTGAAACGGAAACGGGATGACCACTTTCATTCAAAAAACGTGTGATTGTGGTCTCATAACCTTTACAACTTTTCAACATCAAGTAGGTCGAGTTTCATCTTGTCTTACAATCGGTCCCAAACTTTCTTTTTTTCTTGCCGTTTTTCTCGCAATATTCCGCAAAAAGTTTGGTTCTTTTGTTTGAAGAAGAAATAAAGAGAATAGCTTCACGAATAGGACTAACATGCTCATCTAGTTGTTTTAAACCTTCTTGTACAATTAAATTGATAATGTGACATACACAACGAACATGGTCAATTTTGTCGTGAAATGGTGTTTGTATCAAAGTATGCATATGGTCTATCGCACTATCACATGCCGATGCATTGTCAAAAGTCATTGATGTAATTCGTTCATCAATACCCCACTCTTCTAAAATTGACACTATGGTTTCTCCCATGTTTACACCGTTGTGAGGATATTGAACTTCTCGAAATGCAATAACACGTTTTTGTAAAGTCCAATTTGGGTCAATGTAATGTGCGGTGACACAAATATACCCTTTATCATTTCTACCGGACCACATATCGGAATTGCAAGCAATTGTGAAATTAGAATTTAAAAAGGTTTGCATAATTTCCGCTTTCCTCTCACTATATAGATCAATTATATCTTTCCTAATAGTGTGTCTACTAATATGCCTATAACTCGGGCAAAAAGCGGTTTGTACTAATGTGTCAAACTCTACGTCGTCGGTCATATTAAGAGGTTTTTCGGTGGCGGTCATATAATGAGCTAATGCTTTTCTTGCCCTAGGTTCATCGTAGACAAAAGTAACTACGTTACCGTGTGCGTCGTATCCTAGTTGGGTTCGGACCATCGGGTCACCTACGACGGATGTATCTTTCAAAAGTCCGTGTGCATTTTGTAAATATTTCTCAAGGATCCTAATCCACCGGTGTGATGATATACAAATGATTTTTTACAAATATTGCAAACGACCTTAAATTTTGGTCTACCTTGGGCGTCTACGCCATCGGGTATTTTTTCCATATGATCCCAAACTTTGCTTTTTTTTACTATCCCCTTACGAGTTCTTTTATTACGACCTAAATTCGGCTCATTTTCCTCTAAACCACCAAAATCATTAGCGGCACCGTCGCCAAATAAAATGTCAATTTCATCATCAATAGTCATGTCTACATCTACGTCGACGTTTTGGTTGTTTTGGTCATTGAAATGAGAAGAGGAGGCCATTTTTTCTTAGACAAATTTGATGAAAAAAAAATAAAATTTAACAAATAACGCACGAATAAGAGCACAATAAAATAGTAAACGACAAAAATAAAACTTACAAACTCCAAGACTAATTCTTGGAGATGTGAAATGTCGAAGATTGAAGATGCGTTGCTTGCCGAAGATTGAAGAAACGTTACTTGTCGAAGATTGAAGATGAGAAATTTGCTTTCGAAAACCAAGGAAGTTTGATGATTTTTGTAAACTTGAGAGTGTATGATGATTTTTAGTGAGGAAAGATGAAGAAATTGGATAGTATATGATGAATTTTGAGTGAAGAAGTGTGAGAAATATGGAGAGTGTTTGATGAGGAAGTGTGAAAAAAATGGTGGAAGTGGTTGGGTATTTATAGGAGTTGAAGGGAGGGAAGGGGGTGTAAAAAAAAAGAAGTAAAAAAAAAAACAAAAAACGGTTCAGAACCGTTGCAAAACGGTCACCGACCGTGATTTGACAACACACCAACGTTCAAATTTTTTAAAAATTCAGCCGTTGTCTTCGGTTCTCGGTTCGGTTCGGGCCGGTTCCGGTTCCGGTTCCAAACCGGTTCCTGTTCCGGCTCGGTTCCGGTTATGGAATTAGGGGAAACCGAACCGGGACCGTATGTTACCGGGTCCGGGTCCGGTTTCGGTCCATCGGTTCCCGATTCGGTTCCCGGTTCTCATTTTTTGGTTAATTCGGTTCGGTTTCAACCGGAACCGCCGGTTGAACCGAACCGAATCGCAGCTCTATCCAACAGTATACCTAGCTCTTAATTAAATTAATTGAACATGATGATGTTCTGGTTGAGTTTTTATCTTCATCTGCAAAAGTCAAATGCAGCAAATTGTCTTTGAAGATCTTGCAATATTCTCTTTATCTTTAATTATTTTAGGGATATCTTTACATCTATTTCTTCTAGTAGTAGACAGCCAATCTAAATTTTGTCACAAAAAATGCCAGATACACCAAATACCCCACTATTTCTTCCCCTGAGTCCTATATAGATGGAAGTCTTTGCCAATATTCTATCAATCCAAAGAAATCTCTCTTGATATAACAAGAGAAAATTTTCAAGGCATTGGTTGCTCACTCTCCCTCAAGGGCTTCTGAACTAAGAAGGCCATCTTAAGTGCCTGGACGAGGTAGCTTGTGTACAAGAGAAGAAGCACTTGAGGGAGAATGAACAAGTTGTGTCTTGCGTGTTAGAAGTGCCTAGAGCATGGAACATTGAATATATATTTGTTTTTTCTCCCACTCTCCTTCAAAGACTCCCAGCCATGGCCAACAGAATAGGGCGACACCGGGGTCTTTTGGAAAAGTGGGCGAAATATGTCTTGTCGCTATTAGAGTATGTGCTAAAGTGTAAGACCTACTAGCTTTATTATTATTACTACATGGTAAGAACTTATTAGGCAAAATTGCACCGCAACGTGAATTAGGTATTCATACTTAAAATCATGCAATCACAGTACTAAATTTTAAAAAATCATGCAATTTGATACCCATGAGCAACTGGTGTTAAATTTTTGGACAGAAATCGTCACATGTCTTGCACATGCCCGCATAGCACCGCATAAACCAAACTAATAAATGGATGAGAATTTATGTTGTAAACAGATTATCAGAGCAAAAAGAACGTGTTGGTAACTTGGTAGTTTACTCGCGAGATTCGGACTATTACAACTGAAGAACACATACCAATTTAGGACAAGAGCATGTTCAAACTTTTAAACATAACCAGCACGTTGATCGCATAGATCAATTTGAAGGCTGGTTACCCATATTAGAAGCGGTCCATCACTTATCGGGAGTAAAACCACATCGCCATCCCTAGGACAGGACATCTCCTCTTACCATATCTATACACAAAAAAAACATGATATACTCATCTACTGCACTCAACAATCTTCCCCACTTTATTTGCTATCTTTTCCATGTTCGGCCTTGAAGTGGGCGAAGAGCTCGTACAATCCAGAGCGATTTCAAGAAGCCGTAAAGCTTGAATCTTCTCTTTCCCTTCCAAGGGTGCTTCAAAGAAAGGACACGACCCGTCTTTTATCTCATTTACCCTCTCTGAAATGCAATGTCTTAGACCTGGAGCTGTGGGGCCGCCAAGCATGTCTAAGATCATGATCCCAAAATTGTAAACATCGCTCTTTTGCGACAAAGTGTCGCAGTAATCGTTCTCCAGCGGTGATGACGATGACGGTGGTGTTTGCTGGCCGGTATCAGGAACTTCCACCCGCTGGGCCAGCTGAGAGAGGCCGTGTTCGGACAAGCAGGCGCTGAAGTCGATGTTGATCATAACATTTGAGGTCTTGACGTTGCCGTGCACGTTCATTTGTAGGTGCTTGTCTATAGGGGGAGATTGGGAATGGATGAAAGCAAGGGCTCGTGCGACGTTGTGGGTTATCTTCAATCTTTGCTTCCAACTTAACGCAGTGTGACCGAGCTCTCTCGCACCTGCAGATGCATGTACATGATCTTATTAGGCACAAATACAACAGAGAGAATCCTAATGTGATGAACAACTATTCTCTAACAAGATTTGTCTTATACTTGTAAATACTTGTGGGATTGATGGAATAAAAGGGAGTAGTAGTTAGTCAATTGGGTGGCCATAGGCCCAGTGGCCCGCATAGCCGGGGCTTGACTCTAATTTTAGGGCTTGGACTTGTTGGCTTCTTAAAAACATTGGGCTCAGGCTTTCAATTTAGGCCCAAAATTTTAGGGTCGGACTTGGGTTTTAAAAGTTAGACCCGATTCCGACCCGATCCAAAAATAAATAGATACATATATATAAATATATATATATATATAAATATAGATGTATATGTAGTGTTATATATTCTTTTATATCTTCTTTACTATAATTACATGACATGAAAATAACATCTAGGCCCCGTTTGGTTGGTGGTAAAATGTTTTCCCTTGTTTTGGTATTTGGTTCGCCATTTGTCTCGTACAATATTTTCTCTTGTAAAATGTTTTCACTCAAATGATGTAAAATGATTTATACATATAAAATCCGTAAGTCATTTTCCGAAGAGTGAAGGAGCATGACAACAACTCCTATCCGCACCTTCACCACCAAGAACCACCATTGACGCCACCCACCTCCACACCCACTGTCGTCGCTTCCCACTGTCACCACCACCAGTTAATTTATTTATTGTTACAGTAAAACTCTAAAAATTAATACTCAATAAATTAATAACTTCGATAAAATTAATAATTTATCCAGTCTCAACTTGAAACCAGTACAAAATTGGACCCTAATTGATAAAATAATAAGGTAATAACTTTTTGAAATCCCAGTATACATATATTGGTCCCAACGAGACTATAAATTAATAATTACTAAAACATTCCAAATTCTACAATTGTCTAATAAGAAATGAATATATAGTCACCGGTTTTTTGTTAAACTTCAAATCTATATTGAGTTCATCTTTAAATCTCCTCATTGCACTTAAGAGTTGGGACATTTTCGTCTCGTATTGCAACAAAAAAATTGTGAGAAGTTGTTGCCGTTTGTAATTAATTTGTGAATGTACATTCATAGAATGTGCATTGGAACTTGTTTTAATAAATTATTTTTCATCTCTAACTAATATACTTTGTAACTAGTACAAAAGACTTGGAAATGTAAAAGTCGTACATAATTTTTTTTTTAAATTAATAAATTATTAATTTATCGATATAATAATATCTTGCTAAATTAATAAAATATTCCGGTCATAACATTATTAATTTATAGAAGTTTTACTGTATATGTAGTGTTTTTAATATCTAATGCACAAGTAAAATATTCTGCAAGTGTCGACCAAACACACTAGAATAATTGCATTGAATTTTTGTTCACGAAAAATAATTTACGCGTATAATATTTTCTTTTGTAAAACAATATACTGCCAACCAAACGGAGCTTTAGTAACAAATTAAAATCATAGGCCCAAAGTTGGGGCTATGATTTAATGGGCTAGGGCCTTCAAGTACGGCACGCTATATGGGTCGGGTCGGGCCGGGCCTGGTAAAATTTACCTTGACCCAATGGCTCGGCCCGATCCCGCCCATAAGTCAAAGTAGTAAGAACATACCAGCAAGGAGATCAGCAAGACTGCCCATGGGGTAATAATCACAGACAACAAACTTGATATTCTTAGCATAAAGATAAGCAGTCACTGGCACCAGATAGCGGCACCGCCTGCTAACCCCCGCCAGAATCTGGACCCTCCGCCCAAACTCCCTCCTCCTAACAGTCACCTTCTGAAACCTCTTCACCGCGCAGACCTCCCCCATACCCACCACAACTTTCTCCGTCATCCCCAGCCGCCCCTCCCCCATAACACCAGCTGACCACCTCAGAAACTCCCTCAGGGTCAGCTGACCCCCACCACCCTGGTCTCTTCCATCACAGAACACCAAGGGGACATCGATATCCATGAACCCAAAGATGCAGTCCTCGTACTCGTAGATGGAGACTGTCCTGCAACTGGTTTCATCGTCATCTTTGGGGCTTCTCCAGCCGGTGGGCTTGGTGAAGGCTCTGGTTAGCATCAGTTGTGGGGGGGTTTTGTGGGGGGTGGATCAGTTTGGGCTGGTGGTCCTTTTTGAGGAGGATTTTGAACTGTTTAGATTGGTTTGTGATGGTTGTTGGTTTCATAGTTTTCATCGGATCACAGCCATGACAGATTTTGATTATTGGATTGTTATGGCCTTCCGGAGGTTCCTTCCATGGTGATTTTTATTGGGATGTCCATCAACTCATATTGGTCTTGAAATTACTTCTTTTACTCTTTCCCTTTTTTAACTTATCAGTTAATCCAGGGGTTGATAACTTGATATAGCTATCAATCTTTACAACATTGTTTCGCACAACCTATAACAATTGCATCAATCACTATATATTTTCTATTTGAGACACTTTATTTCACCACACGCATGCTTTAGATACTCAATTAAGTTTTGGCCATATGTTAGCCTTTTTCTCTGCCGGATCTTCACAAAATAAATCAAATTTTAAAGAAGTGAAATGTTTAAAGGAGATTTCAACGATTATGCCAACAAATTACTGTTGTTGAAATATCTACCGATCAAACCAGCCAAACAACAACTATCGAAAAGGCTAGTCAATACTGAAATATGGGGTGTTCATAATTTATCAGTTAATCCAGGGTTGATAACTTTATTTACCTATCACTCTTTAGAGCATTGTGACGTCACGATTGCATCAAACACTGTAAATCTTCTATTTGAGACACTTTATTTCGCCACGTGAATGCTTTAGAGAGTCAATTAAATTTTGGCTAGCTTGTAAGTAGAACCAAGGATTTTAGAATTTATTACCATTCCACTTATGTGTATATTAGTAATTTACAATACAATATATATATATATTGTGTGTATATATATATATATAGATATATATACAGGGACGGACCCAGAAATTTTTCATGGGGGGGGGGGGGGGGGGGGCAATGTTAAAACAAGATCCACAATAAATCTCCTACAAAACGTGTCAATTCTAGTAGCATTGTTGTTAAAACAAGATTCCAATATAACTGCACAATAACAAACATGAATATTGATTATAAAAAACATGAATATTTTTTAAATAACCAAGTTTTACATAGCATTGTTGTTAGACACTGCCCTTTATTTTGCCGAGTTAGTACAAGCACGTGGGTATTGGGTAGGATTTTTGAATTGAAATAAAATTCAACTACTTAAATCTCTATAATTCTAATTTGTGTCAATCTAATGAGATTTGTTAACTTTAACAATTGGTCACCTTTTGATTATGACAATCATCTGTATGAAGCAATCAAACTTGACTTTCATGTAACAAAATGTCAAATTAACAATTAGGGGGGCCGCCTAATAAGAGATTGAGAATAAATGAAGAACTATAACTAAATTTCTACTTCTAAGCAATATTGTAGGGGGCCACTGCCCCTGCCAACTATACTACAGTTCCGTCTCTGTATATATACACACAAACGTACGTACGTACGTACGTATGTACATACATACATACTAGTAATTACTGCCATCATGTGGTTGCAATGATAAGATTGTAGTTACTTTTTTTTTTTCATGCTGAATCAAATCGCATAGGGCATATATGTGTGTGAGAGAGAGAGGATTGCTATGGTTCACTCTTTAGGTGAGTCACAGTATATGTGTGTGAGAAAAAAATGAGTGATGCGTTGTATTTTCTTATGTGTGTTTATACATATACGTATGTTTATATGTACTAGTAAAGTATACATGCTATGCACGTGGGACATGACGTATATTCTAAACATTATTTATTATGCTTACTGGTGATGATCGTATATTCTAAACATTATTTATTATGCTTACTGGTGATGATTTAATACAATCGTCCGGCCATAAGATCTTATAGTATCGAGTAACATATTTAATACATTCCATATATAACATCTCATGCTTCAATAACATCTCATGCTTGTAAATAGGAATATATTAAAAATTATGATTTAACCACACTATGACGACACTGCCATAAAAAACAAACAATACAAGTGTGTGCCATATATGTTTAGGCTTACGCTATATCTTGTCAGTAACGTATGTCATTTTGACTCTTAAATTAGCATAGGAATTCTAAATTTGTGCATATATAACATCTCATGCTTCAATTTATTTATAATTGATATGCAGGATACAAATAATGTCAAATTGTAGCTACCAATTTCACCTCAGAACCACTAATATTATAGTATCGAGTAACATATTCCCATTGTTCTAAGTAATAATTGGTATACAATTTAATTTGTGTTATGAAATATGTAATTGGACTAATGAATATCCACCACATAGTTGGGTGTATTTTGTATAATTATATTTTGGTCCAGAAGCCCACCTAATGCCTATATAAGGAGGCTTAGGGTTGGAGAATAATACACATCTGAATACTCTCCTCCCTACATCTTGTCTCTTTTTAGTTTCTCGTCTCTCTCGTCTTCTATCGATTCACAACACGTTATCAGCACGATAGTGCTCTTAAGGGAGGATTGAAGATCAAGAACATAAAGCACGAGAATTTTATTGGACCATTGTACGAAAGTCAATACAGGTATGACGTCATTGGTTTTCTTTATTTTTCATAAATTGAAAAAGAAAAATCTAACCAGTAGCATACATGTGTTGATTCACAAGCATGAGAAGAAAAGGACGATTTACACGGTAGTAACATAGCAGGATAGTTTGTTGTTTTGGACACATATTTAATTATTATTTGGGTATTCAAAGTTTGAACCTCAGTTTCAAAACTGAAAGTTTGTCACAACTATATGCATGTTCGTCACAGCCGTATAGACGACATCTAGATCCAAACAAAATATTGTATGTTTGTCATTCTTGTTTGTGTCTTTGAAAAGAAAATAAAAAAGAGAAGAAATTACTGTTTCTTTCTTATAATGAGAGAACAAACAATGTTCTACGAGTATTGATCGTCGGTAACGTAACATTATGACATATTAGGCAGCTTGTTTGTTTCCACTTGCTTCATAGAATATTAATAATCAAACAAACAGAAGTCGCCCTAAACTGCATGATATGGTGAAGGGTAATTGTTTTATTTTAAAAAATTTTAGAGTTTTGTTAATTGTGATCCATCTCAAATTAGCTGCTTTGGGTTGATGAAAGTTTGATTTCATTAATATTCTGTATTCGTTTAACAGTTTACTATTTATGTTGAATTTTTAGTTCATCTAGCAGATGGATCTACATTGTCTTATAACTTGAATGTTACATTGTTTGTTATGACTTGAAGTCATAACAAATATTATTAAAATCTCCGGAAGAGATGTCCTTGTTATTAAAAGCCTCCAGAAGAGGTCTATAAATTACAAATTGAACAAACTTTCACCATGCCTGAATATGGAACAAGAAAATTTCATCGTAACCTGAAGTTGCGACAGTTTTTTTAATGACCCGAAGTCATACTTTTAGTTACATCTCCTGAAGAGTTGTCCATCAATTTCTTGTAAACCTCCCGAAGAGGTCATATTTTTTTACCTCGCTTTATCTAATTTTTATGATTATTTTTGCTAGTTTTTCTTCTGTTCTCGTATTATGGATCAAAAACGAACCTCCTGAAGAGCATTCGTAATCGCCATCGATGTTAAATCTCGCCAAGTCATATGCACTCGAAGTGACATATTACATGATTTCATAACCCGCAGTTATGAATATTAGAACCTGCAGTTCTATAATATTTTGATTAAGAAATCTCCTGAAGAGATATTTAAAGTACGGAATAATGATCCACCCTCCTGAAGAGGTCGCTTTACTTTTCTTTTACAGTTTACGCTTATGCCTATATTATTATTATTATTAGCTTTTGTTTATTCGGTATTTCTTTTGCACACACATCCAGAAGATGTATTTAGTCCATAGTCTATTGGACATAAGCAATTTCTATGCGTAAAAAGTGATTTTCATACCAGAAGTTATGAAAAATAATATTATAACATCGAGTTATAAAATAACATCAAACGATCTCCCTGAAGAGAGAATCTACAACCACTCATTTTTAAATGAGAGTATTGACATTTACGTCTCTTTTTGGGTTTCTTGGCGAAACTTTGATTAGAGAACTACGGCGTCCAAGAGATTGCTTATTGTCAATGTTCTTATTTGAATTTGAGATTTGGTTTACACAAGGTACATATGAGACAAATTGATGCCTGAAGCATCAACGAAATATCATTATGGTTATGATCATATTGCTCACGTCATGAGGGGGAGAATGGGTCCTATTGCATGACGTGAGCCAAATATCATTGTCTCTACGGATATGTACTAATGCAAAATCCCAACAAAATGGATAGCTTCTCAATTAATGGGTATATTATATGGGTATACACAATTAAGCATAAATGGGTTTGCTTGTGTAAATATTTTTGATCCTCCAGAAGAGGAATATGAAATTAAAAGCATCCAAAAGAATGTTGGGATATGGTTAAAATGCTCTACAAATTAAGAACACAAGATTCTGGAGAAATCTTGGGGGTTCATATATACATCATCATAATGGATCAAAACCAACGTTGGTAATTGAATAGCCCTGGGAGAGGCTCATAGCTCTGGAAGTAGCTAAAGGTACCTTAATACAAATAGTATGATCCTACTATGAATGATGATGTTTATCTTGAGAAAGCGCTTGTAAAATCACGTGATTTATCATATGGGAAGAATGTTGACTAAATAGTTAATGGCCAAACAAAGTCAACAAGTGCATAGAAAATTGCTCGGGTACAATCATTTTGAATATGTAGAGCATACAAAACCCGAAGCAGAAATTACATACTATGCAGAGACTACATATCCGCCGGTAAGCGTGGGATCTATGTAGTTATTATATGTCCGCTATAAAGCGCGAGACTCATGTTAAGGTTAAAATCCGTTGGTATGCGTGGGATTTATGTTAACGTTTATATCCGCTTTTGAGCGTGGGACTTATAAAATGAGAAACATGATATGTTATGGATCATGATAAATTCTCGTAATATAATCTTCTCGTGGTGAGAATGATGATAATGTTGTTTTAGTCTAGGGACTAAGGTACAACAAAATATGGGTTGAAAAGTAACTAGTTACAAATACAATCGTACGAATTACAAATTTGTGAAATTCCATGGGAGGTTGGTTCCCATGAGAAATATTATTTGCCTGAAGCAAATCAAAAGTGTACACTCGCGAGTAGTATTAGGTGCATATGCATTTTATCAATCATGATTGTTAATTATTTCTTTTAGATTGTTGTTTTTGCCATGGATTTTGTTTGTCAGGTACAAGGATATTCCAATGAGGGGGAGATCAAATGAAATGCTAAAAGCGCGGCACTCTTTTTCCTTCGCTACGGTTTTTGTCCCACAGGGTTTTTCCTAGCAAGGTTTTAACGAGGCTCGCGAAGATTATCCAGATGCGTTCCAGAAGAATGTCATCACCAACTGAGCAAATATGATTCACCGATGTACTCTTTTTCCTTAGTCATTGATTTTGTCCCACTGGGTTTTTCATGACAAGGTTTTAACGAGGCATCGTAGTGGTGAATATTCAAGGGGGAGTGTTATGAAATATGTAATTGGACTAATGTGAATATCCACCACATAGTTGGGTGTATTTTGTATAATTATATTTTGGTCCAGAAGCCCACCTAATGCCTATATAAGGAGGCTTAGGGTTGGAGAATAATACACATCTGAATACTCTCCTCCCTACATCTTGTCTCTTTTTAGTTTCTCGTCTCTCTCGTCTTCTATCGATTCACAACAATTTGACCTTTTAACTTTTGTTGTTGAAAATTAGTTAAAAACTGCAATAATACCAGTTATGCAAATAAACCAACTTAATAAAGTACACTAAAAGCACCATAATTATGACATGGGTGAAAATGGCTCCAAGTTGAGTAGTTAGAAAGTAGAAACACAAGAATGACATGTATGTCCGTAATACTTAAAAGGTATTAATTATGGCTCTATCTTTAGCATTCTGATAAAATTAGTCTAAAATCAAAGCATCGTACTCAAGTTTGTCTCAAATTTAACACAAAGCAAATGGGTGCTAGCTTATTGTTAAAATATTTGAAGTGATAACGCTGCAATAGAGATATCTTAAAACACAACTAATTGTGCACCGGTAATAAAATCTTAAATATTTTCACAGAAGAGTCTCTTCATTAGGGTCAATAGGTTTATCCCCAATCGTCCGGCCATAAGATCTTAACCTAAATTTGTTGAACTAATTTACAACTAACAAGCAATCACAGAAAACAATACACAATATAAGTAACTTCAATATATAATCTTATTCAAACTGTCACTACATCAAACTACATCATTAAAAACTTATACTACAATGCCTATGGAAGTTCTTATGTGTCAAGAGAAATGCAAACACTACAAACGTTTTGAAAATAATAAGGAATTGAACAAAGAAACAAAATAAAGATGGAAGGGACTTGGTGCAGCCAAAATCAACCATGCAGGTTGATTGGAGACTTGGAGTATATGGCACCATTTTTGAACCTGGTAAAAAGTATATTAACTTGGCACAAAAGTTACAGTTAAGTTGTACCTTATTATCTATATTCACCAAATCTCCATCTTATGTAATACTTTTGACCTAGATAAGACTGTTTCTTCTTCTTTGCGCTTAATAGAACTTCAGTTGAGCAGTGAGATCGACTTTGAACAATTTTCTCTTACATTCTTTTTGTTGGTACAACTTTGCATTCCGTCTTTTTTTATGCAACTTAAACATCTTGTCATCCTCATTTTCAGTATACTTATCTTTTAATGGAATTAGTTCATCATACAAAAGCACATTCAATTCATCAATACAAATATTACGATGGCTTACTAAGTGTTTCTTTTAGTTCTGGTACATTCAGATTAATAAAAATGCTTAATTACTTATTGCATACTCTTAGTATAGTGAAACTATCACTTCGCATTACCCACTTTCAAAACTTGCTGTAAATATACCTCATTTACAATAAATAAGTCAATGTGAAACTGGTAAATACTTTCATTCAAACACCATCATCACAAGAAGGATAAATTCGTCAATAAAAAAATGAATTAACTTTAAAAATATAAAAGTAGAAAAGAAATTAAAAAAAAAACAATTTGGAAGATAAATATCATCTTCTCTTCTCTGTTAATCAACCCCTTCACAAAACACCCTCCTCCATCCCTACCTCCATCACTCTTGTTTCTCACTCCGCTATGTGGTTCACCGAATGGCGAATACGCCTCCCTCATCCTTGACAAACCCCGTGGCCATCTCTCGTCTCTGCCCCCTTGGGATCTCTCTCTTCGCCGAACAAGTCGATTGGCCAACCAGCAGCCGGTGAGGAACCCGACGAAAAACCAACCACCTCCCCGTCCCCATCTCTCATCTCTTCCCAAGTCGAGCGTTTCGAGGTTCGTTCTCTCTTATGCAATGAGAAACCATTGAGAATATAGGGTTTACCTAGCTCCGACAACCATGGAGTTCGACGGTGAATTTTGTGCCCAGAATTCGGCATCCATGGAGTTTCGGTGATTAGAGAGTCGTGCTACTGCTTCCCGAAATCGTCTCATTCTCAGGAGTAATGTGGGAGTGCTTAATTGGACCAAATTTCAACTGAAGTTGAGAAATTGGATAAAACTGTAGATGGGGTTCTGGAGAGTTTCGCCGAAATATGTATCATTGGCTTGATGAGTTGCTAAATTTGTTTGGGGATTTTGATTAATAGTTCAATAGTAGAAGGTCCAACAAAGGGGAAGAACTGGGAGATTCTCTCTTTGGAGGGTTGAAGAACACTTCCAATGTTCTTGAGAATGTTGCTGAAGAAATTGGGAAAAAAACCATTTATCACTTTCTTGGTGCAAACTAACCATAGACTTTTTTGGCTTTTATTTTGACCTTTATTTGAGAAATTAATTAAAAAGTAATAACCTAATTAAACTAATAAAACTAGTTCATATTAAAAAACAATAAAATTCAAAAAGTTACTTTACTCTCTCCTCTCTTCCCTCTCTCTTCTCCTGGGATTAAACCCACAAAAGAAACCGTCGATTTCTTTCTTCTCCTTCTTCTGAAACCGTGCGGCTCACCTTCCTCCACCTCCGTACTCTCCGGCGACCACCAACACCTCTCTCTTACTCCTCTCTCTCGCTCTCATGTACTCCCAACCCTCTCCCACAGACACGGTGAACAACATCCTTGGAGATCTCAACTCCGGTGGCCAAGGAGCTTTGTCCCCATCGTCTTCTCCGGCTCCGACGGGTCTAATTGTTGCGGCTGAGGCCGCGACTTCACCGACGCCGGCTCCTCCCTCTGAACCCGCCAATGTCCACCAAGAGGTGAGTTTGTTTCACCTCTTCAAGTTTTCTTCATCAAACTCATGTTCTAGGGCTAGAAAAAATTGATGTTATGTTGATTTTTTGGTTAAAAATTGGTTCATGAAATCAAGTTGTTCTGTAAATTTCACGAATACGTTCATGTAAAAATCATGTTGATGAACCACTGGGCGTATACAAGAACATAAATTTTGACTGATTAATCACATAGGGCGTATACAAGAACATCAATTTTGACTGAAAATCATCAAGGGGCGCCTGGGGCCCATACTTTTATGTGTTGGGGCATAAAGAATACGCTGTATGCGCCCTAGCTGGGAAACAAGGGAAAATTTTGACCGAGAAGCCCAGGGGCGCATACAGGGGCGCCTGGGCTTCTCGGTCAAAATTTTCCCTTGTTTCCCAGCTAGGGCGCATACCTCATTTGTTGGGGCATCCAAAACATGCTGTATGCGCCCAATATGGGATATTGAGAATTTTTTTTGACTGATAAGGCCGGGGGCGCATAGAGGGGCGTCCAATTACCGTGTAGGCGCCCCGGTATGCGCCCTTGGCCTTATCTATCAAAAAAAATTCTCAATACCCAGCTAGGGCGCATAGTTTATGTGTTGAGGCATCCTGAATAAGTTTAGGCGCCCTGTCTGGGAAAATTTCACTGAGTAAGCCAAGGGGGCTTACAGGACGCCCCTGTATGCCCCTTTGGCTTACTCAGTGATTTTTTTTCCAAGTTCTTAGTTTGTATGCGCCCGTGCTGGGAACTTGAGAAAATTGTGATTAATTGTGATTAGTTTTCTGAGTATGTGCCCGTAGATGAGAAGTTCATAAAGTTATGACTAATTTTCTGATTACTTATTGATAATTGACTACTTATTGGTTTATTTGACATGAAGTAGGTGAGCACAAGGAGTTGGAGGCAGATGAGATCTCGGATGAAGAGTTGGACACAGATGAAGTAGAAGAGCAGTCTCGCTGGGATAGACTACATGTTTTAACCCCTTTCACAGCAGACGGGCAGAATCCATTTTTTGAAGTAGGTGAGCACAAGGAAAAAGAAGAGTGCTGGACCCCTCTGTCTATGTACACCTGTGACACGCCCGTGTATGGCTTGGACTACATGCAACCAATGGAAGGCGGTCGATATCTGCTTCGAAACCGTTCAAGGATCCCTTGGGAGAAGACGTCGTACGCCAAAATATATAACCCGTCTATCGTTATCTTTCATCCAAAATATTTTCATCCAAACACCATCATCACAAGAACAAACATCATTTCCAAATCATTAAAATAAAAACTTTACAACAATTCAAGAACATCATCACAAAAAGGATAAATTTGTCAATAACAAATGAATTAACTTTAAAAATATAAAAGTATAAAAAGAAATAAAACAAAAAAAAAACAATTTGGAAGATAAATATCATCTTCTCTTCACTGTTAATCAACCCCTTCACAAAACACCCTCCTCAATCCCTACCTCCATCACTCTTGTATCTCACTCCGCTATGAGGTTCACCGAATGGCGAATACGCCTCCATCATCCTTGAGAAACCCCGTGGCCATCTCTCGTCGATTGGCCAACCAGCAGCCGGTGAGGAACGCGACGAAAAACCAACCACCTCCCCGTCCCCATCTCTCATCTCTTCCCAAGTCGAGCGTTTCGAGGTTCGTTCTCTCTTCTGCAATGAGAAACCATAGAGAATATAGGGTTTACCTAGCTTCGACATCCATGGAGTTCGAGGGTGAGTTTTGTGCCCAGAATTCGGCATCCATGGAGTTTCGGTGATTAGAGAGTCGTGCTACTGCTTCCCGAAATCGTCTCATTCTCAGGAGTAATGTGGGAGTGCTTAATCGGACCGAATTTCAACTGAAGATGAGAAATTGGGTAAAAGTGTAGATGGGGTTCTGGAGAGTTTCGCCGAAATGTGTATCATTGGCTTGATGAATTGCTAAATTTGTTTGGGGCTTTTGATTAATAGTTCAATAGTAGAAGGTCCGACAAAGAGGAAGAACTGGGACATTCTCTCTTTGGAGGGTTGAAGAACACATCCAATGTTCTTGAGAATGTTATAAAAGAATTTGGGAAAAAAACCATTTAATACTTTCTTGGTGCAAACTAACCATAGACTTTTTGGCTTCTATTTTGACCTTTATTTGAGAAATTAATTAAAAAGTAATAACCTAATTAAACTAATAAAATCAGTTCATATTAAAAAAACAATAAAATTCAAAAAGTTACTTTACTCTTTCCTCTTTCCCCTCTCTCTTCTCTCGGGATTAAACCAACAAAAGAAACCGTCGGTTTCTTTCTTCTCCTTCTTCTGAAACCGTGCGGCTCACCTTCCTCCACCTCCATACTCTCCGGCGACCACCAACACCTCTCTCTTACTCCTCTCAGTAAATAACAATAGTCGTTCCATTTATTTTGATAGTATCCACTATTGTAGTGGGCATTTGTCTAATGGATTATATATCCTTGATCTAAGTAATCACATCTATAAAATTAATACTAAGAGGATTAAAATTAATGAATCAAATCCTACTTATCTATGTCATTTCTTTTAGGCCATATAAATGAGAAACACATATCTAGACGCCCTAAGGATGGATTACTAGACTCATTTGATTATGAATCATATGAGACATGTGAATCTTGTTTAATTGGAAAAATGATAAAGTCCCCTTTCAATAAGAAAGGTGAGAGGACTAGTGAGTTATTGGCACTCATACAAACTGATGTATGTGGACCGTTTCCCACGCCTGCCATAGGTGGTTACACCTACTTCATTACGTTTACTGATGATTTCAGTAGATATGAATTTGTGTACCTTATGAAGGCCAAATCCGAATCCTTTGAACTGTTCAAGGAATTCAAGAATGAAGTAGAGGAGAAACTTGGCAAAAGTATCAAGGCTCTACGATCAAATCGTGGAGGAGAATACTTAAGCCAAGAATTTGACGACTATCTTAGCGAGTGTGGGATTGTGACCCAACTCACTCCACCCAGAACGCCACAGTGGAATGGCATGCCCGAGAGGAGGAATCGCACCTTGTTAGACATAGTGCGGTCTATGATGTGTCAAACAGCTTTTCCGATAGCGTTTTGGGGACATTCTCTAATCACACCTGCTTTTACCATTAATCATGTTTCATCCAAATCGGTCATGAAGACACCATAAGAGCTATGGACTTTGAGGCGTCCCATAGTGTCGTTTATGAAGATTCGGGGTTCCGACGTCCACGTAAAACGTTTACAGAGTGATAAGCTCGGACCCAAGTCAGATAAGTGTAAATTTGTGGGGTATCCTATGGAAACTAAAGGATATTACTTCTACAACCCAGTCGAGAACAAAGTGTTTGTTGCTCGAACCGGCGTGTTCCTATAAAGAGAGTTTGTCTCTAAAGGAGCAAGTGGGAGGGCTGAAGAACTTGAAGAAATTAAAGAACCAAAATCAGTGATATGACAATGGAGCATGAACAGGAAACACAAACGGTTGTGGAGGAACCTGTTCAAGTAACACAAGAACTCCGTAGGTCGATTAGAGTACGTCACGAGCCCGAGAGTTATGGACTTATCGTTATTGAGCCCGGTGACATATTGTCCATAGATGATGAGCCTACTACTTATGGAGAGTCCATGAAAGGACAGACTCAAAGAAGTGGCATGAGGCCATGAGATCCGAAATAGAATCCATGTATTCCAACCAAGTATGGAATTTGGTGGAACCACCCCATGGGGTTCGGCCCATAGGGTGCAAGTGGGTCTTCAAGAAGAAGACTGACATGGATGGCAATGTAGTTTACTATAAGGTCCGTTTGGTGGCTAAAGGTTACAGACATATTCATGGTATTGACTATGATGAAACCTTTTCCCCAGTCGCGATGACCAAATCCATTCGAATCTTGCTTGCGATTTCAGCTTACTACGTCTATGAGATCTGACAAATGGATGTCAAAACAGTTTTTTTGTATGGAAACCTCCTCGAGGATGTCTAAATGGAACAACCTGAGGGTTTTGAGGATCCAGAGCTTGATAATAACGCATGTAAGCTACAACGATCCATTTATGGATTGAAGCAAGCTTCTAGGAGTTGGAATCGAAGTTTTTATGACGTGTTCAAAGAGTTTGTCTTCATCAAGAACGAAGATAAGTCTTGTATTTACAAGAAGGTTAGTGGGAGTTCTGTTATGTTTTTGGTGTTGCATGTGGATGACATACTACTCATTGGAAACGACATTCCCATTCTACAATCTGTGAAAGATTTGATAGGTAAGTGTTTCGCAATGAAGGACTTAGGGGATGCAGCTTATATACTGGGTATCACGATCTATAGGGATAGATCGAGGAAGCTGCTCGGCCTAAGCCAGAGTACATATATAGACAATGTGTTGAATCATTTCTGTTGAATCATGACTTCTAATTGTGGTTTTGGTATGTCATCATTTAGAGTGATGAAAGAAAAAGTTTCTCTAAGTCTTCAAGGCTGCAAGGCCTTGAGATATTGATCAAAGCCTCAAAGCCTTGACAACTGCTTTCTTATGAAATGTGATATGACAATCTTATGTTGCAGGTGTTCAATGTGATGTTTAAGATTAGATATTTGATGCAAATATTCTTGTTATCTATTCTTCATATATCGAACATATTGCAGATATCATAATTAGAGTGAATCAAAGAAATATGGTGTTACAGTTGAAAAACTGTGAAGAATGTTCAGAGCTCCAAGGCCTTGAGATATGCCTTGAGCTGCAGACAGTTTTCACAGACCTAAATTGATTCTCTGTTGCAGGATTTGATCTTTGTTATTATGATTGTTTAATGACTTTTACAAGTCTTAAATTGGTTTCTGTTTGTTTATATGATTGTTTGGTAATCAGGTTAATGACTTATTTATTTGATTCAGTTTTATTCAGAAACTGAATATCCAAACAAACTTAGTGCTGTTATGTTTTTGGATTTTGTTTGTTGCTGTGCTTAATGTTGTTGCAGGTTTTTCAAACGTGCAATCTTATCACATCAAACTCCAACGGATATCTACTCAGAGCTGTTTTGAATTGCAGTTAGAAAGGATGAGAATTTGCAGGAACAGAGATCTTAAATTCTCTCATTCAGTTGCTGCAAGTAGATAAATGCTGGTTTGAATTTGAAAGACAGAGAGAAGCTTACAGAGAATAGAAACCAAAGGAAAAGAAGGAGAGATACATTCGTGGAAGATCAGACCATCAATCCTCACAACTTCAAGCTTCAATCAAGTGCTTTCAGAAGATCAATCATTCCAGTTTTCCAGAAGAACACATTCAGGCTTTCTCAGCTGATTCTTCTACTGTGTTCTTCTACTTAGTACTTTAATTTGCTTATCTTATGTGTATATTATACCTCACAAAACCCAGTGGTTAGTTTTTCAAGTGAACAACAAGAGGTTCTTGTTAGCTCAACAGTTAGTAGCTGAAACTAGATAGGTTTGGAACCACAAACTGTATAGGTGTAAGGGAGTTCACTTAGGCTTGAAGATCTAGGGCTGTTTCTATGTGAGTAATAAGAAGTGTTTGCCCAATTCTGGTGGGATTAGATCCCTCGGGAAGAGATTATGTCCATTAGGACTGAACTCTGTAAATTGCCTTGTGTTCTTTACTTTACAGTTTAGCTATTTACTCTTGCAAGTGATCTAAATCAAACTAGGGTTACAAACTGTTTTGTACTTGTGCTACTTCAAGGCCTTGTAGCTTTCTTTTATACTTAGGAAGTTTCTGACAAACCATAAAAAATCTCAAGGCCTTGAGATTTTTGTCATTTGCTTGCATAACTTAGTTAAATACTGTGTTTTAGCAAAAAATTCCAATACTCTATTCAAACCCCCCTTCTAGAGTATTTTGGTCATGTATTAGTCTACATTACGAACTTTCAATTGGTATCAGAGCTTGGGTCACTACTATTGTAATACCCCATATTTTAATTAAGGGTTATTTGGTAATTTTGCAAAAGTACTCGAGAATTTCAATAAACTTATATTTCAAACTTGTTCTTAGTTTTAGAGTATAAATGTACAATTGGACATCTATGGTTATATAAAATTTCATTTTGAGGCTATTTTGTAATTTTTAAAACTTGGATAATACTATATGGAACTTATTTTGTATACTTGGGAAATACTTGTAGTTTTCTAAAAGTGGATTTTGACATTTATATAAAAGTGTTGTATGTAAAATTATTTGGACATTTTATTATCTATGAAACTTATTTGTGTGATAGCTAGTAATTGAAAACTATAATTTCACCCCCTTTACTCTTGGTTTTTATACTTCAACTTCATCCATCAACTTATAAAATTGATATTTTCACCCACTAACTTTTGACATTTCTCATTTCTATCCCCATCTAACTTGTTGGGAGATTGTAATTGCTCCCTAATCCCTCACCCACCAACTTGGTCAACTCCCATTAAAATATGGTTTTATCATCATCATTACACACAAAATATACACACTTCATCACAAAAACTCCCATTTCCATCAACTCAATAACTCCATACCTGCATAACTTTATTTCTTTACATCTTCTCTCCTAATGAACATTCATACAAGCTCTCTCACCTCTCTTCAATGTTCATTCCCGTTTTTGGAGCTGGACCTCACAAAAACTTCATCAAAAGTCATTTTTCTTGTCCCCAAATCATGAAAAACTTGATTCCAACCTTAGTATGGTCATGGAGTGGAGCTCTTACACCATTCTCCGGGTTGTTTCAGCTGGTATCAGAGCATTGGTTCTCCGGTTAATGAGACTTTTCGATTTCCTTAAGTAGATAGTAAGAAACTGAAAATGTTTTTGGAATTTAAAATTGATTAGGATAACCCAATTTGATAATAAATGAAGTAAACAAGCCGTCGGTGAAATTTGGGTACTTACGTATAGTTAAGCTCGATTTGTACCTTAATTTTTAATTAACTGTTAGCTGCTTATGTATGTGATCTATGCGAAAACTACATGCGTATTTATATGTTTGTTATTCTACGGGCATGTTTAGTTGCTATATAGAAATGGTTTTTCATTGTCGTGTGATGCGTATCCGCGTTCCCTTGATTAATTATGTTAATTGTCGACGAGAGAGTAACGTTGCTTTGACTTAGATGACCATGAGACCACTCATATTATACCTATGAGAGCGAATTTTAAGATTATATTTTATTTTATCTCATTTTGAGTAAATTTGACATGGTCGTTTTCAAAATTAGAAGGTTTTGAAAAAAAAGTATTCTTTAAAAAACAATTAAAAAAAAATGTTTGGTGCGGAGATACCAAAGTCCAAGTGATATGGACCAATTTGTTTAGCAGTCCGCTGGCGTGACTCTTAGTACGACGGTACTATGAGTTGTACCCGCTGTGTAGACTAAGTTGGAACATTAGAAACACATTCGAGTTGTGATGGAGAGACACGTTGTGTGACGACACATAGTGTTCTTTTCTCCCTCGTATGCGTGGAACACTTGAGGTTATTGGTTTATCCAATCCTACACATGTAAGACAATATTTTTTTCATGCGGATGAGTCAAGTAAAATGACATGTTAGTTGCGATCAAAGTATTTTGTATCTAAAACGTTCGAAACGCTTTGTAAACGTGAGAACTTGTATGTTGCTTTAGACCTTTCAGAATTTGGTGTCGACCTTTTTACTTGAGCTAATTGTATTTGAACCCCTACTAAGATACAAGTGAGAAGAGACTTTACCGACCGAGAGCTTGTTCCCGTTAGTTTAAGTGTTGCATATGCATTAGCCTTGCATAGAATTTGCGCGTGCATTAGCATTGCATACAACTCTCATGTGCATTAGTTGCATTCTCGTGAAGTATGTTCGTAGTTTCACTCAAAAGTTTTCTTGAGCTTCGGGGACGAAGCTTTGTTTTAAGGGGGATATAATGTAATACCCCATATTTTAATTAAGGGTTATTTGGTAATTTTGCAAAAGTACTCGAGAATTTCAATAAACTTATATTTCAAACTTGTTCTTAGTTTTAGAGTATAAATGTACCATTGGACATCTATGGTTATATAAAATTTCATTTTGAGGCTATTTTGTAATTTTTTAAACTTGGATAATACTATATGGAACTTATTTTGTATACTTGGGAAATACTTGTAGTTTTCTAAAAGTGGATTTTGACATTTAAATAAAGTGTTGTATTTGAAATTATTTGGACATTTTATTATCTATGAAACTTATTTGTGTGATAGCTAGTAATTGAAAACTATAATTTCACCCCCTTTACTCTTGGTTTTTATACTTCAACTTCATCCATCAACTTATGAAATTGATATTTTCGCCCCTTAACTTTTGATATTTCTCATTTCTATCCCCATCTAACTTGTTGGGAGATTGTAATTGCTCCCTAATCCCTCACCCACCAACTTGGTCAACTCCCATTAAAATTTGGTTTTATCATCATCATTACACACAAAATATACATACTTCATCACAAAAACTCCCATCTCCATCAACTCAATAACTCCATACCTCCATAACTTTATTTCTTCACATCTTCTCTCCTAATGAACATTCATACAAGCTCTCTCACCTCTCTTCAATGTTCATTCCCATTTTTGGAGCTTGACCTCACAAAGACTTCATCAAAAGTCATTTTTCTTGTCCCCAAATCATGAAAAACTTGATTCCAACCTTAGTATGGTCATGGAGCGGAGCTCTTACACCATTCATCTCATGGATTGAAGACGAATTTCACTATTTTTCTCACAATCTTCTTGAATCTTGGGGTAAACTCTTCTTCTAGACTTCAATTCATCCTTGGATGTCTATTTTTAGCATTGATTTATGAAAATTCATCTTAGATTTATTCATCCCCAAACTTGATTCTTCATTTTCTTGGTTTGATCATGAGTTTGACACTTGAATGTTCTATATCTCATGAAACTCAAACTAAAACCCATATGCACTTTGTAAATTTCTTGGTAGTTGCTCTTGCATGTCAAGAACACTATGATAATTTGTGTCAAGAGCATATAAAAATCTTAATTCATGCTTAAAATGATGTTATTTGGGTGAAAATCAAGTCTTTATAAGTTGCATGTATCATTAGAACCATTCTTGTTGATTTTTGAAAAAAATTGCATGTTCATACAATCTGACCAGTTTGTGAAAAACGTATATTATCTCTATATTTTGTCTCTGTATAATTTTTAAATCTTTCATATTCTAAAACTAGACTCAAAAGGGGTCATTTTGAAAGAAAATTCAACTCCATAGCCTTTATGGTTAGGGAGATATGCTCATATTAAGTTTCATGTTTTCTGAAACTCTGTTTTTGGACAAGTTTTGCTATTTTTGTTAAACATCTCGTTTCCATAAACATATGACACCCAATATTTCTTGTCATGCAACTAGACACACAAGGGATTCATTCTGGAGAATATGAGAATTTTTCATATTCTCTAAGTAGTAGTAATTGTTCTTCAAAATTGAAACTTTCTTCCAAACTTCTCTCTGCATAGCACTGTTTTTTATTTATGTAACTTGAGTTTTGTAATATCTATGCATGATTTTTTTGGTGTTTCTGAAAGTAGACACATGTAGGTTCATCATACATTAATTTCAAAATTTTAGGAGATGATTTGATATGGTAAATATGGCTCCAAAGTCAGAGCTACAGTTTCACATTTTCTAGAAAACTTGAATTTTTGAACTTCTAGGTGTTTTGTTGGAATTATTTTGATAATTAAACATATTTATATGTTCATTAGTGACATATAGGACAATGTGACATGTAGGTTTTCATTGTTATTATGCATGTGTAAATTGGTTATAACGAGTACGTCATACGTGTGATTGTAGACATCGACATGGTAGGAGAGAGCGGTTGTCGTCAAAGTGCTAGGCTTAATTTCTTGCTTTTGATTGTGCTTCATCTCAGTGGTAAGTACATATGTACGACCTTTTCATATCAAAATGTGCGTATGCGTTCGATGTTTCAAATGAATGCTTGTTATATGAAAAAGTATGAGAATGCATGTTTTCCACTCGAATGTTGTTAAACTATTCTATTCATCCCCTTTGAGAACTCTCGGAAATTACTTGTGAAATGTTGATATTCTGATTCTGGTTTTGTGACAGAGAAGAACTAAAATACCTCTAATAGACTTAGGACGATGTACATAGTACTGTTACTAATGAGAGGCGTCAAGCGATCCTCCATTTTCTTATGGCTAAGACCATTGAAGCAATGCTTCTTATTATTGGATAAAACGTTAATGTTCACAATTCCGCTCCCGATGAGCCAAAAGGTATCAAGATATTGAGGCCAAGGGGTTTATAGAGCTATAGAGTGCTACTGATACTTGTAAGGGTCACTGCGGTATAGGGGTGTCGACACTTAAGGCCTTTTAGATAATGTTATGAGCGGGGTTGACGAATGGGCTCCCTTAACGCTCGGGAGAAATAGGGTTTGATAGACCCTAGAAGGAACCCTTAGTGATTATTTCGTGATCCCTCTGTCTACATCGATCCTGCTGGTGGCTCTAGACATGCCTCAGCTAAACTTAACGGTTAAATTGGAATTGAAAGAAAGTTTGATTACTCTATTGATGTTGTTTGTGGCTCTTGATTGCCTAATCTAATCAAATGATTTGAAAATCTTTGGCTTCTTGTGATTTAATATCATTATCATGTCAAATGGACTTGTTTACTGTTGATATTCTACTTGTTGAAGAATATGTTGACTACTTGTGGTTTATAAATGTTTTAAAGATGATGGTTCTCGCTATGTGGTTACTCATAAATGTTCCGAATTGTTCCAACTCTTTTGCTCATTGATTTTTAAATCTCTTTATTTGCTTCAACTCATGCTTCCATGCCACTCGTTGCTTTACATGTCGTAGTGTGTATTTACTCAGTTTTTACTGATCATTTCTTCAAAACTGCGTCGACTTTTGCCATTTTAAAACCGCAGGTCATCAATCAAGGTTGGGGAATGGGAACACGAATCGAGATGAAGGCGTTTAGCTTAAGCTAGATCACTTAGTAGATCACAAACGTTTTATTTTACGTTGTACTTATTATCGAAATTTTGTTATGTACTTTAACCGAAATGAAAACTCAATAGTTAATAATCTACTTTTGGTTATCGATTGTGTCATTAACCCTGAACCGAGATCCCGGGTTGTTTCAGCTGGTATCAGAGCATTGGTTCTCCGGTTAATGAGACTTTTTGATTTCCTTAAGTAGATAGTAAGAAACTGAAAATGTTTTTGGAATTTAAAATTGATTAGGATAACCCAATTTGATAATAAATGAAGTAAACAAGCCGTCGGTGAAATTTGGGTACTTACGTATAGTTAAGCTCGATTTGTACCTTAATTTTTAATTAACTGTTAGCTGCTTATGTATGTGATCTATGCGAAAACTACATGCGTATTTATATGTTTGTTATTCTACGGGCATGTTTAGTTGCTAAATAGAAATGATTTTTCATTGTCGTGTGATGCGTATCCGCGTTCCCTTGATTAATTATGTTAATTGTCGACGAGAGAGTAACGTTGCTTTGACTTAGAAGACCATGAGACCACTCATATTATACCTATGAGAGCGACTTTTAAGATTATATTTTATTTTATCTCATTTTGAGTAAATTTGACATGGTCGTTTTCAAAATTAGAAGGTTTTGAAAGAAAAAGTATTCTTTAAAAAACAATTTAAAAAAAATGTTTGGTGCGGAGATACCAAAGTCCAAGTGATATGGACCACTTTGTTTAGCAGTCCGCTGGCGTGACTCTTAGTACGACGGTACTATGAGTTGTACCCGCTGTGTAGACTAAGTTGGAACATTAGAAACACATTCGAGTTGTGATGGAGAGACACGTTGTGTGACGACACATAGTGATCTTTTCTCCCTCGTATGCGTGGAACACTTGAGGTTATTGATTTATCCAATCCTACACATGTAAGACAATATTTTTTTCATGCGGATGAGTAAAGTAAAATGACATGTTAGTTGCGATCAAAGTATTTTGTATCTAAAACGTTCGAAACGCTTTGTAAACGTGAGAACTTGTATGTTGCTTTAGACCTTTCAGAATTTGGTGTCGACCTTTTTACTTGAGCTAATTGTATTTGAACCCCTACTAAGATACAAGTGAGAAGAGACTTTACCGACCGAGAGCTTGTTCCCGTTAGTTTAAGTGTTGCATATGCATTAGCCTTGCATAGAATTTGCGCGTGCATTAGCATTGCATACAACTCTCATGTGCATTAGTTGCATTCTCGTGAAGTATGTTCGTAGTTTCACTCAAAAGTTTTCTTGAGCTTCGGGGACGAAGCTTTGTTTTAAGGGGGATATAATGTAATACCCCATATTTTAATTAAGGGTTATTTGGTAATTTTGCAAAAGTACTCGAGAATTTCAATAAACTTATATTTCAAACTTGTTCTTAGTTTTAGAGTATAAATGTACCATTGGACATCTATGGTTATATAAAATTTCATTTTGAGGCTATTTTGTAATTTTTTAAACTTGGATAATACTATATGGAACTTATTTTGTATACTTGGGAAATACTTGTAGTTTTCTAAAAGTGGATTTTGACATTTAAATAAAAGTGTTGTATTTAAAATTATTTGGACATTTTATTATCTATGAAACTTATTTGTGTGATAGCTAGTAATTGAAAACTATAATTTCACCCCCTTTACTCTTGGTTTTTATACTTCAACTTCATCCATCAACTTATGAAATTGATATTTTCGCCCCTTAACTTTTGATATTTCTCATTTCTATCCCCATCTAACTTGTTGGGAGATTGTAATTGCTCCCTAATCCCTCACCCACCAACTTGGTCAACTCCCATTAAAATTTGGTTTTATCATCATCATTACACACAAAATATACATACTTCATCACAAAAACTCCCATCTCCATCAACTAAATAACTCCATACCTCCATATTTTTATTTCTTCACATCTTCTCTCCTAATGAACATTCATACAAGCTCTCTCACCTCTCTTCAATGTTCATTCCCATTTTTGGAGCTTGACCTCACAAAGACTTCATCAAAAGTCATTTTTCTTGTCCCCAAATCATGAAAAACTTGATTCCAACCTTAGTATGGTCATGGAGCGGAGCTCTTACACCATTCAACTCATGGATTGAAGACGAATTTCACTATTTTTCTCACAATCTTCTTGCATCTTGGGGTAAACTCTTCTTCTAGACTTCAATTCATCCTTGCATGTCTATTTTTAGCATTGATTTATGAAAATTCATCTTAGATTTCTTCATCCCCAAACTTGATTCTTCATTTTCTTGGTTTGATCATGAGTTTGACACTTGAATGTTCTATATATCATGAAACTCAAACTAAAACCCATATGCACTTTGTAAATTTCTTGGTAGTTGCTCTTGCATGTCAAGAACACTATGATAATTTGTGTCAAGAGCATATAAAAATCTTAATTCATGCTTAAAATGATGTTATTTGGGTGAAAATCAAGTCTTTATAAGTTGCATGTATCATTAGAACCATTCTTGTTGATTTTTGAAAAAATTGCATGTTCATACAATCTGACCAGTTTGTGAAAAACGTATATTATCTCTATATATTGTCTCTGTAGAATTTTTAAATCTTTCATATTCTGAAACTAGACTCAAAAAGGGTCATTTTGAAAGAAAATTCAACCCCATAGCCTTTATGGTTAGGGAGATATGCTCATATTAAGTTTCATGTTTTCTGAAACTCTATTTTTGGACAAGTTTTGCTATTTTTGTTAAAAATCTCATTTCTAGAAACATAGGGCACCAAATATTTCTTGTGATACAACTAGACACAAAAGGGATTCATTCTGGACAATTTGGGCATCTTTCCTATTCTCTAAGTAGTAGTAATTGTTCTTCAAAGTTGAAACTTTCTTCCAAACTTGTCTCTGCATAGCAGTGTTTGTTATTTATGTAACTTGAGTTTTGTAATAGCTATGCATGATTTTTTGGTGTTTCTGAAAGTAGACACATGTAGGTTCATCATACATTAATTTCAAAATTTTAGGAGACGATTTGATATGGTAAATATGGCTCCAAAGTCAGAGCTACAGTTTCACATTTTTTAGAAAACTTTAATTTTTGAACTTCTAGGTGTTTTTTGGAATTATTTTGATAATTAAACATATTTATATGTTCATTAGTGACATATAGGACTATTTGACATGTAGGTTTTCATTGTTATTATGCATGTGTAAATTGGTTATAACGAGTACGTCATACGTGTGATTGTAGACATCGACCTGGTAGGACAGAGCGGTTGTCGTCGGAGTGCTAGGCTTAGTTTCTTGCTTTTGATTGTGCTTCATCTCAGTGGTAAGTACATATGTACGACCTTTTCATATCAAAATGTGCGTATGCGTTCGATGTTTCAAATGAATGCTTGTTATATGAAAAAGTATGAGAATGCATGTTTTCCACTCGAATGTTGTTAAACTATTCTATTCATCCCCTTTGAGAACTATCGGAAATTACTTGTGAAATGTTGATATTCTGATTCTGGTTATGTGACAGAGAAGAACTAAAATACCTCTAATAGACTTAGGACGATGTACATAGTACTGTTACTAATGAGAGGCGTCAAGCGATCCTCCATTTTCTTATGGCTAAGACCATTGAAGCAATGCTTCTTATTATTGGATAGAACGTTAATATTCACAAAATAGCCCCCGATGAGCCAAAATGTATCAAGATATTGAGGCCAAGGGGTTTATAGAGCTATAGAGTGCTACTGATACTTTTAAGGGTCACTGCGGTATAGGGGTGTCGACACTTAAGGCCTTTTAGCTAATGTTATGAGCGGGGTTGACGAATGGGCTCCCTTAACGCTCGGGTGAAATAGGGTTTGATAGACCCTAGAAGGAACCCTTAGTGATTATTTCGTGATCCCTCTGTCTACATCGATCCTGCTGGTGGCTCTAGACATGCCTCAGCTAAACTTAACGGTTAAATTGGAATTGAAAGAAAGTTTGATTACTCTATTGATGTTGTTTGTGGCTCTTGATTGCCTAATCTAATCAAATGATTTGAAAAGCTTTGGCTACTTGTGATTTAATATCATTATCAGGTCAAATGGACTTATTTACTGTTGATATTCTACTTGTTTAAGAATATGTTGACTACTTGTGGTTTATAAATGTTTTAAAGATGATGGTTCTCGCTATGCGGTTACTCATAAATGTTCCCAATTGTTCCAACTCTTTTGTTCATTGATTTTTAAATCTCTTTATTTGCTTCAACTCATGCTTCCATGCCACTCGTTGCTTTACATGTCGTGGTGTGTATTTACTCAGTTTTTACTGATCATTTCTTCAAAACTGCGTCGGCTTTTGCCATTTTAAAACCGCAGGTCATCAATCTAGGTTGGGGAATGAGAACACGAATCGAGATGAAGGCGTTTAGCTTAAGCTAGATCACTTAGTAGATCACAAACGTTTTATTTTACGTTGTACTTATTATCGAAATTTTGTTATGTACTTTAACCGAAATGTAAACTTAATAGTTAATAATCTACTTTTGGTTATCGATTGTGTCATTAACCCTGAACCGAGATCCCGGGTTGTTTCAACTATAGATCTAACAATCTTTTGACTATGAGTAATGTAGGAGATGGTGGCTTCTCTCAAGGAAGGGCAGCAAACAGACGTCCATTGTTTTGTGGTGACAACTTCATGCACTGGAAGGCATTGATGATGATGTTCATCATAGATCAAGATATGGAATTATGGTCAATAATTCAAAATGGTCCTCATGAGTATTTCACTACCATTGATGGAGTTAGATGCATCAAGTCTGAGGAAAATCTCTCGGTTACTGAACTGGAAAAGGTATCCAAAAATTACAAGGCTATGAATCTATTATACTGTGCTCTTAATGCAGATGAGTTCAACAGAGTGACAAATTGCAAAAGTGCCAAAGAAGTATGGGACAAACTTGTTGTGACTTGAAGGAACAATCAAGTCAAACAGACTAAGATCAATATACTTCTAAGGCAATATGAGTTGTTCAATATGAACTCAGATGAAACTATTAAGTATATGTTCAAAAGATTCACTGATGTGGTGAACAATCTGGAGTCATTGGGAAAAAGTTTTTCAAATGAGGAAAATGTCAGGAAAATTCTGAGAAGTTTGCCAAAAGCCAAGTGGGAGCCAAAGACAACAACTATTGAGGAAGCTCAGGATTTAAGTCTTCTTCAGCTAGATGATCTACAAGGAAAGCTGCTCACTCATGAGATGTCTATGAAAGACGTAGAAGGTGATTTGAGTGAAAACATCAAAAATCTAAGCACTCAAGGCTAAAGACAATGAAAAATCTCAAAGCATTGAGACTGATGATGAGCATGATGATGAAGAGGCTTTAGCATTGATCTCCAAGGCCTTGGGCATGATTCTCAAGAAGAAGAAAAACTTTGGAAACAAAGACTACAACAGGGAGAGATCAAGACCTTCAAGCAGCAAGGATTACATAGGTAAGTCTTCATCACAGTCACATAAAACTAAAGTAATGAATTGTTTTGAGTGTGGTGATGAAGATCATTTAGTAAGGGACTATCCACAAAATAAGAAGAACGTGAACTTGCAAAAGAAAGACAATGACAACAGGAGGAAGAAAGCAATGATGGCCTCATGGAGTGATTCTGATTGATCAAGTGATTCAGAAACTGAAGAAGAACAAGCAAATTTATGCTTCATGGCTAAACATGATGAAGAAAAATCTTCAGACAGACACATTGAGGAAATGGTAAAAAATCTTCTTGCTAGTCCTTCTGATGTACTTATTGAAATTCTCAAGAGCATGTTATTAAATGAGTAAAGTTATATAAATGAGATTTCTTCTTTAGAGGTTAAATTTCATGAGCAGGTAAAAGAAAACTTGGACCTGGTTTTTACCAACAAGACTATTGAAGTTTCTAAGACAAATATTGAAAAGGACTTCAAGGCCTAGGATAGTGGATTCAAAGACTTGAAGGCACAGATAAAAGAGATTGTTGATCAAAACACTCTCTTAACTGAAATGTATGTTGATCTAAATACTCATTCAGATGATTTAGAACAACAAATCCGTTCTTTGAATGAGAAACTTCAAGATTCTAAAAAGGTCCCAACTTGTTTTACAGGCTCAGAACGTAATCTGAATCTCATTCTTGGAGGAAGTCTGAAATCAATGCATAAAAGTTGAATTGCCTACAATCCAAATTTTCGAAAGAAAATCCAAACTACTTTTGTCAAATCAGGTAGCAAACATTCTCCAAAATGTCATTATTGTGGAAAAATTGGTTATATCAAGTTAACTTGTCCCTTCAGAAGATCAGAACCTCATATTATGAGGAACACTTATCCTTATCAGCTTAAGGGACAGGTTAAGCAGATTTGATCCAAAAGGAATTAGACCACCAAACATGTCTGATTCTCAGTATGACTCAAAGTTCTGCACTTGGTCTAACAGCCTGTTGAGGCAATGATTTATTTTTGCAGGATGTCACCAAGGCCTTAAATGATCAGAAATGGATATAAGATAGTGGTTGTTCCAGACGTATGAGTGGAAAGAAGTCTCTTTTTACTGAGCTCACAGAGAATCTGGAGGAACAATTACACTTGGTGACAAGGCAAAATGCAATATTATTGGTATAGGTAGTTTTGGTAATGGTTCTACCAACTCTATCTCTCATGTTTATCTTGTTGATGGACTTAATTATAATCTGCTTAGTATTTCTCAATTATGTGATAAAGGTTATAAAGCTGTATTTGACAAGGAGAAATGTGTTGTGTAAGATGAGAAATATGGAGATTGCAAATTTATTGCTCCTAGATCATACAATTTATATGCTATGAGTACTAACAGTATTGCAGGTAACAAGCTGAAGTTCCTCAAGGCCTTGAAGGAAGATTCAAAGCTTTGGCATAGAAAACTTAGGCATATTAGCATACACACCTTGAATAAACTCATCTCAAAGGACTTGGTAAGAGGATTACCATCACAAAAATTCTCAGATGATGGGATTTGCAAGACATGTGTACAAGTTAAACAAACAAGAAGATCATTCAAGCCTAAGAACTTTGTAAGTACTTCTAAACCCTTGGAACTTATGTATATGGACTTGTGTGGTACTATGATAGTTCAAACTCCAAAAGGTAAGAGGCATATGCTTGTTGTAGTAGATGATTATTCTAGATTTACATGGGTTATGTTTATTAGAGACAAAACTGAAGCTTTATCTGAATTTTCTAAACTGTGAAAAGAGCTTCAAACCATGAAAAACTTGCATGTTTCATCTATTAGAAGTGATCATGGTAGGGAATTTGTTCAGCTTAACTTTGATTTATTTTGTGCAAAGCATGACATATCACACAACTTCTCTGCAACTAGAACTCCTCGGCAAAATGGAGTAGTTGAGAGGAAAAATAGGACACTTGAGGATATGTCTAGAACCATGCTACTTGAAAGTAATTTGCCAAAGTATTTGTGGGAAGAAGCTGTTAATACTGCCAATTATGTGCTTAATAGATGTTTGATCATGCCTAATTTGAAAAAGACTCCTTATGAACTGTTTAAAGGCAGGAAGCCTAGTGTCTCTTATTTCAAATCTTTTAGTTGTATTTGTTTTGTGCATAATAATGGTAAAGACAATCTTGGTAAGTTTGATGCTAGAAGTGATGAAGGTGTATTTCTTGGATATTCTCAAACTAGCAAAGCTTATAGAGTTTTCAATAGAAAAACCAAGATTGTGGAAGAGAGTATTCATGTGGTTTTTGATGAAAGTACTAAGGATTCTTTGAGTGAAAGTTTTGCAGATCTTAATTTGAACAAGCATGAGGCTGATGATGACATTGTGAAAGAAGATAAAGGCAAAACTGAAGTGAAGAATCGGGCAGCAGAATCTCAAGGCCTTGAACCTCCTGTAGAGCCAAAATCTCAAAGCCTTGAGACTGAAACTGAAACTTTCTATGATGCTCCTTCTACTGCTTCAAGAACTCAAAGACTTGAAGGAATATATTCCTGGACACCAAGGAAGAAGTTTAAGTATCTTGCAGACCATCCAGCTGACAATATCATATCTGATCCAGCTACTGGAACTCAGGCAAGAGGACTGTTGAAGAACTTATGTGCTTTTAGTGCTTTTGTATCATTGATTGAGCCTAAGAATACAAAAGAAGTGCTAGAAGATGCAAATTGGATCATTGCAATGCAAAGTGAGCTGAATGAATTTGAAAGAAACAAGGTATGGAATCTGGTACCTAAACCAAAAGAGCAATCAGTTACTGGAAACAAATGGGTGTTCAGAAATAAGCTTGATTTGAATGGCAAAGTGGTAAGAAACAAAGCCAGACTTGTGGCACAAGGATACAATCAAGAAGAAGGTATATACTATGAGGAGACATTTGCTCCTGTTGCCAGGTTAGAAGCTATTAGAATACTTTTTGCATTTGCATCTCACAAACACATAAAGCTTTATCAAATGGATGTCAAATGTGCTTTTCTAAATGGTTATTTGAAGAGAGGTCTAGTTGATAAAACTCTTTTCATTGAACATCATGAAACTGACTTGTTAGTAGTTTTATATTTATGTAGATGATGTTCTTTTTGGTGCTACAAATTATGCTCTTTCAAAAGAGTTATCTAGTCTAATGTGCAGGGAGTTTGAGATGAGCTTAATGGGAGAACTGAATTTATTTCTTGGACTTCATGTTTTACAAATGAAGAAAGGAATCTTTGTACATCAAGGAAAATATACCAAGAACTTGTTGAACAAGTACAATATGACACAATCCAAGGCACTCAAAACTCGTATGAGTTCTTCACTATCCTTAGACAAGGATTCAAATGGTAAGAGTGTTAATCAAAAGGAGTATAGAGGTATGATTGGATCACTTCTGTACTTAACTGCTAGTAGACTTGATATTATGTTTAGTGTTTGCATGTGTGCAAGATTTCAAGCGTATCCTAAGGAAAGTCATTTAGCTGTTGTTAAGATAATTTTTAGATATTTGAATGGAACCAAAGACTTGGGGCTTTGGTATCCAAGAAGATCTAACTTTATGTTGAGTGGATATTCAGATGTTGATTTTGCAGGTACAAAGTGGATAGGATGAGTACTTATGAATGTTGTTAGTTTCTTCGTTCTTCAATAATTAGTTGGCTTTCCAAGAAGCAAAACTCTGTAGCATTATCAACTGCAGAAGCTGAGTATATTGCAGCTGAAGCTTGTTGCTCTCAAGTGTTTTGGATTGCTCAACAGCTTAGAGATCTTGATTATGATTTCAGAAATGTACTTATTAATTGTGACAATACAAGTGCCATTTCAATATCTAAGAATCCAGTACAGCACTCAAGAACCAAGCATAAAGATGTCAGGCATCATTTCCATAGAGATCATGCAGGAAAAGGTGATGTTGTTCTATCTTTCATTTCTACTACCATGCAAATTGCTGATATTTTCACTAAACATTTGCCAGATGATAAGTTTGCATCCCTAAGTCTTGAACTGGGTATGTTAAACAATGATGCATTGGTTTAGGGGGAGTATTAGTGCTTACTTGTGGTTATTTGTTGAAATCTCAAAGCCTTTAGATTATTCTTTCCAAAGCCTTGAAAGTATTGTTCAAAGCTTTGAAATTTCTAAGACTGCAGAAAATCTCAAGGCCTTGAGATTGTTCTCCAAGGTCTTGAAACATCTGTGTAATTTTCTTGTTAAATAAATGGATCATCAAATATTATATATTATCTTCTTAAATAATTGTATAATGTTTGAATTACTCAGAGAATTTTCCAAAAGATCCTAAAATATCTTCTAGATATATTTTGCATGTGGATTTTAGAAGAGTCTTTTTAAACTCTTTCTCTCAACCTACTTAAGCTGAAAGCCTGGGCTTTTTCTCTCTATTCTCTCCATTCTCTCTCAATCTTCTACGTCTCTCTGTTCTCTCTCTTTCAATCTCAATCTTCTCTCAAAACCCTAATTCCACGATGGAGCGCAAATCAGCCAGGATTCCACAACAATGTAAGCCTTCTGCTAGATCTAAGAAGAGGGCCAAATAGAAGGAGAAGATTACAATTTTTGACTCGGATTCAGAAGAGACAAAGAGTTTTGCATGAAGCTTCACCTCCTGCAAAGAAGATCAGAACAGAGAAAGAAGATGAAGGTTCAAGTGTTGATCCACAGAAGGAGACAGAAGTACAGGGTGATGATCAGTCTAGGTTAGACAAGAAGAAAGGGGTAGACAAGAAAAAGCCAGATGGAGAAGAAAAGGGAAGTCTACTAAGGAAGGCAAAAAGAAGTCTGCTGATGTTGAGAAGAAGAAATCTGCTGAAGAAGAACCAGAGAAGGCTAAGCCTGCTGAAAAGAAATCAAGGGTTAAACAAATGGCTGCTGCAAACCAAAAAAGGTTATCAAGGTAAGAATGTACTACCTTCTGATTGGTTCATTAGTTCAGATGTTAGGAGTGTTTGGATGCAAGGGTATGCATCATCTAATGTTGCTTTCTGTTGTTTGATTTCTGAAGAGTTATTAGACAAGTTGGACATTGACTGTATGAGGAAATTAAGAGAATCTGCAGTTTAAAAGATTTTAAATCCTAGTTCTAAAGCTTATCCTAGGCTAACTAGGTTGTTTTACCTGAATTTCATCCAAGAAGGGGAAGATAAGTTTGTGTTAACCTCTAAGGTAGCTGGAATAGATTTAAGGCTAGACCATAGGGCTTTTGCAAGGGTCTTGGACATTCCTAGGAAGTATAATGTTGCTGATCATCCTGATAGGAAGGAATGTTTGGACAAAGCCAAAGCCATGTTTTTCATAGATGATATTCCTACTGGTCCCAAACAGTTGACACACTCTGTGCTCAACTGTGAAGCTAAAATCTTGTTCACAATTCTGATGAGAAGTGTTGTTCCTAGAGAAAACTCAAGAGAGTTGGTAACAGATAAGTTTCTCATCCTGATGTACTTTATATGTCAAGGGTTTGAGAATGATATACTAACAGTTATCATGGAGCATACGATCTACTGTGCTACCAGAACCAGAAACCATCCTCTTCCGTACGCCAACCTACTACCTCTTTTATTTGATTATTTTGAGGTGCCTGTTAAAGGGGAGGAGAAGATAACTGGTGGTTTTGGGTTTATTGATGAGTCTGCTTTACAAAGGATTGGTGTGGTTCAGACATGAAAGGGACATTGGAAGTTTTATTCAGAGTTGTCTAAAGCTGAGCTTGAGGAGATTTTTTTTATCAAACCTAAGGGGGATACAACATCAAGGGGACAAGCTAATGAATATTATTCTCAACTGGTTGATAAGTTTGAAGAAAAGCAGGTTGAGATTGAAGATCTTAGACAGAGGCTGTTTGATTAATCTTCTGAGTTTAATCAGTTCAAAGCCTTGATGGGAGTGATGAATGGCAAGCAGGATGTTATCATCAAAGGTTTGAATTTGGAGAAGAGCCCTTCTGCTACTAGTCATGACACTAGTGCTGATTCAGATGAGAGGCTAGGAGATTTCTTGAAGAAGAACAAGAAGCCTATTCCAGTTGTGCTCACTTCAAAGGATCTATATGAGCAAAATGATGATGAGGAAGCTGATGAAGACACATGTGTTGATGCAGCTACATAGGGAGATTATGTGCAAGTCAAGGACAAGAAAGTGGATGAAATCATTAATGATGTTGTTGCTGAAGTGGATGCTGAACAGGAAGAGCATCATTCTGCGGATGAAGCTGAAACTGATGAAGATGTTGGAGAAGGCTCAGAGAAAGGCCAAACATCAAAGAAGAAGTGAAGACTTGTGGAAGCTAAAGCCTTGATCTTTTCTTTCTTTCTTTCTTTCTTTCTTTCTTTCTTTCTTTCTTTCTTTCTTTCTTTCTTTCTTTCTTTCTTTCTTTCTTTCTTTCTTTCTTTCTTTCTTTCTCTTCTTTCTGATCTCGAGGCCTTGACATTCAGTAGGAATTGTTTTTAAAATATATTTTTTAAGACTCTGAGTAATGATCCAACAGTTCTTCATCTTTTTGATGAAAGTCAAAAAGGGGGAGAAAGTTTATGTGATTTTGTTCTGTTTATGTGAATCAGTTAGTTTAATCAGTTGTTTATGTGAATTAGTTGTTTATGTATGTGATACAATGTGATATGTTTATATGTGGTATTTGCTCAGATTGCGTTTCTGCAAGTGTTTTTGCAAATTCTGGTATCTAATTTTTACAAAAAGTTGCAGGGATATTTACACAAGATTATGGGTTTTGTCTTTCATCAAGGGGGAGATTGTTTATTCATGACTTCTAAGTGTGTTTTTGGGATATCATCATTTAGAGTGATGAAAGACAAAGTTTCTCTAAGTCTTCAAGGGTCCAAGTCCTTGAGATATTGATCAAATCCTCAAAGACTTGACAACTACTTTCTTATGAAATGTGATCTGACAATCTTGTGTTGCAGGTGTTCAATCTGAAGTTTAAGATTAGATATTTGTTGCAAATATTCTTGTTATCTATCTTTATATATCTAACATATTGCAGATATCATTAATTAGAGTGAATCAAAGAACTTTGGTGTTACAGTTGAAAAACTGTGAAGAATGTTCAGAGCTCCAAGGCCTTGAGATATGCCTTGAGCTGCTGACAGTTTTCACAGACCTAACTTGATTCTCTCTTGCAGGATTTGACTTTGTTATTATGATTGTTTAATGACTTTTACAAGTCTTAAATTGGTTTGTGTTTGTTTATATGATTGTTTGGTAATCAGGTTAATAACTTATTTATTTGATTCAGTTTTATTCAGAAACTACTTATCCAAACAGACTTAGTGCTGTTATGTATTTGAATTTTCTTTGTTGATGTGCTTAATGTTGTTGCAGGTTTTTCAAACGTGCAATCTTATCACAACAACTCCAACGAATATCTACTCAGAGCTGTTTTGAATTGCAGTTAGAAAGGATGAGATTTTGCAGGAACAGAGATCCTAAAAGAACACATACAGGCTTTCAGAAGATCAATCATTTCAGTTTTCCTGAAGAACACATCCAGGCTTTCTCAGCTGATTCTTCTACTGTGTTCTTCTACTTTGTACTTTAATTTTATTATCATCTGTATATCTTATACCTCACAAAACCTAGTGGTTAGTTGTTCAAGTGAACAACCATAGGTTCTTGTTATTTCAACAGTTAGTAGCTGAAACTAGATAGGTTTGGAACCACAAGCTGTATAGGTGTAAGGGAGTTCACTTAGGCTTGAAGATTTAGTGCGGTTTTTGTGTGAGTAATAAGAAGTGTTTGCCCAATCCTGGTGGGACTAAATCCCTCAGGCATAGATTAGGTCCATTGGGACTGAACTCTATAAATTGCCCTGTGTTCTTTACTTTACAGTTTAGCTATTTACTCTTGCAAGTGATCTAAATCAAACTAGGGTTACAAACTGTTTTGAACTTGTGCTATTTCAAGGCCTTGAAGCTTTCTTTTATACTTAGGAAGTTTCTGACAAACCTTACAAAATCTCAAGGCCTTGAGATTTCTGTCATTTGCTTGCATAACTTAGTTAAATTCTGTGTTATAGCAAAAAAATCCCATACTCTATTCAACCTCCCCCCCTTCTAGAGTATTTTGGTCATGTATTTAGTCTACATTACAAAGTTTCAGGTTCAACATGCAAGACTCCAAGAAGGGATTCTTTCCCATGTCGATGGGATCCTTCTTTCAAAGAGTGATTGTCCTTCCAATTAGATTAAGAAGGATCGCATGAGTAAAATTTTGTATTCGTCGGCCATAGGACCTATCATGTATGACATGTTGTGTACTAGACCAGATGTGTCGCACGCATTAAGTATGGCAAGCAGATATCAGTCCAATCCGGTTGAGTGTCACTGGATTGTCGTCAAGAACATCCTTAAGTACTTGAGAAAGACTAAGGATGCATTCTTGGTATTTGGAGGTGAGGAAGAACTTAGAGTAATCGGTTACACTGATGCAAGCTTCCAAACCAAAAAAGACGACTATAGATTGAAGTCAGGTTATGTGTTTTGCCAAAACGGAGGATCTGTGAGCTGGAAGAGTTCCAAGCAAGAGACAGTTGCTGATTCTACAACTGAAGCTGAGTACATTGCTTCTTCAGGCGCAGCAAAGGAGGCTGTTTGGATAAAGAAGTTTATCACTTACCTTGGTGTGGTTCCTAGCATTTTTGATCCCATAACGTTGTATTGTGACAACACTGGAGCGATCACACAGGCCAAGGAACCCCATTCACACCAGAGACGAAACATGTACTTAGGAGATTCCATCTGGTTCGATACATAGTAGATCGAGGAGATGTGAAGATATGCAAGATTCCAACAGATGACAATCTGTTAGATCCTATCACAAAGCCGTTGGTTCAGTGAAAGCATGAAGGGCACACTAGGGCTATAGGCATACGCCATGCACCAGATTGGCTCTAGTGCATGTGGGTGACTGTTGGTTTTAGATCCCCTAGAGGCAATCTGTTTAGTATGAACGTTATTTGCTAGAATAATCAATTGTATTATTTATGGAGATATTTATTATAATGAAGTCCTTAGATTACAATTGTGTTGTTTATCTTCAATATCCCTAGTCCATTATATTGATTAATGGGACGATCAACTATAGACTAGTATGTGGGTAGATTGATATGGGGATATCATGTCTAGCACATGGGTATGCATTAGGAGTAATGGCATACTAAATAAGCCCACCGCGAGAAGGCTACATTAGACTATGTCAATGTCACAAGCGCTTCTCGTTGTGCTGATGGTGTTGTAATCCTTAGACTTGAAGTCACTAGATACTGTAGTTGTGAAATATCATGCTTTGATATTATCAAACGTTAAACCGTGACTGGGTAACTATAAAGATAACAATCGGGCATGATAGGAAGCAAGCTTAGAGGTGGCAGTGATGTAGACAGGATTTTTCCCTCCTACATAATAGGAGTAAATATCCACGGCCAATTAAGGGGTAGAGCTTTTGGAATGTCTAGCCAGACTCAGATTAATCAATATGGAGATATTGATGTTATCTGCATCGATAAGCCTATTCATAGGATCTAGAAACTATGGATTGGATATACGAGTGTGAAAAATATGTCTCTTGTCCAATCCGGATATGGAGACAAAGGGATAACATAACACGGTAACATTGGGCACAAGGTTTTTATCGGGATCACTGACTATTTCTATCAGTTGGGTGGATAGATGTGTTGCTAGACACCGCTCTATGTTTGTAATAGTTACTACCAACTAAGTAGAAACCTATGGGATCACACACCGTATGGATTAAACTTGATATGGGTATTAATTAGTTGGACTAATTAATAAAAGGATTATAACGCAACCACAAGCAAAGTTAGTAGGACTAATATGAAAGTGGACTAATCCATGTGTAGATAGTGCTTTCTGGACAGACAGATCAAAGCCACGTGGCATTAATCTAGCACACCTAGTTGTGCTCCATATACACCGGACAACTACATATGCTTGTCCACGTAGGGGCTGCGAGACAGGGCCCTCGCGTACCAACACGAAACTTGTAGGGACTTAGTGGTTTGGAGGCTAGGGTAAGGCCCGTCGTGCGGTGCGACAACCAAGCTTGCGCACGACCCTCTGTAAACTGCTTTGAGACACTTAATAGCCAAGTTCTATAAACTCCGCTTGACCTCATAGAGGTCTCCGGTATGTACGATCACTTGCCTAACGGTTCCTATATACACGGCTGAACGTTCCATTACAGGGGCTACCATTCAGCCGCCATTTATGGTGCATTAACCCCCTCACAACGGTCACTTCCCCACTATATATATGATCGTTAGCCCTCCGTTGCGACAAACTAGTACAATAAATCTATACCCGATTCTACACTAGCCATTAAGTTGTCTCTCTCTCTCAGTTGCAAAGTGCTTACTCTCTCCCTACACACACCCCTTATATCTATGTGTCCTTATTCTCTACTTTAGGTGCACACTTGAATCTCTCCAAGGGATTTCAGAGAGCACAATTTGTTCAACCCGACGTGAACACTCACGTTCAAAGATTTGACCCTTCAAAGCCTACCAGAAGAAATGTCTTCCGATGGAAACTGCCGTGATGGTGACCGGTCCGCTTCCAACGAGGAAACCTCAAGGGACGAGGGCCCACTCAACACCGTATTTAACACCAATGTTCGTGCTCAGACAGCTACCGGTGGCGGACCCTCTTTAGAGGCACTCCGAGCCACGGTTCAGAGTCAAGCCCAGATGATGCAGGACCAGTCCGCCCCGATTGCTCAAATCATGACAATCTCGGGAAGGATTGCTTAAAAAACCACCAAAGGGGCTTCAGTCCCACCACTGAAATCCCCGTTGTCTCTACCAGTGGCGGCAACCACATCCATAGTGCATACGTCTGTTGCACAATCTTCTTTTTCCGGTGGCGTGGGGCCTCAGGCTCGGGGCGTGTTGACAAGCTCTTCCATGATGACGATGGGGAACCCTACGTCATACTCGGTGGCGCCTTATCACGTAGGTGGGAATCTAGGCAGCCATGCACTTCCACCACCACCTCCCTATGATCCAACAATGCCCTACATTCCGGGCTTCGCGGCGTTGTAACGACGTATAGACAACATCATTGCGAACAGAGCTTCGCAGATACTATAATGCCAAAGGTTGACAGCGCGCCTCCCATTCCGCGGGACATCTACTTGATGCCCAACCCTACTGGATACAAAGTACCCAAGTGGGAGAAGTTTGATGACGTCAGCAGGAATGCACACGAGCATGTGATGCGATTCGTTGACATGATGGGCCCACACGGGGTAGACACCAGGTTATTGATGCACGAGTTTCCCAAGTCTCTGGGGGCTATCCCGTACAAATGGTATAGGACCCTGGAAGACGGATCTGTCAAGACATGGGAAGACATGGTTAAGAAGTTCTACACCAAATTCTTCCAGGTCGAATGATAAGTCAGAAGCTCATGGACATTATAATATGAAAATACAAGCAGAGAGCTTAGCTTCTTGATGATGAAATCCAGAAACACAAGCATAAGAATTTGCTAAGTACCAAAGCTTCAAAGCTTTGAATTACTGTAGCAGCTCTTGTATGTTGTATTTGTCTAGCTATTTTGTGCAGGTTTTGGTTATGTTTTGATGATGATTAGTTTAGTTATATAGTTTTATTCAGTAATCTATATTCTAAGAGGATCACTGCAGTTTTAGATTGTTTTGAAAATCCAATATACATTCTGAAGAAGTTAGCAGGCAAGGCTTCAAAGCTTTGAGATTTTCAAGTTACTCTTTACTGCTAAGTTCTTCTAACTATCGTTCTGTGTGCAGATGGATTCAGTGTTTCTTGGGTGTTATTACATGTTGATTATTGTCTATTATTTTGGACTCTATATTGGGTATTATATATATTCATGAGATTGAATATAACTGTTAACTCAGAAGTATCAGCAGACAATCTAGCATGATTATTTCTTTATTTGTTAGCTGCTGTTTCAAGTAGATCTCTTTGCTAGATTGTATTGTTATTTATTTGATCTTGTTTGATAAGTATTTTCAGGTTTGTTGGACTCTCCAACATCCATAAACAGATCAGCAATGTACTCAAATTGAGCTGTTAACAGGAGCCTAACAGATAAGAGTTATTTTAGGAATTCTGTTCCTGAAATCTCTCAAGTTGGTTGCCGAAAATAGCTAGCCAAGTTTAATTTGCAGAGACTATTTAGAGACACATAGGTCGTATTTTTGAAGAGATCAATAATCTGGGAATATCAAATAGATAAAGCTCTTCAAATCATTCTAGGAATCAATTCAAGCAGGCTGAAGATCACTCAAATCCAGAAGAACTCTTCCAGGCTTTCAACAGCTTATTCCTTCTGAGTTCTTGTCTCTATACTTAATTGTATCATCTTTTATGTATTTCTAAACCTTACTAAACTTAGTAGTTTGGTTATTCAAGTGAAAAACAAGAGGTTTTTATTGTTTCAATAGGTTGTAGCCTGTAACTAGATAGGTTGGGAACCACAAGCTGTATAAGTGTAAGAGCATCTCCAACCATCCTCCATTTCTCCATATTTGGTGATTTTTTTGAAGATTTTAGTCTCCAACCTCAAATCTCCATTTCTCTATTTCTCCAAAAAAATGGAGATTTTTTAAGGCCTCCAACCATGTTTGACCAAAAAAACTCCATTTCTCCATTCTCCATTTTTTCTCCTTTTATTTGGAGGTGCAGATATTCATCTCCAACCATCCTCCATTTCTCCAAAAAATATCCATTCTCCATTTTTTCCTCCATAATTGGAGGAAAAAATGGAGAATGGAGATTCATCTCCATTTCATTGATTAGCGTGTAAAATGAATAATTTAAACTCTAATTGTGTATATTAGTGACTTAAAACATATATATTATTGGTAAAAAAGTATGATATATTGAAAATGGTTAACTATTACGAGTAAAAAATAATAATAAAATTATATTCAATCTAGTAACTTATAAATAAAAATTAAAATTAACATTTTCCGACAAAATATTAATATAAAAAAGTGAACACATACAAATATTACTAAATAAAAAAATTACAAAAACAAAAACATAAAGACATTACATGAAAATAAAATACACAGTTAAAAATAAAAACATCGAAAACGATTCTAAGAAAGCACATGAAGTTATAATGTATTTCGGACTTCCTCCACCTAGGAAGTCGCATATGTAGCTTGAACCATGAGGGAATGCACCATCTTGAATATTAAGAGATTCGGGGACATAAACGTCTTCATGACTTGCTCCACTTCCTCCTGCATCAAAATCTAAGTTCCTAGCTACTCTGGGCATGGTGTTGCGATCTATGATGGCTTGTTTCCTGTATTTAAAGAATTTGTAACTAAAGGGTGAGAGATTACTTAAATCTTTATTCATTACATCGAAATCTTGTGTTTGAGCCTCAAGTTGATTTTTATGTTTCTTTCACCACCAGCTTTTCTTTCTCAACCGCCAACATTTCCTTGTGATGCTTTTCCATAAGTGTGTTACTTTTTGCAGCACCACTCATCATTTCTTCCCACATGGGATCATTTTCACTGTTCAATTTTTTCTTTGCTTTTTTAATGCCATCTGTTCATCTCTTCTTAGTAGAACTAGTATTTCCCGTATCTTGGGATATGTGTGATCAAACAGAAAATTATGGTGAATGAGATGTATTTTATGAAATTTTAATCATTTGATATATGCTTTAATTAAATTTGTAATTTAGATTATCGTATTGAAATTAAATTGCTAAAAATTATGTTGAAACAAGCATTACTAATTTTTTGAAGGAATTTTGGTATTAACCATTGGAGACTGAAATCTCCATTCTCCATAAATGGAGAAATGGAGATATATATTATTTTATGATTTGGAGTAAAATTTGGCTGTATTGGTTGGAGACAAAATCTCCATTCTTCCTCCAAAAATGGAGAAATGGAGGTAGAATGGTTGGAGGCTGCTCCATTTTTTTCCACCAAAAATGGAGAATGGAGGAAAAAATTGAGATAATGGTTGGAGATGCTCTAAGGTAGATCACTTAGGCTTGATATCTAGGGCTAAATCTGGGTGATTAATAAGAAGTTGTGTTTGAAACCTGGAGGGATTAGATCCCTCAGGCAGAGACTAGGTCCAATTGTGACTGAACTCTGTAAAATATTTGTGTCATTGCTATTTACTTTTGCTGCTTTTACATACAGTTTGAATTGGGAGTCTCAAAGCTTTGGACATTTCCAAGTCTCAAAGCTTTGAAGCCTCTATACTCTGTTGTTATATATTTCAGCTTCTCAAATCTATTTCAAAGCTTTGAGATATCAACAGCTTGCTTTACTAAAGTTTCAAAAACTTGAGTTTTGGCAAAAGCTTGCTTACTCTATTCAAACCCCCCCTTCTAGAGTATTACTTGACCTGTTTACACCTACATTACACACTTTCAATTGGTATCAGAGCTTTATGTTACAGTTTAAAGATCTAACAATCTTGTGACAATGAGTTTTGTAGGTGAAGGAGGATTCTCACAGGGAAGGGAATCTAATAGACCTCCATTATACTGTGGTAATAACTTTGTGCATTGGAAGGCATTGATGAAATGTTTATCATAGATCAGGACATGGAACTATGGTCTATTATTGTGAATGGGCCAAACCTATTCTACACCACTTTGGATGGTGTTAGAACTGTCAAAACTGATGAAGATCTCTCAGTTACTGAACTGGAAAATGTATCAAAAAGTTACAAAGCTTTGAACTTATTGTATTGTGCTCTTAGTGCAGATGAGTTCAACATGATATCTAACTGCAAGAATGCAAAGGAGATCTGGGATAAGTTCACTGTTACCTATGAAGGAACTAGCCAAGTCAAACAGACAAAGATTAATATCCTTTTGAGGCACTATGAACTGTTTAAGATGAACTCTGATGAGTCCATCAAAGATATGTTCAAAAGGTTTTCAGATATTGTGAACAAATTGGAATCTTTGGAAAAAGTATTCTCAAATTAAGAAAAAGTCGGGAAGATTCTCAGAAGCTTGCCTAAAGCCAAATGGGAGCCCAAAACTACAGCTACTGAAGAAGCTCAGGACTTAAGCATTCTGGAACTGGATGATCTGCAAGGAATGTTGCTCACTCATGAGATCTCTATGAAGGAGGTTGATGGTGAATTGAGTGACAACATAAAGAATCTGGCACTCAAGGCAAAAGACAATGAAAAATCCCAAAGCCTTGAACCAGAGGAAGAAGATGATGATGAGGAATCCTTATCCTAGATTTCCAAAGCCTTGGCCATAATTCTCAAGAAAAAGAGGAACTCTAGAAACAAGGATTACAACAAAGAAAATTTCAGATCCACAACTAGCAAGGATCAGAAAGGTTAAGTCCTCTTCACAATCATATAAACTACAGTTATGAATTGCTATGAATGTGGAGATGCAGATAACTTGGTGAGAGACTGTCCTCAAAAGAAAAAGAACATGCAATTCTCAAAGAAGGATAATGACAACAGAAGGAAGAAAGCAATGGTGGCTTCATGGAGTGATTCAGACTCTTCAGACTCAGACTCTGATGATGAGCAAGCCAATCTCAGTTTAATGGCCGGACATCAAGAGAACCATTCCACAGAGAAACCAATTGATGACATGGTAAAAAATATCTTATCTAGTCCTTCTGATGTGCTACCTGAAATCCTCAAGAGTATGTTTATAAATGAGGAGAGGTATAGGAATGATTTTGACTCTTTAAAAATGAAGGTTCATGAGCATGCAAAAGAAAACTTAGATTTGGGTTTTCAGAATAAATTTCTTGAAGCTACTAAGTTAAAAATTGATAGTGACTTCAAAGCCTTGGACATTAGATTCAAAACTTTGAAATCCCAAGTCAAAGAAGTAGTTGATCAAAATACTATTTTAACTGACAAGTTTTTTGATCTAAAAAATCATTATGATGATTTAGAACAACAAAACACTACTTTGAGTAGTAGGCTTCAAGAATCCAAGAAAATTCTTTCAACTTCTGTTGGCTCAGAACAAAAGTTAAGTCTCATGCTTGGAGGAAGTCTGCAGTCTGTTCACAAGATTGGAATTGAATATAATCCAAATTTTCCAAGAAAAAGCCAAATCACATATGTGAAAGCAGGAAGCAAACATTCACCAAAGTGTCATTATTGCTGTAAAATTGGAAATGTAAAAGTAACTTGCCCCTTTAGAAGGACATTACATCACATTATAAGGAACACCCATCCTTATCATCTTAAGGGACAAGTGAAACAGATTTGGGTTCCAAAAGGAGTTAGAACACTTAATATGGTTGACTCTGAGTATGAATCAAAATTCTACACTTGGTCTAATAGCCTGTTAAGGCATTGATTGATTTTTTGCAGGATGTCACCAAAGCTTTGAAAGACCAGAAATGGATATTGGATAGTGGATGTTCCAAGCATATGAGTGGGAAGAAATCTTTATTCTCATAACTGAAATAACAATCAGAGGGAACAATCACACTTGGTGACAAAGCAAAGTGCATCATAATTGGTGTTGGAAGTGTTGGTAACAATCTTGCATTCTCAATTTCTGATGTTTATTTAGTTGATGGTCTTAAGTATAATTTGTTAAGTATTTCTCAGCTTTGTGAAAAAGGTAATAAGGTTGTCTTTGACAAGGAGATATGTGTGGTGCAAGTTGAGAAATCAGGAAATTGCATTCTCACTGCTCCTAGGCCACATAATGCAAAGTTGCAGGTGATAGTCTGAAATGTCTCAAAGCTTTGAAGGATGACTTAACACCATGGCACAGAAATCTTGGTGGAATAAGCATGCATTCCTTGAACAAACTCCTCTCAAATGATCTGGTGAGGGGATTGCCAATCCTTAAATTCAAAGATAATGAGTTTTGTAGAGCATTCATTCAAGGTAAGCAAACCAGAAGCTCATTCAAGCCAAATAATTTTGTAAGTACCTCCAGACCCTTAGAAATGCTACATATGGACTTGTGTGGTCCTATGAGAGTTCAAATACCCAGAGGTAAGACATATATGCTTGTTATAGTTGATGATTACTCTAGATATACTTGCGTTATGTTTATTAAAGAAAAGTCTGAAGCATTGTCTGAATTTTCTAAACTTTGCAAGGAGCTTCAAACTTTAAAAAATTTATCTGTTGCATCTATTAGAAGTGATCATGGTAGGGAATTTGATCAAATTGATTTTAATTTATTCTATGCAAAATATGGCATATGTCACAACTTTTCTGCACCTAGAACTCCTCAGCAAAATGGTTTAGTTGAGAGGGAAAATAGGACTCTTGAAGACGTGTCTAGAACCATGTTACTTTAAAGTAATTTGCCAAAGTATTTGTGGGAAGAAATTGTTAATACGGCCAATTATGTGCTCAATAGATGCTTGATCAGGCTAATTTTGAAAAAACCCATTATGAACTGTTTAAAGGAAGGAATCCTAGTGTTGCTTACTTTAAGCCTTTTGGTTGTACTTGTTTTGTGCATAACAATGGCAAAAATAATCTTGGTAAGTTTGATACTAGAAGTGATGAAGATGTTTTTCTTGGTTATTCTCAAACCAGCAAAGCTTATAGGGTTTACAATAAGAGTTCTAAAGTTTTAGAGGAGAGTATTCATGTTGTTTTTGATAAAAGTATTGATGATTCTCTGAGTGGAAGTTTTGCAGATCTTAGTTTGAATAAGTATGAGGCTGATGAAGACCTTGAAAAAGTCAGCAAGAACAAAACTAAGCATCAAAAAATTTCAGAAGAATCTCAAGGCCTCGAACCCCCTGCTGAGTCAAAATCTCAAAGCCTTGAGACAGAGATTGACAGGAAATATGATGCAACTTCTACTGTATCAAGAACTCAAAGCCTTGAAGGTCCATACACTTGGAAACCCAGAAAGAAGTTCCAATATCTCTCCGATCATCCTGCTGAGAATATTATATCAGATCCAACAATTGGCACTCGGACAAGAGGTCAATTGAGAAATCTATGTGCATTCAGTGCTTTTGTATCACTCATTGAGCCCGAAAAGTGCAAATGAAGCACTAGAGGATGCAGATTGGATCATTGCAATGCAGAATGAACTGAATGAGTTTGAAAGGAACAATGTCTGGAATTTGGTTTCTATACCAAAAGATCAATAAGTGATTGGAACAAGATGGGTGTTCAGAAATAAGCTTGATGAAAAAGGTAAGGTCATGAGAAACAAAGCAAGACTGATTTCACAGGGATACAATCAAGAGGAAGGTATTGATTATGAGGAAACATTTGCCCCTGTTTCAAGGTTAGAAACTATCAGAATACTTCTTTCATTTGCATCACATAATCATATAAAAAATTTCAAATGGATGTTAAATGTCCTTTTCTGAATGGTTATCTACAGAAGAAGTATATGTTGCTCAACCACCAGGTTTTGAAAATGATATTTTTCCTGATCATGTTTACAAACAGGAAAAGCCTTATATGGTCTTAAACAAGCCCCAAGGGCTTGGTATGACAGAATCTCAAAGTTTTTGCTAGAAAATTGTTTTAAGAGAGGTCTGGTTGATAAAACTCTTTTTTATCAAAAATCATGAAAAAGATATATTGGTTGTTTAGATATATGTAGATGATATTCTTTTTGATGCTACTAATGATGCTCTTTCAAAAGAGTTTTCAAGTCTAATGTGCAGGGAATTCGAAATGAGCTTGATGGGAGAACTGAATTTCTTTCTTGGACTTCATGTACATCAAATGAAGAAAGGAATCTTCGTACATAAAGGAAAATACACCCTGGACTTGTTAAAAAAGTATAACATGTCACTGTCCAGGGTTGCAAAGACCCCTATGAGTTCTTCACTGTCTTTAGACAAGGACACAACTGGTAAGATTGTAAATCGGAAAGAATATAGAGATATGATTGGTTCACTTTTGTATCTAACTGCTAGTAGACAAGATATTATGTTTAGTGTATGCATGTGTGCAAGGTTTCAGGCTGATCCTAAAGAAAGTAATTTAATTGTTGTTAAAAGGATTTTTAGATATTTGAATGGAACCAAAAACTTGGGGCTTTGGTATCCAAGAATGACTAATTTTATGTTGAGTGGATATTCAGATGCAAACTTTGCAGGTTACAAAGTAGACATAAAGAGTACCTTTGGATGTTGTCAGTTTCTTGGATCTTCATTGATAAGTTGGCATTCAAAGAAGCAGAATTCAGTAGCCTTGTCAACAGCAGAAGCTGAATATATTGCAGTTGGAGCTTGCTGTTCACAGGTTTTATGGATTGCACAGCAGCTAATAGATCTTGGATATGATTTCAGAAATGTGCCAATTAACTGTGACAATACAAGTGCCATTTCAATATCAAAGAATCCAGTCAATCATTCAAGGACAAAGCATATAGATGTGAGACATCATTTTCTTAGAGATCACCCAGAGAAAGGTGACATTGTTCTATCTATTATTTCTACCTCTAAGCAATTAGCTGATAATTTCACTAAACCATTTCCAGATGAGAGGTTTGCATCCCTAAGGCTTGAATTGGGTATGTTAAACAAGGATGCATTGGTTTAGGGGGAGTAATCAGTCACTATGTGTAGTATCTGTGTGATTTCAAAGCCTTGAGATTATATTTTCTGGAGCCTTGGAAATATAGCTCAAAGCTTTAAAGTTTATGTATGCCTCTGAAACTTCTCAAAGCTTTGAACTATTGTTTCATTGCTGCGATGAGTGGATTTGCATTATCTTTAAAAATTGGATCATGGAAAATTCCGTGTTATCTTTTTAGATAATTACGGAATATTTTAAAATGTTCAGAGATTTGTTCAAAATATATTCAAATATCTTGAAAATCTTCTCAAATATTTTTGCATGCAAATCTCCTACCTTTAGTCAAACTCTCTACCTACTTAATCCAGCTTAAGGACTTATTTTCTTTCATTCTCTACTTCAATCGCCTCGTCTCTATCTCTCTGTCTCTCTCCCAATTCTATCAATTTCTCAAACCCTTCCCAAATGGAGAGAAATTCTGAAAGAATCAAGCAGCTAGGTCAGACGTTCAACAAGAGGGTGAAGATAAAAGCTAAAAGAATGATCGCCATTCATGGATCAGACTCTGAAGACACGGCTAGTGTACATGAGACCTCACCCCCTGCAAAGAAGACCAATAAAGGGAAGGAAGTTCAAGAGGAAGCTAAGGCTAGGTCAGATTCAAATTCTTCAATAGAGGAGATGGTGAAAGAAAAGGGGAACAAGGATCAGGGGCAGTCAAGGAAGAAGAAGAAAGAGGTGATTGCTGTGAAAGAAAAGAAGAATGTATCTGAAAGTGTGAGTATGCAGATGTATAATCAGCTAAGATACTCTAGAAGGGGGGGGGGGGGGGGGTTGAATAGAGTATGCCAACTTTTTGCAAAACTTGCTAGGAAGATGAAAACTTGTGCAAACAGTGAAGTTCGAGGCCTTGAAAACAAGTTCAAGCCTTTGAAAAAGATGCAGAAAGTATAGAGCAAGTATGCCTTTTTCAAAGCCTTGAAAAAAAGTTCAAACCCTTGAAAAATAAACAGTTTTTGTGTGCAGTAAAAGAAATGGAAATGCACAAGACAAGTGATTTATAGAGTTCAGTCATCTTGGACCTACGTCTCAACCTCAGGTATTAGATCCCTGCAGAATTTTCAAATCAATTATTATTAATCAAAAGCTAAGCCCTAGAACTCAAGCACAGAGAGTTCCTTTACTCTGTTACAGCTTGTGGTTTTCCCTAACCTGTCTAGTACCTGCTCTAGCTAACTGATTAACTGAGAATTCTCTATTTTTCACTTTTAACAATCCTTGAGAATAGATGTTGAAATAATATAGAAATGATCTACCAATATAGCTCTATACAGAAGAACACTTAATAGTAGAAAACTGCAGTGAAATGCAGTGAACTTCTGTGAATGGATTGGAAGAATGAAGAACTTATTTGATGCTTGTTAATCCATAAATCTTTCTCTGTTTTTTCCCGTTGAGTATTGTGTCTTCTTTCTTCGAATTTGAGATCTATTTATACTTCATATAGCTCTGCAAATCTCCCCAGATTTTCAGCAACAACCTTCCTATTTTGTAGGCAACAGAGTTTGACTACTTTGAAATCTTCTCCAACAGTTGAATGATCACAATCTTCAGATATCTTGTTGTAATCTTTCACTTAAAAACCATTAGAAGCTGTCATACACGTCTGATTGATCATAGGACCAAAGTGTCCAAGTATTTCCAAATCGACGGCAATTTAGTTTAGGAAATAATCCTGCAAAACTTCGAAACAAAATTTCCTGTATTATCATGGTCAAAGAGATGATATATTAGGATTAAAAACAAGTTATAAAATTTTCTCTTTCATCATCTAATAACAGAGAATCAAACATATGAAAGAGATAGAGTGAATCAATCCAGAGAGTTTGCAGGAAACTCCCCCTGAGAATGTGTATTCAGGTTAACCAGTTTCAAGGCTTTGAATCCAGTTTCAATGCCTTGAAAATAGCCAAACTATTTTCAAGCCTCTGAAACTGATTTAAGGCTTTGAAAGCTGGTTCAAGGCCTTGAAATCTTGCACAACCTGATCTTTCAATCTCCCCCTTGATGAAAGACAAAACCAAATTCTCTTTGATCCTTAGTCTCTGCAAAATAAACTGATTAGTCCACGATAATAAACAACGTATTTCCAAAAAGATCCAACTTATTCATAATACCAACAGAAACTTAAACAGTTCAACAAATAAAACCAAATAGACCTAATAGACCTAATAGCTAAAATCTAAAAAACCTAGGATTTTCTCCCCCTTTTTGACTTTCATCAAAAAGATAGAAGATGTTAGATCACGTGTCTGGAAAATTTTGAAATCTTAAAAATTTTAAAGAAGAGAGAATTGGGAAGAAAGAATAGGCAAGATTAAGGGGTAGGATCTTCATCTTCATCTGGATCTCCTTCCTCTTTCTCATTGTCTTCTTCATCAGTCTTGTCCTGCTCTTCCTGTTCCTCTGCATTCCCACCTGCAACAGTTGCTTCTTCAGTCTTGTCCTTTTCAGCAACCTTTGGAGATTTCTTTTTCTTCTTCAAGGTGATCAGCAGTTCATCTGAGTCAGGGCTATTGGATTCATCTTCTGCCTGTTATGCTACCTGCTTTCCCTTGTCTGAAACTAGAGTAGCTTCTTCCTGGTTTGAATCCTCACTAGGTAAATCCTTGTCAGAGTCTCCTTTCTTTGTTCCTTCAGGATCCTCAACATCAATCAAGGTCATGCTTCTGAAGATGCTTTCCACCATGTACTTGACATGCCCCAAATCACTTTCCAGTAAAAAAATAGTTGCTTTGACATCCTCCATATCTAGCTCCAAACCATCAAGTCTCTGATTTTCTGTAGGCTGAGAAGTCTGACTTCAAGTGGGAGTCAAGGTCTTGGGCTTAGAAAACTTCTTTCCACCTAGTTCTGCTTCAGTCAAGTCTGAGTAAAGTTTCCAAAATTTCTCTTTTGTCTTCCCAACTCCAATGTTCTGAAAGGCTTTCTCATTGAGTTCACCAAATCCAGATGTGACTGATTCCTCTCCAGTAAATGGAATCTCAAAATGCTCAAAGAACAAAGTGAGCAGGTTTGCATAGGGTAGAGGATGAATCCTCTTACTGGTTAGGCTGAAGAGAATGTGTTCAATTACTAGTTTGGGAATATCTCATAGCCATGCATAACCAGATACATGATGTGCAACATTCTCTCAGTCACCAACTCTCTGGAGTGCTCTCTGGGAAAGACACATCTCACCAGTATGGTATGAAGGACTTTGGCTTTAACACCGAATGTGTTAACTGTTTGGCAGAGGTTGAGATGTTTGGAAGAAAGAATTCTTCTTTGGATAGCTTCAAGGTTTCTGACTTTGGTGGATGGTTGGTTGTATCATACCTCTTTGGACACCCTAACACATTGGCAAACTCAGTGTGATCCAATTCAATAACTATCCCAGCAACTTTAGATTTGATCACCAAGTGTGCAGTTCTCTTAACTTGGGTCAGGTTCAGGTTCAGGTAGAAGAGTCTGGTGAGTCTAGGGCAGGCTATTTCTCTAGGATTCAGCATACACCACAAAGAACTCTTCTTCAACATAGAGATGAACTTAAGTTTCATGTGTTCCAACACATACTTATTAACCAAACTTCATAAACCAATAGATCTTGAAGCAAAACCATCTAACCACTGAGCTTTAGAGATGTTTGATACAAACCAAGTCTCATCTGGTGTTGTGTTCTTTTTTTAGGCTTGTGAATAGATCTGCAATTCATTTTCAAATTTTCCTCGTGGTTGTGCTTCTGTCACCTATCCTTTCCATTTTTCTACATGAGTTGCTTTCTTCTTCACCTTCTTTGAACTGGTAGGCTCTGTTTCTGGTTGCTTTGCTGTAACGGCTTTCTGCTTCTTTTGCTTTTCTGAAGAGGAGGTTGTAGCCTTCTTGACCTTCTTCTTTGGTGGAGGAGGATCTTGGACTGCCTCTACATTGGGAGTTCTGGAGCTGGAGTCTCCACTGACTCCTTGAACCTCTTCCACTGATTCTTTTATTTTCTTCTCTGAGACAGGTTTCGAACTTCCAGCCATCTTGATTCTATATGAGGCTCTCCTTGTTCTCATTAGGGTTTGGGAGAAGAATATAGAGAGGTGGAATGATACGGAATGACGGAGAAGAGAAGAGGCTGATTCTCAAAAGATGCAATGATCAGAGAGATTTCAAAACTTTTATGCCGTTGGAAAATAAAATATACTAATACTATTTTTGGCTAAATAATTTTTTTGAAAAGGGTAGGGGCTATATTAGGCAAATATCTACAGAGATATCACCCAACATAGAATGATCCAAGATTTGACTATCAGTGTAGCAGACTCATTTTCAAGGCTTTGAAAAGGCTTTCAAGGTCTCGAAATACTGTAACACTGCAACAAGTAAAAGATCAAGGATTTGAACTGATAAAGCTTACCTATCTTACCTGATGCTCCCCCTAAACCAATGAGCATCCCCAATTCCAATCTTAGAACTGAGAAACTTTCATCTGCTAATGGTTTGGTGAAGATATCTGTAATTTGTATGTTAGTAGCAACAAATTCAAGAAAAATATCACCTTTCTCAGCATGATCTCTGATGAAGTGGTTTCTGACATCAATGTGCTTGGTTCTTGAGTGTTGCACTGGATTCTTTGTAATTGAAATTTCACTAGTGTTGTCACACTTAATAGGTATGCCCCTGAAGTCAAATCCAATGTCTCTTAACTGTTGAGCAATCCATAACACTTGTGAGCAACATGCTCATGTAGCTATATATTCAGCTCCAGCTGTTGATAGAGCAACTGAACTCTCTTTCTTGGAATGCCAACTAATCAAGGATGATCCAATGAATGAGCAAGTTCCTGGAGTACTTTTCCTATCAACCTTGTAACCTGCAAAGTCAGCATCTGAAAAACCATGTAAAGAGAAGTTAGAATGTCTTGGATACCAAAGCCCTAGGTCTTTTGTACCATTGATATATCTGGATATTCTCTTCACATCAGCCAAGTGTGATTCTTTTGGATCAGCTTGAAATCTAGCACACATACACACACTAAACATAATATATGGCCTGCTTGCAATTAGATAGAGTAATGATCCAATCATACCTCTATACTCTTTTACATTGACACTCTTACCATATTCATCCTTGTCTAAGGATAGTGTAGAGCTCATAGGATTCTTGGCTTCCTTACATTGAGCCATGCTATATTTGTTTATTATGTCTCTTGTGTACTTGCTTTTTGATGCAGAAAGATGCCCTTCTTCAATTGATGTATTTTAATTCCTAGGAAGAAGTTCAACTCTCCCACCATGCTCATCTCAAATTCCCTGCTCATAAGACTTGAGAATTCTCTGCATAAATTGATCATTAGTAGCTCCAAACAGTATATCATGAACATATATCTGAACTACAAGTAAATCTTTCTCATGAGTCTTAATTAAAAGATTTTTTTCTACTAAACCTCTTTTGAAATCATTTTCAAGTAAGAATTTTGACAACCTTTCATACCTAGCCCTTGGAGCTTGTTTCAAACCATAAAGAGCTTTGTCAAGTTTATAGACATGATCAGGAAACTTGTCATTTTAAAAACCAGGAGGTTGTGCAACATTAACTTCTTCTTGAAAATAGGCATTCAAGAAAGCACACTTCACATTCATTTGAAACAGTTTCATGTTCTTGTAAGATGCAAATACAAGTAAAATTCTAATTGCTTCTAACCTGGAAGCTAGAGCAAAAGTTTCCTCATAATTAATACCTTCTTCTTGATTGTAACCTTGAGTAACTAACCTTGCTTTGTTTCTGATCACATTGCTACTTTCATCCAACTTGTTTCTGAATACCCATCTCGTACCAATGACAGACTGGTTTGAAGGTGCATGAACCAGGTTCCAAACCTTATTCCTTTCAAACTCATTGAATTCACTTTGCATAGAAATGATCCAGTCTGCTTCTTGTGAAGCTTCCTTCACAGTTTTTGGTTCTACAAGAGAAATAAAAGCATTAAAAGCACATAAATTCTTTAAATGTGGTCTAGTATGTGTACCAGTGGTTGGATCTGATATGATATTGTCAGCTGGATGGGATGAGAGATATTTGAATCCTTTTCTTGGAGACCATGGTCCAGGTTCTCCATAGATCTTTTCTGGTCTTGAAATAGTGGCTTTGTCACTTGAATCCTTCAGATCATCTTTTTCAAGGATGTGAGTTGTATTTTCAGGGCTTTGAGCACCATTTTCAAGGTATTGAAAATGTTTTCTATTCTTTTGACCCTTTCTTGAATCCCAGTGGATTCTCAGTCTCTTCCTCTGATTCATGCTTTTTCAAATTCAATTATGCAAAACTTTCACTCAAAGAACCATCATAGCTTTCATAAAAAATAACATGAATGCTCTCTTCAACCAGTTTGGTTCTTTTATTGTAAACTCTATAAGCTTTGCTATTCAGAGAGTAACCAAGAAAAATACCTTCATCACTTCTTGCATCAAACTTACCAAGATTGTCTTTTCCATTGTTATGGATAAAACAAGTACATCCAAAGGTTCTGAAGTAAGAAATGTTTGGCTTCCTCCCTTTGAATAGTTCATAGGGGGTATTCTTCAGAATGGGTCTGATCAAGCACCTGTTCAAAATATAGTTTGCTGTATTCACAACTTCTGCCCAGTAATGTTTTGGCAGCTTGTTCTCAAGAAGCATTGTTCTTGACATATCTTGAAGAGTCCTGTTCTTTCTTTCAACAACACCATTTTGTTGAGGAATTCTGGGAGAAGAAAAGTTGTGAGAAATACCATGCTTATCACAAAATAAATCAAATTCTAACTGATCAAATTCTCTACCATGATCACTTCTGATTGAAGCTACAGGTAGGTTTTTCAAGTTTTGAAGTTCCTTGCAAGCTTTTAAAATTCAGAGAGTGCTTCAGATTTTTCTTTGCGAAACATAACCCAAGTATATCTAGAAAAATCATTTACAACAACAAGCATATACCTTTTACCTTTGGAGTGGGAGTCCTCATAGGACTACAGAGATCCATATGAATTAATTCAATAGGTCTTGTTGTACTTACAAACTTCTGTGGCTTGAAGGAGCCTCTGGTCTGCTTGCCTTGAACACATGCTTTGCACATTTCATCCTCTTTGAACTTGATGGACGGCAATCCTCTTACCATGTCTTTGGATATCAACTTGTTCAAAGTATGCAAACTGATATGACCAAGTTTCCTGTGCCAAAGCTTTGAATCCTCTTTCAAGGCCTTGAGACACTTCAAACTTTCACCTGCAACCTTGTTAGTCTGAAAAGTATAAACATTGTTTGATCTAGAGGCTGTGAGAATGAATTCCTGATTTCTCATTTTTCACCACACACTTCTCTTTATCAAAGATAACTTTGTTCCCATTATCACAAAGCTGAGATACACTAAGCAAATTAAATTTCAAACCTTCAACCAGAAACACATCAGAAATAGAGTTTTCAGAATTTGTACCAACTTTTCCAATACCAAGAATATTGCATTTTCCTTTATCACCAAGTGTTAATGAACCTTCTGGTTGCTCCTTTAATTATGAGAATAGAGATCTCTTTCCACTCATGTGTCTTGAGCAACCACTGTCCATGAACCACTTCTGTTCTTTGACATTGGTGACAACCTGCAAACACCAATCACTGCCTTACCCAGCTGTTAGACCAAGTGTGGAATTTGGATTCATATTCAAGATCAACCATGTTACGTGGTCTAACCCCTTTAGGAACCCAAATCTGTTTAACTTGTCCTTTGAGTTTAAAAGGGAAAGTGTTCCTCATTATGTGAGGGTCTCTTCTTCTAAAAGGACAAGTCATCTTAACATGACCAGTTTTGCAACAATAATGACAAGTACAAGAAGTTTTGTTTCCAGCTTTCACAAATCTGGTATTGTTCCTTCTTGGAAAGTTTGGATTGAATCCAATACCAACTTTGTGAACAGAATGTGAACTTCCTCCAAGAATCAAGTTCAACTTGTGTTCTGATCCAGCAAGCTTGACTTTGACCAATTCAGATTTTTGAAGTTTCTCCGTAAGAGTAATATTTTGTTTCTCTAAATCATCAACCTGATGTCTTAGATTAACAATGCTGTCACTCACAGAGGAGTTTTCAGTGACTACTTCCTTGACTTGTGTTTTCAAGGCTTTGAAACTGGTTTTCAAGGCCTTGAAATCACTATCAGTTTTCTTCTAAGAGATTTCAAGATTCTGATTTAGGCAAACAATATGTAAGTTTTCTTTTGCTTGCTCATGAACTTTTTCTTTCAAAAGTCTGATCTCTTTCAGATAATCTTCCTCATTTAAAAGTATTGTTCTGAGATATTCTGAAAGTTCTTCTTTTGGTTTTGAAATAAGACAATTTACCATTACCTCAATGTTCTTTTCAAAACTTTCATCATGCTTGTCCATGAAGCATAGGTTGACATGTTCTTCCTCAGATTCAGATTCACTTGAGCTATATGAATCACTCCATGAAGCTATCATGGCTTTCTTTCTTATGTCATGATCTTTATTTTGAAAATTCTTGATCTTTTTAGGTGGACAATCTCTTATCAAGTGTCTTACATCACCACATTCAAAGCAGTTCATAACTTTTGACTTGTTCTGTGAAGAGGACTTACCTTTGTAGTCCTTGTTGTTGGATGATCTATGCCTTTCTCTGTTGAAATATTTGTTTCCAAAGTTTTTCTTCATTTTGAGAATCCTTGTCAAGGCTTTTGAAATTAAGGCAATTGGATCTTATCATCACCATCCTCAGTTTCAAGGCTTTGTGTTCTCTCATTCTCTTTGGCTTTGACAGCTAAGTTCTTGACACCATATGGGATTTCTCCATCAACTTCATTCATAGATATCTCATGTGTTAGGAGCTTCCCTTGTAGGTCATCAAGTCGTAAAGTTGAGAGATTCGGAGTTTCTTTAATGGCTGTGGTTTTTGGTTCCCATTTTGCCTTTGGAAGACTTCTGAGAATCTTCCTAACCTTTTCTTCATTGGACAAATGTTTTCCCAGTGAGTCAAGGTTGTTAACAATATCAGTGAATCTCTTGAACATGTCTCTGATGGACTCATCTACATTCATCTTGAACAGCTCATATTGCCTGAGATAGATGTTGATCTTGGGTTTCTTGACTTGACTGGTTCCTTCAAAGGTAACCACAAATTTATCCCAGATTTCTTTAGCAGTTGTGCATCCAGAGATCCTGTTGAATTCATTTGTACTCAAAGCACAATACAAAATGTTAATAGCCTTGTAGTTCTTAGAAAATTGCTCTAATTCAGAAGAGGAGAGTGAGTCTTCTGTTTTGGGAGTTCTGATCCCATATTTCTCTGTGTAGAAAGTATGAGGTCCATTTTGGATAATTGTCCAAAGCTCTAGATCTTGATCAATGATGAACATTTTCATGAGAGCTTTCAAGTGAGAAAAATTTTCTCCACAGAATAGATGAGGTCTGTGCAGCTCTTCCTTGTGAGAAACCACCATCACCTGCAGTACTCAGGATCACCAGATGGTTAAATCTTATACAGTGATATAAGCTCTGATACCAATTGAAAGTGTGAGTATGCAGATGTATAATCAGCTAAGATACTCTAGAAGGGGGGGGGTTGAATCGAGTATGCCAACTTTTGCAAAACTTGCTAGGAAGAGGAAAACTTAAGCAAACAGTAAAGTTCAAGGCCTTGAAAACAAGTTCAAGCCTTTGAAGAAGATGCAGAAATTATAGAGCAAGTATGCCTTTTGAAGGCCTTGAAAACAAGTTCAAACCCTTGAAAAATAAACAGTTGTTGTGTGCAGCAAAAGCTATGAAAGAAAAAGAACTGGAAATGCACAAGACAAGTGATTTATAGAGTTCAGTACACTTGGACCTACGTCTCTACCTCATGGATTAGATCCCTGCAGGATTTTCAACTCAATTCTTATTAATCAAAAGCTAAGCCCTAGAACCCAAGCACAGAGAGTTCCCTTACTCTGTTACAGCTTGTGGTTTTCCCTAACCTGTCTAGTACCTGCTCTAGCTAACTGATTAAATAAGAATTCTCTATTGTTCACTTTGAAAAATCCTTGAGAATATATGTTGAAATAATACAGAAATGATCTACCAATATAGCTCTATACAGAAGAACACTTAAGAGTAGAAAACTGCAGTGAAATGCAGTGAACTTCTGTGAATGGATAGGAAGAATGAATAACTTCTTTGATGCTTGTCAATCCAGAAATCTTTCTCCGTTTTTTCCCGCAGAGTATTGTGTCTTGTTGCTTCGAATTTGAGCTCTATTTATACTTCATATAGCTCTGCAAATCTCCCCAGATTTTCATCAATAACCTTTCTATTTTGTAGGCAACAGAGTTTGACTACTTTGAAATCTTCTCCAACGGTTGAATGATCACAATCTTCAGAGATATTGTTGTTATCTTTCACTTACACACCATGAGAAGCTGTCATACACGTCTGATTGATCACAGGATCAAAGTGTCCAAGTATTTCCAAATCTGCAGCAATTCAGTTTAGGAAATAATCCAGCAAAACTTCAAAACAAAATTTCCTGTATTATCATGGTCAAACAGATTATATATTAGGATTAAAAACAAGTTATAACAATTTTCCTTTCATAATCTAATAAAAAAGAATCAAACATATGAAAGAGAGAGAGTGAATCAATCCAGAGAGTTTGCAGAAAACTCCCCCTGAGAATTTGTATTCAGGTTAACCAAATTTAAGGCTTTGTATCCTGTTTCAAGGCCTTGAAGATAGGCAAACTATTTTCAAGCCTCTGAAATTGATTCAAGGCTTTGAAAGCTGGTTCAAGGCCTTGAAATAGCCAAGCTATTTCAAGTCTTGCACAACCTGATCTTTCAGTATCTTCTACAAAGGAGAAGAAAACTGGTGACAAGAAAGCAGAAGCAACCCCAGAGAAGAATGGTGAAGAAACCACTGAAAAAGAAGAGGGTGAAACATAGTGCAGTAAAAACCAAGAAAGCTACAAGTTTTGGTAAGAATCTCTTGCCTCAATCTTTGTTTGATAATACTGATGTCAAGAAAGTTTGGATGGATGGGTATGCATCTTCAAAGGTTTCTTTTTGCAGTATGATCAGTTCTGATTTATAGGAGATTCAGATTTAGACTGCATAAAGAACTTGAGAAATTCATCTGTTGGATGTATGTTAAACCAACCCTCAGAAGCTTACCCTAGGTTAACCAGATTGTTCTATTTGAACCTGGTACAAGAACTTGATGATAGTGATAGATATGTCCTAACCTCAAAGGTGGCTAGAGTGGAAATCAGGTTAGATCACAGGGTGTTCTCCAAAGTCTTGGGAGTGCCTAGAAAGTATAAGGTTTGTGACTACCCAGATAGGAAAGAGATCCTAGAGAAAGCCAAATCCATGTTTTTCTTGGAGGGAACCACTTCTGAACCCAAACAGTTAACACATTATGTATTCAACTGTGAAGCCAAAATCCTATTTTCTATTATCAGGAGGTGTATGGTACCCAGGTAATACTCCAAAGGTTGGTAAGATACAAGGTTTTAATCCTGATGTACTTGATTTATCAAGGGTCTGAGTTAGACCTTCCCATTGTGGTGATGGAACACATGGTTTACTATGGGACTAGAACTAGGAACCACTCTCTACACTATGCCAATCTCTTACCACTGTTCTTCAAACATTTTGTAGTGTCTTTGAAGGATGAAGAGAAGATTACTACTGGTTTTGGGATAGTTGATGAAGCATCCCTTCAAAGGATTGGGCTTGTGTATACTGCTAAGGGAAAGTGGAAGCTCTATTCAGAGTTAAGTACTAAAGGGCTGAAGGAAAAGGAGTTTATTAAACCTAGAGCTGCTTCAACACCTAAGGAACCTGGTCATCTGGATTTCTCACAGATCATAGATAGGGTTGAAGTTCTGGAAGATGGTGTGGAAGACTTGATACAAGGATTGTTTGATTTATCAAATGATATGACTAAGTTCAAAGGTTTGGTGCTTAACAAGCTTGACCTAATCATCAAAGGTTTGGATCTAGAGAAAGTACCTTGTTCAGAGAGCAGAGAGACTAGTATTGATTCAGAAGAAGTTCTAGGAGAATATCTCAAGAAACAGAAGAAGAAGAAAAAGAAGAATAAGAAGAAGAAAGGTATTCCAGTTGTTCTGACATCAAAGAATCTCTTTGATCAGTCTGATGAAGAGGCAGAAGATGAGGACACTGCTGCAGATATAGCTGAACAGGAAGCTGTTAGTCTGGAAAAATTGGTTGATGAGGTTGTTGAGAAGATACAAACTGAGGAAGCTCAAGGAAAGAAGACTGAAGAGCAAGGAGAGCCAGCTGAGGGAGAGGCAGATGATGCAGAAGTCTCAGAAGAAGAACAAAAAGAGACTCAGGGAAAAGGCAAAGGAGCAAAAAAGTCTACAGGATCTTCAAAGCCTTGAACCTCACCTATCTATTCTGCTTATTCTCTTCAATTCTGAAGCTTAGGCTACTATTTCTATTTTGTTTTAATTTTTTTTGAACAGATCCAACATTTTCTTCAAGTTTTTTGATGAAAGTCAAAAAGGGGGAGAAGATTATGTGTTTTATGTGCTTTAGTTTCATGTGTTTAGGATGTTTGGTATGTTTAGTATCTACTTTTACAATGTGTAATAATTTGTGGATATGATGATGATTGTCTATGCAATTCTATTTTTTTCATGTTCTGTGATTTATTTACTCCTGTTGTAAGTTGCAGGATATCAAATTGTTCAGATAATGTGTTTTGTCTTTCATCAAGGGGGAGATTAATAAGTCAGAAGCTCATAGACATTATGATATGAAAATACAAGCAGAGAGTTTAGCTTCTTGATGATGAAAGCCAGAAACACAAGCATAAGAATTTGCTAAGTACCAAAGCTTCAAAGCTTTGAGTTACTATAGAGTATGCTGTATTTGTCTAACTATTTTGTGCAGGTTTTGGTTATGTTTTCATTATGATTAATTTAGTGATATATTTATATTCAGTAATATATATTCTAAGAGGATCACTGCAGGTTTAGATTGGATTGAAAATCCAATACACATTCTGAAGAAGTTAGCAGGCAAAGCTTTAAAGCTTTGAGATTTTCAAGTTACTCTTTACTGCTAAGTTCTTCTAACTATCTTTCTGTGTGCAGATGGATTTAGTGTTACTTGGAGGTTTTTACATGTTGATTATTGTATATTATTGTGGACTCTAAATTGCGTATTAAATATATCCATGAGATTGAATATAACTGTTAACTCAGAAGTATCAGCAGACAGTCTAGCATGATTATTTCTTTATTTGTTAGCTGCTGTTTCAAGCAGATCTCTTTGCTAGATTGTATTCTTATTTGATCTTGTTTGCTAAGTATTTGAAGGTTTGTTGGACTCTCCAACGTCCATAAAAAAATCAGAAATGTAATCAAATTGAGTTGTTAACAGGAGCCTAATAGATAAGAGATATTTTAGGAATTATGTTCCTGAAATCTCTCAAGTTGGCTGCAGATTAAAACAGCTAGCCAAGTTTACAGAGACTATTTAGAGACACATAGGTCGTATTTTTGAAGAGAGCAAAAATCTGGGAAGATCAAATAGATACAGCTCTTCAAATCATTCTGGGAATCAATTCAAGAAGGATGAAGATCACTCAAATCTAAAAGAACTCTTACAGGCTTTCAACAGCTTATTCCTTCTGAGTTCTTCTCTCTGTACTTAATTGTATCATCTTTTATGTATTTCTAAACCTCACTTAACTTAGTATTTTGGTTTTTCAAGTGAACAACAAGAGGTTCTTATTGTTTCAACAGGTTGTAGCCTGTAACTAGATAGGTTGGGAACCACAAGTTGTATAAGTGTAAGGTAGCTCACTTAGGCTTGAGATCTAGGCTAAATCTGGATGATTAATAAGAAGTTGTGTTTTAATCCTGGAGGGATTAGATCCATCAGGAAGAGACCAGGCCCAATTTTGACTGAACTCTGTAAAATATTTGTGTCCTTGCTATTTTCTTTTGCTGCTTTTGCATACAGTTTGAATTGGAAGTCTCAACGCTTTGGAGCTTTCCAAGTCTCAAAGCTTTGAAGCCTGTATACTCTGTTGTTATATCTTTCAGCTTCTCAAATCTATTTCAAAGCTTTGAGATATCAACAACTTGCTTTACTAAAGTTTCAAAAACTTGAGTTTTGGCAAAACCTAGAATACTCTATTCAACCCCCCCTTCTAGAGTATTACTTGACCTGTTTACACCTACATTACACACTTTCATTGAAGAAAAGGTTACCACTATCCACCTCTCACGCATGTACCAGAGGCATGACGAGGAGGGGTCGCGTTCATCAAAAGGTTCAGGGCCAAGTCCCTGGAGTGTGTGGACGATGTCCTGGAAAGTCGACTAGTGGAGATATGCCTTCAGAACATGCGCGATGAATACAAAGGTATGCTCATTAAATTAAATATGCCTACCTTTTCTAGATTGGTGGAAAGCACCAGGAACGTGGAGCCCCTGGTGGAAAGGATGAAGAAGAGGTACGCTAACGAGTGTATACAGGCGAATCCCAGCTTCAAGGTGGGAAAGTACAACTACAAACGGACTCGAGATGTCAGCTTCCATGAAGTATCATCCCCCAATAAACAGGAGCGGCCCGCGCCTCAGGAGGCACCACCTTTGCCCTTTTCAATCGAGGATGCAATAGACCTTTGCAAGAGGTGGCGCAAAGATGGGATCTTACCGCTCCTGGAGCACAAACCCACGAAAGACCAGCTGCAGAATCCAAGGTGGTGCGAGTGCTACGGGAAGGTACTACACCCAACCATAGAGTGCAAAAATCTTCGGTGGTTGATGGACAGGAAGATAAAGGAGGGCCAGTTGGTGGTCGATGAGCCAATCAAAGATGTGCGCAACAACCCACTGTCGTCTCACGCGAGGCAGGAGCCCAACGGAAAGGAGATAGCTATGATATCGATTATGGACCTTGAGGAGGTCGCGGAGGAAGAGGCCCCGGTGATCGCGGAGGTTTATGAAGATGAAGACTATGGTGTCCTCACAGAAGATTCGTGTGCTGAGCGGATGAAGGACTCCGCCAAGTTCGGTAAATTCTTCGATGAGATGAACTTTTCGAACAACTGCATGCATGAGAAGATAAAGGCGATCTCGAGGGTAGCTGAGGACCATGGGGAAGAATGGGTCATCTCCAATGGAAGGGTTGTGACGGCCGCACGACCAGGTGGTTTGAGCATAACGTTTGACGAATCAGACAAGAGGACTGATGCCAATCATTAGAGGCCGCTGTACGTAACGTACACTATCAACCATGTGGAGTTCAAGAGGGCTTTTGTTGATGGAGGAGTTGCAGTGAATTTCATCCCTCTCAGTACCTTGGAATTAGCAGGAGTTCCCCAATACAAGATTGTTAAGAGGCCGTCACCACTAATGGGTTTTGGAAGCGACTCCAGAATGACAGTTGGATGGATTCGATTGGGAATCCAGATTGGCCAAATCAAGTGTTCTGCCAAATTTCACGTTATCGAGGCCAATACCACTTACCATATGATTATGGACTAGGCATGGATCCATCGCTTCGAAGATGTACCCTCCATGGCTCACCAAGTTATGAAACCAATTTGGAGGAACAGAGTGGTCACAATACCTGCGTCGGTGAATCCCTTTAACCTAGAAGAAGCACATTTTTCCGAGGCTGCATGGTTTACAGAATTGGAGATGAACCTACTCCAGCCCCGTTTCGGTGAACTCCCTTACCCAAGTGGGAGGATGTTACGTACAGTCACCAGCTGGAGTAATGGTGATGCAAGAGAAATCTAAGGAGGAGTCCCCGCGGAAGGAGATTCCCAAGGTTGCTTATAAAAAGGGTGTATACACCCTAAAAAGGGTCATCGATCATGACAGTGAGGGTAAGCGGGTAAGTAGTTTCTACTCCAACGGCAGGAAGTGCTACCGCATCTGAAGGCTGTCACAGGACTACCGCCACTCCAACACCACTCCAAAACGCGACGGTATTATCTTTAGCCTTCTCTTTACTGGGTTTTGTGATTAACAGCTGTGCGCCCCTGGATATTCCATATGAAGGTCTCATGAGTAATAATAACCCTCTCATGGGGAATCCCTTTTTCTGATTAACTATCAGACTCATCTTTCCACTTTATAGCGATGCATGAGGTATAAGCCTATCTGCCTAGATTGCAGCCGCTCACAAAACAAAGCCTATCTGTTTAGATAACAGCAAAATGCGAACATAAGTCTATCTCATATGATAGCAGCTAAATCGAATATTTAAAAGCCTATTTGTTTAGATAGCATCCAAGCGTGAGTGTAAGCCTATCTCATATGGTAGCAACCAATTGCAACTCACAAAGCCTATCTGTCTAGATAGTAGCAACATACAAAGCCTATATGTTTAAATAGCAACCAAATGCGATCGAAGCCTATCTGTCTAGATAGCAGCAACATACAAAGCCTATCTGTTTAGATAGCAGCCAAATGCGATCGAAGTCTATCTGTCTAGATAGCAGCAACATTCAAAGCCTATATGTCTAGATAGCAGCCAAACGCGATCAAAGCCTATCTGTCTAGATAGAAGCAACATACAAAGCCTATCTGTCTAGATAGTAGCCAAACGCGATCAAAGCCTATCTGTCTAGATAGCAGCAACATACAAAGCATATATGTCTATATAGCAGCCACACGTGATCAAAGCCTATCTGTCTAGATAGCAGCAAAATACAAAGACTATTTGTTTAGATAGCAGCCAAACACGGTTAAAGGCCTATCTGTTTGAATAGCAGTTAAGCGCGATCAGAATCTATCTGCTCGTTTGAATAACAGGTCAATACGCGAGTTAAGAGTCTACTGTAGTAGACGAAATAGCGAATAAAACACACATTCATAACAGTCAAATGTGGCTTACAATTTATCTGTTTAGATAGCAGCCTAAAGCGAGGCTTACAAACGAAAAATAAAAAGATTACAATTGGAAATCGAAGTGTTCTTAAGGAACACTCCTACATGATTCTACGACTACGAAGCTTAATGATACCGCCGACGTTCTCGACCAGAACAGAGCTCTTGTTTAAAGCCTTGGCATGGTAAGGAGTTAGATGAGCAACAAGCCAAGAATGCCGCCGATGTGAAGAACAAGTGGGAGAACAGCTCATGGGGGTAGGAAACTAATCGTGTGTAAGTAAGAAGCACACCAACTTATTTCTCCCTGGTTAAAACAATGGTGGTAAATAGTTATCCGATGGAAAGCCAACGGAGATGCACACAACTCATTACTTGCTGGCATAAGAACCGGCACAAAGTTGCTCTTCGCCAGAGGACCACCGGAGGTGACCCCTACAAACATGATAAGGAAAAAGATATCTTCATTCCAATAAAAGAGCTTACACAGTTGGTCTCCGAAAAGACCATGAGAACTCGGGGATTCTTCTGCTAATTCCTTGGGAGTCATTTCTATAGCACAACGCACGGATTGAAAGCCAATGGACCATAACTGATACGGATTGACTAGGGGCGAAGAACAATGAAAATAAGGGAAAGCACCCAGAAGTGGCGGCATTTTTCCAATCACAGGAGCCCATATGAAGAATGAAATAGCCAGAAAGGGGGTTTATATAGGGCTTAGAGGCGACTCTTCAGTTTCTCGGCTGAAACAGCAACATCTCGAAAATGAGCAAGAATCAATGGGCCTACTAAAGACTATGACGATACAGTAGCCCTAGGAAATGATGAAGGTCGGGCCCACTGTGTGACAGGCACGCTTTATTTAATGCTGAGGTGGCGCGCTAGTTCAGATAATAATGGGGGCTCCTGGGGACTTGAGCCTACAAAGGTCTAAAAATATTGTGGACTTACCAAAAGTCCTGAGACATTTGGATCTAAGCTACAGCAACACGTGATACATACGCGTAAGACGGCAGTCTTTGATAGCGGCAAAAAAATCAAGTGAAAGTAAGCCTGTTTAGGCAGCACCTAGACGTGCATGAAAGAAGACGCTATTTACCTACAAGGAGTAGACACATAAAGATGAGCATTCACGAACTGGAACCAACCAGAGAATATTTCAAAGTGCGTAAAACCAACGCACAGGACATGTTCAAGCAATCCAAGAAGCGCGGCCACGAAAGAATATAAAGTTTACATCAAAGGCAGTTCAAAAAAAAGAAGAGTCGTTTTTAATCCGTGAAGAGGTATTTTAGAAGGGAATCTCCTGCCGACAAGTGAATAGAGTTGGCAGCGAATTGCTCCAAGCGAGCCTTGATGTCCCTATAACGCTTGTCAGCTTCCTCAAACTCTCTGATGGCTTTATCTAGATCTACCTTGCGCGCTCGAAGGGCGGCCTTCTCTTTGTTATAGCCAGAATGCTCAGATCAAAGTTGAGCAGAGTTGCGTATCCTGGTTAACCTCTCTATGAGAAAGCCTAGATCCAATTTCCCTACAGCGATTTCGTCCGCGCTTGCGAGGAGATTCTCGGCACTTTCAACTGTGGTGCCTGCGGGAGTAGCCCTATACACTTTCTCCAAAAGGTCAGTCATCTCTTTGAGGAGAACCTCTTTGTCCCCGGGCAGCGACTCCAACACTCCTCCGAATGTACTTGGATACGATAGACGCACCTTCATCAGCCACTCAAGGCAGGCCTGGTCGATATTTGTACATGAGAAAAAGAAGAATGGAACAATCATCAAAAGCGTGAGTTTAGAAACTAAGCATAATGAGAATGAATGCAGTGGCCTTACCAGTTTCTTCGATAATTCGCCGGAGAGTGGAAATAGGAGCTGCTGCTTGCGCGCTAGAACCAGTTGCCTTGACCATGCTCTGATCAGCCTGAGCTTCGCGCACAAAGTATGCATCGGGGATTACGAGACTCCTTTGGGCCACGACAACAGGGTTTTCAACCTGTGAACCCCAGACCTCCCATGGATTCTCGGAGAAAAGAGCATCCAAATCAAAAACAACGTCCCCTGTGACAGCAGCACTCCCCGAAACGCTAGGCGCGACAGGAGTATCACGCCCAGTTGACCCAAGCTCGTTATCATTAAGAGGATCGCGTTCAGCTGAAGAAGCTCCTGCAATACTTTCCTTAATGGGGGCGGCATGTTCACCCAACTCAGCGTCACATTCGACCCTTCCAGCACTTTCCTTAGGAGAAGCATCCCGTCCAAAATTCATGACCATGGGGGCTCGCTCAGCACTTATTCCTTGCCCAGCATCCTCGTCATCCGAAGAAAGGAATATTGCTTGAGTGATGGGAGCAGCATCATCCTCTTTTGTTCGCCAGTCCTCTTCTTCCTGCTCCGAAATAAACTCGAGGCGCTCTGCATCAGCGTTATCTTCAACCATTGAAGCCTTTTCCACCGGACCTTGCTCCGAAACTCCTGAAATAGAAATTTCACGGTCAGGAACCACTATGGCACTGCGAGGGCGATGAGGCCTCAAGGGGGAAGGGTCAGGTTCTTCAAAAACAATAGAGTTACTCTCGAAACAACATACATTGGGAATTACAAACCTCTACCAGTGTTTAAAGCAGCATTTCCCCACTTAAATGGGGGTGTCCGCGCTCATCGACACCTTACAGCCCAGCGTGACCTGCTTATGATAAGACATTAAAATCTGACTCAAATAAGGGTGAAGTGGGATGAGTATGTTGTGTGTTGCCAGAGGGGTTACCTGATGATTCCCCACACTGATCTCTTATCCACCTACGGATATCACGTATAGGCACACCATGGTACAATGCGCCAATCACAATTTCATGATTGGATAAAGCAAACTAATAAATTGTACCTTCTTGATCTTCATCATCGACGAGCTCATGAAGGGCTAGTTGGGCTCGATGCAATTCATTGACAATTCCGGGAGGGGGACGAGGTGCGCGCGAGCGAGTTGAGCACGCACGTGATCTTCGCTCTCTGGATCTCCCTTTGGCCATCTCGATTCGCTCCTCCTCCAACAGTTTATCTTGCAGATATCTTTCCTCAGCCATATGCCTCGACTCCTTAATGGCCTCTTCCTCGGTCATAATCGTTGGTACCTTCAGAAGGCTTTCTTCATCTGCGACAGACGAACAAATAATGAGTACTGGCACGTTAATTCTCCAAGTTAATATGTTGCTTTATCTCACCTTCTTCTTCTTCCTCCCTGGCGACAAAGCCCGCCTCGGATTTAGGGATGATCCTTTTCTTCGAAACAGATCTCTTGGCAGAAGAGGTTTTATTTACTGCTGTCTCATTCCACAATCGTTTCGATGGCCGCGTCACCAAGTCATCTGCCGAAGAGGGATCTGCACTTCTCTTGTTCGTCGCTTCAACGTACGGAGCAAGGAAAAGTTCAAGATTCTCCGAAACAGCCTACTGGATTTCTTCATCCATGGGCATATCTGGAAGGATGATTCTGTCGGGTTGACTTTTCTTTGAGCGACAAAGATCGATAAAATCCCTGCTGCAATCCCCCGAGGCAAAGCGTCTCAAGCATCACTAATAATAGAAAAATAGAACAATGTTTAGTCAGAAGACGCAAAATAACAAGGGGATAAGTAGGTTCATATAATACCGCTTGGAAGTCTCGCGCGTACTGGGCCCTAGCATCAAGGGAGTTTTGTCCAATTGCGGTAGTTTTCTCCTTCTGGATGAACTTCGGGCGAAGATGGTATTTAGCTAGCAAGGATTAATATCCGTAATTGGCCGCGCTTCGGGTCAGAGAAGTCTTGAAAGGATAATCTTTTTATAAAGGCGCGAGGGCCATACTAACCGTAAGCTGAGTCTGAGGATTGGTCAAACGACGAACCTGGGTATTCCAGAAAACCACCAGACTAGCAAAAATGCTGCCCTGCCTTCCTCTGGAAGGCTGAGTCAAAGGAAGTTCTGCGAGAAGCAGTTTGTTGCTCTTCCCATAGAGCACTCCAATATAGCAACCCTTGGTAATAGATTTGGACCACATGGGGGGCGCGACGGCATCATAACCCAGTTGAAAGGTCATGCGAGGAGGATCAAAAGGAACTGCTATGCGATCATAATTGCAAGGTTCTGCACCAGGCGCGTGTTCAACTAATGCAGGCAGATAAGTTCTTCTGCACCAATTCACATATCGCCCATAACGCCGAGACCCTCTGGTAATGTGTTTCTCCTGGAAAGGAGTGTCAACCTCGGGATCCATGTCCGCAAGATAAACGATGTTGTCTAATTCCACCACATAGGGTCGGGCCACAAAGAGTTCAACATCATCACACACCAAGGAAAAGTTGCGGCGAGTACTCTCAGTACCAAACCAGCGCCACGAACGAGGACACAGATGTACCTCCTTCGGTTTCACATTCCACAAGTAGATATGAGAGGGAGCTGGAGCGTTGCAGGCCATCGTTCGAAAACCCACATGGTCAAAAAACCGATATTGACAAAGGAAATAACATCAACCCTTCCACGCAATTGCTCAACATGATAAACGGCTAAGTCGAGACGATAATACAAAGAGCCCAAAACAAGGGGCCCCAGACCAATCTTGCGACCAAGCGCGAGCTTTACCGCGAGTGGGAGAACGTGGATAAAGACCCCGTCACGGGGACTCCCGTCTATGAGGAAACGCGAGAACCAAATGCACAGGAAGCCACACAGCGACCATTGGAATCCTTCTCCGTCGGTAAAAATCACAGCTTTGGGATTGCCCTTGAGCAATTTTTGAATGATGGCGGGATTGGCATAGTCTCTGTAAAATAACATGAGTCATTTGGACCAGATGTTCTTCTCGCTGGAAGAAACTGACATGAAAGTACCGCAGGGTTCAATTCCGTCAGGTGCCCATCGCGTGGCGGCTTTCTTCAGGGTCGTAACACACTTCTGCATCTGCGTAAAAAGAGTAGGTTCCTCATCACCCTCTAATTCGTTTAGAGGATCAAAAGCTCCCATGCTCGAAAGCATCAACAGATTTCCCACATCTTTAAGGGTAGGCGCGGCCTCAAAGGAAGAAAAGTGGAATGTATGGGTTCTCCTTGAGTAACGCGAAAACAGGACCCTTAGCATGTCCTGGTCAGCTTTGAGGTTGAAACCTATGGTCGCGCGAATGGCGTTATAAATCCCGGCTTACTTCAACACCACCTCATGATTGCTAAGGATGAATTTGGTCCATTCATCCATCCCGTCAAGCTTCTCTAGGAAGGCCTGGAAAAAGACGTCACTGAAAGGGACCAGAACAACTTCAATACTGAGCCTCTGTAAATCATGGGCATCATCTAGATCCCAATCTTCCCTGCTTGGTTCGGGTTTTAACTCGAATGCAGCAACTGGAGGAGACGCCTGGGGAGCGTCTCCCCGGATCGTAGCCAAATAAATATCATCACCACCCAGATAAGGAGCCTTGCACCAAAATTCCTTGGGAATCTCCTGCACTTCAACGGCCTCCTTGTTTGATTTCTTTGGGGCCATTTCTGAGGGCATAAAATAGCAGATTGCAAATCAACGACATGCAAGAAGAAAGAAAAAAAATGGGAGAAGAGTATCCGCAAAACTCGACCACTAAATTTCAAAATTTGTTATAAATACTCACCGTGTTGATGATTGAGAGCTTGAATCGCTTGAGAGAAGGTGTTAGCGAGCTGATCAAGAACTTGATCGAAGGTTTATGCTTCAATATGAGGATTCTCTCTCTGATGCATACGAACTCGGAAGCAATAAAAATGGAAAAGTTCTAATTGAAGAGAGCAAATGGTTTAAATAAGCCTTCAGATTGAAGATTTACCACTGCTGACGTCTGTTGTGTCAGCAACGCTTCGGAATCCGGCGAAATTGACGACCTATCAGCTATCCTTGCCTCGAAAATAGGCAAAAAATCATGGATAGCGTCTGATTAGCTTCACGGTGACCACGCTTCGTCAGAAGCTAAACGGCGCTTCTAAACCCTATGTAATCATGGCTATGACCGAGGGCTAGGAATTTGAATTCAAAGCATCTGCGTGGGGCCCACACACGGCTAATTTTGCGCGACAGCAAAACGGAAGCGCGCGTGACATTCGCGCAAAAGGGGGCTAATGTAGATAGTGCTTTCTAGACAGACAGATCACAACCACATGGCAGCAATCCACCACACCTAACTGTGCTCTATATACACCGGACAACTACCTATGCTTGTCCACGTGGGGGCTGCAAGACAGGGCCCTAGCGTACCAACACGAGACTTGTAGGGACTTACTGGTTTGGCGGCTAGGGTAAGGCCCGTCGTGCGCGTGTGACAACCAAGCTCGCGCGCGACCCTCTATAACTGCTTTGAGGGACTTAGTGGCCAAGTCCTATAAACCCGGCTTGACCTCATAACGGTCTCTGGTATGTACGGTCAGGTGCCTAACGGTTCCTATATACACGGTCGAACGTGCCGTTACGGGGGCTACCATTAAGCCGCAATTTATTATGCATTAACCCCCTCACAACGGTCACTTCCCAACTCTATATAGGATCGTTAACCCTCCGTTGCGACATACTAGTACAACGAATCCATACCCAATTCTTTAATAGCCATTAAGCTGTCTCTCTCTCTCTCAGTTGCAAAGTGCTAACTCTCTCCCTACACACACTCCACATCTCTGTGTGTCCTTACTCTCTACTTGAGGTGCACACTTGGATCTCTCCAAGGGATTTCAGTGAGCACACTATGTAAGGACATGATTAGTATGGGGGTAATTATGTAGTTAATATGGATTTGTTACTATATAAAAGAACTCTAGCTTGTTATTTCCTCATCAGAGTCATTATTGAGAGAAACATAACAAAGCAAAGAAAGAGAGAGAGCAAGTTGGGAGGCCGAAAACCCCCAACCCATCCGCCCCCTTGTGTCGTCGGCCCCCCTAGGCGCAGCTCAAGCCTCGTTTTGTGTGATCCTTTCATCCTTTCTTCCGTTGCTAGAACTACACAGTTGGAACGACTCCAGTTGAAGATCCAAGGTGTGGATACTCGTAGAGACGAAGACACAATTATTCGTAGTGTCACATGTTTCTATCCTAATCATGTTATGATTGCTTGCCAGTGATCCTGGGGGGTTTGAGAAGGATCAAATTTTTGTTATTCCGATGCGTAACGTGCATCAAAACTCTACTGTCTACAAAATCTCTCAATCTCTGATGTTGTAAACAGTACAATATTGTGGCACATACAAACTGACCCGACATCCTTACTCTTTGGGAGGTTCTCTTTGGCCCCTTAACATACTCTCTCGCTCTCCCTCTCCCTACTCATGCTCATTCCATTGGAATTACATTATTTTTTCCAGGGGAGAAGCTGCCTGATGGGTAGGGAAGCTGCCACCTTCGGTGATGCATGACCAGGTCTGATTGGAGATGGAGATACTTGAACTGGAGACTTGGGTGGAGGCTTGTTAGATGCTGTCTACACTCACATAAAAATAGAAGATTAGATAAGCAGATTGTATAAGACATAAACATAATAGATCGAACAATGTGTAAAGGGTTGCAACCCATAGAAGAATGTTGTAAATCCTAGCTGGGTGCTTTAGGCTTTTATCCAGACATGGTTTAGGTGCCTTAAATTTTTATCCATATAGAGTTAGAGTTTATGTGCTCTAGGATTTTATCCAATCATGGTTTACAAATCAAGTGATTTACATTTCACTTCTTGGTTTAAATGATTGAGCGTCCTTGGGATTGAATGAATTTGAATTTCATTTAAGACAAACATATCGTGTAAAATATGTAGTTAACATGAGTTTACATTGTTCAAGTTGTACAATTTATATCATAACACATTTTATAAGAATTTAACTTCTCCAACATGGGAATAAGTATTATATTTCATATTGAAGTTATAAAGTTTAGAGATTCTCAATAATTGTTACACAGTTATCTGTATGATCTTGCACGTTCGCCTGATGCTCAAGACCAATATATGCCTTTAACCTATGTGAACATGATTGTTTGTCCTTTACATTTGACTCATAGTTTAACATTGGGGTAATATACATATATCGACATATTTATATATATTTAATGTCTAAATATTTTGTGACAATATTAAAATAAAATACAATATGCAAAACTTGGATACGTAGTTTAGTAAGTTAGATGCGAAGATGTGACGAAACACATTAATTTCAAAATTATCAAAATTGGAGCATATTGTTGTGGGAAATATGTAAGAAAATATTTTCGGTTACCTTCACTCTTATAGGGGAAAATCATACTTAATTGGTTCATGGGGTTACCGTTGATGACAACTTCATACACAATATCATTGAACATAAGGTACCGCACTTTGAATTGATAGTATCCACTTGTATCATCCCATTGACATTGACTATACGTAGTAGTATTGCTATAGTAGATGCGTGTTTATGGCATCCACTTGCCTATGGTACTATCACACTTGGATATTATGGAAAATGATCTAATGACCAAATATCATAACACTTAAATATTGTAGTAACTACTTTCATGCTTGAATTACAATGTGTTTTAGTAGATGTATGTATGTTTCATCACTGAATAACAATGGACAATCATTCTTAAGTGTTGATTGGAGTGTTAGGCGAGCACATCCTCATACATATGGTCATTGACCCACAGCTATCATACGCACATTACTTGGGGTATTCACTTTTCGTATATATGACATATTCATACTTGCATAATTTCACAATGTCTTGTATTGCATGTATGGAAGATTCATGTGTTGTATTACAATGTATAATAAGTCTTACATTTTTGTGGGGTTTTTAATTTAGAACATCTTCGTAAAGATGTTTATTGACCAAAATATATCACACATACATATTTACTTGTTATTTTGAACTAGAATGACAACATAATGTAAAACTATTTCAAATGTACTCTCTGTAGTATCTAAACTTTTATCTGGTAGTTCTTGAAAACAATCCAAAGTGTCTAAACATTTATCTGCAGTAAATCAATGTTAACTATGTTTCTTTTGTTGATTTTTTATGGTATAACATTAAATGTTGGCTAATGCTCATTATTAAGCATTGAGCCGTAACAAATAAAGTCAAGAATCTTCGTATGCATTTATGTTCTACACTAGGGTCGTGTATGCGAAGTTCAAGGAGCAAGCAATCTTCGTAAACAGTACAATATTGTAATACTCGGTATTTTTTGTAAGGGTATTTTAGCGATTTCAACGGGTGAGAAAAATTTACGCGCGCGTTTTCGCTTAAATATTTGTCAATAATTCTAGTATGTATTATACGAAATTCCCTAACACCCTATTTTTATCAACCCAAATTTATTGCTCATTCACAAATTATACTAGCAAAATCATTTATATAAATTTTTTCCACTCTTCAATTTGGTACGCCAAAACACTTTAAAATTTCCTCTTATCTTCTCCAACACAACTCTTCCATCTTCACAATGAGCTTCCCCTACAAAGTTTCAATTCCTTCCTCCACAATATTTTAAAATATTCTTCCATACTATTTCACAACCCTTCTCCAACACAATACCAACTCCTTGCTCCCCAATCTGAAATTTGTCTATTTAAGTAACCATGTCTTCTCTTTACTCCCTCAAAAACCTCACAGCAACAAATCACCAACACCACCATCGCCACCTTCATCATCATCAACCATCACCGCCACTTCCACCCTTCTTTGCCATTTGTTTCTCTCCCTCTCTATGTCCTTCTCGTCCTGACCCGTTGAAAACAGAGGCAGCACCAGGAACAGCAGTAGCAGTCGGCGGCAATAGCCACCAGCCACCACCACTGTTCCCGTCGGGAACTACCTAGACGCCACCCCCTCCGTTCTCCACTCCCTCACTGTACTCTATCTCGCCTTATCTCTCTCTCTCTCAGTTCCACCTTCCTATTCGACCTGAGTTGTAATACCCCGCTTTTATACGGGTAAATTAATAGCAATTCGTGAAGCCTAAACATGAACTGGGGAGGTATTTGTAATTTAAGAAAAGATATACTAGTAAATGTAGGGGGTGGTAGTTGTAGTTTGAAGAGATTTATATACCTAAAGGGTAAATAAATAAGAGTGAATTAAGTAATCAACCAAAATAAAACTGAATAAATAAATTAAATAATAATAAAAAAATTGAAGAAAACTTTCCCTACCAGTTTACACAAACCAACCTGCTGTTGATCTCCCAAACATCAAGAAGACCTTGTCTTCTACTTCAACACCTCCTTGAAAACACAGCAGCCCCTCCCTCTTCTCACCCGTCACCACCACCAACACCATCACCACCTCCACCATCGGCACCAACTCCACCACCACAGCCACCACTCCCTCTCCCTCTCCCCTGTTCTGCCCGACGAAAACAGAGGAAGCAGCAGCAGCGGCAAAGCCGCTGCCTCCCCCGTCGGTGACGCCACCACCACCAGCCACCTCAATCTCTCCCTCCCCTCTCTGTTTGGACCCCAATTTACCCATCTCCTATTCGTTTCAATCAGAGGAGAAGGAACAACTGCAGCAGGTCGCTGCAGAATCACCCAGGCCGCCATTGGAGACGCCATCGCCGCCGAACATCATCGCCGACCCACCTCGACGGCAACCTCAATCGGACCCAATTCTCAACCGTATTTCGTGATTTTTGGTGTGGGTAACTTCTAAATCCTCCTCTGATTCATTTTTGATAATCAAACTGCAATTTTAATTGTTAAATCCGAACTTGGATCGATTGGGTGTTATGTGTTCTTGAAATAGGGGTTAAAGTGAGTTTCAGAAACTCTAAGGGTAGAATTTGTCACATGCCAAACTGTTATAGGGGGTCATTGTGTGTCTTTTATCAGAACTTGGGGGTTTCAGTTATTGTTTACATAAACTGCATATAAATTATAAAAATCAAATATGCTATTTTTAGATTAAAATTATTTCCTAACATTTCTAAATAATATTTTAATTATTTAAAATAAAAAAATTAGCTATTTAAAACTTTGTAGGATTTATTTAATATGCAATATTGTTGATTCTTTTAGAAAATAAGCAAACTAAAAATATATGTTGTTAAATAAATATTTTCTAAGTTCTTATAAACTAGTGTTTTGAGTAAAATATGTTATTTGCTTAATATTGCTAACATAAAATAAGATAGGAAGTTAAATAGGAAAATAAATTTTAAGAAAACTCCGTTATTTATAAATAGATAAAACTTGATTATTATTTGTGGATATTAGAAATTATTTCTCCAAAGTAAAGTTATAATTATGTGTGGCTAAACACTTGTTCTCTTTGAATAAATATTTTGTGAGATTTATTTATGGATTTAATTCTATAATATGGTATACATCTTATAATAAATAATTATCAATAATTAAATTAGTTAGAATTAAATTTTATAGTCACCTACCAATAAATGTGTTGTATAATAAGTTAATGTTTTCTAATCATGAGAATGTATAAATTTAATATGTGGTTTCTTACTTAATAATTTTAAGAGCTAGTATTTATATAAGTAGTGACATTTCTATGAGGAAAATAAATAAATAATAAATGGATAGATAAATATATAGTTTACGTCGCCGGTTAATTATATAAATATTTTATACTATTAATTGATGAGGTTATGGGAAAAATGAGACTTGTTAGGGATTTAGCATTTCACAAATCATACTTGGACTTGTGATTGATTTAGAAATTATAACGGTAGGTGACGAGTTTATAGACGAAGGTTTCGTCTACCTGTGAGAGCCGACGTGATATTTGCCGTATTATCAAGGTGAGTAAACATGCCAAGTCTAGCGCGCCCAGCTTCTTTCGTGTCGAAATATGATTTTATAATTTGTCTCAAAATGTGTTTTATGACATACATGCTTTACTTGAAATTTGGATTGTGTTGAGATATTTTCTTTGAAATTGACACGTGAAAATAATAACGCGTAATAACGTAAAGTGGAAAGAGTTGTGCGGGAAAAACTTATTATTATTGTCGTGTTGGCTTTAGCCACTCGGCCTGTGATTATTATTGTCGTGTTGACTTTGTCCACTCGGCCTGTGAACTTTAACCCGGTCGCAACAAGCCCCGTCGCTCCATGTACTCACCTCTCTGGCCGCAAAAAGTCTTAGGAGGGTGCCGACACTTAAGGTCTTGGATTCTTGTGATGGATTATTCTTCCCCGTATCAACTAATGGATTTTATGGTTTGGATATTGGATATTAATGGAAATGGAAATACTGAGATTAAATGGTTTGGATAATGGATATTAACGGAATTGGAAATATTGAGATTAACTGGTCAGGATATTGGATATGGTTTTAATTGTGATTGTTGGAGATTTTTCTGAAAACTTACGAGAACTCGGGAATGTCTTACTATTACACTGTCTTTTACTTCCGCTGTATTTCCATTTAAAGTTAAATACTTGTGAAATATTTACTCTTCGTCCATTTATTTTTGCTACTTGAGTTAAAATATCTCGTTCCCGATTTACGTGCTTAAGTGTTACTCACTCAGTATTTCCTTGCTGACTTTAGAAACTGCGGTTCCTGTTTTAATTCCCACCGCAGGTCTAGATGGAGAAGGCTTGGCTTAGGATGGGGGAAAACGCGGACTCATCTAGTTTTATCAGCATGTCTAGTAAATCGAACTCTTAGACTCTTCACTTTGTGTAATAATATTTTAAGACGACGTGTGAAACTTTTATCGTATGTAATATATATCTATGGCAGTACTAATTCTTGATTTCCACCGTTTCATATTAAGTAGCACCCACCCAGGCTCTCCGGTCCGGAACGGAAAGTCTGGGGACCAAGGGGTGTTACAGGTGGTATCAGAAGACAAAGCAGAAGCATAAGCAACAACATACGCAATTCCCGCCGCCGGAACTCAATGAAAACCGGCGGGTGAGCTTCGCCGGAGTGAACTAGCGCCACCCATCCCATCTTGTCCCTTCTAGGAGACTCCTAGGGGCCCGACCATTACAACAAGAGGCTCAATCGCAGCCAAGGAGGCCATTAACGCCGCCCTCGAACTCCATTCCCGGCGACCTCGACGAGTGTTCGACCCGCTCCGTTTCTTGACCGATTCTCGCGATTTTCGGATTCGGTATACTCTAAATCTTCTCCTAAGTTGTTTTATGTAATCAAAATCATATTTTGGTAGCTTGAAATCTCATTTCATTTGGGTGAGATAGATGAGTACCGTGGGGATACTGTTCCTTAAATAAAGTGTCATTACATCAAAGTTGGGGGATTGCATGTGACTTTTGCCTAAATTATTATTAGCTAAGAATAGGGGGCTGTTTTGTACTTTAATGAATCCTTTAGGGGTCTAGTTTTGCTTTACACATTCTGTTTTATTTGATAATTTGTCCATCAATTTGTTTTCATCATTAAAATTCTACTATTGTACATAAACATAAAATATTTTCCTAATAAGTTATGATTTCAAAAAATTATAATTTTCTTGGAAAATAAGCTGATAAAAGTAGTTGGTTAAGAAATAGTCTTGTCTAAATCATTTACTAAATTTCACGCTAGTTTCAAACAATTATTTGTCAATTTTTCATCAACAAGTATATTTACCTATGCTAAATATTGTCGTATTTCAAAAATAGTGTTTCAAGCTAAATAACTCTTTATTAAGTTACTATTTTCCTTATTCAATAAAATTGCACTTTTCTTATTATTTATAGTACTTTTATAACATCAAACAGTTTCAATTATTATTTGATTACTTTCATAAATATTTATAATTTCAATCACTTAATATCATGTTTACTTTTCAAACGTTTCTTGGTACATGTGCGAGACTTTAGCTTAAGGTGGGTTACATTGGGGAATCGTCTGAGCTGGACCTAAGAACTCGACCTAGCCGAACGAGCATCCACGCATTTGTTTATTTATAAGTAGCTCTGTTGTGACTAGGCATTTGTAAATTGTAGGCGACGGGATCATGGACATAGGCTTCGTCGACCATCCTACGTACTAGCTGCGGAGTTGACATCAGGTGAGTGGACATGCCTAGCCTAGCATGCCTACCTTCTTTCGTGTCAAATGTGATCTTTCTGCTTGTCTCAAAATCATATTAGTATGTTCTTGTACATGTCAAATATCTGAATTATTGGCTACTTCTCTTTAAAAACTCTCACACGACAATTATTCATCCATTAATAACATAAAGTGGAAAGAATTGCTTGTACCAGAAGCAGTTTCGTTACCTATATCAGTTTTCGATCCCTTGGGCTCATGTCCTAAAATGCGGGACTCCGTGTGCCCCCAAAGTTTAGATCCCTTGGGTTCTATCCCTAAAATGTGGGACTTCGCGTGCCCCGGCTCTACGCCTCATTGGCTAGGGTCCAGCATCTAGATAACACTCCTTGGATTGACGCTCTTAGGAGGGTGTTGCAACACTTATGGTCTAGTATGTCTGTCGTGGTCACTGGTCTACCCTGGTACAACGAAGAGATAAGAAATGGATATCTTTGCTTCTCTGTTTGGACACGTGCAACGGGTCGGAATTTCGATAAATAGTCTTGTTTCCATAACATTTATAGATGATAATTTCTGCTGTAAACTCTGATAATACTTTACTAGTACTATGTTACTGTTTTACTTAACTTGTGAATCAACTACCATCTCATCTTTCTTATTTTACACGCTAAGGTGTATCTCATTCAGCATTTCTTGCTGACTTTCAAAACTTGCGGTTCTTGTTGTTTTTCTCCCACCGCAGGTCTAGGAGCTGGGACTGTGAACTAGAAGGGGCGAGACACTCCTAGACGATCTATGTCACTTAGTATCTAGTAGTGCTAGTTATGTTGTTGTGTAATAGTAATCATCTAGTTTGTAAGACCTAAAGTTTTTGTTTAATATTATAACTACGTTTTGTGAAATATATCGCTTTTGATCTCCGCGACTTCTATTAAGCATCGCCCTCCCGTTTTTGTCCTGAGCCGTATAAGGGGGTTGTTGCAAGTGGTATCAGAGCAGTTCTTTCCAACTAAGGGAATAAAATATGTAGGGCAATTAAAAATGAACATAGGGAAAGATAAAATACGGAAAATTCGGGTATTTGGAGAGTCATTGCACATTTCCTCTTGCTTGACCGGTTGCTCCGTGTTATATAGCGCTATTCTGGTTCGTGTAGCGACTCTAGGGCCAATTACGGTATATGGTTATGAAATCATACTTCTATATCCTCTATGTGTGTGTTCTTCTGTGTACCTCGCTGAGATATTGTTGATTAGTTGGCACGAAGTACTTATTAGTTATGACATGTTATTTGTGTTAGTACGTGTGTTGCGATAAGAGATTTTTGGGGTGAGAAAATGGAAGGAGAAGAAGCACTACACCAGCAATTGGCTTTATTGATCAATCAGATGAGTTATTTTGTTCAGGCAGTGAACAACGGCACCCAGAACAATAACAACAACAACAATAATCTTTTCGTTGAACAAGAACCTGACTGGGCTAAAAAGATAGCTCGTCCGAACCCAAGTTTCTTCTTTGGGCAAGAAGATCCCGTGTCGCCTGAAAATTAGATTAAGGACTTCGATAAGATTTTCCAGTCCATGGAATGCCTGGAGGCTAGAAAGGTTAAGGAGGCATCATTCTACTTCAAGGAAAAGTTGACAACGTGTGGACTGCCAATCGAGCAAGGTTAATGGCTCAAGAAGGTTTCAAATGGGATGCACTAAAGACTGCAATGAGAATTGCCTTTTATACAGAGCATGTTAAGGAGCATAAGTATCAGGAGTTCATTGCACTGGAGCAAGGAAACGATTCGGTGACTGACTACTACGACAAGTTGGTGGAGTTAGCTCGTTTCGCGGAAGATACAGTACCTACCGAAAGGAGCCTGGTCACTCGCTTCCTAGGAGGTCTGAAGCTTGAGATTTAGAGGACCATGCTTACCAGAACCTATGACACGCTGTCTGAGGCCTATGGAATAGCTTCCAACATCTGGAGAGTCGTCCAGGTGATGACACAACAACTGAAGAAGAGAAAAGGAGAAGGTCAAGATGATGACAATTGTGAACACGGCAGGAATAACAAAAGGGAAGACAAGCGTCCCAAGCTAGTCAATAGTTGAGGTAATCAGAATTGGGGAAATGGGGACGATCGAAACCAGCAACGCAACCTTAATTGCAACAGGTGTGGCAGTAATCATCGATGATACAGTTGTGAAGGCTCCGCCTTGACTTGCAAATTTTGTGGTATTAAAGGCCACATAGCTTCTGACTATAGAAGGAGGATGGCAGCATAAAATGAACAAGGACACAACGAACAGGGTCGTGGTCAGAATCAAAGCTTGAACAGTTACCGACAGAACAATCAGAATGGAGGGAATCAGCTCCGCAACAACAATAACAACAATGGAAATAGGAATGGGTGACAGAACGGGAATGCAGCCAATTATGGAAACAACCAGGATGGAAATAATGGGAGCAAAATGGAAACAACCAGAGGCCACCTGGTCATATCTTCTTGATGAGTGAGTCAGTAGCACGAGCAATAAACAACAAAGAAGGTAAGCAGTCTAACCTTAATCTCTTTGCATTTCATCTAGGAAACCCATCGAGACTTTAGTTACCTGTCATAGCTTCGAGGATGAAGCTGATCCTAAGGGGGGGGGGGATGTAATACTCAATATTTTTTGTAAGGGTATTTTAGCGATTTTAACGGGTGAGAAAAATTTACGCGTGCGTTTTCGCTTAAATATTTGTCAATAATTCTAGAATGTATTATACGGAATTTTTATTTTTGTAAACCCTATTTTTATCAACCCAAATTTATTGCTCATTCACATATTATACTAGAAAAATCATTTATATAAATTTTTTCCACTCTTCAATTTGGTAGACCAAAACACTCTAAAATTTCCTCTTATCTTCTCCAACAGAACTCTTCCATCTTCACAATGAGCTTCCCCTACATGGTTTCAATTCCTTCCTCCACAATATTTTCAAATATTCTTCCATACTATTTCACAACCCTTCTCCAACACAATACCAACTCCTTGCTCCCCAATCTGAAATTTGTCTGTTTAAGTAACCATGTCTTCTCTTTACTCCCTCAAAAACCTCACAGCAAGAAATCACCAACACCACCATCGCCACCTTCATCATCATCAACCATCACTGCCACCTCCACCCTTCTTTGCCATTTGTTTCTCTCCCTCTATATGTACTTCTCGTCCTGACCCGTTGAAAACAGAGGCAGCACCAGGAACAGCAGTAGCAGTCGGCGGCAATAGCCACCAGCCACCAACACTGTTCCCGTCGGGAACCACCAAGTCGCCACCCCCTCCGTTCTCCACTCCCTCAATGTACTCTATCTCGCCTTATCTCCCTCTCTATCTATCACTTCCACCTTCCTATTCGACCTTAGTACCAGAAGATGAAGACAAAGCAGAAGCAGTAGCAACAACAGACAGAATTCCCGCCGCCGGATCTCCATGAAAACCGGCGGGTGAGCTTCGTCGGAGTGAACTAGCGCCACCCATCCCCTCTTGTCCCTTCTAGGAGACTCCTACGGGCCCGACCATTAAAACAAGAGGCTCAATCACATCCAAGGAGGCAATTAACTCCGCCCTCGAACTCCATTCCCGGCGACCTCGACGAGTGTTCGACCCGCTCCGTTTCTTGACCGATTCTCGCGATTTTCGGATTGGGTATACTCTAAATCTTCTCCTAAGTAGTTTTATGTAATCAAAATAATGTTTTGGTAGCTTGAAATCACATTTCATTTGGGTGAGATTGATGAATACCGTGGGGGTACGTTTTCTTAAATAAAGAGTCATTACATCAAAGTTGGGGGATTGCATGTGACTTTTGCCAAAATTATTATTAGCTAAGAATAGGGGGCTGTTTTGTACTTTAATGAATTCTTTGGGGTTCTAGTTGTGCGTTACACATTCTGTTTTATTTGATAATTTGTCCATCAATTTGTTTTTATTATTAAAACTCTAATATTATACATAAACATAAAATATTTTCCTAATAAGTTATGATTTTGAAAAATTATAATTTTCTTGGAAAATCAGTGATAAAAGTATTTGGTTAAAAAATAGTCTTGTTTAAATCATTTACTAAATGTCACACTAGTTTCAAACAATTATTTGTCAATTTTTCATCAACAAGTTTATTTACTTAAGCTAAATATTGTCGTATTTCAAAAATAGCGTTTCAAGCTAAATAAGTCTTTATTAAGTTACTATTTTCCTTATTCAATAAAATTGCACTTTTCTTATTATTTATAGTAATTTTATAATATCAAACGATTTCAAGTATTATTTGATTACTTTGATAAATATTTATTATTTCAATCACTTAATATCATGTTTACTTTTCAAAACGTTTCTTGGTACATGTGCGAGACTTTAGCTTAAGGTGGGTTACATTGGGGAATCGTCTGAGCTGGACCTAAGAACTCGACCTAGCCGAACGAGAATCCATGCATTTGTTTATTCAGAAGTAGCTTCGTTGTGTCTAGGCATTTGTAAATTGTAGGCGACGGATTCGTGGCCATAGGCTTCGTCGACCATCCTACGTACTAGCTGCGGAGTTGACATCAGGTGAGTGTACATGCCTATCCTAGCATGTCTACCATCTTTCGTGTCAAATGTGATCTTTCTGCTTGTCTCAAAATCATAAAATATTATGTGTTTGTACGTGTCAAATATTTGAATTATTGGCTAATGCTCTTTAAAAAATCTCACACGACAATTATTCATCCATTAATATCACAAAGTCGAAAGAATTGCTTGTACCGGAACCAGTTTCGTTACCTATATCAGGTTTTGATCCCTTGGGCTCATGTCCTAAAATGCGGGACTCCGTGTTCCCCTAAGGTTTAGATCCCTTAGTATCTAGTAGTGCTAGTTATGTTGTTGTGTAATAAAAATCATCTAGTTTGTAAGACCTAAAGTTTTTGTTTAATATTATAACTACGTTTTGTGAAATATATCGCTTTTGATCTCCGCGACTTCTATTAAGCATCGCCCTCCCGTTTTTGTCCTGAGCCGTATAAGGGGGTTGTTGCAAGTGGTATCAGAGCAGTTCTTTCCAACTAAGGGAATAAAATATGTAGGGCAATTAAAAATGAACATAGGGAAAGATAAAATACGGAAAATTCGGGTATTTGGAGAGTCATTGCACATTTCCTCTTGCTTGACCGGTTGCTCCGTGTTATATAGCGCTATTCTGGTTCGTGTAGCGACTCTAGGGCCAATTACGGTATATGGTTATGAAATCATACTTCTATATCCTCTATGTGTGTGTTCTTCTGTGTACCTCGCTGAGATATTGTTGATTAGTTGGCACGAAGTACTTATTAGTTATGACATGTTATTTGTGTTAGTACGTGTGTTGCGATAAGAGATTTTTGGGGTGAGAAAATGGAAGGAGAAGAAGCACTACACCAGCAATTGGCTTTATTGATCAATCAGATGAGTTATTTTGTTCAGGCAGTGAACAACGGCACCCAGAACAATAACAACAACAACAATAATCTTTTCGTTGAACAAGAACCTGACTGGGCTAAAAAGATAGCTCGTCCGAACCCAAGTTTCTTCTTTGGGCAAGAAGATCCCGTGTCGCCTGAAAATTAGATTAAGGACTTCGATAAGATTTTCCAGTCCATGGAATGCCTGGAGGCTAGAAAGGTTAAGGAGGCATCATTCTACTTCAAGGAAAAGTTGACAACGTGTGGACTGCCAATCGAGCAAGGTTAATGGCTCAAGAAGGTTTCAAATGGGATGCACTAAAGACTGCAATGAGAATTGCCTTTTATACAGAGCATGTTAAGGAGCATAAGTATCAGGAGTTCATTGCACTGGAGCAAGGAAACGATTCGGTGACTGACTACTACGACAAGTTGGTGGAGTTAGCTCGTTTCGCGGAAGATACAGTACCTACCGAAAGGAGCCTGGTCACTCGCTTCCTAGGAGGTCTGAAGCTTGAGATTTAGAGGACCATGCTTACCAGAACCTATGACACGCTGTCTGAGGCCTATGGAATAGCTTCCAACATCTGGAGAGTCGTCCAGGTGATGACACAACAACTGAAGAAGAGAAAAGGAGAAGGTCAAGATGATGACAATTGTGAACACGGCAGGAATAAAAAAAGGGAAGACAAGCGTCCCAAGCTAGTCAATAGTTGAGGTAATCAGAATTGGGGAAATGGGGACGATCGAAACCAGCAACGCAACCTTAATTGCAACAGGTGTGGCAGTAATCATCGATGATACAGTGAAGGCTCCGCCTTGACTTGTAAATTTTGTGGTATTAAAGGCCACATAGCTTCTGACTATAGAAGGAGGATGGCAGCATAAAATGAACAAGGACACAACGAACAGGGTCGTGGTCAGAATCAAAGCTTGAACAGTTACCGACAGAACAATCAGAATGGAGGGAATCAGCTCCGCAACAACAATAACAACAATGGAAATAGGAATGGGTGACAGAACGGGAATGCAGCCAATTATGGAAACAACCAGGATGGAAATAATGGGAGCAAAATGGAAACAACCAGAGGCCACCTGGTCATATCTTCTTGATGAGTGAGTCAGTAGCACGAGCAATAAACAACAAAGAAGGTAAGCAGTCTAACCTTAATCTCTTTGCATTTCATCTAGGAAACCCATCGAGACTTTAGTTACCTGTCATAGCTTCGAGGATGAAGCTGATCCTAAGGGGGGGGGATGTAATACTCAATATTTTTTGTAAGGGTATTTTAGCGATTTTAACGGGTGAGAAAAATTTACGCGTGCGTTTTCGCTTAAATATTTGTCAATAATTCTAGAATGTATTATTCGGAATTTTTATTTTTGTAAACCCTATTTTTATCAACCCAAATTTATTGCTCATTCACATATTATACTAGAAAAATCATTTATATAAATTTTTTCCACTCTTCAATTTGGTACACCTAAACACTCTAAAATTTCCTCTTATCTTCTCCAACAGAACTCTTCCATCTTCACAATGAGCTTCCCCTACATGGTTTCAATTCCTTCCTCCACAATATTTTCAAATATTCTTCCATACTATTTCACAACCCTTCTCCAACACAATACCAACTCCTTGCTCCCCAATCTGAAATTTGTCTGTTTAAGTAACCATGTCTTCTCTTTACTCCCTCAAAAACCTCACAGCAAGAAATCACCAACACCACCATCGCCACCTTCATCATCATCAACCATCACTGCCACCTCCACCCTTCTTTGCCATTTGTTTCTCTCCCTCTATATGTACTTCTCGTCCTGACCCGTTAAAAACAGAGGCAGCACCAGGAACAGCAGTAGCAGTCGGCGGCAATAGCCACCAGCCACCAACACTGTTCCCGTCAGGAACCACCAAGTCGCCACCCCCTCCGTTCTCCACTCCCTCAATGTACTCTATCTCGCCTTATCTCCCTCTCTATCTATCACTTCCACCTTCCTATTCGACCTTAGTACCAGAAGATGAAGACAAAGCAGAAGCAGTAGCAACAACAGACAGAATTCCCGCCGCCGGATCTCCATGAAAACCGGCGGGTGAGCTTCGTCGGAGTGAACTAGCGCCACCCATCCCCTCTTGTCCCTTCTAGGAGACTCCTACGGGCCCGACCATTAAAACAAGAGGCTCAATCACATCCAAGGAGGCAATTAACTCCGCCCTCGAACTCCATTCCCGGCGACCTCGACGAGTGTTCGACCCACTCCGTTTCTTGACCGATTCTCGCGATTTTCGGATTGGGTATACTCTAAATCTTCTCCTAAGTAGTTTTATGTAATCAAAATAATGTTTTGGTAGCTTGAAATCACATTTCATTTGGGTGAGATTGATGAATACCGTGGGGGTACGTTTTCTTAAATAAAGAGTCATTACATCAAAGTTGGGGGATTGCATGTGACTTTTGCCAAAATTATTATTAGCTAAGAATAGGGGGCTGTTTTGTACTTTAATGAATTCTTTGGGGTTCTAGTTGTGCGTTACACATTCTGTTTTATTTGATAATTTGTCCATCAATTTGTTTTTATTATTAAAACTCTAATATTATACATAAACATAAAATATTTTCCTAATAAGTTATGATTTTGAAAAATTATAATTTTCTTGGAAAATCAGTGATAAAAGTATTTGGTTAAAAAATAGTCTTGTTTAAATCATTTACTAAATGTCACACTAGTTTCAAACAATTATTTGTCAATTTTTCATCAACAAGTTTATTTACTTAAGCTAAATATTGTCGTATTTCAAAAATAGCGTTTCAAGCTAAATAAGTCTTTATTAAGTTACTATTTTCCTTATTCAATAAAATTGCACTTTTCTTATTATTTATAGTAATTTTATAATATCAAACGATTTCAAGTATTATTTGATTACTTTGATAAATATTTATTATTTCAATCACTTAATATCATGTTTACTTTTCAAAACGTTTCTTGGTACATGTGCGAGACTTTAGCTTAAGGTGGGTTACATTGGGGAATCGTCTGAGCTGGACCTAAGAACTCGACCTAGCCGAACGAGAATCCATGCATTTGTTTATTCAGAAGTAGCTTCGTTGTGTCTAGGCATTTGTAAATTGTAGGCGACGGATTCGTGGCCATAGGCTTCGTCGACCATCCTACGTACTAGCTGCGGAGTTGACATCAGGTGAGTGTACATGCCTATCCTAGCATGCCTACCTTCTTTCGTGTCAAATGTGATCTTTCTGCTTGTCTCAAAATCATAAAATATTATGTGTTTGCACGTGTCAAATATTTGAATTATTGGCTAATGCTCTTTAAAAAATCTCACACGACAGTTATTCATCCATTAATATCACAAAGTCGAAAGAATTGCTTGTACCGGAACCAGTTTCGTTACCTATATCAGGTTTTGATCCCTTGGGCTCATGTCCTAAAATGCGGGACTCCGTGTTCCCCTAAGGTTTAGATCCCTTGGGTTCTACTCCCTAAAATGCGTTCCCCGGCTCTACGCCTCATTGGGTAGGGTCCACCATCTAGATAACACTCCTTGGATTGACGCTCTTACGAGGGTGTTGCAACACTTAAGGTCTAGTATGTCTGTCGTGGTCACCGGTCTACCCTGGTACAAAGAAGAGATAAGAAATGGATATCTTTGATTCTCTGTTTGGAAATGTGCACGGATCGGAATTTCGATAAATAGTCTTGTTTCTTGAACATTTATAGATTATCATTTCTTTTGTAAACTCCGATAATGTTTTACTAGTATTCTGTTACTGTTTTACTTAACTCATGAATCAGCTACAATCTCATATTTCTTGTTTTACACGCTAAGGTGTATCTCATTCAGCATTTCTTGCTGACTTTCAAAACCTGCGGTTCTTGTCGTTTTTCTCCCACCGCATGTCTAGGAGCTGGGACTGTGAATTAGAAGGGGCTTGAGACACACCTAGACGGTCTATGTCACTTAGTATCTAGTAGTGCTAGTTAAGCTAATGTGTAATAGTAATCATCTATTTTGTAACACCTAAAGTTTTTGTTTAATATTATAACTACGTGTTGTGAAATATATCGCTTTTGATCTCCGCGACTTCTATTAAGCATCGCCCTCCCGGTCTTGTCCCGAGCCGTATAAGGGGGTTGCAGGTGGTATCAGAGCATTCTTTCCCACTAAGGGAATAAAATATGTAGGGAAACTAAAAATGAACATAGGGAAAGATAAAATAAAGAAAATTCAGGTATTTGGAGAGTTATTGCTAATTTCCTCTTGCTTGACCGGTTGCTCCGTGTTATCTAGCGTTATTCTGGTTCGTGTAGCGACTCTAGGGCCAATTACGGTATATGGTTATGAAATCGTATTTCTATATCCTTTATGTGTGTGTTCTTCTGTTTACCTCGCTGAGATATTTTTGATTAGTTGGTACGAAGTACTTATTAGTCATGACATGTTATTTGTGTTAGTACGTGTGTTGCGATAAGAGATCTTTTGGGGTGAGAAAAATGGAAGGAGAATAAGCACTACACCCGCAAGTGGCTTTATTGATCAATTAGATGGGTCAATTTGTTCAGGCAGTGAACAACAGCACCCAGATCAACAACAACAACAATAACAACAACAACAACAACAACAACAACAACAACAACAACAACAACAACAACAATCATATCGTTGAACAAGAACCTGACTGAGCTAAAAAGATAGCTCGTCGGAACCCAAGTTTCTTCTTTGGGCAAGAAGATCCCGTGTTACCTGAAAATTAGATTAAGGACTTCGATAAGATTTTCCAGTCCATGGAATGCCTGGAGGCTAGAAAGGTTAAGGAGGCATCATTCTACTTCAAGGGAAAAGTTGACAACGTGTGGACTGCCAATCGAGCAAGGTTAATGGCTCAAGAAGGTTTCAAATGGGAGGCACTAAAGACTGCAATGAGAATTGCCTTTTATACAGAGTATGTTAAGGAGCATAAGTATCAGGAGTTCATTGCACTGAAGCAAGGAAACGATTCGGTGACTGACTACTACGACAAGTTGGTGGAGTTAGCTCGTTTCGCGGAAGATACAATACGTACCGAAAGGAGCCTTGTCACTCGCTTCCTAGGAGGTCTGAAGCTTGAGATTCAGAGGACCATGCTCACCAGAACCTATGACACGCTGTCTGAGGCCTATGGAATAGCTGCCAACATCTGGAGAGTCGTCCACGTGATGAAACAACAACTGAAGAATAGAAAAGGAGAAGGTCAAGATGATGACAATTGTGAACACGGCAGGAATAACCAAAGGGCAGACAAGTGTCCCAAGCTAGTCAATAGTTGAGGTAATCAGAATTGGGGAAATGGGGACAATCGAAACCAGCAACGCAACCTTAATTGCAACAGGTGTGGCAGTAATCATCGATAATACAGTTGTGAAGGCTCCGCCTTGACTTGTAAATTTTGTGGCTTAAAGGCCACATAGCTTCTGACTGTAGAAGGAGGATGGCAGCAAAAAATGAACAAGGACACAACGAACAGGGTCGTGGTCAGAATCAAAGCTGGAACAGTTACCGACAGAACAATCAGAATGGAGGGAATCAGCTCCGCAACAACAATAACAACAATGGAAATAGGAATGGATGACAGATCAGGAATGCAGCCAATGATGGAAACAGCCAGGCTGGAAATAATGGGAGAAAAAATGGAAACAACCAGAGGCCACCTCTTCATATCTTCGTGATGAGTGAGTCAGTAGCACGAGCAATAAACAACAAAGAAGGTAAGCATTCTAACCTTAACCTCTGTGCATTTCATCTAGGAAACCCATCGAGACTTTAGTTACCTGTCATAGCTTCGAGGACGAAGCTCATCCTAAGGGGGGGATGTAATACTCAATATTTTTCGTAAGGGTATTTTAGCGATTTTAACGGGTGAGAAAAATTTACGCGTGCGTTTTCGCTTAAATATTTGTCAATAATTCTAGAATGTATTATACGGAATTTTTCTTTTTGTACACCCTATTTTTATCAACCCAAATTTATTGCACATTCACAAATTATACTAGAAAAATCATTTATATAAATTTTTTCCACTCTTCAATTTGGTACACCAAAACACTTTAAAATTTCCTCTTATCTTCTCCAACAAAACTCTTCCATCTTCACAGTGAGCTTCCCCTACAAGGTTTCAATTCCTTCCTCCACAATATTTTCAAATCTTCTTCCATACTATTTCACAACCCTTCTCCAACACAATACAACCTCCTTGATCCCCAATCTGAAACTTGTCTATTTAAGTAACCATGTCTTCTCTTTACTCCCTCAAAAACCTCACAGCAAGAAATCACCAACACCGCCATCGCCACCTTCATCATCATCAACCATCACCGCCACCTCCACCCTTATTTGCCATTTGTTTCTCTCCCTCTATATGTCCTTCTCGTCCTGATCCGTTGAAAATAGAGGCAGCACCAGGAACAGCAGTAGCAGTCGGCGGCAATAGCCACCAGCCACCACCACTGTTCCCGTCGGGAACCACCATGACGCCACCCCCTCCGTTCTCCACTCCCTCACTGTACTCTATCTCGCCTTCTCTCTCTCTCTCTCTCTCTCTCTCAGTTCCACCTTCCTATTCGACCTTAGTACCAGAAGACGAAGACAAAGCAGAAGCAGTAGCAACAATAGACGCAATTCTTGCTGCCGGATCTCCATGAAAACCGGCGGGTGAGCTTCGTCAGAGTGAACTAGCGCCACCCATCCCCTCTTGTCCCTTCTAGGAGACTCCTAGGGGCCCGACCATTAAAACAAGAGGCTCAATCGCAGTCAAGGAGGCAATTAACACCGCCCTCGAACTCCATTCCCGGCGACCTCGACGAGTGTTCGACCCGCTCCGTTTCTTGACCGATTCTCGCGATTTTCGGATTGGGTATACTCTAAATCTTCTCCTAAGTTGTTTTATATAATCAAAATCATGATTTGGTAGCTTGAAATCACATTTCATTTGGGTGAGATTGATGAGTACCGTGGGGGTACTTTTTCTTAAATAAAGTGTCATTACATCAAAGTTGGGGGATTGCATGTGACTTTTGCCAAAATTATTATTAGCTAAGAATAGGGGGATTTTTTGTAATTTAATGAATTCTTTGGGGGTCTAGTTGTGTGTTACACATTCTGTTTTATTAGATAATTTGTCCATCAATTTTTTTTATCATTAAAACTCTACTATTATACATAAACATAAAATATTTTCCTAATAAGTTATGATTTCAAAAAATTATAATTTTCTTGGAAAATAAGCTGATAAAAGTATTTGGTTAAAAAATAGTCTTGTTTAAATCATTTACTAAATGTAACACTAGTTTCAAACAATTATTTGTCAATTTTTCATCAACAAGTTTATTTACTTAAGCTAAATATTGTCGTATTTCAAAAATAGCGTTTCAAGCTAAATAACTCTTTATTAAGTTACTATTTTCCTTATTCGATAAAATTTTAATTTTCTTATTATTTATAGTAATTTTATAATATCACACGATTTCAAGTATTATTTGATTACTTTGATATATATTTATAATTTCAATCACTTAATATCATGTTTACTTTTCAAAACGTTTCTTGGTACATGTGCGAGACTTTAGCTTAAGGTGGGTTACATTGGGGAATCGTCTGAGCTGGACCTAAGAACTCGACCTAGCCGAACGAGCATCCATGCATTTTTTTATTTAGAAGTATCTTCGTTGTGTCTAGGCATTTGTAAATTCTAGGCGACGGATTCGTAGCCATAGGCTTTGTCGACAATCCTACGTACTAGCTGCGGAGTTGACATCAGGTTAGTGTACATGCCTAGCCTAGCATGCCTTCCTTCTTTCGTGTCAAATGTGATCTTTCTGCTTGTCTCAAAATCATATTATTATGTGTTTGTACGTGTCAAATATTTGAATGATTGGCCAATGCTCTTTAAAAAATCTCAGACGAAAGTGGAAAGTATTGCTTGTACCGGAACCAGTTTCGTTACCTATATCAGGTTTCGATCCCTTGGGCTCATGTCTAAAATGCGGGACTCCGTGTGCCCCTAAGGTTTAGATCCCTTGGGTTCTACTCCCTAAAATGCGGGACTTCGCGTGCCCCGACTCTACGTCTCATTGGCTAGGGTCCACCATCTAGATAACACTCCTTGGATTGACGCTCTTAGGAGGGTGTTGCAACACTTAAGGTCTAGTATGTCTGTCGTTGTCACTGTTCTACCCTGGCACAAAGAAGAGATAAGAAATGGATATCTTTGATTCTCTGTTTGTAAATGTGCAACGGATCGGAATTTCGATAAATAGTCTTGTTTCTTGAACATTTATAGATGATCATTTGTGCTGTAAACTCCGATAATGTCGTACTAGTATTCTGTTACTGTTTTACTTAACTCGTGAATCAGCTACCATCTCATCTTTCTTGTTTTACACGCTAAGGTGTATCTCATTCAGCATTTCTTGCTGAGTTTCAAAACCTGCGGTTCTTGTCGTTTTTCTCCCACCGCAGGTCTAGGAGCTGGGACTGTGAATTAGAAGGGGCGTGAGACACACCTAGACGGTCTATGTCACTTAGTATCTAGTAGTGCTAGTTAAACTGTTGTGTAATTGTAATCATCTAGTTTGTAAGACCTAAAGTTTTTGTTTAATATTATAACTACGTGTTGTGAAATATATCGCTTTTGATCTTCGCGACTTCTATTAAGCATCGCCCTCCCTGTCATGTCCCGAGCCGTATAAGGGGGTTGCAGGTGGTATCAGAGCATTCTTTCCAACTAAGGGAATAAAATATGTAGGGAAACTAAAAATGAATATAGGGAAAGATAAAATAAATAAAATTCGGGTATTTGGAGAGTTATTGCTCATTTCCTCTTGCTTGACCGGTTGCTCCGTGTTATCTAGTGTTATTCTGGTTCGTGTAGCGACTCTAGGGCCAATTACGGTATATGGTTATGAAATCGTACTTCTATATCCTTTATGTGTGTGTTCTTCTGTTTACCTCGCTGAGATATTGTTGATTAGTTGGTACGAAATTCTTATTAGTTATGACATGTTATTTGTGCTAGTACGTGTGTTGCGATAAGAGATCTTTTGGGGTGAGAAAAATGGAAGGAGACGAAGCACTACACGCGCAAGTGGCTTTATTGATCAATCAGATGGGTCAGTTTGTTCAGGCAGTGAACAACGGCACCCAGAACAGCAACAACAACAACAACAAAAGCAACAACAACAACAACAACAACAACAACAACAACAACAACAACAACAACAACAACAACAACAACAACAACAACAACAATCTTGTCGTTGAACAAAAACCTAACTGGGCTAAAAAGATAGCTCGTCCGAACCCAAGTTTCTTCTTTGGGCAAGAAGATCCCGTGTTGCCTGAAAATCGGATTAAGGACTTCGATAAAATTTTCCAGTCCATGGAATGCCTGGAGGTTAGAAAGGTTAAGGAGGCATCATTCTACTTCAAGGGAAAAGTTGACAACTGGTGGACTGCCAATCGAGCAAGGTTAATGGCTCAAGAAGGTTTCAACTGGGAGGCACTAAAGACTGCAATGAGAATTGCCTTTTATACAGAGCATGTTAAGGAGCATAAGTATCAGGATTTCATTGCACTGAAGAAAGGAAACGATTCGGTGACTGACTACTACGACAAGTTGGTGGAGTTAGCTCGTTTCGTGGAAGATACAGTACCTACCGAAAGGAGCCTGGTCACTCGCTTCCTAGAAGTTTTGAAGCTTGAGATTCAGAGGACCATGCTCACCAGAACCTATGACACGCTGTCTGAGGCCTATGGAATAGCTGCCAACATCTGGAGAGTCGTCCAGGTGATTACACAACAACTGAAGAAGAGAAAAGGAGAAGGTCAAGATGATGACAATTGTGAACACGGCAGGAATAACCAAAGGGCAGACAAGCGTCCCAAGCTAGTCAATAGTTGAGGTAATCAAAATTGGGGAAATGGGGACAATCGAAACCAGCAACGCAACCTTAATTGCAACAGGTGTGGCAGTAATCATCGAGGATACATTTGTGAAGGCTCCGCCTTGACTTGCAAATTTTTTGGCATTAAAGGCCACATAGCTTCTGACTGTAGAAGGAGGATGGCAGCAGAAAATGAACAAGGACACAACGAATAGGGTCGTGGTCAGAATCAAAGCTAGAACAGTTACCGACAGAACAATCAGAATGGTGGGAATCAGCTCCGCAACAACAATAACAACAATGGAAATAGGAATGGATGACAAAACAGGAATGCAGCCAATGATGGAAACAACCAGGCTAGAAATATTGGGAGCAAAAATGGAAACAACCAGAGGCCACCTGGTCATATCTTCGTGATGAGTGAGTAGGTAGCACGAGCAATAAACAACAAAGAAGGTAAGCAGTCTAACCTTAATCTCTGTGCATTTCATCTAGGAAACCCATCGAGACTTTAGTTACCTGTCATAGCTTCGAGGACGAAGCTCATCCTAAGGGGGGGATGTAATACTCAATATTTTTCGTAAGGGTATTTTAGCGATTTTAACGGGTGAGAAAAATTTACGCGTGCGTTTTCGCTTAAATATTTGTCAATAATTCTAGAATGTATTATACGGAATTTTTCTTTTAGTACACCCTATTTTTATCAACCCAAATTTATTGCTCATTCACAAATTATACTATAAAAATCATTTATATAAATTTTTTCCACTCTTCATTTTGGTACACCAAAACACTCTAAAATTTCCTCTTATCTTCTCCAACAGAACTCTTCCATCTTCACAATGAGCTTCCCTACAAGGTTTCAATTCCTTCCTCCACAATATTTTCAAATCTTCTTCCATACTATTTCACAACCCTTCTCCAACACAATACCAACTCCTTGCTCCCTAATCTGAAATTTGTCTATTTAAGTAACCATGTCTTCTCTTTACTCCATGAAAAACCTCACAGGAAGAAATCACCAACACCACCATCGCAACCTTCGTCATCATCAACCATAACCGCCACCTCCACCCTTCTTTGCCATTTGTTTCTCTCCCTCTAGATATCCTTCTCGTCCTGACCCGTTGAAAACAGAGGCAGCACCAGGAACAGCAGTAGCAGTCGGCGGCAATAGCGACCAGCCACCACCACTGTTCCCTTCGGAAACCACCAAGACGCCACCCCCTCCGTTCTCCACTCCCTAACTGGACTCTATCTCGCCTTATCTCTCTCTCTCTCTCTCTCTCTCTCTCTCTCTCTCAGTTCCACCTTCCTATTCGACCTTAGTACCAGAAGACGAAGACAAAGCAAAAGCGGTAGCAACAACAGACGCAATTCCCGCCGCCGGATCTCCATGAAAACCGGCTGGTGAACTTCGCCGGAGTGAACTAGCGCCACCCATCCCCTCTTGTCCCTTCTAGGAGACTCTTAGGGTCCCGACCATTAAAACAAGAGTCTCAATCGCAGCCAAGGAGGCAATTAACGCCGCCCTCGAACTCCATTCCCGGCGACCTCGACGAGTGTTCGACCCGCTCCGTTTCTTGACCGATTCTCGCGATTTTCGGATTGGGTATACTCTAAATCTTCTCCTAAGTTGTTTTATGTAATCAAAATCATGTTCTGGTAGCTTTAAATCACATTTCATTTGGGTCAGATTGATGAGTACCGTGGGGGTACTTTTTCTTAAATAAAGTGTCATTACATCAAATTTGGGGGGATTGCATGTGACTTTTGCCAAAATTATTATTAGCTCAGAATAGGGGGCTGTTTTGTACTTTAATAAATTCTATGGGGGTCTAGTTGTGCGTTACACATTCTGTTTTATTTGATAATTTGTCCATCAATTTGTTTTTGATCATTAAAACTCTACTATTATACATAAACATAAAATATTTTCCTAATAAGTTATGATTTCAAAAATTATAATTTTCTTGGAAAATAAGCTGATAAAAGTATTTGGTTAAAAAATATTCTTGTTTAAATCATTTACTAAATGTCACATTAGTTTTTTAAACAATTATTTGTCAATTTTTCATCAACAAGTATATTTACTTAAGCTAATTATTTTCGTATTTCAAAAATAGTGTTTCAAGCTAAATAACTCTTTATTAAGTTACTATTTTCCTTATTCAATGTAATTGCACTTTTTTTATTATTTATAGTAATTTTATAATATCAAACGATGTCAAGTATTATTTGATTACTTTTATAAATATTTATAATTTCAATCACTTAATATCATGTTTACTTTTCAAAACGTTTCTTGGTACATGTGCGAGACTTTATATTAAGGTGGGTTACATTGGGGAATCGTCTGAGCTGGACCTAAGAACTCGACCTAGCCGAACGAGCATCCATGCATTTGTTTATTTAGAAGTATCTTCGTTGTGTCTAGGCATTTGTAAATTGTAGGCAACGGATTCGTGGCCATAGGCGTCGTCGACCATCCTACGTACTAGCTGCGGAGTTGACATCAGGTGAGTGTACATGCCTAGCCTATCATGCCTACCTTCTTTCGTGTCAAATGTGATCTTTCTGCTTGTCTCAAAATCATATTATAATGTTTTTGTACGTGTCAAATATTTGAATTATTGGCTAATGCTCTTTAAAAACTCTCACACGACAATTATTCATCCATTAATATCATAAAGTGGAAAGAATTGCTTGTACCGGAACCAGTTTCGTTATCCATATCAGGTTTCGATCCCTTGGGCTCATGTCCTAAATGCGGGACTCCGTGTGCCCCTAAGGTTTAGATCCCTTGGGTTCTACTCCCTAAAATGTGGGACTTCGCGTGCCCTGGCTCTACGCCTCATTGGCTAGGGTCCACCATCTAGATAACACTCCTTGGATTGACGCTCTTACGAGGGTGTTGCAACACTTAAGGTCTAGTATGTCTGTCGTGGTCACTGGTCTACCTTGGTACAAAGAAGAGATAAGAAATGGATATCTTTGATTCTCTGTTTGGAAATGTGCAACGGATCGGAATTTCGATAATTAGTCTTGTTTCTTGAACATTTATAGATTATCATTTCCGCTCTAAACTCCGATAATGTTTTACTAGTATTCTGTTACTGTTTTACTTAACTCGTGAATCAGCTACCATCTCATCTTTCTTGTTTTACACGCTAAGGTGTATCTCATTCACCATTTCTTGCTGACTTTCAAAACTTGCGGTTCTTGTCGTTTTTCTCCCACCGCAGGTCTAGGAGCTGGGACAGTGAATTAGAAGGGGCGTGAGACACACCTAGACAGTCTATGTCACTTAGTATCTAGTAGTGCTAGTTAAGCTGTTGTGTAATAGTAATCATCTAGTTTGTAAGACCTAAAGTTTTTGTTTAATATTATAACTACGTGTTGTGAAATATATCGCTTTTGATCTCCGCGACTTCTATTAAGCATCGCCCTCCCGGTCTTGTCCCGAGCCGTATAAGGGGGTTGCAGGTGGTATCAGAGCATTCTTTCCAACTAAGGGAATAAAATATGTAGGTAAACTAAAAATGAACATAGGGAAAGATAAAATAAAGAAAAGTCGGGTATTTGGAGAGTTATTGCTCATTTCCTCTTGCTTGACCGGTTGCTCCGTGTTATCTAGCGTTATTCTTGTTCGTGTAGCGACTCTAGGGCCAATTATGGTATATGGTTATGAAATCGTATTTCTATATCCTTTATGTGTGTGTTCTTCTGTTTACCTCGCTGAGATATTGTTGATTAGTTGGTACGAAGTACTTATTAGTTATGACATGTTATTTTGTTAGTACGTTTTTTGCGATAAGAGATCTTTTGGGGTAAGAAAAATGGAAGGAGAAGAAGCACTACACCCGCAAGTGGCTTTATTGATCAATCAGATGGGTCAGTTTGTTCAGACAGTGAACAACGGCACCCAGAACAACAACAACAATCTTGTAGTTGAACAAGAACCTAACTGGGCTAAAAAGATAGCTCGTCAAAACCCAAGTTTCTTCTTTGGGCAAGAAGATCCCGTATTGCCTGAAAATTGGATTAGGGACTTCGATAAGATTTTCCAGTCCATGGAATGCCTGGAGGCTAGAAAGGTTAAGGAGGCATCATTCTACTTCAAGGTAAAAGCTGACAACTGGTGGACTGCCAATCGAGGAAGGTTAATGGCTCAAGAAGGTTTCAACTGGGAGGCACTAAAGAGTGCAATGAGAATTGCCTTTTATCCAGATCATGTTAAGGAGCATAAGTATCAGGAGTTCATTGCACTGAAGCAAGGAAACGATTCGGTGACTGACTACTACGACAAGTTTGTGGAGTTAGCTCGTTTTGCGGAAGATACAGTACCTACCGTAAGGAGCCTGGTCACTCGCTTCCTAGGAGTTCTGAAGCTTGAGATTCAGAGGACCATGCTCACCAGAACCTATGACAAGCTGTCTGATGCCTATGGAATAGCTGCCAACTTCTGGAGATTCGTCCAGGTGATGACACAACATCTGAAGAAGAGAAAATGAGAAGGTCAAGATGATGAAAATTGTGAACACGGCCGGAATAACCAAAGGGCAGACAAGCAACCCAAGCTAGTCAATATTGGAGGTAATCAGAATTGGGGAAATGGGGACAATCGAAACCAGCAACGCAACCTTAATTGCAACAGGTGTGGCAGTAATCATCGAGGATACAGTTGTGAAGGCTCCGCCTTGACTTTCAAATTTTGTGGCATTAAAGGCCACATAGCTTCTAACTGTAGAAGGAGGATGGCAGCAGAAAATGAAAAGGCCACAACGAATAGGGTCGAGTTAGAATCAAAGCTGGAACAGTTATCGACAAAACAATCAGAATGGAGGGAATCAGCTACGCAACAACAATAACAATAATGGAAATAGGAATGGAGGACAGAACATAAATGCAGCCAACGATGGAAACAACCAGGCTGGAAATAATGGGAGCAAAAATGGAAACAACCAAAGGCCACCTGGTCATATCTTCTTGATGAGTGAGTCAGTAGCACGAGCAATAAACAACAAAGAAGGTAAGCAGTCTAACCTTAATCTATGTGCATTTACTCTAGGAAACCCATCGAGACTTTAGTAACCTGTCATAGCTTCGAGGAAGAAGCTCATCCTAAGGGGAGGGATGCAATACTCCGTATTTTTCGTAACGGTATTTTAGCGATTTTAACGGGTGAGAAAAATTTACGCGCGCGTTTTCGCTTAAATATTTGTCAATAATTCTAGCATGTATTATACGGAATTTTTCTTTTTGTCTATTTTCCGTAACACCCTATTTTTATCAAACCAAATTTATTGCTCATTCACAATTATACTAGAAAAATCATTTATATAAATTTTTTCCACTCTTCACTTTGGTATACCAAAACACTTTAAAATTTCGTCTTATCTTCTCCAACACAACTCTTCCATCTTAACAATGAACTTCCCCAACAAGGTTTCAATTCCGTCCTCCAAAATATTTTCAAATCTTCTTCCATACTATTTCACAACCCTTATCCAACACAATACCAACTCCTTGCTCCCCAATCTGAAATTTGTCTATTTAAGTAACCATGTCTTCTCTTTACTCCCTCAAAAACCTCACAGCAACAAATCACCAACACCACCATCGCCACCTTCATCATCATCAACCATCACCGCCACCTCCACCCTTATTTGCCATTTGTTTATATCCCTCTCTATGTCCTTCTCGTCCTGACCCGTTGAAAACAGAGGCAGCACCAAGAACAGCAGTAGTAGTCGGCAGCAATAGCCACGAGCCACCACCACTGTTCCCGTCGGGAACCACCAAGACGCCACCCCCTCCTTTCTCCACTCCCTCACCGTACTCTATCTCGCCTTTTCTCTCTCTCTCTCTCTCTATCTCAAATCCACCTTCCTATTCGACCTCAGTACCAGAAGACGAAGATAAGCAGAAGCATTAGCAACAACAGAAACAATTCCCGCCGCTGGAACTCCATGAAAACCGGCGGGTGAGCTTCACCGGAGTGAACCAGCACAACCCATCCCCTCTTGTCCCTTCTAGGATACTCCTAGGGGCCCACCCATTACAACAAGAGGCTCAATCACCGCCAAGGAGGCCATTAACGCTGCCCTCGAACTCCATTCCCGGCGACCTCGACGAGTGTTCGACTCGCTCCGTTTCTTGACCAATTCTCGCGATTTTCGGATTGGGTATACTCTAAATCTTCTCCTAAGTTGTTTTATGTAATCAAAATCATGTTTTGGTAGCTTGAAATTGCTTCTCATTTGGGTGAGATTGATGAGTGGGGGTACTGTTTGTTAAATAAAGTGTCATTTCATCAAAGTTGGGGGGTTGCGTGTGACTTTTTCATCAATTATTATTAGCTAAGAATAGGGGTTGTTTTGTACTTTAATGAATCCTTTGGGGGTCTAGTTGTGCTTCACACATTCTGTTTTATTTGATAATTTGTCCATCAATTTGTTTTTATCATTAAAACTCTACTATTGTACATAAACATAAAATATTTTCCTAATAAGTTATGATTTCAAAAAATTATAATTTTATTGGAAAATAAGTTGATAAAGTTTTTGGTTAAGAAATAGTCTGGTTTAAATCATTTCAACAACAAGTATATTTACTTAAGTTAAATATTGTCGTATTTCAGAAATAGCGTTTCAAGCTAAATAATTCTTTATTAAGTTACTATTTTTCTTATTCAATAAAATTGCACTTTTCTTATTATTTATAGTAATTTTATAATATCAAACAGTTTCAAGTATTATTTGATTACTTAGATAAATATCTATAATTTCAATCACTTAATATCATGTTTACTTTTCAAACGTTTCTTGGTACATGTGCGAGACTTTAGCTTAAGGTGGGTTACACTGGGGAGTCGTCTGAGATGGACCTAAGAACTCAACTTAGTCGAACGAGCATCCATGCATTTGTTTATTTAGAAGTAGCTTCGTTGTGACTAGGCAATTGTAAATTATAGGCGACGGATTCATGGACATAGGCTTCGTCGACCATCCTACGTACAAGCTGCGGAGTTGACATCAAGTGAGTGTACATGCCTAGCCTAGCATGACTACCTTCTTTCGTGTCAAATGTGATCTTCCTCCTTGTCTAAAAATCATATTACTATGTGTTTGTACATGAAAAATATTTGAATTAATTGCTAATGCTCTTTAAAAACTCTCACACGAAAATTATTCATGCATTAATATCATAAAGTGGAAAGAATTGCTTGTACTGGAACCAGTTTCGTTACCTATATAGTTTTCGATCCCTTGGGCTCATGTCCTAAAATGCGGGACTCCGTGTGCCCCTAAGGTTTTGATCCATTGGGTTCTAATCCCTAAAATGCGGGACTTCGCGTACCCCGGATCTACGCCTCATTGACTAGGGTCCGACATCTAGATAACACTCCTTGGATTGACGCTCTTATGAGGGTGTTGCAACACTTAAGTTCTAATATGTCTGTTGTGTTCACTGGTCTACCCTGGTACAACGAAGAGATAAGAAATGGATATCTTTGCTTCTCTGTTTGGAAACGTGCAACGGATCGGAATTTCGATAAATAGTCTTGTTTCTTGAACATTTATATATGATCATTTCTGCTGTAAACTCTGATAATGTTTTACTAGTATTCTGTTACTGTTTTACTTAACTCGTGAATCAGCTACCATCTCATCTTTCTTCTTTACAAGCTAAGGTGTATCTCATTCAGCATTTCTTGCTGACTTTCAAAACCTGTGGTTCTTGTTGTTTTTCTCCCACCGCAGGTATAGGAGCTGGGACTGTGAATTAGAAGGGGCGCGAGACACACCTAGACGGTCTATGTCACTTAGTATCTAGTAGTGCTAGTTAAGCTGTTGTGTAATAGTAATCATCTAGTTTGTAAGACCTAAATTTTCTAGTTTAATATTATAACTACGTGCTGTGAAATATATTTCTTTTGATCTCCGCCACTTCTATTAAGCATCGCCCTCCCAGTCTTGTCCCGAGCCGTATAAGGGGGTTGTTGCAGTAGTTCTTTCCAGTACTAGTTTATTTTTCTCAGTATTCAATGTTTTTATCAAAACTGTCAAATGAAATATCTGAATGGATTGAACTTTGTTCTGCCAGTACACATTCTTTGTCAACTTAATAATGACATGCTCTACTATTCTTGCATAAGGTTTGAGTAATCACATATGGTTTGTGGCCACATTATTTTTGTGCTCTTCCATAAAAAATTTCAATTCATTCCGGAAAGGTTGTCATCGAAACGATAGAAAAAGACGGATAGTGACTTCTACAAGAATGATCCAGCCATTAAGGACCCAACCAAGACGGCGTGACGATCAAAAATTCCACGTATTTAGTCGGGGTTGCATGAAGGGAAGAATTTAATTGATTAGTGAATTGGGTGTAACATCACAAGAGACTTACGACTATTGGTGAGAACGTGTCGACTTGATGATAGGGGTCTCAAGAACATGATCGTCAAGCAAGAAAATGAAGAGCCTATGATTTATGTCAACTCGTAATAGTACTCTCACGTAAGGCCTCCATCCAAAGGGATACAAAACCAAAAGGGAGCTCTAAATATTTTCGAAAGAAGTGCGGGAGATGTTAAGAATACGGACACAATCGAACTACAAGCCCGAATCCTCCAATTGGTATTTCCGGTCAAGATGTCAAACAATCGCAATCGCAAGCCCTATCGCAATCGTCGCAACAAACTATGATTTCCAACCTAAAATACAACTAGTATGAGGGAATGAGTGACCAGTACTCTTTCAGGGGTGTTGGGGATGAATGTGTTTGATTTATTCAAGGACTATATTAAATACGTGCATGTTTCGTTAAGTACCTTGACATTTTTATCCGTTATTTGTCGGTTGTGTGTTATCTGCTTCTAAGCGTGTTTATCCACTGTTGTGAAATGTTGAAAATTTATGAATCAATTTCTTCGCAGTTTTATCTGATTCAGCACTTTTTCATCCACTGGGGGTGGTGACATGCTAGAACCGGTCACTTCCCCATCAGTTTTCGTTTTTTGTTGTCTTCAAGTGGCGGGGACCACAACTACTTTTATTGATGCCCACCCCCTGGACGTACAGTAGACAAACCCAATAAGAATTGATTCCTAAGATGGTTTATCCTTGAAAGACCTCTTATAAACAAAATAATCATTAAATTACCCCCAATAAACTCCAAAACTTTATGTATTTACTTTCATATAGCTACACAATTTCACCGAAAAGACACCACTACTTGAAGAAACGTTCCCTAATGTCTCTCAAAAGTACGTGTCTCTCCAAAATACAATACCAAGGACTGCTCCAAACATCAAAATTGTTGGAACCAATCAAATCGCAGATCGTCGGCCTTTGCTCTTTCTTCCGGATCATTCTTCTAATTCAAGATTTGTGTGAGGGTATTATAACAAAAAAAATGATGGTGGCGGGTGAGTTTTTCATATTCTACTCCTCTAAATATCCTCATGTTAATGTGTTTATACATCTATTGATTTAATCATTTTTTTCATCAATTTAAAATTCTCTATGCAGTTATATATGCACATCGTTCTTGATAATTACACCACTAATTTTTTCCCAAACAGACATTGTTTTGTTATGTGTTTTTATAGTCATCACTAATGTTTATGTGTATGTCTCTTCCATTAAGGTGGTTGGTTTGTACTATTTTCTCATGGATTCCATTCAAGAGATCATGTCTGAAAGACCGACGATTTCTCCCAAGCCAGTATGCTTGGTGAAAGTGTGAGTATGCAGATGTATAAGCAACTAAGATACTCTAGAAGGTGGGGGGGATTGATTAGAGTATGCCAACTTTTTGCAAAACTAGCTAACAAGTAGAAAAACTAGTGCAGACAATGAATTTCAAGGCCTTGAACACATATTCAAGCCTTTGAAATGTAGCAGAAACTTTTAGAACAAGTATGCCTTTTTCAAGGCCTTGAAAACAAGTTCAAACCCTTGAAAACTAAACAGTTTTTGTATGATGCAAATCTTAGAAAGTAAATGACCTGAAAATGCACAAGACAAGTGATTTATGGAGTTCAATCCACTTGGACCTACGACTCTACCTCAGGGATTAGATCCTTGCAGGATTTTCAACTCAATTCTTATTAATCAAAAGCTAAGCCCTAGAACTCAAGCACAGAGAGTTCCCTTACTCTGTTACAGCTTGTGGTTTTCCCTAACCTGTCTAGTACCTGCTCTAGCTAACTGATTAACTAAGAATTATCTATTGTTCACCTTGAACAATCCTTTAGAATGAATGTAGAAATAATACAGAAATGATCTACCAATATAGCTCTAAACAGAAGATCACTTAAGAGTAGAAAACTGCAGTGAAATGCAGTGAACTTCTGTGTACGGATTGGAAGAGATGAAGAACTTGTTTGATGCTTATCAATCCAGAATGCTTTCTCTGTATTTGCCCGTTGAGAATTTTGTTTTTGTTTTTTCAAATTTGATCTCTTTAAATACTTCAAACAGCTCTGCAAATCTCTCCATATTTTCAGCAACAACCTTCCTATTTTGTAGGGAACAGAATTTGACTACTTTTAGATCTTCTCCAACGGTTGAATGATCATGATCTTCAGAGATATTGTTGTAGACCTTCATTTAACCAATATGAGAAGCTGTCAAACACGTCTGATTTTTCACAGGATCAAAGTCTTCAAGTGTTTCCAAATCTGCAGCAATCCAGTTTGGGAAACAATCCTACAAACTTAGAAACAATATTTCCTGCATTATCATGGTCAAACAGTTGATATAGTACGATTAAAAACATGTTTAAAAATTTTTCTTTCATCATCTAACAACAGGTAATCAAACATATGCAAGAGAGATAACAAATTAGATCAGAGAGTTAATTGGAAAAACACCCCCTGAGAATATGCTTTCAGGTTTAACAGTTTCAAGGCTTTGAATCCAGTTTCAACGCCTTAAAAATAGCCAACACTATTTTCAAGCCTGTGAAGCTTATTCAAGGCTTTGAAAGCTATTTCAAGGCCTTGAAGCTCTTTCAAGTCTTGAACAACCTGAGTTTTCAATCTCCCCCTTGATGAAAGACAAAACCAAATTCTGTTTGATCCTTTGTCTCTACAAAGTAAACTGAATAGTCTGCAATTTAAAGACACAGTTTTTCCAAAAAGATCCAACTTATTTAAATACCAACAAAAACACCTACAAAAAAGTTCAACTGATAACATCAAATAAACTTAAAATCCTAAACTGAAACCTAGAATTTTCTCCCCCTTTTTGACTTTCATCCAAAAGAAAGAAGATGTTGGATCAAGTTTCTGGAAAATTTTGAAAACTTAAAGAAATAATTAAAGCATAGAGAATGTGGAAGAAAGAATAGGCAAGATTAAGGTTCCTTCTCATCTTCCTGATCTCCTGTTTCTTCCTCACTATCTTCACTGTTGGTATGAACTTCTTGAGAGATCACATCTATTTCCTCAATGAAGGAACTGATCTTTTCAATAACACTGTTGAATAGAAAAGTGAGACTTTCCAAGGCTTTCTTCCCATGCTTAAGCTTTTCCTTTACTGCTAACCTTTTTTGTTGAGGAGATGCAGTCTTCTTCTTTCCTGCTTTTGATGCCTCTTGGGATGGATCTTTGTCAAGTTTCCCTTCAAGTTTTCCTTTGTTGGGCATGGCATACACACCATAAGATCCTGAAGAAGTGTATGAGTCTAAGTATTGAATAAGAATTTCCTTTCCTTTTCCTTTAACCTCAGAGACTGTCGTCGTCTTGTCTCTCTTAGGGCTTCCAATATGGATACCCTTCTATTTATCTTGTGTAGATGTCGTAGATTGTTTCTTCCTAGCTGGAGCAAGGACTTTTCTCACTGCCTTCTTGGGTGGTGAGGATTCTTCGTATTCCTCAGTGAAGCATTTTGACACAGAGTCCTCACTTATCTCTTGAACCTCTTCCACTGTTGCTTTTCTCTTATTCTCTGAGACAGGTTTTGAACCACCAACAATCTTAATTCGATCTGAGGCTCTTCTTGTGCTCATTAGGGTTAGGGAGAATAAAAGAGAGAAATGGAATGATACGGAATGAAGGAGAAGAGAAGAGGATAAATAATGAAAGATTTTGAGTTTCAAAAGGAAACTAGTATATCTCTGATTCTAAAAAGATTTGCAAAGATCAAAGAAAATTTCAAACTATTATGCCGTTGGAAAAAGAATATACTAATACAATTTTTGGCTAAAACAGTTTTTTGAAAAGGGTAGGGACTACATCAGGAAAATATCTACAGAGATATCACCCAGTATAGAATGATCAAATTTTATTTATTATTAGTGTAACAGATTCATTTTCAAGGATTTGAAAAGTCTTTCAAGGCCTTGAAATACGGTAACACTGCAACAAATAAAAGATCAAAGCTTTGAACTGATTTTCAAGGATTTGAAACTCATTCCAAACCTTTGTAAACACAAATAACTTACCTTTCTTACCTTAAGCTCCCCGTAAACCAATGCAGTCTTATTTATCATTCCCAATTCCAATATTAGAGCTGAGAACCTCTCATCTGCTAATGGTTTGGTGAAGATATCTGCAATTTGCATGTTAGTAGCAACAAATTCAAGAACAATATCACCTTTTTCAGCATGATCTCTGATGAAGTGGTGTCTGACATCAATGTGCTTGGTTCTTGAGTGTTGTACTGGATTCTTTGTGATTGAAATTGCACTAGTGTTGTCACACTTAATAGGTATGCCTCTGAAGTCAAATCCAATGTCCCTTAGTTGTTGAGCAATCCATAGTACTTGTGAGCAACATGCTCCTGCAGCTATATATTCAGCTTCAGCTGTTGATAGAGCAACTGAATTTTGTTTCTTGGAATGCCAGCTAATCAAAGATGAGCTAATGAATTGACAGGTTCCAGAGGTGCTTTTTCTATGAACTTTGTAGCCTGCAAATTCAGCATATGAAAAACCACTTAAAGAAAAGTTAGAATGTCTTGGATACCAAAGCCCTAAGTCTTTGGTACCATTGATATATATGAATATTCTCTTCACAACAGTTAAGTGTGATTGTTTTGGATCAGCTTGAAATCTAGCACACATGCATACACTAAACATAATATCTGGTCTGCTTGATGTCAGATAGAGTAATGATCCAGTCATTCCTCAATACTCTTTTACATTGACACTCTTACCAGATTCATCCTTGTCTAGAATAGTGTAGAGCTCATTGGGGTCTTGGCTTCCTTGCCTTGTGCCATGATGTACTTATTTAGCAAATCTCTTGTGTACTTGCTTTGATTTACAAACATACCCTTTTTCAATTGATGTATTTGAAGTCCTAGGAAGAAGTTTAGTTCTCCCATCATGATCGTCTCAAATTCGCTGCTCATAAGACTTTAGAATTCTCTGCATAACTGATCATTAGTAGCTCCAAACAATATATCATCAACATATATCTGGACTACAAGTAAATCTTTCTCATGAGTCTTACTGAAAATAGTCTTGTGTACTAAACCTCTTTTGAAATCATTTTCAAGTAAAAACTTTGACATTCTTTCATACCAAGCCCTTGGAGCTTGTTTCAAACCATAAAGAGCTTTGTCAAGTTTGTAAACATGATCTGGATATTTGTCATTTTCAAAAAGGTTGTGCAACATAAACTTCTTCTTGTAAATAACCATTCGAGAAAGCACATTTTACATCCATTTGAAATAGTTTCATGTTCTTGTAGGATGCAAATGCACGTAAAACTCTAATTGCTTCTAACCTAGAAATTGGAGAAAAGGTTTCTTCATAATCTATACCTTCTTCTTGATTGTAACCTTGAGTAACTGGCCTTGCTTTGTTTCTGATTACATTGCCACTTTCATCCAACTTGTTTCTGAATACCCATCTGGTACCAATGACAGACTGGTTTGTTGGTGCAGGAACCAGGTTCCAAACCTTATTCCTCTCAAATTCATTGAGCTCACTTTGAATAGCAATAATCCAGTCTGCTTCTTGTAAAGCTTCCTTCACAGTTTTTGGTTCTACAAGAGAAATAAAAGCATTAAAAGCACATAAGTTCATCAACTGTGATCTAGTTTGTGTACTAGTGGTTGGATCGGATATGATATTATCAGCTGGATGAGATGAGAGATATTTAAATCTCTTCCGTGGAGACCATGGTTCAGGATCACCATAGATCTTCTCTGGTCTTGAAGAAGTAGCTTTGTCACTTGAATCCTTCTGATCATCTTTTTCAAGGCTTTGAGCTGTATTTTCAAGGCCTTGAGAACTATTTTCAAGTTCTTGAAAATGTCTTCTATTTTCTTCTGAGACTTTCTTGAATCCAAGTGGATTCTCGGTCTCTTCCTCTGATTCATGCTTGTTCAAGTTCAAATCTGCAAAACTTTCACTCAAAGAACCATCATAGCTTTCATCAAAAATAACATGAATGCTCTCTTCAACCAGTTTGGTTCTTTTATTGTACACTCTATATACTTTGCTATTCAAACAGTAGCCAAGAAATATACCTTCATCAGTTCTTGCATCAAACTTACCAAGATTGTCTTTTCTATTGTTATGGATAAAACAAGTGCATCCAAAGGGTCTGAAGTAAGATATGTTTGGCATTCTCCCTTTGAATAGTTCGTAGGGGGTCTTCCTTAGAATGGGCCTGATCAAGCACCTGTTCAAAATATAGTTTGATGTATTCACAGCTTCTGCCCAGTAATGTTTTGGCAACTTGTACTCAAGAAGCATTGTCCTTGACATATCATCCAGAGTCCTATTCTTTCTTTCAACAACACCATTCTGTTGAGGAGTTCTTGGAGCAGAAAAGTTATGAGAAATACCATGCTCATCACAGAATAAATCAAACTCTAATTGGTCAAATTCTCTACCATGATCACTTCTGATTGAAGCTATAGGTAGGTTTTTCAAGTTTTGAAGTTCTCTGCAAAGCTTTGAAAATTCAGAGAGAGCTTCAGATTTTTCTTTGAGAAACATTACCCAAGTGTATCTAGAAAAATCATCTACAACAACTAGCATATACCTTTTACCTTTTGGAGCAGGAGTCCTCATAGGACCACATAGATCCATATGAAGTAATTCAATAGGTCTAGTTGTACTTAAAAACTTATTTTGCTTGAAGGATTTTCTGGTCTGCTTTCCTTGTGCACAGGCTTTGCATAACTCATCTTCTTTGAACTTGCTCGATGGCAATCCTCTTACCAAGTCTTTAGAGATCAATTTGTTCAGAGTATGAAAACTGATGTGACCAAGCTTCCTATTCCAAAGTTTTGAATCTTCTTTCAAGGCCTTGAGGCACTTCAAACTTTCACCTGCAACTCTGTTAGTCTGAAAAGTATAAACATTGTTTGATCTAGAGGCTGTGAGAATGCAATCTCCTGATTTCTCATTTTGCACCACACACTTCTCTTTATCAAAGATGACTTTGTTGCCATTATCACAAAGCTCAGATACACTAAGCCAATTAAACTTCAAACCTTCAACTAGATAAACATCAGAAATAGAGTTTTCAGAATTTTTACCAACTTTTCAAAAACCAAGAATGTTTCACTTTCCTTTGTCACCAAGTATTATTGAACCTTCTAATTTCTCCTTTAATTCTGATAATAGAGATCTCTTTCCACTCATGTGTCTTGAGCAACCACTTCCCATGAACCACTTTTGTTCCTTGGTGACAACCTGCAACCACCAATCACTGCCTTACCCAGCTGTTAGACCAAGTGTGGAATTTGAATTCATATTCAGGATCAACCATGTTAGGTGGTCTAACCCCTTTAGGAACCCAAATTTTCTTAACATGTCCTTTAAGTTGAAAAGGAAAAGTGTTCATCATTATGTGAGGGTCTCTTCTTCTAAAAGGACAAGTCATTTTAACATGACCAATTTTACAGCAGTAATGACAGGTAGGAGAGGTTTTGTTTCCAGCTTTTACAAATCTTGTATTGTTTCTTCTTGGAAAGTTTTGATTGAATCCAATACCATCTTTGTGAACAGACTGTGAACTTCCTCCAAGAATCAGGTTCAACTTATGTTCTGAACCAGCAAGCTTGATTTTGACTAGTTCAGATTCTTGAAGTTTCTCAGTAAGAGTAGTCTTTTGTCTTTCTAAGTCATCAACATGATGTCTTAGATTAACAAGGCTGTTATTCACAGAGGAGTTTTCAGTGACTACTTCCTTGACTTGTGTTTTCAAGGCTTTGAAACTGGTTTTCAAGGCCTTGAAATCACTGTCAGTTTTCCTCTGAGAGATTTCAAGATTCTGATTTAGGCAAACAAATTGTAAATTTTCTTTTCCTTGCTCATGCACTTTCTCTTTCAAAATCCTGATCTCTTTCAGATAAACTTCCTCATTTAAAAGCATTGTTATGAGATATTCTGAAAGAGCTTCTTTTGGCTTTGAAATTTAACAGTTAACCATTACCTCAATGTTCTTTTCAGAACTATCATCATGCTTGGCCATGAAGCATAGATTGGCATGTTTTTCTTCAGATCCAGATTCACTGGAGCTGTCTGAATCACTCCATGAAGCTATCATGGCTCTCTTTCTTGTGTCATGATCTTTCTTCTAAAATTTCTTGCTCTTTTTGTGTGGACAATCTCTTATCAAGTTTCCTGCATCACCACACTCAAAGCAGTTCATAACTTTTGACTTGTTTTGTGAAGAGGACTTACCTTTGTAGTCCTTGCTGCTGGATTGTCTATGCCTTTCTCTGTTGAATTCTTTGTTTCCACAGTTTTTCTTCATTTTGAGAATTCTTGTCAAGGCTTTCGAAATCAAGGTAATTGGATCTTCATCATCACCATCCTCAGTTGCAAGGCTTTGAATTCTCTCATTCTCTTTCGATTTGAGGGCTAGATTTTTGACACCTTCTGGGAGTTCTCCATCAACTTCATTCATGGATATCTCATGTGTCAGGAGCTTCCCTTGTAGGTCATCAACTTGTAAAGTTGAGATATTCTGAGCTTCTTCAATAGCTGTGGTTTTTGGTTCCCATTTTTCCTTTGGAAGACTTCTGAGTATCTTCCTCACCTTTTCCTCATTGGAAAAATGTTTTCCCAGTGAGTCAAGGTTGTTGACAAAATCAGTGAATCTCTTGAACATATCTATGATGGACTCATATGCATTCATTTTGAACAGCTCATATTGTCTAAGATAAATGTTGATCTTGGTCTGCTTGACTTGACTGGTTACTTCAAAGGTAACCACAAGTATATCCCATATTTCTTTAGCAGTTGTGCATCCAGAGATCCTGTTAAACTCATCTGTACTCAAAGCACAATACAAAATGTTAATAGCCTTGTAGTTCTTAAAAAATTGCTCTAATTCAGAAGAGGAGAGGGAGTCTTCTTTTTTGGGAATTCTGATCCCATCTTTCTCTGTATAAAAAGTATGAGTTCCATTTTGAATAATGGTCCAAAGCTCTAGATCTTGATCAATGATAAACATTTTCATGAGAGCTTTCCAGTGAGCGAAATTTTCTCCACAGAATAAAGGAGGTTTGTTAGTAGCTCTTCCTTGTGAGAAGCCACCATCACCTGCAGTACTCATGATCACCAGATGGTTAAATCTTATACAGTGGTACAAGCTCTGATACCAATTGAAAGTGTGAGTATGCAAATGTATAAGCAACTAAGATACTCTAGAAGGGGGGTTGAATAGAGTATGCCAACTCTTTGCAAAACTAGCTAACAAGTAGATGAACTAGTGCAAACAATGAATTTCAATGCCTTTAACACAGATTCACGCCTTTGAAATGTAGCAGAAAGTTTTTGAACAAGTATGCCTTTTTCAAGGCCTTGAAAACAAGTTCAAACCCTTGAAAAATAAATAGTTTTTGTATGCTGCAAAGCTTTGAAAGTAAATGAACTGGAAATGCACAAGACAAGTGACTTATAGAGTTCAGTCCACTTGGACCTACGTCTGTACCTTAGGGATTAGATCCATGCAGGATTTTCAACTCAATTCTTATTAATCAAAATCTAAGCCCTAGAACTCAAGCACAGAGAGTTCACTTACTCTGTTACAGCTTTTGGTTTTCCCTAACCTGTCTAGTACCTGCTCTAGCTAACTGATTAACTAAGAATTCTCTATTGTTCACCTTGAACAATCCTTGAGAATGAATGTAGAAATAATATAGAAATGATCTACAAATATAGCTCTATACAGAAGATCACATAAGAGTAGAAAATTGCAGTGAAATGCAGTGAACTTCTGTGTAGGGATTGGACGAGATGAAGAAATTCTTTGATGCTTATCAATCCAAAATTCTTTCTCTGTATTTTCCCGTTGAGAATTGTTTTGTTGTTGCTTCGAATTTGAGCTCTTTAAATACTTCAAACAGCTCTGCAAATCTCTCCAGATTTTCAGCAACAACCTTCCTATTTTGTAGGCAACAAAGTTTAACTACTTTGAGATCTTCTCCAACGGTTGAATGATCATGATCTTCAGAGATATTGTTGTAGACCTTCATTTAACCAATATGAGAAGCTGTCAAACACGTCTGATTGATCACAGGATCAAAGTCTTCAAGTGTTTCCAAATCTGCAGCAATCCAGTTTACGAAACAATTCTGCAAACTTAGAAACAATATTTCCTGCATTATCATGGTCAAATAGTTTATATAGTACGATTCAAAACATGTTTAACAATTTGTCTTTCATCATCTAACAACAGGTAATCAAACATATGCAAGAGAGATAACAAATTAGATCAGAGAGTTAATAGAAAAACTCCCCCTGAGAATATGCGTTCAGGTTTAACAGTTTCAAGGCTTTGAATCCAGTTTCAAGGCCTTGAAAAGAGCCAACACTATTTTCAAGCCTCTGAAGCTGATTCAAGGTTTTGAAAGTTGTTTCAAGGCCTTGAAATAGCCAAGCTCTTTCAATTCTTGAACAACCTGAGCATTCACTTGGGTTTGATGTCGTCGACGCTGTTGATTTGTTGCATAGATGTGTAGACCCTATTGAGGAGCATCTGTCTCGTGTGATTGGGAGGCTTTCTAGGAAAATAGGGTGGACGGTGTTTGTGATAGATAATTCATTCAAAACAATGATTGTGATAGTGGATAGCAAAATTCACATCTTGGGATTGTTTACGAACATAAGGACTGCTTGGGATTCGCTTCGTAGTCACGTGATGGGGTCGTTGGAAGGGAGGTATACTCGAATCTTAGAGCTGTTTCTGTTCGATTGATTGAAATATTTTGAATGGAATTGTTTCCTTGAGTAGTTTTTCCGCAAACTATGGGTGATGTTCTTGAATTGTTGTAAAGTTTTGATTTTAATGATTTGGAAATGATGTTTGTTCTCTATATGCAAATTCACAAGACTACAAAATCAATACTTTTTTTACGGTACTCTTTTTAGTACCTGCAAAAAGGGTAATTTCATGAAGAACTTATTTCACTTTCTTGGAATTGAACAATAAATGCATATTTGTTTGAATCTGTTGAATTATTATACACTCTATACGAAAATGGTGCCCCACATCTAAGTGGAAGTTGAATCTGAATGGGAAAGAGGATTATCTTTGTGAGGGGATGATTAATCCATTATCACTTAAATTTGAGTTTTTTTTGTTACACGGTGATCGTGGTTTTGTATCTTTCTTGGCCGAATATTGGATTCGACTAATTTAATTGATTTTGTGACTGAAAATGTACACTTGTGTAATGGGTATGACTGGACTAGGAATTTGCCTTAACCATTGAAATATCCATCCTTCATTACGGGTTCCTTCCAAAAGGATGTTCTTGCTCGTCGTTCTCAGCTTCCAACTATGGAACGTGAAAATAGTGAATCTCCTCTCCTCTATCTGTGAAGTTTGTTAAAGGAATTGCTAATGAGCGTTGTTCATGTGTCCGATTTGAGTTCAAATTGAAGTTTAATTTCTGTTTCACAGCTACTTAATAAATAAATTCACGATCTAGATGAAACTGTCAAAAGATGAGGCCGAACAGGCCTATCTCCCAATAGATACACCTTTGAATAGACAAAACAATTGGGTAAAAGTTTCCTTCATTCTCTCTATCAATTTTCGGGTGAGTTCTTGACTTAAGTTTGTTTTATAAGACTTTGATAGTACATATTTTGACGGAAGCCTGGCTGTATGAGATGTTTTGAATTTGTTTACGGTAGTAACATGGAACTCTCTTGTAGAGTCCTCGTGGTTCAAAGCCATTTTAGATTTTTCTTTTTTAATGGGCTTAATTACTTAATGCATACCCCTAGTATAGTAAAACTATCACTTTGCATTACCCACTTTCAAAACTTGCTGTAAATGTACCCTATTGCAATCAATAAGTCAATGTGAAACTGAGTAAAATTTTCCATCCACAACTTAACATATTGAACCATTAGTTGACAAATAAATCCTTTTGTTCCATTACAAAATGGTAAAATAAAGTCTTAACACCTATATAAATGGGGTATTTTGTTAAAAGACCAATATGCACCTTTGTGGTGCATATTAACCATGAGTTCAAAAAGTTGGTGGGAAGTACCCACCAACTAATAATCATAAGTTAACTTTTGGTTTGTTATAGTTAGTGGGTCGCATTTGATTTTTTTAAAGTTTTCTCAATGAGTGGGTCTCACTTTGTTTTTTTAAGGTTTTCCATGTGGCAAGAGGGGGTCCTACCAAAACATTTTTTTGCTGAATTTTTTCTCCAAATTTGCATGCATGCACTACTCTCTCTCTCTCTCTCTTTTCATTCAACAACAACAACAACAACAACATCTTCCTCACCCTAGAAAATTAAATTCACTCAACAACCTTGTTCAAATGATAAATACATTCAACTACCTAAGATAAAATGGACCTCAGTTCATTCATTTTGACGCCCAAAAGTTGTTGTTTCTCTCTCTAGTCTCTTCCAAAACCTCCATTGTTGAGTTTCAAAACAAAAAAAAAAGTTTCGTTCGTTTGAAGACTTCGAATCCGTCGGAAACAAGTGTAAGTTTATCAACCTTAGTATCCCTTCGTTTTATCTTTACATTGCAAAAGTAGTACTTTAAAAAAATCATATATTCATGTCAACATTTTCGGAGATGTTCTGAAAATAGTATGAGGTTCACCTTGAGGAGATTGCGAAGGTCTTTGGAAGCCCTACTACAAGCCCCAATACGATATAAGTTCCATTTTGAGCTTGGGCATACAGAGGGCGTCCAGAACCTATAACGAGCGTACAATGACCCCTCAGGGGCGCCCACTATATGCCCGTAGCTCAAAGTGAGATATTCACCCATGGGGCTTCTAGGGGTGCCTACATCAGGGCGCCCCAGATGCCCCATGGGTGAATGACTCATTTTGATCTTCGGGAATATACGCAGGCACCCCTGAGGGGTTGGGGCGCCCCTCCGTATGCCCGAAGATCAAAATGAGTCATTCACCCATGGGGCATATAGGGGCGCCCCAGTGTAGGTGCCCCTGTGTATACCCGAAGATCAAAATGAGTCATTCACCCATGGGGCATCTGGGGGCGCCCACATATTGGCGCCCCTCTGTATGCCCGAAGCTCAAAATGAGTCATTCACCCATGGGGCATCTAGGGGCGCCCCTAGATGCCCCATGGGTGAATGACTCATTTTTATCTTCGGGCATACACTTAGGCGCCCTGGGGGGGTTAAACACGCCCGTGTGTGGTTTCAGACGCCCTCTGTATGTATGCCCAGACTTAAAATGGAATAACTCTTGAATCCAATCTTTTAGTTTACCGTTTACTTGTTGACGTTGTGGGAACCGTGGACTTTGTAGTTGACTTAGAGTTGACCATGGACTTTGTAGTTGACTTTTATAGTTGACCTTGGACTTTTATAGTTGACTTTCAAGTTGATCGTTTACTTTTCTAACTATGAAAGTTGAAGTTTGACTTCCAAGTTATGTTTTGCGTTCCCGTTGAAATTTGAGTTGACCTTTGACTTCATTTCACATAGTTGGAGACGTTTAGTGTTGACTTTTGACTTCTTAGTTGACCGTTGACTTTATTGACTTTTCGGTTATCTGCAGGAATTGGGAAAATCACTGTGCAACTCATGTGGAACGGAGTTTGAGAGTTCACCAATTGAAACTTTGTCTAGGCACGCGGAGTGAACTACAAAGCGAAGACGATGGTGCTGAAACAGGAGGAGATTCCCACACTCCATAGTCTGAAGGAAAGAGTTGCTTCGAGAATGGGATTGGACAAGCACCTAGCTCCATTCATAGAGTTAAGTTACATGCGACAAGGGATGGAGCAGTATGAGCCTTCAGAAATCACCAAAGAAGACGATGTTTTGTTAATATCTGAGACATATGAACCCAAGGAGATCGTTCCCATGTTTGCCAAGTACGACAATGACGGCTCGGGTGCAGCTGGGGGACAGTATTTGCAGAAGATGAATCCTCGCAGGGGAAATTCGGAGCTTCATGCGTTACTTACTAATGATAGTCAAGAACATGAAGGCCCAACCTGGGAGGCCGATTTTAACGAAACAGTGGTCATGGTGGCAAACAACACATTTCAGGATGCAGCAGCGTTGGAAGGACCGTTTGACACGAATGTTGGGGGTGGGGAACATGAAGGCCCAACCTAGGAGGCCGGTTTTAACGAAGCCGTGGTCATGGTGGGGAACAACACATTTCATGATGCAACAGCATTGGAAGGATCGTTTGACACTAATGCCGGTGGTCCTAGTTACGAGGGTGGAAGTTTGCGGGAGGATCCCGATGTGAACGAAGATCCGAACGCTAACCCGCACGGGCCATCAAGTGGAGATGACACAACGGACGACGATGTACCGGTTAACAGGGGCCCTTGGGCCACAGGTTTACAGTATCATCCAACACTTGCGATTGAGGCCGACGCAGTTGCCAGTAACAGCAGGCGTGATGGATCTACGTTAAAGCTTGATGATTTGTTTGAATCGTCCAAGCAAATCAAGAATATCCTACAGGGTCCTGCAACTCAACAAGGGTGGCAATGGGCAAGTGTAAAGACAGAGAGTACAAGAGTCGTTCTCAAATGTCGCGATCCTCATTGTAAGTGGTACATGGTTTCTTATAAAGGTAAACTAGAGAGATTTTTCACGGTTAAGCGATACAAAAACATCCACACTTGTTCATCGATCACCACAAATTTCAAGCATGCGAACGTAACGGTCGATGACATCGCCTATGGAATGATTGATCGATATCGGAACGGGCAGCCTCGCCCTAGCAGGCACGACATCATCGCGTACGTGAAACTTGCCTTCAAGTGCTCGGTCACTAAATGGATATGCTATCAGTCTAGGCACAGGGCTTTCCAGATCATTCACGGTAGCCGAGAAGAACAGTACCACCAACTCCCTGCATTCTTCTACATGTTGGAGTCTTTGAACCCTGGGTCCTACACAAAGATAGAGCGGGACGAAGAAAGAAGATTCAAGTACTGTTTCATGGGTATAAAAGCTCACCTGGATGGAATCAAATTCATGCGACCACTAGTGGTCATCGATTTCGGTCACATGAAGAACGAGCATTGCAGGTGGTAGTTTGGACAATGGTCGATGGACAGAGACAGTGTTATCCAATTGCATGGGGCATAATTGATGCCGAGAGCAATGAGGCCTCGGGGTGGTTCCTTCAGCAGCTGAGGCATTTCGTCCCGAACGGCAAGTATCTCACATTTCTTTCCGACAGGCATCAGGCCATTAAACACGCAGTAGAGACAGAGTACCGAAATGCATAACATCTGCACTGGTGGTGGCACATCAAGCAGAACTTGATAAAGCTGTATGGCCCCGGAAAGTGGGTGAATCTCTTCTGGAATGCTGCGGAGGCCGACACTGTAGATAAATGTCGCAGTTTTCTTCACACATTGGCAGTGGAGCACCCTGCGAAACGTATTTTCCAACAGAATGAGAGATTGTCAATCGCGGAATACCTTATGGAAAAATGTCCTCCGGATAAATGGAGCCGGGCGTTCTCGGTCAACACTAAATTTGACATATTCTCTTCCAATCACGCAAAATCTATGAACTCAATGTTAAAGGATGCGAGATATCATTGCGTGCTCTCGTACTGTTCTTTTGTGCTCAGACAAAGTCTCTGTGGTTTTACGATAGGCGGACCAAAACTGGCACTTGGAACACGAAGTTGACCCCTGAGGGCGAGGCAATCATGCAGAAGAATCTTAACGACGCAAAAATGCTACAAGTCACAAAGCTGGATGCACTTGAATTCCGTGTAACGAGTAGGAACCATGGCACTGCCAAAGTGTACTTCTCGGAGGGGTACCGGGTTTGCGATTGCGGCAAGTTCCAGTTGGACTGGCAACCGTGTGTCCACGCTTGTGCGTGCGCTCCAATACTTAGAAAACAACATCTTCATTTGGGGATGGAAGAAGGGTTGCCTCGTTCAGACGGGCTTGTCATGTACAATTTCACGAGCAAAACCTATAGGGCGTACTCCTACAGGAGAGCTTACGCCGGGAAAATTGAGGTTCTTCCTGATCGTATAGACTGGGATACACGTTGGATCCCACCAGAGAAAAGTAACCTTGTCACTCTTCCACCGGTGAAGGTAGTGAAACGTGGAGCACCACAGACAACCAGGATACCGTCTGAAGGAGAAAAACGTAGGTATGGTACTAGGAAGCACAGGTGCTCTGGATGTACTCAAGAAGGCCATAAGGTGAAGACATGCCCCACGAGGGAGGATGACCGGCTAATTACACATGATTGAAACTTGTTGCTTATTGATTGATGCTAGTTTAGTAATTGCGGATGTAATATTTAAGTCTTTTTTAGTTGGTTTGGGTGGTTGTAATCTTACTAGTTTAATGCAATCCCCTAAAAAAGTAAACGGTCGGTGTTGTGGTCAAACTATAGTCAACTATTCAGTGCATACCAAGTCATGCCACTTGTTTCGGCAATTTAATGTCAAAATAGAACCAAAAAGTCAAACAAAATGAATAGATTCGCCCTAGGGGCGTATAGCGTAAAAGGGCGCCCAAGTAAGGATACCGAGCGCCCGAATTAGGGTATAGAGGCGCCCCCCATGTAGGCGCCCCCCATGTATCCTGGTTGGGCGCCTCCCATGTAGGCGCCCCTATGTATCAGCACTGACATGTCTAACGTAGGCGCCCCGACCACAACCCAGGCGCCCATTATTAGGCGCCCCTGACCACAACCTAGACGCCCCATGACTATGTGATTGTGTTAGTTATTGTGTTATTGAAGTAAAGTTGTTTTTTATGCAGTGCTTGGATATTTGTTTTAATATAATTATTTGTTTCATTTCTCGCATCGATTGTTTCATTGCTCACTAATATAATTACAAAAAATCAAATCAACAATAATTACAAAATTATTTCATTGATCACGTCGATTACAAAAGATGGAATAAAAAGAAGATGAATACAACTACACGTAAGGGTAGAAAATTGGTTCTCCTGGCGGGTCTATTCTATTGCCATGTGTGTCTACAGTGATGAATCTAAAAGCAGTCTTCCATATTGCCACCGCATATTCTTTCCTAATAGCCTTCTAGTCCCCTTGGTAACTACAGAACTCTCTTCTAATTGTAGGATCCTCGATGACCTTCTCAATCATGCGCAACATATACAACGCACTGCAACTTGGGAGATCACATTGGTGTCTTGGCTCCTTCTTCTTCGGCAATTTGAATACGTTAAGGACCTTCGGACTCAAATTGGCTCACTTAGCAACTTCCTCTTCCCCAAACTCCTGCAGCAATCTCGGAAAATCTGTGCACAGTCGATCCAAGTCCCAATTATGACGCCCCGAGCCCTTCATTGGATCGTACACCTTCACACAAATCCGTCTCTTATCGAACACGTCTATATAAACGAGAATCCATTGTTGAAATCCCTTCACTAGCCTCTTAGTCCTCCAAGGCCTGAACCACATCCTCGCAAGCGATCCCTTGGAACCCCTCATAGGCTTGTTACCTCTAAAGTATTCAAAAGTCTTACGCTTTAGGGTTTCAAAATCAGAATCTACTTGAAAATCTTTGAACCACTCCTCATCCGTAATAACTGTGTCCGTCCTAGGAGCGCCAAACTTTTTTGAGTAATTAAGCCTCTGGGTATGCGTGCATTCGTCTACATGTTCCCACCAGAAAATATTTCCACTGCCCATTATGTAACGGAAGAATTGCCGATGTCTTGACCTTATCTCACAATCAAAATATGTATAAAGTGTATCTTTGTCATTAAACCAGATGTCAAAACACCGATGCAACTTGGGGTCTTGCTTACGTATGTCGGCCACGGAGAATTTAGGCTTCATATGGTTTGCAAAGATAACGATAGACGGGTTATATATTTTGGCGTACGACGTCTTCTCCCAAGGGATCCTTGAACGGTTTCGAAGCAGATATAGACCGCCTTCCATTTGTTGCATGTAGTCCAAGTCATACACGGGCGTGTCGCAGGTGTACATAGACAAAGGGGTCCAGCACTCTTCTTTTTCCTTGTGCTCACCTACTTCAAAAAATGGATTCTGCCCGTCTGCAGTAAAAGGGGCTAAAACCTGTAGTCTATCCCAGCGAGACTGCTCTTCTACTTCATCTGTGTCCAACTCTTCATCCGAGATCTCATCTGCCTCCTACTCCTTGTGCTCACCTACTTCATGTCAAATAAAACCAATAAGTAGTCAATTATCAATAAGTACTCAGAAAATTAGTCATAACTTTATGAACTTCTCATCTACGGGCACATACTCAGAAAACTAATCACAATTAATCACAATTTTCTCAAGTTCCCAGCACGGGCGCATACAAGCTAAAAACTTGGAAAAAAATCACTGAGTAAGCCAAGGGGGCATACAGGGGCGTCCCTGGGCATGCAGGGGAGTCCTGTAAGCCCCCTTGGCTTACTTAGTGAAATTTTCCCAGACAGGGCGCCTAAAATTATTCAGGATGCCCCAACACATAAACTATGCGCCCTAGCTGGGTTTGAGAATTTTTATTGACGGATAAGGCCAAGGGCGCATACCGGGTAGCCTACACGGTAATTGGACGCCCCTCTATGCGCCCCTAGTCTTATCAGTCAAAAAAATTTCTCAATATCCCATTTGGGGCGCATACAGCATGTTCTGGATGCCCCAACAAATGAGGTATGCGCCCTAGCTGGGAAACAAGGGAAAATTTTGACCCAGACCCTAGGCGCCACTGTATGCGCCCCTAGGCTTCTCGGTCAAAATTTTCCCTTGTTTCCCAGCTAGGGCCCATACAGCGTATTCTGTATGCCCCAACACATAAAAGTATGCGCCCCAGGCGCCCCTTGATGATTTTCAGTCAAAATTGATGTTCTTGTATACGCCCTAAGTGATTAATCAGTCAAAATTTATGTTCTTGTATACGCCCCGTGGTTCATCAACATGATTTCTACATGAACTTAGTCGTGAAATTTACAGAACAACTTGATTTCATGAACCAATTTTGCACCAAAAAATCAACATAACATCAATTTTTTATAACCCTAGAACATGAGTTTGATGAAGAAAACTTGAAGAGGTGAAACAAACTCACCTCTTGGTGGACATTGGCGGGTGCAGAGGGAGGAGTCGGTGCCGGTGAAGCCGCGGCCTCAGCCGCAACCATTAGACCCGTCGGAGCCGAGAAATACGGTGGAGACAAAGCTCCTTGTCCACCGGAGTTGAGATCTCCAAGGATGTTGTTCACCGTGTGTGTGGGAGAGGGTTGGGAGTCCATGAGAGCGAGAGAGAGGAGTAAGAGAGAGGTGTTGGTGGTCGCCGGAGAGTATGGAGGTGGAGGAAGGTGAGCCGCACGGTTTCAGAAGAAGGAGAAGAAAGAAACCGACAGTTTCTTTTGTGGGTTTAATCCCGAGAGAAGAGTGAGGGGAAAGAGGAAAGAGTAAAGTAACTTTTTGAATTTTATTGTTTTTTTAATATGAACTGATTTTATTAGTTTAATTAGGTTATTAATTTTTATTTAATTTCTCAAATAAAGGTCAAAATAGAAGCCAAAAAGTCTATGGTTAGTTTGCACCAAGAAAGTATTAAATGGTTTTTTTCCCAATTGTTTTAATTTAAATCTAGAAAATCATCACTATAGCAACATTCTCAAGAACATTGGATGTGTTCTTCAACCCTCCAAAGAGAGAATGTCCCAGTTCTTCCCCTTTGTCGGACCTTCTACTATTGAACTATTAATCAAAAGCCCCAAACAAATTTAGCAATTCATCAAGCCAATGATACACATTTCAGCGAAACTCTCCAGAACCCCATCTACACTTTTATCCAATTTCTCATCTTCAGTTGAAATTCGGTCCGATTAAGCACTCCCACATTACTCCTGAGAATGAGACGATTTCGGGAAGCAGTAGCACGACTCTCTAATCACCGAAACTCCATGGATGCCGAATTCTGGGCACAAAACTCACCCTCGAACTCCATGGATGTCGGAGCTAGGTAAACCCTATATTCTCTATGGTTTCTCATTGCAAAAGAGAGAACGAACCTCGAAACGCTCGACTTGGGAAGAGATGAGAGATGGGGATGGGGAGGTGGTTGGTTTTTCGTCGGGTTCCTCACCGGCTGCTGGTTGGCCAATCGACGAGAGATGGCCACGGGGTTTCTCAAGGATGATGGAGGCGTATTCGCCATTCGGTGAACCTCATAGCAGAGTGAGATACAAGAGTGATGGAGGTAGGGATTGAGGAGGGTGTTTTGTGAAGGGGTTGATTAACAGAGAAGAGAAGATGATATTTATCTTCCAAATTGTTTTTTTTTTGTTTTATTTTTTTTTATACTTTTATATTTTTAAAGTTAATTCATTTGTTATTGACAAATTTATCCTTTTTGTGATGATGTTCTTGAATTGTTGTAAAGTTTTTATTTTAATGATTTGGAAATGATGTTTGTTCTTGTGATGATGGTGTTTGGATGAAAATATTTTGGATGAAAGATAACGATAGACGGGTTATATATTTTGGCGTACGACGTCTTCTCCCAAGGGATCCTTGAACGGTTTCGAAGCAGATATCGACCGCCTTCCATTGGTTGCATGTAGTCCAAGTCATACACGGGCGTGTCACAGGTGTACATAGACAGAGGGGTCCAGCACTCTTCTTTTTCCTTGTGCTCACCTACTTCAAAAAATGGATTCTGCCCGTCTGCTGTGAAAGGGGCTAAAACATGTAGTCTATCCCAGCGAGACTGCTCTTCTACTTCATCTGTGTCCAACTCTTCATCCGAGATCTCATCTGCCTCCAACTCCTTGTGCTCACCCACTTCATGTCAAATAAACCAATAAGTAGTCAATTATCAATAAGTAATCAGAAAATTAGTCATAACTTTATGAACTTCTCATCTACGGGCACATACTCAGAAAACTAATCACAATTAATCACAATTTTCTCAAGTTCCCAGCACGGGCGCATACAAACTAAGAACTTGGAAAAAAAATCACTGAGTAAGCCAAAGGGGCATAAAGGGGCGTCCTGTAAGCCCCCTTGGCTTACTCAGTGAAATTTTCCCAGACAGGGCGCCTAAACTTATTCAGGATGCCTCAACACATAAACTATGCGCCCTAGCTGGGTATTGAGAATTTTTTTTGACAGATAAGGCCAAGGGCGCATACCGGGGCGCCTACACGGTAATTGGACGCCCCTCTATGCGCCCCTGGCCTTATCTGTCAAAAAAAATTCTCAATATCCCATAGTGGGCGCATACAGCATGTTTTGGATGCCCCAACAAATGAGGTATGCGCCCTAGCTGGGAAACAAGGGAAAATTTTGACCGAGAAGCCAGGCGCCCCTGTATGCGCCCCTGGGCTTCTCGGTCAAAATTTTCCCTTGTTTCCTAGCTAGGGCGCATACAACGTATTCTTTATGCCCCAACACATAAAAGTATGCGCCCCAGGCGCCCCTTGATGATTTGCAGTCAAAATTGATGTTCTTGTATACGCCCTATGTGATTAATCAGTCAAAATTTATGTTCTTGTATACGCCCAGTGGTTCATCAACATGATTTTTACATGAACGTAGTCGTGAAATTTACAGAACAACTTGATTTCATGAACCAATTTTGCACCAAAAAATCAACATAACATCAATTTTTTATAACCCTAGAACATGAGTTTGATGAAGAAAACTTGAAGAGGTGAAACAAACTCACCTCTTGGTGGACATTGGCGGGTGCAGAGGGAGGAGCCGTTGCCGGTGAAGCCGCGGCCTCAGCCGCAACCATTAGACCCGTCGGAGCCGAGAAAGACGGTGGAGACAAAGCTCCTTGTCCACCGGAGTTGAGATCTCCAAGGATGTTGTTCACCGTGTGTGCGGGAGAGGGTTGGGAGTCCATGAGAGCGAGAGAAATAGTGAAACATTTATCGTCCAAACAAGAAATTCAAATAATGTTTCTGATCATAGCAGGAACATAGTAGAAATTGTCTAACTCTAAAATAAGACATGAAGGCAGTGATAACTCATACACGCCTACAGCTAATGCATCAACTCTTGCTCCATTCCCGACGCGCAAGTCTATCTCCCCTTTAGCTAATCTTCTACTTCTTTTCAAATCCTGCACATTTCGACAAATGTAAGAACCACATCCAGTATCCAATACCCAAGATAAAAGAAATAGAAAGATTGACATCTATAAAAAAAATCTGGTGGTGGAAGAATCACTATTCCAAGCCTTTTATCCTCCAGATACTTTGGGCAGTTCCTCTTCCAGTGTCCAGGCTGACTACAGTAGTGACATTCACCCTTAGTCGCGCCTCCACTAGGCTTTAAGGCATTATCCTTGGATTTTGCAAAATTCTTGCTCTTTTCTTTGGAAGTAGAAGCAACCGACTTTCCCTTCTTCTTGCGGACCATCATTATGGTCTTGATTTGCCATTGTTAATACTATGTTCAACAGTCCTCAACATATTGAGTAAGTCAGCATAGTTTTGTTAATCTCATTCATGTTATAGTTCATGATGAATTGGATATAACTATCCGACAACAATTGCAGGATGAGATAAGTGGCCAAGTCTTGGCCGAACAGGAAGCATAAGCTCTCGAGATTCTCAATGTATCCGATCATATGGAGTACATGAGGCCCGACTGGCTTCCCCTCTGCGAGAGCACACATGAACAGTGCCTTGGATACCTCGTACTTATCATGGCGGGCCTGATCTTGGAAGAGCTGCCTTAAATGTACGATCATACCGTACGCCTCCATGTTCTCATGTTGCTTCTGAAGCTCAAAGCTCATGGTACAAAGCATGAGACATGTCACATCATTATTTTCAGCTACAATCTTTTGATGTACCCTTATGGCAGTGAGTACAGCATCGTCAGCAGGTGGCGCTGGAGTTGGTGCATCTAAGATGTATAACTTTTTTTCTTACGTAAGGTCAATCCTTAAGTTTCTGTACCAGTCCAGAAAGTTGTTCCCAGAAAATTTTGTCCTTCTTAAGGACAGAACGCATGGATGGTATCCGTGATTGATTGTTGTTCGCCATTGGAATTCTACAAAACGAGAAATATGCAATTTTAGTATTTTCAAAAATTTAACCATATGCAATAATTTCTAGATTATCAAATATAGCTCCCACTATTTTTCTCGGTTTAATAGCCCTCACCATTAATGCGGAAAATATCATATACTTTCTAGTGGGTCCAAGATCCATATTTTACTTTTTCTTGAGCTTTCTTTGGCAAGTCACCCAAGAATTAGTTATTTAGGTAGGAACGTCCTTCCAATTGCATCCATATGCAACTCTTGGTGGAACCGGGCAAATAACTCCTTATTTATTTATCTCATAAATAATCCCAATCCCATGCCTCTAACTCATCAATCCAAGTGAAACTACTTAGTTACGTTTTAACCTCTTATTTCAACAACCACACATTATTTGCTTGTGTCACCGCATCACACCATGGTAAATTAATATTGCCTTGCTTTGGCAAGCCCGAAATTAATAAATCCTGATCATGAAGGGTGTTAAAATAAGAGAAGGCATTTAACGTAATATTTTCTTTGAGGGATTTTAAATGTCATTTTCGTTTGGTTGATCCAATCAACATGATCTACTTATTTGGACTGGGCAATCCACAATAAAATACCATTCTTATTTATTATTATCTTGTTAACGTTTTGCTTGTATCATCCATACACAAAAATAAATAAAAATACATAAATAATAAACATACACAAAAGAAAAATTAATGTGGCATGGACATGGCGCCTAGACTAAGATATTACCAAGCCAATGATAATATTTATATGCCCTAAAGTGACAAGCTCATCTCCATGTGCTCCACCATATTCGCACGCCTAGGATGGGAGTCCTCATCGTCTTTGTGGCTTCTTGGTCCTCCGGTCTTCTTCTTCATGCTCTTGGCTATTATCTAATTAATCAAATTCTATCCTTGCATTTATATTATAAATTATGACGGTTGACTTTAAAGTGTCTTTTAGACCATTAGATTGAATTAACCCCAACCCTTAGATCTCACCTACCACCCACTTAACTACCCCACTCCTTTTATCCTAATTATAAAAAACGGGCTTCCTTTGTTCCTGATTATTTAATATAATTATTTATGTTGTCTTTGTTTTCAGACCGTGTTTGTAAATGAAAGTACTCATTTTAGTTATGACATTACAATAGGTTAAATGTGTTTTGGGGGTAGTGCCCTCGGGCACGGGCAGTCCCCTAGTCTAGAATAAATAAATAAATAAAACCTGACATGTTGAGAAGATGATCAGCTCGCAGGCCGTAAAATTAACTAACTATTACATTTAGTTGATCAGCTCGCAGGCCGTAGATAAAACCACAAAAAAGTAGAACATCCACAACCTAGGCCATATCCATCCACCATGCAACAAAGCACATAATAAAGTTAAAACCAATTTTTAACGCACTTGTTTAATTTTAGTTGATTTTCGACTTGCTAGGGTCAAACGGTCCAAGAGGCCCACCATAGCCATGGTCGTACCACCAAAGAGCTGCCACACGAGCCTTGGGCCGACCGACCCCTAGCCGACACGGCTAGGTCGTGCGCTAGGGAGCCCCGGGTCCTTGTTCGTGCTGGTCTTGGGTGGCAAGGAAGGGAAGGGCGATCCTCTAGTGGGGCCAAACCTCCTTATGGATTAGTTTCCAAAACTTCTCCTTGCCTTGTTGCCCAAGTTCAGTTGTTTCCATACTTGAAAGACCCCTTTTCCAAGCAAATTCCCAAACCCTAGTTCTTAGATCCAAAATTATTCAAAGTCTATGTGATCAAACTCACTAATTCATACATCCCATGTAAAATTAGATCTTGTTTGGTTGAATCATATTCAATATGCATCTAATATGCTAATAAATTTCAGTTTTCGCGTAAAATTAACAACATAAACGGTGTAAAACTGAAAGCAGTAACACATAATTTCATGTTATGCGCTACGATCTGTGGCTCTGATACAACTTTAGGGGTTTGATGCAGGTTACGCAGCGGAATAACAAAAATTTAATCCTGCTCAAACCCTCAAGGATCACATGCTTGCAATCATAACATGATTAGGGTAGAAACATATGTACCTTAGTTTGTGTGATCACTACGAAGAATTGTATCTTCGTCTCTACGAGTACCCACACCTTGGATCTTCAACTAGAGTCCTTACCACCGTATAGTGAAAGAAACGGAAGAAATGAGGAAATGATCACGCAAAACGAGGCTTGAGTCGCGCCTAGGGGGCCGACGGCACAAGGGGGCGGACGGGTTGGGGGGTTCCGGCCTCCCAACTTGCTCTCCCTCTCTTTGCTTTGTTATGTTTCTCTCAATAATGACTCTGATGAGAAAATAACAAACTAGAGTTCCTTTATATAGTAATAACTCATTATTAACTACTTAATTGCCCCAATACTAATCATGTTCTTACATGGATTAGTCCATTTGCAAATTACTCCTACTAACTTTACTTGTGGTTGTGTTGTGATCTTTTCATTAATTAGTCCAACTAATTAATACCCATATCCAGTTTAATCCATACGGTGTGTGACCCCATAGGTTTCTAATTATTTGGTAGTAACTATTACAAACATAGAGCGGTGTCTAGCAACACATCTATGCCACCCAACTTATAGAAATAGTCAGTGATCCCAATAAACCTTGTGCCCAATGTTACCGCGTTGTGTTATCCCTTTGTCTCCATATCCGGATTGGACACGAGACATATTTTTCACACTTGTATATCCAATCCATAGGTTCTCGATCCTGGGAATAGGCTTATCCATGCAGATAACATCAATATCTCCATATTGATTTATTTGAGTCTGGCCAGACATTCCATAAGCTCTACCCCTCAAGTGGCCGTGGATATTTACTCCTATTATGTAAGAGGGACAAATCCTGTCTCCATCACTGCCACCTCTAAGCTAACTTCCAATCACGCCCGATTGTTATCTTTATAGTTACCCAGTCACGGTGTAACGTTTGATAATATCAAATCATGATATTTCACAACTAGAGTATCTAGTGACTTCAAGTCTAAGGATTACAACACAATTAGCACAACAAAAAGCGCTTGTGACGTTGACATAATCTAATGGAGCCTTCTCGTGATGGGTCTATCCAGTATGCCATTACTCCTAATACATACCCATGTGTTAGACTTGATATCCTCATATCAATCTACCCACATACTAGTCTATAGTTGATCGTCCCGCTAAATAATATAATGGACTAGGGATATTTACGATAAACAACACAATTGTAATCTAAGGACTTCATTATATTAAATATCTCCATAAATAATACAATGATTATTCTAGAAAATAACTTTCATACTAAACATATTGCCTCTAGGGTATCTAAAACCAACATTGACACATCATGACATTCCCAGACAAGGTAGCAAGTAATGTTTGCACTCTTATGTTTCTTTCATTCATGTTTAAGTATCTACCCATATGTTCTGTAATATGTTCGACTTTGTCCAACTATGATTGTGGAGCATATGTACTTTTACATGGCACATATGAGAGAGCTAATCCCTCGAACCTGAGTGAAAAATCAAGATCAATGAAGATTTCATTAGGATATGGGTTGCCAATTTCATTGGTTGTTCCACGTACAACGATAAGAGGGAAGTCTTTCTTTAAAATATGAAGTTCAGGGAAACAATAAGGAGGTATTCACCAAGAAGTACAAGAATACACCTGCGGTCTTTCCCTCTTAGAGGGTTGTTACCTTTGAGCAGAGCGATCCATCATGATCTCTCAGTGGTTTTATATTTGTTTAAAAAAAAGTTGACTAGTTTCTGTTGGATAATGTGGGTTGTTGATGTTATTGTGGTTGTAAGGGTAATTGTGGTTTCGAAACAATTAACTTGTATGATTTTGTTCAGACGACTGGCATTATTTTCTAGTTGCTTATAATTTCTTTTTAACTGGTTTAGAATTTTATTTGTTATTTTGTCATGTCAGTTTAGTACTCCTAGCCACATTGATTGCTTTCTTTCCTGTGTTACCCAGCTCAGACTTGCTCTTTGGTGTCAGAGTAGTCAAACATGTCATTATGGACAATTTACTTCCCATTTATGTCCGACAACCAACCACCCATTTCACTTCTTCTACTTATACACTAACCCACTCTCACACAATTAGATTTGCCACTTACAACTCATGTCCATCATCTTCTCCTCCTCCAAATATATTCAAATTCTCATTACCACCATACCACACACCTCCTTGAACTCCTCCTCCCACCATTTTCGTCCTAACACCAAATATCGACCAAGGTATTGTAACTGTTGAAGGATAAGAGTGATGAGAATAGCTGGTCCTCTCACAAAGAACCCAGGTAGAGATTTATTCCGGTGCCCACTACCTCAGGGGTCTCAATGTGGCTACTTCGTATGGCCCGATGAAGAACCTCATGCTTTTGCGAGGAAGCAATGCAATGATGGTCCACAATTATTGCAACAACGAGGAAAATGAAATATGAAAATCAAGAAATGCTAAAGAGTTAGAGGATAGCACACAAATGCATCATCGTTCTTGCATTTGCGTTACTTTTCGCAGTTTTTGTTATGTTTTTAGCTGAAACGACCATCGCGAGGTGTGCTTTTGTCTATTTCTTATGTTTAAAAAGTTCTTTATATTTTTTTTAAGCTTTGGTGCTTGTAAATCTGCTGTAATAGCTTGGTTGTTGAGCATACTTTGCGTTTTTATCTAATTGATATCAGTTTTGTCCGTTTCTATTCAGTTTTGTCTATTTTAATAATTTTTATCTCAAGCTTTATCTTAAACTTTACTCTTTTATCTATTTTGTTACATTTCTATCCGAAATACGTATGGCGGCGCCCTGGGACCCATTTTTTGTCTTTTTGCCGGTAAAACCATAATTACCGACAAAAACCGGATAAACCGGTTTATAATAGTGAGGACAGGACGTACTATAGTCTCCCCCATTCTTATTATTCAATCTTTTAAACTAGTAAATTTACCCTTCATACTAATTACATGATGGTATTGTTTCATTACAGATTCATTCATTCGCATGTACTATCATTATTAAAAAGGTAATTTTGGTAGTGCAAGATTTTTTTGACATCTTTTTGTACTGTCTTAATATGTGTTAAAAAGTTAAAAAAGACAAACAAAATGGGCATGAGGGAGTTATTAATTAAGCCTTTCTCTTTTAACAAAGATGAAATAAAATGTCACCTTTTACAGCTGTACATTAGACCGGTCTTCTACGCAAAGCAACACATAAGAGTGAATTATATGCATTCAAGCCCCGCAATAGCCAAATATTATCGATCTTTATATTTTAAATTAGAGAGAATTTTAAAACGAACATAGTAATATTGCATAATGGAATAAAATTGTGCTTATGATCTCCAATAACAGTCGCCAATCATCCGCTACAGTTTCGAACAATCTGTTGGTTTGAATGAAAGCTTTTTCGCCACAATATCGTAACCCACCAAGAAGTTCACTTGCAACATGTTCCCGAGAATGGGCAAACCATAATTATCAGAAAAAATACCTAGACACAACAATCCCTCATCGGTCTCTATGAACGCATTCTTCTGTGGTACCTCGATTGCACCTCCGGTGAACTGTAACGTGATGGCCGGTCCGTCCAATTTTACGCTTTTATCGTAGCATAACAAGAAATCACCTTGCGGGTCAGGAATTGGCTTTGCGTTAATGGACTTTTTCAAATCGCTTTCAAAATCAGCCATGAATGCGTCGGGAAAGAAGCTTAAAGTCGTCCCTGAGTCAATTATCACATTACCCTCTAGGACTCGAGGTCTCCCCGACGTTGTTGTGGTTCTATATGGGATAGTCTTGCTTCCAATTTTGACGCTTTCTAGCGTAAGCTTATAGAAATCAGGATTATTGGGTCCCTGTATTATCGGAGTAGTAATAGCCCGAGGTCCAGACACAACTGCGTCGTCGCCAAAGCTAATTTTACCGGACTGTTTAGATTTTGCGTCTCTATTGGTGAAACAGTACGAGAATTTCCCGTTGATGGCACCATTCAATTGGGTTATGAACGATCCTTTCCCAAATCCAAGGCCAATTATGCCTGTCTCCTTGCTACTGAACAGGCCTTGGTTTTCGTGTCCACAACCAAAAATAAGGTTGTGCACCGAGGTATTCCCAAAGGTGAATGTTTCTATAGCAACTTCTCCTGTGGAAGAAGAGTTGTCGCCGTAAGTTGTTTGGTACTGGCAGTTATTACCTTTGCTGACACAAGAAGTAGAGGCTCCGGAGAGATTTGTGCACGTGTCGGACGAGCATAACACCGGCTTATATGTTGATGATTTCTTTGGATCAAACAAAGGGTAATCTTGCTTGTAGCATTCTTTACAAGGAGAACATTGTGTCCATGATAAGTAGCTACCGGTATCAATTATACCATAGATTGGAGATGGTGGTGTTCCAATGGACAATTTCATGAGGTATTCAAATTCCGCTGGAAAAATTGGGACTTGAAGATTTTGTTTGGACTTTGAAGCTGCTTTCGCCAAGTAAGCAGCACGGGAATATGAGCGAGTGACGACATCTCTTAGACGGTCAGAGTGGGTTTTGGATGCGTTGTAGAGTGGGGATAGGGGAGAGTCGCGGTGGATGAGATCAACCGTGAAACCGCTAGCAGATAAAAGATGTGAGAGTTGAATGAAGAAAAGGACAAGGAAAGGATTGAAGAAAGAAACTGATTTCACCATTGTTGACTCGATTCAACTGAGAGATCGATGAATGATATAGAGCATGAATTTGACAACTTAAATAGTAGTAAGAATGAAGAGAATCACGGAGAATATGGAAGGTTGGAGGGTGCACTGAGAAGCAGAATAGGATAAGTATTCATTGTTGGGACGTTAATGGTACATATTTTGAAAGGGTATTGATTCTTACACTGGTGTTTATTGATGGTTACACCAGATTTTAGTAGACACGACTTTTCTACCCTCATTTCTTAATAAGTAAAGGTTTGTCTAATTAATGTGTATTAATTTATTTTAGGCAAATTTATCTAGTCAATATTTTTCTAACAAATTGCATTAATGTTGAGTGTTGACATCCCTTTTCACAGTCAAAGATGAAGTTTGAGATTCAAAGTTTTTTTTTTTTATTTTTTTTTATTTTTATTTTTTTTTTTTACAGAATATGGATTCTTGACTAAAGGAAAAGAATATGGACTCAACCTAATTGTGAATAATTTGAAGCTTTACCTGACTTAATGATTAAAATTTGTACAAAATCTTCGTGAGATGAGAGCATACGTTTGACCATGAATGCCAGTGAGATGTTACATTCCCCCCCCCCCCCCCCCCCCCCCCTATAATCCAAACTCATGAGTATATCCCGAAATGATATATTTCTCTTCACTGTTTTGCCAAATCCTACATCAATAATTCTGAATTTCTCTAAATCATCCGTCTCTAACTTCATCTTAACACACCATTTATATACTTAATTCAAAGTACCCTAAAAAAATGATATGTTCAGATGAAGGTTATGTCAGTTGCTACAGGTCTTTTTCCGGCTTGATTTTTCCTTCAAGGCACAATTTTTCCTTAAAAAACTATTCCTAAAAAGAGTTATATCAAGTCAAAATTTTCCGATTTTCCTTTAAAAATATTACCATTCCTAAAATTTGGAAGGGACAGTCAAGGTTAATGAAAAAAAAGGTAAGAAATTACAACTATAAAGTTTCCTAAAGAAAAATATTGATACTAATTAAATAGAGAAAATTTGACTAATTAATAAATGAGGACAAAAATGTCACACTAACTAAAATCCGGTGTAACCATCAATGATGGTTGGTGTAAGAATCAATTCCCTTTTGAAATTGCTGCAATATAGCATACGTGAATATATTGTATTTGAGGGATGATACGTATCAACAAAAATCATCTACCAATTTATTACTTCTTATGTGGGAGATTAGTGGTAGTACAACCGTTTGTTGAATGTGACAGATTCAGGATCACATGAACTTATTTTTTTAGAAACTGATCCATCTACGACATGGATATAAAATTAGAGTCCCGTTTTCACAAACTCGTGTTCAATTGATACTGTCATGAGAACGTGACGTGGAATCTTCACAACCACAATTTTTTTCATTAATGAAATAGATACACATTTATTACGACTCTAAATAAAGACTATGCGCGTATAATTTTTTATTCACTAATGAAAAGAAATTTGTGGCTGTGAGGATGTCACCTCATGTTCTCATGATAGTATCAGTGAACACGAGTTCGTGAGAATGGGATTAATAAATTATTAGTTCATGTCGTATTTAAAATTACAATTTAATATTTTCTCAAAAAAACACAATTTAATATTTAAAGTGATACTAATTAAATAAAATAAATTGTATCAATTTAAATAGGGAACTTCTTAAATGCAATTTCAGGTAGTATCACTTTAAATTACAAAGTTCATTTTTAAATAACACATGGATCAATGAATTGCAGCCACCTTGCACGGTAACATCAGCTCCTACAACCAATGTTGTAGAAAATCCATATCCATCCAAAAAACATATTCCATGTGCCCGCAGAGACAGTCAATATCATTGTTTAAAGTCCTGTTCCGTTTCGGTCCGTTTGACTCTCAAAACAAAGTATAAGCTGTTTTGCTACCTAAAGGCCGGAATTCAGTACGTACCGGTGTATTTCAGCCGATTTCGATTGTTTCGGGGCGCTTCAGACGATTTGACGAATTTCAAGTTATGGGGCTATCATATAAAAAAATTATAAATCTATGTTGATCTTCTAGATAAATAGTTTATTGGTCCACATCGTATTTAAAATAAGGATTTACTATTTAACATGATACTAATTGAAATTAAATTAAATGGTATCAATTTGAATAGGTAAGTTCTTGGATGCAAATTCAATTAGTATCACTGTAAATTAACGTGGATCAATAAATTGCAGCCACCTTGCAAGGTAACATGAGCTCCTGCAACCAATATTGCAGGAAACCCATGTTCATCCAATAAACCTATTCCCTACGTCCCGCAAAGACAGTCGACATCATAGTTTAAATTTAGTTCGCTTTCGGCCCGTTTGGCTGATTCGTACCATTTCGGTTTTAAAAGGAAGTAAAACGTTACAGGTACATACCGAGCTAAAATTTAGTGTGTATCGGTGTGTTTCAGCCGATGTCGTACGTCTCAGCGTATTTTGAACTACTTAGCAAATTTCGGGTGGATTTTTTGCCAGGAATTTAGTTTGTTATCTAAAAATGTGTTGGGGCCTTCATATGAAAGTAAAAAAATCATACATCTGTGTTGATATGTGAGTTTAATAGCTCTCTAAAGTTTTTTATTTCGCCCAGTCATTGCATGATGTGGTTTAGCATTTCAGTTCTAGTGTTTTATCAGGCAGTGAGATTTCAAAATATGAATTTACTATTATATAGTTGCTCAAGAATTGAGAAATAAAAAGCCGACGTATTTTCTTTAAGGATTTTTCATATGTGATTTTTTTTGTTGGTTTATTACATGGAAACATGTTATTGTACTTCTAATTTATTGTGTAGTAGTAGTTTAAGACTATGAGCAGTTTTATTGAGGATTTGACTAAAAATTTCAAGAAATTCATCTCTCTGATATAATAAAAGAGGCTAAGCGATTTTTTAGGGGGGAATGTACCCCTCTTCCCCCTGTTGTTTTCTTCTTCGAGCTGAGAAATTGGCATTGTATTTCGTATTAACGGTTGTTCTTTTGGTTGGTTTGGTGGGTTGGCGATGGCTAATGACGGAGGTGCCATTGGCTGTGTCCTGCCATTTTAGGCTTGGGCCGTGTTAATTGGGCCATCTGGGGAGGGTCTATTTGTCTTTGGGCGTTGGTTGTTATATAAGGGAATTTACATCGTTGCTCTCGGTTCGTTGGAATTTTGGATTTATCATATTGGTATTCCGGTAATTATTGTTCCTGTATTGGGTTGTTTCATGGAGAAACCTTCAGAGGCCAAGCGAATATTTTTAAGGAATTTACGTGTTTCCAAAATATTTTCAAAGTGTTTCTTCATTTTGAGGATTATGGTCAAGACTTTGAAAATCAGTGCAAAATGATCTTCATCATCTTCCTCATTTTTAAAGCTTTGAATCTGCTCACTCTCTTATCTTTGAGTGTCAAATTCTTGACACTTTTAGAGAGTTCTCCATCTACTTCACTCATGGAAATTTCATGAGTGAGGAGCTTTCCTTGAAAATATTCCAGTTGAAGATTACATAAATCTTGGGCCTCTTCAATTGTTGTTGTCTTTGGCTCCCATTTGTCTTTAGGAAGACTTCTCACTATCTACTTGACTTTTTCTTCATTTGAGAATGACTTTCCCAAAGAGTCCAGGTTATTGATTATGTATGTGAACCTCTTGAACATATCCTTGATTGATTCATGAGAATTCATCTTGAATAGCTCATATTGCCTCGGGAAAATGTTTATCTTTGTCTGATTGACTTGGTTGGTTCCTTCAATTATCACCACCAGTTTGTCCCAGATTTCCTTTGCACTCTTGCAAGTAGAGATCCTGTTAAACTCATCTGCTTTCAAAGAACAATATAGTAAATTCATTGCTCTATAATTCTTAGAAAACATTTCTAATTCAATAGCAGAAAGAGAATCTTCAGGTTTAGGAATTTTAATCCCCTATATTTCTGTATAGAAAGTATGAGGTCCATTCTAAATGATAGACCACATCTCCATGTCTTGATCTATGATGAACATCTTCATCCGAGATCTCCACTGCACAAAGTTATCCCCACAAAATAGAGGAGGTATGTTTGCTGCTCTTCCCTGCGAGAAACCACCTTCGCCTAAATTACTCGTGATCACAAGATTGTTAGATCTATATAGTGATACAGGCTCTGATACTAATTGAAGTGTGTAAGTAGATAGTCAAACTGGATCAAATATACTCTAGAAGGGGGGAGAATAGAGAGACTTTCGCTAAAACTGGGGTTTTTAAAAATTAAACAGGAAGATTTTGGAGATTTTCAATGCTTTGAAACCAGTTTCAAAGCTTTGATCTAAAACAGACAATTTTATAAGCCTCTGAAAGTATTCAAGACTTTGAAAGGCTTTTCAAAGCCTTGAACTTATCTTGTGCTGAAACAGTTTTGTAAGTAAGTAAAGTACTAAAATGAAATAAACTGAACACAAGTATTTGTTTTGAAGTTCGGCCTCCAAAAGGCCTACTCTCCAGCTGGGGGATCTAATCCCTCTAGCTTTTCAATAACTTCTTATTTATCTCTATTTAAGTCCTAGATATCATGCCTAAGAGAATTTCCTTACCCTTATACTTGCTTGTGGTTCTCTGCTAACCTATCTAGTACATCTTCAACTATTTGATACAATAAGAACCTCAGTTGTTCCACTTGAACAACTCAGCTAAAATACAATATAGAATATTTAGAAAGGTTTCTAATGAACAAACAATTTAAGCACGAGAAGAAGAAGAAGAACACTGAGAAGACAGTGAAGCTATGAAAGCTTAGAATTGTTCTTCTGAATTAGGAGTTGATTGAGTAATCTAAATTGATCTCGTTCGTTGATGCTCTCTCAAACCAGATGTGTTTCTCTGAGTGAATATGTCTCTGTCAGTCCCTCATTTTATATGTCATCCTCAGTTCACTTTGAATTTATAGACTTGCTTCAACAGTTACTAAAGTTGTTGCAACAAGAATCCCAAAAAGTCCTCAATTGAGCTTAGCCTCTCAACAGCTCTATTCCAACGAATAGTAGCTTGATTTAATCCACTGAATTTGATCCAATCTTCTACTGTAAGCTTGAGTCAAGTCCTGATCAAATCCCATATCTCTAGCTAGGATTTAGTGACCTGTTTGGCATTTCTGCATTCAAGAATATAGGTTACTTCCTGCAAAATAAACTTAGGCCAAAATCTATCTAACAAATAAGCATATTCAGAATATAACCACCGGTTAGATAATAAAGGTTGTCAGGATAAACTTATGATCTGTTTGGTAATCCTGCATTAAGATAGTTATGCAGTTCTCCTACAATAAAAGCTTGAGCAAGTATAATACAAAACAGATATAAAAACATAATATTAGACAAAATGAATTTGTCTTTCATCACGCAATGATGCATAATATAAATCTAGGATATATATAGTATGATTAGAAATTATCAAACTCTCCCTCAATTCAAACATGTCCTTTCAATATTTTTCAAACCTTTGAAACCAGTTTCAAAGCTTTGAACTCAAACAAGTATTGAATTAACAAATATAAGTTTTCTTGACTATCGAGTGTTATCTTTTATGGAAAAACTTTAATTGAGAATATTTGGTTTTAAATATGAATCTGTTTCTTTGGAAATTAGATTATTTATATAAGTAAAACTATTTCCTCAATGGATTGATTAATTATCTAAATAAGAATTTAACTTTATTTTGACTTCGAAAAGTTCGGATTTATCTTAGATTTTCTCTAGAACTCTCTTACTTTGAGAACAAGTATTCTCCTCTATAAATTGATGTATACGAATTTGAAAATCACCAAGGTGCAAGCACAATAGGTCTAGGCAGTCAAAATTTTTTGCAAAAGAGAGACTAGGTTACCCCTTAAGGTTGCGATTAGCAGCCAGGAAGTCGGACGTTAATAGCTGACAACTTTTTTTTGACAAAAGAAATAATAAAAAAAATCACAATTTACAACTGTAAATAAATAAACAATTACCAAAAACACGCACTCGGATGGGCTTTAAATCGATGTCTAAATGAACGAAACAGGTTTACTAAAAATAGTAAATCTGACAATTTCGTTCCTTGAATGGCAGATTATAGAAAATTCAGGGCGGTGCTCGTGATAAGTTAGAAATTCCTTTAAAATATTATTTCGAGTGAAATGCATGTACGACTTAACCCCGTTCTTGCCCAAAACAATTTCTCCGAAGCTCAGGAAATTCTTCCTGCAATGGTTAAGGAAAAATCCTAGTCCAGTCATACCCATTACACAAGTGTACATTTCCAGTCACAAAATAAATTAAATTAGTCGTACATCACCCATAGTTTGCGGAAAAACTACTCAAGGAAACAATTCCATTAAAAATATTTCAACCAATCGAACATAAACAACTCTAAGATTCAAGTATACCTCCCTTCTGGCGACCCCATCACGTGACTACGAAGCGAATCCCAAGCAATCCTTGTGTTCATAAAAAATCCCAAGATGTGAATTTTGGTCTCCGCTGTTACAATCCTTGTTTTGAATGAATCATCAACCACAAACTCCGTCCACCCTCCTTTCCTAGAAAGCCTCCCAATCACACGAGAAAGATGGTCTGTTACCGCTAGTAACTTCACAATGCACAATGAACAAACGAACCAAAAAAAAACAAACGAGAGAAAGAGAGTTTGAGGGTAAATCTTTTCTTAATGTCTTTAGAAAATATTACACCTCTTTTATACCCCTAACCATGTCGGTTCGACCTAGTCCAAATCTGAGTAAAGAACCGAAAAGAAACCCCGAATTTAATAAAACATCGCACAATTCATCAAGTCCAATAATCGTAAAAAATACATAATGAAAATACTAAAGTAAAATACTAGACTAGTGTTTCAGCTTGGGCTGAACGTAGTCTTTCAAGTATGATGGTGGAGCCACCGTGCGCCAGACCCGAGCCCTTGGTTGCTCGCTAGAATCGTCTGACCCATCGTGTAATATACTCCCATCTCGAGGGAGTATAACCGAACCCGTAACAACTCCCCCGGTCTCGGAAAGCAACTTTTCCTCAAGCCGAAGCTCTGAATACACATACTAAATATCGGACACAGGTTCCCAACTAGGCGCTGCCCCATGAGACCAGGATACCAGCCAGTGTCGCTGAGGTGCCCTAGCGACCAAAACTGTGTGTTCCGCGGTAGCGGAAATAGGAAAAGCAACCGGGCAACCCCAAAAAATCTGGTCCGACAAGGTAGCAATAGGAGCAAGAGGACTATCGGAAACAAATGGCCGAAGCAGAGAAATGTGGAATACATCATGGATGCAACAACCGTCCGGCAACTGTAGACGATAGGCAACTTGACCAATGCGCTCAAGAACGGAAAATAGACCATAGTAGTGGCGAGCCAGCTTTGGAGATAATGGTCGAGCTACAGATCGCTGACGATACGGATGGAGCTGCAGTAGTACCAAATCTCCTACTTGAAATGACACATCACGACGGTGTTTGAAAGTTTGTAATGTAGACTAAATAGAGGACCAAAATACTCTAAAGGGGGGGGGGGGTGAATAGATTATGGAAACTTTTTTCTAATATACAAGATTTAACTAAGTGAACAAGTGAAAGACTCAAATCTCAAGGCCTTGAGATTTCGCAAAACTATTCTAAAACTTGCTAAGGCAAACAGAGCTTCAAGGCCTTGAACTATCACCAGTTCTAAAAAGTTTATAAACCCTACTTTGATTTGAGTTGCTTGCAGAAGTAAATAGAAGAACTGTAAAGTAAAGAACACAAAGCAATTTACAGATTTCAGTCCCAATGGACCTAATCTCTGCCTGAGGGATCTAATCCCACCAGGATTGGGCAAACACTTCTTATTACTCACACAAAAAAAGCCCTAGATCTCCAAGCCTAAGTGAACTCCCTTACACCTATAGAGCTTGTGGTTCCAAACCTATCTAGTATCAGCTACTAACTGTTGAGCTAACAAGAACCTCTTGCTGTTCACATGAACAACCAACCACTAGGTTTTGTAAGGTTTGAGATATACAGAAGATAAGAAGATTAAATTAAAAAAAAAGAAGAAAATAGTAAAAGAATAAGCTTGTGAAGGCCTGGATGTGTTCTTCTGGAAAACTGGAATGATTGATCTTCTGAAATATAACAACACTAAGTCTGTTTGGATTTCCAGTTTCAGCAACAAACAAAATCCAGAAATATAACAGCACTAAGTCTGTTTGGATTTCCAGTTTCAGAATAAATACTTGATCATATAAATAAATCAATAACCTGATTAACTTCTGAAACAAATTACTCATAATAAACTAGTGTAAGACTTATAAAAGTCATTAAACAATCATAATAACAAAGATCAAATCCTGCAAGAGAGAATCAAGTTAATTCTGTAAAACTGTCAGCAGCTTAAGGCACATCTCAAGCCCTTGTGGCTTTGAACATACTTCACAGTCTTTCAATATTAAGACCAGAAACCTTTGATTCACTCTGATTATGATATCTGCAATTGTGTTAGATATATAAAGAATATATAATAGGGATATTTGCAGCAAATCTCTGATCTTAAACATCAGATAGAACACCTGCATCACAAGATTATCAGATCAAACTATATAAGAAAACTACTGTCAAAGCTTTGAAGCTCTGATTAGTATCTCAAGGCCTTGGAGCCTTAGAAATACTTTGTCTTTCATCACTCAAAATAGCTACTTCTCAAAACACATTTAGAAGTCTTGAGTCAACAATCTCCCCCTTGACGAAAGACAAAACCCATAATCTTGTGTAAATATCCCTGCAACTTTTTGTAAGAATTAGATATCATCATTTGCAGAAATAACAAACAGTAACACTGGTTAAACCAGATTAACACAGATAGCCATTTCACAATATCTAAACAACTGATTAACACAAAACTCATAATCTTATTACCTAAACACTGATTAACACTGTAACACTTAATAAACACAAATAACACAGATAACTTCTCCCCCTTTTTGACTTTCGTCAAACAAAGGTGAAGAAATTTTGGATCATTACTCAGAGTCTTAAGAATAAATAAACAAAATAAGTTCGAGTGATTGTCAAGGCCTTGAGATCAGAAAGAAGAGAAGAAAAAGAAAGAAAGAATCAAGGCTTTGGCTTTCTCAATTCTTCACTTATTCTTTGATGCTTGACCTTTCTCTGAGCCTTCTGCAACATCTTCATCATTTTCAGCTTCTTCTGCAGACTGATTCTCTTCTTGTTCAGCATCCACCTCAGCAACAAATTTCTCAATAATTTCATCCACTTTCTTGTCCTTGACTTGCACTGAATCACCCTCTATATCTGCATCTACACCTGTGTCTTCTCCAGCTTCCTCATCATCAGTTTACTCATATAGATCCTTTGATGTGAGCACAACTAGAATAGGCTTCTTCTTCTTCTTCTTCTTCTTCTTCTTCTTCTTCAAGAATTCACCTAGCCTTTCATGTGAGTCAACACTAGTGTCATGACTAGTAGCAGAAGGGATATTATCCAAATTCAAACCCTTGATGACAATATCCAGTTTGCCATTCATCACACCCATCAAGGCTTTGAACTGATTAAACTAAGAAGATAAGTCAAACAACCTCTGTCTAAGATCTTCAATTTCAACCTGCTGTTCTTCAAACTTTTCAACCAACTGAGAGTAATCCTCATTGGCTTGTCCCCTTGATGTTGTTGCCCCTTTAGGTTTGATAAAAATTTTCTCCTCAAACTCAGCTTTGGACAACTCTGAATAGAACATCCAATGTCCCTTTCCTGTCTGAACCACTCCAATTCTCTATAAAGCAAACCACCAGTTATCTTCTCCTTTCCTTTCATAGGTACCTGAAAATGCTCAAAGAAAAGAGGTAATAGGTTTGCATATGGAAGAGGATGGTTTCTAGTTCTGGTAGCACAGTAGATCATATGCTCCATGATCACTGTTGGCAAGTCAGTCTCAAACCCTTGACATATCAAGTACATCAGGATAAGAACCTTATCAGTAACCAACTCTCTTGAGTTTTCTCTAGGAACAACACTTCTCATCAGAATTGTAAACCGAATTTTAGCTTCACAGTTGAGCACAGAGTGTGTCAACTGTTTAGGACCAGTAGGAACATCATCAATGAAGAACATGGCTTTGGATTTTTCTAGACACTCCTTCATATCAGGATAGTATGCAACATTATACTTCGTAGGAATGCCCAAGACCTTGGCAAAATCCCTATGGTCTAGCCTTAAATTTATCCCAGCCACCTTAGAGGTTAACACCATTTTATCTTTCTCTTCTTGAACCAAATTTAGATTAAACAACCTAGTTAACCTAGGATAAGCTTTAGAACTAGGATTTAAAACTTTCCAAACTGCAGATTCCCTTAACTTCCTCATACATTCAATATCCAATTTTCTAATAACTCTTCAGAAATCAACTAAAGAAAGCAACCTTAGATGATGCATTCCCTTGCATCCAAACTGTCCTAACTTATGAACTAACAAACCAATAAGAAGGAAGTACATTTTTACCTTGATAACCCTTTCTGGTTGCAGCAGCAACCTGCGTAACCCTTGATTTCTTCTCAGCAGGTTTTTCCTTCTCTGGTTCTCCTTCATGCAAACTCTGTGTATTTTCTGAATCTGAATCAGAGATCACAATCTTCTCCTTCTTGTTTGCCCTATTCATAGATCTAGCAGAAGGCTTTCCCTGATATTGAATCCTGGCTGATTTCGCTCCATTGTGGGATTAGGGTTTTTAAGAGAAGAATGAGATAGAGAGGGATAGAGAGAGAGCAGAGGGGCGTAGAAAATTGAGAGAGAATGAAGAAAGAAAATCCCTAAGTATCAGCTTAAGTAGGTTGAAAGAATGAGTTGAAAAAGGACTCTACTGAAATCAACATGCAAAACGTATCTACAAGATACTTTTGGATATTTTAGAAAATTCGCTGAGTAATTCAAATATTATACAATTATCTAAAACGATAACATATAATTTATGGTGATCCATTTTTTAAAAAAAATGCACAGATGTTTCAAGACCTTGGAGAAAACTCTCAACGCCTTGAGATTTTCTGCAGTTTTAGAAATTTCAAAGCTTTGAACTATACTTTCAATGCTTTGGAAAGTATAATCTCAATGCTTTGATATTTCAATATATAAACATAAGTAGGTACTGATACTCCCCCTAAACCAGTGCATCCTTGTTTAGCATACCCAGTTCAAGCCTTAGGGATGAAAACCTATCATCTGGAAGAGGTTTAGTGAAAATATCAGCAATCTTCATAGAAGTAGAAATGAAAGATAGAACAACATCACCTTTTTCTGCATGATCTCTAAGAATAAGATGCCTTACATCTATATGATTGGTTCTTGAGTGCTGTACTGGATTCTTAGAGATTGAAATGGCACTTGTGTTGTCACAGTTAATAGGCACATTTCTGAAGTTAAAGCCAAGATCTCTCAGCTGTTGAGCATTTTACAAAACTTGTGAACATCAAGCTCCAGCTGCAATGTACTCAGCTTCTGCAGTTGATAATGCTACATTATTTTGCTTCTTGGAGTGCCAATTGATTAGTGAAGAACCAAGAAACTGGCAACATCCAGAAGTACTCTTCCTATCCACTTTATATCCTACAAAATCTGCGTCTGAATAGCCACTCAACATAAAGTTAGATATCCTAGGATACCAAAGCCCCAAATCTTTGTTTCTATTCAAATTTCTAAAAATTCTCGTGACAGCAGTTAAATGACTTTCCTTAGGATCTGCCTGAAATCTTGCACACATGCAAACACTAAACATAATATCAGGTCTACTAGCAGTTAAGTACAAAAGTGACTTTCCTTCGACTGTGTCATATTGTACTCGTTCAACAAGTCATTGGTATACTTTCCTTGATGTAAAAATATTCCTTTCTTCATTTGTAAAATATGAAGTCCAAGAAAGATATTCAGTTCTCCCATTAAGCTCATCTCAAAATCCCTTCACATTAGACTAGAGAAATCTTTTGAAAGAGAATCATTAGTAGCACCAAAAGTATATCATCTACATAGATATGAACTACTAACAAGTCAATTTTATGATGTTTAATAAAAATTGTTTTATCTACTAGACCTCTCTTGAAATTATTGTCAAGTAAAAACTTTGAGAGTCTATCATACCAAGCCCTTGGAGCTTGTTTTAAACCATAAAGAGCTTTTTCTAATTTGTAAACATGATCAGGGAAGTTTTCATCTTCGAAACTAGGAGGTTGAGCTACAAAAACATCTTCTTGTAAATAACCATTCAGAAAAAGCACATTTGACATCCATTTGATAAAGCTTATGTGATTGTGAGATACAAATGCAAGAAGTATCCTAATAGCTTCTAACCTGGAAACAGGAGCAAATGTCTCCTCATAGTCGATACCTTCTTATTGATTGTATCCCTGTGCTACAAGTCTGGCTTTGTTCCTTGCCACTTTTCCATTCTCATCAAGCTTATTTCTGAACACTCATCTGGTTCCTATAACTGATTTCTCTTTTGGTCTGGGAACCAGATTCCATACTTTGTTTCTTTCAAATTCATTCAGCTCACTTTGCGTTGAAATGATCCAGTCTGCATCTTCCAGTGCTTCCTTTATATTCTTAGGCTCAATCAATGATACAAAAGCCTAAAATCACACAAGTTTTCAACTGTCCTCTTGTCTGAGTTCCATTTGTTGGAGCAGATATGATATTGTATGCTGGATGGTCTGCAAGATACTTAAACTTCTTCCTTGGTTTCCAGGAATAAGGAGTCTTTTTCAAAATAGGCATGATCAAACATCTATTCAACACATAATTTGCAGTATTAACAGCTTCTGCGCACAAGAACTTAGGAAAATTACTTTCAAGTAGCATGGTTCTAGACATATCCTCAAGTGTCCTATTTTTCCTCTCAACTACTTCATTTTGCTGCGGAGTTCTAGGTGCATAAATTTGTGTGATATGCCATGCTTTGCACAAAGTAAATCAAAGTCAAGCTGCTCAAATTCCCTACCATAATCACTTCTAATAGATGCAAGATGCAATTTTTTCACAGTTTGAAGCTCTTTGCACAGTCTAGAAAATCCAGATAAGGCTTCATTTTTGTCTCTAATAAACATAACCCATGTAAACCTAGAATAATCATCTACTATCACAAGCATATACCTCTTACCTTTTGGAGTCTGAACTCTCATAGGACAACACAAGTCCATATGAAACAGTTCTAAGGGTCTAGAAGTACTTAAAAAGTTCTTTGGCTTGAATGGGCTTCTTGTTTGTTTACCTTGTACACATACCTTACAGACCTCATCATCATAATTTTTTTGTGATGGTAATCCTCTTACCAAATCCTTTGAAATGAGTTTATTCAAGTTGTGTATGCTAATATGCCCAATCTTTCTATTCCAAAGCTTTGAATCTTCCTTCAAGGCCTTGATGCATTTTAACTTGTCACCTGTAACACTGTTAGTACTCATAGCATATAAATTATATGATCTAGGAGCAGTGAGTATGCAATCTCCAGATTTCTCATCTTGCACCACACATTTCTCCTTGTCAAATATAGGTTTATAACCTTTATCAGATAACTGAGAAATACGAAGCAGATTATATTTAAGTCCATCCACAAGATAAACATCAGAGATAGAGTTGGTAGAACCATTACCAATACTACCTATACCAATAATATTGTATTTTGCTTTGTCACCAAGTGTAATTGTTCCTCCAAATTTTTCTGTGAGCTCAGTAAAAAGAGACTTCTTTCCACTCATATGTCTGGAACAGCGACTTTCTATATCCATTTCTGATCTTTCAAGGCCTTGATGACATCCATATCCTCAATGTGTCTGTCAGAAGATTTTTCTTCATCATGTTTAGTGATGAAGCATAAATTTGCTTGATCTTCTTCTGAGTCTGAATCACTTGATGAATCACAATCACTACAAGAGGCCATCATTGCTTTTTTCCTTCTGTTGTCACGGTCTTTCTTTCGAAAGTTCATGTTCTTCTTCTTTTGTGGACAATCCCTTACTAAATGACCTGCATCGCCACATTCAAAACAATTCATTACTTTAGTTTTATGTGACTGTGATGAAGACTTACCTTTGTAGTCCTTGCTTCTTGAAGGTCTTGATCTCTCTGTTGTAGTCTTTGTTACCAAAGTTTCTCTTCTTCTTGAGAATCCTGGCCAAGGCCTTGGAGATCAATGCTAAAGCCTCTTCATCATCATGCTCATCTTCAGTCTAAAGGCTTTGAGATTTTCCATTGTCTTTAGCCTTGAGTGCTAAGTTCTTGATGTTTTCACTCAGATCACCTTCTACATCCTTCATAGATATTTCATGAGTGATCAGCTTTCCCTGTAGATCATCTAGCTGAAGAAGATTTAAATCCCGAGCTTCCTCAATAGCTGTTGTCTTTGGCTCCCACTTGGCTTTTGGCAAGCTCCTCAAAATTTTCCTAAGATTTTCCTCATTTGAGAAACTCTTTCCCAATGAATCCAGATTATGCACCACATCGGTGAATCTTTTGAACATCTCCTTGATAGTCTCATCTGAGTTCATCTTGAACAGCTCATATTTCCTCAGAAGTATGTTAATCTTAGTCTGTTTGACTTAACTTGTTCCTTCATATGTCACAACAAGTTTGTCCCATACTTCTTTGACATTCTTGCAATTTGACACGCTGTTGAACTCATCTGCATTAAGAGAACAGTATAACAGGTTCATAGCCTTGTAATGTTTTGATACCTTTTCCAGTTCAGTAACTGAGAGATTTTCCTCAGACTTGATGCATCTAACTCCATCTATGGTAGTGAAATACTCATGAGGACCATTCTGAACTATTGACCACAATTCCATGTCTTGATCTGTGATGAACATCTTCATTAATGCCTTCCAGTGCATGAAGTTGTAACCACAAAACAATGGAGGACTGTTTTCTTCTCTTCCTTGTGAGAAGCCACCATCTCCTACATTACTCATAGTCACAAGATTGTTAGATATATAGTAGTGACCCAAGCTCTGATACCAATTGAAAGTTTGTAATGTAGACTAAATACAGGACCAAAATACTCTAGAAGGGGGGGGGGGGGGGGGGGTTGAATAGAGTATGGAAAATTTTTGCTAAAACACAAGATTTAACTAAGTGAACAAGTGAAAGACCCAAATCTCAAGGCCTTGAGATTTTGCAAAACTAGTCAGAAACTTTCTAAGGCAAACAAGTAAATATCACAACTGTAAAGTAAAGAGCACAAAGCAATTTACATAGTTCAGTCCCAATGGACTAATCTCTGCCTGAGGGATCTAATCCCATCAGGATTGGGCAAACACTTCTTATTACTCACACAAAAACAGCCCTAGATCTCCAAGCCTAAGTGAACTCCCTTACACCTATAGAGCTTGTGGTTCCAAACCTATCTAGTATCAGCTACTAACTGTTGAGCTAACAAAAAACCTCTTGTTGTTCACTTGAACAACCAACCACTAGGTTTTGTGAGCTTTGAGATATAAGAAGATAAGAAGATTAAAGTAAAAAAGAAGAACACAGTAAAAGAATAAGCTTGTGAAGGCCTGGATGTGTTCTTCTGGTAAACTGGAATGATTGATCTTCTGAAAGCAGTGATTGAAGCCTGAAGTTGTGAGGGATTGATTGTCTGGTCTTCCACGAATGTATCACACCTCTCTATCAGTTCTCTGTAAGCTTCTCTGAAACACCCGTGGATTACTGTCCCAACAACTTCTTTACCCGTACCACCGGATAAAAATGCTTAAGCCTTGAAGGTGCAAGCTTTAACAATTTATGGACTGGTTGTAGCATTAGCACTTTTATTTGCGAATCCTTTTGTTTAATCCGAGAAATATGAAAAATGCATATTTTTCATATTTCGACTTGTCGTTTTTTTTATATCCAATCCATAATATCAATCCACAATATCCTCTCGATGTGGGACGGGATATTACATTCTCTGTCTTTAAAAATTCAAACCAGTCTTTTATCCACTCTCTGCAACTGAATGAGAGATTTTAGGATCTCAGTTCCTGCAAATCCTCATCCTTTCTAACTGCAATTCAAAACAGCTTTGAGAAGATATCCGTTGGAGTTTGTTGTGATTACATTGCACGTTTGAAAAACCTGCAACAACATTAAACACAGCAACAAACAAAATCCAGAAATATAACAGCACTAAGTCTGTTTGGATTTCCAGTTTCTGAATAAAAACTGGACCAAATAAATAAATCAATAATCTGATTAACTTCTGAAACAAATTACTCATAATAAAATATTTTAAGAATTATGCGTCGAATACTTCGTTGTTTGGCAAACGAGACAAGCAGAAACAAAATGACGAACATCCGAACGCATATCAAGTCAGTAAAAGACAGCAGATAATCGGCAATAAGTGCGGTCAACGTCGGGATGACCAGCTGTAGGTGAACTGTGGAATTGCTGTAATAACAGCGAACGAACCGATGAATCCTTGCTAACACAAATCCATTTCTGGTAGTAAAGGATCCCATCAACTAGAGTGAAGTGAAGAGGCTTGACCTCCGACTGAACAGCGGCCACCAAATCCTTAAGGTCGGCCATAGACTCGATCTCGCGCCAAATAACCTCGAGAACTGCCGGAAGGGGCTGCATGGCCGACATAAACAATGAGGCCGAATCCTCCTCTGTGTCACGGCGAGATAACGAGTCTGATTTGCAAAACCCTATTTGTACTCAATACGGAACTGAAACTGACACGCTCTAACCACAAGTGTATGGTTCTCGTGTGTAGTAATAAACCGGAAATCCGGGCTATCGAACCCAAGGGACTTTGTTTAAACTAATTATTATTCTAAACCTTATGTGGGTACGTTGCAAGTTGTGTTTTGTTCTAATTCTACTAAAATAAAATGCAGTACTCTCAATTAACCGAGTGAAGTAAGTCACGATTAATAAAGAATGAATTTTAGGGTTTTTGTAATATAAGGGAAAATACCGTGAATTCTCTAGGTTGATCTAAACTTATGTTTTGATTCGTAAAACAACCACGTATCTTTTACTATTAATCAAGCAATATTAAACTTACCGAGTTACCAAGCAAGTTCACTATACTTAGAGCCAAAGCAAACCGAGTTATCAAGTCTAATTTAGCTTTAAGCATGCATTAAAATCATAATTCTACTCTAACGGTCCTAGTTAACAATATCGGGTTACCAAACATTGATTCGACTAGGTGGATTATTCAATTTACCGACTAACTCTCACGGAGTTACCACGTGAAAATCAATTAGGTTTATCTCTACGTTAGCTACTCGCAAAGATAATGTGATTACAATCGTAAATAATCCATAACAATGAAAGAATACGTGAGATTAAGCTAAAACATGAATCACAATCATCAAAACATGGTATTTAGATCAAACCCTAGCTACACCAAACAAGAATTCCCAGCAAATAACGTTTAGCTACTAATATTCATACTCAAAACGACAAGTTTCATGAGTTTAAACATAAAAATCAAGAAAAGCGGATGATCCAAAGCTCCTAAGCTCTCCTAATAGCTTCTTGATCTCCCAAAAGTGTTTCTAACGTGAGGGACTACTGAAAAAGTCGACCTAGAATGTTTAAATACGTTTCCATAATACGATTACAAAGTTTGGATAAACTACGAAAAAGCCCCGCACAAAATTCTGCATTCCAGCGATGTCTTCGTACGAACACATTTGTCTTCGTACGAAGAGTCTTCGTACGAAGACAAATTCTCTTCGTACGAAGGTCTTCTTATGTAGATACTGCAAGCTTGTTTGAGAAGACTTTCTTCAGCACCCGAAATTTGGCTAAGTGTTTTGTCTTCGTACGAAGACAATTGTCTTCGTACGAAGACCTCCTTTTTCAGATTCATTCTTTGACTTTCTCCTTCCTTCCTTCCTTTGACTTTTCTCTTGCTTCCTTTTACCTTTCCTTTGATTTCCTTGCTTCCGAAGTTAGTTTCCATCTCCCGCATGATCCTCCAAGCCCTGTTTTCCTGCGAATCACAACACGAAAACACAACCCGCGATCATATCACAATAAAAGCTCAAATAACTAAAGAAACGCCCGGATTTAACAAGTAAAGCACATGAACTCACATTATCAAATTTTAGCTCAATTTACTCAAAAGACGACGAATTCTCCATGATGAGCACGCAAAACGTAGAAATAAAAGGCATAAAATAACTCCAAAAACGGAGTTATCAACTACCCCGACACTACCTTTTGCTCGTCCTGAGAAAATTTCCCAAGTCAATTTCATTTCTCAAGCAAAAAATTTTCTCACTTTCCCGCAATCCATCCAACTTTGCATACTAACCTAATTACTCATTGCATAACTTCCCTAAGCCATTTGCATACTTCCACCTCACATTGCATACAAAACCATCATCAATTGCATACTAGTCCGAGTAGATCAATCCACAAACCATCCTTTTTACTAGTCGACACGACTCGATTATACACAATGCACCTACATGCAAATGCAATATTAACAATGCAAGTATTGAAATAACAAATTTTCTTTTTCTTTTGCGAGATTGGGCAATCTCCATTAGCTTAAACTGATTCACACGAAGCAATGAGAAATCTAGATACAAGGAATGAGTTGAAATCAAATTCGACAACACGAATCTCCCCTAGCTAGAATAAAGAACCTAGCTTTACTAAATACAAGAACGCAATACTTTTTCATGTGTGGCACAAAATAAGAGGCTATGCTAGGCTAAGCCACATTCAAGGCCCGAGCTCCTAATCCGCTAACGGGTTTAGAATGATGAGGCTTTAGGGACAAATAGGTAAATAATCGAGCACTAGTCCTAAAGCGTCACATTCTCACAAATACCACATCTCACACACCCTCACAACAATGATAGAAACCAAGCCCGAAACTCACCATCTCCGGCCCTCGATCCCCTCACACCCCGGTATAATTACGATCTCCGCGGCTATTTTCATGGATGATGCATAAGACAATATTTCCCGTTCGTGAACTAGTCGCTTCTCCACTCGATCTCCCACAATGCTTCTCATTCTTCCTTTATTCAACTCTCCTTTTTTTCTCTCTCTTTTTTTTTTTCTGTTTTCTGTTTTTTTTTTCTCAAATTTCTGCACAACTTCTTCAATATCCATCTCGAGTGATATTCCAAGTGTCAAGCCAAAATAAGATAATGAGGGGAGAAAATAACCAACTCAACACATATGAATCACAAATAAATTTCTCCTCCCCTAAATCAATGAAATCCTCGGTGTAACAAACGAAGCCGCTCACACAATAAAGCACGTGTGGGGATGGAGTCGTCGCAAGCTCAATATCGATGTCCGAAGTCAAAAGTCGACACCCCCACACTCGAATGTAATCATGTCCTCTCTCAATTAGCCAATCGAATATATGTCTCGTGCCTAATCCAACCAAACCTCCTACACCAAGATGAGTAAGATCCGGTACCTAGCACGATCCACCTATTAAATTCCCCCAACCCAAGTTTTGTGTGTATTAGATGTTACACACTCACGGCTCTCCTCACTTGTGTCCATGTTGTAATTCCATGGAACACCGCCACACCGAAGTGCGCAAGCCTACTCTCACTCACCCTCGCATTCCCCTCGAAAATCACAAATGAAGTGCATGCGATATGTAAGACTCACACAAGTATATCATGAAATACTCCCTCATCGAACCCCCTCAACTACAACACCCTCGTGACGCACTAAAGCGGAGATTTTAACCAATCAATGATGAAGGCTAAGAATCGTCACCCTAAGTCCAGAGGTTATCAAAGAATCCAAGGTTCCAAACAGGGTTTACTAGTGGTCCTACAAGGTAAGTTCTATAAGCAGTGAGTACTCTAATACACACCTCGCACAGCTGTTCTGTGTGCCACTACGAGGCGGGTTGGCGACTAACTAAGACGTACAGAAGAACGTTCGGCTTTTTTAGCTCACACCTAGCTCAACTCTTGTAAGAAAACTAGGCACACACTTTAGATTTGAAAAATTAAGTCCGTGTATAAAATAGGCACACATTCCCGCAAAGAAAGTTCCTCTATACTTACTAAGGGAAAATCACACTGTCACTCTCGATCGCAACTCACGCTCTATGCCTAAAAAACTCACACTTCGCGATTTTACAGAATTTTTAGCCTCTTTTAATTGCCCTTTCTCAATTTTTTTTTGGTGTTTTTCACATTTTTAGCTTTTTTTTTATATACCTATACTGCATGCACGGCCAACTCAACTAATGACTCGATAGTGGTGGGATGAATCAATAAGAACAAAACGCGCACGCAAAAATATGAATAATAAAGAGAAAATAAGGACATAACCAAAAATTCCTAACTAAATGCTGACATGGGCGATGCAAAGACTCATACGGTGCAAGGACTAGTAAAAAGGTATCAACCACCCCCACACTAGGATGCATCGTTGTCCTCAACGATGACACGAGGACTCAACAATCCTTGCACGAGGGCACACTCCACTACTCGTCTTCCTCTACCTCCTCCTCATCTTCTTCCTCATCTTCTTCTTCTTCATCGTCCTCACTTGGCGGAACCGGATACTCAAATTCATCCTCCTGGAACCACGGATCCGCCGTCGGGACTTGTGGAACAAACTCCCCCGCAGCCTGACCACTCGACTGAATTACCCACTGGCCCACCATCTGGATTAATCCACCCAGCTTCACCTGATTGTCCCGTGTGTGGGCAAACTGGCGCCTTCTCTTGAGTCTATCCCGGGCCATCTCCTCTCTCAAGTGGTCATAAGCTACTTGGTTATCAAACCGAGAGGTGTTCATCCTCCTACCCTATCCCTTCTTCCTTGCTGTCTCATCAAACCTATGCCATTTCCTAGCAGTAAACGGTTTTACGTCCATGTCTCTCCCAAAGACTACTTCTGAGGTTTTGGCTAGGTGAGTCAGCAAACAAGTATGACCGGGACCCAATTTGTTGGTCTTCGACACCCTCTCTAACCAGTTTCCCAAATCAACCTAGGGATATCAACCCTAACCCCGGTATAAAGACAGAGAGCCAAGACAGATAGGCGGAAAGTATACTGAGGGTTCTGTGTGATTCCCAGAACCCAATTCTCGATTAATTCACAACACCACCTCGCCTCAGGCCTATAATACTTCTTTTCGGCCTTCCAATAAATCACCTCCCCTTTCCTGTCCCATGGATCTACACCTTTTGCAAAACAAAATGCATTCAGACGAGACCAAAGATTCTCACTACGAAGAGTAGTCTCGTACCCACAACCCTCTTTCAAACGAGGGAAACCCATGGCCAAAGCGATAGTCTCTGGCGTGAAGACTATCCACTTGTTCCGACAGTATACAAGACGGGGTGCAACGACCCCCTTATCCGACTCGGACGAATCGGGGAGGCCGAGGCTAAAAGTAACGGCGGAAAATTGAAAGCACAACACCCAATCACTTTTATTACATTTTATTAAACATTACATCACTTCTCAAGTCCTTCATACGTTACTACTACGCATCATTCTTGCCTTATTCAGACTATCTCACAACAAGTGACGTGACCTCCTCAGTGAGTCTCGAACCCATCCATACCATAGCCTTCTTCCTCTAATCCTGCGGTGGAAAAGAAAACGGAACCGCAGTTTCTAAAGTCAGCTGGGAAATGCTGAGTAAATAAATACCCTAGCTCGTAAACAGATGACGAGGTATAATTTATTTTCAAAAACAGTAATAAGAGGAAGTATGTCTTTGAAAGAGTAAACAAAGCACACATCCAACTTTAAACTTATCAACCTTTCAATTTCTTCCTTCTTGATCTTGAAACGGGGAGTAATATCCCAATCTTGCCTTCCTTTATATTCATAGACATTCTTGTCCTTGAAGAAAACCACATTTTAACTCTGTTGATACGGGGAAGGAACTACTATACTATCACTAGCAACCATGACCTTAACTGTCGGCAGCCCCCTAAGGCTTTTTGCGGCCAGAGAGGTGAGTACATGGAGCGATCCGGCAGGTTGCGACCGGATTAAAATACACAGGCCGAGTGACTGAAGTCAACACGACAATAATCACAGGCCGAGTGACAGAATTCAACTCGACAATAATAATCACAGGTCGAGTGACAGAAGTTAACTCGACAATAATAAGCTTCTCCCGCACAACCATTTCCACTTTACGTTCTTTACGAGTTCTTATTCTTCGTGTGACAGTTTCAAAGAAGACATTTCCAAAATGTAACAAATCTCGAGTAAAACAAGTAATAGCACAAAACATATTTTGAGACGGGTCCAAAAATCATGTAACGACACGAACGAAGCTAGGCACGCTAGGCTAGGCATATTTACTTACCTTAGTCCAGAAGCGTCTGAAAGTTCTAGACGTAGTCCTTGCCTATGTAAACTTCACCTACAAATCGGAGCTTCTAGATTGTCACAATCCAAATATAGTATTTTAAGTCTTATAGAAAACCCTATTAAGCGATTTTAGACTAGCCCGAACTCAACGTCGTCTTTCTCTAGTTATTTTCTCAACAACGAAGATATATAAATCGACGCGTCTATTTTAGACAACTATTAAACTTTATGCTTTTAGAAAAGCGATTAGTTATTTAGAAACTTTGTTGATATTAAAAGACGCGAATACTAGTTATTTTTATGAAAATGCTTATTGTAACTATAACGATTTAAATGATGTTTAGAATATTACATTGTCAGCAAACTTCTTCCGAAAACGACACTATAACGTTTATAAACTAGCCGATATCAATTTTTACATGTATTGAACAAAATCGATTTGAACACTAGGTAATTAAATCAAACTTTATTTAAATTTTAATAAAACGTCACTGTTTAATTTTTAACGAATGATTCGTTCATTATTTCAACGCCCGAATCACTTTTTTCGTAACCGGGATGAAAACTATTATTTTTAGGAAATATTTTTAATCCAAAAATATTATTTTTATTTTTCGCGAATAATATAAAGTTTATATTAACTACACTTATAACCCAACCAGTTATGTCAAAAGACAGCGGGATCCCCCATTCTACTCACATGAAAGTTGATTTAACATGCAATACTATCCTCTACGTTCTCACAATTACAAACAGCTACCCCCTTAACATAATTGTCATGATATAAATAGTTTGGGGAAAAGACACTTTAACCCCCTTTTACATAAATTCCAAATCCATCAAACTAAACGTGAATTCAAGCATTTAAGGTATGATTTTGATTGTTTAAATGGAATCACGTCGAGATCTAGAGCATACCTAGGCCAAGAATGACCTAAATCGATCAAGGATCGAGGCTATACGGGTTTGCCGCCGGTGAGTCGCGCAGTGCTCTTCTTCGCCGGCGATGGAGGACCTCCTAGCTTCGGTTAGGACCTGGGTTCGTCTCCTGGGAGCTCTAGGAGTCGTTTGGTGGTTATTTTGGTAGGTGGGTGTCACCAGGTTGCTTGGGCCAAACTTCCCGTCGGCAAAAATGGTGGCCGACGGTGACTTGTGGTGGTGCTCTGTTTTGTTTAGCTTCGGCTGCTGCTACTTCTCTCTCTATTTCTGTCCTGGTCGAGAGAGAGAGGGGAATTTCAGAGAAGAAATAAGCTGAGAGGATGTGGATTGAAGTTGGGTGGCTTCGGGCGGTTGTTCCCGTCGGGAACAGGGGAGGTGGTGGTGGCGGCTTTTGCCGCTGCTGCAGCTGTGCTCTGTTTCTGGGCAGAGAACAGAGAGAGGGATAGAGAGAGAGAGAGAGAGACTAGTGGGAGATAGAGAGACTAGAGGGAGATGGAGCTGAACGGTGGTGGTGGAGCTCTTGGTGGTGGTGGCGGCTTTGGTGTGGCTGGGGAAGAAGATGGAGGTGATAATGATGAAAGTGATGATTGTGAGCTTGTAGGAGAAGGGAGTTGCATATATTGAGGAGAAAGGAGGTGTGGTGGGCGGTGGCAAAATCTTGCCGAGCAAGATGAAGAGAAAATCTTGCCGAGCAAGATGAAGAAATGTGATGATGATAAGCATTGAGAAAGCACTAAGGTGTGGGTGGCACACCACGGGTAGTGTACTCCAGTGTAGCACACACACAATCGCGCGGTGGTTGTACCCGCGTTAAAAAATAAAATAAACTCACGTATTTATTTACACATACAAATTCAATATTTTTCTAAAATCTTAGACAATTTCTCAGTCACAAAAATATAATATTTTATCTGAGTCTCAATTTCTTAATAAAAATTGTACAACGCTTTATAAATTACCGATTTACCCCTAGCTATTTGACGGGGTATTACATTCTTCCCCCCTTAAAGAGAGCTTCGTCCTCGAAGCTCAGACCGGCCAAAAACTCCAGATGCTAAAACTATGCATCAAGCAACTAGTGGTCACAGTTGCGATCACATAGCAAGCAAGGGATTTCACTTAGCAAGCAAGTAATTACTATCTAATGCATGTAATGCAACACGTGTAGTGCTAAGTAAAGTCGTTGTCATGTCTATTTTGCTTATGTTATTATAGTCTCGTTTGGTTAGAAAATGCCAGGGTACTAGCCTGTAATGGTATTAAATGATCAGAGTACTAGTGTGTAATAGTACTAAATGAAGGGTTGCGTCCTCCCCCCCCCCCCCTTAGAGAGTGACGTCCCTGGAACTCATTCTGAGTCTACCGTCTAACTTTACCTTGAATATTCAGTCGGAGGTCAACTTACCCGAACACAAAATAGAATATGATTTTGACTAGTCTCTTACCTCGAAATCCCCAGAATCTGTCGAAGAATACGTGAAACCCCTGGTATAAACGAATTAAAACGTAGGGTGACTCTATAATATTGTATAACCTCTAAAAGCAGTTGGTAAGAGAATCAGTATCTCATGGCCCAAAATATATGCTCCAATTCGCACGGTCCCAGATGAATCATACCAACCATCTGAATTCACATTCTAAACTATAATGTGGTAGATAAATTATAAACACCCCCAGATAATAAAATTAGTGTAGAAAAATCTTCCAAAGTCCTGTTAAACAATCAAAGCCACCTTTATTGCTTACCTTATATTAATAGTAAGCCCAGACATAATTATATGGGTTCCTTGACTCGAGAGGTAAATTCATACCAACATTTATACTTTTTTAATAATAGTTAAGCAACAGAACTCCAAGTAATAATGCCCCAGACAACCAATAACCTTTTAGCCATACAAAGCACTTTATTCACCACCACGGAGGATCGACGAAAATAGATAATAAAATCTCATGATACAATGGGTTGTAATCACCGATCCAATAACTGAGTTGTCACTCTAAAATTCCCGAGATTTCGTAATAATTCAAGAACTATAATTTCGATGACCAGACTCCCAAACAATTTAACATTCAGACTCCGAGAACCAAACAAAGTTTTAGTGAGAAAACCTCAGAATGGAAGAAGGACTTCAATCAGAAATTATTTGAAGAATGTATACTGCAATAATACATTAACAACAAGACTTCAAATAAAATGGATGTGGAATGAATATGGGTCATCCGGAAATGAAACTTAGATCATCGAGACATATTATTATGTAACGTAACTCCAAAAAGAGGATTCCCGACGATACCAGTAACTAAATTCTTAGAGTAGAGCATGAACTATCTAAAACTGTATCCTTATATCTCATTGTTCGAGGTACATTTATTATCCTTGTCCAATTTTAGATTGCTAGAGACTATGATCGACTAAATGTGTCTGGTATTGCGAAGGTGTGATCTATCAATTTCACTATTCCGAGATATATTAGTGCTTCTTCCTTCAATCTAGTATGTAGTATAGGTAAAAGGGAACTGACAAAAACAATGTGCACATGGGCATGTAATACAATACATATTTCATAATCACAATCATTGCTAAAATATAATCAGATATGAAAGTTTCACGTAAGATGTTCAGTTTTGCCTCTCTCCTTTCTCTTGAAATCTAACCTTGGCCCAATCGGGCGATTAGATTCTTGATGCTATATCCTGAGATCAATCTTGTCAATTAATCCTGATAGGCTACCACAATGTTATGATTTAAATATGATGTCAATGAACCATAAAGCATGCATTTCCAAGGTACCATACAACACATTACACATCACGTATTGCCACCATGCTATGAGAAGTCACATACTCTCACTGGTAAAAGTCTTAAATTTTATAGTTGGTCGCTTGTGCATATCAGTTGCTGAACTGACTATTATTAGAGTCTTTAACTACTTCTGTGTTTGTATCTGGAGCTGATTTTCTTACGGTATGCCGCTCTATTAGTCCAGTATAGACAACCTTATGGTAGTACTTCAATAAACGTGCGTTGCACGAAGCGAGAACTAAAGTGTTTTCTTTTAATCCAAGTGACAACATTCATACGTTTCCTTTTAGTATTTCAATCCGACCCCGAACAACTATTTAAGTCCATCACTCCTTGTAATCCAAATTTGATACTCCATAATTCAATCAAATAACAAAAAATTCTCCTTGACCTCGTATTCAAACAAGTCTCCGAACTTAAAGCTAGAATACACCTCTAGGCTCTAGTTTCCAACATTTAACACAAACCCCAAAATCATCTTAACATCTTGTCTCGTATAATTTCAATCAACCTCGTACCACAAAACATAAGCTAGACGACATAACTCCTGAGTGACGTATGCGAACACGTCTAGGAATAAATTCGTAAGTGAACATATATCCTAAATGTAAACAAAGACTCCGTCCAAGTATTCCCCATGAGCTAAAATAGTTACCCAATATAAGAAGCTGCCAATATTTTGCATAACGGAATGGTAGCTCCCAGATAAGTGTAATGAATTAAGAAACTCTAAATATAAACTTAATAGACTCCAAATAATACTTCCAAATTTTTTGGGTTACCACTCCAGGAGTCTCCAGACCAGTTAATTCGAGATATTCATCATGCGAACTTTAGAGTGAACCTGATTACATATGTTGCTTGATACATCTAAGTCTTGTAGGCGAACATTGATACTTCACAGTTTAAACGTCAACCTTCTCAAGTTAGTCCCACAACTCCAAAAGTATATATATATATATATAGCCAAACAGACATCCCTACCTTCAAGCAGCGCTAGGATAACAAGACTCCAAGTAACAACTCGAGTGCTTAAATACTGGAGCGCACAAACTGTTTAAAAAAAACCAAGCTAACATAGTCTTTGGGTTACAGATTATGAAGAAATAAACTTCAATTAACCATGACACATCAAAACCCTTTAATAATCGGGGTCATAAATTACAGCTGAGATATGTTGATAACTCAGCGGGTTGACTTCATAGGTTCTCAGGTGAGGGTGGGTGGGATCGTCCTTGTCTAACTCCAAAATAAACTTTTTGATTTCCGAAAAAGACTCCGAAGATTATTCATTCTTGGCCCCAAATTCCAAATTAGAATTCCAATCTGTATCTAGACTACGTCACCAAATTTCTTTGCAAATCTTGTAAGTGAAACTAGGTCGCCAGTCAAGTATGTCAATATTCTTATCACATCTCTACCTTCACATTTCTCATGCAGTCACATACCCTTCCAACATCACTTATCGAACGAAGGTTTACCCCAAGTGGTTATTGTCCTAGGCAGTCTGTTCACGTCGGACCTTGCTAGTGTAGTATTATAATGGTCTGCTAATCCTGTGTGTGGTTATGTTATCATTGTATCAGGACCGGGATATATCATCTTTTAAACGCACCATCATCAATATATACCACACAATTATCATATCGAGCATCTTAACATGCATCACGTAGCAACTTTACATTAAAGCACATATAACATGTGTCTGCAAATGATACATTAGTACGAATGAAATACAGTTCTCATCCTTCTTCTTATCATGGAGGTGAAGATAATTCACAACCAATAAGCTGTATTTTAAATTAAAATGATTTACATAAGACTATAACACACAACATTTCTGGAGGCAGGTTGCGGGTGGGCGGGAGAAATCAAGACCTAAACTACCCGTAACCCCAACGGCTTATCCAATTTTAATTATCTTGCCCTATGTCCAATTTTAGTTTCCCTACAGGTTTTAATTCCCTTTTTATGGATTGCCTGCTCTGCCTGCAACGACCCCCTTATCCGACTCGGACGAATCGGGGAGGCCGAGGCTAAAAGTGACGGTGGAAAATCGAAAGCACAACACCCAAGAACTTATATTACATTTTATTAAACATTACATGACTTCTCAAGTCCTTCATACGTTACTACTACGCATCATTCTTGCCTTATTTAGACTATCTTACAACAAGTGACGTGACCTCCTCAGTGAGTCTCGTACCCATCCATACCATAGCCTTCTTCCTCTAATCCTGCAGTGGGAAAGAAAACGGAACCGCAGTTTCTAAAGTCAGCTGGGAAATGCTGAGTAAATAAATACCCTAGCTCGCAAACAGATGACGAGGCATAATTTATTTTCAAAAACAGTAATAAGAGGAAGTGAATCTTTAAAAGAGTAAACAAAGCACACATCCAGCTTTAAACTTATCAACCTTTCAATTTATTCCTTCTTGATCTTGAAACGGGAGTAATATCCCAATCTTGCCTTCCTTTATATTCATAGACATTCTTGTCCTTGAAGAAAACCACATTTTAACTCTGTTGATACGGGGAAGGAACTACTATATTATCACTAGCAACCATGACCTTAACTGCCGGCAGCCCCCTAAGACTTCTTGCGGCCAGAGAGGTGAGTACATGGAGCGATCCGGCAGGTTGCGACCGGATTAAAATACACAGGCCGAGTGACTGAAGTCAACGCGACAATAATCACAGGCCGAGTGACAGAAGTCAACTCGACAAAAATAATCACAGGCCGAGTGACAGAAGTCAACTCGACAATAATAAGCTTCTCCCGCACAACCATTTCCACTTTACGAGTTCTTATTCTTCGTGTGACAGTTTCAAAGCAGACATTTCCAAAATGTAACAAATCTCGAGTAAAACAAGTAATAGCACAAAACATATTTTGAGACGGGTCCAAAAATCATGTAACGACACGAACGAAGCTAGGCACGCTAGGCTAGGTATATTTACTTACCTTAGTCGTAGTCCTTGCCTATGTAAACTTCACCTACAAATCGGAGCTTCTAGATTGTCACAATCCAAATATAGTATTTTAAGTCTTATAGAAAACCCTATTAAGCGATTTTAGACTAGCCCGAACTCAACGTCGTCTTTCTCTAGTTATTTTCTCAACAACGAAGATATATAAATCGACGCATCTATTTTAGACAATTATTAAACTTTATGCTTTTAGAAAAGCGATTATTTATTTAGAAACTTTTATGATATTAAAAGACGCGAATACTAGTTATTTTTATGAAAATACGTATTGTAACTATAACGATTTAAATGATGTTTAGAATATTACATTGTCAACAAACTTCTTCCGGAAACGACACTATAACGTTTATAAACTAGCCGATATCAATTTTTAAATGTATTGAACAAAATCGATTTGAAGACTAGGTAATTAAAGCAAACTTTATTTAAATTTTAATAAAACGTCACTGTTTAATTTTTAACGAATGACTCGTTCACTATTTCGACGCCCGAATCACTTTTTTCGTAACCGGGACGAAAACTATTATTTTTAGGAAATATTTTAAATCCAAAAATAATATTTTTATTTTTCGCGAATAATATAAAGTTTATATTAACTACACTTATAACCCCACCAGTTATGTCAAAAGACAGCGGGATCCCCCATTCTACTCACATGAAAGTTGATTTAACATGCAATACTATCCTCTACGTTCTCACAATTACAAACAACTACCCCCTTAACATAATTGTCATGCTATAAATAGTTTGGGGAAAAGACACTTTAACCCCCTTTTACATAAATTCCAAATTCATCAAACTAAACGTGAATTCAAGCATTCAAGGTATGATTTTGATTGTTTAAATGGAATCACGTCGAGATCTAGAGCATACCTAGGCCAAGAATGACCAAAATCGATCAAGGATCGAGGCTATACGGGTTTGCCGCCGGTGAGTCGCGCAGTGCTCTTCGTCGCCGGCGATGGAGGACCTCCTAGCTTCGGTTAGGACCTGGGTTCGTCTCCTGGGAGCTCTAGGAGTCGTTTGGTGGTGATTTTGGTAGGTGGGTGTCACCAGGTTGCTTGGGCCAAGCTTCCCGTCGGCAAAAGTGGTGGCCGACGGTGACTTGTGGTGGTGCTCTGTTTTGTTTAGCTTCGGCTGCTGCTACTTCTCTCTCTATTTCTGTCCTGGTCGAGAGAGAGAGAGAGGGGAATTTCAGAGAAGAAATAAGCTGAGAGGATGTGGGTTGAAGTTGGGTGGCTTCGGGCGGTTGTTCCCGTCGGGAACAGGGGAGGTCGTGATGGCGGCTTTTGCCGCTGCTGGTGTTGTGCTCTGTTTCTGGGAAGAGAACAGAGAGAGGGAGAGAGAGAGAGAGATACTAGAGGGAGATAGAGAGACTAGAGAGGAGATGGAGGTGAACGGTGGTGGTGGAGCTCTTGGTGGTGGTGGCGGCTTTGGTGTGGCTGGGGAAGAAGATGGAGGTGATAATGATGAAAGTGATGATTGTGAGCTTGTAGGAGAAGGGAGTTGCATATATTGAGGAGGAAGGAGGTGTGGTGGGCGGTGGAAAAATCTTGCCGAGCAAGATGAAGAGAAAATCTTTCCGAGCAAGATGAAGAAATGTGAAGATGATAAGCATTGAGAAAGCACTAAGGTGTGGGTGGCACACCACGGGTAGTGTACTCTAGTGTATCACACACACAATCTCGCGGTGGTTGTACCCGCGTTAAAAAATAAAATAAACTCAAGTATTTATTTACACATACAAATTCAATATTTTTCTAAAATCTTAGAAAATTTCTCAGTCACAAAAATATAATATTTTACCTGAGTCTCAATTTCTTAATAAAAATTGTACAACGCTTTATAAATTACCGATTTACCCCTAGCTATTTGACGGGGTATTACACGGGGGTCTCGGCTCTCACCATCTTTTTCATACCTCAAGTTGAGGCAAAACTCTCGCGCGATATGAGAACTAGACGGACCTACTAGCTTAAACCAGTGGGTAAGCTTCTCGCGCTCAAAAATTTCCTTTACTGCTTGAGGCATGTCCTCGTGCAATGGAAATTCCTTTTCGGGCTGTCCGTTCTTAGTCAAGTACGTATCCTTGCGAGAGTCAATATGGGCCTCGTAGGTGACAAAACAAAAACTATCATAACACGCGGGCCCAATACTCCGATCGTTCAAATTAACTTTTGCCGTTCGTCAGCCTACAATGCCCGGTTTAGTCGGGGGAGCGGCACTCAAGATAGCATATTGGGGAATGGGCGGTATTTCTAATTGAGGCTCGCCCGACCCCGATGCTTCTTGTGAGGTACCCTCTCCCATATTCCGTTTCTTTCCACCCGCCATTTAAGATTCAAGTTCAAATATAAACGAGAAATTCAACTTGGTGCACGTGACAAGAAGTGTGTACAGAATTAAGCACGTAAGCAATTAATCACGCAATCCTAGGTTTCTAAGAAATCGCCCTGAAGCATGCTACTAAGCGGCTTTTACTCAATTTTTGCCTACGACTCGAGTATTGAAATTTCTAGTTTGAGAGTGTACCTACGTGCCCGGAGCAAGTCTTACGGGCACAAAAATTTCAGAAATTCGACAAACCGAGCTGTTTTGGAGTTCGCCGAGAAATTTCGTCGAAAATTTGATTTGATTGATGCTCCGTACTCCTTATGATGTCCCCGTTAAATTTGTCTTCTTGACCGTAAGCTGAATCAAGCTCCAACTTGTCCAATTTTTCAATCTAGCTTCGGAACCCTAACTTCTTCTTCCTCTTATTTCTCTCTCGTCTCTCAATCTCACTCGAAATCACCTTTCAATCCTTGTTCTCCTCTGAATCGCGAACAAAACCTCTAGTTGGTTGTTGAATTTGGCGAAGAAACAGGTGAAGGGACGATTTGGTGTTCTGCGGCTATGGAGGAAGAGAGAACTGCAGTTGGTGATGAATGAAGAAGGTGACGGGGACCTTCTGATGTCTTCAAACAATTTTGAGCCAAAAGTCCATAATGCCCCCAATAAGTAACCCCATGGCTGTTCTCCGTGTATGGACAAAACTGTCAAATTGCCCGATGTCTTCGTACGAAGACAATTGTCTTTGTACGAAGAGTCTTCGTACGAAGAAAATTTCTCTTCGTACGAAGGTCTTCCTATACAGATACTGCATAGTGTTATAGAAAGACAACTTCAGAGCTCAAAATTTTTTCTAAGTACAAAGTCTTCGTTTGAAGACATTTGTCTTCGTACGAAGACAATGCTGGAGCTTGCCAAAAACATCCTTTTCGACCAATTTTTGCGTATCCGATCGCGCCTTTACTTTCCGAAGGATCTCCTCGACCTCGAGACTCCCTTTTTTTCTTAAAACACTCTCAAAATCCAGGGAGTATTTCATTTGTCAATTTCACGCGTTCCAAGGCACGTTTTTCATTTCCGGATGTTTATGGCCCCGTTTTACTCTCTAAAGCATCCTTTTTGGCGTAACTTCCTCATCCGGGCTACGATATGCACGATCCACCTGTCTACATAATGCTCTCGACCACCCCCACACATTGGCACTGTTCAATTCTGTTTTCAGTCTGTTCTTCAAAATATCACCTCGTAATCCGTGTCGGCGTGCTAGCTTTCTTCGTTCATCAATCAAATTCTTGCGCATATCAAGACGGGGAGTCCGGGAACATGATCTTCCCCAGATGCGTGTGTTGAATAAGTGCAGGAATGGCTTCAATCTTCAATTCCTTCACTTCGGATCCCGATACACGTATTGGGCTGCAATTCTTTAATTTTTACTCTGTTTCGCATGCGCGCATCAAGACGGGGGATCCGAAATAGGCCTTTCACCTCGGAATCCTGCACATACTCATCGGAAACTTTAAATCCACTCTCTCGCACCTTTCAAATAAATCAAATAGAATAAAAATTACAAAACAGTATTAAGAACCTACTCTACAGCAATAAATAGGTTGGGTTGCCTCCCAACAAGCGCTTTGTAATTTAAGGTCGACGGCCCGACCCAGTTACCTCAGAGATTAATCAATTTTCGGAGTTGCATGAAGCCATTCAATGACTCCAATGAAATTCCCATCCACGTACGGTTTCGCTCTCTGGCCATTCACCTTAAACCTGTTCCCATTTGCATCCTCCACCTCAAGAGATCCCCCACGGATAAACTGTAGTAATTGTGTAGGGACCACTCCATCTAGATTTCAATTTCCCTAGAAACAGCTTTAGTCTGGCATTGAATATCAGCACTCTCTGTCCGACTTTGAAGTCTCTCGGGATGATGTGCCTGTCGTGCCACTGTTTTGTCCACTCCTTATAGATTCTCGCACTTTCATATGCCATCAATCGAAATTCCTCAAGTTCAAGTAGTGCTTGCTTCCGTAGCTCACCTGAGAGCTTAGCGTCCAAATTGATCTTCTTCAAGACCCAGAATGCCTTGTGCTCAAGTTCCACCGGAAGATGACATGACTTCCCAAATACTAACTGGTAGGGAGACATGGCTAAAGGGGTCTTGTAAGCAGTCCTATATGCCCATAAGCTATCATCTAAATGCAGAGACCAATCCTTGCGTCTCGGGTTGACTGTCTTCTCCAGAATCCCTTTTATCTCTCGGTTAGAAACTTCTGCTTGCCCATTCGACTGCGGATGATAAGCCAGTGATATCTTATGCGTCTTTACCCCATATTTGCTCAAGACATTGGCAAAGACTTTATTCACGAAATGCGATCCTTCATCACTGATAATGGCTCTGGGGGTCCCAAACCGTGTAAATATGCTCTTACGCACGAATCTCTCTACAGTAGCTCCATCGTTCTTAGGGCGAGCCATTGCCTCTACCCACTTGGTCACATAATCCACAGGTAACAATATATAAAGATTTCCAAGCGAGGACGGGAATGGTCCCATGAAATCAATGCACCAAACATCAAAGGGCTCTACTTCCAACACGAAATTTTGAGGCATCTCGTTTTGGTTGGAGATATTCCCGGTTCTCTGACATCGGTCACACTGCTGTACAAACAAATGAGCATCTTTATGTAAAGAAGGCCAATAAAATCCACTTTGCAATACCTTTGCCACAGTGCGCGTTTTGCCAAAATGCCCTCCGCAATTCAGTTCATGGCAATGTCTAAGAATGTCCAAAGTGTCTGGCTCAGCTACGCATCTTCTCAACACGTTGTCAGCTCCCAACTTGAACAAATAAGGGTCATCCCAGAAATAGTGTCGTGCATCTGCGAAAAATTTCTTTTTCTGATGGAAATACATGTCTTTTGGGACGAAATTGAGCGCCTTGTAATTTGCTAAATCCGCAAACCAAGGCACAGCTGCTACCACTACCATAAGTTGTTCATCTGGAAAATCTTCTCTAATTGGTACTTCTTCTAGTTTCTCGTTCTCCAGTCGTGACAAATGGTCTTCAACAACGTTCTCTACTCCCTTTTTGTCGTTGATCACTATGTCAAACTCTTGCATCAGCAAAACCCATCGGAACAATCTAGGCTTCGCATCCTTCTTGGTCAGAAGATATTTGAGGGCTGCATGGTCCGTGAAAATGGTCACCTGAGAACCCACAAGGTATGGACGAAACTTGTCCAATGCGAAGATAATAGTTAACATCTCCTTCTCCGTGGTGGCATAATTGACCTGTGCAGTATTAAGAGTACGACTAGCATAGTAAATGACATGAGCTACCTTGTCTTTCCGCTGTCCCAGCACTGCTCCCGCCGCATAATCGCTGGAATCACACATAAGCTCGAACGGCAAGGTCCAGTCTGATTTCACCTGTGCTGATGGATTCAAATTACTGAAAGTCGAAGTCATCACTGCCATCTGATGTTAAAATTTCTGTTCCACCATGGACTCAATTTTACTAACCAATGCCCCATCTGATTTCGTGTTTCTACGAGTTTCAGACCTCGTGGATTCACGTTTTGCTACACTATCTAGCAGATCACGACATCTCTGTAATCCCATTCCCATAAAATTTCCTTGAGCCATCATATCAAATTCACTAGCAGTCTCTCTATCCAAAGCATTATAAAAGTAGTGGAGAAGTTTATACCATGGCTCTCCGTGAGTAGGGCATCTGCACAGGAATTGGTTGAACTTTCTCCACGTGTCTCCCAGAGAATCATCCTGCTGTGTAAATTTGGTTATATCAGCCATCCGTTGAGAAACCTTGGATGGTGGAAGATAATTCCTGAGAAACTCTCTGCTGCAATCTGCCCATGTAACTATGCTGCCTGCTGGAAGTTCCATAAGCCATGTCTTTGCCTTTCCCCATAAAGAGAAGGGGAAAATCATGAGCTTTATTGTCTCGAGTGGAACTCTCTGATCATACATGGTAGAAGTAATCTGCTCGAAATTGAGCAAGTGCTATGTGGATCATCACTCGGGGCTCCAGTGAATAAGCATTCATCCCTAACCATATTGATCAACGGTTGGCGAATCTCAAAATGCGCGGCATTAATATGAGGTCTAACGATAGTGGGCTGATATCCCTCCGGTGTAGTCCTGAAGTAGTCCACCAAAGGACGCTCATCTTCCTCAGCATTGTTAACTTGCTCTGCCGCATTACGACCGTTATTGTTCCGATTATTGCCCCCATTGTTCCCATTGCCACCGTTATTTCTGCAAACTACCTCCGCACCAGGAAGTTGTTGTGGATTTGGAGGGTTCATGCGATCAATCATCGCCTGAATCTCAGCCAATTGAGCCCTAAGTTGCTCAGTTTCCGCGGCTCTATTTGCAGCCTCCTCTACAGCAGCTGCTCTAGCTGCTTCCGCATCTTGCACACTTTTGCGGATTTGTTCAAACTCAGCTCTAGTTTCCTCATCCATTGTGACTGAGCTTGAATTCCTCTTATCTCTACGTTGTGCTTTCAATAGGGATTTCGGGTCTTCAAACATTGGGTACAAAGGCTCGTCTCTAGAACGGGTCATGCACCGTGTAAATCGATCTGAAATCACAAAACACACAAAACGTAGGTGAGTAATGGATATAAACAATAAATTAAAATCCCTAAGGCTAGGAATTATAACTAATTTAGCCGAAGTCCCTGGCAACGGCGCCAAAAACTTGACACGCTCTAACCACAAATGTATGGTTGTCGTGTGTAGTAATAAACCGGAAATCCGGGCTATCAAACCCAAGGGACTTTGTTTAAACTAATTATTATTCTAAACCTAAAGTGGGTACGTCGCAAGTTGTGTTTTGTTCTAATTCTACTAAAATAAAAAGCAATATTCTCAATTAACCGAGTGAAGTAAGTCACGATTAATAAAGAATGAATTTTAGGGTTTTTGTAATATAAGGGGAAAATACCGGAAATTCTCTAGGTTCACTAGGTTGATCTAAACTTATGTTTTGATTCGTGAAACAACCACGTATATTTCACTATTAATCAAGCAATATTAAAATTACCGAGTTACCAAGCAAGTTCACTATACTTAGAGCCAAAGCAAACCGAGTTACCAAGTCTAATTTAGCTTTAAGCATGCATTAAAATCATAATTCTACTCTAACTGTCCTAGTTAACAATATCAAGTTACCAAACATTGATTCGACTAGGTGGATTATTCAATTTACCGTCTAACTCTCACGGAGTTACCACGTGAAAATCAATTAAGTTTATCTCTACGTTAGCTACTCGCAAAGATAATGAGATTACAATCGTAAATAATCCATAACAATGAAAGAATACGTGAGATTAAGCTAAAACATGAATCACAATCATCAAAACATGGTATTTAGATCAAACCCTAGCTACACCAAACGAGAATTCCCAGCAAATAACGTTTAGCTACTATTATTCATACTCAAAACGACAAGTTTCATGAGTTTAAACATAAAAATCAAGAAAAGAGAAGAGTTGAGAATCCAAACGGATGATCCAAAGCTCCTAAGCTCTCCCAATAGCTTCTTGATCTCCCAAAAGTGTTTCTAACGTGAGGAACTACTGAAAAAGTCGACCTAGAATGTTTAAATACGTTCCATAATACGATTACAAAGTTTGGATAAACTACGAAAAAGCCCCGTACAAAATTCTGCATTCCAGCGATGTCTTCGTACGAAGACATTTGTCTTCGTACGAAGAGTCTTCGTACGAAGACATTTTCTTCGTACGAAGAGTCTTCGTACAAAGACAAATGCTCTTCGTACGAAGGTCTTCTTATGTAGATACTGCAAGCTTGTTTGAGAAGACTTTCTTCAGCACCCGAAATTTGGCTAAGTGTTTTGTCTTCGTACGAAGACCTCCTTTTTCAGCTTCATTCTTTGACTTTCTCCTTCCTTCTTTTGACTTTTCTCTTGCTTCCTTTTACCTTTCCTTTGAGTTCCTTTCTTCCGAAGTTCGTTTCCATCTCCCGCATGATCCTCCAAGCCCTGTTTTCCTGCGAATTACAACACAAAAAACACAACCCGCGATCATATCACAATAAAAGCTCAAATAACTAAAGAAACGCCCGGATTTAACAAGTAAAGCACATGAACTCACATTATCACATTTTAGCTCAATTTACTCAAAAGACGACGAATTCTCCATGATGAACACGCAAAAAGTAGAAATAAAAGGCATAAAATAACTCCGAAAACGGAGTTATTAGAAACCCCATGAGCTTTCGAATATAGAACTGCTGATACGGTGTCTGAATAACCTGGGACAGCAACTCCTTCAAACTGCGCTTATCGTTGCGGATGATAAACTCTCGACCCAGCAGATACTGGCGCCATTTCTGCACTGCCTCAACGACTGCATATAATTCCTTATGATAAGTAGAAGCCGCGCGTAAGCGAGGACCTAGCTTCTTACTGAAAAAAGCTAACGGGTGACCCTGCTGCATAAGTACCGCTCCGACCCCTTTCTCAGAGGCATCAGTCGACAACACAAAAGTCTGTGTAAAATCTGGTAAGCTAAGAACAGGGGCTGATGTCATGGCCTCTTTCAAGGCAAGAAAACTCTGCTCAGCGGACGACGACCATGTGAACGCCTCCGTATTAAGAAGGTCTGTCAACGGGGAAGAAATGGTGACGTAATCACGTATGAAACGCCGATAGTACCCTGTGAAACCCAAGAAACCGAGCAACTGCTTCACAGTAACGGGGGTCGGCCAGTCTAACATGGAAGCGATCTTCTGTGAATCAGCCTGCACCTGACCATTAGTGATGATATGGCCCAAGTAGTCGACGCTGGTCTTGCCAAAAGAGCATTTGGATAATTTCATATAAAAAGAATGATCGGAGAGGATACGAAGAACCTCATCCAAGTGTTGAGCATCTAGCTCCATCGTGGTACTGTAGACAAGAATGTGATTACGGCAGAGGGAGCATAGGCCGAAAAATCCGATTCATGGCGGCCTGAAATGTGGACGGAGCATTGGTCAAACCGAATGGCATGACGAGGAACTCAAATTGGCCATCGTGAGTACGAAAGGCTGTCTTCTCAATGTCGGTGGAGTGCATGCGAATCTGATGATACCCCGAACACAAATCCAATTTTGTAAAATAGCGGGCTGCCCCTAGCTTGTCAAACAACTGATCAGATGTAGGGATGGGAAAGTGATCCGGAATAGTGGCGGCATTAAGCGCGCGATAGTCAACACAGAAACGAAAGGTACCATACTTCTTGTGAACCAAAAGAATCGGCGAAGAGAATGCACTGTTGCTGGGCTGAATGACCCCCTGTCTGAGCATATCCTGAACCTGCCGCTCAATCTCTATCTTCTAGAAATATGGATAGCGATATGGGCGCACATTGACTGGTATAGACCCTGGTAGTAAATGAATACGGTGGTCCCACTCACGAGAAGGTGGTAAACCAGTGGGGACGGAGAAAAGTGCGTGATGCTGTGAAAGAACATGAAGCACCTCGGCCGGTAGATCAACAGGAAAGTCCCCCTCGAGAGGTAGTGGTGGCTCCTCGACAGAAACAGCCAAAAGCTCATAAAAATCGACGTGTGGATCTGTCGAACACTGGATTGAGATAGGACGTGGCCCATGATCAACCCCATTCAGAACTAGTTGTTGTCCCTTCCAAACAATTTCCATGGTCAGTTTGCTATTATCGTGCAAAATTTTGCCCAAAGTCTGGAGCCACTGAACACCTACGACAGCGTCAATGCTGTGAACTGCCAATAAATATAAATCCACATCGAAAACCGTACCCTGAATGGTCAGCGGTGTGTTGGGAAAATAATAATTGCAACAGAGCGATTCCCCATTACCCACATATACTCGAAATGGCGGCACTGGATGAAGTACTAGGGACAAGTGCTCATCCATAACAGGGTGAATAAAGTTATGAGTGCTACCCCCATCAATGAGAACCTACACGCAAACATCTCCAATAGTGCCAGTCAATTTAAGAGCGCGAGGCTGTGTAGTACCTGACAGGGTATTGAGATGCGAGAGATTGTCCAAAATAATGCCCGGATCATCCTCATCAGAGCGTAAGTGCATATCGGTCTCGTCATCATCCCCAGAGCATAAGAGCAGAAACTGTGGCTTACAGTGATGGCCACGTGTATACTTCTCGTCACAATTATAACACAATCCCTAACGGCGACGCTCGGCCTGCTCTGCTGGCGTAATCTTCCTGACCCGTGGGTTCGGTGAACCCGTGGTGGTGGCCAAAGGGTTGGTTAGACCCGTGGCTGGTGCCGGTGAAGAGTGGCCTGTCCGTGTGGCTACAGGTTTCCAGAAACGCTTTGGTGGCAGAAAATAGGACTGTAATAACTCTTCCTGTCCCGCCGAAAGTTCTCGAGCTAGGGCGAAAGCTTCGGGTAGTGTCAGTGGGTTGTGCAATGTTTACTCGCGTCGTAGGGGCTACTTTAACCGGGCGCGGAAAAGGGACACTAGAACCGTTTCTTCCACACCCGAAATCTTGTGCAACGCGCGTTCAAAATCCGTTTGATATGCCATAAGAGTGGAAGTTCGCTGAATTTAAGATAACACACCCAAGTAGTCTTCAAAGTGACCGGGATCAAAACAGATCTTGACGGCGTTCAAGAAGTCCATTCATGTAGCAATCGGGTTATTGGATTGGTAATATCAAAACCAATCGGAGGCCGGATTGTCGATGAGAATTCCCACAAACTGTAACCAATCCGGTTCCGTCGCGCGGTAGTAATCGAAATACTTTTGTATTCGAAAAATCCATCCAACCGGGTCGTCCCCATTGAAACGGGGCAAATCGACCCGCATTCGCGGATTGGGGTCAGTACCCCCAGCTGGTGTAGGACGCGATGGTGGAGGTTTCCAGGTGGCTAGGTGAGCACTAGGTTCAAAGGGTGTTTGGTACCCACTGATTGCAGATGGTGTTTGGTGCGCATTTGTTGCAGAGGGGGTGAGTTGCGCGTTGTGTGCAGAGGCGCGAACAGGGTGTGGCAAAGGCGCTAGGGTTGGCGGCGCCTGTGTATTGGTGTCACGGTTGAGAAATTGCCGGACAGCGTCGCGAATCTCGGCTATTTCTGTGTTGTGGCGGCGCTCGTTGGTGTGGATCGCGACTTGCAGATTCGTGATCGCTGCAAGGGTATCTTCGTGGGAGTAGCTCTGAGCGGTGGCCGTCGCAGACACTGGGTTCTTGCCACGGTCAGAGGTTTCCTCTGCCATGATCTCCGGCGAGGAGGATGAGGGTTCGTCGCGGTTGTACGGCCGACGAAAACCAATGAAAGCACCAGAATGTTATCGCTGGTAACTTCACGATGCAGAGTGAACAAACGAACCAAAAAAAACAAACGAGAGAGAGAGAGTTTGAGGGTAAATACTTTCTTAATGTCTTTATAAAATATTACACCTCTTTTATACCCCTATCCCTGTCGGTTCGATCTAGTCCTAATCCGAGTAAAGAAACGAAAAGAAACTCCGGATTTAATAAAGCATCGCACAATTCATCAAGTCCAATAATCATAAAAAATATAATGAAAACATAATGAAAATACTAAAGTAAAATACTAGACTAGCGTTTCAGCTTTGGCTGAACGTAGTCTTTCAAGTATGATGGTACAGCCATCGTGCGCCTGACCCGAGCCCTTGGTTGCTCGCTAGAAACGTCTGACCCATCGTCTAATATACTCCCATCACGAGGGGGGTGTAATAGAACCCGTAACATGCTCACCATTAGGGTCTTCACATCTATGCAACAAATCAACAGCGTCGACGACACCAAACCTTAGCATACTGTCTTGGGAGAATTCGTCGGTCTTTCAGACATGATCTCTTAAATGAAATCCATGAGAAAATAGTACAAACCAACCACCTTAATGGAAGAAACATACACATAGACATTAGTGATGACTATAGAAACAAATAACGAAACAATGTCTGTTCGGAAACAAATTAGTGGTGTATTTATCAAGAACGATGTGCATATATAACTGCATAGAGAATTTGAAATTGATGAACAAAATCATTAAATCAATAGATGTATAAACACATTAACATGAGGATCTTTAGAGCAGTAGAATATGAAAAACTCACCCGCCACCATCACTTTTTTTTGTTATAATACCCTCACGCGAATCTTGAATTAGAAGAATGATCCGGAAGAAAGAGCAAAGGCCGACGATCAGCGATTTAATTGATTCCAACAGTTTTCATGTTTGGAGGAGTCCTTGGTATTGTAGTTTGGAGAGACACGTACTTTGGAGAGAGACATTAGGGAACGTAGGGAACGTTTCTTCAAGAAGTGGTGTCTTTTGGTGAAATTGTGTAGCTCTATGAAAATAAATACATAAAGTTTTGGAGTTTATTGGGTCATTTTATGATTATTTTGTTTATAAGAGGTCTTTCAAGGATAAACGAATCAATTATTATTATTTATCTATACACATTAGTCTATTATATATCAAGGTATCTTTACTATTTTGTGCGAATCATAGACTCGTCTTAGCAGTTGCAAGTATGGTTGTGTTGTCTCTACATGCTCGTAGTCCTTATCAAACTCGAGATCACAGAGAACTAGCAACAGTACGTCATCCCCTGACGAAACCAGGTATGGATGATAGAACTTGTCAAACTTTGGCACAGCTATGTATGTTTGCTGGTGCATTTTGAAGGATCATCACAAAGGTTAAAAGGTATGTATATCCTTGATACGGGTCAAGCGTATAGTAGAAGTCAACATTATTATTATGATTATTAGTATTGTTTATTGAATTGTTTATTTGGAGTTAATTAGTTATTTACGTTAATTATTTAGTTAAATAATGATCCGGCCTTGTCAAGCCCGTAAAAGTCTAGGGTTAGGATTTAGTATTTCTATTTAAACAAGTTGTAGTCCTCTATTATTTTTATCAGATGAATAGAACAAAATTTCTTCGTTTGATCAACTCTTAGATTGTTAGGAAAAGTGCCGTAGGCTCAGCTACGTGGTCAGTTTTTGACGATTTTCACAGAATCGTTACAACCCGTTGCCCTTTGGTAACAAATTGGTGCTTTCATTGTTTTTCACCAATCAGCTGATGAAATCGATGACGAACAAAGGAAGAATTTCTGCAAATCTTGGCGAACGACGTCTCGAGACCCGAATCGTTGTTCTTGAGAACAAGTTCGACGCGTTCGAAGCCCGGTTCGACGCCCTAGAAGCACGGCTGCCTTCGCCTGATTTCCCGGCCAACCACCGGCAACCGACGGAACAGCCCCAAAAATAGGCGATTTGTGCGTCCCTTTCCGGCGTACAACCATCACCTGTGAAGTCCGACGATATTGCAGCAGAACAGGAGGTTGAAGTTTTTGATTTTGTGGCGGATAAGCACAAATCCAGGAGGAAACCCATGCCGATCCGATCCCGATTGTGCAACCAGCCCCACAATCACTGTCGGAAATCCCAACCATGAAAACAAGCAACATCGATTCCGGCGACCCACAGCCGGCGAACCCGCAACAGACCCCACTCCAGCCGTCGAAGAAGCCGCCTCGTCCTGCCCCGCCCGACGAAGCCATCTCCACCAGATCCGAAATCGCCGCTGTCGACCTCGCCCCCTGCCCAGGCGTTTCCGACGGCTTCCCCAACGCCGGCGCCGTCTCCAGCGGCGTCTCTGTCACCGGCGAAGGAGCAATTACCGTTCGGCGCCGCCATCATGTTGGAATTGTGCCCTAGAGGCAATCAATTAATTGTGGCATTTGTGGATTTACGATTGATTATGTTATCGATATGGAGATATGTTAACATGAATGAAGTCCTTAGAATATAAGTGTTATATTCTTGAATATCCCTAGTCAATTATAATGATTAATGGGACAATCATCTATAGACTAGTATGGGGTTGGATTGATATGGAGATATCATGATCTAACACATGGGTATGCATTAGGAGTAATGGCATACTGGATTGACCCATCTCCGAGAAGGCTACATACACGTTATGTTAAGTCACAAGCGCTTCTCGCGGTGCAACGGTATTGTCATCCTTAGACTTGAAGTCACTAGATTATCTAGTTGTGGATTATTGTGATCTTGGTAGCGTTAAACGCTACACCGTAACTGGGTAGTTATAAAGGCGTGTACTGGATACAATAAGAAGCAAGCTTAGAGATCGTAGTGGACGTAGATAGAATTTGTCCCTCCCACATAACGGGAGCAAATATCCTAGGCCACTCGAGGGATAGTGCTTATAAAATGTCTGGCCAGACTCAAATAAATCAATATAGGATATTGATGTTATTTGCACGAATAAGGCTATTCCCAGGATCGAGAAACTATAGATTGGATATACGAGTGTGACTTGTATGTCTCGTGTCCAATCCAGATATTGAGACAAAGGGATGAGACAAATACTTGCACAAGGTTTGTCATGATGACTATTCTTTTTGTTGGCTAGAATGGATGTCTTGCTAGAGGCCGCTCCATATTAGTAAATAGTTACTACCAACTAAATAGAACCTATGGGGTCACACGCCATATAGGGGTGAACTAGACATGGGAAATAATTAATTAATATGATTAATTAATTAAAAGGATCAAATCGCAACAACTTGCTAACTTAGTAGGACTAATATGCAAGTTGGACTAATCCATGTATAGACATGATTAGGATTTGCCAAGGTGGCCTAATTCATGTAGAGACATGAATAGGATTAATTTGCAAAATAGAACTAATCCATGTATTGACATGATAAGGACTATTTTTGCAAATGGGGACTAATCCGAACTTGAGTAGGATTATGAGGGGTTCTTTATGTAGTAGGACAAGGAGTTGTTGGACTATATAAAGAACACTCCTAGCTTATTTTTCTCTCTACACACACCCATCTATTTGATAGAGGAAAGGAGAGAATAAAGCAAGGAGAGTGCAAATCCCAAACAAGGGCCGAACCCCCTTGGGACCGCCGCCCCCTACCCGTCGGCCTAAAGGGTGCCGCCCCACCTTTGGCACTCCATTGTTGGCGATTTCTTCGTCCTCTTTCATTCTTCCTAGCTAGCACAAGGGAATTGGAGGGTCTAGATCTCACCTCTAGGCGTGGATCAACCGTAGAGACGTGACACTATTCGCGTTTGAAGTCATCAAGGAGAACCCAAAGGTGTGTTTATGATTTCTAACCCTTACCATCGTTATGTCTCTTGACTTGTGATCCTTGGAGGGTTTTGCATGGTTTATGTTTGTTTATGCTTCCGTTGTGCAATCCATGAATCAAAACCCTACAGTGGTATCAGAGCCACAGGTCGTAGAGCATAAACGTGGTTTATGTGTTACGTTTTAGTTGTTTTACACCTTAAATTGATTGTTTATCGCGTAAAACAAGACAAATCAAGCATGGGATGCAATTTGTCAATAATCTATCATAACAAGATCTAATTTTTGCATTGGATGCATGAATTAGTGAGTTTGAGAAATTTTAGGATCTTAGATCTAGGGTTTGGGCATCCTTGGGGAAGAAGGAGTTCTTTCCATACAAGGAAACAACCAAACTTGGGCACCAAGCAAGGGAGTTGTTTTGGAAACAACTCCCAAAGGAGGTTCGGCCCCCCTAGGGGACCGCCCCTCCTTGCTTGCCGCCCAAGGAAGGCCGCCCTAGGGGCCGGGGCAGCCCTAGCCTGCGGCCTAGCCGCGTGGGCTAGGGGCCGGCCGGCCCTAGGGCCTTGCGGTTCACCTTTTTGGGCCCGGGCAATTGGATTGTTGGGACCATGGATCGTTTTAACCCTAGAATATCCTAAAATCAATTAAAAATTGACCAAGCGCGTTAAAATTGGATTTTAACTGTTTATGTGCAATTCGCATGGTGATTGGATATGGCCTTAGGATGTGGTTTGATGTGGATGTTTAATTTTGTGGTTTGGTTTTACGGCCTGCGAGCTGATCAATTAATTGTAATAATTAATTAGGATTTTATGGCCTGCGAGCCATTTTTTTCTCAACTTGTGAGATTTATTTTATTTAGTATAGAAGTTAGCTAGTGCTAGATAAAGTAGATTGTTAGCCAAGATTGGAGAAAAGAAGCCCAAAGCCAAAAGGAGCCACAAAAGATGGAGCATGAAGCATTCCACATGACTATGAAGGATGGACCAAAAAGATCAAGACGCATGGAGATGTGTTTGCTTTAGGGTTCATAGATAATTCCATTGGCTTGGAATTATCTTAGTTAGAAAAGGCCATATCCACATCACGTTTAATTTCTGTTTTGTGGTTGTTTACTTTATTATCTTATTATTGTGTGGTTGGTGTATGGATGATGCATGCAATTAGGATAATAAGATAATTAGACAACCCGGATCTATTATTTGGAGTTGTGCCCAAACTCAAATAGATAGATTAGTTGATTTTGATCAACAAAAACAATTAAAATTGAATTTAAAATCCCTCAAAAATTCAAATATTGTGTTCTTGCCTTCTCGTTATTTAAACACTCATTATCATCATTATTTATCAAGCTCGTGCGTGCCAAAGCATGGAGACTTGGTTCATAATGATGGAATGCGATGGCACGTAACAATGTGCAATTGTTTAGATAAGAGGTTTAACACAACTAGGCTATTAATTTTATTAAGAAACCTAGAGGCAATCAATTGGGATTATCCATATGGATGGATAAATAAGGAGTTATTTGCCCAATTGAACCAAGAGTTGCATATGGGATGCAATTGGAATTGTTCCTACCTAAAGTAGTCAAATTATGGGTGACTTGCCAAAGCAAGCTCATAAGGAGATGAAACATGGATCTTGGCCCACTAGAAAATATAAGGATATTTTCCGCATTAATATCTTGAGGGTTATTAATCCGTAGTAAAATAGTGGGAGCTATATTTGACAATTTAAATCCTTGTTGAATATAGTTATACGTCACAAACTTTGCATAATCCTATTATGTTGAATACCCATGGCATGAAACAAATAAAAATGCGACTCTATCTATTTCCTAGACTGGTATAAAATTGAGAATTGTTCTCAAATAAAAGAGAAATTGTTGTACATCGTAGAACATAAAGATCTCTTCCTACCAACTACCAAAACACACTAAAACCTAACGGAAGGGACATCAAAGAATGGTTCTTTGGATGTGACTTGCCTCATGTTAGCTGCCATGAACTCTGAGCTCTAGAGGCAAGAAGAGAGACATGGAGAAGTATGATATGATCATACATTGAAAGAAGCTCTTTCAAAAGAGGGAGCTAGACATGAAAGGTTTGAAGTGTTGCTCCACTTTGGGTTATGCAAATATACTAATTCAACATGATTGAAACATTAGTGAATATGCATTATCTATGAGATAGATTGAGAATAAACGGTTATTCACCCAAGTGGACCAAGAATTGCATTGGATGCAATTATAGTTTTGTTTTAATGTTGATTTACTCAATATGATTGAAAAATCACTAAACAAAACACTAATAATGGGCAGGGGCAAAGTTATTAATGGATAACAACATGGGTAAGGGCAAATAGTTTGCGCCGACCCCAAGGGTATAAAGCAAGCTTGTTGCTAAAACCTAGTTGCCTCGAAGTCCCATAGGTAGTGTAGAGGAAGAGAAACTACCCAAAGTACCTGGAAGTAAATAATAAAGGAATTATGAATTCCGATTTGGGTATTTTTGTTATATAAATCAATGTGTCTATCTCATCATCATAAGTATATGATACTAGATGAAGATCTCACATTTATAGAATTGTGGAGGACCTGAAGAGACGAAGACAATTGGATAAGGAAGAAATAATCCTACACGTGGGGCTATGAAGCAAAGGGTTGCTGAAAAGCCGTAGAGAATTATTTCTACCTTTAAGAAATTGTTCATGAATTATACAAAAGCGATAATGTCCCTACTATGAGTAGGACCATTGTCATAGTTTCTTTTTTGGACAAGAAAGCTCCTTATCATAATAAAGGACAAATGTTGTTCCATTTATTATGATATGCATTATTGTAATGCAATTTTGTCTAAGTGGATTCCATATCCATGATCATGATAATTTCATCTATAACATTAATACCTAGAGGTTTGCATATAATGATATGAACTTCACTTATCTTTAGCATTATCGTTTAGGCCTCATAAATAAGAGATACATATCTAGAACCCCATGAGGATGGATTTCTGGAACTCATTTGATTATTGAATCATATGAGACATGTAAGACTTATTAGGCAAAGATATGATCTTTTGGGAATCATACATATTGATGTATGAAGGCCGCTAAGCACAAATGCTAAAGATGGTTTTCAGTACTTCATCATATTTACTGATGGGATCAGAGAAATATGGATTTGTGTATCTTATGAAGAAACAAATCAGAATCATTTGAATTGTTCAAAGGTATTCAGGAATGAAGTAGAGAACCAGCTTGGCAAAAGTATTAGGGCTCTACGATTGGATCATAGAGGAGAGTACTTGAGCCAAGAGTTCGACAACAATCTATGGGAGTGTTGGATATGATCCAACACTCGCTCCACCTAGCACGCCACAAAGGTTTGGCGTGTCTAAGAGGAGATTTCGGACCTTGTAGGACACGGTTCGGTCCATGATGAGTCAAACAGAACTTCCAGTTTACTTTTGGGGCTATGTTCTAATTACAGCAAATTTCGCCCTTAACCTTGTTCCATCAAAAACGGATTATGAATAACGCCATATGAGATATGGACTAAGAAAGTGTCCTAGTATGTCATTCATAAAGATTTGGGGTTATGAAGTTTATGTAAAAGAGTTTACAAATAAACTTGGACCCAAGTCGGATAAATGTTTTGTGGAATATCCTGAAAAGGATATTATTTCTACAACCCAATCGAGAACAAACTGTTTGTTGCTCGAACTACAGTGTTTCTAGGTAGAGATTGTCTCTAAGAGAAACAGTGGGAGGACAGTAGAACTTGAAAATTTCAAGAACCACAATAGAACATTGATCCGTTTGATGGAACATGAGCAGGATCACAAGGTGTTGTGGAGTTACCTACTCAGAAAACACAAGAACCTCGTAAGTTAGGTAGGATATATCAAGGGACTAGAGAAATAAGGATTTCTCATAACCCATGATATATTGCTCATAAAGATGAGCCTACAACCTACGAGATGGTCACGAATGGGCCATACTCACTGAAATGGCTTGAAGCCATGAGATACGATATGGAATCCATGTATACCAACAAAGTATAGACTTTGGTGGAACCACCTGAAGGGTAGGACCCATATGGTGCAAGTGGGTTATGAGGAAACCAACATGGATGGTAATATTATTACCTTTAAGGGAAAATTGGTAGGAAAGGGATTTCATGAGAGCTCATAGTATAGACTATGACAAATTCTTTCCCCAATTGTGATGCTTAAATCCATTCGCATCTTTCTTGTAGCAATATATTTATAGATTTGATCAAGCTTCTAGGAGTTGGAATCTTCAAGTGGATAATATAATCAAAGGAGTTTGGTTCCATCAAAATTGAAGATGAGACTTGTGTTTACAAGAAGGTTAGTGAGAGCATAATTACGTTTCTGGTCTTGTATGTGGAGACATACTTAATCATTGGGAATGTTGCCCCTACTTGGCAGTCTTACGTAGATTGACTAGGGAGTTGACTTTCTAATGGTAGACTTAAGCGAAGCAACTTGTGAAGATCTATTGAGGTAGATCAAGATGGTTGTATAGCTTAGGTCATAGTACATAAATTGACAAAGGTGTTGAAATGGTTCAACAAGGAAAGAATATTGATTCTTACCTATGTCACATGGAATTAGTCTTTGGAAGGCTAATTGTCTTACCAATTAGATTGGGAATGGACCGTATGAATTAGATTCACGAGATACGCCATGAGATGTACTAGGCCAGACGTGTCATAAAGCATGACACAAAGATACCAGTCATATCCGGGTGAGAGTCACTGGATAAAATATCAAGATTATCCTTTAGTACTTGAGAAGCACTAAGGATGAATTATTGATAAATAGATAATATGAAGAGTTTGCTGTAAGGGGTTACAGTGATGCGAACTTCAAATCTGACAAAGAAGATTTCAGATATAAGTCAAGTTTTGAGTTTTGCCTTAGTGGGAGCGACTGTGAGCTGGAAAGGTTCCAGGCAAGATTCAGTCACTGATTCTAACATAGAGGACTGAGTAAATTAATGCATAAGATGCATTTATTCAGAATATTCAATCTCAATCAAATTGTTGATGGAGGAGATGTGAATATTTGCAAGGTGCCAGCATATGTCTCGCCCCTACGCAGTGTAAGCGTGGAGGGCCGCGCTGGATCAATAGGCATATGATGCAGGAGATTGACTCTAGTGCAAGTGGGAGACTGTTGGAATTGTGCCCTAGAGGCAATCAATTAATTGTGACATTTGTGGATTTACGATTCATTATGTTATCGATATGGAGATATGTTAACATGAATGAAGTCCTTAGAATATAAGTGTTATATTCTTGAATATCCCTAGTCAATTATAATGATTAATGGGACAATCATCTATAGACTAGTATGGGGTTGGATTGATATGGATATATCATGATCTAACACATGGGTATGCATTAGGAGTAACGGCATACTGGATTGAACCATCTCCGAGAAGGCTACATACACGTTATGTTAAGTCACAAGCGCTTCTCGCGGTGCAACGGTATTGTCATCCTTAGACTTGAAGTCACTAGATTATCTAGTTGTGGATTATTGTGATCTTGGTAGCGTTAAACGCTACACCGTAACTGGGTAGTTATAAAGGCGTGTACTGGATACAATAAGAAGAAAGCTTAGAGATCGTAGTGGACGTAGATAGAATTTGTCCCTCCCACATAACGGGAGCAAATATCCTAGGCCACTCGAGGGATAGTGCTTATAAAATGTCTGGCCAGACTCAAATAAATCAATATAGGATATTGATGTTATTTGCACGAATAAGGCTATTCCCAGGATCGTGAAACTATGGATTGGATATACGAGTGTGACTTGTATGTCTCGTGTCCAATCCAGATATTGAGACAAAGGGATGAGACAATTACTTGTACAAGGTTTGTCATGATGACTATTCTATTTGTTGGCTAGAATGGATGTCTTGCTAGAGGCCGCTCCATATTAGTAAATAGTTACTACCAACTAAATAGAACCTATGTGGTCACACGCCATATAGGGGTGAACTAGACATGGGAAATAATTAATTAATATGATTAATTAATTAAAAGGATCAAATCGCAACAACTTGCTAACTTAGTAGGACTAATATGCAAGTTGGACTAATCCATGTATAGACATGATTAGGATTTGCCAAGGTGGCCTAATTCATGTAGAGACATGATTAGGATTAATTTGCAAAATAGAACTAATCCATGTATTGACATGATAAGGACTATTTTTGCAAAAGGGGACTAATCCAAACTTGAGTAGGATTATGAGGGGTTCTTTATGTAGTAGGACAAGGAGTTGTTGGACTATATAAAGAACACTCCTAGCTTATTTTTCTCTCTACACACACCCATCTATTTGATAGAGGAAAGGAGAGAATAAAGCAAGGAGAGTGCAAATCCCAAGCAAGGGCCGAACCCCCTTGGGACCGCCGCCCCCTACCCGTCGGCCTAAAGGGTGCCGCCCCACCTTTGGCACTCCATTGTTGGCGATTTCTTCTTCCTCTTCCATTCTTCCTAGCTAGCACAAGGGAATTGGAGGGTCTAGATCTCACCTCTAGGCGTGGATCAACCGTAGAGACGTGACACTATTCGCGTTTGAAGTCATCAAGGAGAACCCAAAGGTGTGTTTATGATTTCTAACCCTTACCATCGTTATGTCTCTTGACTTGTGATCCTTGGAGGGTTTTGCATGGTTTTATGTTTGTTTATGCTTCCGTTGTGCAATCCATGAATCAAAACCCTACACATCACAGTCCCCATCGCCGACTATCTGAGCTCCTCCCATGGTCTGCATAGCTCCTCCTCTGTTTTGCCCCCCGTCGCTCTCCCCGCTCGGTAAACACAAAAAAAAACCCCCAATTTCAGTTTGTGCCTTTTCAATTTTGTTTTCCGATTGCTCCAAGGCCGTCATCTGAATAATTTGAGGATGTGGGTTTTATATGTTATGGTGCATCAGTGATGGTCAAATGGAGAAGAGAGTGAAACTTAAAATTTTGTTTTTGGATCTGGGGTAACTTTGCAAGATCTGAAATCCAGTGGGGTTGTTGTGTATGTACTGAAACTAAAAGGGGATATGTTTGTATGCTAATAAAACTAGGGGATATGTTATTTTGAAAATCCATTTTATCTTATATATTAATTATTTGTAATCTAAATTGTTTCTAACATAGTATAAACTCGTATTTTCTTGCATTTACACACACTATTAATTATAACTTTAGAAATCATTTTTGAAAATAAATTTATAATCTTATAAGTGTTGAATTGGGACTTTTATAAGTATAATATTTATATTTTCTTAAAAACAACTGAAAAGCATTGTTTTTGTGTCTATCAGAAATTAATACTCTTTTCACGTAATAACATTGTTTTCACTAACATAACTTTTATGATAAAGAAAGCCGACTTTTAACGTAATTAAAATAGCTATCTTTTATAATTATAAATATTAGCCACTATAAATATTCTAGTATTATTAAATAAAGTTTTCTTACCTCAATTATTACTTTTTTTATGTTTTTAAGCCGCCGTTTCTTATTAAATGTATTTTTCCTAAACGTGCGGGTCGTAGCTAGTAAAATATAATTTCTTTGACATTTTTTGGTGGTTCACTTTCATTCATATAGGGCATAATTACATTTGTTGTATGAGTTCGGTCACGTGTTAATGTTAGGACTATATGACTATTGTAGATTTCGAGTTCGTAGACGATCAATTCGTTGAGGATTTATACTACTAGTTTTGTTGCTATTGTGTGCCGCGCTCCCTTCACATCCAAGTAAGTTCATATGTGCAGCTTTTACTATCAAAATGTGCTTACTAGTGAAACTGTCTTTATACCTGTTTTGTATAACTCCTGTTCTCAGTTTTGTCAAACCCCTGATTTGGAAAGTACTTGTGGAAATTACTGTTTTAGAAATCAATGGTTCGAGTTGTTAACAACGAGAGGTTAATTTCACTCTAATAGAAATAGGGCGATGTACAGAGGTTGCGTGTGAAGGTTCATGCCGGAGGCGCCAGGACGCGAACCTCCATTTCATTATGTTACGGCTTAGGCCGGAGGCGCCAGGACGCGAATTTCCAGTTCATTATGTTACGGCTCAGGCCGGAGGTGCCAGGACGCGAACCTCCATTTCATTATGTTATGGCTCAGGCCGGAGGTGCTAGGACGCGAACTTCCATTTATTCGTGAAAGCTATAGAGTACTACCTATGCTAGTGTGGGTCACAACAGTGTAGGGGTGTCGACACTTAAGGTCTTTTAGCTATGGTTTGAGCGGGGTTGCGAAGGGTAGCCCTTAACGCTCGGGGTGAAATGGGATTTGTGATATCCCAAGACGTACCTCTATTTGTGATGTTTAATATTGCATCGTGACCTCTCTGAATACATCGTTCCTGCTGGGCCTTATGTGCTTCAGCTGAATTAATATCCAATTAAATAGTTTCGGTTACTTGTTACGATTCTAATTCTATTTCTAAAGCTTGTTTTTAAACTTATATTAGTTAGAGCCCAATCATCTGTTTCCACGTGCAATAGAATGCTCTTACTCAGTTTTTACTGACTTAAAATTTTCCTGCGGTCGGCTTTGTCTATTGTAAAACCCGCAGGTTGGCATCGAGGTGGGGGAAACGCGCACACATGGTGAAGCTTAGGAGTTTAACTGCAAATAAAGTTTCTTTAAATTTTATCACTTAGACGTTTCAGACGATGTTATTTCAATGTTATTTCTTTGTTTCGAAACGTTGTTGGAGGGTTTTCTCCTTTTTATTTATAAATAATGTACTTGAATTTTGGTTGAGTTGTTCTATCTGTGAACCGTGGTCCTTCGGGCTGTTTCATTTAATATAATTAAGATTTCATAAGATTGACTTGGGAGCAAAAATAATTAAAATTTAATTATTAATATGACAAGTAATTTTTCTACGTATATATGTAAATAAACAATTAAATCATTTCAATATTCTATTATAGGGGTGAGAAATAGGGGGACACTAGTCTTTTTACATCTTTCCATGGAAAGTTAACGGTACCACCGTTACAACAAATTGAAAGTATAGGTAATGCGGATGCTGCAATTGAAAATATGAGTATTAAATCCACAAAAAATCAAACAATGGGTACCACCAATGCAATTTAGCCTAACTTAAACTGCACCAAAAAAGTTTTAGCAACAAATTAAATTACACATTAAAAGTTGTAGAAGTGACTAAGTTGAAAATTAGATAATATCCCCTCCAAGAAAAATAGTAACCTACTGAAAATAGGGCATGTCCAAGTTTTTTCAAAAAATAAGCTCGTAAATGTTAAAGATCACGTTGAGATGACCAATAATTGTAATTCTCTTTCAGCATTTCTCTCTTAGGAACTGTTTGGTTCGAGTAAAATGTTTTACAATGACAAATATTCTACGCGTAAAATAATTTATGCGAAAAAGTTTTCAATGCCATTAATTTCTCGTGTTTAGTTGACGCTTGCCAAAACAGTAGGCCGTGACGGAGGTAGGTGGTAGTGGTGGAGGTGTTGGTATGAGTTGTTGTGCTTCTTCACTCTCCGGAAAATGACTTACGGATTTGAAATGTGCAAATCATTTTACATCATTCGAGAGAAAACATTTTACAGGAAAATATTTTACATCCAACCGAACAGCACCAAAATACCAGAACAAGGGAAAACATTGTACATGAAAATGTTTTACCACCAACCAAACGGAGCCTTAACGTAAATCATTGTGTAATCTGCTAAAATAATCATCCTTCATCTCATTTTGAAGTTCACTTTTATATTTTAATATTTAACTACTTTCACTGCCAAAGGTTAAAAAACAAAATAGTTATAATAATTCTAATATGCTAAAGTGTTCTTTCAAATGAAGCCTACTCTATCTATCAATAAGGGTAAACAATAGATGGTAAACATGCTTAATAAATAGTCGGAGAGTATGGGTCTTAGAATTTCTTGTCTTCTCAGCAAGCAAATTGACATTGATATGGCCAAAGTGTCAACAAAGTGTTTCCTGGTGCAAATAGAGATTATCATATTATCAGATATTTTATGATACTAAAAAATGATAATTCAATCATTTCTGAATTATATGGTGTATAAATTCAGGGGGAGTTATACTGTAAAGATGATGAAAGACATGATTTTTTGAGAGACTTCTTCAAAGATCCAAGTTTTGAAGCTCAAGATTGCCTATAAACCTGCTTTATACTTGCTGACAGTTTCTGAGTTGCAGGCTGCTGGATATTGGATTGAATGTTGTTTAATAAGCATTTATACTGTCTCTCACAAATATTCTTGACCTTCTATATTGTGCTAGTAATGCTAGATAAGTATGCATGTTGATATGTGTTGGAATAGGTGCCCTAGAGGAAATCTTTTTAGTATAAATAGTGTTTTTGGCTAGAAACATTCGTTGTATTATTTATACGGATATTTAATATAGTGAAGTCCTTAGATTGCAAATACGTTATTTATCTTAAATATCCCTAGTCAATTATATTGATTAACATGACCATCAAGTATAGACTAGTATGGGTTGAATTGATATGGAGATATCACGATCCAACACATGAGTATGTATTAGGAGTAATAGCATACCGGATTGACCCGTAATGAGAAGGCTACATGCAGGTTGTGTAAAGTCAGTTGTGCTTCTCGTAGTGACAATTTTATTGTCATCCTTAGACTTGAAGTCTCTAGATTCTCTAGTTGTGGATTATTGTATTTTGACATCGTCAAACGCTACACTGTAACTGGGTAGTAATAAAGACGTTCGTCGGATACAATAAAGAAGCAAGCTTAGAGATGGTAGTGACGTAGATAGGATTTGTCGCTTTCACATAACGGGAGTAGATATCCACAGCCACTCGAGGGATGGTGCTCATAGAATGTCTGGCCAGACTCAGATAAATCGATATAAGATACTGATGTTATCTGCATGGATGAGACTATTCCCAGAATCGAGAAACTATGGATTGGATATACGAGTGTGACTTGTATGTCTCGTGTCCTACCAGGTATTGGGGATGAGACAATACTTGCACAAGGTATGTCGGATGACTATTTCTATTAGTTGGGTAGCATTGATGTCTTGCTAGAGGCCGCTATATGTTAGTAATTTGTTACTACCAACTAAGTAGAAACCTATGGGGTCACACTCCCTATGGATTAGACCGGACTAGGGAAATAATTAATATGATTAATAGTTAGAAGGATCAATACGCAATATCTTGAAAAGATAGTAGGACTAATTTGCAAGTTGGACTAATCCGTGTATAGACGGGATTAGGATAGGGGCTTTTATGCAGTCAACAAGAGTTGTTGGACTATATAAAGTGAAAGTGGGTAATGTAGATGTAAACAAGTCAAGTAATACTCTAGAAGCGGGGGGGGGGGGGGGGGGGGGTTGAATAGAGTATGCTAGCTTTTGTCAAAACTCAAGTTTTTGAAACTTTAGTAAAGCAAGCTGTTAATATCTCAAAGCTTTGAAATAGATTTGAGAAGCTGAAAGATATAACAGCAGAGTATAGAGGCTTCAAAGCTTTGATACTTGGAAAGCTCCAAAGCTTTGAGACTTCCAATTCAAACTTTATGTAAAATCAGCAAAAGTAAATAGCAAGGAAACATATATTTTACAGAGTTCAGTCACAGTTAGACCTAGTCTCTGCCTGAGGGATCTAATCCCTCCAGGATTCAAACACAAGTTCTTATTAATCACCCAGATTTAGCCCTAGATCTCAAGCCTAAGTGAGCTACCTTACACTTATACAGCTTGTGGTTACCAAACTATCTAGTTACAGGCTACAACCTGATGAAACAATAAGAACCTCTTGTTGTTCACTTGAACAACCAAACTACTAAGTTTAGTGCGGTTTAAAAATACATAAAAGATGATACAATTAAGTATAGAGAGAAGAAATCAGAAGGAATAAGCTGTTGAAAGCCTAGAAGAGTTCTTCTGGTTTTGAGTGATCTTCAGCCTGCTTGAATTGATTCCCAGAATGATTTGAAGAGCTGTATCTATTTGATCTTTCCAGATTATTGCCCTCTTCAAAAATACAACCTATGTGTCTCTAAATAGTCTCTGTAAATCAAACTTGGCTAGATGTTTTAGTCTGCAACCAACTTGAGATATTTCAGGAACATAATTCCTAAAATATCTCTCATCTGTTAGGCTCCTGTTAACAGCTCAATTTGAGTACATTGCTGATTTGTTTATGGACGTTGGAGAGTCCAACAAACCTGAAAATACTTAGAAAACAAGATCAAACAAATAACATTACAATCTAGCAAAGAGATTTGCTTGAAACAGCAGCTAACAAATAAAAAAATAATCAAGCTAGACTGTCTGCTGATACTTCCGAGTTAACAATTATATTCATTCTCATGAATATATCTAATACCCAATATAGAGTCCACAATAATATACAATAATCAACATGTAACAACATCCAAGTAACACTGAATCCATCAGCACACAGAAAGATAGTTAGAAGAACTTAGCAGTAAAGAGTAACTTGAAAATCTCAAAGCTTTGAAGCTTTGCCTGCTAACTTCTTCAGAATGTGTATTGAATTTTCAATCCAATCAAAACCTGCAGTTATCCACTTAGAATATAGATTACTGAATATAACTATATAACTAAACTAATCATCATCAAAACATAACCAAAACTTGCACAAAATAGTTAGACAAATACAGCATTCAAGAGCTTCTACAGTAACTCAAAGCTTTGAAGCTTTGGTACTTAGCAAATTCTTATGCTTGTGTTTCTGGCTTTCATCATCAAGAAGCTAAGATCTCTGCTTGTATTTTCATATCATAATGTCCATGAGCTCTGACTTATCAATCTCCCCCTTGATGAAAGACAAAACACATTATCTAAACAATTTGATATCCTGCAACTTACAACAGGAGTAAATAAATCACAGAACTTGAAAAAAAAAAACAGAATTGCAAAGACAATCATCATCAGATCCACAAATTATTACACATTGAAAAGTAGATACTAAACATACTAAACATCCTAAAAAAAGTTGATGAAAATGTTGGATCTGTTCAGAGTTTTTTGAAAGAAAATAGAAATAGTAGCCTAAGCTTCAGAACTGAAGAGAATAAGCAGAATAGATAGGTGAGGTTCAAGACTTTGAAGATCCTGTAGACTTTGTTTCTCCTTTGCCTTTTCCCTGAGTCTCTTCTTGTTCTTCTTCTGAGACTTCTGCATCTTCTGCCTCTCCCTCAGCTGGCTCTCCTTGCTCTTCATTCTTCTTTCCTTGAGCTTCCTCAGTTTGTATCTTCTCAACAACCTCATCAACCAATTTTTCCAGATTAAAATCTTCCTATTCAGCTTTCCCTGCAGCAGTGTCCTCATCTTCTACCTCTTCATCAGACTGATCAAAGAGATCCTTTGATGTCAGAACAACAAGAATACGTTTCTTCTTCTTCTGTTTCTTGAGAGCTTCTCCCAGAACTTCCTGTGAATCAATACTAGTCTCTCTGCTCTCTGAATAAGGTAATTTCTCTATAACCAAACCTTTAATGATTAGGTCAAGCTTGTTAAGTGTTGGAATTGTGCCCTAGAGGCAATCAATTAATTGTGACATTTATGGATTTACGATTCATTATGTTATCGATATAGAGATATGTTAACATGAATGAAGTCCGTAGAATATAAGTGTTATATTCTTAAATATCCCTACTCAATTATAATGATTAATAGGACAATCATCTATAGACTAGTATGGGGTTGGATTGATATTGAGATATCATGATCCAACACATGGGTATGCATTGGGAGTAACGGCATACTGGATTGACCCATCTCCGAGAAGGATACATACATGTTATGTAAAGTCACAAGCGCTTCTCGTGGTGCAATGGTATTGTAATCCTTAGACTTGAAGTCACTAGATATTCTAGTTGTGGATTATTGTGATTTTGGTAGCAACAAACGCTACACCGTAACTGGGTAGCTATAAAGGCGTGTACTGGATACAATAAGAAGCAAGCTTAGAAATAGTAGTGTACGTAGATAGAATTTGTCCCTCCGACATAACGGGAGCATATATCCTAGGCCACTCGAGGGGTAGTGCTTATAGAATGTCTAGCCAGACTTAAATAAATCAATATGGGATATTGATGTTATTTGCACGAATAAGGCTATTCCCAGGATCGAGAAACTATGGATTGGATATACGAGTGTGACTTGTATGTCACGTGTCAAATCCGGATATGGGGACAAAGGGATGAGACAATTACTTGTACAAGGTTTGTCAGATGACTATTCTATTAGTTGGCTAGAATGGATGTTTTGCTAGAAACCGCTCCATATTAGCAAATTGTTGCTACCAACTAGATTGAACCTATGGGGTCACACGCTATATAGTGTTGAAATAGATTTGGGAATTAATTAATATGATTAATTAATTAGAAGGATCACTTTGAAACACCTTGCAAACTTAGTAGGACTAATTTGCAAGGAAGGGACTAAATCGAATTCTAGTAGGACTGGAATAGGTCCTTTAGGTAGTTGGCAAGGAATTGTTGGACTATATAAAGGATGATCCTTCCTTCCTTCCCACACTTATGTGCCTTTAGCTCATAACTTGAGTGGGAGAGAAGAAAAGGAGATAGAGCAAGCAAGAAAGAGAGGCGTCCGCCCCCCTTGCCGTCCGCCCCCTCCCATGCCGTCAGCCTCTTGTAGGAAGATCTACCTCTTACTCCGTTCATATCTAGAACAAAGGAGTGGGAAGATCTAGATCTCAACTCTATGCGTGGATAAACTATAGAGACGTGACACAATTCACGTTACAAGTCTTCACAGGAGAAACCCTAAGGTGTGTAACTTGATTTCTTCCCTTACCATCGTTATGTCTCTTGTCCTGTGACCCTTGGAGGGTATTGCATGGATAAATTTGTTTTTCCGCTGCGTATCCATGATCAAAATCGTACAGTGGTATCAGAGCCACATGTCGTAGAGTATAAACGTTGTTTATGTGTTACGTTTTGATAGTTTTACACTTCAAATTTATTGTTTATCGCGTAAAACAAGACAAATCAAGCATATGATGCAATTTGTCAATAACCAATCATAACAAGACCTAGTTTTTGCATTGGATGCATGAATTAGTGAGTTTGGGAAATTTTAGGATCTTAGATCTAGGGTTTGGGCATCCTATTGAAAGAAGGAGTTCTTTTCAAACAAGGAAATAACCAAACTTGGGCAACAAGCAAGGGAGTTGTTTTGGAAACAACTCCCATGGAGGTTCGGCCCCCTAAGGGGACCGCCCCTCCTTTTTTGCCGCCCAAGTAAGGGACGGCCTAGGGGTCGGGGCAGCCCTTGTAACAACCCCCTTATCCGGCTCGGACAAGACCGGGAGGGCGATGCTAAAAGTAACGGAGGAAATCAAAAGCATAACATCCCAACTTATTTATTACATAATATTAAACATCCAAAAAGTCATTAGATATTACATAAGTCTTTCCAAAATTACTACATAAGGGTGAACTAGTCAGCTACATCACTAATCTTTCTGAAAACCGTCTACGTGAGTCCCGTACCTTGCTATGCCATACTCCTCAGCTCCTAAGCCTGCGGTGGGAAGGAAACAAGCCGCAGTTTTCAAAGTTAGTACAAAAGACTGAGTAAGCGACACCCAAGTATGTAAAACGGATGAAGAATGAATATCTTTTCTTTTGCAATAACTCAGAACAGGAAACGAATAACAAGAATAAAATAACTTCTATGAAACAAAAGCTCAACTGAAACTTCTATTCTTTATTAAACTTCTTTCTTTCATAATATCCAAAACTCAGAAAGCTGTATTATTAATCTGTGTTGGTACGGGGAAGATCTACTATACTATCACTAGCAGCCATGACCTTAAGTGCCGGCACCCCCCTAAGACTCCTCGCGGCCAGATAGGTGAGTATATGGAGCGACCCGGCAGGTTGCGACCGGGTTAAAATAAGCGGGTCGAGTGAACGAAGTCAACACGACCAATCTAGATAAAAGCAATCACAACGATCCCCGCACAACTCTTTCCACTTTAATTAATTATTCATTAACGTTATCGTGTGACAGTGTTAAACATAACAACTTCTGAAAATGTAAGGACATCACAATGTAACATGAAAATAAATAATAAATATTTTGAGACGGATATAAAAGTTAATACGAGACACGAAAGGAACTAGACTCGCAAGACTTGGCATGTTCACTTACCTTACTTTCCGTAGCAAAAGCACGTCCTAGCAGTGGCTCGGGCCTACAAAGACGTCACCTACAAATCATGTCTTCTATGTCAACAAATATTCATATAAAATGCTATAAGTCTTTAAAGAGTAATTATATCAACTTAAACCCCACTATTTATATTTCTATCGTTTTATTACCCATTTATAATTTCCTAGAAATGAAACAACTCATCTATTTTTAAACAAATAAGATTATTATTATCATCATCATTATTAGTATTATTATTTAAAAGTGACTAATTAGATTAATAAAATTATGAACTAAAGAAATTGAACTTAAGAACTAATTTGAATTATAACGACAAAGTGATATATCGACTATTATGCTTTTGAGAAAAATTTTACACAACACTATAACATTTATAAAGGTCTAATTTTACAAGTTTAATAACCAATTTTATAGACAAAGTGATTAAACAATATTTATTAAAAGCTTTTTACAAAAATGTTTCTATTTTAGTTTTAAACAATCCGTTTACAATTTCTTTAACCGAATAAATTTTTGAGATGAGAACAAAAGCTACCATTTTAGGAATCATTGTTAACCCAAAATTATTATTATTATTATTTTTATTTTTAACTAAAAGTGTGGTTTAATCACATAAACTCTAAATTATATTAAAATCAACTAAAACCTTATTTATATTAAAACAATTATATTAAAAGACACTAGTCACCCCATAGTTTCTGAAAATACCCAACAGTCCCCCCTTTATCATGTTATAACATTTCTGAAAACTACACTTTGACCTCTTTTTCAAGAACAAACCCGATTTAGCTCTTCAAGTCATGATTTTAGTTACCAAGTTTGGATTTTGATTATGTATAACGACTAAGCAGAGGGTATAGCACGTAATTAGGCCAAAAATGGCCGGATACCGTCGAGATATGCGTCGGGTCGAAGTCTCAAATCGGAGTCGCCGGACTTGAAGCTCACCCGCCGGAATTAATGGCTTCTTGGCAGGTTCTGAGCCTGCTGCTGTCCTAGTCGGGGCCTTAGGAGTCTACTGGAAGTGCTGGTGGTCGCTGGGTGTGCTGTGGCGGAGCTTCGGTGGAGCTCGGCCAAGTGGGTCGCCGGAATCAATGGTGACGGCGGCGGCAGTGATGGCTTTCGCTGCTGCTGCTACCCTCCTGTGCCTCTGACCTCTCCTGGGTTCGTAACAGGGGCAGAGAGTCGGAGGGAGTAAGCCGAAGAGGAGGGAGAAGGACATGGGTCTCCTCTGGTGGTTGTCCCGACGGGAGGACGGCGGCGGTGCCGCTGCTTCTCTCTCTGTTCTTTACTGCTGGGGTGATCTTCGAATAACAGAGAGAGGGTGAGGGTGAGATGAAGCAGAGGGTGAAAGTGCTGGTGGGTTCGCTTGGTGGTACTTGCTGCCGGAAGGGATGGCGGCAGTGGTGGAGGGGTGGCTGCTGCCACTCTTCCTCTTCTGCTGCTGCTGTTCTGTGGTGGCAGGTAGGTGGAGAGAGAGCGAGAGATGAAAGTGGTGATTGTGGTGGGATTTTGCCGAAGCTACAACAACGATGGTGGTGGTGATGATGTTGACGGTGGTGAAGGTGGGTTTGCTTGGAGGTGGCTGGTGTGTTGTGTGGAGGTGGCTGCTGCGGGTGAAGCTCTTAAATAGACTAAGGGTACTTGGGGACCAAGCATACATGGTGGTGAGGTGGCAATGGTGGAGGCGGTGATGAAGGTATGAGCGGAGTAGTTGTTTTGCCGTGAAGTAAGGATTTGGTGAAGGAGGTGATGTAGAAAAAGTATAAGGTGTGGGTATAGCACCACAATTCCTAGTGATTCGGTGTGACACGCTCACCTAATCTCGCGGTGGTCGGGTACCCGTTCAAAACTATAATTTTACTAAATTTACGAAACGTTAACTTATTAATTCAAGATTGTTAATCTAATAACTATTCTAAAATTTTCTGCAAATAACACTCAAAAAAATATATTCAAACATTATTTTGTCAATAAAATTGTTATTATGCTACTATAATGACCATTTTACCCCTAATAATTAAACGGGGTATTACATCCTTCTCCCCTTAAACAAAGCTTCGTCCTCGAAGCTAAAATCAGGCACTAATCATGATACTCAGTCAATCCAACAAACAACTATCTAACAGAATTACTATCGCATGGCTGACAAGTAATTTCACGTAACAAATAATAGCAACTAGCAATTCTAAGATATACGTAATGCAACACGTAACACCAAATAAGGTCGTGGTCACATCTATCTAATTAAGTGATGTTGGTCTCATGCGGGTTCTAAATCTCAAGGTCAAACGTATCTCAAAGGTATTCAAACATATCTCAAAGGTACTTAAGACGTGAAAATAGCAAACTAAGACGTGATGGTATTAAACAGAGGGTTTCGTCCTCTCCCCCTTAGAGAGTGACGTCCCCGGAACTCGACGTACCTCATTAAATAAGTGCGGGTATTTCTTTCTCATTTCTTCTTCAGCTTCCCAGGTTGCTTCTACCGTTTGGTGGTTGGTCCAGAGGACTTTGACTAGTTTGACGCTCTTGGTTCTCGTATCCCTTGTCTTTGTATCCAGTATCTTGACAGGTTGTTCCTCGTAGGTCAGCAATGGGTCAAAATCCACTGGTTCCGGATCCAACACATGGGACGGATCTGGTACATACTTCTTTAGCTGGGATACGTGAAAAACATTGTGTACTCGCCCCAAATTCGATGGTAGGTCCAGTCGATACGCAACTTCCCCTATTTTCTCAATAACATCATATGGACCAATAAATTTAGGACTTAATTTTCCTTTCAGGTTGAATCTGGTAACTCCTTTAGTAGGTGAGACTCGCAGAAACGTCTTTTCCCCTACTCGGAACTCCAGGGGCCTTCTCTTCTGATCCGCCTATGACTTATGTCTGTCTTGGGCTGCTTTCATTCTTTGTTAAATGAGTCGTACTTGGTTCGTCATATCTTCGATCATCTGTGGGCCAATGACCACCGTCTCGCTGATGTCACTCCAACACAGTGGTGACCGACACTTCCTTCCATACAGGGCTTCGTACGGTGCCATCCCGATGCTAGCGTGATAGGTGTTATTGTAGGAGAATTCTATTAACGGCAGTTTATCGACCCATGAACCTTGGAAATCCATAACACAAGCTCTTAACATATCTTCCAGCGTCTGAATAGTTCTTTCTGTCTGACAGTCTGTGGCTGGATGGAAAGCTGTGCTGAATTTCAGTTGAGTTCCCAGTGCTTCTTGAAGCGCCTTCTAGAAGTGAGAAAGGAAGTTAGGGTCTCTGTCCGAGATTATCGAACTCGGAACCCCATGATATCTCACGATGTTTCTGACGTATGCATGTGCCCTTTGCTCCATGTTCCACGTGTCTTTCATTGGAATAAATCGCGCCGTCTTTGTCAATCGGTCTACGACTACCCATATCTGGTTGAGTCCATTCTTCGACGTTGGCAAAGTTGTGACGAAATCCATTGATACAGAGTCCCACTTCCAGACTGGAACATTTAACGGTTGGAGTAAACCTCCCATTCTTTTGTGCTCTAACTTCACTTTCTGGCATGTGAGGCATCTAGACACGAACTCGGCTACCTCCTTCTTTATATTGGGCCACCAGAAAGTCTTCTTCAGATCCTTGTAAAGCTTATCGCCTCCAGGATGGACGGAAATGGAGTGTTGTGTGCCTCCTGCATCAGCTTCTTCTTAACCCCCGAACACTTTTGCGGCACAAACCATCTTCCTTTGTAGCGAATGCTCCCATCTTTGTGAATCTGGAATTCCTTGGCCTCTCCTGCCGCAATCTTCTTCTTGATCCTTTCGAGCTTTACATCCCCTGCTTGATTACTTCGTATTTCTTCGAAAAAGTCTGGTACCGCTGTCAGGCTTCCGAGCAGCATCTGTACCGTTCCTTGTTCCACCACTTCGATGTTGAGCTTTCTGAACTCGTGGCATAACCAGTCTGATAAAACTACCATAGCGTTCACTTCGTGGCTCGACTTGCGGCTTAGCGCGTCAGCGACTACATTAGCTTTCCCTTCGTGGTACTGGATGCGTAGATCATAATCCTTGATAATTTCCAGCCATCTTCGTTGCCTGTTGTTCAGCTCCTTCTGTGTGAAAATATACTTCAGGCTACGATGATCTGTGTAGAGCTTGCAAACTGCCCCGTAGAGGTGATGTCTCCATATCTTCAACGCGAACACTACCGCTGCTAGCTCCAGGTCATGTGTGGCATAATTCTCCTCGTGTGGTTTTAGCTGCCTAGACGCGTAAGCAATCACCCTTCGGTCTTGCATCAGCACACATCCAAGCCCCTTCTTCGACGCATCGCTATATACCTCGAATTCTACAGAGTCATTTGGCAAAGCTAGGACTGGTGCCGTAGTCAGCTTCTCCTTCAGATTCTGGAACGCCTCTTCACAGCTGTCATCCTAGTGATACTTTACCAACTTCTTTGTCAACGTCGTCAACGGCCGGGCAATCTTCGAAAAATCCTTCATGAAACGCCTGTAGTAGCCAGCTAAACCAAGGAAGCTTCGAATTTCGGACACGTTCTTCGGCATAGGCCAATCCTTAACCGCTGAGATCTTGGCTGGGTCAACGGATATTCCTTCTTTGGAGATTATGTGGCCTAGAAACGGCACACGATCCAACCAGAAATCACACTTGGAAAGCTTGGCGTACAACAACTGTTGCCTCAAGGTCTGCAATACTGTCCGGAGATGTTCTTCGTGATCCTCTTCGTTCTTCTAGTATACCAGGATGTCATCGATGAAGACAACCACGAACATGTCCAAAAATGGCTTCATCACGCGGTTCATCAAGTCCATGAAAACGGCAGGTGCGTTGGTTAAACCAAACGGCATAACTGTGAACTCGTAGTGACCGTATCTGTGCTAAAGGCCGTATTTGGAATATATTTCTCGGCTACGCGGAGTTGATGATAACCAGACCTCAGATCGATCTTGGAGAAAACACTGGCTCCTTGCAGCTGGTCGAATAAATCGTCCATCCGGGGTAGCAGATACTTATTCTTGATAGTGGCACTGTTTAACTCCTGGTAATCCATGCATAATTGCAAGCTTCCATCCTTCTTCCTGACGAACAGCACTGGTGCTCCCCAGGGTGACACACTAGGTCGTATGTACACCTTCTGTAGAAGTTCTTGTATCTGTTCCTTCAGCTCCTTCAATTCAACGGGTGCCATCTGATACGGAGCCTTAGAAATAGGTGCAGTCCCGGGTACCAACTCAAGAGTAAACTCCACTTCTCGATGAGGTGGCATTCCGGGAATCTCGTCGGGGAATACATCAGGAAATTCCCTCACGACTGGTATCTCATCCAACACATTTTCCTTCTTGGTTACGTCTTCGACATAACACAGGTAGGCAGAGTTCCCCTTCTTCATTTGGTTGATTATTGCCAGAGCTGACACTAGTCTAATCCGAGGCTCAGTGGGGATACCCCGGTAGGTGATCCTTTCCCCTTTAGGTCCCCTTAATCGAACCTTCTGGTCGTAGCAGTTGATAACTGCCCGATACTTCCCCAACCAATCGATTCCTAGGATCACGTCTATGCCTCCTAGATTAACTCCTTGCAGCTGGTCGAATAAATCGTCAATCCGGGGTAGCAGATACTTATTCTTGATAGTGGAACTGTTTAACTCCTGGTAATCCATGCATAATTTCAAGCATCCATCCTTCTTCCTGACGAACAGCACTGGTGCTCCCCAGGGTGACACACTAGGTCGTATGTACCCCTTCTGTAGAAGTTCTTGTATCTGTTCCTTCAGCTCCTTCAATTCAACGGGTGCCATCCGATACGGAGCCTTAGAAATAGGTGCAGTCCCGGGTACCAAGTCAAGAGTAAACTCCACTTCTCGATGAGGTGGCATTCCGGGAATCTCGTCGGGGAATACATCAGGAAATTCCCTCACGAATGGTATCTCATCCAACACATTTTCCTTCTTGGTTACGTCTTCGACATAACACAGGTAGGCAGAGTTCCCCTTCTTCATTTGGTTGATTATTGCCAGAGCTGACACTAGTCTAATCCGAGGCTCAGTGGGGATACCCCGGTAGGTGATCCTTTCCCCTTTAGGTCCCCTTAATCGAACCTTCTGGTCGTAGCAGTTGATAAGTGCCTGATACTTCCCAAACCAATCCATTCCTAGGATCACGTCTATGCCTCCTAGATTAACTCCTTGCAGCTGGTCGAATAAATCGTCAATTCGGGGTAGCAGATACTTATTCTTGATAGTGGCACTGCTTAACTCCCGGTAATCCATGCATAATCACAAGCTTCCATCCTTCTTCCTGACGAACAGCACTGGTGCTCCCCAGGGTGACACACTAGGTCGTATGTACCCCTTCTGTAGAAGTTCTTGTATCTGTTCCTTCAGCTCCTTCAATTCAACGGGTGCCATCCGATACGGCGCCTTAGAAATAGGTGCCGTCCCGGGTACCAAGTCAAGAGTAAACACCACTTCTCGATGAGGTGGCATTCCGGGAATCTCGTCGGGGAATACATCAGGAAATTCCCTCACGACTGGTATCTCATCCAGCACATTTTCCTTCTTGGTTACGTCTTGGACATAACACAGGTAGGCAGAGTTCCCCTTCTTCATTTGGTTGATTATTGCCAGAGCTGACACTAGTCTAATCCGAGGCTCAGTGGGGATACCCCGGTAGGTGATCCTTTCCCTTCCCCTTAATCGAACCTTCTGGTCGTAGCAGTTGATAACTGCCCGATACTTCCCCAACCAATCCATTCCTAGGATCACACCTATGCCTCCTAGATTAACTCCTTGCAGCTGGTCGAATAAATCGTCAATCCGGGGTAGCAGATACTTATTCTTGATAGTGGCACTGTTTAACTCCCGGTAATCCATGCATAATCGCAAGCTTCCATCCTTCTTCCTGACGAACAGCACTGGTGCTCCCCAGGGTGACACACTAGGTCGTATGTACCCCTTCTGTATAAGTTCTTGTATCTGTTCCTTCAGCTCCTTCAATTCAACGGGTGCCATCCGATACGGCGCCTTAGAAATAGGTGCAGTCCCGGGTACCAAGTCAAGAGTAAACTCCACTCTGTAAATCAAACTTGGCTAGCTGTTTTAGTCTGCAATCAACTTGAGAGATTTCAAGAACAGAATTCCTAAAATATGTAACTGTGTAACTGTTTAAGTAAGATGTTGGACGCAACTAGGTGATTTTAATGAGATTAAAAGCCTAGAGGCAACCAATTGGGATTATCCATGGGATGGATAAATAAGGAGTTATTTTCCCAATTGAACCAAGAGTTGCATAAGGATGCAATCGGAAATTGTTTCTACTTAAATAACTGATTTTGGGTGACTTGCCAAAGCAAGCTCAAAAGAAGTGAAATATGAATCTTGGAACCCACTAGAAAATATAATGATATTTTCCGCATTAATATTTGAGGGTTATTAATCCAATTAAAATAGTGGGAGCTATAATTAATAATCTAGGCATTATTAAATATAGTTTTTAATTCACTAAATACTAAAACTCTTATATATCTCATTTTGTAGAATTCCAATGGCAAACAACTCATCGAGGTCATCCTACTCCCTACGCTTTGTCCTTGATAACGACAAGCTTTTTGGAACCAATTTCCTAGATTGGTACAGGAACTTGAGAATCGTTCTCAAGCAAGAAAAAAACTGTACACTCTAGAGGAGGAAGTTCCTCAGGCTCCAGCGAATATACCCCTGCAGCCCTAAAGGCGCATCAAAAGTTCGTTGATGATGCTAATGATGCGTCCTGACCAATGCTTTGCACCATGTCCTCTGAACTCCAGAAGCAACATGAGTACATGGATGCATTTGATATGATCGCACACTTTAAGCAGCTCTTCCAAGAGTAGGCTAGGGTTGAGAGGTATAAAGTCTCCAAGGCATTGTTCAAACGTCATCTGTAAGAGGGAAACCCAGTGGGATCTCATGTACTCTGAATGATCGGGTACTAGGAGAATCTCGCGCGTCTAGGGTTTCCTGTGGGTCAAGAGTTGGCCACAGATCTCTTGTTGCAATCGTTTCCTGAGAGTTATGGACAGTTCGTCATGAACTATAACATGAACGAGATCGTGAAACCTCTGCCATATGTACTCAATATGTGGAGGACAGCAGAACAAAGCATCAAGAAGGGAAAGGGCAAGGCCATAATGATGGTGCATAAAGGAAAGGGAAAAATGTTTCCCTCTACCTCCAAACAAAAAGGCAAGGCAGTTTCTAAATCCAAGAAAGTTGCTCTTAAACCTATTGGTGGCGTTGCCAAGGGCGTGACTAAGGGTGATTGTCACTACTGCAGTCAGCCTAGACACTGGAAGAGGAACGGACCAAAGTATCTGGAGGAAAAAAGGCTTGGAATATGGATTCCCGCACCACCATGTATCTTTGTTATAGATGTCAATATTACTTTCTCTTCATCTTGGGTATTGGATACTGGATGTGGATCTCACATTTGTCGAAATGTGCATGATCTAAAGAGAAGTAGGATATTGGCTAAAGGGGAGATAGATTTGTGCGTTGGGAATGGAGAAAAGGTTGTTGCATTGGTAGTAGGCGTGTACGAGCTATCTCTGCCTTCAGGATTAGTTTTAGAATTAAATAATTGCTATTTTGTGTCTGCTATGAGCAGAAACATTATTTCTATTTCTAATTTGGACAAGGAAGTTTTTACTATTTCAATAAAGGACAATTGTTGCTACATTTATTTTGATAGTATTCACTATTGTAGTGCGCAATTATGTAATGGATTGTATGTCCTTGATCTAAACAATCATGTCTATGACATAAATACCAAAAGGATTAAAATGAATGATTTAAATCCTGCTTATCTATGGCACTGTCGTTTAGGCCATATAAACGAGAATCGTGTATCTAGACTCCAAAAGGATGGGTTTCTAGACACATTTGATTTTAAATCATATGAGACATGTGAGGCTTGTTTATTGGAAAAAATGAAAAAGTCCCCTTTAAATAAGAAAGGTGAGAGGACTAGTGAGCAATTGGCGCTCGTACATATGATGTCAGTAGATATGGATTTGTATCCCTTATGAAGGCCAAATCTGAATCATTTGAAAAGTTCAAGGAATTCAAGAGTGAAGTAGAGAAGCAACTTGTCAAAAGTATCAAGGCTCTACGATCGGATCGAGGAGGAGAATACTTGAGCCAATAGTTTGAAAACTATCTTAGAGAGTGTGGGATAATATCCCAACTCCACCCGGACGCCACAATGTAATGGCGTGTCCGAGAGGAAGAATCGAACAGTGTTAGACGAGGTTCGATCTATGATGTGTCAAACTGATCTTCCATTATCCTTTTGGGGCTACGCTATATTGTGTGCAGCTTTCACCATTAACCGTGTTCCAAATAAATCGGTTATGAAGACACCATATGAGATGTGGAGTGGGAGGCGTCCCACAGTATCGTTCATGAAGATTTAGGGCTGCAATGTCTATGTAAAGCATTTACAAAGAGAAAAGCTTGGGCCTATGTAGGATAAGTGTAAGTGTGTGGGATACCCTAAGGAAACTAAGGGATATTACTTCTACAATCCAACTGAGAACAAAGTGTTTGTTGCGTGGACCGGCGTGTTTCTATAAAGGGAATTTGTCTCTAAAGAAGCAAGTGGGAGGACTGTAGAACTTGAATAAATTCAAGAACCACAAACTACTGATCCTACTATGGAAAATGAAAAGGAACCGCAAAATGTTGTGGATGAACCTGTTCAAATAACACAAGAGCTTCATAGGTCGATTAGAGTGCACCAGGAGCCAGAGAGGTATGGACTTCTCGTGACTGAGTCTGGTGACACGTTGCTCATAGATGATGAGCTTACTACCTATGGAGAGGCCATGAAAGGCCTGACTCTCAGAAGTGCGCAAATCCATGGAATCAAAGTAGGAATCCGTGTATAACAATAAAGTATGGACTTTGGTGGAACCACCCCAAGGGGCGCGACCCATAGGGTGCAAGTAGGTTTTCAAGAAGAAGACCGACATGGATGATAATGTGATTACCTATTGTGGCCGATTGGTGGCAAAAAGATTCAGACAGATTCATGGTATAGACTATGATGAAACCTTTTCCCCAGACGTAATGATCAAATCCATCTGAATCTTACTTGCTATTGCAGCTTACTATGACAATGAGATTTGGCCGATGGAGGTCAAAATAGCGGATTTGTATGGAAACCTCCTCGAGGATGTGTACATGACACAACATGAGGGTTTTGTAGATCCAGAGCATGCAAATAAAGTCTTTAAGCTACAATGATACATTTATGGATTAATGTAAGATTCTAGGAGTTGGAATCGACGTTTTGATGAAGCAGTCAAAGAGTTTTACTTCATAAAGAACGAAAATGAGTCTTATGTCTACAAAAAGGTTAGTGGGAGCTCTGTTGCTTTTCTGGTCTTGTATGTTGGTGACATATACTCATTGGAAACGATATTCCCATGCTGCAATCTGTGAAAGATTGGCTAGGAAAGTGTTTCTCAATGAAGGACTTAGGGAAAGAAGCTTATATAATTGGTATCAAAATCTATAGAGATAAATCGAGGAAGCTTCTAGGCCTAAGTCAAAGTACATATATAGACAAGGTGTTGAATTGGTTCAACATGCAAGATTCCAAGAAGGGATTCTTTCCCATGTCGCATGGAATCACTCTTTCGAAGAGAAATTATCCTTCTAATGAGATTGAGAAGGAACGCATGAGTAGGATACCCTATGCCTCGGCCATAGGATCCATCATGTACGCCATGTTATGTACTAGACCAGATGTCATACGCGTTGAGTATGAAAAGCAGATATCAGTCTAATCCGGGTGAGAGTCACTGGATAGCGGTTATGAACATCCTAAATTACTTAAGAAGAACTAATGATGCGTTCTTGATCTATGGAGGGGAGGAAGAGTTGCGTGTAAGGGGTTACCATATGTAAGCTTCCAAACCGAAAGAGATGATTTTAGATCGCAGTCAGGATTCGTTTATTTCCTGAATGGAGGAGCTGTGAGCTGGAAGAGCTCCAAGCAAGAGACGGTTGCTGATTCTACAAATGAGGCTGAGTACATTGCTGCGAGTGGCGCAGCAAAGGAAGCTGTTTGGATTAGGAAGTTCATTACTTAACTTGGTGTGGTTCCTTTCATTGTGGATCCAATAGAGTTGTACTGTGACAAAACTTGGGTGATCGCACAATCCAAAGAACCTTGGTCACACCAGAAATCCAAACACGTACTCAGGAAGTTCCATCTTATTCGAGATATCATCGACATAGGAGATGTGAAGATATGCAAGATTTATACAGATGAAATCTGTCAGATCCGCTTACAAAGGTGATGGTTCAGCGCAAGCATGAAGGGCATACTAGATCTATGGCCATACAGGATACGCCAGATTAGCTCTAGTGCAAGTGGAAGACTGTTGGAATAGGTGTATGTTTTTGATGAAGGTTACGCAGCGGAATAAAAAAAAATTAATCCTACTCAAACCCCTCCAGGATCACAGGGAAGCAATCATAACATGATTAGTGTAGAAACATGTGTACCTTAGTTTTGTGATCACTTCGAAGAATTAGGTCTTCGTCTCTACGAGTATCCACACCTTGGATCTCCAATTGGAGTCCTTCCCATCGTGTAGTTCTAGAAACGGGAGAAAGGAGGAAAGGATCACGCAAAACGAGGCTTGAGCCACGCCTAGGGGGGGGGGGCGACACAAGGGGGCGGACGGGTTGGGGGTTTCGGCCTCCCAACTTGCTCTCTCTCCCTTTGCTTTGTTATGTTTCTCTCATTAATGACTTTGATGAGAAAATAACAAGCTAGAGTTCCTTTATTTAGTAATAACTCCTTATTAACTACATATTTTCCCCAGTACTAATCATGTCCTTACATGGATTAGTTCACTTGCAAATTAGTCCTACTAACTTTGATTGTGGTTGCGTTATGATCCTTTTATTAATTAGTCAAAATAATTAATACCCATATCCAGTTTAATCCATACGGTGTGTGACCCCATAGGTTTCTTCTTAGTTGGTAGTAACTATTACAAACAATGAGTGGTGTCTAGAAACACATCTATGCCACCCAACTAATAGAAGTAGCCAGTGATCCCGACAAACCTTGTTCCCAATGTTACCGTGTTGTGTTATCCCTTTGTCTCCATATCCGGATTGGACACGAGACATATTTGTCACACTCGTATATCCAATCCATAGTTTTTCGATCCTGGGAATAGGCTTATCCATGAAGATAACATCAATTTCTCCATATGGTTTTATCTGAGTCTGGACAGACATTCCATAAGCTCTAACCCTCGAGTGGTCGTGGATATTTACTCCTATTATGTAGGAGGGACAAATCCTGTCTACATCAGTGCCACCTATAAGCTTGCTTCCTATCATGCCCGATAGTTATCTGTATAGTTACCCAGTCACGGTGTAACGTTTGATAATATCAAAGCATGATATTTCACAACTAGAGTATCCAGTGACTTCAAGTCTAAGGATTACAACACCATTAGCACAACGAGAAGCGCTTGTGACGTTGACATAATCTAATTCAGCCTTCTTGAGGTGGGTCTATCGAGTATGCCATTACTCCTAATGCATACCCATGTGTTAGACTTGATATCCCAGTATCAATCTACCCACATACTATCTATAGTTGATCGTTCCGTTAATCAATATAATGGACTAGGGATTTAAGATAAACAACACAATTTTAATCTAAGGACTTCATTATATTAAATATCTCCATAAATAATACAACGAGTTTTCTTGCAAATAAAGTTCATACTAAACAGATTGCCCCTAGGGCATCCAAAATCAACAGTCTCCCACTTGCACTATAGCCAATATGGTGCATCACGTATGCCTATAGCCCTGGTGTGACCTTCATGCTTTCGCTGAACCAACGACTTTGTGAAAGGATCTGACAGTTTGTCATCTGTTGGAATCTTGCATATCTTCACATCTCCTCGATCTACTATGTCTCGAACCAGATGGAATCTCCTAAGTAGATGCTTCATCCTATGGTGTGAACGGGTTTCCTTGGCATGTGCGATCGCCCCAGTGTTGTCACAGTACAACGTTATGGGATCCACAATGCTAGGAACCACACCAAGGTTAGTGATAAACCTCTTTATCCAAACAGCCTCCTTTGCTGCGCCTGAATCGGCAATGTACTCAGCTTCAGTTGTAGAATCAACAACTGTCTCTTTATTTTGAACTCTTCCATCTCACAGATCCTCCGTTTAGGCAAAACACATAACCCGACTGCGATCTATAGTCGTCTTTGTCGGTTTGGAAGCTTGCATCAGTGTAACCGATTACTCTGAGTTATTCCTCGCCTCCGAATACCAAGAATGCATCCTTAATCCTTCTCAAGTACTTAATGATGTTCTTGACGACAATCCAGTGACTCTCACCCGGATTGGACAGATAACTGCTTGCCATACTTAATGCCTATGACACATCTGGTCTAGTACACAACATGGCATACAAGAAAAATCCTATGGACGACGCATACAGAATTCTACTCATGCGGTCCTTCTCAATCTGATTGGAAGGACAAATACTCTTCGAACGAGTGATTCCATGCGACATGGACAAGAATCCCTTCTTGAAATCTTGCATGTTGAACCGATACAACACCTTGTCTTTATATGTACTCTGGCTTAGGCCGAGCAGCTTCCTCGGTCTATCCCTATAGATCTTGATACCCAGTATATAAGTTGCATCCCCTAAGTCCTTCATTACGAAACACTTTCCTAGCCAATATTTCACAGATTGTAGCATGGGAATTTCGTTTCCAATGAGTAGTACAAGACCTGAAACACAACAGAACTTCCACTAACCTTCTTGCAAACACAAGGCTCATCTTCGTTCTTGATGAAGATGATAGCGTAAATCTAGGCGTGCTTTTTCTCAAGTGTACAATCAAGTTATATAGAGTAACGTATTTGTGACTCAGATTATCGAACCCACGAGAACATGATGATTTTTAACTTTCGAAAATCAGAACTAATTGCAAAGCTGGAAAAAGGAGGAATAGTTGTGTGTGTGATTTACTAAACTAAATTGCAGTAAATAGGAGCAGTAAATAAAGAAATTGTTTTTGATGTAAATTTTCTGGGAATTTTTCTAAGTCTGAAAACTGATGAGTTAAAGATCTAGGCTCCAGGATCCGCTAGAATTTCTATTCAGCTTTTACAGCTTACTTTGATTTCAGAAACACACATAGGTGTTGTTTATGCTTGCATACTAATGATACAATCTCCTCTCGGTCTCATGCATCTATCACTCTCCTGCAGATTTTCGGATCCCCTTGGTTCACCTCGATCTGCAGGTTTGTTCTATGTCTGCTGGGGTTACAGGTTCTCCTCTCGGTCTCCTCCTAAACTTCTAGCAGTTGGTCTAATGCTTTTGGGCTAGTCCCCTTATTCTCTTCACCTCTCGGTCCATCAAGGCAGAGTACTAAATCCTGTCTTTTCTTCCTAACTCTCACTGGACACTCTCGCACACCAGATCCTGTCTGTAGCACTCCTGGGTGATCAGGCCGTTCATGCACAAATATAAAATCGAAGACAGATTAATAAACAATCTGATACTGTATTAATACTTTAAACCATGAATCTGATAATCAAAACAAACTACGTCGCTGAATGCATAAACCCCAGGTTCACCGAGAACCTAGGTAAAAGGTTTAGCTGGCATAATTTATTGAAAAACAAAGTTCCATAAAATAAAGAGAAGATAGATCAAACAAGATTATTTCTGAAAACCGAAACTGCTCCGTGCTCTGCTCTGCTCTGCTCCAGTACTCCAGTTCTGATGATGAATTGTGTATGTGTTTTTTTAAATTCTGTGGTGGAACGCCTCTTTTATACTTCCACAGTCTCCAAAACTGACGCCTGAAATTCCTGTTCTGACTCTGTCTAAACCGCCCTGGGAAGCTTGTGGAAGTCCTCATGTGCGTCTGAACGCGCATCCCTGCGTTTAGACGCACAATGCTGATTTTAACTTTTTGACTTTTTTGACTTCCGTTGACTTTCTGGGTTGTGCATTTGGATGCACAATGTGCGTTTGAACGCACATACTTGGTCTTCTGGTTGATCTCTGCCTGATTATGAATTTGTGGAATTTGAAGTCTCCTGCGTTTAAACGCACAACACTTGGTCATTTTTCTGCCATTTTTCCCTGTCTTCTGCTGCTACACTGTGCTGTGCGTTTGAACGCACAATGTGCGTTGGAACGCACAGACTTCGTCTTTTACTGTGTTTTTTTTCTTTGACTCCTTGATACGCTGCCTCCATTCCAAGCCTTCCTCATGCATTTCTTGGTACCTGTTTCCTGCACACAACCGCAAGTACTCGTGATCATATCCAAATAGAAAAAATTATGCATGAAATTACTCAAATATAACAATTATTCTCTCAGCGTTCTCTTTCCTGTATCAAGTGGAAAATTGACCGAAAACAGGCAAAATCAATCTCATCAGGGTCAGAACCAATGGTACAAAGGCCCCCCAAACTAAATCTATCTATGAGCTATATAAATACCCCCACATTAACTTATGCTCGTCCCGAGCAGACCCTTGCATACTGCCCTGCATACCCTGTTTTCATACTTCAATTGCATACTTTCCCGTTCAACAGATTCAAAACATAAACTAGAAGACTCGACTATTCGACTGACACAGACAAAGAATGTACAAACTAAAATATGACAAAACAAAGATTTTTGGCTGAGATCGGGCAATCTATAGAATTCAAACTGATGTGCCATTCGGTGTTCACTCATCCTCCAGAAAGTACCGGTCAACAAGCGATCGGTGAGCCTGTTTGGTTCTCAGGGTGGAAAATAAGCACTGACTTCCCCTACTGTTACTTTCGTCTGTATTTTGAGCAAATCCCTAGTTATCCTACCTTCCGAGCTATTTACCATCAGGGGAACCTAAGTCTAAAAATGTAGGATTCTCGTATATATCAGGTGAGGCAAATCCTACTTGTTATGACATCTCACAGTTCCCAACTCACACCCCTCACCAAGTCCCTGAAAACTGTCCAGAGCAACTCAGTCCCTGTATCTCAATTCCCTGAACCGTTCTCGCGACCACAATTGTGAAGCAGTGCGCATTCCAAACAGTGTCCTCTACTCATCTCTACTTGATTGACTAAAACTGAAAACAACTAAAAGAAGCACAATTTTCTCTATTTTTCTTCTTTTTTTCATTTTTTTTCTATTTTTTCTTTTGTTTTTTTTTCTTTCTTTTATTTTTTAACATAAATAACAAACAGATATAAACACAATAAATAAAAAAATATATAAACTAGCCGAGCTGAGTAGTGTAGTAATCCTATCTGTGGGGTGCGAAAATATCAACTGTCAGAAATACCTCCACATTAGTCGTTATGCGCAGATCCCTGTAGTCCTGAAAATATTGTGCAGTCCCGCCAAACCTCCTCATCACCAAAGATGTAGAAATAGGCACGACCACCAATTGATCCTGAAAGTTTGTAATGTAGACTAAATACAGGACCAAAATACTCTAGAGGGGGGGGGGTGGTTGAATAGAGTATGGAAACTTTTTGCTAAGAACAAATTTTAACTAAGTGAACATGTGAGAAACTCAAATCTCAAGGCCTTGAGATTTTAGAAAACTAGTCAGAAACTTTCTATGGCAAACAGAAAGCTTCAAGGCCTTGAACTTCCACCAGTTTTAAACAGTTTATAAACCCTAGTTTGTTTGAGTTGCTTGCAGCAGAAAATAACAAAACTGTAAAGTAAAGAACACAAGGCAATTTACAGAGTTCAGTCCCAATGTACCTAATCTCTGCCTGAGGGATCTAATCCCACCAGGATTGGTCAAACACTTCTTATTACTAACACAGAAAATGCCCTAGATCTCCAAGCCTAAGTGAATTCCCTTACACCTATACAGCTTGTGGTTCCAAACCTATCTAGTACCAGCTACTAACTGTTGAGCTAACAAGAACCTCTTGTTGTTCACTTGAACAACCAACCACTAGGTTTTGTGAGGTTTTAGATATACAAAAGATAAGAAGATTACAAAACAGAAGAACACAGTAGAAGAATAAGCTTTTGAACCTTGATGTGTTCTTCAGGAATCTAGAATGCTTGATCTTCTGAAAGCTTTAATTGAAGCCTGAATAAGTGTGTGTTTGAATGTCTGGTCTTCCACGATTTTTCCACACCTCTCTCAGTTCTCTGTAAGCTTCTCTTCCTTTCAAAATGCAAACCAGTCTTTTATCCTTTCTCTACAACTGAATGAGAGATTTTAGGATCTCAGTTCCTGCAATCCTCATCCTTTCCAACTGCAATTTAAAACATCTTTGAGTAGATATCTGTTGAAGTTTGTTGAGATTTCATTTGCACGTTTGAAAAACATGCAACAACATTAAAACACAGCAACAACAAAATCCATAAATATAACAGCACTAAGTCTGTTTGGATTTCCAGTTTTTGAATAAAAACTGGAACAAGTGAATAAAACAATAATCTGATTAACTTCTAAAACATATAACTCATGATAAACTAGTTTATGACTTATAGAAGTCACTAAACAACCATAATAATAAAGATCAATTCCTTCAAGATAAAATCAAATTAATTCAGTAAAACTGTCAGCACCTTCAGGCACATCTCAAGGCCTTGAAGCTCAGAACATTCTTCACAGTCTTTCACTATTAAGACCAGAAGTCTTTGATTCACTCTGATCAGAATATATGCCATTGTGTTAGGTGTATAAAGACTATATAACACATGTATTTGCAGAAAATCTCTGATCTTAAACATCAGATATACAACCTGCATCACAAGATTATTAGATCATACAGTATAATAAAGCTACTCTCAAAGTTTTGAAGCTCTGATCAGTATATCAAGGCCTTGGCGCCTTTGAAATACTTTGTCTTTGTCTTTCATCACTCAAAACAGTTACTTCTCAAAACACACTTAGAAGTATTTGAGTCAACAATCTCCCCCTTGATGAAAGACAAAACCCATAATCTTGTGTAAATATCCTTGCAACTTCTTGTAAGAATTAGATATCATCATTTGCAAAAACAATAAACAGTAATACCAGTCAAACCAAATTAACACAAATAACCAGTAATCACAGATCATCAATTAAGCACAGAACACAATCGATTAACACAAAGATTCAAAATATTATTATCTAAACACTAAAGAGTAACCACATATAGCACATAATTTCTCCCCCTTTTTGACTTTCATCAAATAAAGGTGAAGAAATGTTGGATCATTACTCAGAGTCTTTAAAAAAAACTTAACAAAATAAGTTCCTACTGAATGTCAAGGCCTTGAGAACAGAAAAGAAGAAAAGAAGAAAGAAAAAAAGAAAGGATCAAGGCTTTGGTTTTCTCAATTCTTCACTTATTCTTCGAGCTTGGCCTTTCTTTGAGTCTTCTCCAACCTCATCATCACTTGCAGCATCTTCTGCAGACTGATTCTCTTCTTGTTCAACATCCACCTCAACAACAACTTCCTCAATGATCTCATCCACTTTCTTGTTCTTAATCTGTACTGAATCACCCTCTGTAGCTGCATCAATACCTGTGTCTTCACCAGCTTCTTCTTCATCATTTTACTCATACAGATCCTTTGAAGTGAGCACCACTGGAATAGGCTTCTTCTTTTTCTTCAAGAAATCACCCAGCCTTTCATCTGAGTCAACATTTGTGTCATGACTAGTAGCAGAAGGAATCTTCTCCATGTTAAAACCTTTGAGGACAACATCCAGTTTTCCATTCATCAGATTCATCAAACCCTTGAACTGATTAAACTCAGAAGATAAATCAAACAGCCTTTTTCTAAGATCTTCAATCTCAACCTGCTGTTCTTCAAACTTCTCAACCAACAGAGAGTAATCCTCATTTTCTTGTCCCCTTGCTGCTATAGCCCCCTTAGGTTTAACAAAATCTTTCTCCTCAAGCCCAGATTTGGACAACTCTGAATAGAACTTCCAATGACCTTTTCATGTCTGAACCACTCCAATCCTCTGTAAAGTTGTCTCATCAATTAACCCAAAACCACTAGTTATCTTCTCCTCTCCTTTCGCAGGTATCTCAAAATGCTCAAAAAAAGAGGTAAAAGGTTGGCATAGGGAAGAGGATGGTTTCTAGTTCTAGTAGCACAGTAGATCATATGCTCCATAATCACTGTTGGGAAGACAATCTCAAACCCTTGACATATCAGATACATCAGGATAAGAACTTTATCAGTAACCAAATCTCTTGAGTTTTCCCTAGGAACAACACTTCTCATCAGAATTGTAAACAAAATTTTAGCTTCACAGTTGAGCACAGAGGGAACACCATCAATGAAGAACATAGATTTCGCTTTTTCTAGACACTCCTTCCTATCAGGATGATCACCGACATTATACTTCTTAGGAATGCCCAAGACTTTGGCAAAAGTCCTTTGATCTAGCCTTAAGTTTATCCCAGCCACCTTAGAGGTTAACACCAATCTATCTTCCCCTTCTTGAACTAAATTCAGATAAAACAACCTAGTTGACCTAGGATAAGATTTTGAACTAGGATTTAAAACCTTCCAAAATGCAGAATCCCTTAACTTCCTCATACAGACAATATCCAGTTTATCTAATAACTCTTCAGAAATCATACTACAAAAAGCAACCTTAGATGATGCATACCCTTGCATAAAAACTGTCCTAACTTCAGAACTAACAAACCAATCTGAAGGAAGTACATTTTTACCTTGATAACCCTTTTTGGTTGTAGCAGCAAATTTTTTAACCCTTGATTTCTTCTCAGCAGGTTTTTCCTTCTCTGGTTATCCTTCAGTGGAATTCTTCTTGCTTTCCTTAGCAAATTTCCCCTTTTCTTCTTCACTAGCCTTTTTCTTCTCTACCCCTTTCTTCTTGTCTGACCTAGGTTGATCATCACCCTGAGCCCCTGTCTCCTTATGTGGATCAATACTTTAACCTTCATCTCCATTTTATGTTCTGATCTTCTTTGCAGGAGGTGAGTCCTCATGCAAACTTTGAGTTTTTTCTGAATCCGAATCAGAGATCACAATCTCCTCCTTCTTGTTTGCCCTCTTCTTAGATCTACCAGAAGACTTTCCATGTTGTTGAATCCTGGCTGATTTGCGCTCCATTGTGGGTTTAGGGTTTTGAGAGAAGAATGAGACTGAGAGAAATAGAGAGAAAGCAGAGAGACGTAGAGAATTGAGAGAGAATGAAGAATAAAAAGCCCTGACTTTCAGCTTAAGTAGGTTGAAAGAATGAGTTGTAATAGGACTCTACTGAAATCAACATGCAAAACGAATATTTAAAATATTTTTGGATATTTTAGAAAATTCTCTGAGTAATTCAAATATTATACAATTATCTAAAGAGATAAAATATAATATTTCATGATCATTTTTTTTTTAAAAAAATTACAGATGTTTCAAGACCTTGAAGAACAATCTCAAGGCCTTGAGATTTTCTGCAGTCTTAGAAATTTCAAAGCATTGAACTATACTTTCAAGGCTTTGGAAAGTATAATCTCTAGGCTTTGAGATTTCAACACATAAAAACAAGTAAGTACTAATACTCCCCTAAACCAATGCAACCTTGTTTAACATACCCAGTTCAAGCCTTAGGGATGAAAACCTATCATCTGGCAGAGGTTTAGTGAACATATCAGCAATTTTCATAGAATTGGAAATAAAAGATAGAACAAAATCACCTTGTTCAGCATGATCTCTAAGAAAGTGATGTATCACATCTATATGCTTGGTTCTTGAGTGCTGTACTGGATTCTTAGAGATTGAAATAGCACTTGTTTTGTCACAATGAATAGGCACATTTCTGAAATTATAGCCAAGATCTCTAAGTTGTTGAGCAATCCATAACACTTGTGGACAGCAAGCTCCAGCTGCAATGTATTCAGCTTCCGCAGTTGATAATGCTACAGAATTTTGCTTCTTAGAATGCCAACTGATCAGTGAAGATCCAAGAAATTGGCAACATCCAGAAGTACTCTTCCTATCTACTTTATATCCTGCAAAATCTTAATCCGAATAGCCACTCAACGTAAAATTAGATCTCCTTGGCTACCAAAGCCCCAAGTCTTTGGTTCCATTCAAATATCTAAAAATTCTTTTGACATCAGTTAAATGACTTTTCTTAGGATCTGTCTGAAATCTTGCACACATGCAAACACTAAACATAATATTTGGTCTACTAGTAGTTAAATGCAAAAGAGATCCAATCATACCTCTATATTCCTTTTGATCCACAGTCTTACCATTTGAATCCTTTTATAATGAGAATGATGAACTCATAGGAGTTTTAAGTACCTTGGACTGTGTCATATTGTACTTGTTCAACTAGTCCTTGGTATACTTTCCTTGATGTACAAATATCCCTTTCTTCATTTGTAAAATATAAAGTCCAAGAAAGAAATTCAGTTCTCCCATTAAGCTCATCTCAAACTCCATGCACATCAGACTAGAGAACTCTTTTGAAAGAGCATAATTAGTAGCACCAAACAAAATATCATCCACATAGATCTGAAATACTAACAAATCAGTTTCATGATGTTTAATAAAAAGAGTTTTATCTACTTGACCTCTCTTGAAATTATTGTCAAGTAAATTTTTTGAAAGTCTATCATACCAAGCCCTTGGAGCTTCTTTTAAACCATAAAGAGCTTTGTCCAGTTTGTAAACTTGATCAGGAAAGTTTTCATCTTCAAAACCAGGAGGTTGTGCTACAAAAACATCTTCTTGTACATAACCATTCAGAAAAGCACATTTGACATCCATTTGATAATGCTTTATGTGATTGTATGATGCAAATGCAAGAAGTATTCTAATAGCTTCTAACCTGGCAACATGAGCAAATATCTCCTCACAGTCTATACCTTCTTCCTGATTGTATCCCTGTGCCACAAGTCTGGCTTTGTTCCTTACCACTTTGCCATTCTCATCAAGATTATTTCTGAACACCCATCTGGTTCCCATAACTGATTTCTCTTTGGTCTGGGAACCAGATTCCATACCTTGTTTCTTTCAAATTCATTCATCTCACTTTGCATTGCAATGATCCAGTTTGCATCTTCTAGTGCTTCCTTATTATTCTTAGGCTCAATAAATGATACAAAAGCACTAAAAGCACACAAGTTATTCAAATGTCCTCTTGTCTGAGTTCCTGTTGTGAGATCAGATATGATATTATCAGCTGGATGATCTGCAAGATACTTAAACTTTTTCCTTGGTATCCAGGAATATGTTCCTTCAAGGCTTTGAGCTCTTGAAACAGTAGAGGGAGCATCATAGAAAGTCTCAGTTTCAGTCTCAAGGCTTTGAGATTTTGGCTCTGCAGGGGGTTCAAGGCATTGAGATTCTACTGATTGATTTTGCACTTTAGTTTTGCCTTTGTCCTCTTTCACAGCATCATCATCTTACTCATGCTTGTTCACATTTAGATCTTCAAAACTTTCACTCAGAGAGTCCTTAGTACTTTCATCAAAAAACACACGAATACTCTCTTCCACAATATTGGTTTTTCTATTGAAAAATCTATAAGCTTGCTAGTTTGAGAATATCCAAGAAATACACCTTCATCACTTCTAGCATCAAATTTTTAAAGATTGTCTCTACCATTATTATGCACAAAACAGATACAAACAAAAGGTTTGAAATAAGAGACACTAGGCTTCCTACCTTTAACCAGTTCATAAGGAGTCTTATTCAAAATAGGCCTAATCAAACATCTATTCAGCACAGAATTGGCAGTATTAACAGCTTCTTCCCACAAGAACTTTGGCAAATTACTTTCAAGTAACATGGTTCTAGACATATATTCAAGTGTCCTATTTTTCCTTTCAACTACTCCATTTTGATGTGGAGTTCTAGGTGCAGAAAAGTTGTGTGATATGCCATGCTTTGCGCAAAATAAATCAAAGTCAAGTTGATCAAAGTCCCTACCATGATGACTTCTAATAGATGCAACAGGCAAATTTTTCATAGTTTGAAGCTCTTTGCACAGTCTAGAAAATTCAGATAAAGCTTCAGTTTTGTCTCTAATTAACATCACCCATGTAAATCTAGAATAATCATATACTATAACAAGCATATACCTCTTACCATTTGGGGTATGAACTCTCTGAACTCTCATATGACCACACAATTCCATATGCAACAGTTCTAAGGGTCGAGAAGTACTTACAAAGTTCTTCGGCTTGAATGAGCTTCTTGTTTGTATACTTTGTACACATGCCTTGCAGACCTCATCATCTGAATTTTTTTGTAATGGTAATCCTCTTACCAAATCCTTTGAGATGAGTTTTTCAAGGTGTGTATGCTAATATGCCCAAGCTTTCTATGGCAAAGCATTGAATCTTCCTTCAAAGCCTTGAGGCATTTTAACTTGTAACCTACAACACTGTTAGTACTCATAGCATATAGATTATATGATCTAGGAGCAGTGAGTATGTAATCTCTAGATTTCTCATCTTGCACCACACATTTCTCCTTCTCAAATATAGCTTTATAACATTTATCACATAACTGAGATATACTAAGCAGATTATATTTAAGTCCATCCACAAGATAAACATCTGAGATAGAGTTGGAAGAACCATTACCAATACTACCTATACCAATAATATTCCATTTTGCTTTGTCACCAAGTGTAATTGTTCCTCCAGATTTTTCTGTGAGCTCAGTAAAGAGAGATTTCTTTCCATTCATATGTCTGGAACTGCCACTGTCTAATATTCATTTCTGATCTTTCAAGGCCTTGGTGACATCCTGCAAAAGTAAATCATTGCCTTAACAGGCTGTTAGACCAAGTGCAAAACTTTGAGTCATACTCAGAATCAGCCATGTTTGGTGGTCTAATTCCTTTTGGAACCCAAATATTCGTAACCTGTCCCTTAAGATGATAAGGATAAGTATTCCTCATAATGTGTGGTTCTGATCTTCTGAAGGGACAAGTTAATCTGATATGACTAATTTTTCCACAGTAATGACATTTTGGAGAATGTCTGCTACCAGATTTGACAAAAGTAGTTTGGCTTTTCTTAGGAAAATTTGGATCATAGCCAATCCCGCTTTTATGCATTGATTTCAGACTTCCTCCAAGAATGAGAATAAGATTATGTTCTGAGCCTGTAAAAGTGGCTAGGACCTTTTTAGAATCCTTGAGTTTCTCAGTCAAAGAAAAGATTTGTTGTTCTAAATCCTCTGAATGAGTCTTTAGATCAGCATACCTTTCAGTTAAGAGAATGTTTTGATCAACAATCTCTTTTATCTGTGCCTTCAAGGCTTTGAACTTTCTGTCCAAGGCCTTGAAGTCCTTTTCAATTTTTGTCTTAGAAACTTCAACAGTTTTGTTGTCAAAAACTAGGTCCATGTTTTCTTTTACCTGCTCATGAACCTTAATCTTTAAAGAAGAAATCTCATTTCTATAACTTTCCTCATTTAAAAATATACTCTTAAGAATTTCAAGAAATACATCAGAAGGACTAGCAAGAATATCTTTTACCATTTCCTCAACATGTCTGTCTAAAGACTTTTCTTCATCATGTTTAGCCATGAAGCACAAATTTGCTTGGTCTTCTTCTGTGTCTAAGTCACTTGATGAATCAGAATCACTCCAAGAGGCCATCATGGATTTCTTCCTTCTGTTGTCACTGTCTTTCTTTTGAAATTTCCTGTTCTTCTTCTTCTTTTTTGGACAATCTCTTACTAATTGATCTGCATCACCACATTCAAAATAATTCATTACTTTTGTTTTATGTGACTGTGATGAAGACTTACCTTTGTAGTCCTTGCTGCTTGAAGGTCTTGATCTCTCTCTGTTGTAGTCCCTGTTACTAGAGTTTCTTTTCTTTTTGAGAATCTTGGCCAAGGCCTTGGAGATCAATGCTAAAGCCTCTTCATCACCATGCTCATCTTCAGTCTCAAGGTGTTGAGATTTTTCATTGTCTTTAGCCTTGAGTGCTAAGTTCTTGATGTTTTCACTCAAAGCACTTTCTACATCTTTCATAGACATTTCATGACTGAGCAGCTTTTCTTGTAGATCATCTAGCTGAAGAAGACTTAAATCCTGAGCTTCCTCAATAGCTGTTGTCTTTGGCTCCTACTTGACTTTTTGCAAGCTCTTCATAATTTTCCTGACCTTCTCCTCATTTGAAAACTTCTTTCCCAATGACTCCAGATTATTCACCACATCAGTGAATCTTTTGAACATCTCCTTGATGGTCTCATTTGATTTCATCTTGAGCAACTCATATTGTCTCAAAAGTATGTTATTCTTGGTCTCTTTAACCAAACTTGTTCCTTCAGATGTCATAATCAGTTTGTCCTATACTGCTTTGGCACTTTTTCAATTTGACACTCTGTTGAACTCATCTGCATTAAGAGCACGGTATAACAGACTCATAGCCTTGTAATTTTTTGATACCTTTTCCAGTTCAGTAACTGAGAGATCTTCCTCAGAATTGATGCATCTAACTCCATCTATGGTAGTGTAATACTCATGAGGACCATTATGAACTATTGACCACATTTCCATGTCTTGATCTATGATGAAAATCTTCATCAATGCCTTCCAGTGCATGAAGTTATCACCACTGAACAATGGAGGTCTGTTTGCTGCCCTTCCTTGTGAGAATCCACCATCTCCTACATTACTCATAGTCACAATATTGTTAGATCTATATTAGTGACCCAAGATCTGATACCAATTGAAAGTTTGTAATGTAGACTAAATACAGGACCAAAATACTCTAGAGGGGGGGGGTTGAATAGAGTATGGAAACGTTTTGCTAAGAACAAATTTTAACTAAGTGAACATGTGAGAAACTCAAATCTCAAGGCCATGAGATTTTAGAAAACTAGTCAGAAACTTTCTAAGGCAAACAGAAAGCTTTAAGGCCTTGAACTTCCCCCAGTTTTAAACAGTTTATAAACCCTAGTTTGATTTGAGTTGCTTGCAGCAGAAAATAACAACACTGTAAAGTGAAGAACACAAGACAATTTACAGAGTTCAGTCCCAATGGACCTAATCTCGGCCTGAGAGATCTAATCCCACCAAGATTGGGCAAACACTTATTATTACTCACACAGAAACAACCCTAGATCTCCAATCCTAAGTGAATTCCATTACACCTATACAACTTGTGGTTCCAAACCTATCTAGTACCCGCTACTAACTGTTGAGCTAACAAGAACCTCTTGTTGTTCACTTGAACAACCAACCACTCGTTTTTGTGAGGTTTTAGATATACAAAAGATAAGCAGATTACAAAACAGAATAAGAACACAATAGAAGAATAAGCTTGTGAAGGCCTGGATGTGTTCTTCAGTAATCTGGAATGATTGATCTTCTGAAAGCTGTAATTGAATCCTGAATGTGTGTTTGTTTGAATGTCTGGTCTTCCACGAATTTTACACACCTCTCTCAGTTCTCTGTAAGCTTCTCTTTCTTTCAAAATTCAAACCAGTCTTTTGTCCACTCTCTGCAACTGAATGAGAGATTTTAGGATCTCAGTTCCTGCAAATCCTCATCCTTTCCAACTGCAATTTAAAACAGCTTTGAGTAGATATCAGTTGGAGTTTGTTGAGATTTCATTTTGCACGTTTGAAAAACCTGCAACAACATTAAAACACAGTAACAACAAAATCCAGAAATATAACAGCACTAAGTCTGTTTGGATTTCCAGTTTCTGAATAAAAACTGGATCAAGTGAATAAAACAATAATCTGATTAACTTATAAAACATATAACTCATGATAAACTAGTTTAAGACTTATATATATCATTAAAAAACCATAATAATAAAGATAAATTCCTGCAAGAGAGAATCAAATTAATTCAGTAAAACTGTCAGCAGCTTCAGCACATCTCAAGGCCTTGAAGCTCTGAACATGCTTCACAGTCTTTCACTATTAAGACCTGAAGTTTTTGATTCAGTATGATCAGGATATCTGCAATTGTGTCAGGTGTATAAAGAATATATAACACAGATATTTGCTGCAAATATCTGATCTTAAACATCAGATATACAACCTGCATCACAAGATTATTAGATCATACAGTATAATAAAGCTACTCTCAAAGCTTTGAAGCTCTAATCAGTCTCAAGGCCTTGGAGCCTTTGAAATACTTTGTCGTTGTCTTTCATAACTCAAAACAGTTATATCTCAAAACACACTTAGAAGTCTTTGAGTCAACAGATCCTGACAACCCCAGTCCCCCAAATCTGTGCGGAAAAGATATCACCCACGCGACTACTCTTCATGCGATCACTGTGTAATGTAGTGATTCACCTCCTGCAACTTAATGATGTTCCCACTAACTCACCCTGTCACACCGTCAATCTTTCCAAAACTGGTCTGATATGAAGCTCACGTCCATCTGAAACCCTCCCAGACTCACTCCCTCTGTCATAACGCGTAGTACTAGCCAACTAAACAAGTGATGCAAGTCAGAAAGAAGGCATCCTAGGCTATAGTGGCTATGAATGAAGGGGTTAATAGCTGCAAATGGGCTAACTATTTGGACCTAAGGCTGAGAAACAGGACGTGAGGTCCGTTATAAGCCAAACACTCCACTGAAAAACGCAGTGACCGTGCTGGTGCCCTTAGGCAGGTTGTCGACTACATAAGTGACGGCGGTGTGGCAACTAGTCGGATTCGTAACTTAGGTTACAACTTATCGGAGAATTCAGGGTTGCACTGGATCTAACCATCCACAGAAAATCAAAACTCCTACACCTCGGTGTCAATTTTCCTTCATGTTGGAGACTTAATCACCGAATTCTCCGCATTTTTTAGTCCTATTAATTGCCCTTTCTAAAAAAAATCTGATTTTTAGGTTTTTTTTCATAATAATGCAAAGTCATAAAATTAGGTGGGTGGACTCAAAAATAAAAAATGTGTTGTCTCATTAGAATGAAATAAAAAAATAAAATGAAACAAAATATGCAGACATGCCAATGCAGGAGGACACGATTCCCCACCCCACACTAGAGGTGGCGCGTCCTCGCTTCCCTACTGATCAGGTCTATAACTCAAATTTGTGTTCTCCGGAGTAGACTGGTCTGTCGGCTCAGGAGACGGTTCGGGAGTCTGCCTCCCCGTGGGTCTCTTTCTCGCAGCTTGTCTTGCTGCTGCTATTGTACCAGCATGGCTGGCTTCAGGGTGGGCACTGCTGGCCCCTGGGTCTGCGTGCTGTCTGGGCGGGTACCGGGTACCGGGTCTGCCAGGGTCACCTACACTGTCTGCGTGTTCTGGGCTCGGGGTGGGGTCATGGCCAGAGAAGCTATCATAGGGCTGGATATCCTCCATCGTCTAGTTGGGAACTGTTATCACTGGAGTAGCGGGCCGGGAAGTTAAATTTCTTACCACGCATATTACTTTGAATCTCATTGAGGGCTGCCTCATGAGGACAGTGTTAGCATGGTAGATATGCTTCTGGGTCTTAACAAGTTTCCCAAGACCCCTGGCCATTTTCTTGACCGTCCTCACCAGGTAGTTCTGCATCTTTTCCTGGGCCTTAATCTTCTTTCTGACCCACTCCTCATGCTCATTCCTCTCCAGGCGCCCAAAAGAACTGCGTCTGGCCCCTCTGCTGGACAGCCCGTGGTCATACTCGGTCTGCATGGGTTCACTTGAACTGCCTGACCGGGGCAGTCTAAGGGGACCTAGTAAGGTAGCCAGACCACCACAAGCCTGTGGCGGTGGCAGCGACATGTCATCACCCACACCATGAGGGGGCCCACCATCATCACCATCGTCGTCGTCCACCTGGACATAATCTGGAGGCCCATGCAGAGCCTCCTCCAATGCACATCTCATCTTTCGGTACTTTCGTACCTGAATCGGTCGGATATCTCTCTGCTCACAAGGGATTGGCACCAGATAGTCCTGGGCCATTTTGGTCAACATCCCTAAAAGACCCAACCCTTCCTACTAGTAACCTCCATCCTCTCCCGAAAAAACTCACAAATAATATCCGGAAGGCTGACTAGCTCTCGGGTCATTAAAAAATAAACTAAAAGTGCCACATTATAATCCATCCGAGTCATGTGCTTAATGCCCACGATCCGGTTGTTGACCCACTCAGTCCACCATCTCACCTCCCGAATCAGGTAGGTAGCAGGGAGTTTCCTATGGGCGGGACTCCACTTGGGGTAGTACCACGCAGCGACTGGCACACCCGCACACAGAGTCTAGAGAATCTGGTCACTAAGCTGTTCAGAAGGGTGAGCTCGAAGTTCCTAAAATTAGCAGTCGTCCAACACCAACTCAAGTCCTAGACTTTCCCGGATACTTTCTGGGGTGATCCTAATCAATGTCGTCCTGCAGTAAATCCACTCTATGGACTGGGCCTCGCTGTTCATGCACTGATGGAGATTGCTGAAAATCTCTTTAGCGATTATAGAACTGACCTGGATATTGGTAAACCCGGTGAAAAGTCCCCAAACTGACCTTGTTCGGTGTAGTTGAACAAGTTCTGCCCCATAGCCACGATATCACGGGGAAAGGTTCTCTCAGCGGTATGTCAAGCTTAATCTTTTAGTCCTGAAGAAAGAAACGGTGGGCCTCTTTGTTGACAAATCTATGGTCACAGAAATAGTCCACCCTCAACAAGTCCCCAATAGTCCTCCCTCTTTACGCCCTGGATTCAACGTATTTTCTAATATGCTCTTGATTTCCCTGTTTGACACCTCTGCTTGCCCATTTTCCTGAGGGTGGTAAGGCAGTGATACCTTATGGATAGACACCCCATAATGCCTTAAAACTTTGGAAAAACCTTTATTAATAAAGTGAGAGCCTTCATCACTAACCACGGCTCCTGGTGTTCCAACCCTGGTAAAAATGTTGCGCTTGAGAAATCGCTCCACTGTTGCCGCATCATTTTTCTGGAAGGCCATAGCTTCCACCCATTTTGACAAATAATCGACTGCCAGAAGGATATACAGATTACCAGGGAAGACGGAAAAGGGTCCATGAAATCTGTAAGATCAGGTTGTGCAAGGCTTGAAATAGTTAATTCAAGGTATTGAATCAGATTTCAAAGACTTGAATCATTTATCACAAGCTTGGAAATAGTATAGCTATTTTCAAGTCCTTGAAACTGGATTCAAAGCCTTGAAACTTTTTAACCTATATGAACATTCTCAGGGGGAGTTTTCTGTAAACTCTTCTAAGTTGATTTCATATCTCTCCTTCATATGATTGTTTTACTGTTAGTTGATGATGAAAGACAAATTTTTCTAACATGTTTGAACATATAATATCATCTGTTTGTATTTGATTTTGCAGGGAATTTTATTTCCTAGTTTGGAGGGATTATTTCCTAATCTGACTTGTGCAGGGAAGGAATTAAATGAGAAGATGATTCTGTGTTTAATCTGACTGGTATGAAAGCTTCTCAATCTATTGAAATGAAATTGTGATCACTTAACCGTTGGAGAAGATTGTCAAAGAGTCAAACTCTGTTGCCTACAAAATAGGAGTTTGGTGCTGAAAACCTGGGAAGATTTGCAAAGCTGTTTGAAGTTTAAATATAGATCGTTTCTGAAGCAACAAACACAACACCTAACGGGCAAAAAAGTGAGAGAAAAGTCTGGATTGAAAAAGAATCAAAGAAGTTCATCAATCTCACAATCCATGACACAGAATATCACTGCATACTTCACTGCAGTTTCTACACTCTAGTGTTCTTCTGTATTATGCATTATTGGTAGATCATTTCTGTAATATTTCTATCTTTATCCTCGAGGATTTTTCAAAGTGAACAATAGAGAATTATTAGTTAATCAGTTAGATAGAGCAGGTACTAGATAGGTTAGGGAGAACCACAAGCTGTAACAGAGTAAGGCATCTCTCTATCCTTGAGATATAGGGCTTAGCTTTTGATTAATAAGAATTGTGTTGAAAATCCTGCACGGAGAAGATCCCTGAGGTATAGACGTAGGTCCAAGTGCACTGAACTCTATAAATCATTTGTCTCTTGCATTTACAATTTTCCATACTCAGTTTTTACAGCATTCAAACTTGTCTGTTTTCAAGGGTTTGAAACTCTTTTCAGAGCCTTGAAAAAGACTTGACTGATCCATTCCAAACTGTACTCCATTCCAAGGTCTTGAACTTTTTTTCAAGGCCTTGAACTTCACTAGCTTTCACAATATTTCATTATCTTAGCAAGTTTTACAAAAAGTTGGCATACTCTATTCAACCCCCCCCCCCCCCCCCCCCCGTCTAGAGTATCTTATCTGAATTACCATATGCACACTCACACTTTTAATTGGTATCAGAGCTTGTATCAGTGTATAGATTTAACCATCTGGTGATCATGAGTACTGCAGGTGATGGTGGTTTCTCACAGGGAAGAGCTGCTAACAGACCTCCTCTATTTTGTGGAGAAAATTTTGCTCACTGGAAAGCTTTGATGAAAATGTTCATCATTGATCAAGACATAGAGATGTGGACCATTATTCAGAATGGACCTCACACTTTCTACACAGATAAAGATTGGATTAGAACTCCCAAATCTGAAGACTCACTCTCCACTTCTGAATGAGAGCAATTCTCTAAGAATCACAAAGCCATTAACATCTTATATTATGCTTTTTTGAGTACAGATGAATTCAACAATATTTCAGGCTGCACTACAGCAAAAGAAATCTGGGATAAGCTTGAGGTAACCTTTGAAGGAACCAGTCAAGTCAAGCAAACCAATATCAACATCAATCTCAGGCAATATGAGTTGTTTAAGATGAATGCAGATGAATCTATTAGAGAGATGTTCAAGAGGTTCACATACATTGTTAACAACATTGATTCAGTGGGAAAAAAAATTTCCAATGAAGAAAAGGTGAGGAAGATTCTAAGAAGTCATCCAAAGGCAAAGTGGTAACTAAAGACCACAAATATTGAAGAAGCTCATTATCTCTCAACTCTACAACTTGATGACCTACAAGGAAAGCATCTGACACATGAAATATCTATGAATGAAGCTGATGGAGAGCTCCCAGAAAGTTTCAAGAACTTAGCTCTCAAAGACAAAGAGAATGAGATAACTCAAAGCCTTGAAACTTTGGATGGTGATGATGAAGATCCACTTGCTTTGGCTTCCAAAGCCTTGACAAGAATTCTCAAAATGAAGAAAAACTTTGGAAACAAAGACTTCAACGGAGAAAGACATAGACCATCCAGTAGCAAGGACTACAAAGGTAAGTCTTCTTCAAAAAATAAATCGAAGGTAATGAATTGCTTTGAATGTGGTGATGCAGGACATTTGATAAGAGATTGTCCACACAAGAAAAGCAATATCTTTCAAAAGAAAGACCACGATAGAAGAAATAAAGCTATGATAGCTTCATGGAGTGATTCAGATAGCTCAAGTGAATCAGAATCTGAAGAAGAACATGCCAACCTATGCTTCATGGCCAAGCATGATGAAAGTTCTGAGAAGAACATTGAGGTAATGGTAAACTGTCAGATTTCAAAACCAAAATATGGTCTTTCAGATTATCTTAGAACAATGATTTTAAATGAAGAAGATTATCTGAAAGAGATTAGTTTTTTGAAAGAAAAAGTTCATGAGAAAGCAAAAGAGAACTTACAACTTGTTTGTCTAAATCAGAATCTTGAAATCTCTCAGAAGACAACTGACAGTGATTTCAAGGCCTTAAAAACCAGTTTTAAAGCCTTGAAAACACAATTCAAGGAAGTAGTCACTGAGAACTTTTTGATGAGTAACAGCCTTGTTAATCTAAAACATCAAGTTGATGAATTAGATAAACAAAAGACTACTCTTACTGAGAAACTTCAAGAATATTAATTGGTCAAAGTTAAGCTTGCTGGATCAGAACTCAAGTTGAACTTGATTCTTGGAGGAAGTTCACAGTCAGTTCACAAAGATGGTATTGGATTCAATCCAAACATTCTAAGAAAGAACAATACCAGATTTATGAAAGCTGGAAACAAAACTTCTCCTAAATGTCATTACTGCTGCAAAACTAGTTATGTTAAACTGACTTGTCCTTTCAGAAGAAGAGACCCTCACATAATGAGGAACACTTTTCCATTTCAACTCAAAGGACAAGTTAAACAGATTTGGGTTCATGAAAGGGTTAGACCACGTAACATGGTTGATCTTGAATATGAATCCAAATTCCGCACTTGGTCTAACAACTGGATAAGGCATTGATTGGTGTTTGCAGGGTGTCACCAAAGAACAAAAATGGTTTATGGATAGTGGTTGCTCAAGACACATGAGTGGAAAGAGATCTCTATTCTCAGAATTAAAAGAGCAATCAGAAGGTTCAATTACTCTTGGTGACAAAGTCAAATGCAATATTCTTGGTATTGGTAAAATTGGTACTGATTCTGAAAACTCTATTTCGATGTGTATCTAGTTGATGGTTTAAAATTTAAATTGCTTAGTGTTTCTCAGCTTTGTGATAATGGCAGTAAGGTTATCTTTGATAAAGAGAAGCGTGTGGTGCAAAATGAGAAATCAGGAAATTGCATTCTCACAGCCTCTAAATCAAACAGTGTTTATACTTTCTAGACTAACAAAGATGCAGTTAAAGTTTGAAGTGTCTCAAGGCCTTGAAAGAGGATTCAAAGCTTTCGCACAGGAAGCTTGGTCATATTAGTTTGCTTATTTTGAACAAGTTATTTTCCAAAGACTTTGTAAGAGGATTGCCATCGATTATGTTTAAAGAAGATGAATTGTGCAAAGCTTGTGCTTAGGGCAAGCAGACCATAAGTTCTTTCAAGCCAAAGAAGTTTGTAAGTACAACTAGACCCATCGAACTGCTTCATATGGATCTTTGTGGTCCTATGAGAACTCCTAATCCAAAAGGTAAAAGCTATATGATAGTTGTTGTAGATGATTGTTTCCAGATTTACTTGGGTTATGTTTCTCAAAGAAAAATCTGAAGCCCTCTCTGAATTTTCAAAGCTTTGCAGAGAACTTCAATCTATGAAAAACTTACCTGTAGCTTCAATTAGAAGTGATCATGGTAGAGGATTTGATTTGTTCTGTGATAAGCAGGGTGTTACTCACAACTTTTCTGCTCCAAGAAATCCTCAATAGAATGGTGTTGTTAAAAGAAAGAACATGACTCTTGAAGATATGTCAAGGACAATGTTTCTTGAAAACAAGTTTCCAAAACATTATTGGGCAGAAGCTATGAATACATCAAACTATATACTGAACACGTGCTTGATCAGACCTATCCTGGAGAAGACCCCCTATGAACTATTCAAAGGGAGGAAGCCAAAAATTTCATACTTCAAGCCCTTTGGATGCGCATGTTTTATCCATAACAATGGAAAAGACAATCTTGGTAAGTTTGATGCAAGAAGTGATGAAAGTATTTTTCATGGTTACTCTCTGAACAGCAAAGCTTATAGAGTTTACAATAAAATAACACAACTGGTTGAATAAAGCATTCATGCTATTTTTTATGAAAGCTATGATGGTTCTTTGAGTGAAAGTTTTGCAGACTTGAATTTGAACAAGAATGAATCAGAGGAAGAGACAGAGAATCCACTAGGATTCAAGAAAGGCTTAGAAGAAAACAGAAGCATTTTCAAGACCTTGAAAATGGTGCTCACGGCCTTCAAAATAAGCCTCAAAACCTTGAAAAATATGATCAGAAGGATACAAGTGACAAATCCACTAGTTCAAGACCAGAGAAGATCTATGGAGAACCTGAACCCTGGTCTCCAAGAAAGATATTCAAATATCTCTCATGACATCCAGTTGATAATATCATTTCAGATACAACCACTTGTACACAAACTAGATGACAGTTGAAGAACTTATGTGCTTTTAATGCTTTTATCTCTCTTGTAGAACCTAAAACTGTGAAGGAAGCATTACAAGAAGCAGAGTGGATCATTTCTATGCAAAGTTAAATCAATGAGTTTGAAAGGAATAAGTTTTGGAACCTGGTTCCTCCACCTACAAACCAGTCTGTCATTGGTACCAGATGGGTGTTCAGAAATAAGTTGGATGAAAGTGGCAAAGTGATCAGAAAAAAAGCAATGTTAGTTTCTCAAGGTTACAACCAAGAAGAATGTATTGATTATGAGGAAACTTCTGCTCCAGTTTCCAGGTTAGAAGCAATTAGAATTTTTCTTGCTTCCGCATCTCACAAGAACATGAAACTATTTCAAATGGATGTGAAGTGTGCTTTCTTTAATGGCTACTTACAACAAGAAGTTGATGTAGCACAACCTCCTGGTTTTGAAAATGACAAGTTTCCAGATCATGTTTACAAACTTGACAAAGCTCTTTATGGTTTGAAACAAGCTCCAGGAGGACAAAGCTCTTTATGGTTTGAAACAAGCTCCAGGAGGACAATTTGCTTGAAAAAGATTTCAAAAGAGGACTAGTACACAAGACCCTTTTCATGAAGACTCATGAGAAAGACTTGCTTGTAGTTCAGATCTATGTTGATGATATACTGTTTGGAGCTACTAATGATCAATTGTGCAGAGAGTTCTCAAGTCTTATGAGCAGGGAATTTGAAATGAGCATGATGGGAGAGCTAAACTTCTTCCTAGGACTTCAAATACATCAAATGAAGAAGGGAATATTTCTCTATCAAAGCAAATACACAAGAGAATTATTAAGAAAATATAGCATGGCTCAATGTAAGGAAGCTAAGACTCCTATGTGTTCTACACTGTCCTTAGACAAGGACGAATCTGGTAAGAGTGTCAATGTAAAAGAGTATAGAGGTATGATTGGATCATTACTCTAACTCACAGAAAGCAGACCAGATATCATGTTTAGTGTATGCATGTGTGCTAGATTTCAAGCTAATCCAAAGGAGTCACGCTTAAGTGTTGTGAAGAGAATCTTCAGATATCTCAATGGAACCAAAGACTTAGGGCTTTGGTATCCAAGACATTCTAATTTTTCTTTATATGGTTTTTCAGATGCTGACTTTGTAGGTTACAAAGTTGATAGGAAAAGCACTTCAGGAACCTGCCAATTTATTGGATCATCCTAGATCAGTTGGCATTCCAAGAAACAGAATTCAGTTGCTCTATCAACAACAAAAGCTGAATATATAGCTGCAGGAGCATGTTGTTCACAAGTATATGGATTGCTCAACAGATAAGAGACCTTGGATTTGATTTCAGAAGCATACCTATCAAATGTGATAACACCAGTGCAACATCTATTACAAAGAATCCAGTTCAACATTCAAGAACCAAGCACATTGATGTCAAACACCATTTCATCAGAGATCATGCTAAAAAGGTTATATTTTTCTTGAATTTGTTGCTACTAATATGCAAATTGCAGATATTTTCACTAAACCATTACCAGATGAGAGATTCTCAGCTATAAGATTGGAATTGGGAATGTTAAATAAGGATGCATTGGTTTAGGGGGAGCATCAGGTAAGAAGGGTAAGTTGTATGTGCTTTCAAAGGTTTGAACTTATTTTCAAAGCCTTAAAATCATTTCAAAGCTTTGATTTTTATCTGTTGCAGTGAGACAGCGTTTCAAGACCTTGAAAATCTTTTCAAAGCCTTGAAAATAAGTCTCCTATACTATTAGTCAATAAAATTGGATCATTTTGTATTGGGTGATATCTCTATAGATATTTGCCTAATATAGTCCATACCTTTTTCAAAAAATCGTTTTAGCCAAATATAGTATTAATTTATTTCTTTTCAACGGCCTAAGAGATTTGAGTCCTCTCTGATTATTTCAGATCTTTTCATATCAGAGAGATATTCTAGTTTCCTTTTGAAACTCAAACACTTTTATTGTTTATCTTCTCCTCTTCTCTTCTCTCCGTATCATTCCTACCTCTCTCTATTCTTCTCCCAAACCCTAATGAGCACAAGGAGAGCCTCAAACAGAATCAAGATGGTTGGAGGATCAAAACCTGGTTCAGAGAAGAAAAGAAAGGCAGCAGTGGATGCAGTTCAAGAGATTAGTGGAGACTCTAGCTCTAGAACTCCTAGTGCAGAGGCAGTTGCAGATCTTCCTCTACCCAAAAAGAAAGTCAAGAAGGTTGCAACTTCCTCCTCAGAAAAGAAGAAGAGGAAGAAGAAGAAGAAGAAGAAGAAAAAGACGAAGAAGAAAGAGAAATTTGTTGCACAGAAGCAACCTGAAACAGAGATCTCTTGCTCCAAGAAGTTGAATAAAAAGAAGAAGGCAAATCAAGCTGAAAAAGGGAAAGGGATGGTAACAAAAGAACATCCAGAAGATCATATGGAGAAGGCCCTGCAAATCTACTCAAAGACCTCAACCCCTGATGAAACATGGTTTGTCTCAAACACGACCAACGATCAGTGGTTAGATGGTTTTTCTTCCAGATCTGTTTCTTTCTGTAGTATGATCAACATGAATATGGTAGAACACGTGAATCTTAAGTGCATCTCTATGTTAAAGAAGAGTTCTCTGTGGTTTATGCTGAACCCAAAAGAGTTAGCCTACCCAAGACTCACCAGACTCTTCTATCTGAACTTGAAACAAGTTAAGAGATCAGCACGCTTGGTGATTCAATCTAGAGTTGCTGGAATAGAGATTGAAAATTGGACCACTCTAAGTTTGCTAATGTGCTAGGCTGTCCCAAGAGTTATGACACAAACAATCACCCACCAAATACAGAAATACTGAAACAAGCCAGAGAAGAGTTCTACCTACCAAACACTCCCACCACAGCAAACAATTTACACACTCTGTGTTAAATGTTCAAGCCTAATTCCTTCACACTATTTTGGTAAGGTGTATTTTTCCCAGAGAGCACTCTAGAGAGTTGGTGACTGAAAGGATGATGCACATCTTCTATCTGATCATGCATGGCTATGATATTGATCTTCCAAATTTAGTGATTGAAAATATGCTCTTTAGCCATACCAATAAAATAAACATCCTCTGCCCTATGCAAATCTGGTCACATTGTTCTTTGAACACTTTGAGATTCCAACTGGTGGAGAGGAATCAGTCACTTCTGGAATGGGAATGCTTAATGTGAAAGCCTTTGAGAACATTGGAGTGGTGAAGAATAAAGAAAAGATTTGGATTCAGAGAAGTTTCTTAAGACCAAGACCTTGACTCCCACTTCAAGTAAGACTTCTCAATCTACAGAGAATGAGAGACTTGATGGTTTGGAGTTGGATTTGGAAGAGATCAAAGAAACTGTTTATGGCCTTGAAATTAAAATGGGGCAAGTTAAGTATATGGTGGAAAGCATCTTCAGGAGCATGACTTTGCTTGATTTTCCAGAGGATGACGAAGGTACAAAGAAAGGTGGTTCTGACAAGAATCTACCAAGTGAACATTCCAACCAGGAAGAGACTGCTCCAGTCAAAGATAAGGGAAAGCAAGTGGTAGAAGAAGCTGCTCAGAAATGAGATGAAGTCAACAGTCCTGACTCAGATGATCTGCTGATCACTTTGAAGAAAAAGAAGAAATCTCCAAAGGCTGCTGCAAAGGACAAGACTAAAGAAGTGACTGTTGCTGCTGAGAATGAAGAAGAACAGGAAGAACATGATAAGACTGATGTTGAAGACAGTGAGGAAGAAGAAGGAGATCAAGATGGAGATGAAGACCCAAACCCTTAATCTTTCCTACTCTTTCATCCACATTCTCTCTTTAAGTTTTTAAGTTTTCTTTTCAAAATTTTCAAAACACTTAATCCAACATCCTCTCTATCTTTTTGATAAAAGTCAAAAAGGGGGAGAAATTCTAGGTTTTTTAGGTTTTTATTTTTTTAGGATTTATTATCTGCTGAACTTTTTAATTTCTGTTGCTGAATTGAATAAGTTGGATATTTATGGAATTGCTGTGTTATTATGAATTGTGAACTAATCAGTATTTTTTTACAGAGACTAAGGATCAAACAGAATTTGGTTTTTTCTTTCATCAAGGGGGAGATTGTAAGATCAGGTTGTGCAAGGCTTGAAATAGTACTATTTCAAAGCCTTGAATTAGCTTTCAAAGTCTTGAATCAGTTATCACAGGCTTGGAAATAGTGTAGCTATTTTCAAGGCCTTGAAACTGGATTCAAAGCCTTGAAACCGTTTAACCTATATGAACATTCTCTGGGGGGGGGGGTTTCTATAAACTCTTCTAAGTTAATTTCATATCTCTCCTTCATATGATTGTTTTATTTTTATTTTATGATGAAAGAAAAATTATTACAACATGTTTGAACATAGAATATCATCTGTTTGACTATGATTTTGCAGGGAATTTTATTTCCTAGTTTGCAGGGATTATTTCCTAATCTGACTTGTGCCGGGAAGGAAATAAATTAGAAGATGATTTTGTGTTTAATCTGACTGGTATGAAAGCTTCTCAATCTATTCAAATGCAAGAACACGACATTATCTCTGGGAGATTGTTGTCACTTAACCGTTGGAGAAGATTTTCAAAGAGTCAAAGTCTGTTGCCTAAAAAATAGGAGTTTGTTGCTGAAAATCTGGGAAGATTTGCAGAGCTGTTAGAAGTTTAAATAGAGCTCAATTCAGAAGCAACAGACACAACACCCAACGGGCAAAAAAGTGAGAGACAATTCTGGATAGACAAAGCATCAAAGCAGTTCATCAATCTCACAATCCATTTCACAGAAGTTCACTGCATACTTCACTGCAGTTTCTACATTCTAGTGTTCTTCTGTATTGTGCTTTATTGTTAGATCATTTCTGTAATATTTCAATCTTTATTCTCGAGGATTGTTCAAAGTGAACAATAGAGAATTCTTAGTTAATCAGTTAGCTAGAGCAGGTACTAGATAGGTTAGGGAGAACCACAACCTTGGGTTTAGCTTTTGATTAATAAGAATTGTATTGAAAATCCTGTAGGGAGAAGATCCTTGAGGTAGAGACGTAGGTCCAAGTGGACTGAACTCTATAAATCATTTGTCTCTTGCATTACAGTTTTTGTTACTCAGTTTTTACAGCATTCAAACTTGTCTGTTTTAAAGGGTTTGAAACTCTTTTCAGGGCCTTGCAAAACACTTGACTGATCCATTCCAAACTGTACTTCATTCTAAGGGCTTGAACTTGTTTTCAAGGCCTTGAACTTCACTAGCTTTCACAAGATTTCATTATCTTAGCAAGTTTTATAAAAAGTTGGCATACTCTATTCAACCCCCCCCCCTTCTAGAGTATCTTAGATGCATTACCATCTGCACACTCACACTTTCAATATCTATGCCCCAAACATCGAAAGGTTCAACCTCTTTCCAGAGTTTCATGGGCATCTCATTCCGTTGGGAAATATTTCCCGTGCGCTGGCAGCGATCACAGCTTTGTGCATAATTGTGGCAATCCTTGAAAACGGTTGGCCAGAAAAAACCTGACTGCAGTACTTTGTGGGCTGTCCTGGGTCTGCTGAAGTGACCTCCACACTGTGCTGAGTGACAGTGCTGAATTACGTCCAGAATTTGGTGATATGGGATACAACGTCGTAGAATGTTGTCAGCCCCCTGTTTGAACATGAAAGGGTCATCCTAGAAATATTGCTTGCATTCTGAGATAAAATTATTTTTCTGCAGAGGAGTGATGTCTTCAGGGAGAGCTCCATTGACCAAATAATTGGCTATGGCATAGTACCAGGGTTGTCTGTTGGATTTGACTTTCATAATATGCTCGTCAGGGAAGTTTTTTTGAATCAGTACTGACTCTTCAGTTGGGTTTTCTAGACGCGATAAATGATGAGCCACCACATTCTCCACTCCTTTCTTGTCCCTGATTTCAACATCAAATTCCTGCATCAGCAGAATCCAACGCAGCAGCCGTGGCTTTGCATCCTTCTTTTCCAGCAGGTATTTCAATGCGCTATGATCAGTGAAGATGATAACTTTTGACCCCACTAGATAAGATCTAAATTTGTTCAAGGCAAAAACTATTGCCAATAGAACTTTTTTTTAGTCCCATAGTTAATGTGTGCTTCGTTCAAAACTCTACTGGCATAGTAAATCATGTGGCAGACTTTATCTTTCCGCTATCCCAAAACTGCTCCAACTACATAGTCACTGGGATCGCACATAAGTTCGAATGGGAGTGACCAATCTACAGTCGTGATTATTGGTGCAATGGTCAGCCAATCTTTGAGTGCGTCAAAGGATTTTCTGCAGGCATCTTCGAATAAAAATGGCACATATTTTCCCAACAAATTACATAATGGTTTTTTGATTTTGGAAAAGTCTTTGATGAATCTTCTGTAAAACCCTGCATGGACCAAAAAACTTTTGATCGCCTTCACTGTGGTTGGGTATGGAAGTTTCTTTATCACCTCAATCTTTGCTCTGTCCACCTCTAAGCCCTTGCTAGAAATCATGTGTCCCAGCATAATGCCTTCAGTAACCATGAAGTGGCATTTTTCCCAATTTAGTACGAAATTAGTCTTCCTGCAGCGGATCAGAACTTTGGCTAGATGGTACAGACAGTCTTCAAAACTGTCCCCAAATAGTGAAAAATCATCCACGAAAACTTCCAGATTTTGCTCGATCATATCTGAAAGAATGGCCATCATGCATTGTTGGGATGTTGTTGGAGTGTTACACAGTCCGAATGGCACATGTCTAAAGGAGAACGTACCATATGGGCAAGTGAACGTTGTATTTTCTTAATCTTTCAGATTAATGTGGATCTGGTTGTATCAGGAGTACCCGTCAAGAAAACATTAATAGGCATGGTGAGCCAATATGTCCAGCATCTCGTCCATGAACGGCATTGGAAAGTAGTCTTTCAGTGTTGCGTCGTTCAGCTTTCGATAATCCATGCAGATTCGCCAGCCTGTAACTATGCGCTGAGCGATGTGTTCCTGATCAGCATTTTGTACCACTGTAATACCCCCTTTTTGGCACACACTGGACACGACTAACCCAGGTGCTATCTAATATGGGGTATATGATTCCTACTTCCAGCCACTTCAGGACCTCCTTGCGCACAACGTCTTTCATGATCGGATTCAGTCTCCGTTGAGGCTGAATTACTGGCTTCTTTCCTTCTTCAATCCTGATTTTTTGCATGAAGTAGTTGGGACTAATCCCTTTGAGATCAGCAATTGTCCATCCAATAGCCTCCTTATGTTCTTTCAGCACTTCCAACAGCTTCTGTTCCTATTCCACAAATAGAAAAGACGAGACAATTACTGGAAGGGTATTATTTTCACCAATATATGCATACCTGAGGTGGTCCGGGAGTTGCTTCAGATCCAAGAGTGGTGGTTCCTTGAGAGATGGGACCAGCGCCATTTTCTGCTCGCCTTCTTCATCTTTATATAACATGGTCCAGTCTTCAGTTCTCATGGCCTGCTCATCATGGTGCTCCTCCTCTTCCCCTGGGTACATGTCTTCAAGCTCTTCCCATAGTTCATCCATCTTTTCGTTTTCGAGGCCTTCATCAATCACCTCCACAGCAAAAAAAAATTCATGACCATAAAAATCTGGGAGCTGGAGAGACTTGAAAACATTGAATTTTATTTTTTCTTCATTAATTTGCATAGATAGCTCTCCACTTTTGTAGTTGATGATGGCTTCTCCAGCTGCTAGGAATGGTCTGCCCAAATGAGCGGAACTTCCCCTTCCTCCATATCCAGAATCACAAAATCTGCTGGGAATATCAGTTCTCCAACTTTCACAAGAATATCTTCAATTACTCCATAAGCAGGTTTCACGGATCTGTCAGCCATCTGAAGCATAATTCTGGTTGGTCTGGGGTCTCCGACCCCCAAACTTTCGAAGATGGTCAGCGGCACCAGATTAATGTTGTCCCCTAAGTCACACAGAGCCTTTCCTGTGTAGGCACTACCTAGGTTTACCGAGATCACAAGACTGCCAGGGTCCTTCTTTTTTAGTGGTAGCCCGTTTTTCACACAACTGCTCGCTTCCACCGTCAGATTCACTGTTTCGAAGTCACTCTTTCGCCTCCTTCCATACAGTATGTCCTTGAGGAATTTAGCGTAAGTGGGCATTTTAGCCAATGCCTCGGCAAGCAGTATGTTGATCTGCAACTGCTTGAATACTTCGAGAAATCTGGCGTAGTCTTTGCTATCATCCCTCTTGCGTGTCTTCAAAGGGTATGGTACCTCCTTGGAAATTGGCACTATTTCTGGTTTACCCTTATCAGTTTGTACTGCATCCTGCCCGACCGGTCCCTTCGGCTGGGGGCTGACGGTTGAACTGTCTTCCCTGTCAGAAACTTCGTGTTCAATATTCTTCGACTTCTCTACACGTGCATGACTGGGATACGGCGGATCTTGTAGTGCGATTCCACTCCGAGTGGTGATGGCATTGATCTGAGAGTGTGGATTGTTCACTGTGTTTGATGGGAGGTTCCCTAGAGTTCTTTCTGGCCCATTCTGTGCAAGCAGACCATTTTGTACCTCCAAGGTGCGTATTGCAATTTTCATTTGACTTACGTCAATAGTGAGTGCATCAAGCTGCAAGAATTTGGCTTCCCATTGTTTTTTAAATTTTTCCATGTAGTTCTCAAAATTCTGTTTTGATAGGTTAAGTTGTGGTTGTGCTGCAGGTGCTTGCTGTGCAGGGGCTGCCTGTTGTATCTGTGGCCTATGCTGAAAACCTGGTGCATAGACTGCTGCATTAGGGTTTCCGTACCGGAAGCCAGGATGGTCACATGTGCCTGCTCTGTAGTGGCTTGGATCCCACTGTTGTTGCACGTAGTTAGCGTCCTCACTCTGAAGTTCCTGGATGGCTGCATCCAAGTCTGGTTCATCCACTGCTGCTATAGTCTTTTTCTCTGTATAGACCTTCTTGACCAGGTCATGCACCACTTTTGTCGGATTGTCAATTCGATCATCAGCCACTGTTTCAGCTAGTGCTGTGAGCCTGCGTTCATCAAACACGCTAGTATCCTGTTTGGCTAGTTGCTTCATCAGCTCATAGGCTCTGTCTTTATCCACATGGTACAGAAAATTACCCCCAGCTTCCCTGTCAATCCTGGCAGCATTCTCCCTATCCAGAGCATGGTAGAATACTTGCAGAATTTTTGCGTTCCCGAAGCCGTGATTAAGGAATCTTTTCACAAGTCTCATCAACATGTCCCATGCGTCAACCACATTCTCGCCCATTTTCTGTTTGAAAGACAAGATTTCGCTTTAAAGTTTGATAACCCGAGAAGCGGGGTAGAATTTTGCCAAAAAGTCAGAAACACAGCCTTCCCAGGTTGTGATTCATCTCGGTGGTCTGACTTCCAGCCAGTCCTTTGCTGTCCCGAACAAGCAGTAGGGAAACAAGATCAATTTTAGTGTGTCTGATTCAACTCCCCTGTATTTGATCTTGTTACAGTAATCTTCAAACTTTCCGAGGAAGTCGTTCGGGTCCTCGTCAGCGTTCCCATTGAACAGACAATGGGTCTGGGCGTTCTGGATAGTGGAAGATTTCATATTGAAGTGCTCCGCTGTTATTGGAGGCAATACGATGGATGGCTCATGCCCTCCAGTAGGAACCTCGAAATTCTCAACTATCTCCCTCCTGATCTGTTGTAGGTTCTCTGGTTGTTCCAGGAAGCAAAGCCTGCTGCAATCAAATCCTCAATGTAGCGAGCCATCTGGGATGGGGTTCGTGTCTCAGGTTATGTGGGTGTATCATCTCCGTGTTCAGACATCTTGACTCGGTGTCTGCAATTTGGCTCTCTGAAATTTTTTTTGGATCTTCGAGTGGTGGCACCAGCTCGCGAGGCAATTTGGGCATACACTAGAATGGCCTGAAAATCAGAGTTCAAGAGGAGCAAGATAAGAGAAAAATAAAAATAGAAGAAAAAACTTTGAAACTAATTATGATTCCTAAGAGAAACCGTCACCGCTCCCCGGCAACGGCACCAAAAACTTGATAGCGTAAATCTAGGTGTGCTGTTTCGCAAGTGTACGATCAAGTAATACAGACTAACGTATTCGTGACTCAGATTATCGAGCCCACGAGAATAGGACGATTTTTAACTTTCGAAAATCAGAACTAATTGCAAAGCTGGGAAAAGGAGGAATAGTTGTGTGTGTGATTTACTAAACTAAATTGCATTAAATAAGAGTAGTAAATAAAGAAATTGTTTTTTATGTAAATATTCTGGGAATTTTTCTAAGTCTGAAAACTGATGAGTTAAAGATCTAGGCTCCAGGATCCCCTAGGGTTTCTATTAGCTTTTACAGTTTACTTTGATTTCGGAAACACACAGCGGTGTTTTTTATGCCAGCATACGAATGATACAATCTCCTCTCGGTCTCATACATCTATCACTCTCTTGCAGATTTTCGGATCCCTTTGGTTCACCTCGATCTGCAGGTTTGTTCTAAGTCTGCTAGGGTTACAGTTCTCCTCTCGTTCTCCCCCTAAACTTCTAGCACTTGGTCTAATGCTTCTATTCAAGTCCCCTGATTCTCTTCACCTCTCGGTTCATCAAGGCAGAGTACTAAATCATGTCTTCTCTTCCTAACTCTCACAGGCCACTCTCGCGCACCAGATCCTGTATGTAGCACCCCTGGGTGATCAGGCCGTTCATGCATAAATATAAAATCGAAGACAGAATAATGAACAATCTGATACTGTATTAAGACTTTAAACAAGTTATGAATCCGATAATCAAAACAAACTACGTCACTGAATGCATAAACCCTAGGTTCACCTAGAACCTAGGTAAAAGGTTTAGCTAGCGTACATTATTGAAAAACAAAGTTTCATAAAATAAAGAAAAGATACCTGCAACTCACGAGCCTCCGATACCTGCAACTCACAACACGAGCACATACCGGCATCATATATGACAATAAAATAGCTCAAATAGTACGAAAATGCCCGGATTTACAATTAAGCGCTCAAAACTGAACTTCTAGGTTTCCACTACTTTCATAGTGCAAAACTCAGATAATCAACCCGAGAATCACACAAAATGGTATAAAACGTGCAAGAAATATAACTCTAATAGAGAGTTATCAAATCCCCCACACTACCTTTTTGCGCGTCCCGAGCAAAATCAAGTCTCACACCGCATTTCAACCCACCAAATTGCGTACAACTCTACTAGCCATGTGACACAAACGACTCACACACACACGACTATGCAAATTTTCATGAACTATACAATGCAACTCGATTATAAACAATGCAAATCTCTACACAACACAAATATTTTTTGTTCTTTTTCTTTAGAGATTGGGAAATCTCAACTAGTTCAAACCGGTTATCATGGAATGATGAGAAATCTATAAATTATGCGTGAATTGAAACTAAACTTGACAACGAGAATTTCCTTCAGATAGTATAGAGAGCCTAGATTTACTAAGTACAAGAATAACCTACCTCTTCACGTGTGCCGACAAAATAAGAGGCTACGCTAGGCTAAGCCACGTTCAAGGTCCGATCTCCTATTCCACTAACGGTTTAGAATGTTGAGGCTTAGGGACGTAAGGATAATCATGATGAACAAGTCCTAAAGCGTCACATTCTCACAACTAAAACCCCATCTCACCAACCCTCACCACGATGATAGAAACCGCAACCCGAAACTCACCGTCTCCAGCTCTCGATTCCCTCGAACTCCGGTACAATTACGATCTCCGTGGCCACCGTCATGAATCGTACATGAAATAAACACCGCCGTAAATGAAGTAGTTGCTTCCACCACTCGTTCTCCGTTAAGCTCCCATTTATTCTGTTATTTCATCTCTCCTTTTTTTCTATCTTTTTTTTTCATTTTTTTTTTATTTTTTTTTCAATCTCTCAATATCCCATAATGCTGCAATAATTATACCCGAGTGCTCCTCCAAGAGTAGCTAAGCAAATATGTAAGGGGGGGGAGGGGGGAATAACCAAAACGATGAATATGTATCACACACAAGATCAATCTCCACCTAATCACGATTAAGTACACGGTGCCACCAAACGAACCGCAAACAATCAAAGCACATGTATGAGGGTGGAGTCGTCGCAAATGCAATCTCTATGTTTGTAGTCAATTGTCGACACCCCCACACTACCATATATCCATGTCCCCTCTCACATAGTCAAATAGATGTAAATTTCGTTCCTAATCCAACCGATCCTCCAATACCCTGATGATGAAAAGAAACGATCCCTAGCACGAACCACCCAAGAAAATCAACCAACCCCATTTTCGTGCGGATTAGACGTCACGCACTCACGGCTATCCACACTTGTGATCCATGGTATAATGACATGGACCACCGCCACACCGCAGTGCGCAAGCCTACTCACTCACCGTCGCATCCCCTCGAAAAATATCAAATGAAGCACATGCGGTCATGTAGGACTCACAAAGATGTGAAAATAAGCTCTCCCTCATCGAACCCCCTCAACTACAACTCCCTCGTGACTCGCTAAAGCGGTGATTCTAAGCGATCTATGATGAAATCCAAGAATCGTCACCCTAGGTCAAAGGGTTATCAAAGAATCCAAGGTTCAACACGGGTTTTCTAGTGGTCCTACAAGGTGAGTTCTATAAGAAGTGAGTGCTCTAATACACATCCTCACACAGCTGTTCTGTGTGCCACAAGGAAGCGGGATGGCGACTACCTAAGACGTACACATGAACGTTTGGCTTATTGAGCTCACACCTAGCTCAACTCTTGTAAGAAAACACTGCACACACTTTAGGTTTGAAAATCAAGTAAGTGTATAAAATAGGCAGGCTCTCCCGTAAAGAAAGTCTCTCTTTAGTACTAAGGGGAACTCACATTGTCTTTCGCGGTCGCAGGTCACGCCATATGCCTAAAGTCCTTACACTCCTCGATTTTACCAAATTTTAGCTTCTTTTGATTGCCCTTTCTCAAATTTTTAATTTTTTTGAATTTTTCTAATTTTTAATATTTATATTTTTTTTAATAATAAATCATAACTCTATATGCAATGGCCAACTCGATTAACCCTAATTTTTGGGTAGGGGACTCAATAATTAAACGTGCAAACAATGCAAAAATATAAAACTATCACAATATGACAATAAAACACCACTCTACACTGACCACATAACTCAAAATACTAACACAAGCTATATGAAACAAGGCTATGCAAGACAAAACATAGCTAGTGAATTATACACAACCCCCCCCCCCCCACACACACACACTTAAGCGTATTATTGTCCTCAACGAATTTAGAGCTAACGAAGGAGGGCTCGTCGCATAAATGTGTTGGTGGTGGATCCCCATAATTAATATTCTAAACGTAGAAGACGAGAGAGAAAGTTAGAGGTACCTGTGGTGCCCGGACCTACATGGGCACTGTGTCCGCGAAACTTCAACAAGAAGGGGTCTTGTGGACCGTTGACAGTTTCCGACAATCTACATCCGCGTCCAGATTCTGATGCGCTCCTAATCAACACTCGCCAACACGCGCATGAAGAAAGGGAATCCAGAGCATCTTCTATACCTGTGTCCTTACACACTAATTGCATGTATTAAACTAACTCTCTCTCATCCCTCAAAAATAGATATGGAGAACTCAAAATCAAAAACAAAAATAAATAGCATCCTACTCTACATTGGGTTGCCTCCCAAGCAGCGCTTGTAATTTAAGGTCGACGCCCCGGCCCGGTTACCTCAACCGACAAGAGAAGTGGAGACTGATTCATTCCTCCACTTCTTCTTCTTCCACCATATCTTTTCCATGATCCTCCTTTCAAGCTCACCCATGTGCTGTGATGACGGTGGAGAGTTATGGAAGCTAACTCCTATCATTTTTGAGTTGATCTTCTTAATTAACTTCCACAAAGTACCACTGGGCACACATGAAACCTTCTCCATAAATTTATCCCAGTAGTACCTCCTTGGTTCTAGATGCTCTTCAAACGACCTGTTCAATTCATCCACACCCCCACACTTTTTTGTTTCAAATTTATTAACTATGGTGTGTGGATCATCAATAGAATAGCCAATGGAACAAGAATTTGAAAACTGCCAAGGATGTTCTTCCCCATATGAATCTCCGTACACAAGTCTTTCCAACTCATGGCAAACTTGATTAATATGAGATATGGGAAATTATTCAAAGATCAAAGTTGGGGCTTTTACCTCAATAACAATGGGCCCTGTTTCTTCATCAGCACTCCACAAGCTCCAAATGTCGGTTTCTTCCCATTCATGCCATGGAAGTGGGGGCTCTTGCAGTTTTGGCTAGCAATACCGCAGTTCCTCCCATCTTGGGCACACAAGTCCACCCCAGTCTAAATCAGAGTATGAATCCTCATACATGGCAGAGTCCACCAATGGTTCCTGGACACTACAATCTTCCCTCGGCTCAGGTATCTCTTCTTCCACTTTTGGCGGCGATGATGAAGGTTCAATTTTAGGCTCACTGTCATATGGAAAGGTCTCTTATTGTGGATTTTGAATACTTGATTCCCCTGCTGTTAACAGTTTCTCTAATCGTTCCTTTATCCTATCCATCATATACCTCACTTATTCCATACCTATGGTTGAATCCTCTTGTGGCACTTGTGTAACCACGGACAAAAAATTTGAGCACACTTGGATGTCCTCCATAATATTTTGCCGTTCTACCATACTCGCTGATGATTCCTCCTGGTGCTAATGAAGCTGGGGTGGATGAACTCGACATGGTTCCCTATTGTCATGATAAATGTCGCATCGATAGCACCAAACTATGCATGCGTCTTTTCCATCACGGTTTCCCCTGCAGTGGAAACAGTAGGGGGGAACCTGTAGGGTTTTGATTCATGGATGCGCAACGGAAACACAAACAAACATAATCCATGCAATACCCTCCAAGGATCACAAGTCAAGAGACATAGCGATGGTAAGAGAAGAAATCAATAACACACCTTAGGGTTTCTCCTTTGATGACTTCAAACGCGAATTGTGTCACGTCTCTACGGTTGATCCACGCCTAGAGTTGAGATCTAGATCCTCCAACTCCTTGTGCTAGCTAGGAAGAATGGAAGAGGAAGAAGGAATCGCGCAACAATGGAGCACCAAGAGGTGGGGCGGCACCCTTTAGGCCGACGGGTAGGGGGCGGCAATCCCAAGGGGGTTCGGCCCCTTATGGGATTTTTATCTCTCTCCTTTTCTCTCCCACTCACTTATGTTATGAGCATTAGTGTGGGAAGGAAGGAAGGATCATCCTTTATATAGTTCAACAACTCCTTGTTAACTACCTAAAGGCCCTATTCTAGTCCTACTAGAATTCGGATTAGTCCCTTTTTGCAAACTAGTCCTAATCATGTCCATACATGGTTTAGTTCTATTTGAAAATTAATCATAATCATGTCTCTACATGAATTAGGCCACCTTGGAAAATCCTAATCATGTCTCTACATGAATTAGTCCAGCTTGCATATTAGTCCTACTAAGTTAGCAAGTTTTTGCGATTTGATCCTTCTAATTAATTAATCATATTAATTATTTATTTCCCATGTCTAGTTCACCCCTATCGGCGTGTGACCCCATAGGTTCTATTTAGTTGGTAGTAACTATTTACTAATATGGAGCGGCCTCTAGCAAGACATCTATTCTAGCCAACAAATAGAATATTCATCATGACAAACCCTGTACAAGCAATTGTCTCATCCCTTTGTCCCAAAATCCGGATTCGACACGAGACATACAAGTCACACTCGTATATCCAATCCATAGTTTCTCGATCCTGGGAATAGCCTTATTCGTGCAAATAACATCAATATGCAATATTGATTTATTTGGGTCTGGCCAGACATTTTATAAGCACTATCCTTCGAGTGGCCTAGGATATATGCTCCCGTTATGTGGGAGGGACAAATTCTATCTACTTCCACTACGATCTCTAAGCTTGCTTCTTATTGTATCAAGTACACGCCTTTATAGCTACCCAGTTACGGTGTAGCGTTTGACGCTACCAAAATCACAATAATCCACAACTAGAATCTCTAGTGACTTCAAGTCTAAGGATGACAATACCATTCCACCGCGATAAGCGCTTGTGACTTTACATAACATGTATGTAGCCTTCTCGGAGATGGGTCAATCCAGTATGCCATTACTCCTAATGCATACCCATGTGTTGGATCATGATATCTCCATATCAATCCAACCCCATACTAGTTTATAGATGATTGTCCTATTAATCATTATAATTGACTAGGTATATTTAAGAATATAACACTTATATTTTAAGGACTTCATTCATGTTAACATATCTCTATATCGATAACATAATGAATCGTAAATCCATAAATGTCACAATTAATTGATTGCCTCTAGGGCACAATTCCAACAGCCCCGAATAATAGTCTTCGCTCCACATGCTTAGTAGAATCTCATGCTTCATGTGGTCCTGAGAAAACAAACTCACAAGACATCCGTGAAGCACAAAGATAGAAAAGAAAATATAATAAAAACTAAAATCAAAGTACTCTAAACTAACTCCTAACTAAATAATCTACTGATGTCCCCGGCAACGGCGGTAAAATATTGACGCGATCTCTTAACGCGTACGCGCAAGTGCACGATCAAGTAATATAGGGGTGGTATTTCAACCCCGAGTTATCGATCCCACTAGGACAGAATCGAGATTATTTCATTAGTTACTTAATTTAGAGTACGATGCAGGAAGAAAGATTTGATTGACTTAAGAATTGAAATAACAACTAAGCTAATATTTTTGTATGTTTTTTTTTAATAAACAAGATATGGAGACACCAGGCGATCTCTAGATCACCTAGGGTTGTAGACGATTTGCGGTTCAGCTACGTAACACGTCAATCCTATTCAAGTTCAGCCGGGCAATAGGCCATGACAATTTCCTGTCGGGCTCATGTCATTTTACGTCGCGGTTGACTACACTCTCTTATCGGTCTCATGTTGTCTACCGGTCTGTTCTAGCAGGTCATCTACTGGTACAATAACGGGTCGTGTCGGTCCACCATTTCATGAAACAGCTGAATAGTCCTACCGAATCTACCCACACTAAGGCCAATCCTAACACTTCTCCTTTTCGGTCTCGGTGATTCGGGATTGTTGCTCATATCTCATCAAAACTAGTTAGTCATTGTCGCGCACTCGCTAGCCAAATAGTAGTTTCGGGTCATGACTCCATTCCTACTAAGTTTTAAGTGCAGCATATGAACAACTAACAAGAATGAAATTAACATTAAGTAAGAAATTAATTAAAAAAATAAACCCTAGTTTCGTTGAAGATCAATTCCTAAACTAGCCGTGTCAATAGACTAGATTCATCAACACGCTCATGAAACTAAAACCCATTCACTACAAATCAATTCCCAAAGCATGAAACAAATTCTTAACCCGAATAAGTAACCGACTACATAAACCCTAGGCTCTCATAGAGATGCCTAGCAAACCGTTTAGCTAATAAAGATTAACCAAACAAAACTAAGAAGTTTCTTCATACAAGATTATAAAGAAGAAGAAGAAATCAAAACCTAGAGATCTCCAATGGTGGAGCCTGAGTTCTTCGTAGTCTCCGTCTTCGTTCTCCTCCGTCTCTCTCCCAACGTGACTTTGGTGTGCCTGCCTTCTCTTGATGTGCGTAAGTCCAGTATTTGATCCCCCTAGGTCGTTTTTAGACCACTGGCAAGTGATTTCATAGCATTACTTCTTCAAAATTGCGTTCTGGCCCCAAAACTTTATTTTTTAATTTTGCTTCCAATTCGTGGGAATTGGATTCCAATTCATGTGAATTACTTTAACTCTTTGCGCGCTACTGTTCTAACTCCAGTGAATTACTTTCCAATTCATGCGAGTTACTGTGCAATTCGCGCGAATTACAGTCCAATTCGTTGGAATTACATCTAACTTGAATCTGCATTCTGCAACTCCATTCTAATTTGTTGGAATTACATTCCAATTCCCACGAATTACAGTCCAATTCATGGGATTTGCAGTCCAATTCATGGGAATTGTAATTAACATTCCTTTTCACTGCTTATCATGCAGCTTCTTCTCCTCTCTTTCCTTGGCAATTCCTTCATGTTCTTCCATTTACGAAGCTCGTTTTCGGTCTTCGATCTTCTCTCGACCCTCCGATACCTGCAACTCAACACACGAGCACATACCGGCATCATATATGACAATAAAATAGCTCAAAATAGTAAGAAAACGCCACGATTTACAATTAAGCGCTCAAAACTGAACTTCTACGTTTCCACCACTTTCATAGTGCAAAAATCAGATAATCAACCCGGGAATCACACAAAACAGTATAAAATGTGCAAGAAATATAACTCTAATAGAGAGTTATCAGACAACCATTTTCCAAATCTCATAGTCGTAGTAAGATGCAATCGCAAGCAAGATTCGAATGGATTTGGTCATCTCGACTAGGGAAAAAGTTTCATCATAGTCAATACCATGAATCTATCAGTAACCTTTAGCCACAAGTCGGCCCTTATAGGCAACTACATTGAAGACCCACTTCCACCTTATGGGCCGAACCCCATCGGTTCACCAAAGTCCATACTTTGTTGGAATATATAAATTCTATTTCAGATCTCATGGCCGCATGCCATTTCTTTGAGTCTGGCCCTTTCATATATGGCCTCTCCATAAATACTAGGCTCATCATCTATGGGAAATACGTCACCGGCCTCAGTAACGGGAAGTCCATACCTCTCGGGCTCGTAACATACTCTAATTAACCTACAGAGTTCTTGTATTACTTGAACTGGTTCCTCCACAACTGTTTGTGGTTCCCGTTCATGCTCCATTTTCATCTCAGTGATTTGTGATTCTTCAATTTCATCAAGTTACACAGCCCTACCACTTGCTTCTTTAAGGACAAACTCTCTCAAGGAACACGCCGGTTCGAGCAACAAACACTTTGTTCTCGACTGGGTTGTAGAAGTAATATCCTTTAGTTTCCTTAGGATACCACACAAATTTACACTTATCTGACTTGGGTCCGAGCTTGTCACTCTGTAAACGTTTTACATAGACGTCCCAACCCCAAATCTTCATAAACGACACTATAGGATGCCTCCTAGTCGATATCTCATATGGTGTCTTCATGACCGATTTGGATGGAACACGGTTAATGGTAAAAGCAGTTGTCATTAGAGCATGTCCCCAAAATGATATCGGAAGATCTGTTTGACACACCATAGACCGCACCATGTCCAACAAGTTGCGATTCCTCCTCTGCGACACGCCGTTACACTGTGGCGTTCCGGGTGGAGTGAGTTGGGTCACAATCCCACACTCTCTAAGATAGTCGTCAAATTCTTGGCTTAAGTATTGTCCTCCACGATTCGATCGTAGACCCTTGATACTTTTGCCAAGTTGCGCCTCTACTTCATTCTTGAATTCCTTGAACAATTCAAAGGACTCGAATTTGGCCTTCATAAGGTTTACAAATCCATATCTACTGAAATCATCAGTAAACATAATGATGTAGGTGTAACCACCTATGGAAGGCGTGGGAAACAGTCCACATACATCAGTATGTATGAGTTCCAATAACTCACTAGTCCTCACACCTTTCTTATTAAAATTGAAAGGGGACTTTGTCACTTTTTCAATTAAACAAGATTCACATGTCTCATATGATTCATAATCAAATGAGTCTAGTAATCCATCCTTATGGAGTCTAGATATGTGTTTCTCATTTATATGGCCTAAACGACAATGCCATAGATAAGTAGGATTTAATTAATTAATTTTAATCCTCTTAGTATTAATGTTATATATGGGATTACTTAGATCAAGGATATATAATTCATTAGACAAATGCCCACTGTAATAGTGGGTACTATTAAAATAAATGGAACAACTATTGTTCTTTATTGAAATAGTAAAACCTTTCTCGTCCAAACAAGAAATTGAAATAATGTTTCCGATCATAGCAGGCACATAGTAGCAATTGTCTAACTCTAAATTAAGCCTTGAAGGCAGAGATAACTCATACACGCCTATAGCTAATGCAACAACTCTTGCTCCATTCCCGACGCGCAAGTCTATCTCCCCTTTAGCCAATCTTCTACTTCTTTTCAAATCCTGGACATTTCAACAAATGTGAGAACCACATCCAATATCCAATACCCAAGATGAAGAAATAGAAAGATTGACATCTATAACAAAAATACCTGGTGGTGGTGGAATCACTATTCCAAGCCTTTTATCCTCCAGATACTTTGGGCAGTTCCTCTTCAAGTGTCCAGGCTGACTACAGTAGTGACGTTCACCCTTAGTCGCGCCTCCACCAGGCTTTAAGGAATTATCCTTGGATTTTTCAACCTTCTTGCTCTTTCCTTTGGAAGTAGAAGCAACCAACTTGCCCTTCTTCTTGTGGACCATCATTATGTCCTTGCCTTTACCCTTGTTAATACTCTTTTTAGCGGTCCTCAACGTATTGAGTAAGTCGGGCAGAGTTTTGTTTATCTGATTCATGTTATAGTTCATAATGAACTGGCTACAGCTATCCGGCAACAATTGCAGGATGAGATCAGTGGCCAACTCTTGGCCAAACGGGAAGCCTAACCTCTCGAGATTCTCAATGTATCCGATCAAACAAAGTACATGAGGCTCGACTAGGTTCCCCTCTGCGAGACTACACTTGAACAGTGCCTTGGACAACTCGTACCTCTCATGCCGGTCCTGCACTTGGAAGAGTTGCCTTAAATGTACGATCATATCATACGCCTCCATGTTCTCATGTTGGTACACAGCATGAGACAGGTCATATCATTATTGTCATCTACAATCTTTTGATGTGACCTTATGGCAGCGAGTACAGCATCGTAAGAAGGTGGCGCTGGAACATGTGCATTTAAGATGTACAACTTCTTCTTACTCAAGGACAATCCTTAAGTTTCTGTACCAGTCCAGAAAGTTGTTCCCAGACAACTTGTCCTTCTCAAGGACAGAACGCATGGATGGTGTTGATGATTGATTGTTGTTTTCCATTGGAATTCTACGAAACGAGAAATATGCAATGTTAGTATTTTGAACAATTTAACCATATTCAATAATTGATAGAATATCAAATATAGCTCCCATTATTTTTCTCGGATTAATAGCACTGGCCATTAATGTGGGAAATATCATATACATTCTAGTGGGTCCAAGATCCATATTTAACTTATTCTTGAGTTTGCTTTGGCAAGTCACCCAAAAATTAGTTATTTAGGTTGGAACGTTCTTCCCATAGCATCCATATCCAACTCTTGGTGGAACCGGGCAAGTAAATCCTTATTTACTTATCTCATAAATAATCCCAATCCCATGCCTCTAAGTCATCAATCCAATTGAAACTACTTAGTTACGTTTTAACCTCTTATTTTAACAACCACACATTACTTGCTTGTGTCGCCGCATCACACCATAGTAAATTAAATTCGCCCTTCTTTGGCAAGCCCGAAATTAATAAACCCTGATCATGAAGGGTGTTAAAATAAGAGAAGGCATTCAACGTAAAATTTCCTTTGAGGGATTTTAAATTTCATTAATTCGTTTGGTTGATCCAATCAACATGATCTACTTATTTGGATTTGGCAATCCACAATAAAGAACATCCTTATTTATTATTACCTTGTTAACTTTTTGCTTGTATCAACCATAAACAAAAATAAATAACAAGACATAAATAATAAACATACACAGAAGAAAAATTAACGTGGCATGGATATGGCCCCTAGACTAAGATATTACCAAGTCAATGATAATATCTATATGCCCTAAAGTGACAAGCTCATCTCCATGTGCTCTACCATAGCCGCGCGTATGGGATGGGAGTTCTCATTGTCTTTGTGGCTTCTTGGTCCTCCGGTCTTCTTCTCCATGCTCTTGGCTATTATCTAATTAATCTAATTCTAGCCTATCATCTAGAATAAATAAATAAATAAATAAATAAATAAATAAATAAATAAATAAATAAATAAATAAATAAATAAATAAATAAATAAATAAATAAATAAATAAATAAATAAATAAATAAATAAATAAATAAATAAATAAATAAATAAATAAAACAAACCTCACATGTTGAGAAGATGATCAGCTCGAAGGCCGTAAAATTAACTAACTATTACAATAAGTTGATCAGATCGCAGGTCGTAAACCAAACCACAAAAAGTTAAACATCCACAACCTAGGCCATATCCATCCACCATGCAACAAAGCACATAATACAGTTTAAACCAATTTTTAACGCGCTTGTTTAATTTTAGTTGATTTTGGACTTGATAGGGTCAAAAAGGTCCAAACTAGTTTAGTGTCTTGGGTGGCAAGGAAGGGAGGGGCGGTCCCCTAGTGGGGCCGAACCTCCTTATGGAGCTGTTTGCAAAACAACTCCTTGTCTTGTTTCCCAAGTTTAGTTGTTTCCATAACTAAAAAACCCCTTTTCCAAGCACGTGCCCGAACCCTTGTTCTTAGATCCAAAATTATTCACATCATATGTGATCAAACTCACTAATTCATACATCCCATGTAAAATTAGATCTTTTTTGGTTGAATCATATTCAATATGCATCTAATGTGCTAATTGATTTCAGTTTTCGCGTAAAACAACATAAAACGGTGTAAAATTGAAAGCAGTAGCACATAGTATCATGTTATGCGCTACAACCTGTGGCTCTGATACAACTGTAGGGTTTTGATGCATGTTACGCAGCTGAATAACAAAAATTTAATCCTGCTCAAACCCCTCCAGGATCACAGGCAAGCAATCATAACATAATTAGGGTAGAAACATGTGTACCTTAGTTTGTGTGATCACTACGAAGAATTGTGTCTTCGTCTCTACGAGTATCCATACCTAGGATATTCACCTGGAGTCCTTCTCACCGTGCAGTGCTAGCAACGGAATAAAGGAGGAAAGGATCACGCAAAACGAGACTTGATTCGCGCCTAGGGGGCCGATGGCACAAGGGGGCGGACGGGTTGGTGGGTTTCGGCCTCCCAACTTGCTCTCTTTGTTTGCTTTGTTATGTTTCTCTCAATAATGACTCTGATGATACAATAACAAGCTAGAGTTCCTTTATATAGTAATAACTCCTTATTAACTACATAATTTCGCCAATACTAATCATGTCCTTCCATGGATTGTCCACTTGCAAATTAGTCCTACAAACTTTGATTGTGGTTGCATTATGATCCTTTTATTCATTAGTCCAACTAATAAATACTCATATCCAGTTTAATCCATACGGTGTGTGACCCTATAGGTTTCTACTTAGTTGGTAGTAACTATTACAAACATTGAGCGGTGTCTACCAACACATCTATGCCACCCAACTAATAGAAATAGTCAGTGATCCCGACAAACCTTGTGGCCAATGTTACCGTGTTGTGTTATCCCTTTGTCTCCGTATCCGGATTGGACACGAGACATATTTTTCACACTCGTATATCCAATCCATAGTTTCTCGATCCTTGGAATAGGCTTATCCATGCATATAACATCAATATCTCCATATTGATTTATCTGAGTCTGGGCAGAAATTCCATAAGCTCTACCCCTCGAGTGGCCGTGGATATTTACTCCTATTATGTAGGAGGAAAAAATCATGTCTACATCAGTGCATCCTCTAAGCTTACTTCCTATCATTCCTGATTGTTATCTTTATAGTTTCCCAGTCACGGTGTAACGTTCGATAATATCAAATCATGATATTTCATAACTAGAGTATCCCGTGACTTCAAGTCTAAGGATTACAACACCATTAGCACAACGAGAAGCGCTTGTGACGTTGACATAATCTAATGTAGCCTTCTCGCGGTGGGTCTATCCAGTATGCCATTACTCCTAATGCATACCCATGTGTTAGACTTGATATCCCCATATCAATCTATCCACATACTATCTATAGTTGATCGTCTCGTTAATCAATATAATGGACTAGGGATATTTAAGATAAACAACACAATTGTAATCTAAGGACTTCATTATAATAAATATCTCCATAAATAATACAATGATTATTCAAGCAAATAACGTTCATACTAAAAAGATTGCCTCTAGAGCATCCAAAACCAACAATATTTTCCCAAGAGGCAATCTTTTTAGTAAAAATAGATTTTTTGGCTAGAAACATTCATTGTATTATTTATACGTATATTTAATACAATGAAGTCCTTATATTGCAAATATGTTGTTTATCTTAAATATCTGTAGTCAATTATATTGATTAACAGGACGATCAACTATAAACTAGTATAGGGTTGGATTGATATGGAGATATCACGATCCAACACATGGGTATGCATTAGGAGTAATAGCATACTGGATTGACCTATAACGAGAAGGATACATACAGGTTATGTAAAGTCACAAGTGCTTCTCGTACTGAAAACGATATTGTCATCTTTAGACTTGAAGTTACTAGATCCTCTAGTTGTGGATTATTGTATTTTGACGTCGTCAAACGCTACACCGTAACTGGGTAGTAATAAAGGCGTTGGATACAATAAAGAAGCAAGCTTATAGATGGTAGTGACGTAGATAGGATTTGTCCCTCCCACATAACGGGAGTAGATATCCCCGGCCACTCGAGGGATGGTGCTCATAGAATGTCTGGCCAGACTCAGATAAATCGATATAAGATATTGATGCTATCTACATAGATGAGACTATTCCGAGGATCGAGAAACTATGGATTGTATATACGAGTGTGACTTGTATGTCTCATGGGATGAGACAATATTTGCACAATGTATTTCGGATGACTATTTCTATTATTTTGGTAGCATGGATGTCTTGGTAGAGCCCGCTCCATGTTAGTAAACTACCAACTAAGTAGAAACTTATGGGGTCACACTCCCTATGTATTATACCGCACTCGGTAAGTAATTAATATGATTAATTAATTAGAATGATCAATACGCAATAGCTTGCAAAGTTAGTAGGACTAATTTACAAGTTGTACTAATTCGTGTATAGACAAGATTAGGATAAGGGATTTTATGCAGTCAACAAAGAGTTGTTGGAATATATAAAGGCACTCCTAGCTTCCTTACCACATAAATAATTCTCATAACATATTGTGGGAGAGTTAAGTAAGGAGAGAGAGAGGGAGCAACAAAGAGGGCCTAACCCCCTTTGCCGCCCCTCACCCCGTCGGCCACAAGGAAGGACCGCCCTTTCTTTTGCTCCGTTTTACGTGATGATCTTCTTCTTCCTTCAATCCTAGCTAGCACAAAGACTTGAAGGATCCGGTTTCAATCCTAGGAGTGGACTAGCCATAGATACATGAACACAATTTCACATGAGAAGTCATCACAGGAGAACCTAAAGGTATTTTGATACTAATCCCTTACTATCGTTATGTAATATCTTCCTGTGATCCTTGGAGGATCTTGAATGAATTAATTTATGTTTATTCCACTGCGTACCCATTATTAAAACCCTAAAATATGTCTTAAGGATCACTTGTTGTTCGCCAAAGCTTTGAAGGTGACCAAAGCTCCAAAGCTTTCGAGGTTGCATTTGACGTGTGTCTGTGATATTCTGGCTAAGAGATTCTTATTGTAGGATGATATATCAAGTTTTATGCTTGATCAATGAATTATTCTACATTATATTCTTATTTTTATTATTATTTTGGTATAGTTGTCTATTGATTACACTCAGAATATAGCTATGCATAACGGTTTAAATGGAATGCCGACCAGGACATTATATCTATGCTATTCTGTCTGGATTTTGTTTGATCTTGTGTTCAAGTTTTTGTAGGAATAGTCGTTGGTCAAACCTGCCTAACAAAAGAAAATTAGCTGTTAAAATATAGTTGTTGAAAGAAGCTGTTAGGGGTTGAGGATTTGTAGCAAATCTGTTCCTAAAATCACTCAGGTTGTTACTGCAAGTTGTTATATACTTTATTTGAATTTCAATCCAGGGAGTGGACTGATAAACTAAGATATAGAAGAGAAAATATTCGTGGGAGATCATCAATCAACTCTTCATCCATTCAACCACACCGGGGATTCAATATTGCAAAAGATCAATCATTCCAGAACTCTGAAGAACACTTCTGAGCATTATTGCTTATTCTACTTCCTGTGTTCTTCTCCATTGTGCTTTATCTGTTTATTTCATTTGAATTCTATACCTCAACATCTTTAGTAAGTTAGTTGTTCAAGTGAACAACAGGAGGTTCTTATTGTTTCACTAGATTGTAGCTGAAACTATATAGGTTGGGAACCACAAGCTAAATAGGTGTAAGGGAATTAACTTAGGCTTGAGATCTAGGGCTAAGTTTGTGATCAATAAAAATTTTTTCAAATCCTAGAGGGATAGTATGTAACCCTTTGAATTTTCGTATCATAACCCATTACACCATTACATTAAGTATTAGCACATCGCCTAACGTATTAACTGTAGGGTTTTGATTCATGGATGCGCAACGGAAACACAAACAATCATAAACCATGCAAAACCCTCCAAGGATCACAAGTCAAGAGACATAACGACGGTAAAGGAAGAAATCAATAACACACCTTAGGGTTCTCCTTTGATGACTTCAAACGCAAATTGTGTCACGTTCTATATGGTTCATCCACGCCTAGAGTTGATTCCTAGATCTCCCAAGTCCTTGGTGCCAGCCCGGAAGAGAAAGAGGAAGAAAAATCACGCAAAACGAGACCAAAAGGGGGCTCTCGGCCTCCTTGTGGCCGACGGGGACGGGCGGCGACAAGAGGGGCGGTCGGCTCCTCTTGTTTGCTTGCTCTCTCTCCTTTTGTTCTCTCCCACTCTTGTTATGTTCAATAATGAGCATAAGTTATGGGAAGGAAGGAAGGAAGGTCCTTTATATAGTCCAACAACACCTTGCCAACTACCTAAAGGACTTATTCTAGTCCTACTAGATTTCAATTTAGTCCCTTCCTTGCAAATTAGTCCCTACTAAAGTTGCAAGGTTTTGCAAAGTGATCCTTCTAATTAATTAATCCAATTAATTAATTCCCAAATCTAGTTCAACTCTATATAGCGTGTGACCCCATAGGTTCTATCTAGTTGGTAGCAAGTATTTGCTAATATGGAGCGGTTTCCAGCAAAACATCCATTCTAGCCAACTAATAGAATAGTCATCTTGACAACCTTTGTACAAGTAATTGTCTCATCCCTTTGTCTCTATATCCGGATTGGACACGAGACATACAATTCACACTCGTATATCCAATCCATAGTTTCTCGATCCATGGGAATAGCCTTATTCGTGCAAATAACATCAATATCCCATATTGATTTATTTGAGTATGGCCAGGCATTCTATAAGCACTATCCCTCGAGTGGCCTAGGATATTTGCTCCCGTTATGTGGGAACGACAAATTCTATCTACGTCCACTACGATCTCTAAGCTTGCTTCTTATTGTATCCAGTACACGCCTTTATAACTACCCAGTTACGGTGTAGCGTTTAACGCTACCAAAATCACAATAATCCACAACTAGAATATCTAGTGACTTCAACTCTAAGGATGACAATACCATTGCACCGCGAGAAGCGCTTGTGACTCAACATAACGTGTATGTAGCCTTCTCGGAGATGGGTCAATCCAGTGCAACACTACCCTTAATGCACACCTATGTGTTGGATCATGATATCTCCATATCAATCCAACCCCATACTAGTCTATAGATGATTGTCCCATTAATCGTTATACTGGACTAGGGATATTTAAGATAAACAACACAATTGTAAATCTAAGGACTTCATTATATTAAATATCCAATAAATAATAAATGAATTTCTAGCCACAAATAAATTCATACTAAACTAGATTGCCTCTAGGGCATCTATTCCAAGAGTCTCCCACTTGCACTAGAGCCAATCTGGCGCATCTCGTATGCCAATACTCCTAGTGTGCCCTTCATGCTTCCACTGCGTGAGCGGCTTCGTAAGGTGGTCTGACAGATTCTCATCTGTAGGAATCTTACATATCCGAACGTCTCCTCTATCGATAATATCTCGAATCAGATGAAACTTCCTGAGCATGTGCTTGGATTTCTGGTGCGACCTGGGTTCATTCGATTGCGCGATCGCCCCAGTGTTGTCACAGTACAACTCGACTGGATCCGCAATGCTAGGAACCACACCAAGTTCAGAAACAAACTTTCTGATCCAAACAGCTTCCTTTGCTGCGCCATTTGCAGCAATGTACCCAGCCTCTGTTGTAGAATCAGCTACCGTCTCTTTCTTGGAACTCTTCCAGCTCACCGCTGCTCCATTCAGGAAAAACACATATCCTGATTGTGATCTAAAGTCATCTCTGTCGGTTTGGAAGCTTGCATCAGTGTAACCCCTTACACGCAACTCTTCCTCACCGCCAAATATCAAGAAAGCATCCTTAGTTCTTCTCAAGTACTTTAGGATGTTCTTGACTGCAATCCAGTGACTCTCACCTGGATTGGATTGGTATTTGCTTGTCATACTCAAGGCATATGACACATCTGGTCTAGTACATAACATGGCGTACATGATAGATCCTATGGCCGAGGCATAGGGAATTCTACTCATGCGTTCCTTCTCAATCTCATTGGAAGGACAACCACTCTTCGAAAGAGTGATTCCATGTGACATGGGCAAGAATCCCTTCTTGGAATCTTGCATGTTGAACCGTTTCAACACCTTGTCAATATATGTACTTTGACTTAGGCCTAGCAACCTCTTAGATCTATCTCTATAGATCTTAATACCGAGTATATAGGTTGCTTCCCCTAAGTCCTTCATTGAGAAACACTTCCCTATCCAATCTTTAACAGATTGCAGCATGGGAACGTCGTTTCCAATGAGTAGTATGTCATCCACATACAAGACCAGAAAAGCTACAGAGCTCCCACTAACCTTCTTGTAGACACAAGACTCATCTTCGTTTCTGATGAAGCCAAACTCTTTGACCACTTCATCAAAACGTCGATTCAAACTCCTAGAAGATTGCTTAATCCATAAATGGATCGTTGCAACTTACAGACTTTGTTGGCTTGCTTTGGATCCTCAAAACCCTCCAGCTGTATCATATACATGTCCTCGAGGAGATTCCCATAAAGGAATGCTGTTTTGACATCCATATGCCAAATCTCATAGTCGTGGTATGCTGCAATTGCAAGTAGGATTCGGATGGATTTGGTCATAGCGACTGGTGAAAAGGTTTCATCATAGTCAATACCATGAATCTGTCTGAATCCTTTAGCCACCAATCGGCCCTTATAGGTAATCACATTACCATCCATGTCGATCTTCTTCTTTAAGACCCACTTGCACCCTATGGGCCGCGCCCCTTCGGGTGGTTCCACCAAAGTCCATACTTTGTTTGTGTACATGGATTCCATCTCGGATCTTATGGCTTCTAGCCACTTCTGAGAGTCTGGGCCCTTTATGGCCTCCTCATAGTTAGTAGGCTCATCATCTATGAGCATCGTGTCACCGGAATCGGTCACGAGAAGTCCATACCTCTCGGGTTCCTGGCGCACTCTACTAGATCTACGAAGCTCTTGTGTTACTTGAACAGGTTGCTCCACAACTGCTTGTGGTTCCTGTTCATGTTCCCTAATCGGTTCAGTGATTTGTGGTTCTTGAACCTCTTCAAGTTCTACAGTCCTCCCACTTGCTTCTTTAGAGACAAACTCTCTTTCTAGAAACACGCCGGTTCGAGCAACAAACACTTTGTTCTCGGTTGGATTGTAGAAGTAGTATCCCTTAGTTTCCTTAGGGTACCCCACAAATTTGCATTTATCCGATTTCGGCCCTAGCTTGTCTGATTGTAAACGTTTTACATAGACATCGCAGCCCCAAATCCTCATGAACGACAGTGTGGGACGCCTCCCACTCCACATCTCATATGGTGTCTTCATGACTGATTTAGATGGAACACGGTTAATGGTGAAAGCTCCACTTAATAGAGAGTAGCCCCAAAATGATAATGGAAGATCGGTTTGACACATCATAGATCGAACCATATCCAATAGGGTTAGATTCCTCCTCTCGGCTACGCCATTCCATTGTGGCGTTCCGGGTGGGGTGAGTTGGGACACGATCCCACACTCTCTAAGATAGTCTTCAAACTCTTGGCTTAAGTATTCTCCTCCACGATCCGATCGTAGAGCCTTGATACTTTTGCCAAGTTGCTTCTCTACTTCATTCTTGAATTCTTTGAACACTTCAAAGGATTCGGATTTTTCTCTCATGAGGTACACAAATCCATATCTACTGTAATCATCAGTAAATGTAATGAAGTAGACATAACCACCCCTGGAAGGCGTGGCAAATGGCCCACACACATCGGTATGTATGAGCGCCAATTGCTCACTAGTCCTCTCACCTTTCTTATTGAAAGGGGACTTTGTCATTTTTTCCAATAAACAAGCCTCACATGTCTCATATGATTCAAAATCAAATGAGTCTAGTAATCCATCCTTATGGAGTCTAGATACACGTTTCTCATTTATGTGGCCTAAACGACAGTGCCATAAATAAGCTGGATTTAAATCATTTATTTTAATCCGCTTGGTATTAATGTTGTAGACAGGATCGCTTAGATCAAGGACATAAAGTCCATTAAATAATTGCGCACTAAAATAGTGAATATTATTTAAATAAAAGGAACAACTATTGTTCTTTATTGAAATAATAAAACCATCCTTGTCCATACAAGAAATAGAAATAATGTTTCTGCTCATAGCAGGCACAAAATAGCAATTATTTAATTCTAAAACTAATCCTGAAGGCAGAGATAGCTCGCACATGCCTATGGCCAACGCAGCAACCTTTGCTCCATTCCTAACGCGCAGATCTACCTCTCCTTTAGCCAATCTTCTACTTCTCTTTAGATCCTGCATATTTCGACAAATATGAGATCCACATCCAGTATCTAATACCCATGATGTAGAGACAGTTAAATTGACATCCACAAAAAAAATACCTGGTGGTGGTGGAATCACTATTCCAAGTCTCTTTTCCTCCAGATAATTTGGGCAGTTCCTCCTCCAGTGTCCAGGCTGACTGCAGTAGTGACACTCACCTTTAGTCACACCTATGGCAATGCCACCAACAGTCTTAAGGGCAGGTTCCTTGGACTTGGCAACTGACTTTCCTTTGCCCTTGGAGGATGAGGCAAACCTTTTGCCCTTTCCTTTCTGCACCATCATAATGGCCTTGCCCTTACCCTTGATGATGCTCTGTTCAGCTGTCCTCAACATATTGATTAAATCAAGCAGTGGTTTCACGATCTCGTTCATGTTATAGTTCATGATGAACTGTCCATAACTCTCGGGCAACGATTGCAATACGAGATCGGTTGCCAACTCTTGGCCGACCAGGAACCCTAGTCGGGCGAGATTCTCCAAGTACCCGATCATACGGAGTACATGGGGTCCCACCGGGTTCCCTTCTGCCAGATGACACTTGAACAGTGCCTTAGAGACCTCATACCTCTCTACCCTTGCCTGCTCTTGAAAGAGCTGCTTCAGATGCTCGATCATATCGACATCATTCATGTTTTCGTGTTGCTTCTGAAGCTCAGAAGTCATGGCGCATAGCATAAGGCAGGCCGCATCATTAGCGTCATCAACACGCTTTTGATACGCCTTTAGGGAAGTAGGTGTTTGGTTCTCTGGACCTTCTGGAACATGCTCCTCTATTGGGTACAATTTCTTCTCTTGCTTGAGAACAATTCTCAAGTTTCTGTACCAATCAAGAAAGTTGGTTCCAGAGAGCTTGTCCTTCTCAAGGACAGATCGTAGGGAATGTTGTGAACTAGATGAGTTGTTTGCCATTTGGAATTCTACAAAAGGAAAATACGCAAGTTTTAGTATTTGTGAATTTTTGACTATATTCAATAATGGCTAGTTTATCAAATATAGCTCCCACTATTTTTCTACGGATTAATAACCCTCAAGATATTAATGCGGAAAATATCCTTATATTTTCTAGTGGGCCAAGATCCATGTTTCATCTCCTTATGAGCTTGCTTTGGCAAGTCACCCATAATTTGACTAATTTAGGTAGGAACGATTCCAATTGCATCCCTTATGCAACTCTTGGTTCAATTGGGAAAATAACTCCTTATTTATCCATCCATATGGATAATCCGAATTGATTGCCTCTAGGTTTCTTAATCATATTAATTGCCTAGTTGTGTTCAACCTCTTATCTAAACAATTGCACACGAGGTGTGCCATCGCATTCCATCATTATGAACCAAGTCGCCCTGCTTTGGCACGCACGAACTTGATAAATAATGATGATAATGAGTGTTTAAATAACGATAAGGCAAGAACACAATATTTGAATTTTGAGGGATTTTAAATTCAATTTTTAATTGTTTTGTTGATCAATATCAACTAATCTATCTATTTGAGTTTGGGCACAACTCCAAATAGTAGATCCGGGTTGTCTAATTATCTTATTATCCTAATTGCATGCATGATCCATACACCAACCACACAATAATAAGACAATAAAGTAAACAACCACAAAACATAAATTAAACGTGATGTGGATATGGCCTTTTCTAACTAAGATAATTCCAAGCCAATGGAATTATCTATGAACCCTAAAAGCAAACACATCTCCATGCGTCTTGATCTTTTGGTCCGTCCTTCATAGTCATGTGGAATGCTCCATGCTCCATATTTTGTGGCTCCTTTGGCTTTTGGATTCTTTTCTTCAATCTTGGCTAACAATCTACTTTATCTAGCACTAGCTAACTTCTATACTAAATAAAATAAATCTCACAAGTTGAGAAAAAAAATGGCACGCAGGCCATAAAACCCTAATTAATTATTACAATTAATTGATCAGCTTGCAGGCCGTAAAACCAAACCACAAAATTAAACATCCACATCAAACCACATCCTAAGGCGATATCCAATCACCATGCGAATTGCACATAAACAGTTAAAATCCAATTTTAACGCGCTTGGTCAATTTTAATTGATTTTAGGATTTCTAGGTTTAAAACGGTCCATGGGCCCAACAATCAAATTGCCCGGGCCCAAAAAGGTGAACCTCAAGGCCCTAGGGCCGGGCCGACCCATAACCCACACGCCTAGGCCGTGGGCTAGGGCCGCCCGGCCCCTAGGGCGGCCAATCTTGGGCGGCAAGCAAGAGGGGGCGATCCCCTAGGGGGCCGAACCTCCTTGAGGGAGTTGTTTCCAAAACAACTCCCTTGCTTGGTGCCCAAGTTTGGTTGTTTCCTTGTTTTGGGAGAACTCCTTCTTCCCAAAGGATGCCCAAACCCTAGATCTAAGATCCTAAAAATTCTCAAACTCACCAATTCATGCATCCAATGCAAAAATTAGATCTTGTTATGATAGATTATTGACAAATTGCATCACATGCTTGATTTGTCTTGTTTTACGCGATAAACAATCAAATTAAGGTGTAAAACAACTAAAACGTAACACATAAACCACGTTTATGCTCTACGACCTGTGGCTCTGATACCACTGTAGGGTTTTGATTCATGGATGCGCAACGGAAACACAAACAATCATAAACCATGCAAAACCCTCCAAGGATCACAAGTCAAGAGACATAACGATGGTAAAGGAAGAAATCAATAACACACCTTAGGGTTCTCCTTTGATGACTTCAAACGCAAATTGTGTCACGTTCTCTATGGTTCATCCACGCCTAGAGTTGATTCCTAGATCTCCCAAGTCCTTGGTGCTAGCCCGGAAGTAGAAGAGGAAGAAAAATCACGCAAAACGAGACCAAAAGGGGGCTCTCGGCCTCCTTGTGGCCGACGGGGACGGGCGGCGGCAAGAGGGGCGGTCGGCTCCTCTTGTTTGCTTGCTCTTGCTCCTTTTGTTCTCTCCCACTCTTGTTATGTTCAATACTGAGCATAAGTTATGGGAAGGAAGGAAGGAAGGAAGGTCCTTTATATAGTCCAACAACTCCTTGCCAACTACCTAAAGGACTTATTCTAGTCCTACTAGAATTCAATGTAGTCCCTTCCTTGCAAATTAGTCCCTACTAAGTTTGCAAGGTTTTGCAAAGTGATCCTTCTAATTAATTAATCCAATTAATTAATTACCAAATCTAGTTCAACTCTATATAGCGTATGACCCCATAGGTCCTATCTAGTTGGTAGCAAGTATTTGCTAATATGGAGCGGTTTCTAGCAAAACATCCATTCTAGCCAACTAATAGAATAGTCATCTTGACAACCTTTGTACAAGTAGTTGTCTCATCCCTTTGTTTCTATATCCGGATTGGACACGAGACATACAATTCACACTCGTATATCCAATCCATAGTTTCTCGATCCATGGGAATAGCCTTATTCGTGCAAATAACATCAATATCCCATATTGATTTATTTGAGTCTGGCCAGGCATTCTATAAGCACTATCCCTCGAGTGGTCTAGGATATTTGCTCTCGTTATGTGGGAGGGACAAATTCTATCTACGTCCACTACGATCTCTAAGCTTGCTTCTTATTGTATCCAGTACACGCCTTTATAACTACCCAGTTACGGTGTAGCGTTTAACGCTACCAAAATCACAATAATCCACAACTAGAATATCTAGTGACTTCAAGTCTAAGGATGACAATACCATTGCACCGCGAGAAGCGCTTGTGACTCAACATAACGTGTATGTAGCCTTCTCGGAGATGGGTCAATCCAGTGCAACACTACCCTTAATGCACACCCATGTGTTGGATCATGATATCTCCATATCAATCCAACCCCATCGTAGTCTGTAGATGATTGTCCCATTAATCATTATACTGGACTAGGGATATTTAAGATAAACAACACAATTGTAAATCTAAGGACTTCATTATATTAAATATCCAGTAAATAATAAATGAATTTCTAGCCACAAATAAATTCATACTAAACTAGATTGCCTCTAGGGCATCTATTCCAACATTAACACGGTTGCATAACATATTAGATTACATAGAATGCTACATCAACTAATATATACTGGTTAGAGATAGAGGCATTGCACCCTCATTGAGTACTTAGTATAAACTTCGAGGACGAAGCTCTGTTTAAGGGGATAAGGATGTAATACCCCAATTTAAAATAAAAAGATAATTTAAATAATTCTAATAAGTTTGGGGGTCGAAATCGTAATATTCAAAAGTTATAAAATAATTAAAATAAAGAATGTGTGTGTAATTGTAGCTTTGAGAAAGTTATAAAGTAGTTGGATAACATTTTGGGGCTTTAATTGTAGTTTTCGGAAGTTATAAGTGGTTAATTTAAAGAAATGGGGAGATAGTTGTAGTTTACAAAATTAAAACTAAGTTAATTAAAAGTTGGGGGAGGCAATTGTGTTTTAGAGAAATAGTTGAATGTATATACGTATAGTATAATTTCTTCAACCCGTATTCTATCAAACCCGACCCATAAAATAGTATAACCCGGAAAATATACTGTATAATTATACGTACCCGTATTTCTAGTTACAACCCGACCCAAAACCCGTATTTTATTAGTTTATTATTTTATTTGTTTATTATTTTCTTTCTTTTCCACCCTCCCTTCTCTCTCTCTCTCTCTCTCACCCGGACAACTCCCCCTCCTCCCTCACATACCTCCTTCTCTTCCAAATTCTCCATCCCTACACCCCTACCTCCCTACTCCTCCTACACCCCAAAAACCACCATGGTTTCCCCTCAATTTCTTCTATAAATACCCCTTTGTCTTCAATCCAACCACACCACCAACACTCCTCTTCTCCTCCTTCAACTCTTCATCACCATCTTCTTCTTCCTCTCCACCTTCGGCACCACCACAACCACCATCACCATCACAATCCTCAACAACACCACCACCTACCGCACTCCCCCTCTACTCTCTCTCCCTCTCGGTACAGCACCCACACCCCCACTGCCACCATCACCAACAACCACCACAATTACACAACCTCCACCTCAACCTCCGACAACACCACCATCACCACCAACCTCCCTCTGCCCCTTTCTTCCTCCCGACCTCTGTTCTCTCTCTCTTTCTCACAAACCCGGCGGAAACAAAACCCCCAACACCACCATCGTCATTACCATTAACATCACCACCATCACTGCCGCCATCACCACTGGCACCACCATGTTGGAATAGGTTCCCTAGAGTCAATCTAATATTTATTATGAACATTGTTATTGGCTAGAATATTCATTTATTATTTATTGTGATAATTAATATAATGAAGTCCTTAGATACAATGTGTTGTTTATCTTAAATATCCCTTGTCCATTATATTGATTAATAGGACAATCAAATATAGACTAGTATGTGTATAGATTGATATGGAGATATCAAGTCTAACACATGGGTATGCATTAGGGGTAATGTGCATACTGTATTGACCCACAACGAGAAGGATACATTAGATTATGTTAATGTCACAATCGCTTCTCGTAGTGCTAATATATTTGCAATCCTTAGACTTGAAGTCACTAGATAATCTAGTTGTGAAATATCGTGCTTTGATGTTATCGAACGTTACACTGTAACTGGGTAATCATAAAGATAGCTATCGGGCATCATAGGAAGCAAGCTTAGAGATCGTGGTGATGCAGAAAGGATTTTTCCCTCCCACATAATGGGAGTAAATATCCAAGGCCACTCGAGGGATGAGGCTTATTGAATGTCTGGCCACACTCACATAAATCAATATGGAGATATTGATGTTATCTGCTTGCATAAGAGTATTCCCAGGATCGAGGAACTATGGATTTGATATACGAGTGTGACTATTTATGTCTCGTGTCTAACCGGATATGGAGACAAGGAGATAGTGCAACATGAGATATTGGGAACAAATGTTTGTTGGGATCACTGACTATTTCTATTAGTTGGGTTGCATGGATGTGTTGCTAGACACCGCTCCATGTTAGAATAAGTTACTATCAACTAAGTAGAAACCTATGGGGTCACACGTCAAATAGCGTAGAACTAGATTGGGTATTAATTCATATGATTAATTAATAAGAATGATCACTTTGCAACACCTTGCAAACATAGTAGGACTAATATGCAAGGAAGGGACTAATCCAAGTTCATGTAGAACTAGGAAGGACCTTTATGTAGTTAACAAGAAGTTGTTGGACTATATAAAGGAAGCTCTAGCTTCCTTCCCACTAATTTTCTTAGACATAACACAAGAGAGTGGGAGAGAAAGCAAAAGAGATAGCAAGATCACAAAGGGGAAGAAACCCCTTGGGGTCCGCCCCCCTTCCCGTCGGCTCAAAGAGAGGGCCGAACCCCTCTCTTTCTCTCTTTGGTTGCTTGATTCCTTCTTCCCTCTTACTCTGGTCCAAGCTAGCACTTGAGAAGGAAGAATCTAGATCTCACCTCTAGACGTGGATCAACCATAGAGACGAGGACAATATTTTTCGTGTGATCTCCCAAACCAAAAGGTAGACAACTAATATGTCCCTTATCATGTTATGATGTCTCTTCCTGTGATCTTTCGTGGGCTTTGAGTAGGATTACATTTTTGTTATTCCGATGCGTTACCTACGTCAAAACCCAACAGTGGTATCAGAGCCACATGTCGTAGTGCATAACATGATGTTATGTGTTACGATTTCAGTTCATACACCATATTATTTATTTTACGCGAAAACTGAAATTAATTGGCATAGTAGATGCAAATTGAATTTGAGTCAACATAAACATGATCTAATTTAACTTTGGATGTTAGAATTTGTGAAGTTTAATCACATAGGATGTGAATTATTGGGTTCTTGAAAATTAGGGTTCATGGGCACATAGTTTAAAAGGAGTTTTCAATTGTGGAAACAATTTTATGGAACATCCATAAAGAAAACAACCAAGCTTGGGCAAAAAGGAAGAAGGGAAGGAGACTAGGGCCGAAACTCTAGCCGTCTGCCCCTCCTCCTTGCGCGCCAAGCAAGGACCACTACTAGAAAAGCTGTCTAAAAGGGCGCTTGCAAACCGCCGTTAAAAGGCTTAAAACCGCCCTTTCTAGGCCTTACGGCGGTTTTTACGGCGGTTCATCATGCACCGTTAAGCTAAGTGTCGTATCTATGGTAAGGGCGGTTTGAACCGCCGTTTCATTTAACGGGGCATGACTGAAAGCTCCATAAATCTAAACGGTGGTTGTGAAACCGCCTTATCTGAATTTTAGTATTTTTTTTTAATTAATTTTGAATTATTTTTCATATGTTTATCTTTATCTTTTTCTTTTCTAGGTATTTTTCTTTCTCTAATAGTAGTACAGTGCAAGTTTAAGAGTTTTTTTTATTATTATTACTTTTCAAATCTTTTCATTGTTCAATTTTTATTCTTTCCAATCGAAATTCAAAAAAGTATTCTTCAAACCATTAAATTTTTTCATCCCTGTTCTTCAAACCCATCTTCAAGTTGTTCTTCAACCCCATCTTCAAGCTCTTAGAAACCCAGAAATACAACTTTTGACTTTTGATAGACACAAATCGGGAAAATTAAGGAAGAGAGAAAAGAGGGGATAGAGAACAAATCATGAAAGCGAAGAAAGAGAGAAAAGAGGTGATGGAAAACATATCGGGAAAATGAAGAACGAGAGGAAAGAGAGGATTGCGAAGCACATCGAGAAAAAGGAACACAGAGAGAAAAAGAGGGGACAGAGAAATAGATCGGGAAGTGAAGAGAGGGATGGAGCAGAGGGAGAAAGACGGGATCTATCAACCACACCTGCAGATCGAGAGTGTGGAGAAAGATTAGATCCAGACAAATGGGGAGAGAGAGAATTTGATCGGAGGGGGAGAGAAAGGAGGATGAAAGAGTTGGGAGGAGTTACCTGATGATACCACCGCCACCATGGAGAAGACAGACGAGAGAAGGACGGGAGGGAGATGGAGGTCGCTGAGAGGGAGACGCCGCAGTGAAATGAAGAAGGGAAGGGTTGTGTTATTTTATATGGTAGGGTTTGGAAATGAACGGTCCAGATTTAATCTTGGAAAGTGTCTAAGGTTACGGCGCTTTATTAACTAGTGTCGTTAATATTAACGGCGTTAAACAAGAAAAGCGCCTTCATTATTAACGACGTTAAATTGAATAGCGCCCTTTCCAGATTCTTAAACGGCGATTTCCGACAAACCGCCGTATACTGTACCATTTAAACGACATTTTTCAGAAAACCGCCGTTATTTATGGCACTTTCTATAAAACCGTTGTTATATTATTTCGAAAACGGCGGACCCGTTTTGAACCGCCGTTTTAGGCAAGGTTTCTAGTAGTGGTCGCGGGTCACTAGGGCGGCTGGCCTTGGGCCGGGCCACGTGGCGGGCGGCGGTCCTCCGAGGGGTTCGGCCCATGCATGGGTTGGACCCCTTGGACCGTTGTAACCCTAATTATACAAGTCAACTAAAATTGAACAAGCGCGTTTTCCCATGCATGTGGATTTTTATTGCTTTGTGGTTTGGTTTATGGCCTGCAAGCTGATCAAATTAATGTAATAATTTATTAGTTTTTACAGCCAGCGAGTCGTATTTTCTCCTCGACATGTGAGCCTTTTATTATTTATTTATACTAGATGTTAGGCTAGAATTAGAAATATGTAAATGATAGCCAAGAGCGTGGAGAAAAAGACCAGAGAACCAAAGAAGCCAAAAGACGAAGAAGACACCCCTCCTAGGCGGCTATGGTGGAGCACATGGAGATGAGCTTGTCACTTTAGGGCAATTGGATATTATCATTGGCTTGGTAATATCTTAGTGTAGGGGCCATATCCATGCCACGTTTTTTTATTATTTTGTGGATGTTTATTATTTATGTCTTGTTATTTATTTTTGTGCGTATGGCGATACTAGCAAAACATTAACAAGATAATAATAATCAAGGATAGTATTTTATTGTGGATTGCCCAATCCAAATAAGTAGATCATGTTGATTGGATCAACCAAACAAATTAAGAAAAATTAAATCCCTCAATTAAATATTGTTTTTTGCCTTCTCTTGCCAAAACACCCTTCATGATCAAGGTTTATTAAAATCCGGGCTTGCCAAAGCAAGGCAATTTTAATTTACCATGGTGTGTTGCGGACAACACAAGATATTAATGTGTGTATGTTAAAGCAAGAGGTTGGACGCAACTCGGTGAGACTCAATTGGATTGATGAACCTAGAGGCATGACAATTAAGCGTTATCCATGGGATAAAGAATAAAGAGTTATTAACCTAATCGGACCAAGAGTTTCATGGGATGCAATTGGAATGATTCCTACCTAAATAACCTATTCTTGGATGACTTGCCAAAGCAAGCTCAAGAAGAAGTGAAAAAGGGATCTTGGACCTACTAGAAAATATAATGATATTTTCCGCATTAATAGTGAGGGATATTAATCCGTGAAAAATAGTGGGAGCTATATTTGATTATCTAGCCATTTTTAATATAGTTAAATTGTTCAAAATACTAAAATTGCACATTTCTCGTTTTGTAGAATTCCAAATGGTAAACAACAACGCATCGACTTCATCCCTACGATCTTTCCTTGAGAAGGATAAACTGTCTGGAACAAATTTCCTTGACTGGTAGAAACTTAAGGATTTTCCTTAAGCAAGAAAAGAAGTTGTACGTCTTGGACACTACAATTCCAGAACCACCACAAGATGAGTCTGTTCTAGCAGAAGTAAGGGCGCGTCAGAAACATATTAATGATTCTAATGACGTGACTTGCCTCATGCTTTGTACCATGACTGGTGAGCTTAAGAAGCATCATGAGAACATGGAGGCCTATGATATGATCATACACTTGAAACAATGGTTTCAGGAACAGGCAAGGCATGAACGCTATGAGGTGTTGAAAGCATTATTCAAGAGTAGTCTCGCAGAAGGGAATCTAGTAGGGCCTCATGTACTCTGAATGATCGGATACATTGAGAACCTTGAGAGACTGTTTCCCACTTGGCCAAGATTTGTCAACTGATCTTGTCTTACAATCGTTGCCTGACAGTTATATTCAGTTTATCATGAACTATAACATGAACGAGATCAGTAAGACTCTGCCAGACTTGTTGAATATGCTAAAGATAGCTGAACAGAGCGTCAATAAAGGCAAGGGCAAGGCCATAATGATGGTGCATAAGAATAAGGGCAAAGTAGTTGCCTCTACTTCCAAAGGAAAGCCCAAGAAAGTTGCGAAATGCAAGGAAGCCCTAAAACCTAGTGGAGGCGTGGCTAAAGGTGAATGTCACTACTTGATAGCACCTTTTAGGGGCTATAAGTATTTAGAATTTACCACATGTTAATAGGTATTTTACTGTGATTTGAGCCTAAAGTTAGAGAATAAAGGTTGTGTTGTCACTTTGTGCTCACCATGTGCTATATTGTTAGTCAGGGCGTTTTCTATGCATATTTCTTTGTTATTTTTCAAATATAATCGCTTGATATGTTTGTTCATGTTGTCTTGGCAGGAAAGGATTCTAATCGGTTGATAGGAGGAATGGAAATAACTTCGGAAACAATGGGAGCTCAAGTGGAGTGAAGAGAAGCCGAATTGGAGGAGCTTGGCTGACTAGCTTGTACTATTTTGATCCTAGCTGGAGTTATACAAATAATTTGGAGGTGAGACCAGTTCCAAATGAAATTAGACTTAAAGACCTTTCAAGCTATAGGTCACAGAGATTAATCGGAGTCCGGATGAAAGAGTAATGGCCTGCGCAAGATCAGCTTACAATTCTAGACGGGACTTACAAACTGGAGGGGCTGAAATGCAAATTCAGCAAAGTACATTAAAAGTTCGCCCCAGCTGGTTAAAAAACGTGAGGAAGGCCTGGAAAAGGATATATTCACGCACAGGAGAGAGAGAGAGAGAATGAAGGGAGAGCTCAAGGAAGAGAGAATTCACACCCCCATCTTCAAGGATTTCATCGTTTGATTCTTTTTCTTCATCTCATGTACTATTCATTATGGAGAACATGATTTTTCTAAGATATTAATGTCTAGGTAAACTCATATCTAGGTCATTATGGAGAACTAGGGTTTACTTGGTTGATTGATGGATTCATGGATTTACTTCATGATTGAAGCTTAATGTCATTCTTGATTTCTTCCATTCTTCTACTTGAGTTCTTAATTCGTAGCAAGTGAGGCTTGATCACCCATATCATGTTAGTTATCTATGAGAGTGTATGAAAAGAACTCAACCCTAGGTTTTTGAAGAGTAGGAAGACACTCTTTTTATTCTTGAGACTGAGAGGTGAAAGAATGAGAGTGATCGTATGAGGATTGTTTCAATTGATTATGCTAGAGTGATAACTTTGCAAGGTTGAGAGGTCTTGTAGGTACCTTTATCATATCAATTAGAGTAGTGTGGTTAGCAACATTAGGCTGAAAGGATTGGACTTTTATTACAGTATAGGGTGATTCATGATTGAGAGATATGTGTTGCAAGTATAATCTGATATGGTGGAAGAAAGAGTGAAGTGTTGTGAATTGAATCAGGAAATAAACTAAGCATCCTGGGGACCCTAAATCATATAGTATCTCCATAATCTTAGTACTATTAATCAGTTAATTTGTAGTTCTTAGTTACGTAGAGCCACTTGATTGAGGGTGGCAAACTTATAAACATTCAAACTCTTTTTACTGGTTACTTTGTACCCAAAAGTTGATTAACGATTGGCTAATAGTAGTTGAACTCCCTGTGGGTTCGACAACTCGGATTCCTAAAGACTTCACTTTATTACTTGACCGTGCACTTGCGCAGCAACGCGTAGTTTACACGCATCAAGTTTTTGGCTCCGTTGCTGGGGAGTTAACGGTACTATTAGTGAGATCGATAATTAGTTTAGGATACTTTTAATTTTAGTTATTTTTCTTATTTTTGTTAGTTGTTGTGATCTTTTCCCCGTGTTGTGATCTCAGGGAGCAGGTATTCGTGATGAGTGAGAACGAAGTGACATCGTCCTCATCTAGTGAAGCCTCACACTCAGACAATGAGGATTCAGAGAGTATGCAAATAGCTCTTGACAAGATCACAAGGAAGATGAAAAAGTTGTCTGCACAATTGGAAGTTCGCAAAAATCATACCACTTACAACCATTCGGGAAAGTCTCTTGTCACAGGCTTTCAGGGTCACATAAATGGATTCAGTCCGGCCATCAAGGTGCCAGATATTCAGGCCGAGATTTTTCATCTTAAGGGCACCACAATCCAAGCGGCAAAGAGCTTATTCCAGTTCAATGGGGAAAGTGATGAAGATCTGAATGAGTTCATAGGGGAGTTCAATGCTTTATGCAGGACGGTAAAATATAAGGATGTCAGCTCTGATGTTTTCAAGCTTGTGCTTTTCCCCTTTTGTCTGAGCAGTGCAGCGGCAGCATGGTTGAAAAATCGAGCACCAAATTCTATTGTTACATGGGATCAGTGTACTGAAGAGTTCCTAGAGAAATTTTACCCGGTCCACCGAGTGATTCAACTTCAAGCCAATATTCTGAGTTTTGAGCAGCAGCAAGATGAGTCACCAGTGGAAGCGTGGGAACGTTTTATGGGAATGTTGAGAAAGTGCCCAAACCATGGTTTTGAAGACTACAAGACCTTTCAGGTATTTTATCACGGTCTAGGCCGTGCTGACCAAGAACATGTGGATAGTGAAGCTGGAGGGAGTTTCTTGTTCAAGGTCGACAGGGAGGGCGCGTATCAGTTGATGAAGCAGATTGCTAAGCAAGACTCTCAGTTGGGAGAAAGCAAGAAATTGTCCAATCTACCTTAATCGGAAGTTAGATTAGTCTTAGCAATGATACAGCATGAAGAAGCAGCACAAAAGACGAGGAAAGACAGTGATATGGATGAGCTAAAGGGTATAATGTTACAGATGGGCAGAAATATTAATCGGTTCACAGAAAATATGACCTATCTTGCAGGTGATCAGCAGTCAACCAAAATATCTCTGCGGAATGTAGAACAACAAGTGGGACAGATTGTGAGTCAGTTAGCCGCACCATCTTGAAGCCAACGTCACTAATCGACATGGATTTCAGCCAATTGAAGCTATCACCACCAGAGGTGGGAAGGGTTTGGCCGACCCACCGTACCCTACACATGCTAGAGCCACAGCCTCAAAGGCAAAAGATCATGAGTTATTTGATGATGAGGTGGTAGGAGCTCAACCCACGCAGGCAGAGGCTGGTGTAGATCCAGAGAATGAAGAGGTGTGTGCTGAGTTTGTTCTCATTGCTCTTACGCTGCGATATCCTTTGCGGACTAGAAAGAAAAGTGATGCCAAAGAGTTCCTGAAATTCCTTGAAGTTTTCAAGAAGCTTGAAATCAACCTACCATTTGCTGAAGCTCTAGAGAAGATGCCAATTTATTCAAGTTCTTAAAAGACATATTGGCAAGGAGACGGTGAGTTGAGGAATGTGAGCAGATTTGTTTGACAGCTAAAGCATCAAAGTGTGTATTGCAGGGTTCGCGAAATAAGTTCAAGGACCCCGGTAGCTTTGTAATTCCAGTCACCTTGGGTGATTCCATAAGAGTTTCTGCACTACGTGGTCTTGGGGCAAGCATCAATTTGATGCCATTGTCCATATTCAAAAAGCTAGGTGGGGGGATCCTAAGGGAACTCGTGTGATGTTGCAAATGGCAGACAGATCCATTCGCCAGGCATATGGGGTAATTGAGGACATATTTGTCAAGGTGGGATCACTCATTTTTTCGGCTGATTTTGTCATGCTCGACATGGAAGTGGGTGATGTCCCACTGATTCTTGGAAGACCCTTTTTGGCAACAGGAGAAGCAATCATTCACGTGAAAAGTTGGCGCCTCTCTATGCAAATAAATGAAAATAAGGTGGTATTCGATGTGTTTAATGCAATGCAAATGCCTTCCTATCATGACCTTGAAGCTTGCTATGGGGTGGAGATTTATGAGGAGGATGCTGTGAAAGAAGAAGTGGTTCTGATGTGGGAAGAAATAACCAGCATGAGCAAAGGGTAATGGGATCCTCATCCCAAGGAAGTGTACTTTGTTTATAGTTGGATAAAGGTAGAGTTGGGAGAGAATGAAACAACTCTGATTCCTTCACTCAAATCACCACCTGTGATTGAGTTGAAGCCATTACCATCCCACCTCATGAGGGATGTGGTGAAGAAGGAAGTGATGAAGTGGTTAGAAGCTGGCATCATCTTTCCTATTGCTTATAGCACTTAGACTAGCCCGGTCCAATGTGTACCCAAGAAAGGAGCGATGACTGTGGTGGAGAATGACAACCATGAACAGATTGCTCAGCGGACAGTCACGGGTTGGCAAGTATGCATGGATTATCGGAAGCTAAATGAAGCTACTCTCAAGGATCATTTCCCACTACCCTTCACTGATCAAATGCTTGACAGGCTAGCCCACCATGAGTACTACTGTTTCGTGGATGGTTATTCGGGATACAATCATATAGCTATTGCTCCATAGGGTCAAGAAAAGACCACTTTTACATGTCCATATGGCACTTTCGCATTCCGACGCATGCCTTTTGGATTATGTAACGCACCGGCGACATTTCAGCGGTGTATGATGGCTATCTTCTCAGATATGATTGAGAAGAATCTTGAGGTATTCATGGATGACTTCTCTTTGTTCGGTGATTTTTTTATGAGTTCTTACATCACTTGGGGAGTGTGCTTAGCCGTTGCATTGACACTAATCTCGTGCTAAATTGTGAGAAATGCCACTTCATGGTTACAGAGGGGATTGTTCTAGGGCACAAGATATCAAGCAAAGGATTTCAAGTTGATCAAGCAAATATTGATACCATCAAGCAACACCCATATCCTACATCAGTGAAAGGTGTTAGAAGCTTTCTGGGTCACGCAGGGTTTTATCGTAGATTCATTAAAGACTTCTCAAAGATTTGCAAGCCGATTTGTGAACTAATTGGGAAGGATGTCCCATTTGTTTTTTATGATGCATGCAAATCTGCATTTGATACAGTGAAGGAGAAGCTAAATTCTGCATCTGTGATTATGACTCCAGATTGGGATCTCCCCTTTGAGCTTATGTGTGATGCTAGCGACTTTTCCATTGGTGCGGTGTTAGGACAGCGAAAAGACAAGAAGAACCATGTGATTTACTATGCGAGTAGGGTCCTTAATGAGGCCCAACTCAACTATGTAACTACAGAGAAGGAATTGCTCGATGTTATATTTGCATTGGACAAATTTCGGCCCTACCTCGTTGGGTCGAAAGTTGTTATCTTCACAGATCACTCTGCTCTAAAGTATCTGCTTGATACGAAAGATGCCAAACTGAGATTGTTGCGGTGGGTTCTTCTTATGCAAGAGTTTTATGTAGAGATTCGCGACAAGAAAGGTGTAGACAATGTGGTAGCAGACCACCTCTCTAGGCTAGAAAATGGAGTGGAAGACAAAGTGACAATCAGGGAGGATTTTCTAGACGAAAACATCATGGAAGTTGCACAGCAGGTAGACTGGTTTTGCGTAATGCCAACTACCTCACCGATGGGACACTTCCATATGAGTTCACCACTTTGCAGCGAAAGAAATTCTTGTCAGAAGTGAAGCAGTACTTTTAGATGATCCCTACCAGTTCAAGATGGGAGCTGATAATATCATCACGAAGTGTGTGCCTACTCTTGAGATAGGATAAGTGATTGAGCATTGTCATTCAGCACCATCGAGAGGTCATTTCAGCGGACCTCCCACCGCTAACAAGGTACTCAAATCTGGTTTCTTTTGGCCCACTATTTTTAAAGATTGCTTTGATTGGGTGGAAAGTTGTGATAGATGCCAACGAACGGGGAATATATCTAAGCGAGATGAGTTGCCTATGAACACTTAGCAAGAGGTTGAACCTTTTGATGTATGGGGCATTGATTTTATGAGCCCGTTACCCTCTTCCTACGGTAACCACTATATTTTGCTATGTGTGGATTACGTGACCAAATGGGTGGAAGCAATTGCTTTTCCTAATAACGATGCAGTCACTGTGGAAAGGTTCTTGAAAAAGAACATCTTCACTTGGTTTGGCACCCCGAGAGCCATGGTGAGTGATGAAGGATCCCATTTCGTTAATAAGATTTTTGCCAAAGTATTGAAGCAGTACGGGGTGTCTGTCCATAAGGTGTCTTTACCTTATCACCCCCAAACTAATGGGCAAGCAGAGGTCTCCAACAGGGAGATAAAAGGGATTCTTGAGAACACATTGAATGCTGGAAGAAAAGATTGGGCCATGAAATTGGATGATGCTTTGTAGGCATATAGGACAGGGTATAAGACTCCTTTAAACATGTCACCGTTCCGTTAGTGTTTGGTAAGTCTTGTCATCTTCCTGTTGAACTTGAGCACAAATCTTATTGGGCAATCAAGCAATTGAACATGGATCACAAATTGGCCGCGGGGCACGAAAGTTGAAGGCGCTTGAGCTAGAGGAATGGAGGTTGCGTGCTTATGATAGTTCCAAGATCTAAAAAGAAAAGACCAAGAGATGGCATGACAACCAAATCAAGCCAAGGGAACTCCATGTAGGGCAGCATGTGTTGCTTTTCAACTCTAGGCTGAGGCTCTTTCCAGGCAAGTTGCGTTCTTGGTGGTCTGGACCATTCCGGGTTCATCAAGTTTATCCATGGGGAGATGTGGAGCTAGAGGACCCTCATAGCAAGGAAATGGGTGAACGGTAATCGGTTGAAGCAATACTATCCTCCCATGCCTACGAAGATCAAGATAGAGGAAATCTAAATCGATTTGCCTAATCACGAGTGAGGTAACTAGGTCGGGCCGTCAACCTTAAATTACAAGCGCTTCTTGGAAGGCAACCCAATGTAGAGTAGGATATTTGTTATTTTATTTTTCTATTTAGTTCTCCATACTTGATTGTGAGGGGTGAGAGAGAGAGTTGTGTCTCTATTTCCTATGAGTGTGCAGGTTTAAAGGGGAACTATTCTTGCGCTAGAGAGCAATTTTGGAGATGAGATGAAAAATTCCATATATTTTGGGAACTTTTCAGTCAACATTGGATTCTACATTCAATGAAAACTTCGTGAGCGCGAGAATCGAAGGAGTCGGACATCGGACGAAGAAACTAGAAAAAAAACAAAATCCGGTGAGTCCCAGGGCATTTTGGGCCGAAATCAATTGATTTCGGGCCGAAATGCCCCTTCAATTCGGGCCGAGATAAAACAAGTCCACTGTTTTGGCATTAGAAAAACATTTCGGGCCGAAATGCTTTTCATTTCGGGCGTCAGCATTTCGGGCCGAAATGCTCTGACAGTGCCACCTTTTGAGGGTATTTTTGGTATTTTGGGGGTATTATTTGAAGCAAAAACTAGGTTTTAACCCTCATACAACCCTATTTCGGATCAAAAACACCCTCCTTCGTCTTCTTCCTCTCAAACTCTCAAGAGCACTCACACACACAACATAAAAAACATCTTCAAATTCAAAACTTTTTTTTGGGTTTTGCTCTTTGCAAGCTCGTTAATAACATTATGTCTTGGAGTTTTGAGAGATAGTGCACGGTTTGAGTGTGGGGGGAAACAAAGAGGAAGAGCTCCAAGAACATAATTTTTCGATTCGCAAACTTGGAGTCGGATTTAGCCTTAGCTCAAGAAGAGACTTATGACGGGGACACCGAGGAGCTTAAGGAGGTACTCTTGCCTTCACTTGCTCGTGTTTCCGAAAAAGTTGGTACAATTTTCACTCTCTCGGCTTTAATTCTTGCTTAGGAACTCTTAGGGCTTAATGTCTTGAAAAATTTTACTTGCTCATATTCGGATTATTGGATACTTGTTTAGCTCACTCCGACAAGACCTCACGTGCATTCACTGCGAATAGACTCACCGGCCCTGCATTTGAGCAGCCGAGTCCGCTTGATTTTATTCTATCTTTCGTTGAGCACAACGAAGCGCTTAAGTGTGGGGGAGTTTTTAGCTATCCGCTAGTTAGCCATTGCATAGCCTTGTTACATGTAGTTTAGAAAGTTGCGTTTGCATGTAGATGTTGAGTCGGTTAGTTTTGCATGTGCACGTTTATTTTATGCATTTTATATATTGTCGCACTTTTATTTATTGAGTCCACCTACCCGTTGTTGTTGGTTAATCGCGTTGGCCAGTTACATATAGTGTCGAAAAAAATTAAAATTAAAATTAAAAATCAAAAATTGAAAAAACCTAAAAATTGAATTTTTTTGAGAAAGGGAAATTGAAGAGAGTGAGCGTGGAGAGGGCTTAATGATAGAAATTCCCTGGGTAGTATGAAAATCTGAGGTGAGGTAGACGCGATAATCTGGAGTAGAAAGGCTATAGGGCTAATGCACTAGAGAATTGTGAGTTGCTGTCTCTCAGACTAGTTATCCTACTAGCGCTACACCATCGTCACTTAGGTAGTCGTCAACCCTCCTCGTAGTGGCACTGGAACACTTGTGCGAGTGACTTTTATGGGGACCTCACGTCCCGTCTCCATCGCCTAGGTCCAATAGTTACCCCAATTTCATCCATCTACCACTTTTATTCACAGCTTCTATCCTAGGAAGTCGTTCCTTGTGAATTTCATCACTAGTTAGAATGGTCCCTTCCTATGCGTCATGACAGAGGGAATTAATTTAGAGAGGTTCGTTGAGGGTGAGCTGATATTATACATCTTGAGTGGATTATCTTACATGTCGTCTTTTGAGGGGATGTGAGAGTGAGATAGAGACGGCAGCACACTTCGGTGTGGCGGTGAGTCGTGTCCTTACACCACGATCACAGGTGGAGTGCCGTAGTGTGTGACATTCTTTCCGCACTTCAAGGGGTGGGGTTGATTGATCTTATAGGATGATGTGCTTCGATTTGTATGATTATTCTCTATAACTTAGGTGATGAGGAGGATAGGTTGGAAAAAGCACATATATACATTGACTACCGGGTTTTTGTGATATGATTTACATCGATTGTGGCGGTGTTGACAATTATCATGATTACACATTTGATTTGACACATTCCGCCCCTACGTTATTTGCTTTGACAGAGTGTTCTCCTCTTATATTTGCTATTACTATGAGCTCCATGTGCTTCTTTGTATGGAATTGAAAAAGAAAAAGAAAAATAGAAATTGAAAGTGAAATGGAATAGGGAGCCAGAAATTGAACTTCATGAAGACCGAGGAGATTAGCTATGATCTTGATCACTTCTTCACATTTGTGGCTGCGAGAACGGCGTTGCACCAAGATTGAGGGAATGAGGGCCGGAGTAGTTAGTTCGGTGGGGTTCCTTGGATTTTGGTGAGGGAGTGTGAGAATGGGTTTTTGTGAGATATATCATGACATCTAGGACTGCGCTTCTAAATATCCTATCATAACCGTCCTAAGCCGTCAATAATTGAAACCCATGGATAAATAGCTCGGATGGTAAGTGCTAGGTATACGTTTGATGAGTGTGCGGAAGCAACTTATTTTGTGTTCGTGCCCGTTCTGTATGACGAAACTGGCCGCAAGTTCTACTGATCACCAAAGTCATATAATCTTCTAGGGGATGTGAGAGCCTTATGACATTCCGGTTTGTTATTATAGATTTCCCAATCTCTAACAAGAAAAAGAAAAGAATATGTTCTTTAATCCCTTGCATTGTACATACTTGGGTTGCATTGTATATATCATGTAGTTTGCATAGTCGTGTCTTTGTGTATTGAGTCGTGAGTCATGTTGGCTAGCGGAAAGTGAAATATGAAAAGTGGCGAGGTATGCATTGGTTTGGTTGTGGTATGTATGCAATTTCTCAAGTGTGGGGGTTTTTTGCTTCATTGTTGCTCGAGACGAGCAAGAGAGTAAGTGTGGGGGAGTTTGATAGCACCTTTTAGGGGCTATAATTATTTAGCATTTACCACATGTTAATAGGTACTTGAGAGTGATTTGATCCTAAAGTTAGAGATAAAAGGTCGTGTTATCACTTTGTGCTCACCATGTGCTATATTGTTAGTCCGGGCGTTTTCTATGCATATTTCTTTGTTATTAGTCAAATATAATCACTTGGTATGTTTGTTCATGTTGTATTGGCAGGAACGGATTCTAATCGGTTGATAGGAGGCATGGAACGAACTTCGGAAAGAATGGGAGCTCAAGTGGAGTGAAGAGAAGTCGAATTGGAGGAGCTTGGATGACCATCTTGTACTATTTTGATCCTAGCTCGAGTTATACAAATACTTTGGAGATTATACCAGTTTAAAATGAAAGTATACTTAAAGAGATTTCCAACGATAGGTCACGGAGCTTAATCGGAGTCCGTATGAGAGAGTAATGGCCTGCGCAAGATCAGCTTACAATTCTAGACGGGAATTACAAACTGGAGGGGCTGAAATGTAATTTCAGCAAAGTACATTAAAAATTCGCCCCGGCTGGTAAATAAACGTGAGGAAGGCCTGGAAATGGATATATTCACGCACATGAGAGAGAGAGAGAGAGAGAGAGAGAGAGAGAGAGAGAGAGAACGACGGGAGAGCTCAAGGAAGAGAGGATTCACGCCCCATCTTCAAGGATTTCATTGTTTGATTCTTTTTCTTCATTTGTTGTACTATGTATTATGAAGAACATTATTTTGTCAAGATATTTCATGTCTAGCTAAACTCATAACTAGGTGATTTTGGAGAACTAGGGTTTACTTGGTTGATTGATGGATTCATGGATTTACTTCATGCTTGAAGCTTAATGTCATTCTTGATTTCTTTCATTCTTCTACTTGAGTTCTTAATTCGTAGCATGTGAAGCTTGATCACCCATATCATGTTAGTTATCTAGGAGAGTGTATGAAAATAATTCAACCCTTGGTTCGTGAAGAGTAGGAAGACACTCTTTTTATTCTTGAGTTTGAGAGGTGAAAGAATGAGAGTGATCATATGAGGATTGTTTCAATTGATTATTCTAGAGTGATAACTTAGCAAGGTTGACAGGTCTTGTAGGTACCTTTATCATATCAATTAGAATAGTGTGGTTAGCAACATTAGGCTGAAAGGATTGGTTGTTTATTACAGTACAGTGTGATGCATGATTGAGAGATATGTGTTGCAAGTATAATCTGATATGGTGGAAGAAAGAGTGAAGTGTTGTGAATTGAATCCGGAAATCAACTAAGCATCCTAGGGACCCTAAATAATTTAGTCTCTCAATAATCTTAGTACTATTAATCAGTTAATTTGCAGTTCTTAGTTACGTAGAGCCACTTGATTGAGGGTGGCAAACTTATAAACATTCAAACTCTTTTTACTGGTTACTTTGTACCTAAAAGTTGATTAACGATTGGCTAAGAGTAGTTCAACTCCCTGTGGGTTCGACAACTCGGATTCCTAAAGAATTCACTTTATTACTTGACCGTACACTTGCGCAGCAACGCGTAGTTTACACGCGTCACTACTGCAGCCAACCGGGGCACTGGAGGAGGAATTGCCCTAAATATCTGGAGGATAAGAAGCTTGGAATACTGATTCCACCACCACCAGGTATGTATGTTATAGACGTCAATATTTCTATTTCTTCATCTTGGGTATTGGATATTGGATGTGGTTCTCACATTTTTTGAAATGTGCAGGATTTGAAAAGAAGTAGAAGATTGGTTAAAGGGGAGATAGATCTGCGCGTCGGGAATGGAGCAAGAGTTGCTGCATTAGCTGTAGGCGTTTATGTGCTATCTTTGCCTTCTGGACTTATTTTAGAATTAGACAATTGCTTTTATGTTCCTGCCAGGAGCAGAAACATTATTTCCATTTCTTGTTTGGACGAGAAGTGTTTTTCTATTTCAATAAAGGACAAGTTTTTCTCCATTTATTTTGATAGTATGCACTATTTTAGTGCGCATTTGTCTAATGGATTGTATATCCTTGATCTAAATAGTCCAATCTATAACATAAATACTAAAAGGATTAAAACTAATGATTTAAATCCTACATATCTATGGCACTGTCGTTTAGGCCATATAAATGAGAAATGCATATCTAGACTCCATAAGGATGGACTTCTAGACTCATTTGATTTGGAATCATATGGGACATGTGAATCTTGTTTATTAGGACAAATGACAAATTCCCGTTTCAATAAGAAAGGTGAGAGGACTAGTGAGTTACTGACACTCATACATACTGATATTTGTGGGCCGTTTCCCACACCTGCCAGAGGTGGTTACACCTACTTCATCACTTTTATGACGTGCCTAAATTACGCGTACTGCGCAAGTGTACGGTCAAGTAGTAAAGTGGAGTCTTTAGGATCCCGAGTTGTCGAACCCACAGGGAGTTGAACTACTATTAGCCAATCGTTAATCAACTTTTAGATACAGAGTAACCGGTATTAATTTTGCCACCCTCAATCAAGTGGCTCTACGTAACTAAGAACCGCAAATTAAATGAATGATAGTACTAAGAGTATGGAGAAACTAGATGATTTAGGGTCCCTAGGATGCATAGTTATTTTCCAGATTCAATTCACAACACGTCACTATTTCTTTCACCATATCAGATTATACTCGCAACACATATCTCTCAATCATGTATCACACTGTAGTGTATTCAATAAAAAATCCTTTCAGTCTAATGTTGTTAAAAACACTACTCTAGGTTATATACTAAAGGTACCTACAAGACCTCTCAACCTTGCAAAGTTGTCACTTTAACATAATCAACTGAAACAATCTCGATGTGATCACCCTCATTCTTTTACCTCTCAGTCTCAAGAATATTAAGGGCGTCTTCCTACTCTTCACGAACCTAGGGTTGATTTATTTTCATACACCCTCCTATATAACTAACATGCTATGGGTGATCAAGCCTCACATGCTAAGAATTAAGAACTCAAGTAGAAGAATGAATGAAATCATGAGTGAAAATTAAGCTTTAAGCATGAAGTAAATCCATGAATCCATTAATCAACCAAGTAAACCCTAGTTCTCCATAAAAACCTAGCTATGAGTTTAGTTAGACATGAAATATCTTGATAAAATCATGATCTCCATAGAAAATAGTACAAGAGATGAAGAAAAAGAATCAAACGATGAAATCCTTGAAGATGGGCGTGATTCCTCTCTTCCTTGAACTCCCTTGCGTCTCTCTCTCTTCCTCCGGCGTGTAATTATGTTCTTCCAAGTCTTCCTCAGGTTTTTTAATCATCTGGGGCTAATTTTTAATATACTTTGCTGAAATTGCATTACAGCCCCTCCAAGTTGTAATTCCCGTCTAGAATTGTAAGCTGATCTTGCGCAGGCCATATCTCTCTCATCCGGACTCGTATTAAGCTCCGTGACCTATCGTCGAAAAGCACTCTGAGTCTACTTTCATTTGGCACCGGTCTCACTCCAAAATTATTTGTAGAACACAAGATATCATCAGATTAGTTCAGACTGGTCATCCTAGCTTCTCCTTCCTTGCTTCTCCTAGTTCCACTTGTGCTCCCGTTGTTTCCGAAGTTCGTTCCATGCCCCCTATCAACCGATTAGCATCGCTCCTGTAAATACAACATGAAAAATATACCAAGCGATTATATTTGACAAATAACAACTAAATATGCATAGAAACGCCCGGACTAACAATACAAAGCATGTGAAGCATCAAGTGCTAAAACGACTCAGATTCTCTAACATTAAGCTCAAATCACTCATGATAATGTGGTAAAACGAAGGAAATAGAATGCTCCTAAAAGGCGCTATCAACTTCCCCCACACTACCTTCTTGCTCGTCTCGAGCAGCACTTTCTTTTGAGATTCACATATATCATTACCTTGACTTAGACACAACGACTCAAACACTAGACTATGCAATCTACATGACTATGAACAATGCAACTCGATTATACACAATGCAAGGAATTAAAGAACATATTTTTATCTTTTTAGTAGAGATTGGGCAATCTAAAAGAACAAACCGGCATATCATAAGACTCTCACATCCCCTTGAAGATTATATAACTTTGGTGATCGGTAGAACTTGCGGCCAGTTTCGTCTGACAGAACGGGCACGGACACTCAATAAGTTGCTCTTGCACACTCATCAAACGTATCCCTAGCACCTACCATCCGAGCTATTTGTCCACGGGTTTTAATATTTGACGGCTTTAGGACGGGTAGGATAGGATATTTAGAAGCTCAGTCCTAGACGTCATGATATATCTCACAAAAACCCATTCTCACAATCCCTCACCAAAATCCAAGGAACCCTACCGAACTAACTACTCCGGCCCTCATTCCCTCAATCCTGGTGTAACGCCGTCCTCGTGGCCACAAATGTGAAGAAGTTATCTCGAACAATAGCTAATCTCCTTGGTCTTCATGAAGTTTAATCTCCGGCTCCCTATTCCATTTCAATTTCAAGCTTCTGTTTTTTTTTTCTTCTCTTTTTTTTCAATTTCCATTTCATACTCAATAAGCACATGGAGCCACCAATAATGATACAATATCCAAAGAGATCAAGTCAATATAGATAACGTGGGAATGGAATGTGTCAAATCAAATATGTCGACACCCCCACACTCGATGTAAAGCATATCTCGAACCCGGTAGTCAATGTGTAAAGGTGCTAATTCCAACCAATCATCCTCATCACCGAAGATGTATAAACCATGAATGATGTGCAAGCACGTACTCCTATAAGATCAACCAACCCCCACCCCATGACGTGCGGAAAAGGTATCACGCACTACGGCACTCCACCTGTGATCGTGGTGTATGGACACGACTCACCGCCACACAGAAGTGTGCTGCCGTCTCTAACTCACCCTCACATCCCCTCAAAATATGACATGTAAGAAGATCCACTCAAGATGTATCAAATCATATCACCCTCATCGAACCTCCCTAACTCAACTCCCTCTATCATGACGCATAGGAAGGGACCATTCTAACTAGTGATAGAATTCACAAGGAACGGCTTCCTAGGCTAGAGGCTGTGAATAAAAAGGGGTAGATGGATCAAATTGGAGTAAATAGTGGACCTAGGCGATGGAGACGGGACGTGACGTCCCCATAAAATCACTCGCACAGCTGTTCTGTTGCCACTACAAGGAGGGTTGACGACTACCTAAGTGACGGTGGTGTAGCCTAGTAGGATAACTAGTTTGAGAGACAGCTACTCACAATTCTCTAGTGCATTGGCCCTATAGCCTTCCTAATCCAGATTCTCGCGTGTCTACCTCACCTAAGATTTTAATATTACCTAGGGAATACTATCATTGAGTCCTCTCCACGCTTACTCTCTTAAATTGCCCTTTCTCAAAAAACTTACAACTTTTAGGGTTTTTCCTATATACATTTTTCTTTGTTTTTGTTTTAATTTTTTCTAACTCTATATGCTTGGCAAAATCGATTAACGAACAACTATAGGGTATGGGGACTCAATATTTAAAAGTGCAACAATTATATACAATGCAAATATTTAAACGTGCACATGCAATACTAATTCCGACACCTACGTGCAAACTGACTCATTATTCTATATGTAACGAGGCAATGCAAGTTAAGGCAAGTAAAGATATGTGTATACCCCCCCCCCCCACACTTGAGATAATCATTGTACTCAATGAAATTAAAGTGTCCCCCCCAGTGACATGATCTCAACATGTAAGGATTCAAAAAGACAAGTGTTGCATGGCACTTTGCGTAAAATGAATCATATCGTTTAGAGAGATAATTTAAAGAGAGAGACTATGTGGTACCTATGATCCCGGAGTATCATTCTTACGGGATTAGTTTCGCGAAAATTAGTCAAAGAGGACCGAGTCGTTCGACCAAATTTTCCGAAAGCTTGAGCAAGTTGAAGCAAGCATACCGTTGATGTGCTCCTTGGTGTTCCTGTCTTGAGTTCCTCTTTGAGCTTTGGCCGAATCCCCCTCCAAAGCAATGAATTGGACAATTTAAATTCTTGGAGACCTTCCTCTTTTCATTCCCCCACACTCAATCCGCTCACTATCTCAAAAGCTCAAGAGTTAATCCATTCGCTATCTCAAAACTTTGCGATTTGGATGCATTTTGGGTTTGGGGTAAGTTGGTGTTCTTGATTGTTTGGAGAGGAAGACGATGAAATCAGGAAGTGGTTGATCCAAATTGGGGTGTTAGGGGACTTTTTGGATGGATATAGGCCTTAAACAATCAAGAAAATACCAAAAAAACACCCCCAAAATCGGACAAACCCGCCCGATTTCGGCCCCCATTTCGGCCCGAAATGGGGCCCGAAATCACTGTAGCAAATCAAAGCAGTGGGCCCGTTTTATTTCGGGCCGAAATCAAAATCAGTGTATTTCGGCCCCCATTTCGGGCCGAAATGGGTGCCGAAATGCACTGCTTTCGCCCGTTTTGTTTTTGCTCTATCTTCTTCATTCATTATCCGATTTGCAAAATTCTTGAACCGTTGGACTCCACACTCGAAGAGGAATCAATTTTTGACTGGAAAATTCCCGAATCCAAGAAATTTTCCATGTCTTCTCAATTTATCTTTCTTATGCAAAGAATCTCACCTCCAAAGCTCTTGAACTTTTATCTCCTCTCCGGATTCCGATGCGTGCAACCCCGATACTCCAACTTGCTACCATGTTCCTCATGAATAATTATCTACTCCTCGACCTCGAATAGCTCCTTTATCAAGATCAATGCTCCCGGTTAGCTCGTTGTTCTACGTTTTTCATACAAACTTGTGCACATGCATCAAAGCAAAGAATCTGGAGGTCCTCGGTACCTGCACACTCATCGAAGATTTTAAACACCCTCTCTCTCTCATCTCTCACTATAAAATATGGATAATTCAAAGAACATACGTAAAATAAAATAAACCCTACTCTAACTTGGGTTGCCTCCCAAGAAGCGCTTGTAATTTAAGGTCGACGGCCCGACCAAGTTACCTCAGTCGTGATTAGGCGAATCTAAATAGATTGCCTCGATCTTGATCTTCTCTGGCATGGAGGGATAATATTGCTTGACCCGATTACCGTTCACACGGAAACATTCCTTGCTATGCGGGTCCTCTAGCTCCACCGCTCCCCATGGATAGACTTGGTGAATCCTAAACGGTCCAGACCACCTAGAACGCAACTTGCCCGGAAAGAGCCTCAACCTTGAGATGAAAAGTAATACTTGCTGACCTACATGGAGCTCCCTTGGCTTGATGTTGTTATCATGCCATCGCTTAGTCTTTTTTTTGTAAATCTTGGGGCTCTCATAAGCACGCAACCTCCATTCCTCTAGCTCAAGTACTTTCAACTTCCGTTCTTCACCAGCCATGTTGTGGTCCATGTTCAATTGCTTGATTTCCGAATAATATTTGTGCTCAAGCTCAACAGGAAGATGACAAGACTTACCAAACACTAGCTGAAATGGTGACATGTTCAGAGGAGTCTTATATGCTGTCTTGTATGCCCACAAAGCGTCATCCAACTTTACAGCCCAATATGTTTTACCAGCATTCACTGTCTTCTCGAGGATCACTTTTATCTCCCTGTTAGAGACATCTGCTTTCCCGTTAGTTTGGGGGTGATAAGGAAAAGAAACCTTATGGACAGACACCCCATACTGCTTCAATGCTCTGGGAAAGATCTTATTAATGAAGAGGGATCCTTCATCACTCACTATGGCTCGCGGGGTGCCAAACCGAGTGAAGATGTTTTTTTTCAAGAACCTTTCCACAGTGACTGCATCGTTCTTAGGACAAGCAATAGCTGCCACCCACTTGGTCACATAATCCACAGCTAGTAAAATATATTGGTTGCCATAAGATGATGGAAATGGACCCATAAAATTAGTGCCCCACACATCAAAAGGTTCAACCTCTTGCCAAGTGTTCATAGGCAAATCATCTCTCTTAGATATATTCCCTGTTCTCTGGCATCTATCACAACCTTCTATCTAATCAAAGCAATCCTTAAAAAGAGTAGGCCAAAAGAAACCTGATTGGAGTACCTTATTAGCTGTGCGAGGTCCACTGAAATGACCTCCAGATGGTGCTGAATGACAATGCTCAATCACTCCTCCTATCTCATGAGTAGGCACACACTTCCTGATGATGTTTTCAGCTCCCATCTTAAACAGGTAGGGATCATCCCAAAAGTAATGATTCACCTCCGACAAGAACTTCCATCGCTGCACTGTGGTGAACTCATCTGGAAATGTCCCATCGGTTAGGTAATTGGCAATAGCACAATACCAATCTACCTGCTGTGCAACTGCCATGATGTTTTCGTCTGGAAAATCCTCCCTGATTGGCATTTTGTCTTCCACTCCATTATCTAGTCTCGAGAGGTGGTCCGCTACCACATTCTCAACACCTTTCTTGTCGCGAATCTCCACATCAAATTCTTGCATAATAAGGACCCATCGCAACAACCTTGGTTTGGCATCTTTCTTATCAAGCAAGTACTTCAGAGCAGAGTGATCTGTGATGATAACAACTTTCGACCCAACGAGGTAGGGCCGAAATTAGTCCAATGCAAAGATAACAGCGAGCAATTCCTTTTTGGTGGTACCATAATTGAGCTGGGCCTCATTAAGAACCCTACTTGCATAGTAAATCACATGGCTCTTCTTGTCTTTCTGCTGCCCTAACACTGTGCCAATGGCAAATTCACTAGCATCACACATAAGCTCAAAAGGGAGATCCCAATCCAGAGTCATAATCACAGGTGCAGAGGTGAGCTTCTCATTTAGTGTATCAAACGCCGCTTTGCAGTCATCATCAAAAATAAATGGGACATCTTTCCCAAGTAGTTCACACATCGGCTTGAAAATCTTTGAGAAATCTTTGATGAATCTGCGGTAGAACCCTCCGTGACCCAGAAAGCTTCTAACACCTTTCACTGATGTAGTATATGGGAGTTGCTTGATTGTGTCAATCTTCTCTTGATCAACTTCAAATCCCTTGCGATATCTTGTGACCAAGGACAATCCCCTCTGTGACCATGAAGTGGCATTTCTCCCAATTTAGCACGAGGTTAGTGTCAATGCAGCGGCTAAGCACACGCCCCAAGTGATGTAAGCACTCCTCAAAACTATCACCGAAAAGAGAAAAGTCATCCATGAATACCTCAAGATTCTTCTCAATCATGTCTGAGAAGATGGCCATCATACACCGCTGAAATGTCGCAGGTGCGTTACTTAATCCAAAAGGCATGCGTCGGAACGCAAATGTGCCATATGGACATGTAAAGGTGGTCTTCTCTTGATCCTCTAGAGCAATATCTATCTGATTGTATCCCGAGTAACCATCCAAAAAACAGTAGTACTTATGGTGGGCTAGCCTGTCAAGCATTTGATCAATGAAGGGAAGGGGAAAGTGATCCTTAAGAGTAGCTTCATTCAGCTTCCGATAGTCCATGCATACTCGCCAACCTGTAACTGTCCGATGAGCAATCTGTTCATGGTTGTCATTCTCTACCACAGTCATCCCTCCTTTCTTAGGTACACATTGGACCGGGCTAGTCCAAGTGCTATCAGCAATGAGGAAGATGATTCCAGCTTCTAACCATTTCATCACTTCCTTCTTCACGACATCCCTCATATTCGGGTTGAGTTCTTTGAGGCTGTATTATTGGCTTCTTCCCTTCCTCAATCCGAATTTTGTGCTGACAATAAGCTGGGTTAGTTCCCTTGATGTCAGCAATTGTCCATCCAATGGCAGCTTTGTACTTCCTCAACACTCCCAAGAGCTAATCCTCCTGTTCCTGAGACAAAGCATAAGAAACAATTACGGGCAATGTGTCATTTAAACCAAGAAAAGCATACCTGAGGTGAGATGGTAATGGTTTCAACTCAACCACAGGTGGTGATTTGAGTGAAGGAATCAGATTTGTTTCATTCTCGCCCAACTCTAGCTTTATCCAGCTATCAACAAAGTGTACTTCCGTGGGATGAGGATCCCATTCTACGTTGTCCATGCTGGTTATTTCTTCCCACATAAGATCATTTTCGTCTTTCACTGCATCACCTTCATAAATCTCTACCACATAGCAATCCTCAAGGTCATGATAGGAAGGCATTTGCATTGCCTTAAACACATTAAACACAACTTTTTGTTCATTTATCTGCATTGATAGGCACCCGCTTTTCACATGAATGATTGCTTCTGCTGTAGCTAAAAGGGGTCTTCCAAGAATCAATGGGACATCACCCACTTCCATGTCAAGAATGACAAAATCAGCTGGAAAAATGAGTGATCCCACCTTGACCAAAATATCTTCAATCACCCCATATGCCTGGCGAATGGATCTATCTGCCATTTGCAACATCACCCGCGTGGCCTTAGGATCCCCCACACCTAGCTTCTTGAATATAGACAATGGCATCAAGTTGATGCTTGCCCCAAGATCACATAGTGCAGAAACTGTTATGGAGTCACCTAAGGTAACTGGGATCACAAAACTACCTGGGTCCTTGACCTTCTTTGGAAAACCTTTCAATACACACTCTGATGCTTCAGCTGTCAAAAAAAATCTGCTCACATTCATCTATTCGCCTTCTCCCTGCTAATATGTCTTTTAGGAACTTGGCATAAATGGGCATCCTCTCTAGAGCTTCAGCAAAGGGTAGATTGATTTCCAGCTTCTTGAATACCTCGAGAAATTTATGGAATTATTTGGCCTCACTTTTCTTCCTGGTCCGCAAAGGGTATGGAAGTGTAGGAGCAATGGGAAAAAACTCAGCACAACTACCACATCATCAAATATCTCATGCTCTTTTGCCTTTGAGGTTGTGGCTCTAGCGTGTGTTGGTTATGGTGGGTCGACCGATGTCTTCGCACTTCTGGTAGTGATAGCCTCAATAGACTGAGATTCCTCCCCATAAGTGATATTAGATCCCAATGGAGCTGGCGTGGCTAACTGGCTCACAATCTGACCCACTTGCTGTTCCACATTCCGCAATGCTGTCTTGGTAACCTGCAAATCTGCGGCCAAATGAGTCATCTACTCGGTGAACTGGTTGACATTCCTGCCCATCTGAAGCATCATGCTCTTAAGCTCATCCATGTCACTATCTTTTCTTGTTTGCTGTGCTGCTTCTTTATGCTGTATCTTTGCTAAGACTGCTCTAACTTCTAACTCAGGTAGATTGGATAATTTCTTGCTTTCTCCTAACTGAGATTCTTGCTTTCAAATCTGCTTCATCAATTTATATGAGCCCTCCTTATCAACTTTGAACAAGAAACTCCCTCCAGCTTCACTATATACACGTTCTTGGTTAGCACGGCCTAGACCGTGATAGAACACCTGAAAGGTCTTGTAGTCTTCAAAATCATGGTTTGGGAAATTTCTCAACATTCCCACAAAACGTTCCCACGCTTCCACTAGTGACTCATCTTGTTGCTGCTCAAAACTCATAATATTGGCTTGAAGTTGAATCACTCGGTGGATCGGGTAAAATCTCTCTAGGAACTCTTCAGCACACTGATCCAATGTAACAATAGAATTTGGAGCTTGATTTTTCAACCATGTTGAGGATGCACCACTCAGACAGTAGGGTAAAAGCACAAGCTTAAAAACATCAGAGCTGACATCTTTATACATTACCGTCCTGCAGAAAGCATTGAACTCCCCTATGAACTCATTCGGATCTTCTTCACTTGCCCCACTAAACTGAAATAAGCTCTTCGCCGCTTGGATAGTGGTGCCCTTAAATTGAAAACTCTCAGCTTGAATATCTGGCACCCTTATAGCTAGACTAACTCCAGTTATGGGACCCTGAAATCCTGTGACAAGAGACTTTCCCGAATGGTTATAAGTGGTCTGATTTCTGCGAACTTCCAATTGTGCAGAAAGCTTTTCCATCTTCCTTATGATCTTGTCAAGAGCTATTTGCATACTCTATGAGTCCTCGTTGTCTGAGTGTGAGGCTTCACTGGAGGAAGACGACATCTCTTCGTTCTCACTCATCATGAACACCTGCTCCCTGATATCACAGACAAAGGGAAGAGATCACAGCAACTAACAAAAATAACTGAAAATAAAAAGTATCCTAAGCTAATTATCGATCTCACTAATAGTATTGTTAACTCCCTGTGCACAAGAGATTCCGGCGGGGAGACCTCCGTGTGCACCGTGTGTAGTGGATCAAGGATCGCACAGGAAGAGTGGGGTTGTGTGTAGGGAGAGAGTAAGGCAGTAGCAATGTCTGAGAGAGAGACAGAGGTTTGGCAGAGCTTCCGCGTATGGCAGTCTGTTCTCCTCTGTATGGAAAGGTTGGCGATCTATATATACTGGAGAACGTGACCGTTGTAGTGTGGTTAATGCGCCCATTGATGGCGGCTTAATTAGCTTAACCATAACGGCACGTTCGTCCGAGTATATAGGGACCGTTACAGCACGTGGTGCGCGAATACCAGAACCGTTACGAGGTTGAACGGGTTTGACCGGATTGACCGGGTTTATGGAGCTCGTGCCATAAATCTCTCAAAACAGTTACTAAAGGTCGCGTGCAGGCTTGGCTCGCACGCGACAGGGCTTCTAGCCTCCAAACCACAAAGTCCCTACAAGTCCCGTGCGGTGGTATGCGAGGGCTCTGTCTCGCAGCCCCCACATGGATCAGCTCGGCTGGTGATCCAGTGTGTGTGGAGCACAATATGGTGTGCTGGATGGCTGCCACGTGGCCAAGATCTGTCAGCTCAGAAAGCAGTATCTACATTAGCCCCCTTTCTGCGCGTGAAGACTCATAGCCGTATAGACTTCCATGCGCGGAAACCAACATACGCGTCTCCGCCACGCACCAATTCAAATACGGGTAGATTCAGCCCCCGTGCGTGTCATTATGACCTAAAACCCCTAGAGTCATGCCGTCTGACCTTTAGGGTTTTAGGCGTGACGTCAGCTTGTCCTGTGATTGCGCGATTCGACGGTGACGGTTGCGATTCGACTATCGAAAGGACACAACCCTTCATTGTTTTGGATAAATACCTTGTATCCCCCATTATTGCAAAGCATCACTTCTTTCTCTTAAAGTGAATGGTACCCGGAGATCTTCGAGAGCAGATCCAGATAATCAATCACCAGTTCAGAACTGCAAATCGTATTCTTCAATTGTGCATATCCAAGCAGGCTTCAAGAAAACAAGGTTGGCCTCGTTTACTTTTGATTTAAGATACCAGTGTTTGCCTTGAACTGCGTTGAATCTGTAAACCCATGAAATTTGTGAAGAGGCTTTGATCTTTGAACCCGCTTCGTTTTAATCTTTCAACAATATTGGATCTTGCGACTCCCCAATTTCTGAAATCGATACCGGAACTGTTCGTCTTCCTTTGCATAGATCTTGAATTCCAAAATTCAAACTGAAGTGTGGTATTTCTCCCCCCTTTTTCTTGCTCTTCCGCAGGAATGGCCAAGACAAGAGTAACCAGACCCGTCAAGGAAGATGAAGAGATACCCGACCTTCCACAGGCCTTGTGGCGAAAAGCCCCATTTTTAGGCGGCAAAGATTTCTACCATGCGAGGGTAAAGGCGAAGAGGATGCCTGATCCTGTTCCAGTTGAGCGATTGCTGACGCTGACTCGCCCAGTTAACTCAGCCTTGCTCGAGTTGGTTGGTTCCGAGGATGTAGTTCGATTGGGGATCGAGAACGGGCACTTCCCATATACTGCGATTTCTACTCAGGCGTTCGTCCAGAAATTGGACTATATGGATGAGTGGATTGACCACGTGTTGGATCATCACGCCGTGACTCTTAATGAAGCCGGCGTATACTTTGCTATCCATGCTATGAAGGGTGCTGCCGTGAAGTTGGATCAGTCCATGCTTCTAGACCTTCTGTCCCGTTACTCGCCTGCGACTCATACGTTCCATTTTGCTGAGTTCGAGGCTGCCCCGACACTCGAGGACGTTCAAATGCTGTACGAGCTTTCCCCCATGGGCGAGGTGGACCCTCTGAGTCCCTTGAGGACATCTGCGGAGATTGCCTTGTACACGCAGATGGAGGAATGCCTAGCAGAGGTGAAGAAAATCTCCACTCGGTGGACCACTACGAAGCCTCTTCCGAACTGGCAGCTGGTTGATACATCCGCGAAGAATACCTGGAACAAATGGTTGCAGTACTTCTTTCGAGATTATGCGAACAGCAGCATTACTAAGAAACTTCTGAGTGAAGATCCAGAGGCCGAGAATTACGTAGAGGGCAAGGGTTATCACTTGACCCTTTGTGCTTTTCTCTGTGCCTGGCTGTCGAGGTACTTGATTGATGGTCACCCCCATGATGGAGTCTTCTACCATGTGTTGCCACTTGCTGTGAGGCTCGCTCTTGGCCAGAGGGTCGCACTCGGACCCTTGGTCTTGGGCACGCTGTACTATAGGCTTGATCAGCTGGTTCTGGCTATGAGGGAGTCGCGTGGCCGCCTCGATGTGCTGACTTTTGTCAATATTTCCTTTTTGACAATGTGGGTTTTCGAGCGCTGGCCGTCTTATGCTCCAACTGCTCTCCAACTTGACAAGTGGTGTCCCCCGGGCGAGACAGAAGCGCGCAACAGCGGAAGAGCTGCGAGATGGTTTGGAACAGGCAACACCAAGTGCGTTTGGAGTTTGATATGCGACAAACGGAAGGAGTTTACTGCCAGGCCCTATGCCACGCGCATTGAGAACGTGCGATGGTTCCCAAAGCTGTACCCCTCTAAAGGCATGGTCTTTTCAGAAGAGCTTCTCTTTGAAGGGAGACCTCATTTTCATGAGCGCTACCGCGAGTTCTTTTGCTGGTGTCTGCGAGGTTCCCTTCCTGCCCTTGCAGAGCATATTCGTGAGCTCGCGCCGAGGTATGAAAAGCTTACCGTGGACGTTGACCCCACTCGAGTTTCTCCTCAGTTTGGTTTTGATGCGGTGGCCCCATCAATCTGGCCCCAGTCCATTTTCAGAGGATGCTACAAGCGCTTGCTAACAAAGGAGTGCAAGACGGTTTTCATGAACAACCTTCCTTTTGAGCAGTCGGCGGGAACCCCCGAGGGTGGTTGTTCCCAGAACTGGCTCGCATACTGGGTTGCCCAGCAAACGAGGATTGAGACGGAGTCGGCCGCGCAGCCAGGTAGATCTCCCTTGATCAAAAGGAACTCTTTTCCGTTTCGCCCCACTTGCAGTCTGAGCGAGTCTAAGTATGGTTGCTACTCACTGTGGGATCGTGAGAACCATTTGTGCCCTGATGTCATTCTGAAGGAGCAAGTTGCCGCAATTAAGAAGGGCGATACGCATGTCGTCAGATATAGCAAGGCATTTGCTGAGGTAAGCGATTTCTCCGCGTGCATTAAGCTTCTTGATTTCCTTATGCTGACATCTTTATTCTTTTCGGTTGTAGTGTCATGTGGGGCGATTCGCATCTGGTGATCGCTCCAAGTCATTGGTTAACGCCATTGTTGCCACCAGAAGACAAAGGCAGTCGTTCCGGCTATCGTGGAGGATGGAACCTGAGCTCGAAACGAAGATTCGCGCAGTCATGAATGCTTTTGCTGACTCGCTGATAGACAATCCTCCGGCTCCGTCTCCTTCTGGAGATGACCCGTCTCCTCCAGCGACTGCGGCGCCAAGAGTGAAGAGACCTAGGCAAAAGGGAATTACGATTTCTTCCCCTAGGAATGCCCCAGCTTCTCCCCCAGTGAAGTCCCTTTCTATCAAGGACAAAGGCAAAGGTCGCATGCCCAGCAAAGTGCGGAAAGATCTCGTAGTTGAGACCTTTGTTCCATTCAATCAAGAGGAAGAGGAAGAGAGGCAGGAGCCCCAAGCAAGTGATGAAGAAGAAGTAACAGTTGTGATGCATGAGGAAGAATCAGGAGGTACCTCCGTCGCATTTCCTTTCCCGTTATCGTAACTTCTTTGCACTTCTTTTCTTTAAACCAATTGGGTATTCGCAGATGATGATGATGAAACCATTGGTGGCCTTGTGGCCAAGAGACAAAAGAGAAATGCCCATTCTGGCATTCCAGATGAGCCCATAAGCGAGGACGTTCTTGCTGAGTCCCGGAAGACAGCCGCGGAGGCTGCTGAAAGAAGAAGGCGGCGAGAGGAAGAGGAGCTCGAGCGCGTGAAACAGCGGAGTCTCGAAGAGCAACATGTTGACGACTTAGTGCGTCCAGTTGGAGAGGAAGACGAGCTTCCCGAAGAAGTGGCTCCTCATGTGGAAGAGGAAGATGAGGTTCCCGGAGAGGATGCAGCGGCCTTGGAGCAAGTCCAAGCAGACTTCGAAGAGATCGTAGGTGGCGATAAAGGTGAGATCTTCAATCTCGCAGTAACTTATAGAGATGTTATTGTGGGTGCGTTAAAGCATGGTGTGTCAAAGGCTGACATTCGCCGTTGGTTAGTAGGCAAATGCGGAGAACCCTCAGGTAACTATTTGAGTGATACGCACGTACTAGGCTTTAGCAACTTAAGGCAGAATCATGACTGGTTTATTCGCATCCCAGGTCACGCTTCTCTTAAAGACTTGCTTAGTGAGGACACACTGATAGGGCATGGTTACACGTCCTTAGTGTATGATGAGGATACCTCAATCCCACCTTCGCGTGGAGGTGCTTTCTCTTAGCTTTAGCAAAGATAGCAAAATAACTTATAACGCAAGTTACCTCATGTCATCGCATTTAATGTCGCAGGTTATGCTGAGGAACCTGAGCTGGAGCAGAAAAGTCAGCCTTCTGCGTCCTATGTTCCAATTCCGAGCTCCCATACCGAGAAGCCCGTCGCAGCTGCTGACCACGCGGGTGAGCCTCTTGAGGACATCATCGAGCTTTCCGACGATGCTGGAGCTGATACTGTGCTGATGGATGAAGATGTCCATGCTAGTGCTGAGGAAGTAAGGACAAGTGCTGCTAACGCGTTCGCATCTGAGATTGTCCTTCGCCAAGCGACTTCGGCTGTCCCTTCGCCTCCGGCGACGACTGAGCCCGAGGCACCTATTCCTGCGTGGAGCATTTGGGGCTCGCAGGTTGGGAATGCAGTCGCAGCTGGTGCGGCCTACACTCTTCCTCCCGACTACGAGAGATTGGAGCTCGCAGCTGATAGGAGAGCTATGGAGCGAGGGCAATCTTCGAACAACCCGGCATCCCGCATTCCTTCCCTTCATGAGATTCTGGAAGGAACTGGTAAGTAGAGCTTTACCGTTCGCACGTCGCATTATTCGCTTGCGAGTTTTGACATCATAACTTATTTTTGACGTCTCCTCAGGTTTGAAGCAAACCGATGTAGACTGGGTGGTTCGAATGCGTCTGACCTACCCGCAGTCGTTTGTGAGATCTCTGGAGATAGGGCCCTTCGACAGGAGGCTGTTTCTTACTGAAGCCATCTGGATTTTGGAGCAGCTATCTGCGGCTACGCCCGCGACCATTTCGGTCCAGAGTGCTGAATTGTTATGCGGCATGTGCCAAAATCTCGTGACCAAAGTTCAAGGCAGAATGGGCTTCAAGTTTCTTAAGGACAGAATCACGCTAATTCGCGCGGCCGTAACTTTGAAACTCGGTCACCAGAATCTCGCAGCTGAGATGCAGAAGGTGGAGCAGCAGAAGCAAAAGGTTGATGAAGCTCTGAAGCTGTATCATGAGATGAATTCCAGGTGCGAGCTACTGAAGCAAGAAGTGGAACAGGTAGAGAAGCTGAGCGAGCAGTTCGCGCCCCAAGACTCCTTAATCAAGAATTTGCTTTGATTTTTCGAATTTTGCAAAAATAGCAAGAAAAATAGCTGAAACATTAATGTAATGTCTTGAACATTAATGTAATGTTGCTAGGGTTTCTCCCCCTTTTTTTTTTAACAACAATGAAATTTCCTGTTTTGCCCTTTTCCGGGATTTGATTGGATATTTCTGTGCATATCCAATTATGACATCAGCAATTGATACTCTGCTTGATTTTCGCGCTAATTTCTCGGCAGATAAGCACGCTTTCGTTGGGAAGTCCATCCGAATCATGACCATCCGTCATTGATTAGGATACGCAACTGAATCGTCGTAGCCTTTAGTAGGGTAATTGATTGTTACCGCTTTTCAAGGCGTAAGTGATTGAACTTACCCTCTTTTTGAATTTTGCTGACTCATCTTAGGCAACCGAAGAGTCTGTACAGGGTCTATATAAACCCTGTCTTTGCTATTTGGGTTCTTCATCCCAAACATGTGCTTTGCCGTGAGTCCTTACGACTGCTGGCTTCAACGCTTGTTTTTCGTTGATTCATGGCAACTTCAAGTTTTGAATCCTGAGTTTGCGCTTTGTGCTATAGAAATAGTTTCCAAGATCCACTTTATGAGGCTTATTGCTCTTTATAACCATCATAAAGAAGATGCAGATAATATCTCATGTGTGTTCGAAGAAATTTCTTCGTGTATTATGTGTGCAGGTCATGTTTCCGGCCGCCTCGTGGTGAGGTGCAGCGCCGAAGTGACCGTGCTACCGTCTCGTAATGAACGGCGGAATTCTTCTTCAGCATCCCTGGAGAAGAATCTGTCACCTTCACGTTTGTGGGCTCGGGGTGATGAACTGTCGCGTTCATCCCCGTTTACAAGGAGCCCTTGCCCTTTGGAGCTTCTGCTTGCCTGTGGATCGCCGGAACCGGTGGTTCCTTGGGCAAATGTTATGGGGTGCAGATCTGACAACGGTCTTGTCGAAAACCGGGATCTTGAGCGTATGGCTTCATGTGGCTCGTTTAGAGCAAGATCCCCCCCCCCCCCGCTACAGATGTTCACCCGCAGACCTGCGTGTTGCGTAGCCGGTGTTGAAACCGGTGGGTTCATCCTTTTCTAGTCGGAATTCCGTAGTGTGTTTCTGGCTTGTCAGCCACTTTTCGAATGTATTGTAAGCCATGTTGGCTGCGTAGTTAGATTCGAGCTTTTCGCTTGTAAGCTGCTATCTAGACAGATAAATTGTAAGTCATTTGACTCGTAATGATAAATAGCCTTTTGTATTATCTGCTGTCTCTTTACAACAAAAATACAATTTCGCATGCGTTTCGGCATATTTCGCCTTGCATAATGCTATGTAATGGTTTCGCATTTGCGATATATTAATTCGCTGATGCTTCGCTAGATCGTTCGAGATCAGATTTTCGCAGCTGTGCCATCCTGACAGATGGGCTTGTGGTTGGCCGTTGTGGATCATTCAAGATCACCTTCACAATGTTGCAATCGTAGTAGATAGTCTTTAGCAGATCAATTAAGATCGTTAAGTGGTGCGAATTGCTATCATGGCAGATAGGCTTTATTAGAGAATCGATTGAGATCATTTCTCACATAAACTGCTATCGCAACAGATAGACTTTTAGAAGATCTAATAAGATCATTTTGCGCATGCGTTGCCATCGTAACAGATAGGCTTGGGCGATCAAATAAAATCGCTTTGCATATAAGTTGCTATCGTAACAGATAGGCTTAGATGATTAACTAAAATCACTTTGCATATAAGTTGCTATCGTAGCAGATAGGCTTGGGTGATCAATTAAGATCGCATTTAGACAGGCTGCTATCGTAAGAGATAGGCTTATATGATCAATTAAGATCGCATTTGTACAGGCTGTTATCGTAAGAGATAGGCTTATATGATCAATTAAGATCACATTTGTATAGGCTGCTATCGTAAGAGATAGGCATAAAGGATCAATTATGATCGCATTTGTACAGGCTGCTATCGTAAGAGATAGGCTTATATGATCAATTAAGATCGCATTTGTATAGGCTGCTATCGTAAGAGATAGGCTTAAAGGATCAATTATGATCGCATAGGTTGCTATCATAACAGATAGGCTTTTATGATCAATTAAGATCGCACTTTTATAGGCTGCTATCGTAACAGATAGGCTTCTATGATCGATTAAGATCGCATTTGCATTGGCTGCTATCGCGAGAGATAGGCTTTTATGATCAATTAAGATCGCATTTGCATTGGCTGCTATCGCGAGAGATAGGCTTAGATGATCACTTAAGATCGCATTTGCATTGGCTGCTATGGTGAGAGATAGGCTTAGATGATCACTTAAGATCGCATTGCATTGGCTGCTATCGTGAGAGATAGGCTTAGATGATCACTTAAGATCGCATTGCATATGCTGCTATCGTGAGAGATAGGCTTAGATGATCACTTAAGATCGCATTTGCATTGGCTGCTATCGTTAGAGATAGGCTTAGATGATCACTTAAGATCGCATTTGCATTGATTGCTATCGTTAGAGATAGGCTTAGATGATCACTTAAGATCGCATTTGCATTGATTGCTATGGCGGCGAATAAACCATTGTTAACAGTAATAACAAACTGAATAGAGCAACATAAACAGCTAGAAATGTGAACTTCTCATTTGGGAGAATTCTTTTATTACAACGCTCTCATATGGGAGAGATGAGATTACAATCCTCTCATATGGGAGAGGAGATTGCGTAAATCGTAGCCACATGAGACATTAAACAACGTTATCATAGAACGTATGAAATGAGAGAAGTCAGGGATAGTACTTCTTGATCCAGCGCATGTTGACTGAACTCGGAGTTGAGGTTGTGTCGTGCAACCTTCGTATGCTGCAGTAGCCACTATCGAAGACTTCTGTGACTTCGAAGGGTCCTTCCCAATCAGCTGCGAACTTTGGGTGAGTTGCTTCTCGCATACAGTGGTCAGATGCGCGCAAGACCAAGTCTCCGATTGCGAAATCTCTTCGCTGGACTGTCTTGTTGTGGGCGCGAGCGATTCTTTCCTGGTACCGCTTGTTGGTCCTTTTGGCTTGTTCTCGCTTTTCTTCCAGCAAGACTAAGTCATGATCGCGTTGATTTTCATAGAGTGCATGGAAGGCCAGCCTTGCCGAATTGACTCTAACCTCCGCAGGTACTACAGCTTCGGCCCCATAACATAGTAGAAATGGCGAGGTCCCTGTGGGTGTCCTTGGAGAAGTTCTGTAGGCCCACAGAGCTATGCTTAGAGAGTCGGCCCACTTCTTGTGGTCATCTGCGACCATCTTGCTCAATATTCTCAACAGCGTCTTGTTAGTCGCTTCGGCTTGTCCGTTTCCCTTTGGGTAATAAGGGGTAGAACATATCTGCCTGATATTGTACTCCGCTAATTTCGCAGCTACCTTTGTATTCATCTCGCATGCACTGCAGGCATATCTCTACGAGCCGGCTTTCGGGCATTGGATCTTTGCACTCCAAGGATTTCGCCCTGAATTTCTTGATGAAAGTGATTCCGTCCTCTTCACGCTTCTGGTACATCCGCGAGAGATGGATCATCGTCACCTTTTCTTCCATCTGGAAGAACTTGGTGTAGAACTTCTGGACCATGTCGTCCCAATTCTTCACGGATCCGGCCTCCAATGTTCGGTACCATTTGTATGCCACGTTCCCAAGAGACTTTGGGAACTCTCGCATCAACAGTTTGGGATCAGCTCCGTACGGACCCATGACATCAATGAAACGCATGACATGCTCATGAGCGTTTCCGTTGACATCTTCGAACTTATCCCATTTAGGAGCCTTGTACCCCGCCGGGTTAGGCATGAGATAGATTTCCCGTGGAATGGGTGGATCGTTGTCTAGCTTTGGGATAATGGTATCCGCGAAGGACTGATGGGCCAGAATAGTGTCCACGCGCTTCTGCAAAGACGTCATGCATTCTGGAATGCTCCCCTCAGCAGCTGACGGAGGGGTTGCCGTAGGCGGTGGCGAATTGGGAGCATACTGACTACCTGCATTTCCCCAGATCGTCGTTGGGGGAGGTAAAGGGTACTGCAGAGTTGGGTTGGACACCAGGGCCGAGGGCTGAGGAGCGTGAGCGGCAGGAGGCAGCATTTGTGCCGTCGATCCCTGAACCAAAGGCAGCTGCGTAGCCGGCGGTGGAGTCTGCAGATGAGGGTTGGGAGGTGCGGTTGACACTCCCAATCCTGGAGCGGTTGGGGCTCCCCCTCCCTGAGAGATAGCGGCGGCGGATGAAGGGTTTGGCGCAAGGGTACCCAGAACGGCCAAGATTTGTTCTAATTGCGCAGATTGAGCCTTGAGAGCTTTCGCCTGACTTTGGACAGTGGCGTCCAAAGACTCTAACGTCGGTGCCTCGCCGGGAGTCGTTGGAGTACGGCGGGTCTCGTCTCCCGAGGGAGTTTCGGTGGAGGCCGATCGGTTGCTGACATCATCTTCCTGAGACATGGTTGCTTTTGTTGGTAAGTTCACGTCGGGTTCACCAAAATGTGCACAAGAGATTCCGGCGGGGAGACCTCCGTGTGCACCGTGTGTAGTGGATCAAGGATCGCACAGGAAGAGTGGGGTTGTGTGTAGGGAGAGAGTAAGGCAGTAGCAATGTCTGAGAGAGAGACAGAGGTTTGGCAGAGCTTCCGCGTATGGCAGTCTGTTCTCCTCTGTATGGAAAGGTTGGCGATCTATATATACTGGAGAACGTGACCGTTGTAGTGTGGTTAATGCGCCCATTGATGGCGGCTTAATTAGCTTAACCATAACGGCACGTTCGTCCGAGTATATAGGGACCGTTACAGCACGTGGTGCGCGAATACCGGAACCGTTACGAGGTTGACCGGGTTTGACCGGATTGACCGGGTTTATGGAGCTCGTGCCATAAATCTCTCAAAACAGTTACTAAAGGTCGCGTGCAGGCTTGGCTCGCACGCGACAGGGCTTACTCTAGCCTCCAAACCACAAAGTCCCTACAAGTCCCGTGCGGTGGTATGCGAGGGCTCTGTCTCGCAGCCCCCACATGGATCAGCTCGGCTGGTGATCCAGTGTGTGTGGAGCACAATATGGTGTGCTGGATGGCTGCCACGTGGCCAAGATCTGTCAGCTCAGAAAGCAGTATCTACACTCCCCGGCAACGGCGTCAAAAACTTGACGCGCCTAAATTATGCGTACTGCGCAAGTGTACGGTCAAGTAGTAAAGTGGAGTCTTTAGGACCCCGAGTTGTCGAACCCACAGGGAGTTGAACTACTCTTAGCCAATCGTTAATCAACTTTTAGATACAGAGTAACCAGTAAAAAGGGTTGAATGTTTATAATTTTGCCACCCTCAATCAAGTGGCTCTACGTAACTAAGAACTGAAAATTAAATGAATGATAGTAATAAGAGTATGGAGAAACTAGATGAATTAGGTTCCCTAGGATGCATAGTTGATTTCCGGATTCAATTCACAACACGTCACTATTTCTTTCACCATATCAGATTATACTCGCAACACATATCTCTCAATCATGTTTCACACTGTAGTGTATTCAATAACAAATCCTTTTAGTCTAGTGCTGTTAAAAACACTACTCTAGTTGATATACTAAAGGTACCTACAAGACCTCTCAACCTTGCAAAGTTGTCACTTTAACATAATCAACTGAAACAATCTCGATGTGATCACCCTCATTCTTTTACCTCTCAGTCTCAAGAATATTAAGGGCATCTTCCTACTCTTCACGAACCTAGGGCTGAGTTATTTTCATACACCCTCCTAGATAACTAACATGCTATGGGTGATCAAGCCTCACATTCTAAGAATTAAGAACTCAAGTAGAAGAATGAATGAAATCAAGAGTGAAATTTAAGCTTTAAGCATGAAGTAAATCCATGAATCCATCAATCAACCAAGTAAACCCTAGTTCTCCATAATAACCTAGCTATGAGTTTAGCTAGACATGAAATCTCTTGATAAAATCATGATCTACATAGGAAATAGTACAAGAGATGAAGAAAAAGAATCAAACGATGAAATCCTTGAAGATGGCGTGATTCCTCTCTTCCTTGAACTCCCTTGCGTCTCTCTATCTTCATCCGTCGTGTGGTTATGTTCTTCCAAGTCTTCCTCACGTTTTTTAATCAGAAGGAGCGAATTTTTAATGTACTTTGCTGAAATTGCATAACAGCCCCTCCAGTTTGTAATTTCCGTCCAGAATTGTAAGATGATCTTGCGCAGGCCATATCTCTGTCATCCGGACTCGGATAAAGCTCTGTGACCTATCGTCGGAAAGCTCCGTGAGTCTACTTTCATTTGGCATCGGTCTCATTCAAAAATTATTTGTATAACTCAATATATCATCAGATTAGTGCAGATTGGTCATCCTAGCTTCTCCTTCCTTGCTTCTCCTCGTTCCACTTGTGCTCCCGTTGTTTCCAAAGTTTGTTCCATGCCCCCTATCAACCGATTAGCGTCCGTTCCTGTCAAGACAACATGAACAAACATACCAAGCGAATATATTTGACAAATAACAACTAAATATGCATAGAAACGCCCGGACTAACAATACAAAGCATGTGAAGCATCAAGTGCTAAAACGACTCAAATTCTCTAACATTAAGCTCAAATAACTCATGATAATGTGGTAAAATGGAGTAAATAGATAGCTCCTAAAAGGCGATGTCAGTTTACTGATGACTTCAGTAGATATGGATTTGTGTACCTTATGAAGGCCAAATCTGAATCCTTTGAATTATTCAAGGAATTCAAGAATGAAGTAGAGAAGCAACTTGGTGAAAGTATTAAGGCTTTGCGATCGGATCGTGGAAGAGAATACTTGATCCAAGAGTTTGACGAGTATCTTAGAGAGTGTGAGATAGTATTCCAACTCACTCCACCTGGAACGCCATAGTGGAATGGCGTGTCCGAGAGGAGAAATCGCACACTATTGGATATGGTGCGATCTATGATGTGTCAAACGGATCTTCCAATATCTTTTTGGGGACATGCTCTAATGACTGCAGCTTTCACCATTAACCATGTTCCATCCAAACCAGTCATGAAGACACCATTTTCGCTTATGGGGATTTGGGGCTGCGATGTCTATGTAAAGCGTTTACAAACAGACAAGCTCGGGCCCAAAGCGGATAAGTGTAAATTTGTGGGATATCCTAAGGAAACAAAAGGATATTATTTCAACAATCCCACCAAGAACAAAGTGTTTTTGCTCAGACCGGCGTGTTTCTAGAAAGAGAATTTGTCTCTAAAGAAGCAAGTGGGAGGGTTGTAGAAATTGAAGATATTCAAGAACCACAAATCACTGAACCAATGATGGAACATGAGCCAGAACCGCAAGCTGTTGTGGAGGAACCTGTTCAAGTAACACAAGAACTCCGCAGGTCAGGAAGAGTACGTCATGAGCCAGAGAGGTACGGACTTCTCGTGACTGAGCCTGATGATGTACCACTCATGGATGATGAGCCTGCAACCTACTAGGAAGCTATGAAAGTACCAGATTCTAAGAATTGGCTGGAAGCCATGAGATCTGAAATGGATTCCATGTACACCAACAAAGTATGGACTTTGGTGGAACCACCCGAAGGGGCTCGCCCCATAGGGTTCAAGTGGGTCTTCAAGAAGAAGACCGACATGGATGGCAAGGTAGTTGCCTATAAGGGGCAATTGGTGGCCAAAGGGTACAGACAGATTCATGGTATTGACTATGATGAGACCTTTTCACCAGTCTCCATGACTAAATCCATTCGAATCCTACTTGCTATTGCAGCATACTACGACTATGAGATCTGGCAGATGGATGTTAAAACAGCATTCCTTTATGGGAACCTCCTCGAGGATGTGTACATGACACAACCGGAGGGTTTTGAGGATCCAGAGAATGCCAATAAAGTCTGTAAGCTGCAAAGATCCATTTATGGATTAAAGCAAGCTTCTAGGAGCTGGAAACGACATTTTGATGATGCAGTCAAAGAGTTTGGCTTCATCAAGAACGAAGATGAGCCTTGTGTTTACAAGAAGATTAGTGGGAGCTCTGTAGTATTTCTGGTCTTGTATGTGGACGACATACTAATCATTGGAAACGATATTCCGACATTGCAATCTGTTAAACATTGGCTAGGAAAGTGTTTTGCAATGAAGGACTTAGGAGATGCAGCCTATATAATTCGTATAAAGATCTATAGGGATAGATCTAGAAAGCTGCTCAGCCTAATTCATAGTACATATATAGACAAGGTGTTGAAGAGGTTCAACATGCAAGATTCCAAGAAGGAATTCTTGCCCATGTCGCATGGAGTCACTCTTTCCAAGAATGACTGTCCCTCCAATGAGATTGAGAAGGACCGCATGAGTAGGATACCCTATGCTTCGGCCATAGGATCCATCATGTACGCCATGTTGTGTGCTACACCATACGTATCATACGCGTTGAGTGTGGTGAGCTGATATCAGTCCAATCCGGGTGAGAGTCACTGGATTGCTGTCAAGAACATCCTAAAGTACTTGAGAAGAACTAAGGATGCGTTCTTGATATTTGGAGGTCAGGAAGAACTAAGTGTAATTGGTTACACTGATGCAAGCTTCCAAACCAAAAAAGATGACAACAGATCGCAGTCTGGATACGTGTTTTGCCTGAATGGAGGAGCTGTGAGCTGGGAAAGAGGCAGTTTGGATAAAGAATTTTATCACTGAGCCCGGTGTGGTCCCTATCATAGTGGATCCCATAGATTTGTACTGTGACAACTCCAGGGCCATCGCCTAAGACAAGGAACCAAGATCACACCATAAATCAAAGCATGTACTTAGGAGATTCCATATTATTCGTGATATGATCGATCGAGGAGATGTGAAGATGTACAAGATTCCAACGGATGACAATCTTTCAGATCCGCTCACAAAACCTCTTGCGCAGCGAAAGCATGAAGGGCATGCCAGATCTATAGGCATATGAGATGCAACAGATTGGCTCTAGTGTAAGTGGGAGACTGTTGGAATAGGTTCCCTAGAGGCAATCTAATATTTAGTATGAACATTGTTATTGGATAGACTATTCATTTATTAGTGATAATTAATATAATGAAGTCCTTAGATACAATGTGTTTTTTATCTTAAATATCCCTAGTCCACTATATTAATTAATAGGACAATCAAATATAGACAACTATGTGTGTAGATTGATACGGAGATATCAAGTATAACACATGGGTATGCATTAGGGGTAACGGCATACTGGATTGACCCACAACGAGAAGGATACATTAGATTATGTTAAAGTCACAATCACTTCTCGTAGTGCTAATATAAGTGTAATCCTTAGACTTGAAGTCACTAGATACTCTAGTTGTGAAATATCGTGCTTTGATGTTATCAAACGTTACACCGTAAATGGGTAATCATAAAGATAGCTATCAGGCATGATAGGAAGCAAGCTTAGAGATCGTAGTGATGTAGAAAGGATTTGTCCCTCCCACATAATGGGAGTAAATATCCACGGCCACTCGAGGGATGAGGCTTATTGAATGTCTGGCCAGACTCAGATAAATCAATATGGAGATATTGATGTTATCTGCTTGCATAAGCGTATTCCCAGGATCGAGGAACTATGGATTGGATATACGAGTGTGACTATTTATGTCTCGTGTCCAATCCGGATATAGACACAGAGGGATAGTGCAATATGAGATATTGGGCACAAAGGTTTGTTGCGATCACTGGCCATTTCAATTAGTTGCGTTGCATGGATGTGTTGCTAGACACCGCTCCATGTTAGTAATAAGTTACTACCAACTAAGTAGAAACATATGGGGTCACACGTCAAGTAGAGTAGAACTAGATTTGGGATTAATTAATATGATTAATTAATAAGAAGGATCACTTTGCAACACCTTTCAAACTTAGTAGGACTAATATGCAAGGATGGGACTAATCCAAGTTCATGTAGAACTAGGAAGGACTTTTATGTAGTTAACAAGGAGTTCTTTCGACTATATAAAGGAGGCTCTAGATTCCTTCCCACTAATGTTATTAGACATAACACAAGAGAGTGGGAGAGAAAGCAAAAGAGAGAGCAAGATCACAAAGGGGCCGAACCCCTTTGCGTCTGCCCCCCTTCCCGTCGGCTCAAAGAGAGGACCGAACCCCTCTCTTTCCCTCTTTCGTTGCTTGATTCCTTCTTCCCTCTTCCTCTGGTCCAAGCTAGCACTTGAGAAGGAAGAATCTAGATCTCACCTCTAGACATGGATCAACCGTAGAGACGCGGACAATATTCTTCGTGTGATCTCCCAAACCAAAAGGTACACAACTACTATGTCCCTTATCATGTTATGATGTCTCTTCCTGTGATCCTTGGTGGGCTTTGAGTAGGATTAAATTTTTGTTATTCCGCTGCGTTACCTACGTCAAAACCCAACACACCATCACCTCCACCTCATGCCCTGCCCTCTCTCTCCCTCCCTTCAACCCCTCTCCACCCCCTGACTCTGTATCGCCGCTCGAAACCACGCCAGGAGCAGTAGCAACGGCGGCCAAGGGCCACCGTCGAAGTCAGACCCGAGAGCCCGACCCGACGTTTGACCCCCCCCCCCCCCAACCGCCGCCTCCCTCTTCGTTTTGCCAAACCCAGCGCCCAAGGACGCTCCCCCACCCTCCTAGAATTCCGATTAAGCTTCAGTAGGCAAGCAATAGCCACCCCAACCACCGGAAAGCCATATTTTCCGGCGAGTTTTCCGGGTCAACTTGGTGATTGATTTCTCCTTCATTCGGTAACCAAATCCGTTAATTTTTTGCTTGAATCTGGTTAATCGGACCTAAATTAGAGTTTTATAACATCAAAATCTTATGGGTATCCTTGAATTTGAAGATTCACGTTATGATTTTTAGAAGAGGAAGAAGATGAAGAAGATGGGGTGATTTTGTCATAAAACAATAAGCTAGGGGTACTATATGTCAAGTCAGAAACTAATTTTGTTAGTGGGAGGGTTACTAAGTGATATATTCATAACCTCTTGGGATCTAATAGTAGTTTACATAATCTGTTTTCTTTAATAAACTAAATAATAGTTTCATCCAATTAAAAATATGTATTTATAATTTCTTATATAACCTATATATATAAATAACCACTCTAAAAATGATTTGAGAATGAAGTATATATGAGAATTTGGTTATGTTATTATAATCATACTCTTTTTATTTAAAAAATTTATGAACTAAAGTATGTGTAATTATTTTGTGAATTAGGCATTTAGCTACTAAGTAATATATATAGTTGGTTTAAATAAAAATATAACAACTCTAATATAAGTAAAAAAAAAGTTATATTTTTATAACTTGAAAATTGGTCACAATTAAATAACTATTAATTACTTTATGGGAGAGTTTATGAATTATATTGTTTTATTCATTTCCTAAGCATAGTGTTATTACACTCTTGGAATAAATATGCGATTTATTATTGTTTTGTGAAATAAATAATTAGTAGAATTCTAAATTTACAAATTTTAGGAGGGACTTGTGGCAAATTATATGTTAAACAAACATGAGTTTTCTAGATAAAAATCATTTAGTAAAATATTGTAAATTGTCACTTCATTTACAGAAAATAAAAGCACACTTCCTATAATTGGCTTAAGACTTCTTTTAAATAAATATAATAAGGGGTTTGGGGATTGTTCTGAAATTAGAATATGGAGTCCATTTAATAATTACCATCACATATTTGCATTGCTTGTGCTAGTTGAAATTTGAATTAATTAGGAATTATAATTTGTAGGCGACGTGTTCGTAGACGAAGGCTACGTCTACCCGTAGGGACTGTCTCGTGATATTTGCTCTTGCTACGAGAGGTGAGTAAATATTCCAGGCTTAGAGTTCTACCTTCATTTGTGTCGTAAATGTGATTTTATTACATCATGTCTAAAAATGAACAATTTCTTTTTGTGTCGTACTTGAAAGCTTGCTTACTTATCTACGAATGATTTTGAACACTCACATGAAATTTATAATGCGTATTAACGTAAAGTGGAAGAGTTGTGCGGCGGAACATCTATTTGGATACTTGGATACTTATATGGTTAACTCGGTCGCACTTTGCCCCGGGTCGTTCCTTGTACTCACTCCTTCTTGGCGCAAGAACCATTTAGGGGGTGTCGACACTTAAGATCTTGGTAGCTTGGTTTATGGGATATTATGTTATGAGATATGTTGGTTCTTTTCCGCTACAATAAATTTTTGAAATATGGATAATAAAGTAAATATATGATTTTGGACTTCCCCTAATTGGGGCAACGTTATGGATTGGGAATTTCACCATGGATACATGCCTACGATTTGAGGATACGATTCCTGAAAATAAAAGATGAAATAAAGAGATGTAAATTGTATTTTCTTTTCATACACGAGAACATATTTGTTGCTTGTTCGATATTATCCTTGTTTAATAAATGAAAATGCCTCTTGTCCGTGTTACGTGTTTGGGTGTTTGCTTACTCAGCATTTCTTGCTGACTTTGAAAAACTGCGGTCTTCTTTCATTCCCCCGCAGGTCTAGGCGAAGGGAGCTCGGCGTAAGGGGATTCGCGGATGCATGTAGTGTATGGTAGTATTATTAATAAGTCAAACTCTTAGTCTAATCTCGCATTGTGTAATACTATGTAAGAAATCATGTTGGAGACAAATTCTAATTTTGTAATATATAATTATCAGATGTGTTGTTCTTGATTTCCACCGCTTCATTTTGAGTACCACCCTCCTAGGCTCTTCGGTCCGGAACGGAAAGCTCGGGAATCAAGGGGTGTTACAGGTGGTAACAGAGCAGGCAATCCAAAAAGGAATTAAAACCTGTAGGGTTATATAAAGTAAATCTAGGGAAAAAATTCAAAATTTGACAAGCCGATTGGGTTATGGGTAGTCTAAGTCTTACTGAGTCCCACCTACCTACGACCTTTCCTTGCGAGAGCTATTTGGTGACTTGCTAATTCCTGCATTGACTGGTTTGATTATGGGATACTCTACTCAGTATTTTCCCTACTTGATTGTCCTTTTGACTTATATCACTCCCATATTCGGGACAAGGATTGAATAACCTTAGATTTGGAGGAAGGAATAGTAATGATAAAATGAGTTATGTGTGTCAACTGCTAGACGATACATGATCTTTTTGTGTTAGGGAATATCATACGAGTAATATTCTTGGTATGAGAAGAAAAATGTGTGCATTAATCATTCTAGTTTATTAACCCGTCTTAGAATAAGCAGTGATACAATAGGTGATAGTGTAGGAATATGACTGATAGACCACTGCGATACTACACCAGGAGAGCTCAACAAGAACAGATGGCACAAAACAAATGCATGGAGATTTTTTTCACCCGGGTGACTCAAGTGATGAACATTAACGAAGCTCAGAGAGGACCTAACTGGGCTAAGAAGGTGGCAGACATGAAACCGCCGAGTTTCATGGGGAATGAAGATCCCGTCGAGCTGGAAGACTGGATCATGTAGATGGACAAAGTCCTGGAATACGTGGAATGCCCTGAAGACTGAAAGGTCAACTGTGCAGTATTCTATCTGAAAAGTACGGCCAATATTTGGTGAAGAACCTCACGAGAAACCCTGTTGGCCCAACCCAACTTCAATTGGGAAGCCCTCCATACTGCCCTCAGATCTCGTTTCTATCCTTCTCACGTGAAGAGCAATAAGAGGCGACAGGGAAGTGACTCTGTGACCGAGTATTTCCGAAAGTTTATGGAACTTGCTCGGTTTACAGGAAACATGATGCCTGATGAGGAAGAAAAGGTTGACAAGTTTATGTCAGGTCTACATCTCCATTTGCAAACAGATATGTCAAACACGACCTACCCCACTCTGCAGGAGGCCTATGATAGGGCAGCAAACCTTTGGCGAATTCAGGAGATTCAAGAAAACCTACGGGGAAAACGCAAGATGGAAGGCAACACGTGTAGGGGCAAACCGAACGACCAAGACAAGAGGGTTAAGCCAAACAACGTCGGAGGCAATCAGGGACAGTATCAAGGAAACCAGCAAAACCAAACTATTCAGCGATTTTGTTGCTATTTCTGCAAAAGGTGTCAGAGGAATCATCCAGGAGTCAACTGTGCAGGGAATTTGGTCCATTGCAACAACTGTGGCAAGAGGGGACACCGAGCTTTTGGATGTCTATCAGCACCAGCTGTGAACCCACAAGTGAACCAAGATGGCAACTATCAGGGGAATCGCCAGAAGTACGGGAAACAGCAACCAAGAACCCTGCAGATTGAATACGGGAACATGAACTATGGCAACCGCAACAAAAATGGGGGAAACGGCCATGGAAGGCAGGAGAACTACCACCAGGGGAACGCAGGACAATACGGAGGCCAGAACCGCAACAACAATGTCGGGGCTAACATGAGCAATGGAGCTGGTGTTGGAGGATCTGGAGCTCAGAATGCCAATGTGGGGAGGATTGCAGTCATGACCAAGACTGAGGCAGATGCTGCACAAGGAGTTGTCACGGGTACATTCCTTGTCCATGAGCACCCATCTTTCGTATTGTTTGATGCTAGTGAATCGTACTCTTTTATATCATCATCATTTGTTGAGTAATTGGGATTGAATAATTCATCTAGCATATCCACCCCCGTAGCGACACCCACTTGCCATATAACATTATGTGACACCATATTTGAAGAGGTAGAAGTGAAAATTCTAGCGTGTACCTTGCCTGCGGATTTGATTAAGTTCAATCTTAGAGGCATAGATGTCATCCTAGGGATGGATTGGCTTAGTAAATATCGGGTCATCATTGATTTTTATGATCAGAAGGTTCGGCTAAGAGGTCCCAATGGGGAGAAGATCTCCTATCGTGGAATCAAGAAGGAGCCCTACATTAGACTAGTGTCAGCAATGACCAAATTCAACCAAGTAAAGAAAGGTAATTCTGCATACTTGTGTTACATCCACGATGTATCCAAGAAGAACGTGTTGGAAGAGATACCAGTGTTTAGAGAATTTCATGACGTGTTCCCAGATGAAATTCCAGGAATGCCACATAAAGAGAATTGGAGTTCACTCTGGACTTAGCACCTGGAACCGCGCATATCTCGAAAGCACCATACCGGATGGCGCCAGCAGAATTGAAGGAGCAGAAAGGACAATTACAAGAACTTCTGGAGAAGGGATACATACGAACAAGTGTTTCACCTTGGGGAGCACCAGTGCTTTTCGCGAAAAAGAAATATGGAAGCTTGATGCTATTCATTGACTGCCGTGATTTGAATAGTGCAACCATCAAGAACAAGTACCCTCTACCTCGGATTAACGATCTGTTCGATCAATTACAAGGGGATAGTGTCTTCTCGAATATTGAATTGAGATCCATCAGCTTCGGGTTCCCGAGAAGGATATCCCGAAGACAGCCTTTCGAACAAAATATGGCCATTATGAATTCACTGTGATGCCTTTTGGTTTGACCAACGCACCTGAAGTATTTATGGACTTGATGAATCGAGTCATGAGGCCATTTCTGGACAGATTTGTAGTCGTCTTCATTGATGACATCCTTGTGTACTCAAAGAGCGAGAATAACCACGAGGAACATCTCAGAGAAGTTTTGCAGACTCTGAGAAAAGAACAGTTGTATTCTAAGATGTCCAAGTGCGAGTTTTGGCCGGATCGCGTTCCATTTCTGGGTCACATCATCTCAAAAGGAGGGAATATCAATGGATCCAGAAAATATTTCAGCAAACAAGGATTGGCCAACACCAAAGAACGTATCCGAGATAAGGAGTTTTCTTGGCTTAGAAGGTTACTACAGGCGTTTCGTGAAGGACTTCTTCAAAATTGCTAGGCCATTGACCGCGTTGAAAAAGAAAGCAGTCAAGTACCAGTGGAGCGAAAGTTGTGAAGAGGTGTTCCACACCCTGAAGGAGAAATTAACTACAGCACTAGTATTGGCTCTTCCAAATGATTCAGGCGAGTTTGAGGTGTACATTGATGCATCAAAGAAGGGGCTAGGATGTGTACCATGCAAGAGAGAAGGGTGATCGCCTATGCATCAAGGCATCTGAAACCCCACGAGGAGAACTATGCTACTCACGACTTAGAGTTGGAACCTGTAGTCTTCGCCTTAAAATTATGGAGACATCACTTGTATGGAGCTGTTTGCAAGTTGTACACGGATCACCACATTCAAAAGTACATTTTCACGCCGAAGGAGCTAAAAAACAGGAAACGACGATGGCTAGAAGTCATATGGATTATGACTTGCGAATCCAGTGCCACAAAGGAAAGGCTAATGTTGTAGCTGATGCATTAAGCCGGAAATCAAGCCATACCATCAACACCATGCTGGTTTTGCCTGGATGGTTATGCCATGAGTTCGGAAAACTCGAAATTGAGATAGTATATCAAGGAGGATTAAAGAACCTGCTCGGATTATGACAGCGGTACCAGACTTCTTTGAAAAGATAAGAAGCAACCAGGCAGGAGATGTGAAACTGGAACGGATCAAAAAGAAGATTGCATCTGGACAAGCCATAGGGTTCCAGATTCATGATGATGGAAGCATTCTCTACAAAGGAAGGTGGTGTGTTCCATAAAAAAGTGCAGAAACCAAGGAAAATCTGAAATTTGCTACAAAGTACTTTTGTAGTAGTGGTCGCGGGTCACTAGGGCGGCTGGCCTTAGGCCGGGCCACGTGGTGGGCGGCGGTCCTCCGAGGGGTTCAGCCCATGCATGGGTTGGACCCCTTGGACCGTTGTAACCCTAATTACCCAAGTAAACTAAAATTGAACAAGCGCGTTTGCCCATGCATGTGGATGTTTATTGCTTTGTGGTTTGGTTTATGGCCTGCAAGCTGATCAAATTAATGTAATAATTTATTAGGTTTTACGGCCTGCGAGTCGTATTTTCACCTCGACATGTGAGACTTTTATTATTTATTTATTCTAGATGTTAGTCTAGAATTAGAAATATTTAGATGATAGCCAGGAGCATGGAGAAAAAGACCGGAGAACCAAAGAAGCCAAAAGACGAAGAAGACACCCCTCCTAGGCGCGCGGCTATGGTGGAGCACATGGAGATGAGATTGTCACTTTAGGGCAATTGGATATTTATCATTGGCTTGATAATATCTTAGTCTAGGGGCCATATCCATGCCACATTTTTTTTATTTTGTGGATGTTTATTATTTATGTCTTGTTATTTATTTTTGTGTGTATGGCGATACTAGCAAAACATTAACAAGATAATAATAATCAAAGATAGTATTTTATTGTGGATTGCCCAATCCAAATAAGTAGATCATGTTGATTGGATCAACCAAACAAATTAAGAAAAATTAAATCCCTCAATTAAATATTGTGTTTTGCCTTCTCTTGCCAAAACATCCTTCATGATCAGGGTTTATTAAAATCCGGGCTTGCCAAAGCAAGGAAATTTTAATTTACCATGGTGTGTTGCGGACGACACAAGCTAGTAATGTGTGTATGTTAAAGCAAGATGTTGGACGCAACTCGTTGAGACTCAATTGGATTGATGAACCTAGAGGCATGACAATTAGGCGTTATCCATGGGATAAAGAATAAAGAGTTATTAAGGTAATCGGACCAAGAGTTTCATGGGATGCAATTGGAATGGTTCCTACCTAAATAACCTATTCTTGGATGACTTGCCAAAGCAAGCTCAAGAAGAAGTGAAAAAGGGATCTTGGACCTACTAGAAAATATAATGATATTTTCCGCATTAATGGTGAGGGTTATTAATCCATGAAAAATAGTGGGAGCTATATTTGATTATCTAGCCATTTTTTAATATATTTAAATTGTTCAAAACACTAAAATTGTACATTTCTCGTTTTGTAGAATTCCAAATGGCAAACAAAAACGCAACGACTTCATCCCTACGATCTGTCCTTGAGAAGGATAAACTGTCTGGAAAAAATTTCCTTGACTGGTAGAAACTTAAGGATTGTCCTTAAGCAAGAAAAGAAGTTGTACGTCTTGGACACTATAATTACAGAACCACCACAAGATGAGTCTGTTCTAGCGAAAGTAAGGGCACGTCAGAAACATATTAATGATTTTAATGACGTGACTTGCCTCATGCTTTGTACCATGACTGCTGAGCTTCAGCAGCAGCACGAGAACATGGGGGCCTAGGATATGATCATACACTTGAAACAATTGTTTAAGGAACAGGCAAGGCATGAACGCTATGACGTGTCTAAAGCATTATTAAAGAGTAGTCTCGCAGAAGGGAATCCAGTAGGGCCTCATGTACTATGAATGATCGGATACATTGAGAACCTTGAGAGACTGTGATTCCCACTTGGCCAATGATTGGCAACTGATCTTGTCTTACAATCGTTGCCTGACAGTTATAATCAGTTCATCATGAACTATAACATGAACGAGATCAGTAAGACTCTGCCAGACTTGTTGAATATGCTAAAGATAGCTGAACAGAGCATCAATAAAGGCAAGGGAAAGGCCATAATGATGGTGCATAATAATAAGGTCAAAGTAGTTGCCTCTACTTCCAACGAAAGCACAAGAAAGTTGCGAAATGCAAGAAAGCCCTAAAACCTAGTGGAGGCGTGGCTAAAGGAGAATGTCACTACTTGATAGCACCTTTTAGGGGCTATAATTCTTTAGCATTTACCACATGTTAATAGGTATTTTATAGTGATTTGAGCCTAAAGTTAGAGAATAAAGGTTGTGTTATCACTTTGTGCTCACCATGTGCTATATTGTTAGTCTGGGCATTTTCTATGCATATTTCTTTGTTATTTATCAAATATAATCGCTTGATATGTTTGTTCATGTTGTCTTGGAAGGAAAGGATGCTAATCGGTTTATAGGAGGAATGGAAAGAACTTCGGAAACAATGGGAGCTCAACTGGAGTGAAGAGAAGCCGAATTGGAGGAGCTTAGATGACCAACTTGTACTATTTTGATCCTCGCTGGAGTTATACAAATAATTTGGAGGTGAGACCAGTTCCAAATGAAATTAGACTTAAATACCTTTCAAGCGATAGGTCACGGAGATTAATCGGAGTCCGGATGAAACAGTAATGGCATGCGCAAGATCAGCTTACAATTCTGGACGGGAATTACAAACTGGAGGGGCTGAAATGCAAATTCAGCAAAGTACATTAAAAATTCGCCCCAGCTGGTTAAAAAACGTGAAGAAGGCCTGGAAAAGGATATATTCACGCACAGGAGAGAGAGAGAGAGAGAGAGAGAGAGAGAGAGAGAGAACGAAGGGAGAGCTCAAGGAAGAGAGGATTCACGCCCCCATCTTCAAGGATTTCATCGTTTGATTCTTTTTCTTCATCTCTTTTACTATTCATTATGGAGAACATGATTTTTTCAAGATATTTCATTTCTAGCTAAACTCATAGCTAGGTCATTATGGAGAACTAGGGTTTACTTGGTTGATTGATGGATTCATGGATTTACCTCATGCTTGAAGCTTAATGTCATTCTTGATTTCTTCCATTCTTCTACTTGAGTTCTTAATTCGTAGCATGTGAGGCTTGATCACCCATATCATGTTAGTTATCTAGGAGAGTGTATGAAAAGAACTCAACCCTAGGTTTGTGAAGAGTAGGAAGACACTCTTTTTATTCTTGAGACCGAGAGGTGAAAGAATGAGAGTGATCGTATGAGGATTGTTTCAATTGATTATGCTAGAGTGATAACTTTCAAGGTTGAGAGGTCTTTTAGGTACCTTTATCATATCAATTATAGTAGTGTGGTTAGCAACATTAGGCTGAAAGGATTGGACTTTTATTACAGTATAGTGTGATTCATGATTGAGAGATATGTGTTGCAAGTATAATCTGATATGGTGGAAGAAAGAGTGAAGTGTTGTGAATTGAATCAGGAAATAAACTAAGCATCCTGGGGACCCTAAATCATCTAGTATCTCCATAATCTTAGTACTATTACTCAGTTATTTTGTAGTTCTTAGTTACGTAGAGCCACTTGATTGAGGGTGGCAAACTTATAAACATTCAAACTCTTTTTACTGGTTACTTTGTACCCAAAAGTTGATTAACGATTGGCTAATAGTAGTTGAACTCCCTGTGGGTTCGACAACTTCACTCTATTACTTGACCGTGCACTTGCGCAGCAACGCGTAGTTTACACGCATCAAGTTTTTGGCTCCGTTTCCGGGGAGTTAACGGTACTATTAGTGAGATCGATAATTAGCTTAGGATACTTTTAATTTCAGTTATTTTTCTTATTTTTGTTAGTTGTGATCTTTTCCCCTTGTTGTGATCTCAGGGAGCAGGTATTCGTGATGAGTGAGAACGAAGTGACATCGTCCTCATCTAGTGAATCCTCACACTCAGAAAATAAGGATTCAGAGAGTATGCAAATAGATCTTGACAAGATCACAAGGAAGATGAAAAATTTGTCTGCACAATTGGAAGTTCGCAAAAATCAGACAACTTACAACCATTCGGGAAAGTCTCTTGTCACAGGCTTTCAGGGTCCCATAACTGGGAGTCAGTCCGGCCATCAGGGTTCCAGATATTCAGGCCGAGATTTTTCAGCTTAAGGGCACCACAATCCAAGCGGCAAAGAGCTTATTCCAGTTCAATGGGGCAAGTGTTGAAGATCTGAATGAGTTCATAGGGGAGTTCAATGCTTTATGCTGGACGGTAAAGTATAAGGATGTCAGCTCTGATGCTTTCAAGCTTGTGATTTTCCCCTTTTGTCTGAGCAGTGCAGCGGCAGCATGGTAGAAAAAATCGAGCACCAAATTCTATTGTTACATGGGATCAGTGTGCTGAAGAGTTCCTAGAGAAATTTTACCCAGTCCACCGAGTGATTCAACTTCAAGCCAATATTTTGAGTTTTGAGCAGCAGCAAGATGAGTCACCAGTGGAAGCGTGGGAACGTTTTATGGGAATGTTGAGAAAGTGCCCAAACCATGATTTTGAAGACTACAAGACCTTTTAGGTATTTTATCACGGTCTAGGCCGTGCTGACCAAGAACATGTGGATAGTGAAGCTGGAGGGAGTTTCTTGTTCAAGGTCGACAGGGAGGGCGCGTATCAGTTGATGAAGAAAATTGCTAAGCAGGACTCTCAGTTGGGAGAAAGCAAGAAATTGTCCAATCTACCTGAATCGGAAGTTAAAGTAGTCTTAGCAATGATACAGCATAAAGAAGCAGCACAACAGACGAGGAAAGACAGTGATATGGATGAGCTAATGGGTATAATGTTACAGATGGGCAGAAATATTAATGGGTTCACAGAAAATATGACCTATCTTGCAGCTGATCTGCAGTCAACCAAAACATCTCTGCGGAATGTAGAACAACAAGTGGGACAGATTGTGAGTTAGTTAGCCGCACCAGCTTGGAGCCAACGTCACTCATCTACATGGATTTCAGCCCATTGAAGCTATCACCACCAGAAGTGGGAAGGCTTTGGCCGACCACCGTACCCTACACATGCTAGAGCCACAGCCTCAATGGCAAAAGATCATGAGTTATTTGATGATGAGGTGGTAGGAGCTCAACCCACGAAGACAGAGGCTGGTGTAGATCCAGAGAATGAAGAGGTGTGTGTTGAGTTTGTTCTCATTGCTCTTACACTGCCATATCCTTTGCGGACTAGAAAGAAAAGTGATGCCAAAGAGTTCCCGAAATTCCTTGAAGTTTTCAAGAATCTTGAAATCAACCTACCATTTGCTGAAGCTCTAGAGAAGATGCCAATTTATTCAAGTTCTTAAAAGACATATTGGTAAGGAGACGGCGAGTGGAGGAATGGGAGAAGATTTGTTTGACAACTAAAGCATCAATGTGTGTATTGCAGGGTTTGCCAAATAAGGTCAAGGACCCCGGTAGCTTTGTAATTCCAGTCACCTTGGGTGATTCCATAAGAGTTTCTGCACTATGTGGTCTTGGGGCAAGCATCAATTTGATGCCATTGTCTATATTCAAGAAGCTAGGTGTGGGGGATCCTAAGGGAACTCGTGTGATGTTGCAAATGGCAGACAGATCCATTCGCCAGGCATATGGGGTAATTGAGGACATATTGGTCAAGGTGGGATCACTCATTTTTTCGGCTGATTTTTTCATTCTCGACATGGAAGTGGGTGATGTCTCATTGATTCGTGGAAGACCCTTTTTGGCAACAGGAGAAGCAATCATTCACATGAAAAGTGGGCGCCTCTCCATGCAAATAAATGAGAATAAGGTGGTATTCGATGTGTTTAATGCAATGCAAATGCCTTCCTATCATGACCTTGAAGCTTGCTATGGGGTGGAGATTTATAAGGAGGATCCTGTGAAAGAAGAAGTAGTTCTGATGTGGGAAGAAATAACCATCATGAACAAAGGGGAATGGGATCCTCATCCCAAGGAAGTGTACTTTGTTTATAGTTGGATAAAGGAGAGTTGGGCGAGAATGAAACAACTCTGATTCCTTCACTCAAATCACCACCTGTGATTGAGTTGAAGCCATTACCATCCCACCTCATGTATGCTTTTCTTGGTTTAAATGACACATTGCCCGTAATTGCCTCTTCTGCCTTGTCTCAGGAACATGAGGATCAGCTTTTGGGAGTGTTGAGAAAGTACAAAGCTGACATTGGATGGACAATCGCGGACATTGATAAGTCCTTAATAAGAGTTATCTTATGTACACTTCACATTGTCATTTGTGTGCGTTTCGGTGCAAAAGTGATGGATTTTGAGCTTATTTGAGAAGAAAATGCACATTTGGATGTTTTTGAGATTTAATGCACAATCCGGGCGTTTCTTAATGGTTTTGAGTATGATTTTGATAACTTTTCACATTTGATCTTCGCGGTAGTGTTCTTGTTGTTGTTTGACAGGAATTACGCGTGCGGGAATCAAGTGGAGAGAAGAAACGAGCTTCGGAATTGAAGAAAAAGACGAATTTTGGCGTTTTGGATGTTTTTAGTCAAAATTGGGCAATAATTGAGAAAAACGGGAAAACAGTCCGGAAACGGGAATTTCTCTACATGGACAAAGTCTACGTCGCTAAAGGAATTCAAAGGTGCAAAAATCGCGGTCATCGGAGTTCGGGATCAAAATTCGGATCCTTATTATCTTTCCCGCAATCTTAAAATATCCTGAAAATCCTGAGTTTTACTTGAAACATCCTGAATTGTCTTCCGAGCATCCTTTTGCTATTCCAAAGCTATTCCTACACTTTGCTACCTCCATTACCTAACCATTCTCCACCTACAACCTGCCTAACACCCACAATGCCTAGCCAACACCATTTCAGCCTACAACTTGAACTTAATACTACCAGCCCTCCTAACACCTAAATAACCACCTCATAACCTATAAACAACCTGGATATACCAATTACCCTTTATCACCATTTTGCTATCACTATAACCAGCTCCACCTACAGTTCTTATTAACCTAACAACCTACTGTTACACCTTATAACACCTCCAGCAAATAAACTCCATCCAACCACCATGGACTTAACCAACAAACAACTAACCTAAGACCAACACCTAAAACTCCGTGAACATTCTTAACAAACCTAACTTTAACCACCACTACAAGCTCCATCCCTATTCAAACCAATCTGCTTAAACCTCCATGAGTTACCAGCACCAACACACAAACCAGTTACACCTATCTTCAATCACCCAAGACCACCTCAAATGTGCCACCCCCATCACCAGTTTTTTAACTGCCTTCAGACCTCCATTACACCAGCTGAATGCAGCAACTTACAGCCACCCTTATCTCACCATTAACCACCTGAAACCGCAGCTACTTCAACCTGAACCTGAGACAAAACACTTCCAGAAACCCAGCTCCTTAACCACCAGTTAGACCACTACCATAGCTCCTGCAACTGCCTCATTCCTCCACCTTAAGACCGCCAAAACCAGACCCAAAGTCGAGACCAAATCAGTCCAGTAACCATCTCCACCTAACCTAGAAACAAACCTAACATTGCAATGAAAACCCACCTGGAAATCAAACCCACCATTAACAACAACCTGCAATTCCATTCCCTACCACCAGACCACCTACAAACTACCAGCCACCAAGTGAAACCATCGGCAGAAACCCAGGACTACTTTCATCACCGAAGCAAAACCAGAGGCTGGATCAACCACTGGACAGAGACCAATTCATCTTCAGATCAGAGAACCAGGAGAAGAAGGAATAAGAAGAGTGAAGCAGAACAGAGAAGAAATCAGAATCGAAGAAGAAGAGAGGAGCAAAGCAGCGACCCCAGAGGTGTTCGTGCGAAGACTGATCTCTTCGTGCGAGCAAAAACCCTTAACCAAAATTTAGGAGAGACAAGAATGTCTTCGTGAACATGGTCTCAGTATCCATCTGCGAACGCCTTCGTGCGAAGGGGCGCGTCTTCTTCGTGCGAACAGAGTCTCCAGGCGCGCTGATTTTGGCTTCAGAAGTTATTTGGGGCTTTTGTGTAATATTTAAAACTTGTTTTAAATGATTATAAAAGGTATAAAAGCCCTAAAAACAAGAGAGATCAGAGGAGGACGGGTCACAGGACGTTGGAGACGAACGGGAAGAGAGCAGGAGCACTGTGTGGAGCTCAGAGCACTGTTTGGAGCGCGGAGATTCATCGTTTGAATTCTTTTTCTCCTTTTCTCTTTATTTTTGTCTACGATTATGGAAAACATTGCGTTTGTAATCATGAATCGTAGTAGCTAAACACTTTATATCGGGATTTCTCAACGGTAGCTAGGGTTTGAAGCCGTGTTTGGCGAATTATGAGTTTGATTCACGTTTAAATTGAACTTAATAGATGATGAATTGTTTTGCTATGTTTAATTCTTGTTCATAATCTATCTTCGTATTGTTTGGCCAGCAGTATCAAGATCATAGGTAATTAGTTAGTGAAAGCAACAAATTACCCGGATAGTTGAATTAAGCACGTAGTCGCAGGTTAGAGAAATCAACCATTGACTGTGAACTTTGAGTAGAATTATACGAAATTATATGTTTTAGGGCTAATTAGAACTTGGTAACTCGGTTGTAATTTGACCTAGGCATAGAAAGCTAGCTTGGTAACTCGGTTAGCATTATTGCTCGTTTGGCTAAATAAATCATCGTCTGTGTTTCAAAACGTAATTCGTTAACGGTATTCACCTAGTGATCCTACAGAAATCCTGGTACTCGTCTCTCATTTAAATCTCAATTTTAATAATTAGTTTGTTATTTATTTTCTTAGTTTTAGTAAAACAAATCAATTGCTTGCCCACATTAAAGTTAATCATACTAATTAGAGTAGAATTCGTATGATTCATAGGCTTAGTTATTTATTTTCTTACCCGTTCATAGGCTTGGTAACTCGGCTACGTCGAATGGGATCGTTAGAGTAGAATTCATCGTTAATGCATGTTTAGGGATAATTAGAACTTGGTAACTCGGTTTTAATCTAACCTAGGCATAGGATGCTCACTTGGTAACTCGGTGAGTTAGTATTGCTCGATTAGCAAAGTGAATTTTGTCTGTGTTTCACAAATCATAGAACGTCGTCAACAAGAAAATCCTAGCAATCCCCCAAACGAGGTGTCCTGGTTGTTTCTCCCATATTAAATCTTAATATTTAAATACTTAATTTGTCTTTTTAATTATTTAGTTCAGAAAAATCTCTCAATTGCTAGCCCACATAAAGTTAATCATACTAATTAGTTCACGACAAGTCATTTGGGTTCGATAAACCCGGATTACCGGATATTACTACACGCGACAGCCGTACACTTGCGGTTGAATCGTGTCAAGTTTTTGGCGCCGTTGCCGGGGACTTCGGTTGAATTAATTAGAATTGTTAGCTTTAGGGATTTTATTTTTCAGTTATATTCTTTACTCACCTGCGTTCTAGTGTTGTTGGTATTTTCAGGTGATTCTTTTGGTGCATGACCCGTTCTCAAGACGAGCCATTGTACCCACCGCTTGATAATCCAGATACACTGTTGCGTAGAGACTCGAGGGAATCAGTTCCAATGGGTGACCAACAGGGAACCGAGTTGGAAAGACTCCGCAAGCTTGCGGAAGATGCAGAGACCGCTAGAGTCGCTGCCGAGGCCAGAGTGGCCAATTCATTGAGGGAAACTGAGTTGCTCAGAGCTCAGTTAGCTGCTGCACATACATTAGTTGTTAACCCTCCGATACCTCCGAATCCGCCTAATGGAGATCAGCTAGTGGTACAAAGGAACAATGTGGCACAGGAAGATGATCGTCCTTTGGTGGACTATTTCAGAACCACGCCAGCTGGATACCAACCTACCATTGTGAGGCCACAGATTAATGCTGCTCACTTTGAGTTGCGTCAGCAGATGATTGATATGGTGCGTACTGAGTGCCTATTTACAGCAGCTCCGGGAGATGATCCGAATGCCCACTTGCTTAACTTTGGGCAAATTACTTCAACATTGCATAATGAGCAAGTTCCAGATGAAACAGTGAAGTTGATGCTATTTCCTTTCTCTTTATCTGGGAAAGCCAAGACATGGCTCATGGAGCTTCCAGCAGGATCAATTACAACATGGGCAGAGTGTTGCCATGAGTTTCTGAGAAAATATCTGCCGCCATCCAAAGTTGCTCAGCTCATGGCTGATATTAGGAATTTTACTCAGCAAGAGGATGACTCTCTAGGAGATGCATGGAGGAAATTCAACCAACTTCTTCGCAGATGCCCTACTCATGGAGAGCCGTGGTATAAACTCCTCCATTATTTCTATAATGCTCTAGACAGGGAAACATCACATGAGCTAGATATGTTAGCTGGAGGCAATTTTATGGGCTTGAGAGTACAGCGAGCTCAAGATCTGCTGAACAACGTGTCAAAGAGAGAGTCTACACGAACTGAAACTCGTAGGTACTCCAAACCGGGGGATGCAGCCTTAGTCAACAAGATTGAATCTATGGAACAAAAGCTGGAATCCATGACCTCAGCATTTCACGGCATGCACCCTCCATCACGGAAGCCCATGGGTGAGTTACTCGCGGATGAGAATTAGGGATATGGTTTCATTGAAGATGTGAATTACATGGGTCCACCACGAGAGCAGCAGTGGACTAACACTTATCATCCCAACAACCGCAATCACCCAAACTTTAGCTATGCCAACCCTAACAATGGATTATATGCACCCGGTCAGCGACCAAATGTTCCATATCAAGCGCAAAGGCAAGTTCCACAACAGCAAGCTCCACAAAAAGAAGAGCAAGAGACAAATGCTTTATTGAGAAAGTTACTAGCTAATCAAGACAGGATGGAGAGCACGATTGTCTCAATGCAAGCAACAATAAAGAGCCACAAGACTCAGATTGGGCAGATTGCCAATCAGAATGCTAAATTTCCGCCAGGTATGCTTCCTTCCAATACCATTCTTCCTACTGAGCAACTCAAAGCTATTACTACTCGCAGTGGCACTACTACTCAGGATCCTCCATATCCTAGCCATGCGAGAGCTGAAGCTACTAAAGCTACAGAGAAAGAATTGGGTGAAGAGTTGCCCAAGGCCGTGATTCCCCAATCAAAGGACACAGCTGAGAAGAAAGAAGAGCCCAAGAACACTCTAAATCCGGCTAAGTATGTGCCAAATGTGCCATATCCGGCGGCAATAAAGAGGAATGATGAAGATCATTATGGGAGATTTTTGGAGATATTTAGACAACTTCACATCAACATCCCTCTTGTGGAAGCACTTGCTCAGATGCCCAAGTATAAGAAGTTCTTGAAGGAAATTTTATGGGGTAAGAAGAGCATAGACCCTTATGCCACGGTGAAGCTGACAGAGACATGTAGTACTGTGATACAGCGAGATATTCCCAAGATGAGAGATCCAGGCAGTGTCATCTTAGGCTGTACTCTTGGCGGTGGGTATCATAAGCATGGGCTCTGTGATTTAGGCGCGAGTATTAATCTCATGCCATTATCCCTCTTTCAGAGATTGGGCATTGGTGCGCCAACCCCAGTGAAGATGGGTCTGCAATTGGCAGACAATTCTATTGTTACAGCAAAGGGGGTTATTGAAAACTTGCTTGTGAAAGTTGGTGCATTTGTATTTCCAGCTGACTTTGTGATAGTGGACATCAAGGAGGATCGCGATGTGCCACTTATCTTTGGAAGACCGCTTTTGAAGACAATGCGCGCAAATGTGGATTTAGAGACTGAGGAGCTCACTATCAAAGCTCTAGATTCATCACTTGTGTTTAAGGCATTTGTTCCGGGCAAAGGGAAGAATAAATTGGCGATGATCAAATTTAGAGAAAAAGATGTGGATCCTATACCTGGGTTGTCTACAGTTTTGCAATCCGATCCACCCGGTTCAGAAAAGAAGCCAACTATTGTTGGTGCGCATGATGTGGTGCAAAAGATCAAGAACAAGAAACTGAAGGAGGAGGCACGTCGTGCTAGACCTCCTTGACATTTTTTTGAGGTAATTGGGTCGGGTCGTCGACCTTAAATTACAAGGCGCTTGTTGGGAGGCAACCCAACCTATTTATTTGCATTAGATTAGGGAGTTTTTTTTTTAATACAGTTATGTTTTGTGTTTTTAGTTATTAATATGGAGAGATGAGAGAGAGGGACTAATGATGTTTCCTAGTGACATACTTGAGCAGGTTATGGGAGAGTCTACCCCGGTGTGCCATGGCACACATGACTTCACAGGGACTCGTGCATGCGAGTTGGGGATTCTTCAGACATGGATTTTAGTAGAGGAGGGCAGTCGACCCCGGTGTGCGAGTACACATTGACTGTATAGGAGCATGGTGGCGCCACTACTGTGCTTGGGGACTGCTTGGCGTGATTTCTTCCCCACCCTTGAGGTGGTTGTGAGTATCTTTTTCTCTTGCTAAATTTTGTGTTTCTTTTATATAAGTATGTCATGCTCCATATCATCTACTGGCCTACACATTGATTTCTGAGTTCTCTTGCATTATCTCTGAATTCGTTGAGGACAACGAAGCATTCAGTGTGGGGGTGATTTATCTGTTTGCTAGCCATAGTGTCTTGCATAGCCAGTTACATGTAGGATGTCTCTAGGTTGTATTGTGAGTCAGTATTGTGGTTTATGTTATGTTTTTCCTTATAGTCGTATTGTGTAGAGTATTTTACATACTGTGTGCACTTTTAAATAATTGAGTCTACCCACCAAAAAGTTGAGTTGTGTTGTGTCAATTTTTTTTTCGTGTCAAACCCTTGCATATAGAGGTAGGATATTGAAAAAAAAATACAAAAAAAAAATGAGAAAAGAGAAAATCCATAAAAATTGAAAATTTAAAAATTTGAGAAAAAGGCAATTGAGGATCTTGAAACTGAAGAGAGCTTAGTGAATGAATCCTTTTGAGTAGGAAGTGCCGTAGTAGGGAAATTTTTATTCTTTAATATTTTGTGTAGAGGTTTCACTAAGGATGTCCCGGGAATTTTTGGAAGTTGTGAAAGAATGACATGATAAAGTATACCTAAGTTTCCTATAGTGTGCTAATTAGATTGAGTTTTGCTTGTAGCTGAATATTCTGTTTTCAAGTGGAAACTTGTGGTCTCTTGTTGATCTGGGGTGGACGTACGTGTAGAGTTGGTTTCATGTGGTACGGTTGCCTTAGCCTAAGTGAAGTTGGGGGGCGTACACCACCATCCCTTACGGTGGTCACAAGAGTTAACCGAAAAAGCCCACGCTTTCTGGCTCTACTGCACGGTTGTAAAAACAGAGGAGAAAATAAAAGAAAATGAGAAAATCAAGAAAAAAAAAAAGAAAAAAAAATTGTGCTTCAAGGAGAAACAACCTAATGTGCTTCCGGTCACACGGAGAATTTGGATTCCATCCAAATAGAGCTTAGAGAGGAAAACTAGAGTCAAGCCTTATTTCACAGGAGTTGTGACTCCCTTCACCGGGACAATTTGCATTCAAACGCAATAAAGGCTAAGAGGGTCTGAAAACCTCAGATGATTCGGCGAAGAAAGGCTACAGTGAAGTTTGATCTTAATTAGACCCAATGAAGCTTAGGACGTGCTTGTGTCTTGGTTTGAATTGGTGGAGGAAAGGGGACGCCTTAGTGAGCTTTTGCACTGAATCAAACTTTTATTTCAAATTCTTGCTACGTGTATATGAATTTCAAAAAGGATGAGTGAGAGCTTGATGATTTTCAGCTGATGAGAGGGAGATTGCCTATTCTTGCCAAAAAAAAAGAGAGATTGGATGTTTTAAATAATTGTTTTAAGATTGAGTCTAGGATTGCATTTGCATCATCTTGCTGCACTTATAGAGTCGTGAGTCATGTTAGAGTCGTTTGAGTCTTGTTGGCTAGTAGACAAATAAATTCAGTAGATGAGACTTTGCTCGGGACGCGCAAATGGCAAGTGTGGGGGTATTTGATAAGTCCTTAATAGGAGTTATCTTATGTACACTTCACATTGTCATTTGTGTGCGTTTCGGTGCAAAAGTGATGGATTTTGAGCTTATTTGAGAAGAAAATGCACATTTGGATGTTTTTGAGATTTAATGCACAATCCGGGCGTTTCTTAATGGTTTTGAGTATGATTTTGATAACTTTTCACATTTGATCTTCGCGGTAGTGTTCTTGTTGTTGTTTGACAGGAATTACGCGTGCGGGAATCAAGTGGAGAGAAGAAACGAGCTTCGGAATTGAAGAAAAAGACGAATTTTGGCGTTTTGGATGTTTTTAGTCAAAATTGGGCAATAATTGAGAAAAACGGGAAAACAGTCCGGAAACGGGAATTTCTCTACATGGACAAAGTCTACGTCGCTAAAGGAATTCAAAGGTGCAAAAATCGCGGTCATCGGAGTTCGGGATCAAAATCCGGATCCTTATTATCTTTCCCGCAATCTTAAAATATCCTGAAAATCCTGATTTTTACTTGAAACATCCTGAATTGTCTTCCGAGCATCATTTTGCTATTCCAAAGCTATTCCTACACTTTGCTACCTCCATTACCTAACCATTCTCCACCTACAACCTGCCTAACACCCACAATGCCTAGCCAACACCATTTCAGCCTACAACTTGAACTTAATACTACCAGCCCTCCTAACACCTAAATAACCACCTCATAACCTATAAACAACCTGGATATACCAATTACCCTTTATCACCATTTTGCTATCACTATAACCAGCTCCACCTACAGTTCTTATTAACCTAACAACCTACTGTTACACCTTATAACACCTCCAGCAAATAAACTCCATCCAACCACCATGGACTTAACCTACAAACAACTAACCTAAGACCAACACCTAAAACTCCGTGAACATTCTTAACAAACCTAACTTTAACCACCACTACAAGCTCCATCCCTATTCAAACCAATCTGCTTAAACCTCCATGAGTTACCAGCACCAACACACAAACCAGTTACACCTATCTTCAATCACCCAAGACCACCTCAAATGTGCCACCCCCATCACCAGTTTTTTAACAGCCTTCAGACCTCCATTACACCAGCTGAATGCAGCAACTTACAGCCACCCTTATCTCACCATTAACCACCTGAAACCGCAGCTACTTCAACCTGAACCTGAGACAAAACACTTCCAGAAACCCAGCTCCTTAACCACCAGTTAGACCACTACCATAGCTCCTGCAACTGCCTCATTCCTCCACCTTAAGACCGCCAAAACCAGACCCAAAGTCGAGACCAAATCAGTCCAGTAACCATCTCCACCTAACCTAGAAACAAACCTAACATTGCAATGAAAACCCACCTGGAAATCAAACCCACCATTAACAACAACCTGCAATTCCATTCCCTACCACCAGACCACCTACAAACTACCAGCCACCAAGTGAAACCATCGGCAGAAACCCAGGACTACTTTCATCACCGAAGCAAAACCAGAGGCTGGATCAACCACTGGACAGAGACCAATTCATCTTCAGATCAGAGAACCAGGAGAAGAAGGAATAAGAAGAGTGAAGCAGAACAGAGAAGAAATCAGAATCGAAGAAGAAGAGAGGAGCAAAGCAGCGACCCCAGAGGTGTTCGTGCGAAGACTGATCTCTTCGTGCGAGCAAAAACCCTTAACCAAAATTTAGGAGAGACAAGAATGTCTTCGTGAACATGGTCTCAGTATCCATCTGCGAACGCCTTCGTGCGAAGGGGCGCGTCTTCTTCGTGCGAACAGAGTCTCCAGGCGCGCTGATTTTGGCTTCAGAAGTTATTTGGGGCTTTTGTGTAATATTTAAAACTTGTTTTAAATAATTATAAAAGGTATAAAAGCCCTAAAAACAAGAGAGATCAGAGGAGGACGGGTCACAGGACGTTGGAGACGAACGGGAAGAGAGCAGGAGCACTGTGTGGAGCTCAGAGCACTGTTTGGAGCGCGGAGATTCATCGTTTGAATTCTTTTTCTCCTTTTCTATTTATTTTTGTCTACGATTATGGAAAACATTGCGTTTGTAATCATGAATCGTAGTAGCTAAACACTTTATATCGGGATTTCTCAACGGTAGCTAGGGTTTGAAGCTGTGTTTGGCGAATTATGAGTTTGATTCACGTTTAAATTGAACTTAATAGATGATGAATTGTTTTGCTATGTTTAATTCTTGTTCATAATCTATCTTCGTATTGTTTGGCCAGCAGTATCAAGATCATAGGTAATTAGTTAGTGAAAGCAACAAATTACCCGGATAGTTGAATTAAGCACGTAGTCGCAGGTTAGAGAAATCAACCATTGACTGTGAACTTTGAGTAGAATTATACGAAATTATATGTTTTAGGGCTAATTAGAACTTGGTAACTCGGTTGTAATTTGACCTAGGCATAGAAAGCTAGCTTGGTAACTCGGTTAGCATTATTGCTCGTTTGGCTAAATAAATCATCGTCTGTGTTTCAAAACGTAATTCGTTAACGGTATTCACCTAGTGATCCTACAGAAATCCTGGTACTCGTCTCTCATTTAAATCTCAATTTTAATAATTAGTTTGTTATTTATTTTCTTAGTTTTAGTAAAACAAATCAATTGCTTGCCCACATTAAAGTTAATCATACTAATTAGTTCACGACAAGTCCCTTGGGTTCGACAAACCCGGATTACCGGATATTACTACACGCGATAGCCGTACACTTGCGGTTGGATCGTGTCAGACATCAAAGGAATCAGCCCAGCTTACTGTCAGCATAAAATTCGGATTGAGGAAGGTAAGAAGCCAATAATACAGCCCCAAAGAAGAATCAACCCGAATATGAGGGATGTGGTGAAGAAGGAAGTGATGAAGTGGTTAGAAGCTGGCATCATCTTTCCTATTGCTGATAGAACTTGGACTAGCCCGGTCCAATGTGTACCCAAGAAAGGAGGGATGACTGTGGTGGAGAATGACAACCATGAACAGATTGCTCAGCGGACAGTCACGGGTTGGCGAGTATGCATGGATTATCGGAAGCTAAATGAAGCTACTCTCAAGGATCATTTCCCACTACCCTTCACTGATCAAATGCGTGACAGGCTAGCCCACCATGAGTACTACTGTTTCCTGGACGGTTATTCGGGATACAATCATAAAGCTATTGCTCCAGAGGATCAAGAAAAGACTACTCTAGAAAGCTTCTAACACCAAGTAGTTCACACATCGGCTTGGTTGATGTGTATATGACACAACCGGAGGGTTTTGAGGATCCAGAGAATGCCAATAAAGTATGTAAGCTGCAATTATCCATTTATGGATTAGAGCAAGCTTCTAGGAGCTGGAATCGACGTTTTGATGATGCAGTCAAAGAGTTTGGCTTCATCAAGAACGAAGATGAGCCTTGTGTTTACAAGCCATTAGTGGGAGCTCTGTATTATTTTTGGTCTTGTATGTGGATGACATACTAATCATTGGAAACGATATTCCTACTTTGCAATCTGTTAAACATTGGCTAGGAAAGTGTTTTGCAATGAAGGACTTAGGAGATGCAGCCTATATACTTCGTATAAAGATCTATAGGGATAGATCTAGAAAGCTGCTCAGCCTAAGTCATAGTACATATATAGACAAGGTGTTGAAGAGGTTCAACATGCAAGATTCCAAGAAGGGATTCTTGCCCATGTCGCATGGAGTCGCTCTTTCCAAGAATGACTGTCCCTCCAATGAGATTGAGAAGGACCGCATGAGTAGGATACCCTATGCTTCGGCCATAGGATCCATCATGTACGCCATGTTGCGTGCTACACCATACGTATCATACGCGTTGAGTATGGTGAGCAGATATCAGTCCAATCCGGGTGAGAGTCACCGAATTGCTGTCAAGAACATCCTAAAGTACTTGAGAAGAACTAAGGATGCGTTCTTGATATTTGGAGGTCAGGAAGAACTAAGTGTAATTGGTTACACTGATGCAAGCTTCCAAACTGACAAAGATGACAACAGATCGCAGTATGGATACGTGTTTTGCCTGAATGGAGGAGCTGTGAGATGGGAGAGTTCCAAGCAAGGGACAGTTGCTGATTCTACAACAGAAGCTGAGTACATTGCTGCTGCGGAAGCAGCAAAAGAGGCAGTTTGGATAAAGAAGTTTATCACTAAGCTCGGTGTGGTCCCTATCATAGTGGATCCCATAGAGTTGTACTGTGAAAACTCCAGGGCCATCGCACAAGCCAAGGAACCAAGATCACACCATAAATCAAAGCATGTACTTAGGAGATTCCATATTATTCGTGATATGATCGATCGAGGAGATGTGAAGATGTACAAGATTCCAACGGGTGACAATCTTTCAGATCCGCTCACAAAACCTCTTCCGCAGCGAAAGCATGAAGGGCATGCCAGATCTATAGGAATACTAGATGCAACAGATTGGCTCTAGTGCAAGTGGGAGACTGTTGGAATAGGTTACCTAGAGGCAATCTAATATTTAGTATGAACATTGTTATTGGATAGACTATTCATTTATTAGTGATAATTAATATAATGAAGTCCTTAGATACAATGTGTTGTTTATCTTAAATATCCCTAGTCCATTATATTAATTAATAGGAAAATCAAATATAGACAACTATGTGTGTAGATTGATATGGAGATATCAAGCCTAACACATGGGTATGCATTAGGGGTAATGGCATACTGGATTGACCCAAAACGAGAAGGATACATTATATTATGTTAAAGTCACATTCACTTCTCGTAGTGCTAATACAATTGTAATGCTTAGACTTGAAGTCACTAGATACTCTAGTTGTGAAATATCGTGCTTTGATGTTATCAAACGTTACACCGTAAATGGGTAATCATAAAGATAGCTATCGGGCATGATAGGAAGCAAGCTTAGAGATCGTAGTGATGTAGGAAGGATTTGTCCCTCCCACATAATGGGAGTAAATATCCACGGCCACTCGAGGGATGAGGCTTATTGAATGTCTGGCCAGACTCAGATAAATCAATATGGAGATATTGATGTTATCTGCTTGCATAAGCGTATTCCCAGGATCGAGGAACTATGGATTGGATATACGAGTGTGACTATTTATGCCTCGTGTCCAATCCGGATATGGAGACAAAGGGATAGTGCAATATGAGATATTGGGCACAAAGGTTTGTTGGGATCACTGGCTATTTCTATTAGTTGCGTTGCATGGATGTGTTGCTAGACACCGCTCCATGTTAGTAATAAGTTACTACCAACTAAGTATAAACATATGGGGTCACACGTCAAGTAGAGTAGAACTAGATTTGGGATTAATTAATATGATTAATTAATAAGAAGGATCACTTTTCAACACATTTCAAACTTAGTAGGACTAATATGCAAGGAAGGGACTAATCCAAGTTCATGTAGAATTAGGAAAGACTTTTATGTAGTTAACAAGGAGTTGTTGGACTATATAAAGGAGGCTCTAGATTCATTCCCACTAATGTTATTAGACATAACACAAGAGAGTGGGAGAGAAAGCAAAAGAGAGAGCAAGATCACAAAGGGGCCGAACCCCTTTGCGTCCGCCCCCCTTCCCGTCGGCTCTAAGAGAGGGCCGAACCCCTCTCTTTCCCTCTTTCGTTGCTTGATTCCTTCTTCCCTCTTCCTCTGGTCGAAGCTAGCACTTGAGAAGGAAGAATCTAGATCTCAACTCTAGACGTGGATCAACCGTAGAGACGCGGACAATATTCTTCGTGTTATCTCCCAAACCAAAAGGTACACAACTACTATGTCCCTTAGCATGTTATGATGTCTCTTCCTATGATCCTTGGTGGGCTTTGAGTAGGATTAAATTTTTGTTATTCCGCTGCGTTACCTACGTCAAAACCCAACACACCATCACCTCCACCTCATGCCCTGCCCTCTCTCTCCCTCCCTTCAACCCCTCTCCACCTCCCTGACTCTGTATCGCCGCTCGAAACAACGCCAGGAGCAGTAGCAACGGCGGCCAAGGGCCACCGTCGAAGTCAGACCCGAAAGCCCGACCCGACGTGTGACCCCCCCCCCCCAACCGCCGCCTCCCTCTTCGTTTTGCCAAACCTAGCGCCCAAGGACGCTCCCCCACCCTCCTAGAAGTCCGATTAAGCTTCAGTAGGCAAGCAACAACCACCCCAACCACCGGAAAGCCATATTTTTCGGCGAGTTTTCCGGGTCAACTTCGGTGATTGATTTCTCCTTCATTCGGTAACCAAATCCGTTAATTTTTTGCTTGAATCTGGTTAATAGGACCTAAATTAGAGTTTTATAACATCAAAATGTTATGTGTATCCTTGAACTTGAAGATTCACGTTATGATTTTTAGAAGAGGAAGAAGATAAAGGAGATGGGGTGATTTTGTCATAAAACAAAAAGTTAAGGGTACTATATGTCAAGTCTGAAACAAATTTTGTTAGTGGGAGGGTTACTAAGTGATATATTCATAACCTCTTGGGATCTAATCGTAGTTTACATAATCTAATTTCTTTAATAAGCTAAATAATAGTTTCATCTAATTAAAAATATGTATTTATAATTTCTTATATAACCAATATATATAAATAACCACTCTAAAAATGATTTGAGAATGAAGTATTTATGAGAATTTGGTTATGTTATTATAATCATACTCTTTTTATTTACAAAATTTATGAACTAAAGTATGTGTAATTATTTTGTGAATTAGGCATTTAGCTACTAAGTAATATATATAGTTGGTTTAAATAAAACTATAACTACTCTAATATAAGTAAAAAAATATATATATATTTTTATAACTTGAAAATTGGTCACAATTAAATAACTATTAATTACTTTATGGGAGAGTTTATGAATTATATTGTTTTAATCATTTCCTAAGCATAGTGTTATTACACTCTTGGAATAAATATGCGATTTATTATACCAAAACTAACTAGATTGTTTTGTGAAATAAATAATTAGTAGAATTCTAAATTTACAAATTTTTGGAGGGACTTGTGGCAAATTATATGTTTAAAAAACATGAGTTTTCTATATAAAAATCATTTAGTAAAATATTGTAAATTTGTCACTTCATTTACAGAAAATAAAAGCACACTTCCTATAATTGGCTTAAGACTTCTTTTAAATAAATATAATAAGGGGTTTGGGGATTGTTCTGAAATTAGAATATGGAGTCCATTTAATAATTAGCATCACATATTTGCATTGCTTGTGCTAGTTGAAATTTTAATTAATTATGAATTATAATTTGTAGGCGACGTGTTCGTAGACGAAGGCTACGTCTACCCGTAGGGACTGTCTCGTGATATTTGCTCTTGCTACGAGAGGTGAGTAAATATTCCAAGCTTAGAGCTCTACCTTCATTTGTGTCGTAAATGTGATTTTATTACATCATGTCTAAAAATAAACAATTTCTTTTTGCGTCGTACTTGAAAGCTTGCTTACTTATCTACGAATGATTTTGAACACTCACATGAAATTTATAACGCGTATTAACGTAAAGTGGAAGAGTGGTGCGGCGGAACATCTATTTGGATACTTGGATACTTATATGGTTAACTCTGTCGCACTTTGCCCCGGGTCGTTCCTTGTACTCACTCCTTCTTGGCGCAAGAACCATTTAGGGGGTGTCGCCACTTAAGGTCTTGGTAGCTTGGTTTATGGGATATTATGTTATGAGATATGTTGGTTCTTCTCCGCTACAATAAATTTTTGAAATATGGATAATAAAGTAAATATATGATTTTGGACTTCCCCGAATTGGGGCAACGTTATGGATTGGGAATTTCACCATGGATACATGCCTACGATTTGAGGATACGATTCCTGAAAATAAAATATGAAATAAAGAGATGTAAATTGTATTTTCTTTTCATACACGAGAACATATTCGTTGCTTGTTCGATATTATCCTTGTTTAATAAATGAAAATGCCTCTTGTCTGTGTTACGTGTTTGGGTGTTTGCTTACTCAGCATTTCTTGCTGACTTTGGAAAAACTGCGGTATTCTTTCATTCCCCCGCAGGTCTAGGCGAAGGGAGCTCGGCGTAAGGGGATTCGCGGACGCATGTAATGTATGGTAGTATTATTAATAATTCAAACTCTTAGTCTAATCTCGCATTGTGTAATAGTATGTAAGAAATCACGTTGGAGACAAATTCTAAGTTTGTAATATATAATTATCAGATGTGTTGTTCTTGATTTCCACCGCTTCATTTTGAGTAGCACCCTCCTAGGCTCTCCGGTCCGGAACGGAAAGCTCGGGAATCAAGGGGTGTTACAGGTGGTAACAGAGCAGGCAATCCAAAAAGGAATTAAAACCTTTAGGGTTATATAAAATAAATTTAGGGCAAGAAATTCAAAATTTGACAAGCCGATTGGGTTATGGGTAGTCTAAGTCTTATTGAGTCCCACCCACCCACGACCTTTCCTTGCGAGAGCTATTTGGTGACTTGCTAATTCCAGCATTGACTGGTTTGATTATGGGATACTCTACTCAGTATTTTCCCTACTTGATTGTCCTTTTGACTTATATCACTCCCATATTCGGGACAAGGATTGAATAACTTGAGATTTGGAGGAAGAATAGTAATGATAAAATGAGTTATGTGTGTCAACTGCTAGACGATACATGATCTTTTTGTGTTAGGGAATATCATATGAGTAATATTCTTGGTATGAGAAGGAATATGTGTGCATTAATCATTCTAGTTTATTAACCCGTGTTAGAATAAGCAATGATACAATAGGTGATAGTGTAGGAATATGACTGATAGACCACTGCGATACTACACCAGGAGAGCTCAACAAGAACAGATGGCACAAAACAAATGCATGGAGAATTTTTTCACCCGGGTGACTCAAGTGATGAACATTAACGAAGCTCAGAGAGGACCTAACTGGGCTAAGAAGGTGGCAGACATGAAACCGCCGAGTTTCATGAGGAATGAAGATACCGTCGAGCTGGAAGACTGGATCATGTAGATGGACAAAGTCCTAGAATACGTGGAATGCCCTGAAGACTGAAAGGTAAACTGTGCAGTATTCTATATGAAAAGTACGGCCAATCTTTGGTGAAGAACCTCACGAGAAACCCTGTTGGCCCAACCCAACTTCAATTGGGAAGCCCTCCATACTTCCCTCAGATCTCGTTTCTATCCTTCTCACGTGAAGAGCAATAGGAGGAGATAGGGAAGTGACTCTGTGACCGAGTATTTCCGAAAGTTTATGGAACTGGCTCGGTTTATAGGAAACATTATGCCTGATGAGGAAGAAAAGGTTGACAAGTTTATGTCAGGTCTACATCTCCGTTTGCAAAAAGATATGTCAAACATGACCTACCCCTCTCTACAGGAGGCCTATGATAGGGCAGCAAACCTTTGGCGAATTCAGGAGATTCAAGACAACCTATTGGGAAAACGCAAGATGGAAGGAAACACGTGTAGGGGCAAACCGAACGACCAAGACAAGAGGTTTAAGCCAAACAACGCCGGAGGCAATCAGGGACAGTATCAAGGAAACCAGCAAAACCAAACTATTCAGCGAGTTTGCCGCTATTTCTGCAAAAGGTGTCAGAGGAATCATCCAGGAGTCGACTGTGCAGGGAATTTGGTCCATTGCAACAACTGTGGCAAGAGGGGACACCGAGCTTTTGGATGTCTATCGGCACCAGCTGTGAACCCATAAGTGAACCAAGGTGGCAACTATCAGGGGAATCGCCAGAAGTACGCGAACCAGCAACCGAGAACCCTGCAGATTGAATACGGGAACATGAACTATGGCAACTGCAACAACCAGAACAATGGGGGAAACGGCCATGGAAGGCAGCAGAACTACCACCAGGGGAACGCAGGACAATACGGAGGCCAGAACCGCAACAACAATGTCGGGGCTAACATGAGCAATGGAGCTGGTGTTGGAGGATCTGGAGCTCAGAATGCCAATGTGGGGAGGATTGCAGTCATGACCAAGACTGAGGCAGATGCCGCACAAGGAGTTGTCACGAGTACATTCCTTGTCCATGAGAACCCAGCTTTCGTATTGTTTGATTCTAGTGCATCATACTATTTTATATCATCATCATTTATTGAGCAATTGGGATTGAATAAGTCATCTAGCATATCCACCCCCGTAGCGACACTCACTTTCCATATAACAGTATGTGACACCATATTTGAAGAGGTAGAAGTGAAAATTCTAGCGTGTACCTTTCCTGCGGATTTGGTTAAGTTCAATCTTAGAGGCATAGATGTCATCCTAGGGATGGATTGGCTTAGTAAATATCGGGCCGTCATTGATTTTTATGATCAGAAGGTTCGGCTAAGAGGTCCCAATGGGGAGAAGATCTCCTATCGTGGAATCAAGAAGGAGCCCTACATTAGACTAGTGTCAGCAATGACCATAGTAAACCAAGTAAAGAAAGGTAGTTCTGCCTACTTGTGTTACATCCAGGATGTATCCAAGAAGGAGAACGTGTTGGAAGAGATACCAGTGTTTAGAGAATTTCATGACGTGTTCCCAGATGAAATTCCAGGAATGCCACATTAAGAGAATTGGAGTTCACTCTGGACTTAGCACCTGGAACCGCGCCTATCTCGAAAGCACCATACCGGATGGCGCCAGCAGAATTGAAGGAGCAGAAAGGACAATTACAAGAACTTCTGGAGAAGGGATACATACGAACAAGTGTTTCACCTTGGGGAGCACCAGTGCTTTTCATGAAAAAGAAAGATGGAAGCTTGAGGCTATGCATTGACTACCGTGATTTGAATAGTGCAACCATCAAGAACAAGTACCCTCTACCTCGGATTGACGATATGTTCGATCAATTACAAGGGGCTAGTTTCTTCTCGAATATTGATTTGAGATCAGGATACCATCAGCTTCGGGTTGCCGAGAAGGATATCCCGAAGACAGCCTTTCGAACAAGATACGGCCATTATGAATTCACTGTGATGCCTTTTGGTTTGACCAACGCACCTGAAGTGTTTATGGACTTGATGAATCGAGTCATGAGGCCATTTCTGGACATATTTGTAGTCGTCTTCATTGATGACATCCTTGTGTACTCAAAGAGCGAGGAGAACCACGAGGAACATCTCAGAGAAGTTTTGCAGACTCTGAGACAAGAACAGTTGTATTCTAAGATGTCCAAGTGCGAGTTTTGGCCGGATCGCGTTCCATTTCTGGGTCACATCATCTCAAAAGGAGGGAATATCAGTGGATCCAGGAAAGATTTCAGCAAACAAGGATTGGCCAACACCAAAGAACGTATCCGAGAGAAGGAGTTTCTTTGGCTTAAAAGGTTACTAAAGGCGTTTTGTGAAGGACTTCTTCAAAATTGCTAGGCCATTGACCGCGTTGACAAAGAAAGCAGTCAAGTACTAGTGGAGCGAAAGTTGTGAAGAGGCGTTCCACACCCTGAAGGAGAAATTAACTACAGCACTAGTATTGGCTCTTCCAAATGATTCAGGCGAGTTTGAGGTGTACAACGATGCATCAAAGAAGGGGCTAGGATGTGTACTCATGCAAGAGAGAAGGGTGATCGCCTATGCATCAAGGAAGCTGAAACTCCACGAGGAGAACTATGCTACTCACGACTTAAAGTTGGAACCTGTAGTCTTCGCCTTAAAATTATGGAGACATCACTTGTATGGAGCTGTTTGCAAGTTGTACATGGATCACCGCAGTCAAAAGTACATTTTCACGCAGAAGGAGCTAAAAAACAGGAAACGACGATGGCTAGAAGTCATCAAGGATTATGACTTGTGAATACAGTACCACGAAGGAAAGGTTAATGTTGTAGCTGATGCATTAAGCCGAAAATCAAGCCATACCATCAACACCATGCTGGTTTTTCCTGGATGGCTATGCCATAAGTTCGGAAAACTCGAAATTGAGGTAGTAGATCAAGGAGGAGTAAAGAACATGCTCGGAAGTATGACAACGGTACCAGACTTCTTTGAAGAGATAAGAAGCAACCAGGCAGGAGATGTGAAACTGGAACGGATCAAAAAGAAGATTGCATCAGAACAAGCCATAGGGTTCCAGATTCATGATGATGGAAGCATTCGCTACAAAGGAAGGTGGTGTGTTCCAAAAAAATGTGCAGAAACCAAGGAAAAGCTGATGCGTGAGGCGCACAACACACCCTGCTCAGTACACCCTGTAGGCGAAAAGCTCTACAAAGATTTGAAGAAGACATTTTGGTGGCCAAAAATGAAGAAGGAAGTAGCAGAATTCGTGGCTAGATGTTTGACATGCCAGACGGTGAAGTTTGAGCATAAGAGAATGGGAGGTCTAGTTCAACCATTGGACGTACCAGTTTGGAAGTGGGATTCCATTTCGATGGATTTTGTGACTGCTTTGCCGATGTCGAAGAATGGACTCAACCAGATTTGGGTGGTAGTAGACAGATTGACCAAGACAGCAAGGTTCATCCCGATGAAGGATACGTGGAACATGGAGCAGAGAGCTGACGCATATATCAAGAATATAGTGAGGTATCATGGGGTTCCAAGCTCGATCATTTCGGACCGGGACCCTGATTTCCTCTCTCATTTCTGGAAGGCGCTTCAGGATGCATTGGGGACCCAATTGAGATTCAGTACAGCTTTCCACCCAGCTACGGACGGACAGACAGAGAGGACGATTCAGACATTGGAAGACATGCTTAGGGCTTGCGTCATGGACTTCCAGGGATCATGGGTCAATAGACTGCCATTGGTAGAGTTCTCATAGAACAACAGCTATCACGCTAGCATTGGCATGGTACCACACGAGGCTTTGTATGGTAGAAAGTGTCGAACTCCCTTATGCTGGAGCGACATCAGCGAGACTTTGATTATTGGTCCACAGATTATCGAGGAGATGACAGATCAAATGAGGCTTATCCAACAACGAATGAAGGCAGCTCAAGACCGGCAAAAATCCTATGCAAACCAGAAGAGAAGACCGTTAGAATTTCAAGTGGGTGAAAAGGCGTTTCTCAAGGTTTCGCCAACCAAGGGAGTAACAAGATTCAATCAGAAGGGAAATCTGAGCTCGAAGTTTATTGGACCATACGACATTCTTGAGATAATTGGAAAAGTTGCATATCGACTAGATCTTCCTTCCAACTTGGGGCGAGTACACAACATCTTTCACGTTTCACAGCTGAAGAAGTATGTAGCTGACTCATCCCATGTATTGGACCCTAAACCAGTGGAACTAGATCCATCTTTGACATACGAGGAGCATCCAGTCAAGATCCTAGATACCAAGACGGGGGAAACGCATACCAAGAGCATTAAACCGGTAAAGGTCCTATGGACGAACCACCAAATAGAAGAGGCTACTTGGGAAGCCGAGGATGAGATGCGAAAGAAATATCCACACCTTTTTGATGAAGTAATTTGAGTTCGGGGGACGTCACTCTCCTAAGTGGGAGAGGATGTAACCCTTTGAATTTTCGTATCATAACTCATTACACCATCACATTAAGTATTATCACATCGCCTAAAGTATTAACACGGTTGCATAACATATAAGATTGCATAGCATGCTACATCAACTATTATATACTGGTTAGAGATAGAGGCATCGCACCCTCATTGAGTACTTAGTATAAACTTCGAGGACGAAGCTCTGTTTAAGGGGAGAAGGATATAATACCCCGATTAAAAATAAAAAGATAATTTAAATATTTCTAATAAGTTAGGGGGTCAAAATCGTAGTATTCAAAAGTTATAAAATAATTAAAATAAATAATGTGTGTGTAATTGTAACTTTAAGAAAGTTATAAAGTAGTTGGATAAAATTTTGGGACTTTAATTGTAGTTTTTGGAAGTTATAAGTGGTTAATTTAAAGAAATTGGAAGATAGTTGTAGTTTAGAGAAATTGAAAACTGAGTTAATTAAAAGTTGTGGGAGGCAATTGTGTTTTCGATAAATAGTTGAATGTATATACGTATAGTATAATTTTTTCAACCCGTATTTTATCAAACCCGACCCATAAAATGGTATAACTCAGTAAAATATACCGTATACTTATACGTACCCATATTTCTAGTTACAACCCGACCCAAAACCCGTATTTTATTTGTTTATTATTTTCTTTCTTTTCGACCCTCTCTCTCTCTCTCTCTCTCTCTCTCTCTCTCTCTCTCTCTCTCTCTCTCTGACAACTCCCCCTCCTCCCTCACATACCTCCTTCTCTTCCAAACTCTCCATGCCTACACCCCTACCTCCCTAATCCTCCAACACCCCAAAAACCACCATGATATCCCCTCAATTTCTTCTATAAATACCCCCTTTGTCTTCAATTCAACCACACCACCAACACTCCTCTTCTCCTCCTTCAACTCTTCATCACCATCTTCTTCCACTCCACCTTCGACACCACCACAACCACCATCACCATCACCATCACCATCCCCAACAACACCAGCACATACCTCACTCCCCCCTCTACTCTCTGTCCCTCTCGATACAACACCCACACCCCCATTGCCACCATCACCAACAACCACCACCATTACACCACCTCCACCTCCGGCAACACCACCATCACCACCAACCTCCCTCTGCCCCTTTCTTCCTCACAACCTATGTTCTCTCTATCTTTCTCACAAACCCAGCGGAAACAAAACCCCCAACACCACCATCGTCATTACCATCAACATCACTTCCGCCACCATCACTAGCACCACCATGACCTCCACCTCCTGCCCTTCCCTGCCCTCTCTCTCCCTCCCTTCAACCCATCTCCACCTCCCTGACTCTGTATCACTGCCCGAAACGATGCCAAGAGCAGTTGTCAGACCCCAGAGCTCGACCTGACGGGTGACACCCCCCCCCCTCCCCAACCGCCGCCTCCCTCTTCGTTTTGTCGAATCCAGCACCCAAGGACACTCCCCCACCCTCCTAGAAGTCCGATTAAGCTCCAGGAGGCAGGAAACAGCCACCCCAACCACCAGAAAGCCATAGTTTCCGTCGAGTTTTCCCGGTCAACTTCGGCGATTGATTTCTCCTTCATTCGGTAACCAAATCCTTTAAAATTTTGGCTTGAATCTGGTTAATCAGACCTAAATTAGAGTTTTATAACATCAAAATATTATGGGTATCCTTGAATTTAAAGATTCACGTTTGGATTTTTAGAAGAGGAAGAAGATGAAGAAGATGGGGTGATTTTGTCATACAACAAAAAGCTAGGGGTACTATATGTCAAGTCAGAAACTAGTTTTGTTAGTGGGAAGGTTACTAAGTGATATATTCATAACCTCTTGGGATCTAATAGTAGTTTACATAATTTGTTTTCTTTAATACACTAACTAATAGTATCATCCAATTAAAAATATGTATTTATAATTTCTTATATAACCTATATATATAAATAACCACTCTAAAAATGATTTGAGAATGAAGTACTTATGAGAATTTGGTTATGTTATTATAATCATACTCTTTTTTTATTTTCAAAAGTTAAGAACTAAAGTAGTGTAATTATTTTATGAATTAGGTTTTTAGCTACTAAGTAATGTATATAGTTGGTTTAAATAAAAATAAAACTACTCTAATGTAAGTGAAAGAATTATATTTTTATAACTTGAAAATTGATCACAATGAAATAACTATTAATTACTTTACGGGAGAGTTTATGAATTATATTGGTTTAATCATTTCCTAAGCATAGTGTTATTATACTCTTGGAATAAATATGCGGTTTGTTATACCAAAACTAACTAGATCGTTTTGTGAAATAAATAATTAGTAGATTTCCAAAATTTACAAATTTGATGAGGGACTTGTGGCAAATTATATGTTTAACAAACATGAGTTTTCTAGATAAAAATCATTTAATAATCATTTAGTCAATTATTGTAGATTGTCGTTCATTTACAGAAAATAAAATCACACTTCCTATAATTGGCTTAAGACTTATTTTAAATAATATAATAAGGGTTTTGGGGATTGTTCTGAAATTAGAATATGGAGTCCATTTAATAATTAGGACATCCATCACATATTTGCATTGCTTGTGCTAGTTGAAATTTGAATTAATTAGGAATTGTAATTTGTAGGCGTGTTGTTCGTAGACGAATGCTACGTCTATCCGTAGGGACTGTCTCGTGATATTTTTTGTTGCTACGAGAGGTGAGTAAATATGCCAGGCTTAGAGCCCTACCTTCATTCGTGTCGTAAATGTGATTTTATTACATCATGTCTAAAAATTAACAATTCTTTTTGTGTCGTACTTGAAAACTTGCTTACTTATCTACGAATGATTTTGAACTCTCACATGAAATTTATAACGCGTAACACGTAAAGTGGAAGAGTTGTGCGGCGGAACATCTATTTGGATACTTGGATACTTATATGGTTAACTCGGCCGCACTTTGCCCCGGGTCGCTCCTTGTACTCACTAATTCTGGGCGCAAGAACCCTTTAGGGGGGTTCGACACTTAAGGTCTTGGTAGCTTGGTTTATGGGATATTATGTTATGAGATATGTTGGTTCTTCTCCGCTACAATAAATTTTTGAAATATGGATAATAAAGTAAATATATGATTTTGGACTTCCCCGAATTGGGGCAACGTTATGGATTGGGAATTTCACCATGGATACATGCCTACGATTTGAGGATACGATTCCTGAAAATAAAATATGAAATAAAGAGATGTAAATTGTATTTTCTTTTCATACACGAGAACATATTCGTTGCTTGTTCGATATTATCCTTGTTTAATAAATGAAAATGCCTCTTGTCTGTGTTACGTGTTTGGGTGTTTGCTTACTCAGCATTTCTTGCTGACTTTGGAAAAACTGCGGTATTCTTTCATTCCCCCGCAGGTCTAGGCGAAGGGAGCTCGACGTAAGGGGATTCGCGGACGCATGTAATGTATGGTAGTATTATTAATAAGTCAAACTCTTAGTCTAATCTCGCATTGTGTAATAGTATGTAAGAAATCACGTTGGAGACAAATTCTAAGCTTGTAATATATAATTATCAGATGTGTTTTTCTTGATTTCAGCCGCATCATTTTGAGTAGCACGCTCCTAGGCTCTCAGGTCCGGATTGGAGAGCTCGGGAATCAAGGAGTGTTACATAGTATCCTTTAGGCGGAGAATAGGCCCCTTGGTGGCTGAACTTGGCAAAAAATCACTGTGTTCATTTCTTTACAAGTTCTGCATTTCATTCTGCACAATATAAAGAAGCTCCAAAGTTTTGGAGGATTTCCTGCTTCAAAGATTTGAAGCTCCATACTGCTTCTAACTGTTTCAGACCTTTCCTATACTTATCCAAAGCTTTAAGATACCATCATTACTCTGTGTTAAAGTTTCAAATATTCAATTTTAAAAAAAGTTGACATACTCTATTTAACCACCTCCCCCCCCCCCCTCCACTTTCTAAAGTATATTGATCATGTTTTATATCTGCAATACACACTTTCAAAAAAAAATTAACATTTTAGGACAGTAAAATGTGTCTGTGAGTCATAAACAAAGAGATAACTTTAGGGTGCTGATAATTACAGCACCAAATACTATAGTTACAGCACAAATAATTAGGAATGCCCATAATACCCTTGAGTACACATCATTAAAGTTCCACAGTGAGTAATGTTTACTCTCTTTCATCTGTTGGAGCTTTCTCATCAATCGGTGATAAAAACCCGTTCACCTGAAACTGTCATCACTCCGATCCACCTCCTCTCTGCCCCGTTTCATCTCCTCTTCCCAACCCATTCTCTTTTCCTCCATTAAACCATAACCAATCCCCTGTTTTACAAACACACCCACCATCAGCAAAACTCCATTAACGCCGCTCCATACATCATTACATCCGACGGAAATCACCCCCTCACTGCCCGTTACCGCCGCCGTTCTCCATCTCTTTCTCTCTCTGTTTCGCACCCCCACCTGGACCGAAGCCAAGGCGACCGAGGCAAACCGACCGCTTCGCCGCCGCATTTTCGCGATCCGTCGCCACTTTGTATTGGGGTAAAATCAACTGTTCCCCGTCAGATATTACAGTTGAAATTGACATAGCAGAGACCTAAGTCGATCCACAAATTAACCAAATTCGGAATTGAAATCCAACATACAAATTAGAGGAGGCGGAAAACACCCTCCCTCCCTCCGATCAGATCGAAAATCCTTTAATTGCCGCTTTTCTCTGTTTATACCTTGACGAATCCAAGCAGTTACTCTGCTTCGATCGAAACCCAAAAACGCACCAAAATTGATTTCTGTTCCGATTCAGAACAAAACCCAAACCCAGGTTTCAGTCGAAAATCCTCAAATACGCCTCTGTATGTCTCTTTATTTACCTCGACGAACTTAAACCGATTACCATGTGCTCGATCGAAACCAGAAACAATTGAAACCTAGAAAAAATCTGATTCGATTTCTCTACTTAAACCCATGTCGCAACTGTCGTCCTGTCCGATTCGCTTTCGCTACTTCAACCCATAAATTGTTATCGATTTGGGTCTCTGCTATGTCAATTTCAAGCTTCTGTGGTAACCCATCATCTATTCCGATATTCAAAAAAAATAAAATAAAAAAAAATAAAGATCTCTAATAGTCAGTCCTGTTGCGATCAGGCAGCCCTCTTTCCGGCGTCTCATCTGGAATTCCTTTCACGTTGAGGTGTACAGTGATGCATCAAAGAAGGGGCTAGGATGTGTACTCATGCAAGAGAGAAGGGTGATCGCCTATGCATCAAGGAAGCTGAAACTCCACGAGGAGAACTATGCTACTCACGACTTAAAGTTGGAACTTGTAGTCTTCGCCTTAAAATTATGGAGACATCACTTGTATGGAGCTGTTTGCAAGTTGTACACGGATCACCGCAGTCAAAAGTACATTTTCACGCAGAAGGAGCTAAAAAACAAGAAACGACGATGGCTAGAAGTCATCAAGGATTATGACTTGTGAATACAGTACCACGAAGGAAAGGTTAATGTTGTAGCTGATGCATTAAGCCGAAAATCAAGCCATACCATCAACACCATGCTGGTTTTTCCTGGATGGCTATGCCATAAGTTCGGAAAACTCGAAATTGAGGTAGTAGATCAAGGAGGAGTAAAAAACCTGCTCGGAAGTATGACAGCGGTACCAGACTTCTTTGAAGAGATAAGAAGCAACCAGGCAGGAGATGTGAAACTGGAACGGATCAAAAAGAAGATTGCATCAGGACAAGCCATAGGGTTCCAGATTCATGATGATGGAAGCATTCGCTACAAAGGAAGGTGGTGTGTTCCCCAAAAATGTGCAGAAACCAAGGAAAAGATGATGCGTGAGGCACACAACACACCCTGCTCAGTACACCCTGGAGGCGACAAGCTCTACAAAGATTTGAAGAAGACATTTTGGTGCCAAACATGAAGAAGGAAGTAGCAGAATTCGTGGCTAGATGTTTGACATGCCAGACGGTGAAGTTTGAGCATAAGAGAATGGGAGGTCTAGTTCAACCATTGGACGTACCAGTTTGGAAGTGGGATTCCATTTCGATGGATTTTGTGACTGCTTTGCCGATGTCGAAGAATGGACTCAACCAGATTTGGGTGGTAGTAGACAGATTGACCAAGACAGCAAGGTTCATCCCGATGAAGGATACGTGGAACATGGAGCAGAGAGATGACGCATATATCAAGAATATAGTGAGGTATCATGGGGTTCCAAGCTCGATCATTTCGGACCGGGACCCTAATTTCCTCTCTCATTTCTGGAAGGCGCTTCAGGATGCATTGGGGACCCAATTGAGATTCAGTACAGCTTTCCACCCAGCTACGGACGGACAGACAGAGAGGACGATTCAGACATTGGAAGACATGCTTAGGGCTTGCGTCATGGACTTCCAGGGATCATGGGTCAATAGACTGCCATTGGTAGAGTTCTCATAGAACAACAGCTATCACGCTAGCATTGGCATGGTACCACACGAGGCTTTGTATGGGAGAAAGTGTCGAACTCCCTTATGCTGGTGCGACATCAGCGAGACTTTGATTATTGGTCCACAGATTATCGAGGAGATGACAGATGAAATGAGGCTTATCCAACAACGAATGAAGGCAGCTCAAGACCGGCAAAAATCCTATGCAGACCAGAAGAGAAGACCGTTAGAATTTCAAGTGGGTGAAAAGGCGTTTCTCAAGGTTTCGCCAACCAAGGGAGTAACAAGATTCAATCAGAAGGGAAATCTGAGCTCGAAGTTTATTGGACCATACGACATTCTTGAGATAATTGGAAAAGTTGCATATCGACTAGATCTTCCTTCCAACTTGGGGCGAGTACACAACGTCTTTCACGTTTCACAGCTGAAGAAGTATGTAGCTGACTCATCCCATGTATTGGACCCTAAACCAGGGAACTAGATCCATCTTTGACATACGAGGAGCATCCAGTCAAGATCCTAGATACCAAGACGGGGGAAACGCGTACCAAGAGCATTAAACCGGTAAAGGTCCTATGGACGAACCACCAAATAGAAGAGGCTACTTGGGAAGCCGAGGATGAGATGCGAAAGAAATATCCACACCTTTTTGATGAAGTAATTTGAGTTCGGGGGACGTCACTCTCCTAAGTGGGAGAGGATGTAACCCTTTGAATTTTCGTATCATAACTCATTACACCATCACATTAAGTATTAGCACATCGCCTAAAGTATTAACACGGTTGCATAACATATAAGATTGCATAGCATGCTACATCAACTATTATATACTGGTTAGAGATAGAGGCGTCGCACCCTCATTGAGTACTTCGTATAAACTTCGAGGACGAAGCTCTATTTAAGGGGAGAAGGATGTAATACCCCGATTAAAAATAAAAAGATAATTTAAATATTTCTAATAAGTTAGGGGGTCAAAATCGTAGTATTTAAAAGTTATAAAATAATTAAAATAAATAATGTGTGTGTAATTGTAACTTTAAGAAAGTTATAAAGTAGTTGGATAAAATTTTGGGACTTTAATTGTAGTTTTTGGAAGTTATAAGTGGTTAATTTAAAGAAATTGGAAGATAGTTGTAGTTTAGAGAAATTGAAAACTGAGTTAATTAAAAGTTGTGGGAGGCAATTGTGTTTTAGATAAATAGTTGAATGTATATACGTATAGTATAATTTTTTCAACCCGTATTTTATCAAACCCGACCCATAAAATGGTATAACTCAGTAAAATATACCGTATACTTATACGTACCCATATTGCTAGTTACAACCCGACCCAAAACCCGTATTTTATTTGTTTATTATTTTCTTTCTTTTCGACCTCTCTCTCTCTCTCTCTCTCTCTCTCTCTCTCTCTCTCTCTCTCTCTCTCTGACAACTCCCCCTCCTCCCTCACATAACTCCTTCTCTTCCAAACTCTCCATGCCTACACCCCTACCTCCCTAATCCTCCAACACCCCCAAAAACCACCATGATATCCCCTCAATTTGTTCTATAAATACACCCTTTGTCTTCAATTCAACCACACCACCAACACTCCTCTTCTCCTCCTTCAACTCTTCATCACCATCTTCTTCCACTCCACCTTCGACACCACCACAACCACCATCACCATCACCATCCCCAACAACACCAGCACATACCTCACTCCCCCCTCTACTCTCTCTCCCTCTCGGTACAACACCCACACCCCCATTGCCACCATCACCAACAACCACCACCATTACACCACCTCCACCTCCGGCAACACCACCATCACCACCAACCTCCCTCTGCCCCTTTCTTCCTCACAACCTATGTTCTCTCTATCTTTCTCACAAACCCAGCGGAAACAAAACCCCCAACACCACCATCGTCATTACCATCAACATCACCACCATCACTTCCGCCACCATCACTAGCACCACCATGACCTCCACCTCCTGCCCTTCCCTGCCCTCTCTCTCCCTCCCTTCAACCCATCTCCACCTCCCTGACTCTGTATCACCGCCCGAAACGATGCCAAGAGCAGTTGTCAGACCCCAGAGCTCGACCTGACGGGTGACACCCCCCCCTCCCCAACCGCCGCCTCCCTCTTCGTTTTGTCGAATCCAGCACCCAGGGACACTCCCCCACCCTCCTAGAAGTCCGATTAAGCTCCAGGAGGCAAGAAACAGCCACCCCAACCACCAGAAAGCCATATTTTCCGGCGAGTTTTCCCGGTCAACTTCGGCGATTGATTTCTCCTTCATTCGGTAACCAAATCCTTTAAAATGTTGGCTTGAATCTGGTTAATCAGACCTAAATTAGAGTTTTATAACATCAAAATATTATGGGTATCCTTGAATTTAAAGATTCACGTTTGAATTTTTAGAAGAGGAAGAAGATGAAGAAGATGGGGTGATTTTGTCATAAAACAAAAAGCTAGGGGTGCTATATGTCAAGTCAGAAACTAGTTTTGTTAGTGGGAGGGTTACTAAGTGATATATTCATAACCTCTTGGGATCTAATAGTAGTTTACATAATCTGTTTTCTTTAATACACTAACTAATAGTATCATCCAATTAAAAATATGTATTTATAATTTCTTATATAACCTATATATATAAATAACCACTCTAAAATGATTTGAGAATGAAGTACTTATGAGAATTTGGTTATGTTATTATAATCACACTCTTTTTTTATTTTCAAAAGTTAAGAACTAAAGTATGTGTAATTATTTTGTGAATTAGGTTTTTAGCTACTAAGTAATATATATAGTTGGTTTAAATAAAAATAAAACTACTCTAATATAAGTGAAAAAATTATATTTTTATAACTTGAAAATTGATCACAATGAAATAACTATTAATTACTTTACGGGAGAGTTTATGAATTATATTGTTTTAATCATTTCCTAAGCATAGTGTTATTATACTCTTGGAATAAATATGCGGTTTGTTATACCAAAACTAACTAGATCGTTTTGTGAAATAAATAATTCGTAGATTTCCAAAATTTACAAATTTGATAAGGGACTTGTGGCAAATTATATGTTTAACAAACATGAGTTTTCTAGATAAAAATCATTTAATAATCATTTAGTCAAATATTGTAGATTGTCGTTCATTTACAAAAAATAAAAGCACACTTCCTATAATTAGCTTAAGACTTATTTTAAATAAAATAATAAGGGTTTTGGGGATTGTTCTGAAATTAGAATATGGAGTCCATTTAATAATTAGGACATCCATCACTTATTTGCATTGCTTGTGCTAGTTGAAATTTGAATTAATTAGGAATTATAATTTGTAGGCGTGTTGTTCGTAGACGAATGCTACGTCTATCCGTAGGGACTGTCTCGTGATATTTTTTGTTGCTACGAGAGGTGAGTAAATATGCCAGGCTTAGAGCCCTACCTTCATTCGTGTCGTAAATGTGATTTTATTACATCATGTCTAAAAATTAACAATTCTTTTTGTGTCGTACTTGAAAGCTTGCTTACTTATCTACGAATGATTTTGAACTCTCACATGAAATTTATAACGTGTAACACGTAAAGTGGAAGAGTTGTGCGGCGGAACATCTATTTGGATACTTGGATACTTACATGGTTAACTCGGCCGCACTTTGCCCCGGGTCGCTCCTTGTACTCACTACTTCTGGGCGCAAGAACCCTTTAGGGGGGTGCGACACTTAAGGTCTTGGTAGCTTGGTTTATGGGATATTATGTTATGAGATATGTTGGTTCTTCCCTGCTACAACGAAATAATAAATTTTTGAAATATGGATAATAAAGTAAATATAAGATTTTGAACTACCCCTAATTGGGGCAACGTTATGGATTGGAAAATTCACCTTGGATACATGTCTACGATTTGAGGATACGATTCTGAAAATAAAAGATGAAATAAAGAGATGTAAATTGTATTTTCTTTTCATACACGAGAACATATTAGTTGCTTCTTCGATATGATCCTTGTTTAATAAATGAAAATGCCTCTTGTCCGTGTTCCGTGTTTGGGTGTTTGCTTACTCAGCATTTCTTGCTGACTTTGGAAAAATTGCGGTCTTGTTTCATTCCCCCGCAGGTCTACGCGAAGAGAGCTCGGCGTAAGGGGATTCGCGGACACATATAGCTCATGGTAGTATTATTAATAAGTCAAACTCTTAGTCTAATCTCGCATTGTGTTATAGTATGTAAGAAATCATGTTTGAGACAAATTCTAAGTTTGTAATATATAATTATTGGATGTGTTTTTCTTGATTTCAGCCGCTTCATTTTGAGTAGCACGCTCCTAGGCTCTCCGGTCCGGATTGGAGATCTCGGGAATCAAGGAGTGTTACATAGTATCCCTTAGGCGGAGAATAGGCCCCTTGGTGGCTGAACTTGGCAAAAAATCACTGTGTTCGTTTCTTTACAAGTTCTGCATTTCATTCTGCACAATATAAAGAAGCTCCAAAGTTTTGGAGGATTTCCTGCTCCAAAGATTTGAAGCTCCATACTGCTTCTAACTGTTTCAGACCTTTCCTATACTTATCCAAAGCTTTAAGATATCATCATTACTCTGTGTTAAAGTTTCAAAAATTCAATTTTATAAAAAGTTGACATACTCTATTCAACCACCTCCCCCCCCCCCCCCTCCACTTTCTAAAGTATATTGATCATGTTTTATATCTGCAATACACACTTTCAAAAAAAAATTAACATTTTAGGACAATAAAATGTGTCTGTGAGTCATAAACAAAGAGATAACTTTAGGGTGCTGATAATTACAGCACAAAATACTATAGTTACAGCACAAATAATTAGGAAAGCCCATAATACCCTTGAGTACACATCATTAAAGTTCCACAGTGAGTAATGTTTACTCTCTTTCATCTGTTGGAGCTTTTCTCATCAATCGGTTATAAAAACCCGTTCACCTGAAACCGTCATCACTCCGATCCACCTCCTCCTTGCCCCCGTTTCATCTCCTCTTCCCAACCCATTCTCTTTTCCTCCATTAAACCATAACCAATCCCCTGTTTTACAAAAACAACCCCCCATCAGCAAAACTCCATTAACGCCGCTCCATACATCATTACATCCGACGGAAATCACCCCCTCACTGCCCGTTACCGCCGCCGTTCTCCATCTCTTTCTCTCTCTGTTTCGCACCCCCACCTGGACCGAAGCCAAGGCGACCGAGGCAAACCGACCGCTTCGCCGCCGCATTTTCGCGATCCGTCGCCACTCTGTATTGGGGTAAAATCAACTGTTCCCCGTCAGAAATTACAGTTGAAATTGACATAGCTGAGACCTAAGTCGATCCACAAATTAACCAAATTCGGAATTGAAATCCAACATACAAATTAGAGGAGGCGGAAAACACCCTCCCTCCCTCCGATCAGATCGAAAATCCTTTAATTGCCCCTTTTCTCTGTTTATACCTTGACGAATCCAAGCAGTTACTCTGCTTCGATCGAAACCCAAAAACGCACCAAAATTGATTTCAGTTCCGATTCAGAACAAAACCCAAACCCAGGTTTCAGTCGGAAATCCTCAAATACACCTCTGTATGTCTCTTTATTTACCTCGACGAACTTAAACCGATTACCATGTGCTCGATCGAAACCAGAAACAATTGAAACCTAGAAAAAATCCGATTCGATTTCTCTACTTAAAGCCATGTCGCAACTGTCGTCCTGTCCGATTCGCTTTCGCTACTTCAACCCATAAAATGTTATCGATTTGGGTCTCTGCTATGTCAATTTCAAACTTCTGTGGTAACCCATCATCTATTCCGATATTCAAAAAAAATAAAATAAAAAAAATTAAAGATCTCTAATAGTCAGTCCTGTTGCGATCAGGCAGCCCTCTTTCCGGCGTCTCATCTGGAATTCCTTTCACGTTGAAGTGTTGTTAGTTGTGGTGAGAGAGAAGATAAAACAGATGAGGGGTAATATAGTCTTTATGGATTTTATTGTTCTGTAACTAGTTTTTGTAGTGCTGTAATTATCAGCACCCTAACTTTATCAAATCTTTGCTATTCTATAGTCTCTCAACCCTAAAGGGGCCCAAGTAACATGCTCTGATGTATCATACAATGACCCGCAACATGGTTACTTGTAAGCCCAAGGCTACGGGGACGCGGCCCATGCCAAGTTTCACACAGTTCCGTCCCATGCGACCCTCTCTTTGAATGAATGGAAATTTTCTTTTTGATTAAAAAAAAAAAAAAAAAAAAAAAAAAAAAAGAAAGAAACAACCTTCTCATCACCACTAACTATATATCCATCTATAACAACTGAGAGCTCGAATTCACATTGCACAAACTACTGGACTAATTAAATGCATAGAGATTAAGGTAGTATATAAGACAATAAGAACAATCAATCAGCCATAAGAAACTATAGGGAATAATTGGTCATGCTTAAGAGCTCAGGGGATGCTAACGGTATTGTCCAAACTATAGGGATTAATTTGCTATGCTAAAAAATCAAGGGGAAGCTTCTGTAATTTATCATAAAGATGCCAGATTTTGAACGGCTTACCTTACAAGTAGCAGATCGGACAAAAACGGTCCACTCGTTTTTCAAACACGTGGACGGTAAACCATCTTCCCCGCGCTAACCGCTCCCTCTCATTTGCCGCACCATATAAATACCCCAAACTATTCCTCTTCAAAAACTTAACCACCCTCATTTCTTCTTCCCCAAATCATCTCAACCATGGCGAGACCAGAGTTTACCTTCACCGTTCTCTTCCTCATCGTCGCCGCCGCCACCACCACTACCGCCCGCAACATCATGGATGTCAAAAGACTCAAAGCCGAATTATCCCTCCACGATCTAACCCAACCCGACCCCAAACCGACTCTCCTCCTCCCCAGCGAGGCCTTCGAAACAATATCAAACACGGTCGTCGAAATCGATCCCGAAACCGACGAACCGAACGATTTCCAGGACGATCTGCCGTTAATCGAGTCGAAGCACGACGTTCCGGCCCGCCCCTTCACCACCAACACCGTCGTGTTCCAACCGGTGAACCGTCACTTCCCGAGGAAGCGGTCCTACCGATTCCGATTCCCTAGCAGCGGATGTCATCATGAGGAGGAGACAAAGAAATCGACGAATCCGTCGGTTAAGAACCAAGTGCCCGTGATGGGGCACGGGACCGATATCATGTTCGGCGACGACATGATTTTGCCTAGCGAGGCGAATAAGGAGCCAGTTCGGGACGCGATGAAGCATCAGATCTTACCGGGACGGGTGGTGAAAGTGAAGAGCCACCGTCACGGTCGCCACAACCGCGGCCGAGAGATGAGGAGGTTTCCGTTCACCAAGCACGGCCAGGATGTGTTTATGAAGCAGAGGAAGGACAAGGGAGAGGAGGGCAGAAATGGGAATGGGTTCGTGAAGCGCATCCGGAAATTCCTCGTCGAACATTTTTGAATATTATTCACGAGATACGTATGAACGCCCTCTATACTCTCCTGATGAATACCTACTACTCTATACCACTATGTGATAGTCTGATAGATGGTGCATTGTTGCATGCAATCTGATACTTTTTTGTTGTTTTTACTAGTACTGTAGGTTTTGAAACCATGTCAGTGCCACACCTCAATGGAGGAGTTGATGGCTATGCTTTTGTAAATAATTTTGCATCCTTATGAGATGGAGAAATACTACTATGCACAGATATAGATATATATGTTCTTTGGGTTGTCATTAATGGAGAAGTTCTTATTTTGTTTATATGAGGAACATTAGTAATGTGAATGATAAACATCTACTACCTCTATTTCTATAGGATTTCTCATTTCACTTTTTGCCACTATTCGGTCATTTGATTAGCAAAGCAATACAATTTTTTTGTAATTTTGATACTCTAGAACACTATGTAAAAATTATCAAAAAATTGAATCTTTTTGCTATTCATTGACATGAAAACGAGTAAGGAGAATTTTTTGTTTGCTCTAGAGCAAATGACGTGGTATTGCTCTAACCATACAGCACATAATACATTTTTTTTTTTTGAGAAATTAGGAGTAAAAGAATGACTGATAGACAAAAAAATGAATTTTTTACATGTACCGACGTGTCATATGATGTATTGATTAAAACACCATGTCAAATTTGCTTTTAGAGCACCCAATAATTACTCAGTAATAAGGGTCAACTCAGAAGATTCCATAGAAACGGAGGTAGTATAATTACAATAAAAAAATCTAGAATAAAGTCGAACTCCACCCATAACTTCCAACTCGCCGGCTGAGCCTCAACCAACCAACTTGGCGGCAAAAGCCACCATTGCACTCAGAAGCTCTTTGCCAGCTGTCCAAGGGCACACAAGAAATCTATTAGACCGAGTGAACATCATAAGAAACACCCATGCCACCCGGTTAAATTGCTAGTTCAGATTGGTGGGTTTTATGCTTTTGGTTTGGTGCAATCCTACGGAGATCAGCAAAGGTATCTCAAGTCTCTACCTTCTTTCATGGTTTGTTCACTTTAATCCGATGAAGCCAAATCCCAGGAAACACTATCAAGTCTTGTCCTTCTCGAAGAAGCCAAAACACGGAACGTTTAAGCTAGTGTTTGGGACCAAGAATTCATGGATATGAAAATGCAAGTAAATGAAAAAGAATTAATAAGAATATTTAATTTCCTTGTAGGTGGCTAGGTGCATTCCGAAGCTCGAATTGTCCCAATCCTTTCACCTTGCACATAAAAGCCACAATTAGAAAAGATGTCCACATCAAGGTAAGCTCAGGACTTAAAGTTTGTATACGGCAAGTGAAAGGGAACCAAAAAGAATACAAGGATTTTTCATGTACTGAGCGATACGAACAAAACACTTCATCTATTTAGAAGTTCTATAAGGAATGGAAAGGAGATTGCTAAACTTCAGCTTCTTTTGGCATAGCAAATATAATGTTCTAAAGCGTAGGGATATTTCTTCATTCCATGATTAGATAATAGGAATTTTATAGGGACACTATTAGAGTTGTAGCCAAGTTTATGAAATCAATAAACAAATACTACTACTAAGCAAGAACAAACCTTATCGTAATTGTCTTTTTAAGGAAACAAAAACAAGCTCAAACAGGAACGGAACATCCACCAGTTTCACGGGTAGAGGTGAGCTCAGAACATGGCCAAGGGCTGACCTCAACCGCGCCACCGCTAACGTCAGAGCACTGCCACGGACTCGTCTTTGACGTTCCGCTACGAAGGTTAATATTAGAGAGACAGATCCCAGTGAAAGGTGAGTCCTTCAATCCGTGAATCACACCTGGTTGCTGGACCAACTCCCCCCATATTTTATCAAATCTCACGTCTTTCATCACCGGGAGAGCGTTAGGGTTGAATTTCTCGTCGGGGTGGTCCCCGACGTCGCCGGCGATCTTTATCCCCTTCCTCGCCTTCTCCATGTACACATTGGACACTGTAATGTTTCTTATGACACCTCCTCTTCCGATGTTGGTCTTCAAATGGATGCCGATGCCCACGTTGTAAAGTGTGATGTGCTCAACCAGTATGTTTTCTACGCCGCCAGATGTTTCACTACCAATTGCAATTCCAGCGAATGGGGTTGATCCTGTTACTCGCCGGATTGTGATGTCCTTGCTGGGTCGACCATAAGCAATTCCATACTCGTCCCAGCCGCTTTTCACAGCCACAAGATCATCGCCGGTAGAAATGTAAGAGTCCTCAATGCAGACATGGGAGCTTGAATCTGTCAGTGTGCAACAGGTAAAAACATTGTTAGTACCGTATTCCATTAAAAACTAAGCCAAACAGCAACATGTAATGTATCTGCTGTTTGCTACTTTCTGCGGCAGGCTGTTTTACAATGTCATCTAGGGCAATCCCAAAGGTGAATCCACTAGAACAGAATTACTAGAACAGAATTACCCTGACTACTAGAACAGAATTAACCTGACTAAAGCAGATTTATTCATTACATTTAGATCATTAAGGCTATATGTTACATAGAGAGATCGGATTGTTCTGCTTGGTGGAACTGGAACAGTGTTTCTGATGCCCAACAGAATTCAGTCTTAAAGGGGTAGGGTTCTTTGAATGTCTTGGTAGGAATAACATCATTTTTCATGTATAAGAAAACTATAGACGGCCTAATTCCTACAATACTTTCAAGTTAAAACTCGAATATGCAATTAATAAACTTGAATAATGCAACCAATCTTTGCAGGTAAGATTTGATTCCCCTTCCTACAAAAATCTTTGAAGTGGAAGACTATGTTGGATGATTGGATCGCTAAGGCGTGATTCAATTTTAATCGCTACGGGTACAACACGAGTGACTAGTAATGAAATAAGGAGAGCTCTTTGCATTACCATGAGATGCATCTCTTTTCGGCGTTGCTCTCATATAATTGTTATATTTTACACTACCCTACAGAATCCATTCTCTAATTCCATTGCATTTTCCTATCACTCTTCCCTGTGAAATCGTAACACAAACTCCACAACGTGGGCTAATGTAAAGAAACATAAAATCCACTGAGCCAATTAATATCAGCTTCCCATATTTATTATAAGGGTAAAAGACACTGACCACCCCTACTTTAGGATTAAATCCACCCCGCTACCCTGTGTTTTGGAAAAAGACACTTTGCACCTTTTTTGGATGGAGATTAACGGTGGACTAACGGTACGGGAGAAAAGACAATTTTACTCCTGAAATGTGATAAAATTGCCTCCTATATATTACCTTCATCTCTCACTCCTACATTTCTAACCCTAATCCTTCTCTCTCTTACCCTATTTCTCTCTTCCCCTCAAAAGCCATTTTTTCACTCTTCCCCTTCTTCTACTTTATTTCTTTCTTCTCCTCAATCTCTCTGTCGAGGTGAAGCGCAGAGGTGGTCTAACCACACCTCCTATCCTCTCCTCCCCCCCCCCCCCCCCTCCTCCTCCTTCAACACCCAACCAAGAAGGTGGTCTTAGAGGATGACGAAGCAACCTTGGCAGTGGCGAGGACGACGGATCTCAAGGTCCCGTGTTGTTATCCCACGGACCTGACACCGGATCTGTAGAAGTCCTCGACGGATCTGAGGAGGAAGACGACGAAGCGGTGGCGAGGTGGCGCTGCTGCTGGTGTCGAATTCCAATCTGTTTTACCAGCGTTCAGGTGAATTCCGATCTGGTTCTGGGCTTTGATTCCGGTGGCTCCTGCTGGTGCTTCTTCTGCTGGTGCCGAGATGGAACAGAGGGAGAGTGAGAGGAGGTGGTGGTTGCGGTGATGGTGGCGTTGTAATTTAATTGCAGGTGGCAGTGATGGTTTAATGGAGTTCAGTGGTGGTAATGGTGATAGTTGGGGATGTTTCTCAGAGGGTGATTTCTGCAGTTGACCCTCTCTGCAGATAGGTGGTTGACCCTCTCTGCAGTTGCTTTGGAGCCGGTTATTTCTGAACTTTTAATCAACTACCCTCATCTCTGTGTTGCAAAGACACAAGCCTACATATAGATACTTGGTCTGTTTCTACGGTGATTTCTGGTAGTGAGTAGTACTAGTTAAAACCAAAACCTTGATAAATGAATAATCTTGGGGTTGGAAAAAAGAATAATTTGGCAAAGTTATTAGTTTGTCAAACATGCATTTATCAAGGTTTTACTGTATAAATGCAATACATGGTTTGAAGGACAGAAATCATTGCATGTCACAAGCATGTTTGCAGCGTTTAACAATTCATGGGGATGTATTCTAGATGGTTCAGTTGTATCAAATCTTAGGACTAATTTTACAGTTGTTTATGGTGATTCCTGGAGTTCCATGTTTCAACTACGATTCAAAAGTGGAAATTGGTGTTGTTGATATTTGTTTGATGGTGATGTTCTTGGTGTTCTTGATGATAAATTGTCAAAAAAAATACATGGGGGTAATATGGTCCGAAAAATTTAATCACCCACTTTTTTAACGGAACATGACAGAAGGGTGCTGAGTGTCCACGGAATATTCCGTTAAATGGGTGCGGAGTGTCTTTTTCCAAAATACAGGGTAGCGGGATGGATTTAATCCTAAAGTCAGGGGTGGTCAGTTTCTTCTACCCTTACTATAAATGCAGACTTTCTCTATCAGATATTACAACTCCACATTCCCATTCTTGGGAAGATGATTGGTTAAAGATTCCAAGCATGAAGTTTCCAAGTTTAACCACAGAACTGCAGAATTACCCCTATGTCATATTACATGCAAATTATAATTCAAATAGAAACTAGAAAGAGACTTAAGTAGAATGCATGGTTCGATATATTATACCTGGATCAATCCCATCAGTATTTGGAGAGTCGGGTGGAGCCAATATGGTCACGTACCGAATAACGACATTGCTGTTAAGAAGCAGCAGTCAGAATTAATAACAGTTGTTTCTCACAATTAGTATCCACAATTCCATATAGATTACAGCGGGATATATGCAGCCTCACTGGCACTTAGGTATGGATACTTCATTGGTTTATTTGCAGAACCAGTCCCAAAAGCATATGATTTCTGAAAAATATAAGGAACACATAACAATACAAGAAACCTCTGGGGCCTAGTACAACTCAACATAGCCCAGGTTGAAAGGTTCATTATGATACCCAAAACTGAGTACTAAAACTAAACAAAAATCCGTTCCTAGCATGCATACACGATGCAAAACATACACTGTCACCACAACAGAAGTCATTATACCAAGTACGAACAGTGAGAATGGACTACAATCTGAATAACCAACACTGCAAGAGGTCTCTCATTTGAGAAATACACATTAGGGTTTCAGGAGATTCTCTAGAGAAACCTGAAAATGTGAATATAGCTGTAATTCTGTGGGAACCATCCTGCTAGATTGTTCTGCCTGGGTGGGTGGGTAGGTATGTAGGGTAGGGTGAGCTGGCAGTCATACAGTTGCCAAGTTGTCCCCTTACGACTAAGTACAATGTTAGTTATCCCAACGCTATAAGAGCAAGCAAGTGTAGGGTGCTTACTTTATCTATGATTGGCCCGTAACCATATGTTTAATCTTTTGACAAGTGTCCTAATTCATGCTGCAGCGTCAATCGTCAATATTTTTCATATCCTACCTATTTCATCCGTGTATTAGTATAAACTGGACATGGCGCAGTATACCTAAATTCACTGCTTGGTTTTTCAGTAGCTTAGTGATAAGCCCATAATATATATGTATCATGAATATTGTGGAAGCAATAAACAAGTATGCAATTGCTCAGATGACATTAGGAGACACCCACAAAATTTATAATAGCATGAATGACTGAATATGTAACCAATTTTTACCTGCAGTAGACAGGGTGTATGTTCCAAAAGGGGGAGTTCTTGAAGACAACATTGGAAATTATAATACCCCTGGAGTTTACCAATTCAATAAGATTTGGTCGAGTGTATTGCAGAGTTCTCTGCCTCCACATGTTCCACCAAACATCTCCCTGGCCATCAATTGTTCCATTCTCACCTAAAAGAGAATCACACTGTTATAAGTGAGTTCTAGTATAAGACAGTTAACTGGAGAGAGAAAACCGAAGGAGTGCTAGCAGATCACATAAGCAGAAGAATAGAGGGAGAATTGACGGATGAGGAAATTAAAAGTAAACTCCAAAGTTCACTACAACGAAACATGCGTATGCATGGGAAGTTGTGAACAACAAACTGAGCTCAACAAGTGCACCATTTTGTGGTCATCAGATCAGTAATGGTAGAGAAACAGGAGTTGAGTGGTTGTGTAGCAAGAAGATTTGCAGAGAATTTGAGTTCATGCGCATATGCAACAACCTGTTTGTGCACATTTGTCCCCTTTTAATTGTATCGCATTTAATATATTAAAAGGTTGAGTAATTGAGTGGTCAAATATTTATCAATTTATGTAGGCAATGTAAACTGAGGGTGGGTACCCCAGACATGCCTGTGAAATTTGATATGAGCACTGTGTAAATACTGACCCGTAATGATCACATCGTGAATCCCATCTCCGTGGATAAAGCTCATATACCTTCCTCCTAGCCGCTCCCTCCCTCTTCCATATGAAGGCAAAGGAGCAATCAAAGGCCAATTGCTTGTTTCCTAAAGCAGCAGAGGAAAAACTCAGCCAAAAAACCAAATAAAAAAATTAAGAACTCAGCATTACGAAATATTTAAAGCAAGGTAGTGATATTTCCTACAATTCATCCATCCTGTCTAAGAATCATATTGATGTACATACCTAATAGCACAAACGGCCAAATTCTGAAGCATGGCATATTACATATGATGTCATAAGTTCATATACTCCAGGGTAAACTGATGTTACTTAGATCAGATACACACTAAACTCGTCACTAGCGAATTTCAGAAAATATCAAACTACCAACATTTTCTGCTACATTTTTCCATGGCAAGGCATGCATACTACTCCACATCTATCCAACAAAATATGGTAGATTGCCAGTTCCACCATGGCCATACACTGACAGAAAATTGTACCAGAGACTGTAATGTGTCACTAACCTAGATGATGAAGGTAATTTGCCCTAATGTAAAAGTGAAGGTCCTCAGCATACAGAAAAAAGTTATTACTGCATTGCAATAGATTCATCAATGTGGGTGACCAACACGAGAGGGCAGATCAAGAGTACTGGGTGTTGGGACCAGTAGCACTCAACTTACGTAAATCTTTTAGTGATGCAGAACCAATACAGCAAAATAAGCTTTATAAATAAATAATATATAGATATATACTATAGAATTGTGTTGGTTGTGGAGTCCGTGGACCAGGTCAATAGAGTTTAAACATACAGTATCATGAGTTTTAAGAATTAGAGTATAATGTTATAAATAATAACAAAAAAACAAGTGACTGGCCACCATAAACCAACAATTTGCATTGGCAATATTTAAACGTGAAACAGGTTCTTTGCGCTCATTTATTTACCTGCACCTGCAGGAACCCTAGAGAGGAATCATCAAACACTACTCGTGTTGAAACAGAAAGAAAAACAGTAAACAAGCCTCTTCAGCATATAGACTTTGACACAATGCTTTACTGGGTGCCAGAGAGATGTATTTCCTTATGCCGGGTGCATTCACTTTTTCGATCACAGATGAAGGGGAGGATAACCTGGTACTGGATTAGCTGTCAGGAGTAAGAGTGTGCTTACAGCAGATTCAATTGACTACCTGAGCTAATTGGTCCAAATAAATGCTCTGACATGAGTTAGGACAAGAAGGTTAACGTCTGAATACTTCAAGAGGTAGAAAGCGAGTACCAAAGATCTGGAGTTTGTTGCATTGATTGGACCTCGTCGTGAACAATTGAAAGGTGGAAACATTGTAAATATGTGTGTGAGAGTGTGGGTGTTGGTGTGGGCTTTATGTGTGATGATTCATGACAGCATCGAGTGTTTCTGCATTTGAATATTTAATACATACAAATATTATAACATCTCACCATTTTCATTTGCTGTCACTTACTTTAAGCCTTCACAAACACTTTTAATCATCTTTTATCCTCTGCTTTTTTATTTGCACTAAGAACAGCGCCACAGGTGTATTCTCAATATGTTAGTTCAACTAACTTTTCATAATAAGACAAGAAGTGAATTCAAATAAGTTAGTCCTGCTTAATACCAGTTTAAGTATAAAATGTTGTGTTGTATGTTCCCCGTACTTTCCCAGTAGCCGTAAATATGAAGTCCTGGGAACTATCATTATCTCTTCAGTTTGTTTTACTACTGTGTTTGTAGAGCTCTTGGCCTCAAAAACATCACAACATGTTAGTTTCAATCAGAAAGAGACATGGTTATGGAATACAAATGTGTATCATATTATGAGGTCTTTTCTTCTTGGAATGGCCTATATTAATTGAACTCCACTTGGAAATTGCTTTCCGTACTACAACATACTAATGTGATTAATTAGCTTGGACTCTTCATCTAAAACTAATTTTATTGTGTCTCCCTTCAAAGTCATGATTAAGAGATTGCCTTAGTGAAACTCCAACCATAGTTATGACTTGTGTTGTGAGCACAATATTTAGGACACTCTCTAAGTAATTGTCCCTTTGACAGATCAGTTGATAGTTCTATTCTCAGATTATGTAGCTTCTGTACTTTGCTAATTAATAAATGAGAATCTAGCACTTTACTTTTTAATCAACTGCTAAAAGAAGTCATAATTATCTAATCTAGTAAGGTTAGCAAGAACAACAAATGCACAGTGGTCATCCAAGAAAGCATGTTACTGTTATCACTTATCAGCATAATATAATCTTTAAATAATGCAAAAAAGCGGAAGACCATGACATTTCGTCTCATTGCATATAGCTGTCGGTCCATCCCACCCTGGTTTGTCACTAATCTAAATGCAGGCCACATGCAACAAAGATAACACTGGCCCTCAGGCATGGGCCATCGTTCTAGTGCCACAAACACAAATGCTTCATTATTATACTCGTTGGGTAGCCTCAAAAAGTTTATTCCAGCACTCCCACGGTCCAAATTTCATATGGGCACCAAATTTCTGTATTGGTTCTACAGCTCTGTTATTTTAACTTATATGATTTTCTTAATATTTTTCTTTTATCACAATTTTTCATAGTTGTTTTTCTTTTATCACCGCTTCACCAATTCTGGTCCACTCTCTCCCCCACTCAGAAAGGTAAAGACACAATAAAGAAACATTAGTATTTCAAGATCCAAAAATGATATACCACTCCGTCCACTACTCCACTCTCTTTCTCCCCATTTGACTTTGGGATGTCAGTTTGACCGACTAATACAGTTAACAATATGAGAAAAAAATTTACTAATTTTTTCATAGTAGTATTGTATTGTTAAGAATGATGTACGATATTATGAAACGATTAACACATTTATGTATCTTAACATTAGCTAAATTAGTCCCTAAAAGTCAAATGGAGAGAAATAAAGGGGACAAATGTAGTAGTATGTACCAACTTCAAATTTCCAGTAATATCTCAATTTAGTCATGTTATCACATTGACCAATGTGTTGAAAAGAAACTACACAGTGGTATGATCTTAGCTGGTGTGCACAAGTTGAGACATTGTTGGGACCTCTACGAGCTGTATATGTCATTCTTTGTGGTCCAAAATAACCATTCTCATATTGCGATATTAAGTATGTACTAGAGTTAGGTCCAGGAAATAATTATTAATCAAGCACCCAATGAGGACTCCCAAAAATAAGCACTAATTAAATAACTTATTGCGATCCCTGAATTCAGCAAATAGTATTGCCAAATATTTGCGCTTAGCTGGGCTTAGCCACAATGAAGAACAAAATTAGCATTACCTGAGTAGCTTTGATCACAGCACCTTTGGCCAAGAAGAGTGTCATCCGGCTAGTGAGATTGAAGCTCTCGGTGAGGTAAACTCCGGGAGGTATGTAGAGCAGCGTGCCTCCTCTCCGCTTCAGATGCTGAATCCGATAAATCGCCTCCACAAACGCCTTCGTGTTCAGCGTCTTCCCGTCCCCGACGCCTCCGTAGTCGGCGATCGATATTTTATCGGTCCGGTACCTCATCGGTACGATTCCCGAACACGTCGCATCGTCGGCGACAGCCCCGAGATTTGCGGAACCGAAGAACAGTAAAACCGAGAAAACAAATCCTATCATTTTTTTTTTACTGAAGGTGAAATCCAAGTAGAAAGCTCCAAAAAGCACTTTCAATGGAGGAATGTGATTTCGGCAGAGGAGGTTTTTTGTCGGTGAGTTCAGATTAGTAGTAGTAGATCCAAGGAGATGAGTACAAAGGAGGCAGAGCTTAAGAGTGTGTGTGGAGTAGATCTGGATAGGTTTCCAAGAAGAAAGCTCCAAATGAAGTGTCGATTTCAGAGAAAGGAAAATAAATGGGGAGTGGAGTAGAGAGGTGATAACGTCTCTGAAGCAGGGAGGGAGGGGGGTTATATGTGTAAAGCGACGGAGAGCTTTGTCGGGGACCGTTTTATCGTCGAACGGTGGAAGAGGTCGAGTTGGAGCGTTCCGGCAATTAATAGTGGGTCAGTGGTCACTGTAATTTCTAACGACACGCATCTATCAATTATTTTTTCGGAATCTACTCTGCGTCATGACTCCAGTTAGCAAGGTTGTCAAACCCGCGGGTCACTCCAGTGAGCAAGGTTGTCAAACCTGCGGGTTCACCCACGGGTTTAACGAGTTTACGAGTCTTTATGGGCAATCGGGTTGACTCACTCGAAAATCCGGCGGCTGACAAACCCGCAGCAAATCCGCGCAAACCCGTCAAACCCGTAGACCCGCGAGTTGACCCGCGGGTTTACCGAGTCAACCCATTGTGAAAGTAGTGTAGTTTCATAAGGTTTTTTGATATTTTAGTGCACAAAAAAAGGGATGTATGGTCATCCACCTTCAAACACTGATGAACCACTCGAATTATCACAAGATTAAGAGATAAACTAGAACGACCAATATCCGATCAACCACACTGATGACTGTGTAAATATCAACGGAACACACTGATTAAGATTATATGCAAGTTTCTTTTTCATTTTTTGAGGAACTTATTTAAGATATCGTATATAGAATTCAGCTTAGTAAATTTTAGTTACACCCTTACTTCAAATAAGTGGCTCGATTCAAGGAAAAAATATAAGTGAATAAATAAAAACACACATAAACAAATTAGGCTTAATTCTAAAATTTAAAATTTAAAGCGTGTAGAAGTGAAACAAATTTATATACATAAAGACAATGTAGCATTTAATTATCAAAGACTCAAAAAACCCAACTTTTCATAGGTGAAAGTCACGTGTGCATAAAAAATGGAAGATTTGAACTAAAATGTGACCCGGGCGAGTCTCGGGTCACGGGTCACGGGTCACGAGTCGAGTCGACCCACCCTCTACGGGTTTATGCTGACCCACGGGTTTGAAAACCTTGCCAGTGAGGGCTAGTTTGGAAATGTCGTGGCGCTCCTATAGAGTTACAGTGCCAGAACAATGTGGAAAAGCTGCGGTAAATTTTTGATATTATGGGTGAGTTTGGTAGAATGGTTTTTGGTGGAAAAACTGGTTTTTAGATTGTGATGGAATTTTTTTGATTTTTTTCAGAGATTTTGTTTAAACCAGTGTGTTTGGTGACGGTTTTTAATCTTAATTAAAAACTTAAGAAATGTGTTTGGTAGTGGTTTTTAAACTAGAAGTAGTAGATTAAAAGACAAATATATCGTCCACTTGTATTTTCTTTACAGATTCACGAAGAATAAATTCAAGTGAAAATGTTATCGATTTCATGAGCGGCAACGATTTCTTGAAAGTTGACAAATTGAAGAACAAATTAACAGTGTTGTAGCATCCAAAAAATCAAAATTTTCATCATTGGATTCAACATAAAATTAACGATTTCATGAAATTTCGATCACGTCAAAATTCAAGACTTGTTGTTTTCATGAAATTGAAGTATGAGCATAAAGTATGATGAGAAACTATTACATATTTCATAAATATAATAAGAGAATGACTTTGGGTAATTTTAGAAATATAAAGAAAGTGTGAGGGTAATATAGGGTGAGCTGTAAATAGAAAAAAACTGAAAAAAAGCCATCAAAACTTGGTTTTTTTCCCATGCCAAAAGTTGAGAAAAACTAGTTTTTAATCTAGTTTTAAACCATGCAAAACAAACACAATAAATAAACTATTCAATCGAAAAACCATAAACCAAAAAAAATCATATCACCAAACGGATCCTATTTTGTTTGGTAAATATTACGTAAAAGATATTGTGAAATATTCATATAATAATTTTGTGTTTGGTAAAATCAACTGTGAAGTCGCTGTGAGAGAGTAAAATAACAAAAATATATGACACGTGTTATTCCTGTAAAGATAACTATTGATATTTTAAAAAATTGTAAGATTAAAATCGGTTGTAGATAAATTAATTAAAAGCATTTTCTAGAAAAGCATCTCCCCCTTGCTTCCTGGAAATTGTTGTGGGATAGTAGAAACTGGCCGGAAAAGCAAAAAATTTATTTTTACCAAACACACTAAAACTGTTTCTGCTGTCGGCAGAAGCATTCACAAACTCACCCTAAGTCTATTACTGTATCTTTCTTTCTCCACAATTTCTATTTTGACACGTTCTTTTATCTTTCTTTCAATTTTCTGTTTTTGATGAATATTTTTTTCCAATTTTCTTTTGTGATGACTAAAACACAACAACTTATAGTTACGTCTCAATAATTAGTTGCATTAACTTGCTTCTCCTGTTTTCTATCAAATGGCATTTATGATAGGTGATATCTTAACTAAAGATCTAAACCTTTCATAGAAAATTGACGTAGAAGATCTCAACTAACGCATATGTTTCATCTCTTAGGCTAGTTTGGTAATCATGTGGAGTTTAGAAAGATGTTGTGTTGGACATACTCTAACAAAGCTACTATAGAAATTTAAGCAAAAAATGCTTCGTAAATACCGTAATTAAGTTGCTGCAGGAAAAAAATATTTTTTACATTTTGTGTTTGGTAATTAATGTTTTAGAGTTGTTGTTACTATTTAAATGATAATATCGGACATTATATAGTAAATAGTGTTATTACAATAAATAATTATTTATTAACGGATAATAATGTCAAATAATACATTTATCGAAAAGCAGGTCCTGAAAAGCAGCATCTCCCCTGCTTTTCAAAAGTTGTTGCGGGAAAGCAACTGCTTTCCAGAAAGCAGAAAAAATAAATTACCAAACACATTAATAATGCTTTTAGATTCAAAAAGCAATGTTCTAGAAAGCAAAAATATTAGGGTTTCAATTTGTTGCAGAGGCGCAGTTGTTCGTCGGTGGTTCTCAGATCAAAGCAAGGCAGGCTCTCACACTGATGGCTTCAGGAAAAAGGATGGATCCGCTACAATCTCTGGACGAGCTCGTTCATGGCTTCGGAAAACTTTCAGCAGTTGAAGAAACAGTAGACGTCTTCGATGACGAGTATTGTGATAGTGCTATTCAAGGTCTAGGACCTTGTCTCATTGGCTCCTTTCTCTTTCCGATAAGATTCAACGTGTGGGCGATGAAAATTTTGTTTAAGAAGATCTGGCCAGAGGGTGAAAACTTGAAGATTCATGAACCGAAAACCAATTGTTTTGTATTCCAATTCCCCTCTACAGCATCCTTATAGAAAGTTTTACACGGTGGCCCGTGGGTCTTTGATAATAACGTACTTGATAACGCTCAAATAGGGGTTATCTTATAGCTCGGTTTTTGTGTATTTGTGCTGGAAAAATCATGTTTTAGCCAATTTTCACCCTCGGAAGGCCTCGGTTTTAGGAACGAGACAGTTATTTGCTCTTTATAAATTTCTGCATTTTCCGTACCTTTATTGGATATGATCGCGGGTGTGTTCCTGTTGTCTATGCAGGAACAGGGCCCGAGAATGCAGCAGGAATTGATCGGGAATGCAGCAGGAGGCAAAAAGAGGCTGAAAAGAGCACCCTGCCTTGCTGTCTGCGTATAATACGCAGACCCTGCGTAAAATACGCAGGCAGCAAGGATGGGGAGGGGATTTTGGACAGTTTTCTCCCCTGTCTGCGTATTTTACGCAGCCCCTTGCGTATTATACGCAGCCAGGGGGAGAAAATACGCAGAAAGAAGAAGAAGGAGGCACAGACTGGGTCCCTGTCTGCGTATTTTACGCAGGGTTTGCGTATAATACGCAGACAGCAGCAACAAGTGGAGGAAATGCAGCAGGATAAGACCCTGGCTGCGTATAATACGCAGACAACACAAAAATTGAGGCGGTTTCGGGCAGTGGCAGTTTTCGTAAATAAATACAAGTTCCAGAAACTTCGCCAGCACTATATGAAGACTCGTCCAGACTCGTTTTGAAGACACTATTCAGCCAAGGAAAAGTCTGAGCATCCCGGGAGAGCACGGAAGCACTCATCCAGATCCGAAGACTTTGTTTGATCTTATTCTCTCTCTCAAATTCAGAAACTTTGTTAATTTATTATGTCGTTTAGTAGCTAAACCTTTTACCTAGGTTCTCGGTGAACCTAGGGTTTCGTTTTCAGACATTGTTTTGCAGTTTGAGTATGAATTCATGATTACGTTATCTTAATTCAGCAGTATTATCAGTTATTCTGTCTTTAATTATATCTGTTTATGCATGATCGGAGTCGCGAACCAGAATTGCTATAGACCCGAGCCTGTAGGTGAAAACGTCAGGTTAAGGTTAGGAAGAAAAGACAGGATTTAGTACCTTTCCCTGATAGACCGACCAGAGAAAGGGAGACAGGGCTAGCCAAAACGTATAGACCAACTGTTAGAGAATCTGACCCGGGCCATCAGGACAGGTTAGAAACCCTAGCAGACTTAGAACGAGACTGCAGACTTAGGCAGCTTAACAGGAACCCGAAAGTCTGCAGGATCGTGATAGCGTGTGGAATCTGAAAGGTTACTGCACAAGCCGTACGTGGCACGGGTAATTGAAACTGCTGAGTGTTTTCATATCAAACCGAAGAACATAATTCTGAAGAAACCCTAGGGGATCCTGGGACCTAGTATTCCAAACCCTAGATTTACAACTTTCAAGATTTTCAGAAAAAGCGTCACAAAAAATATTTGCGTTTTATTTGTTTATTTTTAGTTTATAGTTAATCACAATCCTAAACTACTCCTCCTTTTACACTCTGCAAGTTAAAACTGATTTCTCGAAAAACCCAAAATAGTCCTCGTGGGAACGATCACCCGAGTTTAAATACACCCGGTATTACAAGATTCGTATACTTGCGAACAGCACGTTAGTTTGTGCATCAAGTTTATGGCGCCGTTGCCGGGGACTTTTTAGGGTTAATTTATTTATCATAATTAGTTTTCGTAGTTTTTTATTTTTCAATTTCGTTATTTTTCTTTTATCTCACTGCTTTTTGAATCTGCGTTTTCAGGAATGTTCAGTTGATGCCCAGATTGCCTCGCGATTTGTTATCACCACTCGACAATCCAGAAAAGCTGAACACCGAACAGAACCGCAGAAACCGAGAAAGCAGAATGGCAGGCACCCCGAGAGACAATCCATAACTCCCTGCAACCGGTGGGAGGGACGAGAGACACGTACCCCAGCACAGATGGCTCGGTACATCGAAGAGTTAGCCACAGTAGGTCTGGCTGCCCGAAGCAACCAGAGAACTTATAACCGGTCTGGGAAAGCGTTGGTGGAGAATTTCGAAGTCCCTACCGGGGGGCATGAGCGAGCTATTGTGGTGCTCGAGATCACCGCAGAATACATCGACATCAAACCCTCCACCATCCAGACGGTACAGACTCTCTGCCCGTTTCATGGCAAGGCCGACGAAGACCCGAACGATTTTATCGGGAAATTCGAAGATTACTTTAAAAAGGTCCGATACAACGGGGTAGAAGCAGAAGCACTTATGCTGATCTTATTCCCATATTGCCTATTCGGAGTGCCCAAAGACTGGCTTGAATCCCGACCACCCAGATCCATCACCACATGGGAGGAGTGTGTCACGGATTTTCTGGCAAAGTTTTATCCCGCTTCCCGAGTCATTCAGTTGCAAAGGAGATTCTTTCATTCAAGCAGAAGATGGGGGAGACGGTGGTAGACGCATGGGACAGATTAATGAGATTGGTGAAAAGGTGCCCAAACCACGGTTTTGGCGATGCGAAGATCCTGCATGTATTCTACCATGCCCTAGACAGAGAGAGTGCTGACAGGATCGACAGAGAAGCCGGGGGAAATTTCTTGTATCATGTGGACAAAGATGGTGCATATGACCTGATGAAGCAGTTAGCCAAGCAGGACACCCGACTGTTTGACGATCGCAGGATGACGGCTAGAGTCGAACCAGCAGAAGATGACCGGATAGACAACCTGGCCAAGATCGTTCATGACTTAATCAAGAAAGTCTACTCGGATAAGAAGACTGTTGCAGCAGTCGGAGAACCTGATTTGGACGCGGCCATTGAGGAGATCAGAACCGAAGACACCAATTACGTACAGCAGCAGTGGGACCCGAGCCGGTACCGACCGGGTACGAGAGACCATCCCAGGTTCCGGTACGGAAACCCGAATGCCACAGTTTATGCACCGGGGTTCCAGCACAGGCCACCAGCCCAGCAGGCTGCAGCGACACAGCAGGTTCAATCGGGCCCATCTGCACAGCAGTACGACGCTCAGATGCAGAAGATCGAGTCCATGTTTCAGACCATGGAGTCCCGGTTCAAACATATGGACGCCTTGACAGCAGACATGCAGACAACCAAAACGTCACTGCGGGCTTTGGAGGTACAAGTAGGGCAGTTAGCTCAGCAGCTAACGGAGAGACAGCCAGGAAACTTTCCCTCGAATACAGTGAATAATCCACGTGCTCAGATCAATGCTATCACCACTCGGAGTGGATTAGCACTACGAGATCCACCGTATCCTAGCCACGCTCGCGCATAAAAGTCGAAAGAAGTAGAACGCAAACTGTCTGGCCAGGATAACAGCTCAGTCGACCGCCCCCAGCCAAAGGGCTCGGTTGAGCAGGATGCAGTGCAGAACGAGACAGACGCAGAAACGGTACCTGTCTCCAAGGAGGTACCATACCCCTTGAAGACACAAAAGAGGGACGATAGCAAGGACTACGCCAGGTTTCTCGAGATGTTCAAGCAGCTACAGATCAACATACCCTTTGCTGAGGCTTTGGCGAAGATGCCCACTTACGCCAAATTCCTCAAGGACATTCTGTATGGGAGGAGGCGAATGAGCAATTTCGAGACTATAAACTTGACGGCAGAAGTGAGCAACTGTGTGAAGAATGGGCTACCGAGGAAGAGAAAAGATCCTGACAGTTTTGTAATACCGGTCACCCTAGGTATTGCTTACACAGGAAAGGCTCTGTGTGGCCTAGGGGCCAGCATCAACCTGATGCCGTTGACGATTTTCAAAAATTTGAAAGTCGGGGAGCCCCGGCCCTCCAGAATCATGCTGCAGATGGCAGACAGGTCCGTAAAACAGGCTTATGGGGTTATCGAAGATATCTTGGTGAAGGTCGGCGAGCCGATTTTTCCAGAAGATTTCGTGATTCTGGACATGGAGGCAGGGGAGGTACCGCTCATACTGGGCAGGCCGTTTTTGGCCACTGGAGAAGCCATGATAAACTGCAAGAGCGGGGAACTGACCATGCAGATTAACGAGGACAAGGTTAAATTTAACGTTTTCAAAAATCTGCAACTGCCAAATTATTATGACCACGAAGATATCTTCGCCATATACGTAGTTGATGAAGGCTGGGAAAACGAGGAGATGGATCAGTTATGGGAAGAAATTGATAGCATGTACGGAGAAGAAAAGGAGATGACTCGGTGCGAGCAGGCCATGAGAGCCGAAGACTGGACCACTTTGCACCGAGACGAAGATGGCAGGCAGAAGATGATCCTGGTTCCGTCACTCAAGGAGCCACCTGCACTCGAGCTTAAACCGCTCCCGAACCATCTCAGGTATGCGTACATTGGTAATAATAGTACTCTGCCCATAATTGTTTCTTCTCTTCTATCTCAGGAACAGGAAGAGAAACTGCTGGAACTATTGCGAGAGCACAAAGAAGCAGTCGCCTGGACGATTGCGGATATTAAGGGGATCAGCCCCTCCTATTGCATGCACAAGATCAGGATTGAAGAAGGCAAGAAACCGGTGATTCAGCCCCAGCGGAGACTGAATCCGAACATGAAGGATGTTGTGCGCAAGGAGGTCATGAAGTGGCTGGAAGCAGGAATCATATACCCCATATCAGACAGCACATGGATCAGCCTGGTCCAGTGCGTGCCCAAAAAGGGGGGTATTACGGTGGTGCAGAATGAGGACCAGGAACATATTGCGCAGCGCACTGTTACAGGCTGGCGGATCTGTATGGACTATCGAAGGCTAAACGATGCAACACTGAAAGACCACTTCCCGCTACCATTCATGGACCAGATGTTGGACAGGCTAGCCCATCACGCCTATTACTATTTTTTGGATGGATACTCCGGGTACAACCAGATTTGCATAGCCCCGGAAGATCAGGAGAAGACAACGTTTACCTGCCCGTATGGTACGTTTGCGTTCCGGCGCATGCCATTCGGGTTGTGTAACGCTCCAGCCACGTTCCAGAGATGCATGATGGCAATATTCTCCGACATGATCGAGAAAAATCTGGAGGTCTTTATGGACGATTTTTCACTATTCGGGGACAGTTTTGACGACTGCCTGCACCACATGGGACAGGTTCTGATCCGATGCAAGAAGGCGAATTTGGTGCTGAACTGGGAGAAGTGTCACCTTATGGTCACCGAGGGGATCGTGCTGGGTCACAAAATTTCCAGCAAGGGACTCGAGGTGGACAGGGCCAAAATCGAGGTGATAAAGCAGCTCCCATATCCGACAACCGTAAAGACAATCAAGAGTTTTCTGGGACATGCAGGATTTTACCGGAGGTTCATCAAAGATTTTTCCAAGATCACCAGGCCACTCTGCGCTTTACTTGGAAAAGACGTGCCCTTTAACTTTGATGCAGCTTGTCAGCAGGCCTTGACCATTTGAAGGAGAAGCTGACCACAGCCCCGGTTATCACTACACCGGACTGGTCACTTCCGTTTGAGCTAATGTGTGTCGCAAGCAACTATGCAGTCGGTGCAGTTTTGGGGCAGTGGAAGGACAAGGTTTGCCATGTGATTTATTATGCGAGTCGGGTACTCAACGATGCCCAGATCAACTATGGCACTACTGAGAAGGAACTGCTGCTGTGGTATATGCCCTGGACAAATTCAGGCCATACTTGGTCGGGTCAAAAGTCATCGTTTTTACCGACCATAGTGCCCTGAAATATCTGTTGGAGAAGAAGGACGCAAAGCCGAGACTGCTGAGGTGAGTATTAATTATGCAGGAATTTGATGTGGAAATTCGGGACAAGAAGGGAGTCGAAAACGTAGTAGCGGACCACCTGTCCAGGCTTGAGAATGCTGAGGTGGACCCGGTACCCATCCAATAAAAGTTTCCGGACGAGCACATCATGGCAGTCAAACTGGGGAGACCATGGTACTATGCTATAGCCAACTATCTAGTGAGCGGCACGCTTCCCGAGGACCTAACCCCGTCACAGCGGAAACGGTTTATTTCTGAAAGCCGGAAGTATTTTTGGGACGACCCGTATCTGTTCAAGCAGGGAGCCGATAACATTCTGAGGAGGTGTGTTCCGACCCATGAGGCATGGAACGTGATCAGGCACTGTCACTCGGCTCAGTGTGGTGGTCACTTCGGAGGGACCCGCACGACACACAAGGTACTGCAGTCAGGTTTCTTTTGGCCAACACTTTTCAAGGACTGTCATGATTATGTACAGGGGTGTGATAGATGCCAGAGGACAGGGAGTACGTCACATAGGGACGAGATGCCTTTGACTATTTGGCAGGAAGTTGAACCCTTTGATGTATGGGGGATTGACTTCATGGGGCCGTTCCCATCTTCTATGGGAAATCTGTACATACTGCTGGCAGTAGACTATGTTACGAAGTGGATCGAGGCGATAGCGTGTCAGAAAAATGATGCAGCGACAGTTGAGCGTTTTCTGAAACGCAACATATTTACACGATTCGGGACCCCCAGAGCAATGATCAGCGATGAAGGGTCACATTTTATTAACAAAGTGTTTGCCAGGGTACTTAAGCAGTACGGGGTATCTATCCATAAGGTATCACTGCCTTTTCAACCCCAGACTAAAGGACAGACAGAGGTGTCAAACCGAGAGATCAAGGGCATTCTCGAGAAAACCGTAAATCTGGGCCGAAAGGATTGGTCGATGAGACTGGATGATGCACTATGGGAATACAGGACAGCCTTCAAAACACCGCTGGGAATGTCACCATACCAGCTCGTGTTTGGGAAAGCGTGTCACCTGCCGGTTGAGCTGGAGCATAAGGCCTATTGGGCTATCAAACTTCTCAACATGGATGAGAGTCTGGCCAGAGATAAGAGAAAGATGGCGCTGCTGGAATTAGAGGAGTTCCGCAGGACGGCATTTGAGAGCGCCAAAATTTACAAAGAGAAGACGGATAAGTGGCATGATCAGCGTATCACGCCAAAGCAGTTCAACGAAGGGGACAAAGTACTTCTCTACAACACAAGAATGAGGTTCTTTACGGGAAAGTTGAGATCTCGTTGGTCGGGGCCGTTCATCATCAGGAAGATATTCGCATGGGGCGCATTTGAGCTGGATAATCCAAAAGATAACTCAAGCTTCAGGGTGAACGGAAACCGAATCAAGCCATATCTCGAGAACGCCGAAGTCGCCAGGGTAGATCCAATCTATTTCGACGACCCGTGATCGAACCTGAGGTAACTAGGTCGGGCCGTCGACCGTAAATTACAAAGCGCTGGTTGGGAGGCAACCCAACGTAGTAAGTTTAAATTATTTTATAACTTTTATTTTAAGTTTTGAATTTTTGAGAGAGGTGAGATGAGTGGGTATTTAATGAAAATTAAGCATGTGCAGATGCAGAAGAAGCAGACGAAAAGAAACAGAAAGGAGAGAGAGTGAAAAAATTACCCCCTTCTACCCACAATGCCAAAATAACCAAGGAAAAAAAAATATTTGAAAAAATATTTTTCTGCTGTCTGCGTATTTTACGCAGGTTTCTGCGTATTATACGCAGCCAGCAGCATAAACTGTATTTTTCTAAAAAACAATTGCTCTTTACCCCCTGTCTGCGTAAAATACGCAGCTTTCTACGTATTATACGCAAACAGCGGATAAAATTGCAATTTTTTTTTACTTTTTTGATCACCCCGGTACCCCTGTGTGCGTAAAATACGCAACATATACGTGTTATACGCACAAATAAGCAGTTTTGACCATTTTTAAGCCAGGGGCAATTTTGTCATTTTGGCACTTAGGGTTTAAATAGGAGCGGCTTGGCCATGGGAAGCCATTTTTGGCTTCAAGCTTTCTCTCTCTACCTCCATTCCTCTCCAGCACCAACACACCAATTTTTCAAAAGTGCCCGGAATCAAAAATCGAAGGCATTTTTGGAATCCCCTCGTCGCAAGGAGCACGGAACTACTCTCGGTTTTCAGAAATTCGAACCGAGCTAGTGTGTGGGTGGAAGGAAAGTGAAGGGTGTTCTTGAGGAAAAATCTCAGATTCGTAGAGTTTGAAGCAAAACTGGAAAATTTCGAAGAAGGAAAGGTTGAAGAGGAGGAAGAAAGCTACGTGTGGGTGTGCCCGAAATTTCATTCCGGCGAAGTCGACTTTTCCGGCGACTTTCCGGCGACTTTTCCGGCGATAACCTTGCCGGATTCTGTACTTCACCCCCTTTGTGGGAAGGTCCAACTTTCATTCCCTCGATTTAATTTTCCGTTTTAAGCACGACCCGTAGACGGGTCGTTATTTCTGAAATTTTTCTCGATTTCCGTGTCGTGTGGACCTCTGGTAGATCTTAGGGGGCTTATTTGATGAGACGCACAAATTCACGCGCACGTACTCTAGATTTCTGTTTCTGCTCGTTTTTTCATATTTATCATGGATTTGGTCAAACCTGTCATAGACCCGGACCGTAGGCGTGAGCCCATTGACATCCCTGCAAGACAAATTAGGCAGAATAACTTTGATAGTTATCGTTTTGTGACCCACGAGGCCCATACCTATTATCTGACGGGTAAGAAGCCGAACTATAGGTTGGCTAAGGATTTCCGTTACGAAATAGATGACGATAGGATGCCTATTCAGATGGTGAATTTTGTCGGTCGAGCAGACATTTTTGGCACTTCACTAGCTGGATTCGAGGGTGCGTCGAGTTCCACATTGACTAGGGAGTTCTTTTGCAACCTAATGCATGCTGGCGATGCCGAAAACACTGACACGCGGTGGGTCTATTGTCGTCGCGACTATATCCTGCTGACCCCCAACTCTATTAGGCAGGCTTACGGGATTGCACCATCCCTAGAGCCGTGTGCATACCAGTTAGCTATGAACAACCCTCCGTCGGCTGGGGAAATTTTGAGGGTCTTGTCAGGTGGAGCCGCGGGGGCCCACTTTGAGGAGAACGGAAACGTAGGGCTGAAACTGCACTCTGGATTTCTGTGCAAACCTGCCAGATGGTGGGCTGAGTGGGTGGTGAACCGCATAGTGGGGATCCAGCACTTTACTTACCTAGAGAATGAGTCGACCCTTATCGTGTATTGTCTTATGATGAGGAGGCGGATTGATATCGCCCAGCTTACTTGGGCTTATATTCAGGAGAGGAACGTCGTCGCGAGCCGGAAGCGACCCGGGTATAGCAACCTGATTATCCAACTGGCTCGTATCTATCGGATTCCCATCACAGAGCACGAGGGTGACTGGCTTCCTCCTATTCTTAAGTCCTATAGGAAGATTAGAGGGGGAAGTCCGGGACCGAATGACCCAGTCATAGACCTTGATGCTGACCCTATGGAGGAGGATGAGCCTGCCCCTGCCCCTACCCCTAGGAGGCGATCGACCCAGGATAGACCTACTCGGGGGACGGGAGCGTCTACACTTAGGCGTTCTCGGTCCACCCATGCCCACAGGGAGTCGAGCCAGAGAGCTGGGCCGAGTCAGAGAGCTAGACCTAGTACGAGAGGTACGACCGGTTCACCGCCACTTTCGGCCATGAACCGTTGGATGGCCCGAGTTGAGGAGGGAATTGAGGGCTGCCGTGCAGGCCAGGAGTCTTTTAGTGAGAAGGTGCTTAACAAGATAGGGAAAGTTTTCCGTTACCTACACCACCTCAAAAAGACCCAGAAGAAGATAGCCAAAGACCATGGCGACGCTATTACTGCTCTCCGAGAGGAGCAGCGAGAGGCAGCCCGCCATGCGGTGTAACACCCCCCAAACTAGCCAAGCCGGAAGTCTGAAAAGGCCGACCCGGTAGCCCAGGGATGTCACTCCGTACTCGAGATTAAACCCGGATACAAGGAGATTTTATAACAGAATATTCAAACCAAATCCATAAAAATATTTAATTGAACTTTAAAACTTGTCTCGCCATAAACATGGGCATTATCCAACTGAAACTTAAAACTACTTGATGAAATAAATCTAAATGTGAAATTTAAATGACTAAAGTGATGCGTCTCGATTTTCCCCCAAAAGCCATGCTTCAACATAAACCTGTGGTGCAGAAACAAAAAGAAACACCACAGTTTCCAAAGTCAGCTGAAAATACTGAGTAAGCAACACCCAAGCATGTAAACAGATTATGAAGCAGTTTAAAAACGACACATTAGTTTGAAGAGTAAAGAATTTGAGTAAGAGTATAAGTATAAAATAAGAATTCACAAATCCTTTCCTTTATCACTTCACTTGTGGGGAAAAATTCCCAAACTTCCTCATTTGTCCAATCGGGACTTCCAATTCTCAATCATAAAGGTCCATCATTCAGAAAACATATATTACCATGTTGACACGGGGAAGATCTACTAATAACTGGCTACCAGACCATAAGTGTCGACACCCCTCTAAGACTTCTTGCGGCCAGAGAGGTAAGTACTGGAGCAAACTCGGGGCGGTTGCGACCGAGCAAAATAAAATAAAGTGGGTCGAGAGACGTAGTCCACATCGACCAAAGCTCAAAATATTGATCCCCGATACAACTATTCCACTTTACGTCTTTACGTCTTATTAATTTATCATGTGATAGTTGTGATAGAATCACCTTTATAAAATCAGTAAACTTTCTCAAATCAACAGTTCAAGTAGATATTCAAATTTTGAGACAATAAATCACAAAAGCAGTTTAGACACGAAAGAAGATATGGGCGCTAGGCCTGGCATGATTACTTACCTTGAATCTCAAGCAAAGCAAATCACTTCCTAGTAATACTCGACGTATCCTTCGTCAACGAATTTGTCGCCTACAAATTTAATAATATCCTAATTAACACATTGCACACGACGTCCTATAGGTAAATGAAATAAATCCCTTCCTAACTCTCCCCAACCTTTGCTAAGGCGAACAACCTCTTTTATAATAAAATACGCTTTATAAAGTTAACGTTTATTATTTGTAAAAACATACTAGGCTATAATTATATAAATATAACTTATAAGATTTGATAAAATATCCCTTTTATTATTTAGGGTAGAGAAGCATATTATTTTTCCTCAAAAACACTTTTAATTCAAATAGTAGTTTCTCCTAACCAAACAAGCCTTAGTAGAGAATAAATTATAAACTAACTAACTTTTATTTAAAAGAAATAATAAATTTTATTTGAAGAAAATAACTTATTCTAATTTGTAATAAACATATAAGAAAAATATACTTTTATTTTTGGGTAAAGATGAGTACAAAAAGATTACTTTAAACTTGTATAAAAAAGAATATCTCCAAAGAGATTTGAACTTAGAACCTATCCACCACATAAACCCAAGCTTTAAGTGCTACCAACTAACCACTGGGCCACTGTCCCACTTGTTGTTTATTCCCATATACTATTAATATTAACCAACTAACTAGATTAATTAATAAAAAAAACAAAACAAAACAAAACAAGAAAGAAGAGAGAGAGACGGGTTGTTCTTCTTACCCGACCAGAGAGAGAAACGACGGGTTGATGATGGTGAGGCCGACGGTGGCGGCGGTGAGGCGGGCAGAGGGCGACGGCGCGGTGGCGGCGGCGTCGGCGGGCTGCGGCGGCGCGGTGGGCAGCCCGTCGGGTGAGAGAGAGAGAGAGAGAGATTCGGTGTGGGAGATTGAGAGAGAAATCGAAGGAGAGATTGAGATGTTGAGGGATTGAGATTGTGGGTTTAAAATCTGAGAATTGATGGGTTTATATAGATAGAGAGGTGAAGAATTCAACCTCCATGAGGAAACCCACTTTGAAAACTTCGATTCCGAATTGGGACCAAAAATTGGCGAAATTGGGTTGCTTGATGCTAAATTATCGAGCCTTAATGAGTTTAAATCGAATAGGGAGTGATTTGGGACAAACATCAACGAATTTGGTGAAGATTCGGAGTGGTAATGGTGGTGTTTGGGTTGGAGATGGTCTTCTTCCTCCATGGGAGAGTTTGAGGAAGAAGATGACTAAATTTTAAGGTAAAGACACTTTCACCCCCACTGGTTTAGTCATTATACAACTACTATCCCCAAGTTCACTTAAAAGGCACACTTTAAGTTAGGAAAAACTACATAAAACCCCTAAGTAGTTAATAGTAATAAAACTAACTTTCTACCAATAAAATTAACTCCCAATACTTATACTAATGCCATATTGACACCAAATAATATCTTAAAATATAATAGTAGCATATTAACACCCAATACTTATAATAATATTATATTAAAACTCAATAGTTATATTAATATCATAAATACCCATATCTACAAAACGGGGTATTTCATGCGGGCCAAGAGGTGCCATTGCCCATCATTTTCCATCCCTCCTATTCAGTGACTACAGTACCAGCTGGTCGGACGAGGCGAGCTCGAGTGAGCATGCCACAGAGGCGGTTCCACTGCCACCTAGCAGTCGGTCAGGAACCCGGACACAGTCCCGACAGTCATCGAGCTCACGGTCCCGCCAGTCGTCGAGCTCGCACCCACGACAGTCTAGTAGTGCCAGATTCAGGCAGATCAGCAGCTCACCCAGCAGCATGTCCGGTTCATCCGAGACCGGGTCAGACCCGCCGTATAGTCCAGACGAGTCAGTGCCATGAGGGCATGCCACCTCTTAGTGTGGGGGTGGGAGTCGTGTCTGCATTACCTGGTCTGCACGTTTTTTCATATTTATTTGCAGTTTTTATTTTATTTTTTGAGTCTGCATATTTTTCGTTATTTGAGTCAACCCACCACACCATTCTGACCTTGCATTGTGTATATAAAAAAAAAAAATCGAAAATTTTCAGAAAAATCCAAAAAAATTAAAAAATCAGAAAATTTGAGAAAGGGCAATCAAGATTACAGAAACTGGGAAGAAATCGAGGTTAAATCCTTTGACAGAAAAGAAAGCTTGCACCGAGGTATAGTAGATAGGTGAGAGCCAGTGACCCTTGGAAAGCGCAAGTAGTTATCACCTGAGCTAAGGATCCGACTAGTTGCCACACCGCCGTCATTTAGGTAGTCGACAACCCGCCCACGGGCGCCGTCACGGTCATCGCATCTTCCGGTGGAGTGACTGGCTATCAAGGGACCTCACGTCCTGTTTCTTATCCCTAGGTCCAACTAGTAAACCCGTTTGAAGCCATTTACCCCTTTTATTCTCAGCCACTATAGCCTAGGAAGCCTTCTTTGAGACCTTCATCAGTCGTTAGTTGGCTATTCTACGAGTTATGACGGAGTGAGTGAGTTGGGAGGGTTTTAGATGGGAGCACTTCATGGTATATCAGTTTGGACAGTTTTGACATTGACACGTTTTTCGAGGGAAGGACAGGGTGAGTTAGTGGCGACAGTGCATTAATTTGCGGAGGTGGATCACTGCATTACATAGTAACCACATGAGGAGTTAGTCGCGTGCGAGACATCTTTCCGCACACAATGGGGTCCGGGGTTGAGAGGTTAATTGGTGGTTGTGCCGTTTTTCTACATCTTTGGTGATGAGGAGGTTCGGTGGAACTGCACAATATTATTCCGACGAAAGGAGCAGCGCTTCAGGGTTAGTGTGGGGGTACTTAATATGAGGACATCTTTCATACCCCACGACGACAGTTAATTTTTACTCACTCAGCTTTAGTCAGTTTATTTATTGTTATTTGTGTATTTATGTGTATATAGAGTCTTATTATAAAAAAAATAAAAAAAGAGAAAAAAAATAGAAAAAGAAAAACAAAAAGGAAAAAAAAGAGAGAAAAAAAATGATCTAGTTTTGCAGTTTTTCAGTTATTTATGTTGTTTATGTTATTCAGTCAAAAAGCTGAGTGAGTAGCATAATTTTCGAGAAAAGTTACACCGCTTCACATTTTTGGCCGCGAGAACGGCGAAGACACACTGGGGGACAGGAAGATTGAGATGGCAGAAACTTAGGTGTTTCCGGCAGTTTCTCGGGAACTCGGTGAGGGGTGTGAGTTTGGGGAAATTTTGAGAATGTCATAACGAGTAGAATCATGTCGTGCCTATACACACATATATATATATCCTACATGTTAGATTTAGAACCTTGATTCGAAAATAGCTCGGATGGTAGGTTAACTAGGGATTCGCTCAGGTTGATAGCAAAAGTAACAGTACTCGGGTCCAATGCTTAAATCCACCAAAGAAATGTGTTCAGACTTATCGATCGATTGCAGGGAAGTATTTTCTGGAAAAATGGTGAAATTTTGAGGACACTCGGCTATGTTTTAGAGATCGCCCAATCTCACCAAAAATAAATTGTTTTAGTACTTTTGAGTCGTGTGTATTGAGTCTGTGTATATTCTATCTGAGTTAATCTTTCTATCGCGTCGTTTGATTATACGGTTCAGGTCGAAAGAGTATGCAAGTGCAGGGAGTATGCAAAGGTAGTGTATGCACGACAGGGTCGGTTTTGTAAAAACCGAAAGGTGTGCAAGTAGAGTGGTATGCAAGGGGATTGCTCGCGACGAGCAATATTTAGTGCGGGGGTATTTGATAACGCCCAAATAGGGGTTATCTTATAGCTCGGTTTTTGTGTATTTGTGCCGGAAAATCATGTTTTAGCCAATTTTCACCCTCTGAAGGCCTCGGTTTTAGGAACGACACAGTTATTTGCTCTTTATAAATTTCTGCATTTTCCGTACCTTTATTGGATATGATAGCGGGTGTGTTCGTGTTGTCTATGCAGGAACAGGGCCTGGGAATGCAGCAGGAATTGATCAAGAATGCAGCAGGAGGCAAAAAGAGGCAGAAAAGAGCACCCTGCCTTGCTGTCTGCGTATAATACGCAGGCAGCAAGGATGGGGAGGGGATTATGGATAGATTTCTCCCCTGTCTGCGTATTATACGCAGCCAAGGGGAGAAAATATGCAGAAAGAAGAAGAAGGAGGCACAGACTGGGTCCCTGTCTGCGTATTTTACGCAGGGTCTGCGTATAATACGCAGACAACAGCAACAAGTGGAGGAAAAGCAGCAGGAGAAGACCCTGGCTGCGTATTTTACGCAGTAGGCTGTGTATAATACGCAGACAACACAAAAATTGAGGCGGTTTCGGGCAGTGGCAGTTTTCGTAAATAAAGACAAGTTCCAGAAACTTCGCCAGCACTATATAAAGACTCGTCCAGACTCGTTTTGAAGAAACAATTCAGCCAAGGAAAAGTCTGAGCATCCCGGGAGAGCACGAAAGCACTCATTCAAATCCGAAGACTTTGTTTGATCTTATTCTCTCTCTCAATTTCAGAAACTTTGTTAATTTATTATGTCGTTTAGTAGCTAAACCTTTTACCTAGGTTCTCGGTGAACCTAGGGTTTCGTTTTCAGACATTGTTCTGCAGTTTGAGTATGAATTCATGATTACGTTATCTTAGTTCAGCAGTATTATCAGTTATTATGTCTTTAATTATATCTGTTTATGCATGATCGGAGTCGCGAACCAGAATTGCTATAGACCCGAGCCTGTAGGTGAAAACGTCAGGTTAGGGTTAGGAAGAAAAGACAGGATTTAATACCTTACCCTGATAGACCGACCAGAGAAAGGGAGATTGGGCCAGCCAAAACGTATAGACCAACTGTTAGAGAATCTGACCCGGGCCATCAGGACAGGTTAGAAACCCTAGCAGACTTAGAACGAGACTGCAGACTTAGGCAGCTTAACAGGAACCCGAAAGTCTGCAGGATCGTGACAGCGTGTGGAATCTGAAAGGTTACTGCACAAGCGGTACGTGGCACAGGTAATTGAAACTGCTGAGTGTTTTCATATCAAACCGAAGAACATAATTCTGAAGAAACCCTAGGGGATCCTGGGACCTAGTATTCCAAACCCTAGATTTACAACTTTCAAGATTTTCAAAAAAAGCGTCACAAAAAATATTTGCGTTTTATTTTTTTATTTTTAGTTTATAGTTAATCACAATCCTAAACTACTCCTCCTTTTACACTCTGCAAGTTAAAATTGATTTCTCGAAAAACCCAAAATAGTCCTCGTGGGAACGATCACCCGAGTTAAAATACACCCGGTATTACAAGATTCGTATACTTGCGAACAACACGTTGGTTTGCGCATCAGTACTGGCGCTCAAGCCATGGACAATTTCAGCTGCTGTTGATAAAGTCGAGTTTGAGACCATAGAGACATGGATGCAGGTGATAAACTTACCCTTAATTCTTCAAATAGAAGCTGATCTAAGAAGGGCGGCGAGTCGTGCTGGACAAGTTATAAGAACGGATGATCGTATTATGTCGGGCTCTTGGGTGATTACATATAGAAGGTTTTTGTAGCGTCATTAGCCGTCTGCAGCTGAGAGATATGGGCTTTTCGGGTCCCCGATTCACTGGGAGCAACAATCAGGGGCATGACACAGCTATCAGAGAGAGGCTTGATCGGTGCCTTGTTTCGGATGACCTGGTCAAGTTTTTTAAAAGGGCCAGTGTTCAGCACTTAGTTGCTGAAGTTTCGGACCATACTCCTTTGCAAATTTCTTGGAGCTTGGAAGGTCAGCTTACGAGGAAAGTGCACAAGCGCTTTCAGTTTGAGGCAATGTGGCTACACCACCGAGGGTTTAAGGAGACGAAAAAAAAGTATCGGGACGAGTTCGATCAGTACAATCAGTAACAAACTTTCGGCACTGGCAAGTGCTTTGAAGCACTAGGAGGGTTCTACCTTCGGTAACGTGCGAAGGCAGCTCAAACTCTCACTGGACCGTTTACATGTTTTGATCTCGGGCGAGCAAACTTCTACTACTTTAGCGGAGATCAATGCATTTCGCACTCAGATTCTCCAAATCCTTTTTAAGGAGGAAGAAATGTGGAGACAGAGATCTAAGGAGATCTGGATGTGCAAAGGGGAACCAGAATACAGGCTTCTTTCACCGCAAAGCAACTATTAGAAGAGCTCGTAATCGGATTGTGGGACTAGAAAACGAGCTGGGTATGTGGACTGAGGATCCGCAACAACTTATTCAGATTTTGGAGGGTTATTTCAGGATGATTTTCAGTACAACTGATCCTTTGAGACACCAAATGGAACATGTCATGACAGGTATTGAGGATTTGGTTTCACTAGAGCAACGAAGTCTTATGAACCTACCTTTCACATCCGAAGACGTTAAAACAACTTTGGGTCAGTTAGCTCCAATAAAAGCTCCAGGATCGGATGGTTTCTTGGCACTGTTTTACCATAAGCACTGGGACATCATCGGACCATATGTGGAGTTTACTTTTTTACAAAATCTGAAGGGAGATGGAGACATTACCAGGTTCAATCACACCCTTATTGCTCTCATCCCTTAAGTCAATTAGGTCAGAAAAGCTACTGATTTGCGCCCTATCAGTTTGTGTAATACAATTTATACAATTGTAACAAAAGCAATGGCTAATCGTTTGAAAGGCATCTTGGATACTTTGGTTTATGAAAATCTAAGTTCTTGTGTCCCTGGCAGATTAATTATGATAATACTATCACAGCTTTCGAATTACTTCACACTATGAATAACAGAAAGAAGGGAAAGACTGGCTGCCTCGCTCTTAAAGCTGATATGAGCAAAGCTTATGATAGAATGGAATGGGACTTCCTCAGAGCAGTTATGGAACGCATGGGATTCAGCTTCATATGGATTGAGTTGGTTATGAAATGCGTTAATACGACCTCTTATAGCCACATTGCCAATGGAGAAGTTCAGGGAACCATCACACCAGAAAGGGGCCTAAGACAAGGGTGCCCTTTGTCCCCTTATCTGTTTCTTCTTGTGAGTGAGACTCTATCACGTAGTTTTTCTCTTGCTTTTCAGGATGGTCGTCTCTCTGGTTTGGCCGCTTCCAGAGGTGGACCAATTTTTCACATTTATTTTTTGCAAACCATAGTCTTCTCTTCACGAAGGCTACTGGCACGGAAATTAGAGTCTTGCGCGGTATATTACGAGACTATGAGGTAGCATCTGGCCAAGTTCTTAAATTGGAGAAATCTTCAGTTTTGTTCTCTGAAAATGTGAGCCCGGAGGAGAAAGCCAACTTGAGCCAGCTTTGTGGAGTGCAGCTTGTGTCTTCTCACGAGAATTATCAGGGGCTGCCAACCTCATTTGGTAGGATTCGGACTACTAACGTCGCTTTCCTACCAGAAATAGTTCAGAGGAAGCTCAAAGGATGGAAGGATAAGGAACTATCAGCTTCACGGAAAGAAGTTTTAGTTAAAGTTGTTATTCAAGAAATCCCTAACTATGCGATGGAATGTTTTCTGCTCCCGAAGAAAACTTGTAAGGATCTAGAGAGTTTGATTCGCCAATTCTGGTGGGGGCATGGAACACTGGAAAATACATTGGGTTGCTTGGGATAAGATGAAGAAATCAAAAGAATATGGTGGTATTGATTTTCGTGATTTTCATGATTTTAATGTCGCAATTCTTGCAAAACAGGCCTAGCGGATTCTGAGGAACCCACACGGTTTTGTTAGCAGAGTGTTAAAAGCGAAATATTTCCGTAACTCTTCTATTCTGGATTTGGAGGTGGCAAAAAATAGTCAGATTTCATATGCTTCTAGACGTATTCTTGCAGGTTGCGACCTTATTAAATCTGGCTTGTATTGGGAGTTGGGAGATGGCAACAAGATAAGAGTATTTAAAGATAATTGGGTCCCTCGACAGAGCACTTATAGAGTGATTACGACCTTCCCCCATGCCATGAGAACACCACTGTAACACCCCCGATTTCCAAAGGAGCTGGAGACCGGGATAGTGCCCTCCGTACAGGGGATTTTACCCTTTCGTACAAGGAGTAGTAACGATAAGCAAGTGAAAGGAAACATCCAAATACTGATTAATTACGATAAAAGTTTACAAGATTTGTGACTGGTTCCAAACTGGACACCAAGCCTAACAAAATACATTTTTACAAAAAAAAAGAACTCTCCGATTAATTTCTAAGCGTTACCGATTGCAAGTGAGAACAAGTCGTGATCCCAGCGCGTTACCCCAAGCAACCAATCATAAACCTGCGGGGAATTAAAAGAAACACAAGGACGCAGTTTTTCGAGTATCAGTAGAAACTGAGTGAATAAACAACTTAGCATGTAAAACAGAGTGGCTAAGAAAGGTTACGGGGTTTGCATTTGAAACAGTTTAAACTGTGACGGAGTATAAGTATAAAGATAAGAGTTTGCAGTATAAATAAGATTCGCAAATGTTCAGAGTTACCATTACAAATATCTTATATCAAGTGGCGTGTCTTTGCAGAACACGGCTTATAAATAATTGTTTCCAGATTTAAAGATAAATCAGTCATATTAATAATTCGCACTAACCAAGGGAGACCAGGATAAATAGTAACAGATGATACTGGTGTATAAGGGGTGTTAAAACTCAACCTCTCTACCAAGCGTTATGGATCGGATCCCCCGTCCCTCTAGTCATCATACACATAGCCAACTAGACCTTAAGTGTCGACACCCCCTTAAGATTGTAAGTCAGAAGAGTAGTACTAGATGCTACACTCTAGCCTATGGCGATAAGAGTCGGGGCAATCGGAGTCCCAAAGTAGTAACAGGTCCAAGACTCCAATGAGGTAGTCAAGGGAAGCTGTCGAATCGATACTTCCGGTCGGAACCAACCATAAGTCCAAGACTCCAACAAGTATAGGTAGTCAAGGGAAGCTGCCGAATTGGTACTTCCGGCCGGAGCCAACATAGTAAAAGTCCACTGGTTCCAGTACATGCGATTCTTTCACTTTACGTTGTTAATGGATTCTGACTTAGTGACATTTGAATAAAGAGTTTTCTCATTTCGAATACGAGTTGTAAATTGCGGTTTAAAAGTAGAACGACAGGTTTAGCAATTTCAGAATAAAATACGACAGTTATTTTGAAATAAATAAGTAGATCACAGGAAAGAACTAGGCAGGCAAAACTAAGCAAGTAAACTCACAGGTATATTTTGAGACTGAACATAAATCACGTAATGACACGAATGAAGACAAGAACGCAACGCTAAGCATGAATACTCACCGCGAGAGCCGTAGAGTGCTAGCTAGTCAACTACTCGGGAATAACGTCCTGGCCTACTAGTACGTTGAAGACAGACTCTACAAAAAAACATAGATAGTCCTAATCACAAACAAGTTTGATTGACAAAGTGTAAGACAATGCACGTGTCCTACACGATATGCAAAATGACAACTCTAATAATTATGAACGCCCAATTAATAGTTAGATAAATATATCCTAGGTTGCCAATAAGTTAGGAGACCCGAAAATGATTTTTAAGAAATTATATAATAAATTTTAAGAGTGTAAAACTATTTAATACTAACTATAATTATAATAAATTATGAGAAAAATATAATTTTAAATTATAGAATTTAAAGTACTAATTCCTATGGTTGTAGAAATTTTTATTTCCAATAAAATAAGCTGTTAGTTAACATATCAAAATTACTATGTATTTTATATATAATTTACTTTGCTTTAAAAGTAACAATTTGTAAATAAACAATTTTAATTTGTTAAGAAAAAGAATGATATTGGTACTTCTAACTATTTAGAGAAACACACTATTAATTTAAGCACAAAGAAACTGAAAATTATTTAGTAAATAACACATTATACATATTGATTTTATATATATTTCCGTTTACTTATTCTTCATGAAAACAATATTAAATATTGAATAAATACTAATCTCCAATTTTACATAAACTTTCTATTTTGTAACTACATTACAAAGACATTTATTTTCACTAATTTGTCAAGAAACTAATTTAATTAGCTTAATTAAACTACATAAACAAAAATGAAATTCAAACAAAAATGCAGTTTTTGAAAAATACAGCAAGCACCCCACTATGATATTAACAGTTCTGGTAATTAACACTTTATACCCTCAAAATTTCATTTTGTACATAAAAACCCCTCTGCAACTAAATTCTTTTCAACAATGCCATCTTCTACAAGTGATTTCTCCCAACGATCCACACCCACACACACCAAAATCAAATACCCACAATCATACATATACATACAACAAGTAACAACCCAGAAATTCATATCGTAACGGAACGCGAAGAGATTTTGAGTTTACCGGAAAGTTCGACGATGATGGAACGGAAATAGGCGGCAATGGTGGTCACGGGGATGAACTGAGCTCGGTCACAGCTCTGTTCTGGTCGGTAGGAATCGTCGGGACTCCACAGATACAGGGACAACAGGCTGCGACGAACAGAGGGAGGCAGAGTTGCGGCGGCGGCGTCGGCGTCGGGCTACTCCGGCGTGGCTGCTACAGCTGCTGCCATTGTTGTTGTTTCTGTGGGTATTTCGACGGGGGAGGGAGAGGGTGAGACGGTGAGTGAGAGGGAGAGATGGGGGCGATGATGGTGGTGCGTGGTGGTGGTGATTGGAGGCGGAGATTGGCGGTGGAGTGGCTCTGTTTTGCCGGGTTTGTTCTCGGAAAAAACAGAGAAGATGGTTGGGTTGGTTTGCGGTAGAGAAGAGAGGGTTGAGAGAGATGGGGGTGGAGCAGTGGTGGAATGGGGGTGGAGCTGGAGGTGGCGATGGCTGGTAGTGGTGGTTGGTGGTGATGGTTGTCACGGTTTGAGTCTCTGTTGCGGAGGAAGAAAAAGAGAAGAAGAAGGTGTGATGTTGTGTTGTTTTAAAGCTGGTAATCAAAAAAAAAAAAAAAGAGATGTGAAAGGGTGAGGTGACTAAGGTGAGGTCGGACTTTGTTATGCTTAGTCACTTATTTTCAATGCTGATTTTTTTTTCTTTTTCTTTTTAAAACAAATTATACAGTGAGGCGGGAGTGCGGGTTCGGGTGGTGATTCGGGCGCGGAAAGACGCAAATACGCGGGACAAATTTAACATGCGGCGATGATAAAAATTATATTTTAAAACCGATTAATATTTTAAAAAGGTGAAACATGAATTTTTTTGACAACAAAATTTATTAAACTAAGAAATTTTATTTTAATCGCAACAATTAAAAAAATTACTACGCGCGTTAAATTTCTTAACGGCTCTAGCTAAAAATCACGGGTATTACATCCTTCCCTCCTTGGACTAAGCTTCGTCCTCGAAGCGTGAAAGCGGTACTAGGGTTTACGCGTCTCTAATAGCAAGTCACAACTAGATAAAAGACAATAAACAAGCAAATGAATGAAAGGACAAAACGGGGTTGTTACATCTTCCCCCACTTGGGAGCGAGCTTCGTCCTCGAAGCTCGAAAGAGTTTCTAAAAGTCTATACAGGTTCTAATCACATACAACACAATGTAAACAAGCATGCAATGACAGTTAATCACTTAAATTATATCACAGAGATACATGCAATTCGAGATATAGATCTATCACAAGTAGGAATTAACCAAAGCGGGATTGCATATCATACATTACCAAAAGTGAGGGTATACCACCCTCAATCCCTACAAATACACACATAAGTTCAGAATATGGGGAATACAACCATCCCCAAACAAGTACACGGCCTACATAATTTACAAGTATGTAAGGAAAAGTCATGTTGGCATGAGAGCCCGGACTAACAAAAGGGTCCTTTTTAAAGGAGTGGGAGGGTGGGGCTCCCTACTAGCTATTCGTCAAAAGTCTCGTAGTCGGTGATCTTAATCTCCGACCTAGGGTTGTTTGGGTCAGCCCAATGCATCTCGGCCTGCACCAAACGGGCACAAATGGAATCTGGGGTTACTGTCCATCCACCGTCATGACGGAAGCCAGCAGGATGGGGCCTCAAAGATTGGTTCACAATGCCGCGATACTCGTTCTTAAGGGCCAGGTAAGGCTCAACACTTGGCACGGATGCTAGGATGCAGTGCACCTTCACCAAGTTATGGAAGAAATTATCGGTCCAGTGGTAGTTAAAGACCCACATCTCACATCGCGCTTCTACCCTATTGCAGAATTGGGTAATTGTCTCCTCAGGCCTTCGCTGGGTACTAGCAGGAATGTTGTCTCTAAGTTCATCACAAGTCGGGGTATGGATTCGTACAACCATCTACAAGGTTAGAGAAACAGTTTATCAGTCCCATACTTCGTTCACTTAAAGGTTCTCTTAAGGTAAATCATCCTAGGAGTACGTAAAGAAACTAAAGCGCATATAAAGCATCATAGCAGCATGAAGCATTTAACATATAACAATTAGCATGTCAGAATAATTAAAAGAGAACACCCATACACCCGGCTTATCTTTATTTTACTTAGCTTTTACGTTGCCCTAATCAAGTTCAAACTCGGTTGTAGTAAATTTCAAAAAATCTTAGTTTTTAAATGTTTTCTCCCTACAGTCCTAATGGATGTCACTGCTCTGATACCAACTGTAACACCCCCGATTTTCAAAGGAGCTGGAGACCGGGATAGTGTCCTCCGTACAGGGGATTTTACCCTTTCGTACAAGGAGTAGTAACGATAAGCAAGTGAAATGAAACATCCAACTACTTATTAATTACGATAAAAGTTTACAACATTTGTGACTGGTTCCAAACTGGACACCAGGCCTAACAAAATACATTTTTACAAAAAAAAGAACTCTCCGATTAATTTCTAAGCGTTACTGATTGCAAGTGAGAACAAGTCGTGATCCCAGCGCCTTACCCCAAGAAACCAATCATAAACCTGCGGGGAATTAAAAGAAACACAAGGACGCAGTTTTTCGAGTATCAGTAGAAACTGAGTGAATAAACAACTTAGCATGTAAAACAGAGTGGCTAAGAAAGGTTACGGGGTTTGCATTTGAAACAGTTTAAACTGTGACGGAGTATAAGTATAAAGATAAGAGTTTGCAGTATAAATAAGATTCGCAAATGTTCAGAGTTACCATTACAAATATCTTATATCAAGTGGCGTGTCTTTGCAGAACACGGCTTATATATAATTGTTTCCAGATTTAAAGATAAATCAGTCATATTAATAATTCGCACTAACCAAGGGAGACCAGGATAAATAGTAACCGATGATACTGGTGTATAGGGGGTGTTAAAACTCAACCTCTCTACCAAGCGTTATGGATCGGATCCCCCGTCCCTCTAGTCATCATACACATAGCCAACTAGACCTTAAGTGTCGACACCCCCTTAAGATTGTAAGTCAGAAGAGTAGTACTAGATGCTACACTCTAGCCTATGGCGATAAGAGTTGGGGCACTCGGAGTCCCAAAGTAGTAACGGGTCCAAGACTCCAATGAGGTAGTCAAGGGAAGCTGTCGAATCGATACTTCCGGTCGGAACCAACCATAAGTCCAAGACTCCAACAAGTATAGGTAGTCAAGGGAAGCTGCCGAATTGGTACTTCCGGCCGGAGCCAACATAGTAAAAGTCCACTGGTTCCAGTACATGCGATTCTTTCACTTTACGTTGTTAATGGATTCTGACTTAGTGACATTTGAATAAAGAGTTTTCTCATTTCGAATACGAGTTGTAAATTGCGCTTTAAAAGTAGAACGACAGGTTTAGCAATTTCAGAATAAAATACGACAGTTATTTTGAAATAAATAAGTAGATCACAGGAAAGAACTAGGCAGGCAAAACTAAGCAAGTAAACTCACAGGTATATTTTGAGACTGAACATAAATCACGTAATGACACGAATGAAGACCAGAACGCAACGCTAAGCATGAATACTCACCGCGAGAGCCGTAGAGTGCTAGCTAGTCAACTACTCGGGAATAACGTCCTGGCCTACTAGTACGTCGAAGACAGACTCTACAAACAAACATAGATAGTCCTAATCACAAACAAGTTTGATTGACAAAGTGTAAGACAATGCACGTGTCCTACACGATATGCAAAATGACAACTCTAATAATTATAAACGCCCAATTAATAGTTAGATAAATACATCCTAGGTTGCCAATAAGTTAGGAGACCCGAAAATGATTTTTAAGAAATTATATAATAAATTTTAAGAGTGTAAAACTATTTAATACTAACTATAATTATAATAAATTATAAGAAAAATATAATTTTCAATTATAGAATTTAAAGTACTAATTCCTATGGTTGTAGAAATTTTTATTTCTAATAAAATAAGCTGTTAGTTAACATATCAAAATTACTATGTATTTTCTATATAATTTACTTTGCTTTAAAAGTAACATTTGTAAATAATAAATTTTAATTTGTTAAGAAAAAGAATGATATTGGTACTTCTAACTATTTAGAGAAACTCACTATTGATTTAAGCACAAAGAAACTGAAATTTATTTAGTAAATAACACATTATACATATTGATTTTATATATATATTTCCGTTTACTTATTCTTCATGAAAACAATATTAAATATTGAATAAATACTAATCTCCAATTTTACATCTATTTTGTAACTACATTACAAAGACATTTATTTTCACTAATTTGTCAAGAAACTAATTTAATTAGCTTAATTAAAACTACATAAACAAAAATGAAATTCAAACAAAAATGCAGTTTTTGAAAAATACAGCAAGCACCCCACTATGGTATTAACAGTTCTGGTAATTAACACTTTATACCCTCAACATTTTATTTTGTACATAAAAACCCCTCTGCAACTAAATTCTTTTCAACAATGCCATCTTTTACAAGTGATTTCTCCCAACGATCCACACCCACACACACCAAAATCAAATACCCACAATCATACATATACATACAACAAGTAACAACCCAGAAATTCATATCGTAACGGAACGCGAAGAGATTTTGAGTTTACCAGAAAGTTCGACGATGATGGAACGGAAATAGGCGGCAATGGTGGTTACGGGGATGAACTGAGCTCGGTCACAGCTCTGTTCTGGTCGGTGGGAATCGTCGGGACTCCACAGATACAGGGACAACAGGCTGCGACGAACAGAGGGAGGCAGAGTTGCGGCGGCGGCGTCGGCGTCGGGCTACTCCGGCGTGGCTGCTACCGCTGCTGCCATTGTTGTTGTTTCTGTGGGTATTTCGACGGGGGAGGGAGAGGGTGAGACGGTGAGTGAGAGGGAGAGATGGGGGCGATGATGGTGGTGCGTGGTGGTGGTGATTGGAGGCGGAGATTGGCGGTGGAGTGGCTCTGTTTTGCCGGGTTTGTTCTCGGAAAAAACAGAGAAGATGGTTGGGTTGGTTTGCGGTAGAGAAGAGAGGGTTGAGAGAGATGGGGGTGGAGCACTGGTGGAATGGGGGTGGAGCTGGAGGTGGCGATGGCTGGTAGTGGTGGTTGGTGGTGATGGTTGTCGCGGTTTGAGTCTCTGTTGCGGAGGAAGAAAAAGAGAAGAAGAAGGTGTGATGTTGTGTTGTTTTAAAGCTGGTAATCAAAAAAAAAAAGAGATGTGAAAGGGTGAGGTGACTAAGGTGAGGTCGGACTTTGTTATGCTTAGGTCACTTATTTTCAATGCTGATTTTTTTTTCTTTTTCTTTTTAAAACAAATTATACAGTGAGGCGGGAGTGCGGGTTCGGGTGGTGATTCGGGCGCGGAAAGACGCTAATACGCGGGACAAATTTAACATGCGGCGATGATAAAAATTATATTTTAAAACCGATTAATATTTTAAAAAGGTGAAACATGAATTTTTTTGACAACAAAATTTATTAAACTAAGAAATTTTATTTTAATCGCAACAATTAAAAAAATTACTACGCGCGTTAAATTACTTAACGGCTCTAGCTAAAAATCACGGGTATTACATCCTTCCCTCCTTGGACTAAGCTTCGTCCTCGAAGCGTGAAAGCGGTACTAGGGTTTACGCGTCTCTAATAGCAAGTCACAACTAGAGAAAAGACAATAAACAAGCAAATGAAATGAAAGGACAAAACGGGGTTGTTACAACCACGGTAGGGTCCTTTATTGATTACTCGAGTCACACTTGGAACGAGGAAGCTCTCAACCAGATCTTTCTTCCTATAGATGTGGAGCTGATTAGAACAATTGCCATTCATGTGAACAATAGAGAAGAATCATTTTCATGGCAACACACAGATGATGGAAAATATATTGTTTCCTCTGGATATCGAGCTCAAATGATAAGAACCAGGGGTGATTAGTCGACTTTTGCTGGACATATAAACAAAGGTTGGTTCAAAAATTCTGGAATTTGAAGATTCTAAAGAAAATTTTATATACTTCTTGACGTTCATCACTACCACTAGTTACTTGACTAAGGGATAGAGGTATGGACGTTCCAACAAAATATCAGCTCTGCAACAAAGAGGATGACACAGAAAATCATCTTTTCCTCCGATGTTCCTTTGCACATCAAACAAGGAATAATGCGTTGTTCTGCTCGGTCATCAACTTTACAGAGGGTAGGGTTCATGATTTACTATATGATGTCTACACGAAGTGAACTCCAACAGAGTGTGAGACCTTTGCTTCAATTTTGTAGTCTCTATGGCGCCATAGAAATAACATGCACTTCAATGGAGCTTGGCGATCTCCGGCTGAAGTATCTAGAACATCAAAAGATTTTGTTGTCTGGTATCGGGAATCTAAAGCTACTGGCTACCTGGGTGATGAGCATTTAGCCATTGGTGATGCAGTAACGAGGTGCTCAGCCCCAATTCATGGCCACACAAAACTCAACTCAGATGCGTCGTGGTCTGCACAGGGAGTGATCTCAGTTTCTCATGGATTCAAATGGCGAACTTTAGCAGGAAGACACCATCGAAGGCCAAGGTTGAGATCCCCACTGGTAGCTGAGCTTGCTGCAGTTGTAGAAGGCCTTCAAGTAGCGCATGAAGTGAAGATTGAAGAGATAGTTGTGGAGATGGATTCCTTGGTTGCTCTAAAGCTACTAAGTGATGCTAACTTAACCAACCCGAAGGTGATGAGTTCACTATCTGAAATGAAAGAAATATTAGAAGAATGCAAAAGACTAGCAGCTGGGTTCAGGAGCATATCTTTCAATTTTGTGGGTCGAGATGGTAACCAATTAGCTTATATCTTTGGCAAAAGAGGTTTTGACAAAGATGATGTTTCGTATTATTCTATTATCCGTGAATGGGCAGAGATTTTATTCCAATCTGATTTACTGGACTTGACTACCCATGATTAATAAAATTTCTTCTCCCTTAAAAAAAAAATATTTTTTGGGAATATGCACTGTGTCATGAGTCCACTGAGTCCGTTATCTTTCTTTCTACTCAATTTCTATTTTGAGACGTTCTTTTATCTTTCTTCCGATTTTCTTTGTTTTTCATGAATATATTTCTTCCATTTTTTTTGTGATGATTACAGCACAACAACTTATAGTTACGTCTCAATAATTAGTTGCATTACCTTTTTACACCTGTTTTCTCTCAAATGACATTTATGATCGGTGAGATCTTAACTAAAGATCTAAACCTTCCATAGAAAATGGACGTGGAAGATCTTAACTAACGCATGTGTTTCACTCTCTTAGGGCTAGTTTGGTAATCATGTAGAGTTTTAGAAAGATGATGTGTTGGACGTACTGTAACAAAGCTACTGTAGAAATCTACGTAAAAAGTGCTTGCTAGATTTCGTATTTAAGTTGTTGCGGGAAAAACACTTTTGACATTTTGTGTTTGGTAATTAGTGTTTTAGAGTTCTTGTTACTGTGTAAATGGCAATATCGGACATCATATAATAAATAGTGTTATTACAATAAATAATTATTGATATTTATTAACAGATAATAATGTCAAATATTACATTTATCGAAAAGCAGGTCCCGGAAAGTAACATCTAACCTGCTTTTCAAACGCTGCTGTGGGAAAGCAACTGCTTTCCAGAAAGCAGAAAAAAAAAATTTACCATACACATTAATACTGCTTTTAGATTCGAAAAGCAACGTCCTAGAAAGCAAAGGCATTACCAAACGGACTCTTAGTTTGTTTCCTTCATTTATCTCTTAGGGCTAGTTTGGGAATGCTGTGGCGGTGCTATAAAGCTGCTGTGTGTAAACACTATGGAAAAGTTGCTGTGAATTCTTGATAAAATATTGTTTTGGTAAATATTACGTAAAAGTTGTTGAGATAAAGTAATTTTGTGTTCGGTAAAATCAACTGTGAATTTACTGTGAGAGGGTAAAATGACAAAAATATATGACACGAGTCATTTCCGTAAATATAACTATTGATATTTTTAAAAATTGTAAGGTTAAAATCAGTTGTAGATAAATCAATCAAAAGAACTTTCTGGAAAAGCATCTCACCCATTGCTTCCTAGAAACTGTTGTGGGACAGTAGAAACTGCATGAAAAAAACATAAATTTTGTTTTTACCAACACACTAAAATTATTTCTGCTGTCATAAAGCAGTTGTGCTGGCAGCATAAGAATTCCCAAACTGGCCCTTAATCCAATCATGTTCTCTATCTTCAACTCCTTCACCACCACTTTACCACATCCCTCTTCCCTTCTTCCACATGCACCAGCTCCATATCTAGAAATTAGCTACCACTATGCTCCTTTAATTTCTCCCCCTTGGAGAAAGCACAAGGTTTAAGAAACACATCAATTCATGTGTAAAAAACCTGATCTACCCCTCACTGGGGTGTGATGTAAGTAGAACCAAATTAACATCAGCCATGTAGTAATTGTACAATGGCTAGGCTAATTTTTTGCACCTAAAATTTTAACAGTTCCCTCCAAAATGAGGGAGGTTAAACTGAAACACACAAATTCAAATATTTGGACCCTTTTCATGGTCCTTTTACAAAACCTTTAAATACAATCCATTACAAACACTACCAAAACACAATTTGGCCAGATTCTTTTTGAAGAACATCAAGAACTTGATGAATATCTATCCAAAAACAGAATAAACCAAAAAAAAAAAAAAAATGAGAGGAGGAAGATGATGTTGCAGCTCCAGCTTCTTCATTAGCTTCATCACCACCAACTTCTTCTCAAACTTCATTAGCACCATCTTTATTTCTTCATCACCACCAGCTTCACCACCAACATCCTCAACACCACATGTTCTTCTCCACCACATTACCTGCAAAATCAACAAGGTCAAAACATCATATGGGAAAAAACAACTAACAAAATTCTGAGAGAGTTGATATTAAAGACTTCATTCTTCTGGGATTGTCAAGCAGGAAACCAACCGAGGGTCTATTCAAAGAAGCAAGAGAGAAGTTCCAAGTTGATAAGAAGACCATTTACACAATATGGAAAAGAATCCACGAAGCAGCACCTAATGGAAGCACCTAATGGAACATCAATTGATGTTAAATCAAGGCAGAAGGGTAATTTGAAGCCAAAGACTCCACTAGACATTGACATATTTACTCTTATTCTCAAATATGACAGACACACGATCAGACAAGCAGCTTGTAAGTGACTTTTTAACCCCATTCATTTTATTTTGGCTCAATTGCACCGGAGGTACCCAAAGTTTGCCAAAACGAGCAAGTAGGTACCCAAATTTCAAAATCGAGCACAACAAGTCTCAAACTTTGGATTTTCGAGTAAGTAGATACCCTTCCGTTAACTTTCCGTTAACTTTGGACGGAAAATTCTAAAAAGACTTTTGTACCCCTTATTTGCACCTCCATTTTTTTTAAATACAATTTTTACTAAAAATCTAAAAAAGTTGAAAAAATAAAATTTTAATTTAATAATTTGATATATGTTAAATAATGCAATATATTTTATCAAAATTACATATTTTTACATCATTTCAAAATATGAAATACGTTTTTATTAACACATATCCGTCAATCTTAAAGTCTTTAATTATTTTATAGTGTTTAAAAAGAATCTCAAATTTCATAATTTCATGTACTTTTTAAGAAACGATAACATAAAGTATCTTTGTACATTTTATACAATACTCTCTTTTACATTTGCATGAAAACTACAAATCAGTACATTAAAAAATTACTCAAGAATGTCTGGTATCAACTCTTGTGTAAATTGTTATAATGCACAAAGATACTTGTATGTTATTGTTTTATTAAAAAAACATGTGAAATTATGATGTTTTGAGATTTTTTTTTAAAAGATGCTAAAAAAAATTAAAGACTTCAAGATTGACGGATATATGTTAATGAAAACATTTTTCATATCTTGAAATGATGTAAAAATATGTAATTTTGATGAATTATATTGCATTATCTTACATATATCAAATTATTAAATATTTTATTTTTATTTTTTTAGATTTTTAGTAAAATTTGTATTTTAACAAAAAATATGAGGTGAAAATAAGGGGTACAAAAGTCTTTCTATAATTTTCCGTCCAAAGTTAACGGAAAGTTAACGGATGGGTACCTACTTGCTCGAAAATCCAAAATTTGAGACCTGTGGTGCTCGATTTAGAAATTTGGGTACCTACTTGCTCGTTTTGGCAAACTTTGGGTACCTCCGGTGCAATTTAGCCTTTTATTTTTACGCCAATTCTTAGAAGTTATGTCATCACATAATAGGGTGATTGATATGGAGTTGCATTGTGTTAATGTCATACTCTTCATTACTCAATCTTGGTTTCAAAAATGTCAAACTCTAAAATCCATGTCATAAAGAAATGGGGAGCTACATTTTTGAACCCCTGTGTGTATTAATCTGTTCACATACCAGTCATCTGCTCAAATCATCATTTATTGCATCATGTAAATTGAACAAGTATAGTAATATGTTCAAATCATCAATTATAGTGCACAATTATAGTAATCTGTTCATAACAAATAATTTTATGCATCAAAATGAACAACTAAGTGCTTCATTCTCTTCCAAGAAGCACTTAAATTGAACTAGTAATTTGTTAAATTCATCAAATATATCGCATCATGTAAATTGAACAAGTATAGTAATCTGTACAAATAAGAAATTAAATTTCAGAAGTCGTGTAATATGTTCATATCACATAATTTTATGCATAAAAAAGAACAACCAAGTGCAGCATTTTGTTCAAATAATCAATTAAATTTCACAAGTACAATAATCTGTTCATAACACATGAATATTATCACTTCAATTTCAGTGAACTATGGTGTAGGACAAACATCTGTCTGGAGATGGATACATGATGGTGCATTGAAGAGTAGATCCTCATATGTGAACCCTGAACTAACAGATGCACACAAAATAGGCAGATTAAGATGGTGTCTACAAGCACTAGTGATCAATTCAGAAGGTGTGATCACATACATTAGCATGGATCACATAGTGCATATAGATGAAAAGTGGTTCTACATTCAGAAATTGAAGGACACATACAATTTGCTACCACTAGAGACAATTTCATATGATGACTGCCAATCTAAATACTTTGTAGCTAAGGTTATGTTCATGTGTTGTGTAGGGAGGCATGTGTATGACACAAATGGTGAGTGTGTGGGATGGCAAGATATGTGTGTGGCCATTTGTGGAAGAACTAGCAGCAAGGAGATCAGCAGTTAACAGACCAGCTGGCACTATTGAAATCAAACCAGTGTCATTAATCACCAAGGAGGTCATGAGTGACATGCTAATCAACACAATCATACCAGAGATTAAGTCAAAGTGGTCACAAAATATGTCAAAGGACATTCTCATTCAGCAAGACAATGCAACACCACATGTGTCAAATACAGATGACAAATTCATAGAAGCTGCACAAAGTGATGGATTCAATATGAAGCTTATCAATCAATCAGCTAAGTCACATGACTTAAACATTCTTGATTTTGAGTTTTTCAATTCAAATCAAATCCTTCAAAACAAGATGCACACAAGGACAGTAGAGGATCTCATAGCTGCAGTGCAGATGGCATATGAAGGACAATGTGGTAGAACAAGTGACAATGTGTTTTTAGATCTTCAATTGGTAATGTCTGAGATATTGGTTGCTAGAGGTCACAAAGAAGCAACTCAGTGTTCAATTCATTAAAACGATTATTCAACTCTTGAAGTTGTCTATCCAATAACTACTTGAAAATCTCAACCTTGTAATGATGTTCATTTGTCATTTCTTTCACTCTTCGCCGGTCTATATTAATTTTCCATACTAAGAATCTCAAGATCATGTTTTGCACAAAATCTAGAAACTTCCCCAATTAAAGTGTCCCATCCATTTTCCCTAGTTTCTTGGAGTCGTTCTTTAGACAACTCCACTCGTCTCATAGTATTCACAATGTCTTGATCCTTTCTTTGCAAAGCAAGAGATAAGTCATATGTGATACCCAATGCCAATTTCATCAAATGAAAATTGAAGACAAAGGAAAATGATTGAAGTAAAACTAATAGATTGCAAGATTCTCCTTATTTATCCTTAGATTCCTCAACTAAGAAGCCGAGAAGATCAATGACGGAAGAAAACATATTTGCTATGCTTACCCAAGTTCCATAATGTGATCCCCAACGTGTGTCACTTGCTAGAGTGAGAGTCCTTTCTTGGTGAAGGCCTTGACCACTTTCGATTTCATTCTTTTCTAAGGCTTCAACCACTTTAGTGATTATCAAGAAGAAATTCATGCCTTATACAAGAGCTTCCAACAAGATTAACCACACTAGTCACAAATTCAAAAAATGCATCAATTGCTACCGCGACATGAGCCAATTGGAGTTGATGTGCAAAGCAATGGACATAATATGCACTTGGATTTTCTTTAAGAACCAATTCCTTCAACCCTTTAATTTCCCCTTGCATACTACTTGCACCATCATAACCTTGACCCCTAACCCGATCAATACTCAATTCATGAGTAGAAAACATGTCGTCAATTGATGCTTTGAGGGCAAGTGATGTTGGACAGGTGAGCTAGAGGCAATCTATATTTGGTATGAACAATGTTTGGTTAGAACATTCATTTATTATTTATTGTGATATTTAATATAATGAAATCCTTAGATACAATATGTTGTTTATCTGAAATATCCCTAGTCCATTATATTGATTAACGGGACGATCAACTATAGACTAGTATTTGGGTAGATTGATATGGAGATATCAAGTCCAAAACATGGGTATGCATTAGGAGTAATGACATACTGGATTGACCCACAACGAGAAGGATACATTAGATTAGGTCAAAGTCACAATCGCTTCTCGTAGTGCTAATGACATTGTAATCCTTAGAATTGAAGTCACTAGATGCTCTAGTTGTGGAATATCATGCTTTGATATTATCGAACGTTGCGCCTTAACCGGGTAACTATAAAGATAGTTATCGGGCATGATAGGAAGCAAGCTTAGAGATCGTAGTGACGTAGAGAGGATATGTCCCTCCAACATAATGGGAGCAAATATCCATGGGTCACTCGAGGGATGGTGCTTATTGAATGTCTGGCCAGACTCAAATAAATCAATATGGAGATATTGATGTTATCTGCTTGCATAAGCATATTCCCAGGATCGAGAAACTATGGATTGGATATACGATTGTGACTATTATGTCTCGTGTCCAATCCGGATATGGAGACAAAGGGATAGCACAATATGTGATTATTGGGCACAAGGTTTGTCGGGATCACTGACTTATTTCTATTAGTTGGGTGGCATGGATGTGTTGCTAGACACCGCTCCATGTTAGTAATAAGTTACTACCAACTAAGTAGAAACCTATGGGATCACACACCGGATGGATTAAATTGAATATGGGTATTAATCAGTTGGACTAATTCATAAAAGGATCATAACGCAACCATAAGCAAACTTAGTAGGACTAATTTGCAAGTGGTTTCATCCATGTGATGACATGATTAGTATTGGGGCCTTTATGTAGTTAATAAAGAATTATTACTATATAAAAGAACTCTAGCTTGTTAATTCTCAACATTAGTCATTATTTGAGAGAACATAACAAATCAAGAGAGAGAACAAGTTGGGAGGCTGAAAACCCCAACCCGTCCGCCCCCTTGCCGTCGTTGGCCCTCCTTGGGCGATTGGTGGTGCCTCGTTTTGCGTGATTCATTCCTCCTTCTTCCGGTACTAGAACTACACGGTGGGAAGGAATCCAATCAAGAATCCAAGTAATGGATATTCAAAGAGACGAATATACTATTCTTCTTGTGATCTCCCAAACTAAGGTACACATCTTCTATGCCGTTATCATGTTATGATGGCATGCCTGTGATCCTTGGTATTTGAGCAGGATTAATTTTTGTTATTCCGCTGCGTAACCTGCATCAAAACTCAACAGTTGTATCAGAGCCTGGTTATAGCGTATAACATGATCTTATGTGTTACAGTTTTCAGTTTATACACCGTATTGTTTATATTGCACAAAAACTGAAATTAATTGGCATATTATATGCAAATTGAATTTGTTCAAGACAAACAAGACCTAATTTAACATTGGATGTGAAGATTGGTGAGTTTGATCACATAGGATGTGAATAATTTTGGATCTAGGAGCTAGGGTTTGGGCACATGCTTGAAAAAGGGGGTTCTCACTTGGAAACAACTAAAATTGGGCAACAAGGCAAGGAATTGTTTTGGAAACAATACCATAGGGAGGTTCGGCCCCCTAAAGGACCGCCCCCTTGCCTTGCCGCCCAAGCTAGGGCACAACCAAGGGGCAGGGCCGACCTAGCCGCGCGTGAGGCTTGGCCGACCGCCCCAAGGCCTTGCCTTGGTCCTTGGGTGGTTCGGCCATGGTGGATGGTGGACTCCTTCGACTATTTTGACCCTAGTTGCTAATTTAAAACTAAAATTGAACAAGCGCGTTAAAACTGGTTTTAACTGTATTATGTGCTTTGTTGCATAGTGGATGGATATGGCCATGGTTGTGGATGTTTATTTTTGTGGTTTGGTTTACGGCCTGCGAGCTAATTAAATTAATGTAATAGTTAGTTAATTTTACGGCCTGCGAGCTGATCATCTTCTCAACATGTGAGGTTTTATTTATTTATTCATTCTAAATGTTAGGCTAGAATTAGAATTTTAGATGATAGCCAAGAGCATGGAGAAGAAGACCGGAGGACCAAGAAGCCACAAAGACGATGAGGACTCCCATCCTAGGTGCGCAACTATGGGAGCACATGGAGATGAGCTTGTCACTTTAGGTTATATAGATATTATCATTGACTTGGTAATATCTTAGTCTAGGGGCAATATCCATGCCACGTTAATTTTTCTTTTGTGGATGTTTATTATTTATGTCTTGTTATTTATTTTTGTGTGTATGGGTGATACAAGCAAAACGTTAACAAGATAATAACAAATAAGTTTGATCTTTTATTTTGGATTCCAATCCAAATAAGTCGATCATGTTGATGGAATCAACCAAACAGTTAGATAATGACTATTAAATCCCTCAATGGAAATATTGCGTTTTGTCTTCTCTTGCCTAAACACCCTTCATGATCAAGGTCTATTAAATTCGGTCTTGCCAAAGTGACGCGTTTTAATTCACCTTGGTGTGTTGCGGCGACACAAGGAAGTAATGTATGATTGTTGAAGCAGGAGGTTTGACGCAACTGGGCAAAGTCAATTGGATTGATGAGCCTAGAGGCATGCCAATTAGCTGCTACCATAGGATAATGAATATGAGATTATTCGCCTAATTGGACCAAGAATTGCATGGTGTGCAACTGAAATGGTTCCTACCTAAATAACTAATTCTTGGGTGACTTACCAAAGCAAGTTCAAGAATAAGTGAAATATGGATCTTGGACTCACTAGAAAATATATATGATATTTTCCGCATTAATGGTGAGGGCTATTAATCCGAGAAAAATAGTGGGAACTATATTTAATTACCTAGCCATTGTTGAATATAGTTAAACTGTTCAAAATACTAAAATTGCACATTTCTTGTTTTTGTAGAATTCCAATGGCAAACAATCACGCATCGACTTCATCCCTGCGATCTGCCCTTGAGAAGGACAATTTGTCTGGAACAAATTTCCTTGACTGGTACAGAAAGTTAAGGATCTTCCTTAAGAAAGAAAAGAAACTTTACGTCATAGACAATCGATCCCAGCACCACCCCAGGATGAGTCTGTTCTAGCTGCCGTGAGAGCACGTCAGAAACATTTGAATGATTCTAAAGATGTGACTTGTCTCATGCTTTGCACCATGACCTCGGAGCTTCAGAAGCAACAAGAGAGCATGGAATCCTATGGTATGATCATACACTTGAAACAGTTGTTTCAGGAACAGGCAAGGCATGAGCGGTATTAAGTGTCCAAAGCACTGTTCAAGAGCAATCTCTCAGAAGGGAACCCAGTTGGGCCTCACGTACTTCGAATGATCGGGTACATGGAGAACCTCACGAGGCTAGGGTTCCCACTAGGCCAAGAGTTGAAAACTGATATCGTCTTGCAATCGTTGTCTGACAGTTATAACCAGTTCATCATGAACTATAACATGAACGAGATCAGTAAGACTCTGCCAGACTTGCTGAACATGCTAAAGATAGCTGAACAGAGTATCAATAAAGGCAAGGCCAATGCCATAATGATAGTGAATAAAAGAAAGGGCAAATGAGTTGCCTCTACTTCCAAAGGAAAGCGCAAGAAAGTTTCAAAGTACAAGGAAGCCCTGAAGCCTAGTGGGGGCGTGGCTAAAGGTGAGTGTCACTACTGTAGCCAGCCGGGTCACTGGAGGAGGAATTTCCCTAAGTATCTGGAGGATAAAAAGCTTGGAATAGTGATTCCACCACCATAAGGTATTTTTGTTATAGAAGTCAATCTATCTATTTCTTCATCTTGGGTATTGGATACTGGATGTGGTTCTCACATTTGTCGAAATGTGCATGATTTGAAAAGAAGTAGAAGATTGGCTAAAGGGGAGATAGATATGCGCGTCGGGAATGGAATAAAAGTTGCTGCATTAGCTATAGGCGTTTATGAACTATCTTTGCCTTTTGGACTTATTTTAGAATTAGACAATTGCTATTATGTGCCTGCTATGAGTAGAAAAATATTATTTCCGTTTCTTGTTTGGACTAGAAGGGTTTTTCTATTTCAATAAAGAACAAATGTTGCTCCATTTATTTTGATAGTATGCACTATTATAGTGCGCATTTGCCTAATGGATGGTATATCCTTGATCTAAATAATTACATCTATAACATAAATACTAAAAGGATTAAAACATATGATTTAAATCCTACATATTTATGGCACTGTCATTTAGGCCATATAAACGAGAAACACATTTCTAGACTCCATAAAGATGGATTTCTAAACTCATTTAATTTGGAATCATATGAGACATGCGAATCCTGTTTGTTAGGAAAAATGAAAAAGTCCCCTTTCAATCAGAAAGGTGAAAGGACTAATGAGTTACTGAAACTCATACATATTGATGTGTGTGGGCCGTTTCCCACGCCTGCAAGAGGTGGTTACACCTACTTCATCACGTCTACTGATGACTTCAGTAGATATGGATTTGTGTACCTTATGAAGGCCAAATCCGAATCCTTTAAATTATTCAAGGAATTCAAGAATGAAGTAGAGAAGCAACTTGGTAAAAGTATTAAGGCTTTGCGATCAGATCGCGGAGGAGAATACTTGTGCCAAGAGTTTGACGAGTATCTTAGAGAGTGTGGGATAGTATCCCAACTCACTCTACCCGAAACTCCACAGTGGAATGGCGTGTCCGAGAGGAGGAATCGCACATTATTGGATATGGTGCGATCTATGATGTGTCAAACGGATCTTCCAATATCTTTTTGGGGACATGCTCTAATGACTGCAACTTTCACCAGTAACCGTGTTCCATCCATATCAGTCATGAAGACACCATATGAGATGTGGACTGGGAAGCATCCCATAGTGTTGTTTATGAAGATTCGGGGTTGCGATGTCTATGTAAAACGTTTACAAACAGAAAAGCTCGGGCCCAAAGCGGATAAGTGTAAGTTTGTGGGATATCCTAAGGAAAGAAAAAGGATATTATTTCTACAATCCAACCCAGAACAAAGTGTTTGTAGCTTGGAGCGGCGTCTTTCTGGAAAGAGAGCTAGTCTCTAAAGAAGCACGTGGGAGGACTACAGAACTTGAAGAAATTCAAGAACCACAAACCACTGAACCGATGATGGAGCATGAACAAGAACAACAAATTGTTGTGGAAGAACCTGTTCAGGTAACACAGGAACTCCGTAGGTCAGGCAGGGTACGCCATGATCCAGAGAGATACAGACTTCTCGTGACTGAGCCCGATGACATACCACTCATGGATGATGAGCCTGCTACCTACGAGGAGGCCATGAAAGGCCCAGACTCCAAGAAGTGGCTAGAAGACATGAGATCCGAAATGGAATCCATGTATACCAACAAAGTATGGACTTTGGTGGAACCACCCGAAGGGGCTCGGCCCATAGGGTGCAAGTGGGTCTTCATGATGAAGACTGACAAAGGGCGATTAGTGGCTAAAGGTTATAGACAGATTCATGGTATTCACTATGATGAGACCTTTTTGTGAGTCGCCATGACTAAATCCATTCGAATCCTACTTGCTATTGCAGCTTACTATGACTATGAGATTTGGCAGATGGATGTCAAAACAACGTTCCTTTATGGAAACCTCATCGAGGATGTGTACATGACACAATCGGAGGGTTTTGAGGATCCAGAGAATGCTAATAAGGTCTGTAAACTGCAACGATACATTTATGGATTGAAGCAAGATTCTAGGAATTGCAAACGATGTTTTGATGACGCAGTCAAAGAGTTTGACTTCATCAAGAACGAAGATGAGCCCTGTGTTTACAAGAAAGTTAGTGGGAGCTCTATTGTATTTCTGGTCTTGTATGTGGATGACATACTAATCATTGAGATGACGTTCCTACTTTGCAATCTGTTAAAAATTGGCTAGGAAAGTGTTTCTCACTGAAGGACTTAGGGGATGAAGCTTATATACTTGGTATCAAGATCTATAGGGATAGATCTTGAAAGCTGCTCGGCCTAAGCCAAAGAACATATATTGACAAGGTGTTGAAGCGGTTCAACATGCAAGATTCCAAGAAGAAATTCTTGCCCATGTCGCATGGAGTCACTCTTTCTAAGACTGACTGTCCTTCCAATGAGATTGAGAAGGACCACATGAGTAGGATTGTAACACCCCTCGTATCCCGAGCCTTCCGTTCCGGACCGGAGAGCCCGGGAGGGTGCTACTCAAAATGAAATGGCGGAAATCGAGAACAAAACACTTCCATAGTTATATATTACAAATCATAATTGTCTTAAACATGAAACATAACATACTATTAAACAAGATGATTGTCTAGGTGCGTCATTTATTTAGTACTAACATAACTAGGTGAGTCCGCGATCCCTTAAGCCGAGCTTCCTTCACCTAGACATGCGGGGGAAAGAAACAAGACCGCAGTTTTTCCAAAGTCAGCACAAAATGCTGAATAAGTAAACACCCAAACATGTAAACCGGATAAGAGGCATATTTTCTTTTAAATAAAGAGGATAATTTAGAAGTAACCAAACATGTTATTGAAATTGACCAAATATGAGAAGTATAAAACTTTCAACTCTTTACTTAGCGTTCTCAAACCATTCTCATTATAATAAGGAGAAAATCATCAATTCTCATCATATCCGCAATTAGGGGATTCTCAGAATATCAATTCTTCCATCTTTCACATGAAAAACCAGATTTATTATTTAGTTGTAGCGGGGAACGAACCAATCCATCGCAATAATCCGTCACAGTATCTCATAAGTAACCAACCATATCCCATGCATCCAAGACCTTAAGTGCCGGCACCCCCCTAAGACTTCTTGCGGCCAGAGAGGTGAGTACATGGAGCAGCTCGGGGCTAATTGCAACCGAGCAAAATATCACAATATAAAAGTATCCAAATATGGTTCCACCGCACAACTGTTTCCACTTTACGTTATTACGTTTTATTAATTCCGTGTGATAGTTTCCAAAGAATCATTTAGACAAGTATTTGAAATATCAAGTCGAACACATATGACACAAATCACATTTTGAGACGTAAATCACAAAAATATTTAGACACGAACGGAGGACGGGCACACTAGGTAAGGCATATTTACTTACCTCGAGTAGCAAGACAATTAGCAAAGCAAAGCCTCTACGGATAAACGAATCCCTCGTCTACGAATTCGTCACTTACAATTTATTATTTCTAAATTAATTACAAATCCAAAATGTGCAACTATGCTATGCGAAATTTCTCTAAGTCTTATTTTAAATTACTCCCCATTATCCCCATTAATAATTAGCATGTACAATTGTATTTTCCTCATAAAATCAATATTTATATATATATAAATACTAACTCTTAAAATTTATTAGGTAATAAATCGCATATTAAATTTATACACTCTAATACTTAGTAAATAAAATAATAATCTATTTTACAACACATTTATTTGTAAGTGACCACAAAAATTGATTCAACTAATTTAATTATTGCTAATTATTTATTGTAAAATATATATATACTATTAAAGAATTAAACTCATAAATAAAACTCACAAAAATGTTTATTCAAATAAAACAAGTGTTTAGTCTCACACAATTATAACTTAATTTTGGAGAAATCAATATCTAATATATAATAATAAGGCTTTAGCTATTTATAAATAGAGGATTTTTTCCTTTAAAAGTAGTTTTCCTATTTAACTTCCTAACTTATTTTATTTTATCAATTTTGAACAAATAACATATTTACTAAAATCACAAATTTATAAGTACTTGAAATATTTACTTAGTCACACTAAATTATAGGATTAAAGAAATAGATATTTTATCTTGCTTATGTTCCAATAAAACAACAATATCTCAGAAATAATACATATATATAATTTTAAATAGCAAAAACATCTTTTATATAATTAAAACAATAACTAGAAATATTATAAATAAATTCTAATACAACAATGCATTTTTAAATTTATATTATATTCGCAGTTTATGTAAATACTAAATAGATCCCCAACTTTTCATAAATGACAAGAAATAACCTCCCAATAACCAAAAACAGTTTCAACATGTTATACTAGCCACCCCTAACTTCTCTGAAAATACAAGAACAACCCCCCAACATGAATAAGCATGAATCCAACAACCGGATTCGATCTAGAGCTAATAAAATCATGTTTCGATTATCACAAATGAATCAGAGGGTGATTTAGGAGTTACCCACACCAAAAATCGCGAAAAACGGTCGAGATTCGGGTCCGATTGAGTTCGCCGTCGAGGTGGACGGCGGTGATGGTCGATTCCGGCAATTGAGGCGTCCTCTGCTTCGATTGGCACCGGCAAAAGCGTCCTCGGGCCTCAGGGATTCGTTTGGGACTGATTTCAGGGAATGAGTAGCGCCGGGTGGTTCGGGCCGAGCTTCTCGCCAGCGTTAATGGCTGCCGGCGGCTGGTGGGTGGCTCTGGGCTTTCTGCAGCGATGGGCTGCTGCTCTGGCTCCTCCTTGGTTCGTGACAGAGAGAGGATGATGGTGGTGAGGTCAAAACAGAGGGAGACAGAGAGGTGCAGGTGGTGGTGGCGGTGTTTCTCGTCGTCGGTGATTTCGCCGGAGATGGCAGCGGCTTGAGCCGCTGCTGTTTCTGCTGGGTTTATCGCCGGAGGGAGAGAGAGAGGGAGAGAGAGAGATCTGGGGGAGGGAAGAGAGGAACAAGTCGTGGTGGTCGTGGTTGTTCACCGTCGGGAACAGCGGCGGCTGTGCCGCTGCTCTGTTTTCGCCGGCCCAAAACAGAGGGCAGAGAGGGAGACAGGGAGAGAGGTCGGGGGTGGTGAGAGGGAGAGAGTGAGGTGGTGGCTGTGGTGGTGGATTTGGTGCCGGTGGTGGAGGTGGTGGTGGTGTCGGGTGAGAAGAGGGGGAGGGGGCTGCTGGGTTTTTGAAGGAGAAGAGGAAGAAGAAGACAAGGGTCTTCTTGTTATGTGAGAAATTCAGCAACATATGGTTTGAGTAAGCTGGTGAACAAAGTGTTTTCAAAAATTTTTATTATTTAATTTATTTATTCATTTTAAATTTTTAGTTGATTAATTAATTCAACTTTATTTATTCACTCTCTAGGTATAAAATTCTCTTCAAACTACAACTACCACCCCTTACATTAACTAGTATATCTTTTCTTAAACTACAAATATCTCCCCAATTCGCATTTAAACGTCACGAATTGCTAGTATTTTACCCGTATCAAAACGGGGTATTACAAGGATACCCTATGCTTCTGCCATAGGATCCATCATGTACGCGATGTTGTGTAATAGACTAGACGTATCATACGCTTTGAGTATGGTAAGAAGATATCAGTCTAATCCAGACTGAATTGCTGTCAAGAACATCCTCAAGTACTTAAGAAGAACTAAGGATGCGTTCTTGATATCTGGAGGTGAGAAAGAGCTCAATGTGATTGGTTACACTAATGCGAGCTTCCAAACCGACAAGGATGACTACAGATCGCAGTAAGGGTATGTGTTCTGCCTGTATGAAGAAGCTGTGAGATGGAAGATTTCCAAGCAAAAGACAGTTGCGGATTCTACAACTGAAGTTGAGTACATCGATGATGCGGAAGCAGCAAAGGAGGCAGTTTGGATAAAGAAGTTTATCACTAAGCTCGGTGTGGTCCCTAGCATCGTGGATCCCATGAAGTTGTACTGTGACAACTCTGGACCGATCGCACAAGCCAAGGAACCAAGATCACACCAAAAATTGAAGCATGTACTTAGGATATTCCATCTTATTCGTGATATGATCGATAGAGGAGATGTGAAGATGTGCAAGATTCTAACGGATGACAATCTTTCAGATCCGCTCACAAAGCCACATGGGCAGCTAAAGCATGAAGGACACACTAGATCTGTAGGCATACGAGATGCACCAGATTGACTCTAATGCAAGTGGGAGACTATTGGAATAGGTGCCCTAGAGGCAATCTATATTTTGTCTGAATAATGTTTGGTTAGAACATTCAATTATTATTTATTGTGATATTTAATATAATGATGTCCTTAGATACAATGTGTTGTTTATCTTAAATATCCCTAGTCCATTATATTGATTAACGGGACGATCAACTATAGACTAGTATTTGGGTAGATTGATATGGAGATATCAAGTCTAACACATGGGTATGCATTAGGAGTAATGACATACGGGATTGACCCACAACGAGAAGGATACATTAGATTATGTCAAAGTCACAATCGCTTCTCGTAGTGCTAATAATGATATTGTAATTTGAAAGTGTGAGTATGCAGATGTATAAGAAGCTAAGATACTCTAGAGGGGGGGGGGGGTGAATAGAGTATGCCAACTTTTTGCAAAACTTGGTAGGAAGATGAAAACTTGTGCAAACAATGAAGCCGCCGCTGTTTCTGCTGGGTTTATCGCCGGAGGGAGAGAGAGAGGGAGAGAGAGATCTGGGGGAGGGAAGAGAGGAACAAGTCGTGGTGGTGGTGGTTGTTCACCGTCGGGAACAGCGGCGGCTGTGCCGCTGCTCTGTTTTCGCCGGCCCAAAACAGAGGGCAGAGAGGGAGACAGGGAGAGAGGTCGGGGGTGGTGAGAGGGAGAGAGTGAGGTTGTGGCTATGGTGGTGGATTTGGTGCCGGTGGTGGAGGTGGTGGTGGTGTCGGGTGAGAAGAGGGGGAGGGGGCTGCTGGGTTTTTGAAGGAGAAGAGGAAGAAGAAGACAAGGGTCTTCTTGTTATGTGAGAAATTCAGCAACATATGGTTTGAGTAAGCTGGTGAACAAAGTGTTTTCAAAATTTTTTATTATTTAATTTATTTATTCATTTTAAATTTTTAGTTGATTAATTAATTCAACTTTATTTATTCACTCTCTAGGTATAAAATTCTCTTCAAACTACAACTACCACCCCTTACATTAACTAGTATATCTTTTCTTAAACTACAAATATCTCCCCAATTCGCATTTGAACGTCACGAATTGCTAGTATTTTACCCGTATCAAAACGGGGTATTACATCCTTCCCCCCTTAAATAGAGCTTCGTCCTCGAAGCGCAAACCAACCAATCCGCATAATGTTAATATAAGATTTTATATGTATCGCAACAGTCAATTCCCATAGTATGATATGTAGGAACAGTCAACACACACAATATATATTAATTTCATTAATATTTAGTTCGATGTTAAGGTCATGAAAACTAAAGGGTTACATTCCTCCCCCCCTTAGAGGAGTGACGTCCTCGGAACTCAGTTTACTTCTACAAAGAGGTGCGGATACTTCTTTCTCATTTCTTCCTCTGCTTCCCAAGTAGCCTCTTCCGTCTGATGGTTCGTCCACAAAACTTTCACTAGCTTAACGCTCTTGGTACGCGTGTCCCTTGTCTTGGTATCGAGGATCTTGACAGGATGCTCTTCATATGTCAATGAGGGGTCTAATTCAATTGGTTCGGGATCCAATACGTGAGATGGATCGGGTACATACTTCTTCAGCTGTGAAACGTGAAAAACGTTGTGCACTCGTCCCAAATTCGAAGGTAGGTCTAGTCGATAAGCAACTTCTCCAATTCTTTCCAGAATATCATATGGGCCGATAAACTTTGGGCTCAGTTTCCCTTTCTGATTGAATCTTGTCACTCCTTTTGTAGGCGAAACCTTTAGAAACGCTTTTTCACCCACTTGGAACTCTAATGGTCTCCTTTTCTGATCTGCATAGGACTTTTGTCTGTCTTGTGCTGCCTTCATTCGTTGCTGGATGATTCGCACTTGATCTGTCATTTCCTCAATCATTTGTGGGCCTAACACTACTGTCTCGCTGATGTCACTCCAACACAGAGGTGTCCGGCACTTCCTCCCATACAAAGCTTCGTGGGGTGCCATGCCTATGCTGGCGTGATAGCTGTTGTTGTAAGAGAACTCTATCAGTGGTAGCTTGTCAACCCATGAACCTTGAAAGTCCATGACACAAGCCCTTAGCATGTCCTCCAATGTCTGAATCGTCCTTTCTGTCTGTCCATCTGTGGCTGGGTGGAATGCCGTACTGAATCGTAAATGGGTCCCCATTGCCTCCTGAAGCGCCTTCCAGAAATGAGAGAAAAAGTTAGGGTCTCTGTCAGAAATTATCGAGCTTGGAACCCCATGATATCTCACTATGTTTTTGACATATGCGTCTGCTCGCTGCTCCATGTTCCATGTATCCTTCATCGGGATGAACCTTGCCGTCTTGGTCAATCGGTCGACTACTACCCATATCTGGTTAAGTCCATTCTTTGATGTTGGCAATGCTGTCACAAAATCTATGGAAATGGAATCTCACTTCCAAACTGGTACATCCAACGGCTGAATTAGGCCTCCCAGTCTCTTGTGTTCAAATTTCACTTTTTGGCATGTTAGACATCGGGCTACGAATTCTGCTACTTCCTTCTTCATGTTGGGCCACCAGAACGTCTTCTTCAAATCTTTGTAGAGTTTGTCGCCTCCAGGGTGTACTGAGTAAGGCGTGTTGTGCGCTTCTTGCATCAATTTCTCCTTGGTTTTTGCACACTTCTGGGGCACGCACCATCTTCCTTTGTAGCGTATGCTCCCATCCTCGTGAATCTGAAAGTCTCGGGCTTGTCCTGCTGCAATCCACTTCTTAATTCTCTCGAGTTTGACATCTCATGCTTGATTACTCCTTATTTCCTCAAAGAAGTCTGGCACGGCTGTCATACTTCCAAGTAGGTTCTGTATCCCTCCTTGATCCACGACTTCGATCTCGAGCTTTCTGAATTCGTGGCATAGCCATTCTGGCAAAACTATCATTGCGTTCAAGGCATGACTCGCCTTTCGACTCAACGCGTCAGCGACTACGTTTGCCTTCCCTTCGTGGTACTGGATATGCAAGTCGTAGTCCTTGATGATTTCTAGCCATCTCCTTTGTCGGTTGTTCAGTTCCTTCTGCGTGAAGATGTACTTTAGGCTGCGGTGATCTGTGTAAAGCTTACAAACTGCTCCGTACAGGTGATGTCTCCATATCTTTAGCGCGAAAACAATTGCTGCCAACTCCAAATCGTGAGTAGCATAGTTCTCTTCATGGGGTTTCAGCTGCCTCGATGCATATGCAATCACCCTTCTGTCTTGCATGAGTACACATCCTAGCCCCTTCTTCGATGCATCGCTGTATGCCTCGAACTCGCCTGAATCGTTCGGTAGAGCCAAAACTGGTGCGGTAGTTAGCTTTTCCTTCAGTGTCTGAAACGCTTCTTCACAACTTTCGTTCCACTGATATTTTACTGCCTTCTTTGTTAGTGCTGTCAGTGGCCTAGCAATCTTGGAGAAGTTCTTCACAAAACGCCTGTAGTAACCGGCTAAGCCAAGGAAACTCCTTATCTCGGATACATTCTTCGGTGTTGGCCAATCTTTGACGGCTGAAATCTTTCTTGGGTCCACTGATATTCCTTACTTTGAGATGATATGACCGAGAAATGGAACACGGTCCAACCAGAACTCGCACTTTGATAACTTGGCGTACAATCGTTCTTGTCTCAGAGTTTGCAACGCTTCTCTGAGATGTTCCTCGTGATCTTCCTCGCTCTTCGAGTACACAAGGATGTCATCAATAAAGACGACGACGAATCGATCTAGAAATGGCCTCATTAGCGGTTCATCAAATCCATAAACACTGCAGGTGCATTGGTTAAACCAAAAGGCATCACGGTGAACTCGTAGTGGCCATATCTCGTTCTGAAGGCTGTCTTCGGCATATCCTGCTCGGCCACCCGAAGCTGATGGTACCCTGATCTCAAATCAATCTTGGAGAAGACACTAGCTCCCTGTAATTGATCGAAGAGATCATCAATTCGAGGTAGAGGGTACTTGTTCTTGATGGTTGTGCTGTTCAACTCGCGGTAGTCAATGCATAGCCTTAAGCTACCATCTTTCTTCTTCACGAATAGCACTGGTGCTCCCCAGGGTGACACACTTGGTCGTATGTACCCCTTATCTAAGAGTCCTTGTAATTGCTCCTTCAGCTCCTTCAGTTCTGCTGGTGCCATCCGATATGGTGCTTTTGAAATCGGCGCGGTTCCTGGAGCTAAGTCCAGAGTAAACTCCAATTCTCTTCTTGGTGGCATTCCTGGAATCTCGTCTGGGAATACGTCAGGAAACTCCTTTACAACTCGTATCTCTTCTAGCACATTCTCCTTCTTGGAAACGTCTTGGATGTAACATAGATAAGCAGAGTTCCCTTTCTTCACTTGGTTGACTATGGTCAGTGCTGACACTAGTCTAACACAAGGCTCCTTCTTGATTCCACGGTAAGAGATTCTCTCCACGTTGGGTCCTCTTAACCGAACCTTCTGATCATGACAATCAATGACGGCTCGATATTTACCAAGCCAATCCATCCCTAGGATGACGTCTATGCGTCGAAGATCAAACTTAATCAAGTCTGCAGGCAAGGTGTATGCTAGGATTTTCACTCCTACCCCTTCAAATACGGTGTCACATACTGTTATTTGGCCAGTGGGAGTTGCTACTGGAATGGATTTCTTAGAACGATTATTCAAACTCAATTTCTCAGCGAATGATGATGATATGAATGAGTATGATGCACCAGAATCAAATAATATAAAAGCTGGTTGCTCATGGATAAGGAAAGTACCCGTGACAACTCCATAAGCAGCATCAACCTCTGCCTTAGTCATGACAACAATCCTTCCCACATTTGCGTTCTGAGCTCCAGCTCCTCCTGCACCAGCTACATAGTTGTTGTTGCCGCCCTGACCAGCATTGTTGTTACGGTTCTGAGCTCCATGTTGTCCTGCATTCCCCTGGTTGTAGTTTGGTTGCCGTCCATAGCCATCTCCCTGGTTGTTGCGGTTTCCAGGGTTCCTGTTCCCATATCCGATCTGCAGGATCCCGGGTTGCTGGTTCCCATACTGCTGGCGGTTTCCCAGATAGTTGTTCTGGGGTTGCCTCTGATAGTTTCCCCCTTGGTTCCTTTGCTGGTTCCTGGCTGGTGGAGCTAGAAATTCATAGGCTCGATGCCCTCTCCTACCACAGTTGTGGCATACGACTAGATTCCCCATACAGTCAACTCCAGGGTGGTTTTGCTGGCATCTTTTGCAGTGGTAGCGGCGAACTGGCTGAGCTATCTGATTCTGCTGGTTTCCCCAGGTCTGGTTGTTTCCTCCACTGTGGGACTTGAACCTCTTGTCTCTTGCTAAATTGCTGCTGCTTCCTGCCTCATCCGCCTTGCGTTTCCCACGAACCTCATCCTGAATTTCTTGGATTTGCCACATGTCAGCTGCCCTGTCATAGGCTTCGTGCAAGGTGTCGTAGGTCCTGCTGCGCATAATTTTCTGCAGCTGGAGATGCAGGCCTCCAATGAACTTTGCTACCTTGCTTTCTTCATCAGGTACCGTGTTTCCCGCGAATCTGGACAACTCCACGAATTTCTCGAAATAGTCCGTCACTGAGCCGTTTCCCTGCTTCAGATTTTGGAACTCGTTGTACATCCTTGTCCTAACATGGCTTGGATAGAACCTTGATCTCATAGCAGCCTTGAAAGCTTCCCAACCAAAGTTGGGTCGAGCCAGTAGGACCTCATGGTTGGTTGTCCACCAATGTTCCGCCTTTCCAGTTAAGTGAAGGGCTGCACAGATAACCTTTTGGTCTTCAGGGCATTGGACAGCTCTTAGTATCTTCTCGAAATTCGTGATCCAATCCTCCAACTCAGTGGGGTCCTCCTTTCCTGCAAAATCGCGAGGATTATGATCCTCTATCTTCTTAGAATAGCTCCGCTCTTCGCGTTCCTCATTTCTAGCAATGATTCTGGCCATTTGGGTGACCACTTGAGCCATCTCCTGCGGGTTGTCTCCTCCAGCTGCCATTTGTCTTTGGTGGGCTCTCCTGGTGTAGTATCGCAGGGGTCTATCAGTCATATCCCTACACTAACACCTATTATATTATCGCTTATTCTATCATGGGGTAATACCTAAGACGATTTATATTGTAAAACATGATGTTTATCAACATTGCAAAAGATTCATATATATCACGAACTTCATACTCATCTTTATCAAAATAGCATGACTATCTCACAAAGGGATCAAATAATGCATAAAATTGCATACAAATTTTCATCAACTTATTTTCTTTGCAGGATCAAATCTCAAATTTTATAATACTCATCCTCCATCACGGGAGTAATATCATCCCCAAAGCCAGCCAAGTAAGAATGTCCTCTTACATGTATCTCATAATCAGGCCAACCAATTATCACATGATAAAAACCAAGAATGTCTCTCCCGAGGGGAAATAAAGGTCGCGGGTGGGTGGGACTAAATAAAACACAGACTACCCATAACCCCAAGCGGCCTTTCAAATTTTAAATTTCTTACCCTAAATTCATTTTATCTTTACCCTACAGGTTTTAATTCCTTTTTGGATTGCCTGCTCAGATACCACCTGTAACACCCCTCGTATCCCGAGCCTTCCGTTCCGGACCGGAGAGCCCGGGAGGGTGCTACTCAAAATGAAATGGCGGAAATCGAGAACAAAACACTTCCATAGTTATATATTACAAATCATAATTGTCTTAAACATGAAACATAACATACTATTAAACAAGATGATTGTCTAGGTGCGTCATTTATTTAGTACTAACATAACTAGGTGAGTCCGCGATCCCTTAAGCCGAGCTTCCTTCACCTAGACATGCGGGGGAAAGAAACAAGACCGCAGTCTTTCCAAAGTCAGCACAAAATGCTGAATAAGTAAACACCCAAACATGTAAACCGGATAAGAGGCATATTTTCTTTTAAATAAAGAGGATAATTTAGAAGTAACCAAACATGTTATTGAAATTGACCAAATATGAGAAGTATAAAACTTTCAACTCTTTAATTAGCGTTCTCAAACCATTCTCATTATAATAAGGAGAAAATCATCAATTCTCATCATATCCGCAATTAGGGGATTCTCAGAATATCAATTCTTCCATCTTTCACATGAAAAACTAGATTTATTATTTAGTTGTAGCGGGAAACGAACCAATCCATCGCAATAATCCGTCACAGTATCTCATAAGTAACCAACCATATCCCATGCATCCAAGACCTTAAGTGCCGGCACCCCCCTAAGACTTCTTGCGGCCAGAGAGGTGAGTACATGGAGCAGCTCGGGGCTAATTGCAACCGAGCAAAATATCACAATATAAAAGTATCCAAATATGGTTCCACCGCACAACTGTTTGCACTTTACGTTATTACGTTTTATTAATTCCGTGTGATAGTTTCCAAAGAATCATTTAGACAAGTATTTGAAATCTCAAGTCGAACACGTATGACACAAATCACATTTTGATACGTAAATCACAAAAATATTTAGACACGAACGGAGGACGGGCACACTAGGTAAGGCATATTTACTTACCTCGAGTAGCAAGACAATTAGCAAAGCAAAGCCTCTACGGATAAACGAATCCCTCGTCTACGAATTCGTCACCTACAATTTATTATTTATAAATTAATTACAAATCCAAAATGTGCAAGTATGCTATGCGAAATTTCTCTAAGTCTTATTTTAAATTACTCCCCATTATCCCCATTAATAATTAGCATGTACAATTGTATTTTCCTCATAAAATCAATATTTATATATATATATAAATACTAACTCTTAAAATTTATTAGGTAATAAATCGCATATTAAATTTATACACTCTAATACTTAGTAAATAAAATAATAATCTATTTTACAACACATTTATTTGTAAGTGACCACAAAAATTGATTCAACTAATTTAATTATTGCTAATTATTTATTGTAAAATATATATATATACTATTAAAGAATTAAACTCATAAATAAAACTCACAAAAATGTTTATTCAAATAAAACAAGTGTTTAGTCTCACACAATTATAACTTAATTTTGGAGAAATCAATATCTAATATATAATAATAAGGCTTTAGCTATTTATAAATAGAGGATTTTTTCCTTTAAAAGTAGTTTTCCTATTTAACTTCCTAACTTATTTTATTTTATCAATTTTGAACAAATAACATATTTACTAAAATCACAAATTTATAAGTACTTGAAATATTTACTTAGTCACACTAAATTATAGGATTAAAGAAATAGATATTTTATCTTGCTTATGTTCCAATAAAACAACAATATCTCAGAAATAATACATATATATAATTTTAAATAGCAAAAACATCTTTTATATAATTAAAACAATAACTAGAAATATTATAAATAAATTCTAATACAACAATGCATTTTTAAATTTATATTATATTCGCAGTTTATGTAAATACTAAATAGATCCCCAACTTTTCATAAATGACAAGAAATAACCTCCCAATAACCAAAAACAGTTTCAACATGTTATACTAGCCACCCCTAACTTCTCTGAAAATACAAGAACAACCCCCCAACATGAACAAGCATGAATCCAACAACCCGATTCGATCTAGAGCTAATAAAATCATGTTTCGATTATCACAAATGAATCAAAGGGTGATTTAGGAGTTACCCACACCAAAAATCGCGAAAAACGGTCGAGATTCGGGTCCGATTGAGTTCGCCGTCGAGGTGGACGGCGGTGATGGTCGATTCCGGCGATTGAGGCGTCCTCTGCTTCGATTGGCACCGGCAAAAGCGTCCTCGGGCCTCAGGGATTCGTTTGGGACTGATTTCAGGGAATGGGTAGCGCCGGGTGGTTCGGGCCGAGCTTCTCGCCGGCGTTAATGGCTGCCGGCGGCTGGTGGGTGGCTCTGGGCTTCTGCAGCGATGGGCTGCTGCTCTGGCTCCTCCTTGGTTTGTGACAGAGAGAGGATGATGGTGGTGAGGTCAAAACAGAGGGAGACAGAGAGGTGCAGGTGGTGGTGGCGGTGTTTCTCGTCGTCGGTGATTTCTCCGGAGATGGCAGCGGCTTGAGCCGCTGCTGTTTCTTCTGGGTTTATCACCGGAGGGAGAGAGAGAGGGAGAGAGAGAGATCTGGGGGAGGGAAGAGAGGAACAAGTCGTGGTGGTGGTGGTTGTTCACCGTCGGGAACAGCGGCGGCTGTGCCGCTGCTCTGTTTTCGCCGGCCCAAAACAGAGGGCAGAGAGGGAGACAGGGAGAGAGGTCGGGGTGGTGAGAGGGAGAGAGGGAGGTGGTGGCTGTGGTGGTGGATTTGGTGCCGGTGGTGGAGGTGGTGGTGGTGTCGGGTGAGAAGAGGGGGAGGGGGCTGCTGGGTTTTTGAAGGAGAAGAGGAAGAAGAAGACAAGGGTCTTCTTGTTATGTGAGAAATTCAGCAACATATGGTTTGAGTAAGCTGGTGAACAAAGTGTTTTCAAAAATTTTTATTATTTAATTTATTTATTCATTTTAAATTTTTAGTTGATTAATTAATTCAACTTTATTTATTCACTCTCTAGGTATAAAATTCTCTTCAAACTACAACTACCACCCCTTACATTAACTAGTATATCTTTTCTTAAACTACAAATATCTCCCCAATTCGCATTTAAACGTCACGAATTGCTAGTATTTTACCCGTATCAAAACGGGGTATTACAAGGATACCCTATGCTTCTGCCATAGGATCCATCATGTACGCGATGTTGTGTAATAGACTAGACGTATCATACGCTTTGAGTATGGTAAGAAGATATCAGTCTAATCCAGACTGAATTGCTGTCAAGAACATCCTCAAGTACTTAAGAAGAACTAAGGATGCGTTCTTGATATCTGGAGGTGAGAAAGAGCTCAATGTGATTGGTTACACTAATGCGAGCTTCCAAACCGACAAGGATGAGTACAGATCGCAGTCAGGGTATGTGTTCTGCCTGTATGAAGAAGCTGTGAGATGGAAGATTTCCAAGCAAAAGACAGTTGCGGATTCTACAACTGAAGTTGAGTACATCGATGATGCGGAAGCAGCAAAGGAGGCAGTTTGGATAAAGAAGTTTATCACTAAGCTCGGTGTGGTCCCTAGCATCGTGGATCCCATGAAGTTGTACTGTGACAACTCTGGACCGATCGCACAAGCCAAGGAACCAAGATCACACCAAAAATTGAAGCATGTACTTAGGATATTCCATCTTATTCGTGATATGATCGATAGAGGAGATGTGAAGATGTGCAAGATTCTAACGGATGACAATCTTTCAGATCCGCTCACAAAGCCACTTGGGCAGCTAAAGCATGAAGGACACACTAGATCTGTAGGCATACGAGATGCACCAGATTGACTCTAATGCAAGTGGGAGACTATTGGAATAGGTGCCCTAGAGGCAATCTATATTTTGTCTGAATAATGTTTGGTTAGAACATTCAATTATTATTTATTGTGATATTTAATATAATGATGTCCTTAGATACAATGTGTTGTTTATCTTAAATATCCCTAGTCCATTATATTGATTAACGGGACGATCAACTATAGACTAGTATTTGGGTAGATTGATATGGAGATATCAAGTCTAACACATGGGTATGCATTAGGAGTAATGACATACGGGATTGACCCACAACGAGAAGGATACATTAGATTATGTCAAAGTCACAATCGCTTCTCGTAGTGCTAATAATGATATTGTAATTTGAAAGTGTGAGTATGCAGATGTATAAGAAGCTAAGATACTCTAGAGGGGGGGGGGTGAATAGAGTATGCCAACTTTTTGCAAAACTTGCGAGGAAGATGAAAACTTGTGCAAACAATGAAGTTCAATGACTTGAAAGCTAGTTCAAGCCTTTGAAGAGGATGAAGAAAGTATAGAGCAAGTATGCCTTTTTCAAGGCCTTGAAAACAACTTCAAACCCTTGAAAAATAAAATAGTTTTTGTGTGCTGTAAAAGCTATGAAAGTGAATGAACTGAAAAAGCAGAAGACAAGTGATTTATAGAGTTCAGTCCACTTGGACCCACGTCTCTACCTCAGGGATTAGATCCCTGCAGGATTTTCAAATCAATCCTTATTAACCAAAATCTAATCCCTAGAACTCAAGCCCAGAGAGTTCCCTTACTCTGTTACAGCTTGTGGTTTTCCCTAACCTGTCTAGTACCTGCTCTAGCTAACTGATTAACTAAGAATACTCTATTGTTCACTTTTAAAAATCCTTGAGAATAGATGTAGAAATAATATAGAAATGATCTACCAATATAGCTCAATACAGAAGAACACTAAGAGTAGAAAACGGCAGTGAAAATGCATGGAACTTCTGTGAATGGATTGGAAGAATGATGAACTTATTTGATGCTTTTCAATCCAGAACTCTTTCTCTATTTTTGCTCGTTGAGTATTGTGTCTTGTTGCTTCGGATTTGAGCTCTATTTAAACTTCAAATAGCTCTGTAAATCTTCCCAGATTTTCTGCAACAACCTTCCTATTTTGTAGGCAACAGAGTTTGACTACTTTGAAATATTCTCCAACGGTTGGATGATCACAATCTTCAGAGATCTTGTTGTAATCTTTCATTTAAACACCATGAGAAGCTGTCATACCCGTCTGATTGATCACGGGATCAAAGTTTCCAACTATTTCTAAATCTGCAGCAATTCAGTTTAGGAAACAATCCTGCAAAACTTAGAAACAAAATTTCCTGCATTATCATGGTCAAACAGATGATATCTTATGCTCAAAACATGTTATAAAAATTTGTCTTTCATCATCTAATAACAAAGAATCAAGCATATGAAAGAGAGAGAGTAAATCAACTCAGAGAGTTTGCAGAAAACTTCCCCTGAGAGTGTGCATACAGGTTAAGCAGTTTCAAGGCTTTGAATCCAGTTTCAAGGCCTTATAAACTATTTTCCAGCCTCTGAGACTGATTCAAGGCTTTGATAGCTGGTTCAAGGCCTTGAAATAGCTAAGCTATTCCAAGTCTTGCACAACCTGATCTTTCAATCTCCCCCTTGATGAAAGACAAAACCAAATTCTGTTTGATCCCTAGTCTCTGCAAAAATAAACTAATTAGATCACAATTTATAATGCAACATTTCCAAAAAGATCCAACTTATTCATAATACCAACATAAACTTAAACAGTTCAGCAAATAAACCAAAACCAAACCTAAGAAACTAAAAACCTAGAACTTCTCGCCCTTTTTTACTTTCATTAAAAAGATAGAAGATGTTGGATCAAGTGTCTGGAAAATTTTGAAAAATTAAAGAAAAACTTTGAAGATGAGAGAATGGGGAAGAAAGAATAGGCAAGATTTAAGGGGTTGGATCTTCATTTTCATCCTAATCTCCTTCCTCTTTCTCATTGTCTTCTTCATCAGTCTTGTCATGCTCTTCCTGTTCCTCTGCATTCCCACCAGCAACAATTGCTTCTTCAGTCTTGTCATTTGCAGAAGCCTTTGGAGATTTCTTTTTCTTCTTCAAGGTAATCAGCAGTTCATCTGAGTCAGGGCTATTGGCTTCATCTTCTTCCTGTGATGCCTGTTCTGTTACCTGCTTTCCCTTGCCTGAAACTGGAGTGGCTTCTTCCTGGTCTGAATGCTCACTAGGAAGATCCTTCTCAGAGTCTCCTTTCTTTGTTCCTTCAGCATCCTCAGGAACATCAATCAAAGTCATGCTTCTTGAAGATGCTTTCCACCATGTACTTGACTTGCCCCAGATCACTTTCCATTCCAAAAACAGTTGCTTTGACATCCTCCATGTCCAGCTCCAAACCATCAAGTCTCTGATTGTATGTTGGCTGTGAATTCTGACATGAAGTGGGAGTCAAGGTCTTCGGCTTAGAAAACTTCTTTGCACCTAGTTCTGCTTCAGTCAAGTCTGAGTAAAGTTTCCAAACTTTCTCCTTTGTCTTCACAACTCCAATTTTCTCAAAGGCTTTCTCTTTGAGTATCCCAAAACCAGATGTGACTGATTCCTCTCCAGTAGTTGGAATCTCAAAGTGTTCAAAGAACAAGGTGAGCAAGTTTTCATAGGACAGAGGGTGAATCCTTTTACTGGTAAGGCTAAAGAGCATATGTTCAATCACTAGTTTTGGAAGATCAATCTTATAGCCATGCATAACCAGATACGTGATGTGAAACATTCTCTCAGTAACCAATTCTCTAGAGTGCTCTCTGGGAAAGACACATCTAACCAGTATGGTATGAAGGACTTTGGCTTCAACATTCAACACAGAATGTGTTAGCTGTTTGGCTGAGGTTGAGATGTTTGGAAGAAATAACTCTTCTTTGGCTAGCTTCAGGGTTTCTGACTCTGGTGGATGGTTGCTAGTATCATACCTATTTGTACACCCTAACATATTGGCAAAATCAGAGTGATCCAACTCAATCCTATCCCAGCAACTTTAGATTTGATCACCAAGTGTACAGTTCTCTTAACTTGGGTCAAGTTCAGGTAGAAGAGTCTGTTGAGTCTAGGGTAGGCTAATTCTCTAGGATTCAGCATACACCACAAAGAAATCTTCTTCAACATAGAGATTCACTTAAGTTTCATGTGATCCAAGACATGCTTATTAACCAGGCTTCAGAAACCAATAGATCTTGAGGCAAAACCATCTAACCACTGACCTTTAGAGATGTTTGAGACAAACCAAGTCTCATCTGGTGCTGTGTTCTTTGTTGAGGCTTGTGTGTCCTTCTAGTTGTGCTTTTGTCACCTTTCCTTTTCCCTTAACCTCAGAAACTGTCTTCTTCTTGTCTCTCTTAGGGCTTCCAATATGGATACCCTTCTTCTTTTCTTGTGTAGATGTCGTAGTTTGTTTCTTCTTAGCTAGAGCTTGATCTTTTCTCACCATCTTCTTGGGTGGTGAATATTCTTCTTTTTCCTCATTAAAGCTTTTTGAAGCAGAGTCCTCACTGATCTCTTGAACCTCTTCCACTACTGCTTTTCTTTTCTTCTCTGAGACAGGTTTCGAACTTCCAGCCATCTTGATTTTGTCTGAGGTTCTTCTTGTGCTCATTAGGGTTTGGAAGAAGAATAGAGAGAGGTGGAGTGATACGGAATGAAGGAGAAGATAAGAAGATAAATACTGAAAGAGTTTGATTTTCAAAAGGAAACTAGTATCTCTCTGATTCTCAAAAAGATTTGCAATGATCAGAGAGATTTCAAAACTTTTATGCCGTTGGAAAATAGAATATACTAATACTATATTTGGCTAAATAAAATTTTTGAAAAGGGTAGGGGCTATATTAGGCAAATATATACAGAGATATCACCCAACATAGAATGATCCAAGATTATTGACTATCAGTGTAGCAGACTTATTTTCAAGGCTTTGAAAAGGCTTTCAAGGTCTTGAAAAATTGTAACACTGCAACAAGTAAAAAATCAAGGCTTTGAACTGATTTTCAAGGCTTTGAAACTCAGTTCAAACCTTTGGAAACACATACAAATTACCTTTCTTACCTGATCCTCCCCCTAAACCAATGCATCTTTATTTAACATTCCCAATTCCAATCTTAGAGCTGAGAACCTTTCATCTGCTAATGGTTTAGTGAAGATATCTGCAATTTGCATGTTAGTAGCAACAAATTCAAGAACAATATCACATTTATCAGCATGATCTCTGATGAAGTGGTGTCTGACATCAATGTGCTTCGTTCTTGAGTGTTGCACTGGATTCTTTGTATTTGAAATTGCACTATTGTTGTCACACTTAATAGGTATGCCTCTGAAGTCAAATCCTAGGTCTCTTAGTTGTTGAGCAATCCATAACACTTGTGAGCAACATGCTCCTGCAGCTATATATTCAGCTTCAGCTGTCGATAGAGCAACTGAATTCTGTTTCTTGGAATGCCAACTGATTAAAGATGATCCAATGAATTGGCAAGTTCTTGAAGTGCTTTTTCTATCAACCTTGTAAACTGCAAAGTCAGCATCTGAAAAACCATGTAAAGAGAAGTTAGAATGTCTTGGATACCAAAGCCCTAAGTCTTTGGTACCATTGAGATATCTGAATATTCTCTTCACATCATTCAAGTGTGATTCTTTTAGATCAGCTTGAAATCTAGCACACATACACACACTAAACATAATATTTGGTCTGCTTGCTGTCAGATAGAGTAATGATCCAATCATGCCTCTATATTCTTTTACATTGACCCTCTTACCAGATTCATCCTTGTCTAAGGATAGTGTAGAGCTCATAGGAGTCTTGGCTTCCTTACATTGAGTCATGATATATTTGTTTAGTAAGTCTCTTGTGTACTTGCTTTGATGCAGAAAGATGCCCTTCTTCAATTGATGTATTTGAAGTCCTAGGAAGAAGTTCAACTCTCCCATCATGCTCATCTCAAATTCCCTGCCCATAAGACTTGAGAATTCTCTGCACAATTGATCATTAGTAGCTCCAAACAATATATCATCAACATATATCTGAACTACAAGTAAATCTTTCTCATGAGTCTTAATGAAAAGACTCTTGTCTACTAAACCTCTTTTGAAATCATTTTCAAGTAAAAACTTTGACAACTTTCATACCAAGCTCTTGGAGCTTGTTTCAAACCATAAAGAGCTTTGTCAAGTTTGTAAACATGATCTGGAAACTTGTCATTTTCAAAACCAGGTGGTTGTGCACCATAAACTTCTTCTTGCAAATAGCCATTCAAGAAAGCACACTTCACATCCATTTGAAATAGTTTCATGTTCTTGTAAGATGCAAATGCAAGCAAAATTCTAATTGCTTCTAACCTGGAAACAGGAGCAAAATTTTCCTCATAATCAATACCTTATTCTTGATTGTAACCTTGAGCAACTAATCTTGATTTGTTTCTGATCACATTGCCACTTTCATCCAACTTATTTCTGAATACCCATCTGGTACCAATGACGAACTGGTTTGAAGGTGCAGGAACCAGGTTCCAAACCGTATTCCTTTCAAAATCATTGAGTTTACTTTGCATAGCAATGATCCAGTCTGCTTCTTATAAAGCTTCTTTCACAGTTTTTGGTTCTGCAAGAGAAATAAAAGCATTAAAAGCACATAAGTTCTTCAACTGTGATCTAGTTTGTGTACCAGTGGTTGGATTTGATATGATATTATCAGCTGGATGGGATGAGAGATATTTGAATCTCTTTCTTAGAGACCATGGTTCAGGTTCTCCATAGATCTTCTCTGGTCTTGAAGTAGTGGCTTTGTCACTTGAATCCTTCTGATCATCTTTTTCAATGCTTGGATTTTTACTTTCAAGGCTTTGAACACCATTTTCAAGGTCTTGAAAATGTCTTCTATTTTCTTCTGAGCCTTTCTTGAATCCTAGTGGATTTTCAGTCTCTTCCTCTGATTCATGCTTGTTCAAATTCAAGTCTGCAAAACTTTCACTCAAAGAACCATCATAGCTTTCATAAAAAAATAACATGAATGCTCTCATCAACCAGTTTGGTTCTTTTATTGTAAACTCTATAAGCTTTGCTATTCCGAGAGTAACCAAGAAATATACCCTCATCACTTCTTGCATCAAACTTACCAAGATTTTTTTTTCCATTGTTGTGGATAAAACAACTACATCCAAAGGGTCTGAAGTATGAAATGTTTGGCTTCCTCCCTTTGAATAGTTCATAGGGGTTCTTCTTTAGAATGGGTCTGATTACATGTTCAAAATATAGTTTGCTGTATTCACAGCTTCTGCCTAATAATGTTTTTGTAGCTTGTTCTCAAGAAGCATTTTTCTAGACATATCTTCAAGAGTCATGTTATTTCTTTCAACAACACCATTCTGTTGAGGAGTTCTTAGAGGAGAAAAGTTGTGAGTAATACCATGCTTATCACAGAATAAATCAAATTCTAACTGATCAAATTCTCTACCATGATCACTTCTGATTGAAGCTACAGGTAGGTTTTTCAAGTTTTGAAGTGCTCTACAAAGCTTTGAAAATTCAGAGAGTGCTTCAGATTTTTCTTTGAGAAACATAACCCAAGTATATCTAGAAAAATCATCTACAAAAACTAGCATATACCTTTTACCTTTTAGAGTAGGAGTCCTCATAGGACCACAGAGATCCATATGAAGTAATTCAATAGGTCTAGTTGTACTTACAAACTTATTTGGCTTGAAGGAACTTCTGGTCTGCTTGCCTTGTGCACAGGCTTTGCACATTTCATCTTCTTTGAACTTGATGGATGGCAATCCTCTTACCAAGTCTTTGAAAATCAACTTGTTCAAAGTGTGCAATTTGATATGACCAAGTTTCCTGTGCCAAAGCTTTGAATCCTCTTTCAAGGCCTTGAGAAATTTCAAACTTTCACCTGCAACTTTGTTAGTCTGAAAAGTATAAACATTGTTTGATCTAGAGGCTGTGAGAATGCAATCTCCTGATTTCTCATTTTTCACCACACACTTCTCTTTATCAAAGATAACCTTGTTGCCATTATCACAAAGCTGAGATACACTAAGCAAATTAAATTTTAGACCTTCAACTAGATACACATCAGAAACGGAGTTTTCAGAATTTGTACCAACTTTTCCAATACCAAGGATATTGCAAAGGTCACCAACTGTTATTGAACCTTCTGATTGTTCCTTCAATTATGAGAATAGAGATCTCTTTCCACTCATGTGTCTTGAGCAACCACTGTCCATGAACCACTTCTGTTCTTTGACATTGGTGACAACCTGCAAACACCAATCACTGCCTTACCCAGCTGTTAGACCAAGTGTGGAATTTGGATTCATATTCAGGATCAACCATGTTAGGTGGCCTAACCCCTTTAGGAACCCAAATCTGCTTAACTTGTCCTTTGAGTTGAAAAGGAAAAGTGTTCCTCATTATGTGAGGGTCTCTTCTTCTAAAAGGACAAGTCATCTTAACATGACCAGTTTTGCAGCAGTAATGACATGTAGGAGAAGTTTTGTTTCCATCTTTCACAAATCTGGTATTGTTTCTTCTTGGAAAGTTTGGATTGAATCCAATACCAGCTTTGTGAACAGACTGTGAACTTCCTCCAAGAATCAAGTTCAACTTGTGTTCTGATCCAGCAAACTTGAATTTGACCAATTCAGATTCTTGAAGTTTTTCAGTAAGAGTAATCTTTTGTTTCTCTAATTCATCAACCTGATGTCTTAATTTAACAAGGCCATCACTCACTGAGGAGTTTTAAGTGACTACTTCCTTGAATTGTGTTTTCAAGGCTTTGAAACTGGTTTTCAAGGCCTTGAAATCACTATCTATTTTCTTCTGAGAGATTTCAAGATTCTGATTTAGGCACACAAGTTGTAAGTTTTCTTTTGCTTGCTCATGAACTTTTTCTTTCAAAAGTCTGATCTCTTTCAGATAATCTTTCTCATTTAAAAGCATTGTTCTGAGATATTCTGAAAGAGCTTCTTTTGGTTTTGAAATTAGACAATTCACCATTACCTCAATGTTCTTTTCGGAATTTTCATCATGCTTGGCCATGAAGCATAGATTGGCATGTTCTTCCTCAGATTCAGATTCACTAGAGCTATATGAATCACTCCATGAAGCTATCATGGCTTTCTTTCTTCAGTCATGATCCTTCTTTTGAAAGATCTTGCTTTTCTTGTGTGGACAATCTCTTATCAAGTGTCCTGCATCACCACATTCAAAGCAATTCATCACTTTTGATTTGTTTTGTGAAGAGGACTTACCTTTGTAGTCCTTGCTGCTAGATGATCTATGCCTTTCTCTGTTGAAATCGTTGTTTCCAAAGTCTTTATTCATTTTGAGAATCCCTGTCAAGTCTTTGAAAATTAAGGCAATTGGATCTTCATCATCATCACCATCCTCAGTTTCAAGGCTTTGTGTTTGCTCATTTTCTTTTTATTTGAGAGCTAAGTTCTTGACACCATCTGGGAGTTCTCCATCAACTTCATTCATAGATATTTCATGTGTCATGAGCTTCCCTTGTAGGTCATCAAGTTGTAAAGTTGAGAGATTGTGAGATTCTTCAATGGCCGTGGTCTTTGGTTCCCATTTTGCTTTTGGAAGACTTTTGAGAATCTTCCTCACCTTTTCTTCATTGGAAAAACGTTTTCCCAGTGAGTCAAGGTTGTTAACAATATCAGTGAACCTCTTGAACATGTCTCTGATGGACTCATCTGCATTCATCTTGAAAAGCTCATTTTGTCTGAGATAAATGTTGATCTTGGTTTGCTTGACTTGACTAATTCCTTCAAAGGTAACTACAAGTTTATCCCAGATTTCTTTAGTAGTTGTGCATCCAGAGATCCTATTGAATTCATCTGTACTCAAAGCACAATAAAAAATGTTAATAGCCTTGTAGTTCTTAGAAAATTGCTCTAATTCAGAAGAGGAGAGTGAGTCTTCTAATTTGGGAGTTTTGATCCCATCTTTCTCTGTGTAGAAACTATGAGGTCCATTTTGGATAATGGTCCAAAGCTCTAGATCTTGATCAATAATGAACATTTTCATAAGAGCTTTCCAGTGAGAAAAAATTCCTCCACAAAATAGAGGAGGTCTGTTAGCATCTCTTCCCTGTGAGCAACCACCATCACCTGCAGTACTTGTTGGAATAGATGCCCTAGAGGCAATCGTAGATTTAGTATGAACAATGGTTTTTGGCTAGAATATTCATTTATTATTTATGGAGATATTTAATATAATGAAGTCCTTAGATAAATTGTGTTATTTATCTTAAATGTCCCTAGTCCATTATATTGATTAACAGGACAATCAAATATAGACTAGTATGTGGGTAGATTGATATGGAGATATCAAGTCTAACACATGGGTATGCATTAGGAGTAATGGCATACTGGATTGACCCACAACGAAAAGGATACATTAAATTATGTGAAGTCACAATCGCTTTTCGTAGTGCTAATATTATTGCAATCCTTAGACTTGAAGTCACTAGATACTCTAGTTGTGAAATATTGCGCTTTGATGTTATCAGACGTTACACCGTAACTGGGTAATCATAAAGGTGGCTATCGGGCGTGATAGGAAGCAAGCTTAGAGATCGTAGTGATGTAGATAGGATTTGTCCCTCCTACATAATAGGAGTAAATATCCACGGCCACTCGAGGGATGAGGCTTATTGAATGTCTGGCCAGACTCAGATAAATTAATATGGAGATATTAATGTTATCTGCAAACATAAGCGTATTCCCAGGATCGAGGAACTATGGATTGGATATACGAGTGTGACTATTTATGTCTCGTGTCCAATCCGGATATGGAGACAAAAGGATAATGCAATATGACATATTGGGCACAAAGGTTTGTCGGGATCACTGACTATTTCTATTGGTTGGGTTGCATGGATGTGTTGCTAGACACCGCTCCATGTTAGTAATAGTTACTACCAACTATATAGAAACCTATGGGGTCACACGTCAATAGAGTAGAGCTAGATTTGGGATTAATTAATATGGATTAATTAATAGAAGGATCATTGTGCAACACCTTGCAAACTTAGTAGGACTAATTTGCAAGGAAGGGAATAGTTCTAGTCCTACTAGAATAAGAAAACTCTTTTATGGAAACAACAAGGAGTTGTTGGAGTATATAAAGGAGGCTCTAGCTTCCTTCCCACTAGATGAGTTATTAGTCATAACACACAAAGAGTGGGAGAGAGCAAAAGAGAGAGCAAGACAAGAGCTAGGGCCGAAACCCTAGCCCCGTCCGCCCCCTTACCCGACGGCAAGGAGGGAGGCCGCCCCCTCCTTCGTTGCCTTGTTGCTTGGTTGCTTTGATCTTCATCCCTCTTCCTCCAAGGTTCAAGCTAGCACTTGATTGAAGGAAGAATCTAGATCTCACCTCTAGACGTGGATCAACCGTAGAGACGAGGACATCATTCTTCGTGTGATCTCACAAATCAAAAAGGTACACATCTTCTATGTCCTTAATCATGTTATGATGTCTCTTCCTGTGATCCTTGGTGGGCTTTGAGTAGGATTAATTTTATTATTCCGCTGCGTTACCTACGTCAAAACCCAACAGTGGTATCAGAGCCACAGGTCGTAGAGCATAACATGATATTATGTGTTTACGATTTCAGTTCATACACCGTATTATTGTTTATTACGCGAAAACTGAAAAATTGGCATAGTAGATGCAATATTGAATTTGATTCAATAAAACAAGACCCAATTTAACATTGGATGTTAGAATTGGTGAGTTTAATCACATAGGATGTGAATAATTGGGTTCTTGAAAAATTAGGGTTCATGGGCACATGATTGAAAAGGGGTTTTCAATTATGGAAACAAAATTATGGAATTAAATCCATAAGGAAACAACCTTGCTTGGGCAACAAGGAAGGAGGAAGGGGACTAGGGCCGAAACCCTAGCCGCCCGCCCCCTCCCTTGGGCGCCAAGCAAGGCCGCGGCCCCCCTTGGGCGTGCGGCGGTCCTAGGGTTCGGGCCACTTGTTGGCTTGAACCCTTTGGACCGTTGTGAAACCCTAGTTACCCAATTTTATTAAAATTAAACAAGCGCGTTAAAAATTGGTTTTAACTGTATTATGTGCTTTATTGCATGGTGGATGGATATGGCCTAGGATTGTGGATGTTTATTGTTTTGTGGTTTGGTTTACGGCCTGCGAGCTGATCAAATTAATGTAATAATTAATTAAGTTTTACGGCCTGCGAGTCGTTCTTTTTCTCCTCGACATGTGAGGCTTTTATTATTTATTCATTCTAGATGTTAGGCTAGAATTAGAAATATTTAGATGATAGCCAAGAGCATGGAGAAGAAGACCGGAGAACCAAAGGAGCCAAAAGACATCCCTAGGCGCGCAGCTATGGTGGAGCACATGGAGATGAGCTCGGCACTTTAGGGCAATTAGATATTATCATTGGCTTGATAATATCATTAGTCTAGAGGCCATATCCATGCCACGTTTTTTTATTTTTTGTGGATGTTTATTATTCATGCCTTGTTATTTATTTTGTGTGTATGGCGCTACAAGCAAAACGATAACAAGATAATAATAAACAAGGTTGGTCTTTTATTGTGGATAGCCCAATCCAAATAAGTAGACCATGTTGATAAAGATCAACCAAACAAATTAAAAGAAATCCCTCAATTAAATATTGCGTTTTGCCTTCTCTTGCCAAAACACCCTTCATGATCGTGGACTATTAAAATTCGGGCTTGCCAAAGCAAGGCGATTTTAATTTTTCATGATGTGTTGCGGACGACGCAAGCTAGTAATGCGTGTATGTTGAAAACAAGAGGTTGGACGCAACTAGGCAAGAATCAATTGGATTGATGAGCTTAGAGGCATGACAATTAGGAATTATCCAATTGGATAAAGAATAAAAGGAAATTATTCACCTAATTGGACCAAGAGTTGCATGGGATGCAATTGGAATGGTTCCTACCTAAATAACCAATTCTTGGGTGACTTGCCAAAGCAAGCTCAAGAAGAAGTGAAATAAGGATCTTGGACCCACTAGAAAGTATAAAAGATATTTTCCGCTTTAATGGTGAGGGCTATTAAACCGAGAAAAATAGTGGGAGCTATATTTGATGATCTAGCCATTATTAAATATAGTCAAATTGTTCAAAATACTAAAATTGCATATTTCTCGTTTTTGTAGAATTCCAAATGGCAAACAACAACGCATCGAGTTCATCCCTACGATCTGTCCTTGAGAAGGATAAATTGTCTGGAACGAATTTCCTTGACTGGTACAGAAACTTGAGGATTGTCCTCAAGCAAGAAAAGAAGCTGTACGTCTTGGACACTCCAATTCCAGACCCACCACAAGATGAGTCTCTATTAGCGGAAGTAAGGGCACGTCAGAAACATATTGATGATTCTAATGACGTGACTTGCCTCATGCTTTGTACCATGACTGGTGAGCTTCAGAAGCAACACGAGAACATGGAAGCCTATGATATGATCATACACTTGAAACAATTGTTTCAGGAACAGGCAAGGCATGAGCGCTATGAAGTGTCTAAAGCATTGTTCAAAAGTAGTCTTGCAGAGGGGAATCCGGTAGGTCCTCATGTACTCCGAATGATCGGGTACATAGAGAACCTTGAGAGACTGGGGTTCCCACTCGGCCAGGACTTGGCGACTGATCTCGTCTTGCAATCGTTGCCTGACAGTTATAATCAGTTCATTATGAACTATAATATGAATGAGATCAACAAGTCTTTGCCAGATCTATTGAACATGCTAAAGACAGCTGAGCAAAGCATCAATAAAGGCAAGGGGAAGGCCATAATGATGGTACACAAGAAGAAGAGCAAGTCAGTTGCATCTACTTCAAAGGGAAAACGCAAGAAAGTTGCGAAATCCAAGGAAGCCCTAAAGCCTAGTGGAGGCGTGGCTAAAGGTGAGTGTCACTACTGCAGCCAGCCGGGTCACTGGAGGAGGAATTGCCCTAAATATCTGGAGGATAAGAAGCTTGGAATAGTGATTCCACCACCACCAGGTATTTATGTTATAGACATCAATCTCTCTATTTCATCATCCTGGGTATTGGATACCGGATGTGGTTCTCACATTTGTCGTAATGTGCAGGATTTGAAAAGAAGTAGAAGATTGCGAAAAGGGGAGATAGACTTGCGCGTCGGGAATGGAGCAAGGGTTGCTGCATTAGCTGTAGGCGTTTATGAGCTATCTTTGCCTTCTGGACTTATTTTAGAATTAGACAATTGCTTTTATGTGCCTGCTATGAGCAGAAACATTATTTCCGTTTCTTGTTTGGACGAGAAAGGTTTTTCTATTTCAATAAAGGACAAGTGTTGCTCCATTTATTTTGATAGTATGCACTATTGTAGTGCACATTTGTCTAATGGATTGTATATCCTTGATCTAAATAATCCAATCTATAACATAAATACTAAAAGGATTAAAACTAATGATTTAAATCCTACATATCTGTGGCATTGTCGTTTAGGCCATATAAATGAGAAACGCATATCTAGACTCCATAAGGATGGACTTCTAGACTCATTTGATTTGGAATCATATGAGACATGTGAGTCTTGTTTATTAGGAAAAATGACAAAGTCCCCTTTCAATAAGAAAGGCGAGCGGACTAGTGAGTTATTGGCACTCATACATACTGATGTATGCGGACCATTCCCCACGCCTGCCAGAGGTGGTTATACCTACTTCATCACATTTACTGATGATTTCAGTAGATATGGATTTGTATACCTTATGAAGGCCAAATCCGAATCATTTGAATTGTTCAAAGAATTCAAGAGTGAAGTAGAGAAGCAACTTGGCAAGAGTATTAAAGCCCTACGATCGGATCGTGGAGGAGAATACTTAAGCCAAGAGTTTGATGAGTATCTTAGAGAGTGTGGGATTGTATCCCAGCTCACTCCACCCGGAACACCACAATGGAATGGTGTATCCGAGAGGAGAAATCGCACTCTATTAGATATGGTGCGATCTATGATGTCTCAAACAGATCTTCCGATATCCTTTTGGGGACATGCTCTAATGACGGCAGCTTTTACCATTAACCGTGTTCCATCCAAATCAGTCATGAAGACGCCATATGAGATATGGACTGGGAGGCGTCCCATAGTGTCGTTTATGAAGATTTGGGGCTGCGACGTCTATGTAAAGCGTTTACAAACAGACAAGCTCGGGCCTAAAGCGGATAAGTGTAAGTTTGTGGGATATCCTAAGGAAACTAAAGGATATTATTTCTATAACCCTACCGAAAACAAAGTGTTTGTTGCTCGGACCGGCGTGTTTCTAGAAAGAGAACTAGTCTCTAAAGAAGCAAGTGGGAGGGTTGTAGAACTTGAAGAAATTCATGAACCACAAACCACTGAACCAATAATGGAACATGAACAGGAACCACAAGAAGTTGTGGAAGAGCCTGTTCAAGTAACACAGGAACTCCGTAGATCAGGAAGAGTGCGTCATGAGCCAGAGAGGTATGGACTTCTCGTGACTGAGCCCGATGACGTACCACTCATGGATGATGAGCCTGCAAACTATGGAGAAGCCATGAATGGCCCAGACTCTAAGAAGTGGCTAGAAGCCATGAGATCAGAAATGGATTCCATGTACACCAACAAAGTATGGACTTTGGTGGAACCACCCGAAGGGGCTCGACCCATAGGGTGCAAGTGGGTCTTCAAGAAGAAGACCGACATGGATGGCAAGGTAGTTGCCTACAAAGGACGATTGGTGGCCAAAGATTATAGACAGATTCATGGTATTGACTATGATGAGACCTTTTCACCAGTCGCCATGACTAAATCCATTCGAATCTTACTTGCTATTGCAGCATACTATGACTATGAGATTTGGCAAATGGATGTCAAAACAGCGTTCCTTTATGGGAACCTCCTTGAGGATGTGTACATGACACAACCAGAGGGTTTTGAGGATCCGGAGAATGCCAATAAAGTCTGTAAGCTGCAGAGGTCCATTTATGGATTAAAGCAAGCTTCTAGGAGCTGGAATCGACGTTTTGATGACGCAGTCAAAGAGTTTGGCTTCATCAAAAACGAAGATGAGCCTTGTGTTTACAAGAAGGTTAGTGGGAGCTCTATAGTGTTTCTGGTCTTGTATGTGGATGACATACTAATCATAGGCAATGATATTCCTACTCTGCAATCTGTTAAAGATTGGCTAGGAAAGTGCTTTGCGATGAAAGACTTAGGAGATGCAGCCTATATACTTGGTATAAAGATCTATAGAGATAGATCTAAAAGGTTGCTTGGCCTAAGTCAGAGTACATATATTGACAAGGTGTTGAAGAGGTTCAACATGCAAGATTCCAAGAAGGGATTCTTGCCCATGTCACATGGAGTCACTCTGTCCAAGAATGACTGTCCCTCCAACGAGATGGAGAAGGACCGCATGAGTAGGATACCTTATGCTTCGGCCATAGGATCCATCATGTACGCCATGCTATGTACTAGACCAGACGTATCATACGCGTTGAGTATGGTGAGCAGATATCAGTCCAATCCGGGTGAGAGTCACTGGATTGCTGTCAAGAACATCCTAAAGTACTTAAGAAGAACAAAGGATGTGTTCTTGATATTTGGAGGAATGGGAGAGCTAAGTGTAAAGGGTTACACTGACGCAAGCTTCCAAACCGACAAGGATGATTACAGATCGCAGTCTGGATACGTGTTTTGCCTGAATGGAGGAGCTGTGAGCTGGAAGAGTTCCAAGCAAGGCACAGTTGCTGATTCTACAACAGAAGCTGAGTACATTGCTGCTGCGGAAGCGGCAAAAGAGGCAGTATGGATAAAGAAGTTTATCACTGAGCTCGGTGTGGTCCCTAGCATAGTGGATCCCGTAGACTTGTACTGTGACAACTCTGGGGCAATCGCACAGGCAAAGGAACCAAGATCGCACCAAAAGTCAAAGCATGTACTTAGGAGATTCCATCTTATTCGTGATATGATCGATCGAGGAGATGTGAAGATATGCAAGATTCCGACAGATGACAACGTGTCAGATCCGCTTACGAAACCTCTTGCGCAGCGAAAGCATGAAGGGCACGCCAGATCTATAGGCATACGAGATGCGCCAGATTGGCTCTAGTGCAAGTGGGAGACTGTTGGAATAGATGCCCTAGAGGCAATCGTAGATTTAGTATGAACAATGGTTTTTGGCTAGAATATTCATTTATTATTTATGGAGATATTTAATATAATGAAGTCCTTAGATAAATTGTGTTATTTATCTTAAATGTCCCTAGTCCATTATATTGATTAACAGGACAATCAAATATAGACTAGTATGTGGGTAGATTGATATGGAGATATCAAGTCTAACACATGGGTATGCATTAGGAGTAATGGCATACTGGATTGACCCACAACGAAAAGGATACATTAAATTATGTGAAGTCACAATCGCTTTTCGTAGTGCTAATATTATTGCAATCCTTAGACTTGAAGTCACTAGATACTCTAGTTGTGAAATATTGCGCTTTGATGTTATCAGACGTTACACCGTAACTGGGTAATCATAAAGGTGGCTATCGGGCGTGATAGGAAGCAAGCTTAGAGATCGTAGTGATGTAGATAGGATTTGTCCCTCCTACATAATAGGAGTAAATATCCACGGCCACTCGAGGGATGAGGCTTATTGAATGTCTGGCCAGACTCAGATAAATTAATATGGAGATATTAATGTTATCTGCAAGCATAAGCGTATTCCCAGGATCGAGGAACTATGGATTGGATATACGAGTGTGACTATTTATGTCTCGTGTCCAATCCGGATATGGAGACAAAAGGATAATGCAATATGACATATTGGGCACAAAGGTTTGTCGGGATCACTGACTATTTCTATTGGTTGGGTTGCATGGATGTGTTGCTAGACACCGCTCCATGTTAGTAATAGTTACTACCAACTATATAGAAACCTATGGGGTCACACGTCAATAGAGTAGAGCTAGATTTGGGATTAATTAATATGGATTAATTAATAGAAGGATCATTGTGCAACACCTTGCAAACTTAGTAGGACTAATTTGCAAGGAAGGGAATAGTTCTAGTCCTACTAGAATAAGAAAACTCTTTTATGGAAACAACAAGGAGTTGTTGGAGTATATAAAGGAGGCTCTAGCTTCCTTCCCACTAGATGAGTTATTAGTCATAACACACAAAGAGTGGGAGAGAGCAAAAGAGAGAGCAAGACAAGAGCTAGGGCCGAAACCCTAGCCCCGTCCGCCCCCTTACCCGACGGCAAGGAGGGAGGCCGCCCCCTCCTTCGTTGCCTTGTTGCTTGGTTGCTTTGATCTTCATCCCTCTTCCTCCAAGGTTCAAGCTAGCACTTGATTGAAGGAAGAATCTAGATCTCACCTCTAGACGTGGATCAACCGTAGAGACGAGGACATCATTCTTCGTGTGATCTCACAAATCAAAAAGGTACACATCTTCTATGTCCTTAATCATGTTATGATGTCTCTTCCTGTGATCCTTGGTGGGCTTTGAGTAGGATTAATTTTATTATTCCGCTGCGTTACCTACGTCAAAACCCAACAGTACTCCTGATCACCAGATGGTTAAATCTTATACAGTGATACAAGCTCTGATACCAATTGAAAGTGTGAGTATGCAGATGTATAAGCAGCTAAGATACTCTAGAAGGAAGGGGGGTTGAATAGAGTATGCCAACTTTTTTGCAAAACTTGCTAGGAAGATGAAAACTTGTGAAAACAATGAAGTTCAAGTCCTTGAAATCTAGTCCAAGCCTTTGAAGAGGATGCAGAAAGTATAGACAAGTATGCCTTTCTCAAGGCCCTGAAAACAAGTTCAAACCCTTGAAAAAATAAAAAGTTTTTGTGTGCTGCAAAAGCTATGAAAATGAATGAACTGAAAAAGCAGAAGACAAGTGATTTATAGAGTTCAGTCCACTTGGACCTACGTCTCTACCTCAGGGATTAGATCCTTTCAGGATTTTCAAATCAATTCTTATTAATCAAAAGCTAAGCCCTAGAACTCAAGCCCAGAGAGTTCCCTTACTCTGTTAAAGCTTGTGGTTTTCCCTAACCTGTCTAGTACCTGCTCTAGCTAACTGATTAAATAAGAATTTTATATTGTTCACTTTGAACAATCCTTGATAATATATGTAGAAATAATACAGAAATGACCTACCAATATAGCTCAATATAGAAGAACACTAAGAGTAGAAAACTGCAGTGAAAATGCAGTGAACTTCTCTGAATGGATTGGAAGAATGATGGACTTCTTTGATGCTTTTCAATCAAGAACTCTTTCTCTGTTTTTGCCCGTTGAGTATTGTGTCTTGTTGCTTCGGATTTGAGCTCTATTTAAACTTCAAACAGCTCTGTAAATCTCCCCCAGATTTTCAGCAGCAACCTTCCTACTTTGTAGGCAACAGAGTTTGACTACTTTGAAATATTCTCCAACGGTTGGATGATCACAATCTTCAGAGATCTTGTTGTAATCTTTCATTAAACACCATGAGAAGTTGTCATACCCGTCTGATTGATCACAGGATCAAAGTGTCCAACTATTTCCAAATCTGCAGCAATTCAGTTTAGGAAACAATCCTGCAAAACTTAGAAACAAAATTTCCTGCATTATCATGGTCAAACAGATGATATGTTGTGCTCAAAACATGTTAGAACAATTTGTCTTTCATCATCTAATAACAAAGAATCAAGCATATGATATAGAGAGATTAAATCAACTCAGAGAGTTTTCCGAAAACTCCCCCTGAGAGTGTGCATACAGGTTAAGCAGTTTCAAGGCTTTGAATCCTGTTTCAAGGCCTCTAAACTATTTTCAAGCCTCTGAATCTGATTCAAGACTTTGAAAGCTGGTTCAAGTCCTTGAAATAGCTAAGCTATTCCAAGTCTTGCACAACCTGATCTTTCATAATCCTTAGACTTGAAGTCACTAGATGCTCTAGTTGTGAAATATCATGCTTTGATATTATCAAACGTTGGGCCTTAACCGGGTAACTATAAAGATAGTTATCGGGCATGATAGGAAGCAAGTTTAGAGATCGTAGTGACGTAGAGGATTTGTTCCTCCCACATAATGGGAGAAAATATCCATGGGCCACTCGAGGGATGGTGCTTATTGAATATCTGGCCAGACTCAGATTAATGAATATAAAGATATTGATGTTATCCGCTCGCATAAGCATATTCTCAGGATCGAGAAACTATGGATTAGATATACGAGTGTGACTATTATGTCTCGTGTCCAATCTGAATATGGAGACAAAGGGATAACAAAGTATGTGATTATTGGGCACAAGGTTTGTCGGGATCACTGACTTATTTATATTAGTTGGGTGGCATGGATGTGTTGCTAGACACCGCTCCATGTTAGTAATAATTTACTTCCAACTAAGTAGAGACCTATGGGGCCACACACCGAATGGATTAAATTGGATATGGGTTTTAATTAGTTGGAATAATTAATAAAAGGATCATAACTCAACCACAAGCAAATTTAGTAGGACTAATTTAGAAGTGGGCTAATCCATGTAATGACATGATTAGTATTGGGGCATTTATGTAGTTAATAAATAGTTAATTACTATATAAAGGAACTCTAGCTTGTTAATTCTCAAAATTTGTCATTATTTGAGAGAACATAACAAAGCAAGAGATAGAGAACAAGTTGGGAGGCCGAAAACCCCAACCCGCCTGCCCCCTTGCCGTCGGCGGCCCTCCTTGGGCGATTGGTGGTGCCTCTTTTTGCGTGATCCGTTCCTCCTTCTTCCGTTTCTAGCACTACACGTTGGGAAGGAATCCAATCAAGAATCCAAGTTGTGGATATTCATAGAGACGAAGACACTATTCTTCGTGTGATCTCCCAAAATAAGGTACACATCTTCTATGCCCTTATCATGTTATGATGGCTTGCCTGTGACCCTTGGTGGGATTTGAGCAGGATTAATTTTTGTTATTCCGCTGCGTAACCTGCATCAAAACCCAACAAGTGATGTAGTACTTGAGACATGTTTGATGCCTAAAAGATGTAACTACACAACTACGTGCATCCACATATCTTAAAACAAGTGACATTTGCTCCGTGTAATCCATATCATGAGATTCATCAACAAGAATAGCAAAGAGCCCACCATTGAGCTATTTAATAATATACTTGGTAGTCCCCATTGCGGAAGCATGAACAATATTTTTTTGAATTGTTGGAGCTATCATCTTATGATTTTCGGGAGCTTTCTTTCAGATAACGGATCTATCAACCTCATTTTGATCTCCATGGAATTTAAAAGCTCAATAAATTTCCCTCAATTGCTTAACATTTCCGATTCAATATGCCCTCGAAATGAGAGCCCTTGTTTGTGAAGAAACCGAACACAATCAGTTGGTGCAACCAATCGAATCCGATAGTTTATATCATCTTGCTTAGTTCTCTTTTCAAACCAATGCACTATTTGTTCCTTTGGGTCCAATAACGCAAGACAGATTGCCGAAGCTCGATTGTGAACGCTACTAACATCCCCTACGTGAGTTGCCATCCTCTCTTTCTTCTTCCAATTACAATATCCAGTCCCAACAAAAGCGTCTCCGCCGGCTTGGTTCCCTATATCCGCCTTGAAGAGATAGCAACAAAAACAAAAAAGTTTATCTTTATCTTGCCTATACTCCAACCAACTAAGATTATCGTTATACCAAGAATCCGTAAATATTCATTTTTGACCTCCTATGAATGTTGTGGGGAACTGAATATTCCGAAGTTGACATGGACATCTGCCAAGTATGCTCGACGAACTTTCTCCTGAATGTTTGGATGATAACTCGTTATTGGAGGTCTTAACCCGGGATCTCGCAGCAGCTCGGGCAAATAAATTCCGTCACGAACTATTGCAGGTTGATTTGGACCATTCTGAACATCATTTCTGTTCGAAGAGACATTCAAAGAAGTAGAGACATCCTTAGAAGAAGTTGTTGGGTCTAGAGGCTTCAACCTCTTGTAGAATATGTCCATGACTGGAAAAAAACACAAAAAACAAACAACCTGCAAACTAAACAACATCCTAGTTTTCTTAAGCAGTTGCAGATTCAATTTCAAATATATCAAAAAAATCAGAACATAGAGTGTACAGTACATTATGATACAGACTGAGAATTGAGGCCAAAAAAGAGGGTTTCTAACCTGCTTGGATTAGGGCGAAACTGGATCTGATTTGGCAAGGTCAGGAAACGTCTAACACCACGGCGACATCGTCGATGCCGTTGGGTTCGCCAATCAGCGCTGCAGCCGCTGCTCCGCTCAATTCTGACGGGCGATGGGCCGACGTCGACGTGGGTTCGAGTTCGACTGCTTCTCCGAGCGCCGAGCGAACTGGGTTCGACGACTTGTCCGTCCCTCCCCCTCTCATTGCCTTCGTCGTCCTCTCTGCTTCTGTTCAGTGTCAATTGTGTCGCAGCGTCGTTCTCTTCTCTCTCGCTCTCTCTCTTCCCTATGTGTCTCGAAAAATAAGAACAGTAAATGTTGTATTGTTTTTTTTATATAGGGGGTATTTCTTGTAAATTTAGGAAACTTAAGGGACTTAATTAATTGCAGATAAGTGGGCTTAAATGAAAAAAAACTGTCTACTGGGGGGTTGTGTCAAGTCAGTAGGGGCTAAATTGTATAAAACAAAAAAAAACCTGGGTAAAATTTTGATTTTTTTTTTTTTTTTTTTTTTTTTTTTGAGAAATCTGAGTGGTGGCGATAGCCCCCCTGTCTCATGGTACGTCCGCCACCGCATGTAGAGGTTGATTTAAATGGTACAGTGTCTGCTAGTGTTCCTGAAGAGATGACACACTCAAGGTCCGTCTCAAATATTACTTCACCAATGACGATGTCATGGTTCAAAGAGAAAATTTACTAGTTAGAAGGAGTACTAGACAATCTAAGATTGCATGCACATTCGAACGAGTATGAACTGACAAAGAATAAAGTTCACTTAAGTCAGGTAGCTCAATTGGTGGAACCAGATTCTTATGCTGAGACTACCAAGATTGCATAATTAGTTATAGCTATGGATGAAGAGTTCAGAGCTTTGGAATACAATGATACTTGGTCCCCACCATTTTGCAAGCACGGCATAAGGTTGTGTGTGTGTGTGGGGGGGGGGGGGGGGGGTGGGGGGGGGGGGGTTAGTGGGTATAAAAATTGAAGTACAAGGCAAATAGATCTCTTGATAAGTACACATCTAGATTGGTGGCTAAACCTTACACTCAGGGTGTTGTTGTGCTTAGCTGCTGCTAATAAAAGGAAGTTCATGCAAATGGATGTTAACAAGGCTTTCTTAAAATTAAGATTTGGATGAGGAGGTGTACATAGCTTTCCAGAAGGGTACTTGGCAAGACATTCTCACAACAATGCTCTTCCTCTAGTGTGTAAGTTACATAAGGCTTTTAAAAATATATATATATATATATATGCTTGAAGAGAATTAGTATGCAGCACGTGGGACGTGATTTAATAACTGAAATTATATGGTACTCAATTTATTCATACGATACTTTTGTTATTCAAATGTCAGGATGACTATGTTGGATAACAGAAACCCTTTAATGTCTCATACATGGTACCAACAAAACATAACAAAAACCCAGTTATATAGAAGTGAACAAATACACTCTACAAATATGACTATTGCAACAAATACATGTTTAGCCAACCCCTATGATATCTAGTTGATGAGCAATTGAGCATTTTTACACTTCACTTCCATAAACTTTATGAATCCGACATATTCCAACCTTTCTGCAAGCATTTGAATCTTGTTATGGAATTTTCTGAATCTTACATAGTCCAAGGTTCCTGAAAGAAATTCAATCTTGTAAAAGATAGAGAAGTATCCATCATCTACAATTTAGCCATCATTACAGTCACTTTGGATAAAAAGATACATCATAATCATCGGTAATTGCCTTAGATAACCCTTCATGCAGGTATTTGAAGCTCATCCTTGAGTTTATCAGATAGTTGTTATGTTTTCAAATCTCTTCTTCGCCTGAGAAATACCCACATGATGCAGTGAGTTCAGATCAAAGTTATTTGATAATTATTAGTAATTGACCATAAATAGCCCTCCTTAATAGCCTCAAATTCATTTGAAAAGGGAAATATGCTAAACTGAATTTTGCTACATATGCAATATGTCAACCACACGCTGATTAACAAGCAATATCAATATCCATGTCTGCCTTATGTTTATGCTTACTCGAGACCATAGTGTTAGATTGTGAGAGGCTGAAATTGTCCCTCCCAGGCTCTGAGTTTATTCATCTATATATATAGTGTATTTACATAGGTAATGACTAGTATCTCCTTCTAGTTACAACACTATCGCTAATACATAGTAACTAAGATACATAAATCAAAGACACTATTAATTTTGATCTTCTCTAACTGCTTGATCACAACCAACAGAGTTTACTTTTAGTTTTTCTGTGGCTAATTCCATCTTGAGCTGTAGTAAATCAGAGAGCACAATTTGAATCTACAATCCCCACCTGCTTAATATTAATAAACTTGATTTTGTTAAAAATTGCCTCATATCTGCAGACCTATATGGTCCATGGAATGCATAAGAAGAGCAACAACTCTGTGATCTGGAGAATCATCTTGAAAATTAGAGAGATTGTGTAGTATCCATTGGTTAAATTTGTTAAGAGACATGTATTCAGCCGAAATGTAAAGGAAAAAAGTAAACCAGACATGGAAAAAACCCTCAAAATCTAAAAGCAATTGCTGTAACGTTTCCCCACTTGAGTTAGATAAGGGGGGATTAGAGATATAATGGGGAAGAGTTAACTTAAATTAGGGTGGGGGGGGAGGGGTTAGAAATATAATTTTATTGTTATGAACTGAGAGAGAAAAGATGGAGACAAAGTATGGAGGAATATGAAAGTTATATTTATTCTCTACCAAACCACTCTTTATATAGAGTGTGGGAGTCAATCATAATCTTCTAAGTATGGTATTACAATATTAGGGAATATTCACCATATCAATTAGTATTATTTCATAACACTCCCCCTTGAATATTCACTACTAGTCTGCCTCATTAAAACCTTGTCACGTAAAACCCAATGGGGAAAACCGCAACTAAGGAAAAAGAGTACAAACTCTAAAACTACATCTCCCCCTCATAATAAGATACATTAACATAAAAGATCTTTTAGTTGACGCATCACACATTTTTGAACATGTAACTTCAATGTTGATGCTGGTAGTGCTTTTGTGAATAAGTCTGCTGGATTTTCACTTGAGCGCACTTGCTGGATGGAAATAAGCCCCTTCTTTTGAAGCTCATGAGTAAAGAAGAACTTTGGAGATATGTGTTTAGTTCGATCACTTTTGATGAAGCCTTCCTTAAGTTGGGCGATGCAGGCTGCATTATCTTCATATAACACTGTTGGACTTTCATTTTTGAAATTTAATCCACAAGACCCTTTGACATGTTGAACTACTGATTTTAGCCACACGCATTCTCGACTAGCTTCATGGATTGCCAGAATCTCTGAGTGGTTTGATGATGTTGCTACCATAGTTTGCTTCATCGATCTCCACGATATAGCAGTTCCTCCATAAGTGAAAACATACCCTGTTTGAGATCTTGCTTTATGTGGGTCCGGCAAGTATCCAGCATCAGCATATCCAATGAGGGAGGTATTTGATCCACGAGGATAGAAAAGACCCAATTCTGTAGTGCCACGTAGATATCGCATGATGTGTTTAACACCGTTCCAATGCCTGCGAGTAGGGTTAGAACTGTACCTAGCCAAAAGATTGACAGAAAATGCAATATCTGGCCTTGTGCAATTTGCCAAAAACATCAACGCACCAATTGCACTAAGATATGGCACTTCAGGGCCAAGAGGCTCCTCGTCACTCTCTTGAGGATGGAAAGGATCTTTATTTACATCAAGCGACCTAACCACCATAGGGGTGGTTAGTGGATGTGATTTGTCCATACAAAATCTTTTAAGGACTTTTTCAGTATAATTTTATTGATGAAGTAAAATTCCTTCAGGAAAGTGTTCAATTTGTAGACCGAGGCAAAATCTCGTCTTTCCCAAATCCATCATCTCAAATTCCTTCAAGTAAGTTGCAGTTTGGGTAATCTCTTCATGAGTTCCCACAATATTCAAGTCATCCACGTAAACTGCCACTATTACAAAACCATTTGTGGACTTCTTTATGAAGATACAAGGACAAATTGGATTGTTAAAAAACCTTTATTTTAATAGGTATTCGCTCAAGCGATTTTACCACATTCGTCCCAATTGTTTTAGTCCATACAAGGATCTTTGGAGCTTAATAGAATAAGCGGTACGTGGTTTGTTTGTTTTTGGCATTTTCAGTCCTTCAGAGACTTTCATATATATGTCACTATCAAGTGAACCATATAGATATGCTGTAACCACATCCATCAAATGCATATCTAAACTTTCCGATGCTGCCAAACTTATTATGAATAGGAAAGTGGTTGCATCCATCACAGGCGAATATGTTTCTTCATAATCAATGCCTGGTCTTTGCGAGAAACCTTGAGCTACAAGTCGAGCTTTGTATCTTGTAATCTCGTTTTTCTCATTTCGTTTCCGCACAAAAACCCATTTAAATCCAATGGGTTTTACGTCATTAGGTGTTTGCACTATTGGTCCAAACACTTTACGTTTTTCTAGTGAATTTAATTCAGCCTGTATAGCCTCTTTCCACTTTGGCCAATCATCACGACGTCGGCATTCTTCAACATCACTTATATGTAGTGAAACGTTAAAGACAAATGTGGCATCAATGACAACACTATTTCGATCCCATATTTTTCCGGAATATATATAATTGATCGAGATCTCTTGATTTTCTGGTACCATATCGCCCTCTTCAGGGGCTGAATTTAGATCAATCATTTTAGGGATCGGATCACCAATTTTAATGGGATCATCAATTGTCTTTGTGGAATCTTTAGGATTCAACATAGTTGCCTGATTTGTCTTCCTTTTTCTAGGAACCAAATTTTTTGAGCCAACAGGTCTGCCACGCTTTTGGCGTGCACTAGATTCATTTGCTTGTATACTCGCATTTTGTCTTATAGGGACATCAATTCGTGCTGGAAAATTCACAGCCGGTATATGCGATTTTATAACTTTGCTTGTATCAACGAATGCATCAGGCATTTCGTTTTCTATGCTTTGCAATTTAAGGATTCTCTGCACTTCGAATTCACACTGGCTAGTTCGGTGATCCAAGTGTGTTATCAAAGGAGAATTCCAAGAAATTAATTGTCGAGCTTCAGGCTGCGACATGTCTCCCCCTAATTTTGGGAAGATCGATTCGTCAAAGTGACAATCTGCAAAGCGAGCTTGGAATAAATCCCCAGTTAAGGGTTCCAAATATCTAATAATAGATGGAGAATCAAACCCAACATAAATGCCAACTCTACGTTGGGGACCCATCTTGTTACGTTGTGGGGGTGCAATAGGAACATGCACAGCGCACCCAAAAACACGTAAATGAGATATATTTGGAGGTTGTCCAATCATAAGTTGTTGGGGAGAATATTTAAGATACGTAGTGGGGCGTAAACGTATCAATGAAGCGGCATGTAAAACAGCATGTCCCCAAGCAGAAATGGGTAAATTAGTTTTCATCAACAATGGTTTAGCTATTAACTGAATTTTTTTAATGAAAGATTCTGCTAAACCATTTTGAGTGTGTACATGCGCGATTGGGTGCTCAACCTGTCTCCCCTGACATCCAATAGTCGTCAAATGATTGCGATGTAAATTCACCAGCATTATCAAGACGAATAGATTTTATGGGATGATCAGGGAAATGTGCTCTAAGCCTTATAATCATTCCTAAAAGGCGAGCTAATGCCATATTTCGAGATGATAATAGGCATACATGCGACCATCTTGTAGAGGCATCAAGTAGTACCATGAAGTAGTAAAAGGGACCACCAGGAGGATTGATGGGTCCACAAATATCTCCTTGAATGCGTTCCAAGAACTTAGGAGATTCAATGCTAACTTTCATGGGTGATGGTCTAGCAATTTATTTTCCTTGAGAACAAGCGGTGCATGGATATTCTTTTGGCAAAAGAATCTTTTTATCTTTTAGTGGATGCCCACTTGAGTTCTCAATGATTCTTCGAATCATAATTGCGCCGGGGTGCCAAAGCCTATTATGCCAAAGCATAAAAGTTGTGGGATCTTTTTGTTTTATGGCGACATTGACTTCAACTGCTTGGATAATTGTATGATATAATCCAGATGATAAAGCAGGAAGTTTTTCTAATACATATTTTTTGTCTGAAACAGTGGATGTAATACACATGTACTCCACCTCATTCTCATTAAGAGTTTCAATGTGGTACCCATTTTTGCGGATATCTTTAAAACTCAGCAAATTTCTACTAGATTTGCTAGAGTATAATGCCTCTTCGACATGGAATATTGTTCCACCGGGCAATATGATAGAGGCTCTTCCAGTGCCTTCAATTATACTGGATGTACCAGAAATTGTGTGCACATATGCTTGATTAGGGGAAATTCGCAAAAAATATTTCTTATGACGCAAAATTGTGTGAGTTGTTCCACTGTCCACCAAGCATGTGTCTTCACAAATCATCATTTTATCTATAATTAAAAGAGAGATATTTGATAAGTAAAATAAACTTCTCATGTTAAACTTTCAATCCTACTAAAAAGAAATAACAATGTCTGAAGTTCCTATCAAAGAACATTATTCATCCTAAGCTGGAATAAAAAAATCAAAAATTAAATGACTTAAAAGAAATCTAAATGAGTTGTCTAAACAAAATCAGGCTCTCCAAATGGGCCATCGACTTGCGGATCAGGAGCAAAGAAGTCATCAACATTAAAATCTTTGAGATCCATTGGCTGCTCATACTCAACATGGTTTGATTCATTAAATGTAGCACTCACATTTCTGGATGCTTGATAGAGATCAACCAAGTTTCGTGGTGTACGGAAAACATGTGCCCAATGTCCATCAGTTCCACATATGTTACATTTTTGTCCCTGTTTGGGAGGTGCTTTTTCAGCAACTACTTGTGAATTTTGATGTCTCCCACCATTATTTCTCCCCCTATTTTGTGGTGGTGCTCCTCTTTTGTTGATATTGGAGGGCATCTGTTGTGGAGGCTCACGGTACCAAACATTTCTCTTACCATGACCGCGTCCACGACGGCGAGCATGTCTACGACCATGTTCACAACCACGTGGGTTATTTTGACCACTAAAACAACATTCGCTTCAGGGAATGCATTATTACTCACTGCAGGGAGAGGGGTCGAGCCAGTCGGACGATGTTCATGATTTTTCTTCAATATGGCATTGTTTTTTTCCGCAACCAATAAACAAGAAATCAATTCAGAATATTTTTTGAATCCCTTTTCTCGATACTGCTGTTGCAGGAGTATATTCGAGCAATTGAAGGTAGACAATGTCTTTTCCAATAATTGCTCATCAGTGACGTTCTCGCCACAAAGTTTTAGCAGGGATGTAAATTTGAAGAGTGCGGAGTTATAACTGTTTACCGTATTGTAATCCTGAAACCTCAGGTGTATCCAATCATAACGAGCCTGAGGGAGTAAGACAGACTTCAAGTGCTCGTAGCGCTCTTTTAAATTATTCCATAAGACGAGGGGGTCCTTAATAGTAAGGTACTCATTTTTTAAATCCTCATCTATATGGCGGCGCAAAAATAGCAACGCATCGGCGCGTTCCTTTTCGGACGCGGTATTGTCTGCTTTTATAGTATGCCCAAGACCTTTTGAGTCTAGGTGCAATCCAGCATCAAGAGTCCACGACAAGTAATTTTTTCCAGTAATATGAAGTCCAGTGAACTCGAGCTTCGCGATGTTAGACATTGTGAATCGAAGAAAAAAAAAATAGGACGAAAGTTAAATTATGAGCAAGAACAGGTACAATGATAAGTGATTTACGAAATAAATAGACAGTAAAACGTAATTAAGCCGCCAAATATAGGTTATATTAATATATATATATATATATATTTGTTTTACGAACGGTATCATATAAGAAATAAAAAAAAACACGTATTGTAAAGTAAAACTTAGCCAGATCAGATGGCTAAAGCACATGTTGAAGTTTTGAGCGGCTGCGAGTTCGAACTCAAGAGCAGCGTTTTTTTTTTCTACATGCAGCAGCAGTTTTTTTTTTATATCGAAAAATGTAAGTATAATAAAAATAAAAGACATTGAAAGACAATAAGGAGGAAGTGCCCCAGTGGTCACGCGCTGCTGCTTATGACACCCAGCTCTTGGGTTCGAACCTGCTGGCGAGCAGTTCTTTCTTTTTTTTCGACTGATTATTAAAGTAAAAAGAGTAAAAAAACATAAATATTTCCAAAGGAGGTGGTGGAGCAGATGGTCACACACAACTGCATAAGGCCTTTGTCAACCCTTGTTCATGGGTTCGAGTCTGCTGGGCAGCATCCTTTTTTTCTTTTTTTTCTTTTTTTTCGAATTTTTCCAGCAAACATGGTATTTGGTCACTCTCTAGATCTAATTGTAGATCGAGGTCTAGGGTTTGAGCAGCCCTTTTTGTCATAGCATAGACCATTTTTTTTCTCTTTTGGTATAAATAATAAATCGTAAACAATTTAAAGATGTATTGTTGATTTGAATCAACTTTGAAACAAGCAAGACATGAGACAATCAAAATCGAAAATTGAGTTTTTCTTTTGATCATCTTCTTCTTGACAATATAAAATAAATAAATAATTCGTACCTTTGTCTTTTGATCTTCTCTTCCTGTAGAGCGAACGTGCTGATAACGTGTTATGAACTGAGAGAGAAGATGGAGACAAAGTATGGAGGAATATGAAAAGTATATTTATTCTCTACCAAACCACTCTTTATATAGAGTGTGGGAGTCAATCATAATCTTCTAAGTATGGTATTACAATATTAGGGAATATTCACCATATCAATTAGTATTATTTCATAACATTTATTAGTTAATCGATGTCGTAGTAGGCAGATAATCACTCATGCGCTCTCAAAGAGAGATCTTAATTTTTTCAGGTATCTTACACCGTCATATCATAATTTTTAGATTAATCATTTACCTTCAGTGTATAAAAAAAAAGAGTTATGTGGCAATGCAGAAGATTTAAGTTTACACTTCCAGGAAGCCAATATGTTGATTTAATCGACCATTTTCTAATAGATTCAAAATTCCAAAAAATGAAATCAAAGTGGGGCAGGTAGGTAATGAAATGGCCAAGTTAAAACACAAACCCTTGCTGCTTCTACCACTGATTCAAGATGAGATATGTTCCGAGACAGGCCAAATTGTGTTGCAACAAATTGATCTTTATCGCTGGCAGTTAGTTTGGAGAAACAAAATTACTTGATTATTAATTGTTGGCGTACTAACTGAAATTCTATCTTTGCTTACCATTGGTTTTGTGTGAAATCTGATTGGAGCTTAGAATTCAAAAGTCAGTGGATTTTCAGTAGGTGGAGGATTTGATAATAGATGCATCTTTTAGAAGGTAGACCCTGATCTTAAAGAGATGGTATAGAAATACCAGAGAGCTTGCCTAAAATTTCTTGTGGCAAAAATTCAGCAACAAGTAAGAAAAAAAAAATATGTGAGCAATTGCATGATAAATCGAGACGCCCAGAGAACCTGATACAACCAGTATCGGGTACCTGTAGCTTGAGGCTACGAATCTGTATCTTGACTACGAAAAGACTGCGAAAGTAAACAAAACTCAAGATAATTCATTCATCTCCTGAAAAATAAAGTGAAAGCTAACACATATAAATACTAAAAGTTTCAGCTAAATATTCTCAAGACCCCTAAACAATGAGAAAAGTGCAATAACTCACCCCTATTAATAAAATATTATAAATAACTTCCTACTAGTGACTACTTTGACACGTAGTCGTTGAGATACTTTGGCGGAGCATGGTTCCGTTCCTCACGACGCAGGGGCCGTCTTGCTAGTCTTGTCCTCCGGTAGATATGTGCTCGTATCAACTACCCCCTGTCGACAATCGCATTGTCCTCAATGTGAAGTCCGTCATAGTGATCGTTTTCTTCAGAGCCCATATACAAGTACTTGCCATCGCATGTGTGCCCCTCGAAAATTTCTGACCACAACGGAAGCACAACCCATTTGCGTACCTTTCTTGGCGCTCGACATGAGTCAGCTGGCGACGTGGTGGTGTCGACGCTGATGTGGGATCCTGTGACGACGCCGGTGGAAGAGGGCTGAGTGCTGCGGACGGCATTCGGATCGACTCTAACTCACGGGAGAGCGAGAAAGCTTCAGCTAAGGTTTGAGGCTTGCACAACCCTAATTCGTGTCCCAAGGGTGGCGTGAGACCTGAAGCAAAATAGATATCAACTGGGGATCGGGGATATCAAACTCGCTCTGAAAAGCAAGAACTGTAGTTTCCTGGCGCAAATTAGACAACTCACTAGAATGATCATGATAGATATTATTGTCAAAGCGAAGTTTGACCTCGTCAATAAAAGCTTGCCAACTCGCAAAAGAGAAATTATTTTGGCGATACCGAAACTAATCGGCGGCATCACCGTCCAACAATACCCCCCACTAAATGTAGTCGATCATCTGGCGGAACGTGATAATATTGAAAATATTTCTCAAATTTAAAAATCCAAGTATGCGGGTCAATACCTGAGAACTTCAGAGCGTGGACGCGAAGTTTGTGATTACGTGCGTCCGTACCCACCTGATTGCTCTGACTGGGATACAGAGTTGTTTGACCCTGAGTAGCAGTCTGACCCCAAGGAGAAGGTTGACCAAAACAATGCCCCTGACCCGTATAAGGTGGATTACCCAAAACAGTGGTTTGACCCATAGTTGCTGGTGGGCATGGGCAATTACTGAGCCCAAAAGCATTATTGTGACCCGTGAGAACTGGGGGAAGAAACGCAGTAGCATTGGCCTGGTGTGAAGGATATTTCGGCGTCTGAAATTGAACGGAGGAGGTTCCGCGTTGCTGCTGCAGGTGCTGGGCCAAGGGTGGAGGGCTGATTTGGTTGTAGCCGAGCTGAGGAGCGGTGGCCTGGTTCAACGCTTGGACAGCGGCGACAAAAGAAGCAACCACCGATTGGAGTGTGGTCTGGTTCGCTGGCGGCTGCGACGGTGGGAGAGTTGCAAGATTGAGTGGTGGATGGGGTTGATTAGGCGGAAGGAACCCTTGATGGGTTGGAGTCGCCTGTTGCCGAATCGGGCAATCAAACAGGGATAACCAGGGTGGGGTGAGGTTCGGCGAAGCAAAGGTTTGGTATGGCGGCTGTTGTGAAATCGCCAAGAATGGTGACGATTGAGGCAGGGCAAGCTCTCTGTTTGCTTGCTGGGACTGTGTCGTTGGTAGGAGAAGGAGTTGGGTTGTAATGGTGTTTGATGGCAGAGTATTGGCGGCTAGGGCTGGCGGATCTGAGAGCGGGATCTGTGAAATCAGGCTGTTCGGCGCAAATTTGATTAACCCCTGGTGGTTTTGCGGTGCCAGGTGGAATCCAAGTTGGGTTTGTGGCGGTCAAGAACCAGCAACGGCGCCGTGGTGGCTGGCGGAAATTCTTGGCTAGAAGTCCATGGCGATTTCGGCGGGGAAGGCGTGATTCATTCCTCAAGAACAGAAATCCGATTACCCAGATTCGTTTCCAAAGCTGTGATTCGATTCTCTAAACCAACTTTCAAATCATCAAATTTTTGGTCAAAGCTCAGACTTGTCGCGATCTTATTCTGGGTTTGCAAAGCTGTGATTGCGGCCATGATTGTAGTGAGTCGTTCTTCGATTGTAGTGAATCGTTCTTCAATTGTGGGTGTGTTACTCTCAATGAAAGCACCAAATTGATACAACCAGTATCGGGTACCTGTAGCTTGAGGCTACGAATCTGTATCTTGACCTACGAAAAGACTGCGAAAGTAAACAAAACTCAAAATAACTCATTCATCTCCTGAAAAATAAAGTGAACCCTAACACATATAAATACTACATAAAAATAATTCATTCAGCTAAATTGTGACGACCCGCACACTTTAAACAATAAAATTATCGATTTACTTTAAAAATCACATTTTACAGTCAACCCGTCTGACACTTTCAGACACCCAAAACTCAACCACCAGGACACACAGTCCTCCGGACAACATTTTTAGTCAAATTTCTGATAAACTGGTACGCGACTGAATTTACTAAAAAGTTACACCAGCTGGTCAAAAATGACATTTTATAAATATCTGACCAAAAATAGTAATTTACAACAATTACTAAAAACAGCTAAAAACAACATTGTTAACTAAAAATATAATTATTAGCTACAACACCGCGATCCAGTCGCGCTCCGGCTCAACCTGTAAAACAGAGGGGTGAGCCAAACAGCCCAGCAGGTACCGCCTAACCACTGGCGTAGAAATCTAAAATCTACTTAACACAACAGCCAGTTATTACACATCAGCATGTGGCACCAAATACACAAACAGCGTGATTTATCAATCACCAGATAATAATCAGATAGCTAAAAATCTATAAAAAATCATACCAGCTGGATATACAGAAATAGACTGTAACTGTAGGAGATTTAGAAATTAGATTTCCCCTACCTCTTTTAAATATAGACAACCAAACAGAGAGATCACAAACTTGGAGCCAAAGCCTACTTGAACCTTGGACGAAACTTCAAAATTTTCTGCTCGAATAATTTATCCCTCTGTCTCTAAATTTAATTCACCAACGCACCAAACTAACCTCACAGTGTAATGGAACTTTAGAAGCAGTTAACAAAATAACTTAGCCTCCACAAAGTTGATGAGTCAAAAAAATGAATAAAGTAAAGCCCACATGATTACCACGTAGCTACTCTAAAATAAAGATAAACATGATTTACAACTTATCATCCTCTATCATTACGTGGCAAGCCATTTCAAAAATCAAACTATTCTGGCAATAAAACAACTGCATGACGTTGACTCTTGCAAAGAAAGATTCACCACCAGGACACATACTTGAGAAAACACACACTACAATATATACTACTTGCATGATACATAATATCTCATCTTTTTATAAATTAAAGGATGTATTTACATCAAAATTTTGGTCATGTTCAAATATTCCACACATTATTTTACAATCAAAGATCACATAGTAGCAAAACATCAGCACCCAATAAGTCATTATATTTCTAATATACAATAAATTATTTTATTTATCATTTTCATGAATTCGGGGTCTCACAATTCTACCCCACTTACAAAAATTTTGTCCCGAAATTTAACGTTTATTTTCAATTTTTCTTTTTATTACTTGACACATTTCTCATATAACTATAAAATAACTGTAAGAATAGTACAAGAATGGTACTGTGTAAACCAAAATCAGTTCACAAATCTATTTATACCAAGTTTCATATAGGAGTGTCTTCTGTACCATACACCTCTTGAGAATTTTATGCACCAGTTATGTATAAATGGCACATAAACAAAAAATAAAATATTTCATCTATTAGGCTACTCACTAATGCATGCATATCCATCCAATCATCCACACACACACATGGACATGAAAATTCAAACAGAACAGTACGCAGCTCATGCTAAAAGATATTATCAAACCATTCTAGCTACAAAATATTCGTATTATTATTTTTTACTTCAATTTCAATTTTTTAGTTTTCGAAAAGAAATTCACGCACCAACAAGGTTCATTACCTCCACCACCCAAGCAGTACTAGACTGTGTACCCCTAGCTCGACAGTGCGGTGGCTCACAAGTGTGGTGACTCACAAGTGCCTACCTCTTGTATGACACCCGTCACAGAAACCCGCCAAAACACCCGCCCAGTCCCAGATACACTATCCGTACCTCCGGTTGGGTAAGGCTCTGATACCACTGTGACGACCCGTCACACTTTTAATACAAAAATCTCGATTTATCGATAAAAATCAGACTTTACGGTCAACCAGTCTGACACTTTCAGACGTCCAAATCTCAACCACCAGGACACACAGTCCACCAGAACAACATTTTAATAGTATTTCTGAAAATCTGGTACGTGACTGAATTTAATAAATAATTACACCAACTGATCAAAATTGACATTTTTATAAATATCTGACCCAAAATAGTAATTTACAACAAATAGCTAAAAACAGCTAAAAATAACATAGTTAACTAAAAATACAAATTTTAGCAACTACTCCGCGATCCAGTCGCGCTCCGGCTCAACCTGTAAAATAGAGGGGTGAGCCAAAACAGCCCAGCAGGTACCGCCTAACCACTGGCGTAGAAATCTAAAATCTACTTAACACACAGCCAGTTATTACACATCAGCATGCGGCACCAAATACACAAACATCGTGATTTATCAATCACCCAAACAGTCAACAAATAGCTACAAAGCTGTATAAAATACCCCAGCAGTATATACACAGATTGACTGTAACTGCATAAACTTAGAAGTTAGATTTCCCCTACCTGTCATGAAGGCACACCACCAAACAAATAGCTTACAAACTTGGAGCCCAAGTCTTCTAAATTTCAATCTACGGAAACTGGAAATTCTCTCCCCCCATAATTGATTTCTGTTTCCCAAACCAAGCACACTCAAGAAGAAGAGAACAAGTAACAAAAAACAGTAGCTTTCGTTTGTGAGCAAAAGAAAACACTCTCTCACAGCTCATACTAAAACCGCCTAACAACGTGAATGATTCCCTTGGTTCTCTTAAGCTTACAATTTATACCTTTTACTTAGCCACTAAAGGGGGACCAATTGTGTGCTTGCTCATCAAGTAATAAACCAACAGAGAATAAAGATAAGCATGAAAAAAAAATGAATAACAGGTTTGCAAAAGCATCCATGTAAATCGCACCCCATAGATAGCCACGTACCATGCATAATTAAGCACAAATAACGAAGTCACAATTCCTTTGTAAAGCTATACGTGGCCTACAAGTTCAAAGTGGTGATCACATTTTGTGATGTAATTTCTCTAGACAAACCCACTATTGAAGGTAAGCTAAATTTCATTCTTTCATTTTCACTTTGTTTCTTTTCTTAAATAACATGGTCACAATGTTAGCTACAAAATTATACACTGAAAATTGTTAAAGACAATGGATGGAAACACCCCACAGAACGTCTAAATATTATAATACACCCAACTAACAAGTGACTATACTAGGTGTGCACAAGAGATTCCGGCGGGGAGACCTCCGTGTGCACCGTGTGCAGTGGATCAAGGATCGCACAGGAAGAATAGGGGTGTGTGTAGGGAGAGAGTAAGGCAGTAGCAATGTCTGAGAGAGAGACAGAGGTTTGGCAGAGCTTCCGCGTATGGCAGTGTGTCTTCCATTGTATGGAAAGGTTGACGATCTATATATACTGGAGAACGTGACCGTTGTAGTGTGGTTAATGCGCCCATTAATGGCGGCTTAATTAGCTTAACCATAACGGCACGTCCGTCCGAGTATATAGGGACCGTTAGAGCACGTGGTGCGCGAATACCGGAACCGTTACGAGGTTGACCGGGTTTGACCGGATTGACCGGGTTTATGGAGCTCGTGCCATAAATCTCTCAAAACAGTTACTAAAGGTCGCGTGCGGGCTTGGCTCGCACGCGACAGGGCTTACTCTAGCCTCCAAACCACTAAGTCCCTACAAGTCCCGTGCAGTGGTATGCGAGGGCTCTGTCTCGCAGCCCCCACATGGATCAGCTCGGCTGGTGATCCAGTGTGTGTGGAGCACAATATGGTGTGCTGGATGGTTGCCACGCGGCCAAGATCTGTCATGTCAGAAAGCAGTATCTACATTAGCCCCCTTTCTGCGCGTGAAGACTCATGGCCGTATAGACTTCCATGCGCGGAAACCAACATACGCGTCGCCGCCACGCACCAATTCAAATACGGGTAAGTTCAGCCCCCGTGCGTGTCATTATGACCTAAAACCCCTAGAGTCGTGCCGTCTGACCTTTAGGGTTTTAGGCGTGACGTCAGCTTGTCGTGTGATTGCGCGATTCGACGGTGACGGTTGCGATTCGACTATCGAAAGGACGCAACCCTTCATTGTTTTGGATAAATACCTTGTAACCCCATTATTGCAAAGCATCACTTCTTTCTCTTAAAGTGAATGGTACCCGGAGATCTTCGAGAGCAGATCCAGATAATCAATCACCAGTTCAGAACTGCAAATCGTATTCTTCAATTGTGCATATCCAAGCAGGCTTCAAGAAAACAAGGTTGGCCTCGTTTACTTTTGATTTAAGATACCAGTGTTTGCATTGAACTGCGTTGAATCTGTAAACCCATGAAATTTGTGAAGAGGCTTTGATCTTTGAACCTGCTTCGTTTTAATCTTTCAACAATATTGGATTTCGCAACTCCCCAATTTCTGAAATCGATACCGGAATTGCTCGTCTTCCTTTGCATAGATCTTGAATTCCAAAATTCAAACTGAAGTGTGGTATTTCTCCCCCCTTTTTTCTTGCTCTTCCACAGGAATGGCCAAGACAAGAGTAACCAGACCCGTGAAGGAAGATGAAGAGATACCCGACCTTCCGCAGGCCTTGTGGCGAAAAGCCCCCTTTTTAGGCGGCAAAGATTTCTACCATGCGAGGGTAAAGGCGAAGAGGATGCCTGATCCTGTTCCAGTTGAGCGATTGCTGACGCTGACTCGCCCAGTTAACTCAGCCTTGCTCGAGTTGGTTGGTTCCGAGGATGTAGTTCGATTGGGGATCGAGAACGGGCACTTCCCATATACTGCGATTTCTACTCAGGCGTTCGTCCAGAAATTGGACTATATGAAGCCGGCGTATACTTTGCTATCCGTGCTATGAAGGGTGCTGCCGTGAAGTTGGATCAGTCCATGCTTCTAGACCTTCTGTCCCGTTACTCGCCTGCGACTCATACGTTCCATTTTGCTGAGTTCGAGGCTGCCCCGACACTCGAGGACGTTCAAATGCTGTACGAGCTTTCCCCCATGGGCGAGGTGGACCCTCTGAGTCCCTTGAGGACATCTGCGGAGATTGCCTTGTACAAGCAGATGGAGGAATGCTTGGCAAAGGTGAAGAAAATCTCCACTCGGTGGACCACTACCAAGCCTCTTCCTAACTGGCAGCTGGTTGATACATCCGCGAAGAATACCTGGAACAAATGGTTGCAGTACTTCTTTCGCGATTATGCGAACAGCAGCATTACTAAGAAACTCCTAAGCGAGGATCCAGAGGCCGAGAATTACGTAGAGGGTAAGGGTTATCACTTGACCCTTTGTGCTTTTCTCTGTGCCTGGCTGTCGAGGTACTTGATTGATGGTCACCCCCATGACGGAGTCTTCTACCATGTGTTGCCACTTGCTGTGAGGCTCGCTCTTGGCCAGAGGGTCGCACTCGGACCCTTGGTTTTGGGCACGCTGTATTATAGGCTCGATCAGCTGGTTCTGGCTATGAGGGAGTCGCGTGGCCGCCTCGATGTCCTGACCTTTGTCAATATTTCCTTTTTGACAATGTGGGTTTTCGAGCGCTGGCCGTCTTATGCTCCAACTGCTCTTCAACTTGATAAGTGGTGTCCCCCAGGCGAGACAGAAGCACGCAACAGCGGAAGAGCTGCGAGATGGTTTGGAGCAAGCAACACCAAGTGCGCTTGGAGTTTGATATGCGACAAACGGAAGGAGTTTACTGCCAGGCCCTATGCCATGCGTATCGAGAATGTACGATGGTTTCCAAAGCTATACCCCTCCAAAGGTATGGTCTTCTCAGAAGAACTTCTCTTTGAGAAGGGACCGCATTTCCACGAGCGCTATCGCGAGTTCTTTTGCTGGTGTCTGCGAGGTTCCCTTCCTGCCCTTGCAGAGCAAATTCGTGAGCTCGCGCCAAGGTATGAAAAGCTTACAGTGGATGTTGACCCCACTCGGGTTTCTCCTCAGTTTGGTTTTGATGCGGTGGCCCCATCAATCTGGCCCCAGTTTATTATCAGAGGATGCTACAAGCGCTTGCTGACAAAGGAGTGCAAGACGGTCTTCATGAGCAATCTTCCCTTTGAGCAGCCTGCGGGAACTCGCGAGGGTGGTTGTTCCCAGAACTGGCTCGCATACTGGGTTGCCCAGCAAACGAGGATTGAGACGGAGGCGGCGGCGCAGCCAGGTAGGGCCCCCTTGCTCAAAAGAAACTCTTTTCCGTTTCGCCCCAATTGCAGTTTGAGCGAGTCTGAGTATGGTTGCTACTCACTGTGGGACCGTGAGAACCATTTGTGCCCTGATTTCATTCTGAAGGAGCAAGTCGCCGCAATCAAGAAGGGCGACACGCATGTCGTCAGATATAGCAAGGCGTTTGCTGAGGTAAGCAACTTCTTCGCGTGCGTTAAGCTTTTTGATTTTCTTACGCTGATACTTTCATTCTGTGCTGTTTTAGTGTCATGTGCGGAGGTTCGCAGCTGGTGATCGCTCCAAATCGCTGGTTAACACCATTGTTGCCACCAGAAGGCAAGGGGAGTCGTTCCGGCTAGCATGGAGGATGGACGCCGAGGTCGAAACAAAGGTTCGCGCAGTCATGAAGGCTTTTGCCGACTCGCTGATAGACAATCCTCCGGCTCCGTCTCCTCCTAGAGATGACCCGTCCCCTCCAGCGACTGCGGCGCCGAGAGTGAAGAGACCTAGGCAAAAGGGAATTACGATTTCTTCCCCTAGAAGTGCTCCAGCTTCTCCCCCAGTGAGGTCCCTTTCTATCAAGGACAAAGGCAAAGGTCGCATGCCCAGCAAAGTGCGAAAAGATCTCGCAGTTGAGACTTTTGTTCCATTCAACCAAGAGGAAGAGGAAGAGAGGCAGGAGCCCCAAGCAAGTGATGAAGAAGAATAAGCAACAGTTGTGATGCACGAGGAAGAATCAGGAGGTACTTCCGTCGCATTTCCTTTCCCGTTATTATAACTTCTTTGCAATTCTTTTCTTTAAACCAGTTGGGTATTCGCAGATGATGATGATGAAACCATCGGTGGCCTTGTGGCCAAAAGACAAAAGAGAGATGCCCATTCTGGCATTTCAGATGAGCCCATAAGCGAGGCCGTTCTTGCTGAGTCCCGGAAGACAGCCGCGGAAGCTGCTGAAAGAAGAAGGCGGCGAGAGGAAGAGGAGCTCGAGCGTGTGAAACAGCGGAGCCTTGAAGAGCAGCATGTTGACGACTTAGTGCGCCCAGTTGGCGAGGAAGACGAGCTTCCCGAAGAAGTGGCTCCTCATGCGGAAGAGGAAGATGAGGTTCCCGGAGAGGATGCAGCGGCCTTGGAGCAAGTCCAAGCAGACTTCGAAGAGATCGCGGGTGGCGATAAAGGTGAGATCTTCAATCTCGCAGTGACTTATAGAGATGTTATTGTGGGTGCGTTAAAGCATGGTGTGTCAAAGGCTGACATTCGCCGTTGGTTAGTAAGCAAATGCGGAGAACCCTCAGGTAACTATTTGAGCGATTCGCGCGTACTAGGCTCTTAGCAACTTACGGCAGAATCATGACTGGTTTATTCGCATCCCAGGTCACGCTTCTCTTAAAGACTTGCTTAGTGAGGACACACTGATAGGGCATGGTTCCACGTCCTTAGTGTATGATGAGGATATCTCAATCCCACCTTCGCGTGGAGGTGCTTTCTCTTAGCTTTAGCAAAGATAGCAAAATAACTTATAAGGCAAGTTACCTCATGTCATCGCATTTAATGTCGCAGGTTATGCTGAAGAACCAGAGTTGGAGCAGAGAAGTCAGCCTTCTGCGTCCTATGTTCCAATTCCGAGCTCCCATACCGAGAAGCCCGTCGCGGCTGCTGACCACACGGTTGAGCCTCTTGAGGACATCATCGAGCTTTCCGACGACGCTGGAGCTGACACTGTGTTGATGGATGAAGATGTCCATGCTAGTGCTGAGGTGGGAAGGACAAGTACTGCTGATGTTCTCGCATCTTAGAGCGTCCTTCGTCAAGCGACTTCGGCTGTCCCTCCGCCTCCGGCTACGACTGAGCCCGAGGCACCTTTTCCTGCGTGGAGCATTTGGGGCTCGCAGGCTGGGAATGCAGTCGCAGCTGGTGCGGCCTACACTCTTCCTCCCGACTACGAGAGATTGGAGCTCGCAGCTGATAGGAGAGCTTTGGAGAGAGGACAATCTTCGAACAACCCGGCAGCCCGCATTCCTTCCCTTCATGAGATTCTGGAAGGAACTGGTAAGTAGAGTTTTACTGTTCGCACGTCGCATTATTCTCTTGCGAGTTTTGACATCATAACTTATTTTTGACGTCTCCTCAGGTTTGAAGCAAACCGATGTAGACTGGGTGGTTCGAATGCGTCTCAGTTACCCCCGCTCGTTTGTGAGATCTCTGGAGATCGGGCCTTTTGACAGGAGGCTGTTCCTTACTGAAGCCATTTGGATTTTGGAGCAGCTGTCTGCGACTACACCCGCGACCATTTCGGTCCAGAGTGCTGAATTGTTATGCGGCATGTGCCAAAACCTCGTGACCAAAGTCCAAGGCAGAATGGGCTTCAAGTTTCTTAAGGACAGAGTCACGCTGATTCGCGCGGCCGTAACTTTGAAACTCGGTCACCAGAATCTCGCAGTCGAGATGCAGAAGGTGGAGCAGCAGAAGAAAAAGGTTGATGAAGCTCTAAAGCTGTATCATGAGATGAATGCCAGGTGCGAGCTACTGAAGCAAGAAGTGGAGCAGGTAGAGAAGCTGAGCGAGCAGTTCGCGCCCCAAGACTCTTTAATCAAGAATTTGCTTTGATTTTTCGGATTTTGCAAAAATAGCAAGAAAAAATAGCTGAATCATTAATGTAATGTCTTGAACATTAATGTAATGCTGCTAGGGTTTCTCCCCCTTTTTTTTTAACAAGAACAATGAATTTTCCCGTTTTGCCCCTTTCTGGGATTTGATTGGATATTTCTGTCCATATCCAATTATGACATCAGCAATTGATTCTCTGCTTGATTTTCGCGCTAATTTCTCGGCAGATAAGCACGCTTCCGTTGGGAAGTCCATCCGAATCATGACTATCCGTCATTTATTAGGATACGCAACTGAATCGTCGTAGCCTTTAGTAGGGTAATTGATTGTTACCGCTTTTCAAGGCGTAAGTGATTGAACTTACCCTCTTTTTGAATTTTGCTGACTCATCTTAGGCGACCGAAGAGTCTGTACAGGGTCTATATAAACCCTGTCTTTGCTATTTGGGTTCTTCATCCCAAACATGTGCTTTGCCGTGAGTCCTTACGACTGCTGGCTTCAACGCTTGTTTTTCGTTGATTCATGGCAACTTCAAGTTTTGAATCCTGAGTTTGCGCTTTGTGCTATAGAAATAGTTTCCAAGATCCACTTTATGAGGCTTATTGCTCTTTATAACCATCATAAAGAAGATGCAGATAACATCTCATATGTGTTCGAAGAAATTTCTTCGTGTATTATGTGTGCAGGTCATGTTTCTGGCCGCCTCGTGGTGAGGTGCAGCGCCGAAGTGACCGTGCTACCGTCTCGTAATGAACGGCAAAATTCTCCTCCAGCATCCCTGGAGGAGGATTTCTTGCCTCTTCGTTCTTGAACTCAGGGTGCTCGTCAATGCCCTTGTCCAACATGACAAGGAATCCATCACCAGAGGAATGACTGCTTCGCCTGTTTTGCAGAGTAGCATATGTCGAAACAGGAAGCTCCTCCGGCGCCTACCTTGATCAGACAGAGGCTTTTGTCACCCCTTGGGGTCCTGGGCGTATCGTTTCCCAGGTTTCGCGGCTAGGGATGTAGCGAATGACAAGCTGATCTCTTCGCGGTAGCATCCCTTTTGCTACTGATCTTTGGCCGCAGATCTGCGGGTTGCATAGCCGGTGTTGAAACCGGTGGGTTCATCCTTTTCTTAGTCGGAATTCCCGTAGTGTGTCTCTGGCTTGTCAGACATTTTTCGAATGTATTGTAAGCCGTATTGGCTGCGTAGTTAGATTCGAGCTTTTCGCTTGTAGGCTGCTATCTAGACAGATAAATTGTAAGTCATTTGACTCGTAATGATAAATAGCTTTCTGCATTATCTGCTGTCTCTTTACAACAAAGTACAATTTCGCATGCGTTTCGGCATATTTCGCCTTGCATAATGCTATGTAATTGTTTCGCATCTGCGATATATTAATTTGCTAATGCTTCGCTAGATCGTGCGAGATCGTATCTTCGCAGCTGTGCCATCCCGGCAGATGGGCTTGTGGTTGGCCATCGTGGATCATTTAAGATCATTTTCACAACGTTGCTATCGTAGTAGATAGTCTTTAGCAGATCAATTAAGATCATTAAGTGGTGCGAATTGCTATCATGGCAGATAGGCTTTATTAGAGAATCGATTGAGATCATTTCTCACATAAACTGCTATCGCAACGGATAGACTCTTAGAAGATCTAATAAGATCATTTTGCGCATGCGTTGCCATCGTAACAGATGGGCTTGGGCGCTCAACTAAAATTGCTTCGTATATAAGTTGCTATCGTTAACAGATAGACTTAGATGATTAACGAAAATCACTTTGCATATAAGTTGCTATCGTAGTCGATAGGCTTGGGTGATCAATTAAGATCGTATTTGCATTGGCTGCCATCGTGAGAGATAGGCTTAGATGATCACTTAAGATCGCATTTGCGTTGGCTGCTATCATGAGAGATAGGCTTTAGATGATCAATTAAGATCGCATTTGCGTTGGCTGCTATCGTGAGAGATAGGCTTAGATGATCACTTAAGATCGCATTGCATTGGCTGCTATCGTGAGAGATAGACTTATATGATCACTTAAGATCGCATTGCATTGGCTGCTATCGTGAGAGATAGGCTTTAGATGATCAATTAAGATCGCATTTGCATTGGCTGCTATCGTGAGAGATAGGCTTTAGATGATCAATTAAGATCGCATTTGCATTGGCTGCTATCGTGAGAGATAGGCTTAGATGATCACTTAAGATCGCATTTGCGTTGGCTGCTATCGTGAGAGATAGGCTTAGATGATCACTTAAGATCGCATTGCATTGGCTGCTATCGTGAGAGATAGGCTTAGATGATCATTTAAGATCGCATTTGCATTAGCTGCTATCGTGAGAGATAGGCTTAGATGATCAATTAAGATCGCATTTGCATTAGCTGCTATCGTGAGAGATAGGCTTAGATGATCAATTAAGATCGCATTGCATTAGCTGCTATCGTAGAGATAGGCTTATATGATCACTTAAGATCGCATTTGCATTGGTTGTTATTGCGGCGAATAAACTATTGTTAACAGTAATAACAAATTAAACAGAGCAACATAAACAGCTAGGAATATGAACTTCTCATTTGGGAGAATTCTTTTATTATAACGCTCTCATATGGGAGAGATGGGATTACAATCCTCTCATATGGGAGAGGAGATTGCGTAAATCATAGCCACATGAGACATTAAGCACGTTATCATAAAACGTATGAAATGAGAGAAGTCAGGGATAGTACTTCTTAATCCAGCGCATGTTGACTGAACTTGGAGTCGAGGTTGTGCCGTGCAACCTTCGTATGCTGCAGTAGCCACTATCGAAGACCTCTGTGACTTCGAAGGGTCCTTCCCAATTAGCTGCGAACTTTGGGTGAGTTGCCTCTCGCATACAGTGGTCAGATGCGCGCAAGACCAGGTCTCCGACTGCGAAATCTCTTCGCTGGACTGTCTTGTTGTAAGCGCGAGCGATTCTTTCCTGGTACCGCTTGTTGGTCCTTTTGGCTTGTTCTCGCTTTTCTTCCAGCAAGACTAAGTCATGATCGCGTTGATTTTCATAGGGTGCATGGAAGGCCAGTCTTGCCGAATTGACTCTAACCTCCGCGGGTACTACAGCTTCGGCCCCATAACATAGTAGAAATGGCGAGGCCCCTGTGGGTGTCCTTGGAGAAGTTCTGTAGGCCCACAGAGCTATGCTAAGGGAGTCGGCCCACTTCTTGTGGTCATCTGCGACCATCTTGCTCAGAATTCTCAACAGCGTTTTGTTAGTCGCTTCGGCTTGTCCGTTTCCCTTTGGGTAATAAGGGGTAGAACATATCTGCCTGATATTGTACTCCGCTAATTTCGCGGCTACCTGGCGATTAACAAAAGGAGTACCGTTATCTGAAAGAATGGTGTTTGGGATTCCGAACCTGCATACGATGCTTTCCTGGATAAAATTGACCACAGCCAGCGCATTTGCAGTCTTTAGTGGTATTGCTTCCACCCACTTGGTGAACAGCTCGGTTGCGGTGTGGATGAAATGGTTCCCGTGCGACGTCGGTCGGATGGGACCGATGAAGTCCAGAGCCCATGTGTGAAATGGCCATGGCGTCCCTAGTGCATGTAGATCCACGACGGGAGCGTGCACTAGGTTCCCTTTGAATTGGCATTCCTGGCAGCGTCGCACTTTGGTGCGGCCATCGACTTCCATCGTGGGCCAGAAGTATCCGATTGAGAGGAGCTGTCTGCATAATTTCGCACCTCCTTGGTGTTCCACCTGATGAGAAAGGTCCATGACTTCTTGTGCTTCTCTGCCGTCTAGACATCGCAGCAAGTTGCCCTCGTGACCTCTTCGCCAAAGCAGGTTTTCCTGTACCACGTATCGAGACGCTTTCCTTTTCAATTTTTCGGCTTCTTTTCTCGATTCGGGCACGGTGCCCTGGGTGAGGAAATCAAACAGTGGCTTCCTCCAGTCCGTGTCGTCATCGGTTAGGGCGACGAGTAGAGAGTCTTTGATTAGTGCGCAACTTTCGCACTTCCCTTGTATCAGGGCTGCAGCTGTTGACATGCCTGGCCAATGAATGCCATATCTCTGAGCCTTTCTGTAGATTGACACCTCGCTTTCTCCGCAAGCGTGTTGGTGAATCTTTTCTAACAGCTGTTGTCCCTCTTGCTCGGAGATACATCGCATGAGTATTCCCCCAGGACCCCTGTAGTAAAGGGTGTTGTCGTGGATGCAGTATCCTTTTGTGAGTGCCCAGCTTTCGCTGCTGGTGCCTTTCGCAATAGCTTGCAGGATTGGTTTTCGCCAGTCTGCGTCATCCATGCGTTCGTCGTCGCATGCATCTTCTGTCAATGCCGACGATGTTCGCACTTCGATGGAAATCCTTGCGGGGCACTTGTCTATGATGACCTTAGATCCCAGAGTTGCTAAGGCGTCTGCGTGCCTGTTGTCTGTTCGGGGCTTGTGCTCGTAATTCACATCGCAGAATTGTTGCATCAGCTTCTGTACTAGGGTGCGATAAGACAGGAGGTTGATCTCCTTCAAACCATATTCGCCCGAGGCTTGCTTAACAATCAGCTTGGAATCTCCCATAACTGTTAAGTTGCTCACTTCTAAGGCTTTCGCCGCACGGAGCCCCACAATGAGAGCCTCGTATTCCGCTTCGTTGTTTGTGACGGCGAAGTTGAGCTTTGCGGACATCTGTATGACTTCCCCGTCTGGCTTTGTCAGGACTATCCCAATGCCTCCGCCTTTCCTGGTTGACGAACCGTCAAAGTGGAGGGTCCAATAGGGCACGTCGATTGCGTAGATTTCAGGGCCTTCGAGCTCTTCTTCGATCACGGGTTCGTGGCTGTTGTCGGGAAACTGTGCCAACAGATCCGCTACTGCCTGCGACTTGATCGCTCTTGGTTTCACGCATGTGATATCGTATTGAGAGATGGTCATGTACCATTTCGCCAGTCTCCCGCCCGGAGTAGTGTGAGTTAGCAAGTATCTTATGGGGTCGCTCTGGGTGACCACCACTACTTTGTGTGATGCAAAATAGTGTCTCAACTTTTCTATCACAAAGAATAAAGCAAGGCAATGACGTTCGATGTCTGTGTACCTTGATTCAGCAGGCTGCACAATGCGAGAGATATAGTAGATGGGCCTCTCTTGGCCTTCATACTCCTAAGCCAAGAGTGCTCCTATAGATCTCCTTGTTGATGTAAGATATAGCAGAAGCGGTGATCCCAGCTGAGGCGCGATCATTATCTTTGAGGACGTGAGCAGCTCTTTCAGCTTTTCAAATGCGGCTTCGTGGTCCGGAGCCCAGTTGTACGCGGCGTCCTTCTTGAGAAGAGTGCTGAAACAGCATGTGGTTTCTGCAATTGCTGGGATGAATCTCCGCAGGTACGACAGTTTTCCCAAGAATGTTTTCAAGGTACTTTGGTTATGGGGTGGCGTCATGCTGGTGATGGCTGACACTTTCGCAGGGTCAGGCTCGATCCCTTGGCGATGGACTACGCATCCCAAAAACTTCCCCGAGGTCACGCCGAATGCGCATTTCATGGGGTTCATCTTCAGTTGAAAGTTCCTGCATCTGTTGAACACCCTTCGCAGGTCTGCAAGGTGATCCGCTTCGTGCTTGGATTTAACCACCAGGTCATCCACGTAGAATTCCACCTCTTTGTGCATCATGTCGTGGAATAGAGCCATCATGGCTCGCTGATAGGTCGCGCCCGCGTTCTTAAGACCGAACGGCATTACCGTGTAGTTGAATACCCCCACAGGAGTGATAAATGCAGTTTTCCGCGCATCTTCGGGGTCCATCTTGATTTGATTGTACCCGCTGAAACCGTCCATGAAACTGAACATGCGATGGCCTGCTGTTGAATCGATGAGCAAATCGATGTTGGGCAGTGGGAAATCGTCCTTAGGGCAGAAGCGGTTAAGATCTCGGAAGTCCACGCAGATGCGGAGCTGTCCGTTCTTCTTCACCACTTGCACGATGTTGGCCAGCCATGTGGGATGATGATTCGGCTCTATGAACTTGGCATCTAGGAGTTTGACAATCTCCTGCTTGATCTTGACGTTAAGCTCCGGCCTGAAGCTCCTCGTGCTCTGCTTGACCGGTTTAGACCCGGGAATGATATCTAAACGGTGCATGGTGATGCTTGTATCCAGACCTGGCATTTCATCATATTCCCATGCGAACACATCCTTGTATTCAGATAGGAGCTGTAGCAGCCCTTGTTTCTCTTCACTTGTGAGGTCCGCACTCAGGAAGACTGGCCTTTTCTTTTCCTCGTTCGGGCTAAGGAACACTTCCTTTAGTTCTTGCTTTTGTGGTCTTGGCCTGTCTTCCATGCATTCAGGCGCTTCTTTGAGTTTCTCGTCTGGAGCGCCCTGTGTTGGCTCTTTTGTCAGCGCAACTTGCTCGATTTGATTGATTTGCCCAGGGACATCCCCATGCCCGTGTGAGGACATCCCCGCGCACCTTCATATGCGATAGCATTTCTTCCCATTGGCGTAGAAGCTCTCTATCTCCTTGCCCTCGGGGTCATGCTTTGCGATCCTCTTCAAAGTGTACACATTCTTTCGATGATATGCGATACGTGGCGCCTCTTCGCGTGTAGGCGGCTTTTCCTTGGCATCTTCCCTTGTCACCATCACGCCCGCAGGTGACTGGTCCTTGATGTCCTCCCAGAGAGGCAAAGGAGTAGGGTTGAATGGCCCGGGTGTTTGCTCGTCCGCCATCTCAGTGAACCACACCGCCTCGCTGAGATGTGCTTCGTCCAAGTTGAACGGGTTAATCGAAGCCGGTATCTCGACTATTCTGTCGTTCCAGATAGCTTTCATAACCTGGTGAGCCGTCGAAGGGACTGCGTCGAAGCGATGAATCCAGACTCGACCTATAATCATGTGGTATGTGGTGTTTGCGTCTATGACATAGAACTTCGCCGAGCACTTGATCTTGCCAATCTGGACGCCCAGGCGGATCCATCCGATCGTCATTCTAGAGTCGCTTCCGAATCCCACCAGTGGAGATGGACGCTTGACTACCTTGTGCTCGGGGATCCCTGCTAGCTTCAGTGTGTGGAGTGGAACAACATTGACCGCTGCTCCTCCATCAACGAATGCTCGCTTGAATTCGACGCCGTTGATGATGGCGGTCACGTACAGAGGTCTTTGGTGACTCGCATCCGTCTTTTTGTCGCTGGCAGAAAAGGTCATAATCTTTTCCATATAGCGGGATGCTCTGATGACTTTCCCGTTGGAGACTACAAGGTCCTCTTCGTAGTCCTCTGCTATTCTCAAAATCGCTTTTGTCATATCAGTTCGGCACTTCTCGGAGAAATTCATCTCGTCGAAGAATTTGTTGAAGCCGTGCGACGCTTTCATGCGGTCGGCACGTTCATCCTCCGTGTCCATGCTATAATCTTCGTCTTTATGGATCTCGGCGACGATGGGTAGGCCATCCTCTGCGACTTCTTCCAAGTCGACGATTGAGATCATAGCGACCTCTTTGCCCTTCGAGCCCAGTTCCGCATGCGCGGGAAGCGGGTTGTTGCGCACGTCCTTCCGGTGGTCGCTGACGATGAGCTCGCCGTTCTTCATCTTCTGATCGAACGCGAACCTGAGATTCTTGCACTCGGCGGTGGGATGCATGACTTTGCCGTGGTACTCACACCACTTAGGGTCCCTCACCATCTCCTTGGAGGGTGTTTTCTCGAGCGGTGGCAGGACGCCGTCCTTGCGCCACTGTTTGCAGAGGTCACTTGCTTCCTCTACCGAGCATGGCAGAGGCGGTGCATCGAAGTTCACAACCTTCGCTTGTTTCTGGGGCGAAACTGTATTGACCTCAGCTTCGCGTCCCCGCTTGTAGCTGAACCGTCCGATCTTGTAAGTGGTGCCGCTCGCAGGTCGCTCTGGAGCGTTCTTATTTTTCTGTCTCTCGACTATGGGCTCGATGTTCTTCGTGCATTCGATTAGTTTTGAAAACGTAGGTGTTTGCAAATTGATGAGCATACCTTTGTATTCATCTCGCATGCACTGCAGGCATATCTCTACGAGACGGCTTTCGGGCATTGGATCTTTGCACTCCAAGGATTTCACCCTGAATTTCTTGATGAAGGTGATTCCGTCCTCTTCGCGCTTCTGGTACATCCGTGAGAGATGGATCATTGTCACCTTTTCTTCCATCTGGAAGAACTTGGTATAGAACTTCTGGACCATGTCGTCCCAAGTCTTCACGGATCCAGCCTCCAATGTTCGAGACCATTTGTATGCTACGTTCCCAAGAGATTTTGGGAACTCTCGCATTAGCAGTTTGGGATCAGCTCCGTACGGACCCATGACATCAATGAAACGCATGACATGCTCATGTGCGTTTCCGTTAACATCTTCGAACTTATCCCATTTAGGAGCCTTGTACCCCGCCGGGTTAGGCATGAGATAGATTTCCCGTGGAATGGGTGGATCGTTGTCTAGCTTTGGGATAATGGTATCCGCGAATGACTGATGAGCCAGAATAGTGTCCACACGCTTCTGTAGAGACGTCATGCATTCTGGAATGCTCCCCTCGGTAGTTGACGCAGGGGTTGCCGTAGGCGGTGGCGACACATACGCCGCTGGAGGATTGGGAGCATACTGACTGCCCGCGTTTCCCTAGATCATCGTCGGGGGAGGCAAAGGGTATTGCAGAGTTGGGTTGGACGCCAAAGCCGAGGGCTGAGGAGCGTGGGCGGCAGGAGGCAGCATCTGTGCCGTCGATCCTTGAACCGAAGGCAGCTGCGTAGCCGACGGTGGAGTCTGCAGATGAGGGTTGGGAGGTGTGGCTGACACTCCCAATCCTGGAGCGGTAGGGGTTCCTCCTCCCGGAGGGATAGCGGTGGCTGGTGGAGGGTTCGGCGCAAGGGTGCCCAGAACGGCCAAGATTTGTTCTAATTGCGCAGATTGAGACTTGAGAGCTTTCGCCTGACTTTGGACAGTAGCGTCCAAAGACTCTAACGTCGGTGCTTCGCCGGGAGTCGTCGGAGTACGGCGGGTCTCGTCTCCCGAGGGAGTTTCGGTGGAAGGCGATCGGTTGCTGACATCATCCTCCTGAGACATGGTTGCTTTTGTTGGTAAGTTCACGTCGGGTTCACCAAAATGTGCACAAGAGATTCCGGCGGGGAGACCTGCGTGTGCACCGTGTGCAGTGGATCAAGGATCGCACAGGAAGAATAGGGGTGTGTGTAGGGAGAGAGTAAGGCAGTAGCAATGTCTGAGAGAGAGACAGAGGTTTGGCAGAGCTTCCGCGTATGGCAGTGTGTCTTCCTTTGTATGGAAAGGTTGACGATCTATATATACTGGAGAACGTGACCGTTGTAGTGTGGTTAATGCGCCCATTAATGGCGGCTTAATTAGCTTAACCATTATGGCACGTCCGTCCGAGTATATAGGGACCGTTAGAGCACGTGGTGCGCGAATACCGGAACCGTTACGAGGTTGACCGGGTTTGACCGGATTGACCGGGTTTATGGAGCTCGTGCCATAAATCTCTCAAAACAGTTACTAAAGGTCGCGTGCGGGCTTGGCTCGCAGGCGACAGGGCTTACTCTAGCCTCCAAACCACTAAGTCCCTACAAGTCCCGTGCAGTGGTATGCGAGGGCTCTGTCTCGCAGCCCCCACATGGATCAGATCGGCTGGTGATCCAGTGTGTGTGGAGCACAATATGGTGTGCTGGATGGTTGCCACGTGGCCAAGATCTGTCATGTCAGAAAGCAGTATCTACACTAGGCATAACTATAATTATTTTTAAGAAAAACATGGTGATTAGTATCAATTCACATCATTATTCTTGTCGCCATTATGCAAACAATAAACATGGATAATACAATTACCGTCACTCTAGAAGTTGATTAATTACGTTTACACAAAAACTTTAAATTTTAATTTTTTCACAAGGTAGGGATACTACATAAATACTCTCAAGACCCCTAAACAATGAGAAAAGTGCAATAACTCACCCCCTACTAATAAATAATATAAATAACGTCCTACTGGTGACTACTTAGGCACGTAGTCATTGAGATACTTTGGCAGAGCACGGTTCTGTTCCTCACGACGCAGGACCATCTCGCTAATCTTGTCCTCCGGTAGATACGTGCTCATATCATAACCAAAGGTAATAGTCAATTGTTATGCAACATGAAAAGAAGATAAGGAGGTTAATGGATGTTAGGTGGCGGGAGGTCCCTGGTTCAAACCTCAAGCTAACTCTGCAAAACAAATGGAGGTTTTGGCCCTGAGAAGCATAGGCTTGGATATTCCACGTATGGGAGTAAGCAAATCGACAAGGTCAACAAAGAATGAGAGAAGAGCAACTGGCCTAGGGGGCACATTAAGAAAGCTTCTTTAGAGGTTTAGATTTTAGGTTGTGCGAAAATTTGATATTTTATAATTCAGTTCAATCAGATGCAAAGAAAGAGTTGAACAATTACCACACTTTGCATTACTCAGCGGTTTTATTATGGCTTACACTTGTACCATAATAAGCCAAGATGTTAATCGATCGGATTAGAGTGTATAAATCAAATCCAACAGATACCTGCCACAGTCTCAACAAACTGGAAACAACCTGTTAGGCGAGATAACAGATTTTCCCAAATCATTTACATTCTCAACTAAGAATCCATCATATACAGATAAATGTTGCAATATTCTCCATATATATGAAGTGAAATAGCATGGTGCCAATTTTAACGTGGGAAGTAGACAAAACGGAAGAGACTTACGTGGGCTAAAATAGAAAATTAACAATGCAGGACTTGTGTCCTTTGTTTATCTCAAAGGGACACCAATGAATGCGAATCAGATCGAACCTTGCAGAATAAAGAAAACAAGATTATCGTACCAAAATGGCCACGCTAAAATCAACTCTTAAAATGAATGATAAGTCAGATGAATTATGCATATAAAATTTAAGGGTTCATGCTTACAAGAGCTGAATTAGGAATTAGGCTAACCAATCAGTGCTCTGGATTGAATGAAAAACTGGGACATAATAGGCAAACATATTACAATTAGTGCCATTCTGAAGATGAAGCGAAAGTTTTATGCTCATACTATCATAATGTTATCCTTTAATCCTAAATCAAACAACGAGGTAAGAAATAACATAAAATACCAGATTAGTACTACTACAAGAGTGAAGAGCAGCCTCAGACATTAATATCTTACATTAATGATAATAGCATCAGCCCCATCCTGAACATTGCTTGATTACAATTGTACAAATAAATTTCAGACCGTCTCATGTAGATTGAATGCCAAAGGATGATATGAGTCACCACTGTCAATCAGTCCTTCACTCCACAGATCTAGTTGCCAATATTGCAGAGAGTGACAATGGTGCGAGAATCATTACGCGAGGAATGCGAGGAATGGAGCAATGCATAGATCATCTTCGTCACGGACTTACAAAAGTGTGGATATGTGCAATTCCATTGCATCGGTCAGGTAGAAGATGCTGACGTTATAGTTGGTGAGAATGTTTGAGAAAGGACAGGTATTTGTATGGTAGAGGGACTTGGAGTTAATTACATTAGTCTTTGAGGGCCTAGTTTGTTAACATCGTCAGGTTATACCAAAGTACTACCAGTACAAATCAAGCAGCAAAGTTAGGTAAATGCCATCATGAATGGAGACGTTGAAATATTTCAACAATTACCTGGCTTAACTAATTGATTGGAATACGTTAGAAACTACCCTTTTGTGCTTTTTTAAAGGGGTGCAATGTTTGGTTTGTAAGCCGGAAATCCCAACACCCGCGCATCGTGACATTTTTGAGAAAACAAAGTATGGACAATTCGCACAGAAAGACTAATAAAACAATGAAGATACACAAAAATCAGGAGGCATTGTATTGAGTAACTGTATTTTAGATTAACTTGAGGGAGCAACTTGTAATTAGATTTTAAGCTAATTACATGTATTAGCTGTATTTTGGTTGTTATTGATCAATTAATGAAAAACTGATTTTCCCTCCTCTTCTCTCTCTCTCTCTTCTCGTCTGTTCTTCTTCTTCTTCATTTCTCATCAAGATATGTTCATGAATTCATCTTAGATCTTGAGTTTCTAGATGGGAACAATTCTGATTGATTGATGTTTCATTACTAAACAGCTGATCTATCTCCTACCTGGATTACTGCTATGCACGAGGAATTTGATGCATTATTACAACAAAACACTTGGTGTCTAGTTCCTTTACCACCTGGAAAAGCTGCTATTGGTTGTAAATGGGTTTTCAAAATTAAAAGAAATGTAGATGGGTCTATATCCAGATACAAGGCAAGGCTTGTGGCTAAGGACTTTTATCAGGAACAAGGGTTAGATTATTCTGAAACATTCGGCCCAGTTGTGAAACATCAAACAATCAGAATTGTTCTTACCTTAGCTGTTCTTCATGCTTGGATTATTAAACAATTGGATGTTTCTAATGCCTTTATACATGGCACTCTTCAAGAAGAGGTTTACATGTGACGCGAATTACTAGCGCGTATTACGCAAGTGCACGGTCAAGTAGTAAGAGTGAAGTATTTTTAGGACTCCGGGTTGTCGAACCCTCGAGGACAATCTCGCAACAAGTTTATACTTAACAATTTAGAGTAGTTCACTAGGTAACTAGAGTAAAAAGTGATGATTTGTGGTGTTGCCACCCCCAAACAAGTGGCTGTAATAAAGTCAGAAATAAATAATAAACTGGAATTAAGAAGAATTCTTAACCAATTAATGGAGAGGACTAGGCAATCTCGTTGATCACCTAGGGTTGTAAACGATTTCCGAATTATCTGAGCAACACGTTAACTATATTCTAACTAAGCCGGGTAACAGCGCTGACTATCTCCTATCGGTCTCAAGTCATTCTACTTCACGGTAGACTACAATCTCCTATCGGTCTCATGTGTCTACCGGTCCGTTCTAGTAGGCTAACGACATGCACGACAACGGGTCCTGTCGGTCCACCGTTGCACGAACAGTCGAATCTCACCTACCAAATCTACCCACACTTGGCCAATCCTAACACGTCTCTTCTCAGTCTCAGTGATACGGGATTGATGTTCAAGTCTCATCCTAGTTAGTTAGAATCACTATCGTGCATTCACTAACTAAGCAGTGTTTCCGGTTAGCTACTCCATTAACACTGAGTATTAAGCACAGTACATGAACAATTGAATTAAAATAAGCTAACTTTAAGCATGAATCAACTATTGAACAAACCCTAGTTCTTGAACCCTAGTTTATCTCCTAATCGTGTCACTCAATTAGGATTACTAACATAAACAAGAAACTAGAATTGATTCAAAAGAAGAAATCAATAAATCATGAAGCAAAGATTAAATCCGAAAAATATTCATCGTTTACATGAACCCTAGGCTCTCAAATCGAGATGCCTAGCAAAAGTGTTTAGCTACTCATAGTTAAATATGAAATACTCATGAGTTTCTCCATTAAAATTGAATAAGAAGAGTAGAAGAAATCAAACACAAAGAAGCTCCAATGGTAAAGCTCCGTCTTTGTCTTCGTTCGTCTCTCTCTTCTCTTTCTCCTTCGTTGATGGCTTTTTCTTTCTCACGTCTCTCTTTATCTTAACATAGGGTGTATTAATTAATCATCAAACAATATTAATTAATAACCCTAATGCCCCTCTTTTTTTCCGTGCGTGCGCTGATTCTGCTTTCAGATCGCGCGATCACCTTATGCTGATCATGCGATCTGCTGGAACGTTGGCTTCTGCTCTTCTGTCTGATCGTGGGATCACCAAATCTGGTCCTGCGATCTGCTGTTGATCCTAGGATCAACTTTTGATCCTACATTCCAGTGAGTTTTCTTTTTTTCTCTACAAACTTCGCCCAACTGATCGTGCGATCACATATTGTGATCCTGCTTCTGATCCTAGGATCAACTTTTGATCCTACATTTCAGTGGGTTTTCTTCTTTTTTCTTCCGCTCAATTTTTTCTAAGTCTTCTCTTCTACTCTTCATTGGGGTGTTAAGTGTCATTATCCAAACTTTCTAAAATGACACTTTGACCCCCTTTTTTCCATCTTTGTCCTCTTTTCTTCCAATTTCTTTCTCTCCCAAGCTTCCGCATATGTTCCGAAGTTCGTTTTCCTCCTCCTCTTGATCCATGAGCTCCGTTTTCTGTCCAACACAACACGAAAACACCCCGTGCGATCAAAAGTGATAAAATAAATGTAAATAATGTGAAAAACGTCCAGATTAACAAATTATCACTCAAAGCTACACTTATCCAATTTCCTCAAGTTCATAGTGTATTTCTAATATATTCAACCCGGAAACTACACAGAACGGTACACAAACGCAGAAGAAATATAACTCTAATATAGAGTTATCAAATCCCCCCACACTACCTTTTTGCGTTTAACTTCACTAGCCATGTGACACAAACAACACACACACCCATGCAATCTACATGACGATACAATGCAACTCGATTATCAAACAAAGCAAAAATTGAAACAACACCAACTTTTTTTTCAGTTAGAGATTGGGCAATCTCAAAAAGTAAACCGGCAAGTCATGAGGCTCTCATATTCCCTCGGAAGTTCTATAACTTTGGTGATCGGTAGAACTTGCGGCCAGTTTCGTTAGAAAGAACGGGCACGAACACAATATATGTTGCTTCCGCACACTCATCAAACGTATCCCTAGCACTTACCTTCCGAGCTATTTATCCACGGGTTAAATTGCTGACGGTTTAGGACGGGTAGGATAGGATATTTAGAAGCGTAGTCCTAGACATCATGATATAACTCACAAAACCCGATTCTCACACTCCCTCACCAAAATCCAAGGAACTACACCGAATCTCACTACTCCGGTCCTCATTCCCTCAATCTTGGTGCAACGCCGTTCTCGCGGCCACAAATGTGAAGAAGTGATCTCGAACAATAGCTAATCTCCCCGGTCTTCAATTTCAAGCTTGCTCCTTTATTCCCTTTCAATTTCACTATCCCTTTCTATTTTACTTTTTTTTCTCGTTTTTTTCATTTCCACATAATAACATTAAGCACATGGAGCCGACAATACGATAGTAATATCCGAGGAGATCAAATGTCAAAATTAGATAACATGGGGGTGGAATGTGTCAAATTGGTGATGTAATAACATAGATGTCGACACCCCCACACTTGATGCAAAGCAAATCACAAACCCAGTAGTCAATGTGTAAACGTGCTTTTCCAACCGATCCTCCTCATCACCTAAGATATAGAGAATATAAATAAAGCATAAGCACCGGCCTCCTATAAGATCAACCAACCCCCACCCCATGACGTGCGGAAGAAACATCACGCACTACGGTACTCCACCTGTGATCGTGGTGTAAGGACACGACTCACCGCCACACCGAAGTGTGCTACCGTCTCTAACTCACCCTCACATCCCCTCAAAATACGACATGTAAGAGAATCCACGTAAGATGTATCAAATCAGCTCACCCTCAACAAACCTCCCTAACTCAACTCCCTCGATCATGACGCATAGGAAAGGACCATTATAACAAGTGATGACAGTCACAATGAAAGGCTTCCTAGGCTAGAGGATGTGAATAAAATGGGTAAACGGATCAATAGGGGTAACTAGTGGACCTAGGAGATGGAGACGGGACGTGAGGCCCCCATAAACATCACTCGCACAGCTGTTCCGTTGCCACTACGAGAGGGTTGACGACTACCTAAGTGACGGTGGTGTAGCGCTAGTTGGATAACCAGTCTGAGAGGCAGCTACTCGCATTTCTAATGTGCATTAGCCCTATAAGTCTTCCTACTCCAGATTCCCGCGTCTACCTCACCTTAGATTTTCATATTCCTAAGGAATTCTATCATAAGCCCTCTACATTCACTCTCTTCGATTGCCCTTTCTCAAAAATTTAAAATTTTAAGATTTTTAATTTTTTTTTTAATTTTTTTTTTTAATATTTCCTAACTCTATATGCTTTTGGCCAACTCGATTAAACACAATTTTGGGTAGGGGACTCAATAATGTAAAATTTCTAACCCTATGCATAAACTACACACTCCTACCACAAACCAACACAATATGAACACATAACTATATGTAACAAGGCGATGCAAACAAAGACATGGCTAGTGAACATAGATACAACCCCCCCCCCCCCACACTTAAGCGTTTCGTTGTCCTCAACGAATTTAGAGATAATGAAGGAGGAATCATCGCTTAAATGTGTAGGCGGTGGATTGCAACATTCATCGCTCAAAAACGTAGATTTGAAAGAGAGTGTTAGAGGTACCTGGGTGCCCGGACCTACTTGGGCACCGTTGCCGCGAAATTGCAACAAGAAGGGGTCTTGTGGACCGTTGACAATTTCCGGAGAAGTCTCTACGCGCCCGGATTCTGATGTGCGGCTAAGATATAAATTGTAGCCCTCTCATGCGTGTGGCAACCAACATATTGGAATCGCTCCTCGACCTCGAGCAATTCTCTATTCTTTTATGCATAATCATGCGGGACTTTTTCTTTCCCCAATTTCGTGCAATTTCTAGCATGCACATTAAGAAGGGGAATCTGGTGCGTCTTCTGTACCTGTGTCCCTGCACACTGATTGAAAAAAATAAGTCCACTCTCTCTCACCCCTCATAGTCAGATATAGAGAACTCATAAATAAATAAAAAAACATAAAGCATCCTACTCTACATGGGTTGCCTCCCAAGCAGCGCTTTGTAATTTAAGGTCGACGGCCCGACCGTGTTACCTCATGAGCCTCAGAAAGGTGGTTTGGCAGGTCGTGTCGCATCCAACTTCTGGCGCCGGATACTCATGACTACCTCGTGCGCCTGCACACTCGATTCTTTACCTTTAGGATCTGGCGGATCTTCATGTGTCAGCTCTGAAATCCCACGCACAACTTTCACAGGAAATGGCAAGTCTGGCTTCACCTCATAAGTGTACTGAGGAGTCGGTTTGAAAATCTGAAAGGTCTCCACAGTATCGTTGATCCTCATGATCAACTCTCCATTCTCCACATCAATTAAAGTCCGACCGGTAGCCAGAAAGGGCCTACCAAGAATGATCGAAACGTCACCAACAAGCATGTCAAGGATCACAAAATCTGCTGGCATGATCAAACTACCAACCCTCACAAGTAAGTCTTCTACCACCCCAATGGCCTTCTTGGATGACTTATCTGCGAATTGCAGATTGATCCAGGTTTTACTAGGCTCCCCGACACCTAGCTTTTTAAATACTGAAAGCGGCATCAGGTTGACACTCGCCCCCAAATCACATAGAGCTCTGCATGTGTATGCCCCGCCAAGTGTAGCCTCAATCACAAAACTACCTGGATCTTTCTTCTTCTTAGGTAGCCCATGCAAGACACATGAACTCACCTGCTCATTCAATTTCACTGTCTAAAAGTTATCCATAGCTTTTCTCCCATAGATTGCATCCTTGATAAACTGCTCATACTTAGGAATTCGCTGCAGTGACTCAATCAAAGGAATATTGATGTGCAGTTTGGAGAAAATATTGAGAAATCTCCTGTACTCCTCAGAGTCATCCTTCTTCTTCCTAGTTTTCAATGGAAAATGTACATCTTTAGAAGAAGAGGGTGGTGGTAATACCTCATTGGAATTTCCCTCATCATGTGGAGTCATGCCCTTTGATTGGGGGAACATGACAGGTGTCTTCTCAGAATCGAAGACCTCATGCTCCTTAGCTTTTGACGCTTCAACTCTAGCATGGCTCGGGTATGGTGGATCAGTCAACGAAACCCCGCTGCGAGTGGTAATGGCATTTACCTGGCGCACATTCTCTGTGTCAGATGGTAGAGAACCAGGTGCTCTAGCAGATAATTGTGTTGCAATTTGCCCAACTTGAACCTCTAGTGCACGAAGAGAAGTCTTCATAACCTGCAAATCGGAAGACATAGCATTGACCGTCGTGGTCATATCGTTCATGTTATTACTCAGCTGTGTCAACGCCTTAGTGAGTACAGAAATCTCTGGGTTTGGCGCTACAGCAGTCGGTGGTGGAGCCTGCGACACTGGTGCTTGTGGCATGTGCTGAAATCCAGGTGCGTATATAGCTCCAGAATGATCCCCATACCTGAAACCTGGATGATCTCTTGTGCCTGGTATGTAGTTACATTGGTTCCAATTCTGTCGCGGTCCTTGTGCCCCCACAAAGTTCACATCTTCACTTGCAATCTGGGCCAAGGCTGAATCAAATTCCTGCTCCTCTACTCTTGCAACTGGCTTCTTATCCCGATACACATGCTTGGCTAAATCTGACACCATCTTGCTGATCCCAGTCTTCCATTCATCATCTTTAGGTTCAGACAATGCCGATAATCTCCTGGAATCATAGAGTTGTGAGTCCTGCTTAGCGAGCTGCTTCATGAGTGCATAAGCTCCTTCCTTGTCAACAGGGTACAGAAAATTGCCTCCAGCTTCTCTGTTAACCAGCTCCAGATTGTGACGTTCTAGACCACAGTAGAAGACCTGCAAAATTTTGTAATCCCCAAAATCATGGTTTGGGCACTTCCTGATCAAATGCATAAAACGGTCCCATGCATCCACCACGGTTTCCGGCCCACCGTTTCACGGATCAGCTAAATAATCCTACCGAATCTACCCACACTAGGCCAATCCTAACACTTCTCCTTTTAGGTCTCGGTGATTCGGGATTGTGTTCAAATTCTCTACACAATTAGGTTGAGTCACTGTCATGCACTCATTTAATTAGCTAGCACGTCCGGGTAGCTACTCCATTCATACTAAAGATTAAGCATAGAACAAGAACGTGTAACTAGAATGAATATTAACTTTAAGCAATGAGTTGATTCACAAAATAAACCCTAGTTTCGTTGAATATCAAATCATATCCTAATCGTGTCAATAGACTAAGATCAACAACAAGTTCAAGAAACTAACGTTCAATTGAATAATCAAATCCAAACGCATGAAACAAAGTATGAAATCCGGAAAGTAACCGTCTACATAAACCCTAGGATCTCGTAGAGATGCCTAGAAAAGTATTTAGCTAAGAATAATCAACCAAACAAAACTTACAAGTTTCTCCATACAAATATTGAGAGAGGAAGAAGAAAAAGCCATCGCCAAAAACTTGACGCGAATTACTAGCGCGTATTACGCAAGTGCACGGTCAAGTAGTAAGAGTGAAGTATTTTTAGGACTCCGGGTTGTCGAACCCTCGAGGACAATATCGCAACAAGTTTATACTTAACAATTTAGAGTAGTTCACTAGGTAACTAGAGTAAAAAGTGATGATTTGTGGTGTTGCCACCCCCAAACAAGTGGCTGTAATAAAGTCAGAAATAAATAATAAACTAGAAATAAGAAGAATTCTTAATCAATTAATGGAGAGGACTAGGCAATCTCGTTGATCACCTAGGGTTGTAAACGATTTCCGAATTATCTGAGCAACACGTTAACTATATTCTAACTAAGCCGGGTAACAGCGCTGACTATCTCCTATCGGTCTCAAGTCATTCTACTTCACGGTAGACTACAATCTCCTATCGGTCTCATGTGTCTACCGGTCCGTTCTAGTAGGCTAACGACATGCACGACAACGGGTCCTGTCGGTCCACCGTTGCACGAACAGTCGAATCTCACCTACCAAATCTACCCACACTTGGCCAATCCTAACACGTCTCTTCTCAGTCTCAGTGATACGGGATTGATGTTCAAGTCTCATCCTAGTTAGTTAGAATCACTATCGTGCATTCACTAACTAAGCAGTGTTTCCGGTTAGCTACTCCATTAACACTGAGTATTAAGCACAGTACATGAACAATTGAATTAAAATAAGCTAACTTTAAGCATGAATCAACTATTGAACAAACCCTAGTTCTTGAACCCTAGTTTATCTCCTAATCGTGTCACTCAATTAGGATTACTAACATAAACAAGAAACTAGAATTGATTCAAAAGAAGAAATCAAGAAATCATGAAGCAAAGATTAAATCCGAAAAATATTCATCGTTTACATGAACCCTAGGCTCTCAAATCGAGATGCCTAGCAAAAGTTTTTAGCTACTCATAGTTAAATATGAAATACTCATGAGTTTCTCCATTAAAATTGAATAAGAAGAGTAGAAGAAATCAAACACAAAGAAGCTCCAATGGTGAAGCTCCGTCTTCGTCTTCGTTCGTCTCTCTCTTCTCTTTCTCCTTCGTTGATGGCTTTTTCTTTCTCACGTCTCTCTTTCTCTTAATATAGGGTGTATTAATTAATCATCAAACAATATTAATTAATAACCCTAATGCCCCTCTTTTTTTCCGTGCATGCGCTAATTCTTCTTTCAGATCGCGCGATCACCTTATGCTGATCATGCGATCTGCTGGAACGTTGGCTTCTACTCTTCTGTCTGATCGTGGGATCACCAAATCTGGTCCTGCGATCTGCTGTTGATCCTAGGATCAAATTTTGATCCTACATTCCAGTGAGTTTTCTTTTTTTCTCTACAAACTTTGCCCAACTGATCGTGCGATCACATATTGTGATCCTGCGATCTGCTTCTGATCCTAGGATCAACTTTTGATCCTACACTTCAGTGGGTTTTCTTCTTTTTTCTTCCGCTCAATTTTTTCTAAGTCTTCTCTTCTACTCTTCATTGGGGTGTTAAGTGTCATTATCCAAACTTTCTAAAATGACACTTTGACCCCCTTTTTTCCATCTTTGTCCTCTTTTCTTCCAATTTATTTCTCTCCCAAGCTTCCGCATATGTTCCGAAGTTCGTTTTCCTCCTCCTCTTGATCCATGAGCTCCGTTTTCTGTCCAACACAACACGAAAACACCCCGTGCGATCAAAAGTGAGAAAAATAAATGTAAATAATGTGAAAAACGCCCAGATTAACAAATTATCACTCAAAGCTACACTTATCCAATTTCCTCAAGTTCATAGTGTATTTCTAATATATTCAACCCGGAAACTGCACAAAAATGTACACAAACGCAGAAGAAATATAACTCTAATATGGAGTTATCAACATGCAGCAACCTTCTGTCTTTATTACATCTCCTGATCTTGTGTGCAAGCTAAATAAGTCTCTATATGGTCTTAAACAATCTCCCAGAGCTTGGTTTACTATGTTCTCAGGCTATCTTCTCAATCAAGGTTTCACAACTTCCCAAGATGATGCATCTCTCTTCATTCAGACCACTTCTACTACTTTCACCATTGTCTTGGTGTATGTAGATGATATCCACATCAGTGGTACTAGCTCTGTGATAACTCCTTAATAAGAGTTATCCTACGTACACTTTACATTGTTATTTGTGTGCGTTTCGGTGCAAAGTAATGAGATTCTGGCCAAAATATGAAGAAAATTAGATTTTGGATGTTTTTGAGCTTAAACGTACAATCCGGGCGTTTCTTGAATAGTTTACATATGGTTTTCATGATTTTGTCACATTTGATCTCCGCGGTAGTGGTCGTGTTGTGGTTTACATGAACATTGCATGAGGAGACGCAGTATTGATGGACGGGACATCAACTTGGACCTCGTAGCACATCTTGGAGCTTGGGAAACCTTGTTTGATCTCTTTTCTCCTTCGTTTCTTTGTTTTTGATCATGATCACACAAACTCTTGTCGTTGTGATCATGAATATGCATAGCTAAACTTCTTAGATCAGGACCCGAGTTTGGGGTTAGAGTTTTCACATTGATTATGCGTTTTATGAATTGAGATTCATGTTCTGATAAACTTAATTGATGATTTTCGTTTGCTATGATTGTGTTGTGTTCTTCATCTTATCTAGTTAATTGGAGACGTCTTATTAGCTAGAACTTAGTTTACAATTATTTGGTAACTCGGTAATTGTTTAACTGGAAAAGCAAACAATCACCCATTCATAGGCTTGGTAACTCGGCTACGATGAATGGGATCGTTAGAGTAGAATTCATCGTTAATGCATGTCTAGGGATAATTAGAACTTGGTAACTTGGTTTAATCTAGCCTAGGCATAGGATGCTCACTTGGTAACTCGGTGAGTTAGTATTGCTCAGTTAGCAAAGTGAATTTCGTCTGTGTTTCACAAATCGTAGAACGTCGTCAACAACAAAATCCTAACAATCCCCCCAAACGAGGTGTCCTGGTTGTTTCTCCCCTATTCAATCTCAATATTTATATATTTGTTTTGTCTTTTTAATTATTTAGTTTAGAAAACTCTCTCAATTGCTAGCCCACATAAAGTCAATTGCTAGCCCACATATTGCTCGATTAGCAAAGTGGATTTCGGACGTTTTATTGCTTCATAAAAAACGTCTCGGAATTAATTTTCCGTTGAAAAAGGACTGAAATCCGGCGGTTGTAACTGCCAGATTTAACCGCCTTATTCCTCCCTATTTGTCAGGTTTGGTCGAATTCAGAAACACAGAGGAAATCATATTCGTTCTTGAAGTCTTTGTTTTATCCGATTATAGATTTCATGCACACCGCCGAAATACTTTAATCTGAGAGTGATATCACGACTCAGAGATTATCCAAGTTCAATTGTTCCCGTTCTAAACACCCCAATTTCCTACATAAACCTCGGACAAAGGATCAAGACAATTCACTGACATAAGAAAGCAATGGGGAAAATAGAGTCCAGAACTCCAGATTAATTTGTACATGAAATTAACATCAACTGCCTTCCTAGGCGATTTCCTCGTGAAACAGAGTTTGAATGTCATATGAAGACGACGACCAAGGTACACATGGGGTCTTTCTGTTATTAAAAGTTTAAGTAGGTTAATGCGTTACAACTTAGGGGTATTTTAGGTATTTAATGTTAAAAACATAGGGATCACTACAACCCCGCAAACTTTTAAATAGTATAAAGACTTTTTGTGAAGTTTTCAACTACTTTTAATAAGTTAGGATTCTATCAGTGCAAGTCTGCTCACACATTGTTTCTCAGAGATCAAACTGGCAATATAATGATATGATATTCTGGTTAAAGGGAATGATGAGAAGTTATTGAGTGATTTTTTTCAAATGAGTTCTTAGCATAAAGTTCAAGTTAAAGGATTTGGGAGAACGACATATTTTATTGGTTTTGAGTTTTCAAGAACTGAGAAGGGTTTCTTCATCTATCAACAAAAGAAGTCTTCTAGGTATTTAGATGCTAGCTACTTGCTAGTCCAATGGTAGTTTCAGAGAAATTAGTGTGCAATCAGGTTCTATGTTGTCAGATTCGGAGGCTGGTGGTTACAGGAGATTGATTGGTAAATTAATTTACTTGTGTAACACAAGACCTGACCTGTCTTATGCAGTGCATCATGTTTTGAAATTTCTCAAACCTGATCTGTCATAAGCTCAACCAGTTTGTCTATCAGCCCACCAATTGTCACTTGAGTACTGCACATCATGTTTTGAAATTTATCAAACATACCATTTCTCAAGGTTCTCTCTTTCACACTTATGGTGATGTTGATCTAATCGGATATGCTGATTCAGATTAGGCTGGGTGAGTAGATATCAGGTATTGTTCTGGCAGTTAATACTTAATACTAACTGTATTTATCTTTTTGGGATGATTTCACATTCCAACAACAAGAACTGAAGAAAATAAAGTAAGAAGATTGGGCTCAGAAAGGAGAAAAAGAACCATGCACCACTAGGCGAGCGATTTGTGGAATGCTCAAGTTTCAGACACAATCTTGGCATTGTCTACAGCAACCGCAAACAAAGGAACTCCAGGATGATATGTTTCGAGTACTAGATTAGCAGATAACAAAGTAAATTAAGATATTAACTAATATCATATAAGGCTTGACTTTAACTAACAATTGTTGCATTGTCTTGAACCCAATACCATTTAAACATCATGGTTATTCTTGTTCTAACCTGAGTTGCTCAGAGCATAACTATGAACATGATGTTGAGAGATCCGAATCGAGCTTTCCTCTTCCTCACGAATGATCCAAGAAAATAAACACAACTCATCAGTTGCAAGGAACTTCATCAAAGATAAAACACAAATAAATGTCATGTAAGGTAGGGCATTATAGACTATCGTGAGCTCAAAGATAAAATGAAAGAGAAATTCCATCTAAGCTAGAATTATAGAAATTTGGATTAGTAGGTGTCACTTTTAGGCAAGCTACGGTCAGGACGAATTCCTTATTTGAGTTCAGCACTTACTAGTATTGCCTATCTTCCTAGGTACCAAATCAGAATAGGAAATTGGACGTACGTATCATATATATACCCTGCACCATCTACTCGCTCAGAACAAGTTATGTAAAAAATACTTCAAGTAAAAAAATGAAAGAGGCTTAAGTCACGGAGGGCCAAAATTGTGACAAATCAGAGTGTTGTAAATACAATGCTCTTGACAATATAATAAAATATATAATAGTGAATCTAACAAACCACCACAAAATATATACATAAAATTGGTCGAAATGCGTTCATTACGCAATCGGTATACAATAGCTTGTCCCAACTAAATCACTACAAAAACTCCAGTAAACGAAGGTCGCAGCTTGATCCGCCATCCTGCAACCACTAAGGTTGATTTGTTCACCATCATGCTCTAATGACTTCCCGTGCTTGGAATGTGGACACCCCCATATGCCTACACTTGTGAAAGAAACTCTTGAATCTCTTTGGCTTTTCTCCATCTGGCACAACTGTTTTCGTTGATAGCGCTAAGAACGGTAGCCTTAGTAAAGCAACTTTTCAAGAACTGCTGGGCTTCTTGGGATAGGTGACGAGGAATCATCGGGGTTCCAAGCTCGTAACCAATCTTGTAATAAAAAGTTGCCTTACTCCAATTCTCGTCCTTCACCCGTGCTCTCATCCCGGTCAGCATCTCGAGAACCACACAACCCAAAGCCCATATATCTGAAGGAGGACCCTGAATTCCCTCAACGATAGCTTCCGGAGATAGATATGACGCTGTACCTCTAATGTTGCTTTGCTCCGTGTTGTTTCTTTCTTTCACCTTCTTCGCCATACCAAAATCACAAAGTTTAGCGTCATAGATAACAGGACCACCACCACCACCGGATGATTTCTTACCAATGGGGACAAGTAAGATATTGTCAGGTTTGATGTCAAGGTGAGCATATTGACAGTCATGAACATGTTTAATCCCTTCAAGAATAGACCTTGTGTATCTCTTCACATCAGATTCTGGCAACCCACAACAACACGTATGGTTGAAAATAAGATCATATAGGGAACCACCTGAGGCATACTCCAATAGCAGATTATAAACCTTCCCGCCTCCTTTCCCGTACGTGATGTCTTCTCCAAAACACCGAACTACATGACGAAAATCATGTAGATTTCCCAGTACTTTCTTCTCCTTCTGTAGGGTAGTAGAAACTGAATAATCTGCTGATTTCACCGCTATCTGTGCCGGCAAAGGACCACCACACTGCAACGTCGTCATGGATTTCTTTGTAGTCGCTAAATATACGGAGGCAAAACCACCTTTCCCGATGCAGGGACCTCTGTACCAAGATTCGCCGCCGTCGCTCTTCCTGTCTTGATGATAATCGGCCGCTTTCTGAACTCTCCTTTTGCCTATCAACATCACCATCTTTTTGGTTTTCTGTTGTCACGCTAGCTTTCACTCACAAATACTTCAGGTATTATTATTTGAGTATTTATAAGGGAAGCTAGAAACAAGACTACTTTACAATCAAACTAGAGACTACCTTCAGTCCTTATATATGCACGTCAATCCTTCTATGCCGCCTCCATCCAACGTCTAATACAAAACGGGATTTCAACATTCATCATAAAAAAGAGTAATTGCTTGATGGTGAAGCAACTCATGAACATGATAAACAAAGCGTAATTGCTTGATGGTGAAGCAACTCATGAACATGGATTTATTGGATAACTTTCATTTATAGCCCCTAATGATTGAGTTTTTAACAACATGGCCCTTTAATTTCAAGAAAACCCTATAAGTTCCTCGTTCCGAAGATCCTTTCCAACCTAGGTATACTTATTTACGACAATTTAATTAAATTGTTAAATAATAGAAATATCAATTTTTTTAGAAGACAAGATGGGCATGGGATCACTATTGTGTATTCACTTCGACAATGCAAATGTGATGCAGATGCGGATGATCCAGATGAAGCAGAACTCTCGGACGCAACCAATATGGCGCTTCTCTGCCATATTTGAGATGGATTATAAGCGCACTGGACATAAGGAATTACAACTTTTAAAATTGTGACGGGTGTCAGAATTACGATGGTGACCCCAATGTGAAGCTCACCCATATTCTTGCGGGAAATTCGGGCTTTTCGAATCTAGTTCTGCAAGAAATCATCTGTATTTTCATCACTGGGTTTCTGATATTCTCCTAGAAGTTTCTGAGTCATTATTAGGTCTAGGATCATTCCTGTAGCACATATCCACATGCTTAGGGACTATAATGTCAACACCACAAAAGCGAAAATGATCAAAGAGTAGCAAAAGCTCTCTGGCGCATCTAGCGTTTGCATGGGTCCCTTGGTGGTTGTGCACCACTTAGGGGCGGCCAGATTGAACTCTGCATGCTCTTAAACTTTTTCTCTAACTATTTTGGCAGTGAAAGTGACTCAATTATTCTTCTGTAGATATACTCTATGATTTTATTTTATTTTTTGAGGAAAAAACTTCTGTATATATTAATGCAAACCAAGAGAACCTGTTACATCATTCAGAAGTAATGGACTAGCCCAATGGGGCTCAATATTAGGCCAAATACACATCGAAGATCTACCAAGGCCATAACACATATAAATACTAAAATTTTCAGCTAAATATTCTCAAGACCCCTAAACAATGCGAAAAGTGCAATAACTCACCCCTACTAATAAAATAATATAAATAACTTCCTATTAGTTACTACTTTGACACGTAGTCGTTGAGATACTTTGGCGGAGCATGGTTCTGTTCCTCACGACGCAGGGGCCGTCTGGCTAGTCTTGTCCTTCGGTAGATATGTGCTCGTATCAACTCCCCCCTGTCGATAATCGCAGTGTCCTCAATGCGAAGTCTGTCATAGTGATCGTTTTAGTCAGAGCCCATATACAAGTACTTGCCATCGCATGTGTGCCCCTCGAAAAATTTCTGACCACAACGGAAGCACAACCCATTTGCGTACCTTTCTTGGCGCTCGACATGAGTCAGCTGGCGACGTGGTGGTGTCGACGCTGATGTGGGATCCTGTGACGACGCCGGTGGAAGAGGGCTGAGTGCTGCGGACGGCATTCAACTCACGGGCGAGCGAGAAAGCTTCAGCTAAGGTTTGCGGCTCGCGCAACCCTAATTCGTGTCCCAAGGGTGGCGTGAGACCTGAAGCAAAATAGATATCAACTGGGGATCGGGGATATCAAACTCGCTCTGAAAAGCAAGAACTGTAGTTTCCTGGCGCAACTTGGACAACTCACTAAAATAATCATGATAGATATTGTTTTCAAAGCAAAGTTTGACCTCGTCAATAAAAGCTTGCCAACTCGCAAAAGAGAAATTATTTTGGCGATACCGAAACCAATTGGCGGCATCACCGTCCAACAATACCCCCACTAAATGTAGTCGATCATCCAGCAGAACGCGATAATACTGAAAATATTTCTCAACTTTAAAAATCCAAGTATGCGGGCCAATACCTGAGAACTTCAGAGCGTCGACGCGAAGTTTGTGATTACGTTCGTCCGTACCCACCTGATTGCTCTGACCGGGATACAGAGTTGTTTGACCCTGAGTAGCAGTCTGATCCCAAGGAGAAGGTTGAACGAAACAATGCCCCTGACCCGTATAAGGTGGATTATCCAAAACAGTGGTTTGACCCATAGTTGCTGGTGGGCATGGGCAATTACTGAGCCCAAAAGCATTATTGTGACCCGTGAGAACTAGGGGAAGAAACCCAGTAGCATTGGCCTGATGTGAAGGATATCTCGGCGTCTGAAATTGAACGGCGGAGGTTCCACGTTGCTGCTGCTGCAGGTGCTGGGCCAACGGTGGAGGGCTAATTTGGTTGTAGCCGAGCTGAGGAGCGATGGACTGGTTCAACGCTTGGACAGCGGCGACAAAAGAAGCAACCACCGATTGGAGTGTGGTCTGGTTTGCTGGCGGCTGCGACGGTGGAAGAGTTGCAGGATTGAGTGGTGGATGGGGTTGATTAGGCGGAAGGAACCCTTGATGGGTTGGAGTCGCCTGTTGCAGAATCGGGCAATCGAACGGGGATAACCAGGGTGGGGCGAGGTTCGGCGAAGCAAAGGTTTGGTATGGAGGCTGTTGTGAAATTGCCAAGAATGGTAACGATTGGGGCAGGGCAAGCTCTCTGTTTGCTTGCTGGGACTGTGTCGTTGGTAGGAGAAGGAGTTGGGTTGTAATGGTGCTTAATGGCAGAGTATTGGCGGCTAGGGCTGGCGGATCTGAGAGCGGGATCTGTGAAATCAGGTTGTTCGGCGCAAATCTGATTAACCCCTAGTGGTTTTGCGGTGCCAGGTGGAATCCCAGTTGGGTTTGTGGTGGTCAAGAACCAGCAACGTCGCCGTGGTGGCTGGCGGCAATTCTTGGCTAGATGTCCGTGGAAATTTCGGCGGGGAAGGCGTGGTTCATTCCTCAAGAACAGAAATCCGATTACCCTGATTCGTTTCCAAAGCTGTGATTCGATTCTCTAAGCCAACTTTCAAATCATCAAATTTTTCGTCAAATCCCAGACTTGCCGCGATCTTATTCTGGGTTTGCAAAGCTGTGATTGCGGCCATGATTGTAGTGAGTCGTTCTTCGATTGTAGTGAATCATTCTTCAATTGAGGGTGTGTTACTCTCAATGAAAGCACCAAATTGATACAACTAGTATCGGGTACCAGTAGCTTGAGGCTACGAATCTGTATCTTGACTACGAAAATACTGCGAAAGTAAACAAAACTCACAATAATTCATTCATCTCCAGATAAAGTGAACCCTAACCCATATAATTACTACATAAAAATAATTCATTCAGCTAAATAATCTCAAGACCCCTAAACAATGAGAAAAGTGCAATAACTCACCCCTACTAATAAAATAATATAAATAACGTCCTACTGGTGACTACTTAGGCACGTAGTCGTTGAGATACTTTGGCGAAGCACGGTTCCGTTCCTCACGATGCAGGGCCGTCTCGCTAGTCTTGTCCTCCGGTAGATACGCGCTCATATCATTACCAAAGGTAATAGTCAATTGTTATGCAACATGAAAAGAAGATAAGGGGGTTAATGGATGTTAGGTGGCGGGAGGTCCCTGGTTCAAACCTAAAGCTAACTCTGCAAAACAAATGGAGGTTTTGGCCCTGAGAAGCATAGGCTTGGATATTCCACGTATGGGAGTAAGCAAATCGACAAGGTCAACAGAGAATGAGAGAAGAGCAACTGGCCTAGGGCCGCATTAAGAAAGCTTCTTTAGAGGATTAGACTTTAGGTTGTGCGAAAATTTGATATTTTAGCAGATGCAAAGAAAGAGTTGAACAATGTCCACACTTTGCATTAATCAGCGGTTTTATTATGGCTTACACTTATACCATAATAAGCCAAGATGTTAATCGATCGGATTAGAGAGTGTTTAAATCAAATCCAACAGATACCTGCCACAGTCTCAACAAACTGTAAACAACCTTAGTCACCTAGAACCTCTCGAAGGGGCATCGCTCCCGCTCTCAAACCTCGCTCTGGCGCTTTCGAGACCAAACCTCGCTCTACAGTCGCTCCAGAAAATAGAGAGCTCGTTTTAGTAGGCAAATTACTTTTTAAAGCCAATTTACCATTAGTTTAGACTATACGTGATGATTAATCTCAACTTATTATGTGTCAGTTTGATAATTCAACTATTTAAACATTATTCTTCCTTATTGAAGCAACTTATTTGACAAATGAATACTGACAACCCCTTTAATAAAATATATTCTCATGTGTAAAATCACATTATCATATGTAAATATTAGTTTTCTTCATGAATAGTAAATAAATATTATATATGGACGCTCTCGTGATGCTCTCAAACGCAATCCTTTTGAAATTAGACGTTTTCCTGCTCTCGCTCCAGTTCGCGCTCCCGCTTCGCTCCGCTCTAGGTTACTCAGGAAACAACCTGTTAGGCGAGATAACAGATTTTCCCAAATCATTTACATTCTCAACTAAGAATCCATCATATACAGATAAATGTGGCAATATTCTCCATATATATGAAGTGAAATAGCATGGTGCCAATTTTAACGTGGGAAGTAGACAAAACCGAAGAGACTTACGTGGGCTCAAATAGAAAATTAACAATGCAGGACTTGTGTCCTTTGTTTATCTCAAATGGACACCAATCAATGGGAATCAGATCGAACCTTGCAGAATAAAGAAAACAAGATTATCGTACCAAAAATGGCCACGCTAAAATCAACGCTTAGAATGAATGAATAAGTCAGATGCATTATGCATATAAAATTTAAGGGTTCATGCTTACAAGAGCTGAATTAGGAATTAGGCTAACCAATCAGTGCTCTGGCTTGAATGAAATACTGGGCCATAATAGGCAAACATATTACAATTAGTGTCATTCTGAAGATGAAGTGAAAGTTTTATGCTCATACTATCATAATGTTATCCTTTAATCCTAAATCAAACAACGAGGTAAGAAATAACATAAAATACCAGATTAGTACTACTAAAAGAGTGAAGAGCAGCCTGAGAAATTAATATCTTACATTAATGATAATAGCATCAGCCCCATCCTGAACATTGCTTGATTACAATTGTACAAATAAATTTGAGACCTTCTTATGTAGATTGAATGCCAAAGGATGATATGAGTCACCACTGTCAATCAGTCCTTCACTCCACAGATCTAGTTGCCAATATTGCAGAGAGTGACAATGGTGCGAGAAGCATTACGCGGGGAATGCAAGGAACGGAGCAATGCATAGATCATCTTCATCACGAACTTACAAAAGTGAGGATATGTGCAATTCCATTGCATCGGTCAGGTAGAAGAAGCTGACGTTATAGTTGGTGAGAATGTTTGAGAAAGGAAAAGTATTTGTATGGTAGAGGGACTTGGAGTTAATTACATTAGTCTTTGAGGGCCTAGTTTGTTAACATCGTCAGGTTATACCAAAGTACTACCAGTACAAATCAAGCAGCTAAAGTTAGGTAAATGCCATCATGAATGGAGACTTTGATTGGAATACGTTAGGAACTACACTTTTTGTGCCTTTTTAAAGGGGTGCAATGTTTGGTTTGTAAGCAGGAAATCCCAACACCCGCGCATCGTGACATTTTTTGATAAAACAAAGTATGGACAATTCACATAGAAAAACTATTAAAATAATGAAGATACACAAAAATCAGGAGGCATTGTATTGAGTAACTGTATTTTAGATAAACTTGAGGGTTCAACCTGTAATTAGCTTAAAGCTAATTAGCTTAAAGCTAATTACAGGTATTAGCTGTATTTTGGTTGTTATTGATCAATTAATGAAAATCAGATTTACCCTCCTCTTCTCTTTCTCTCTCTCTCTCTCTCTCTCTCCCTCTCTCTCTCTCTCTCTCTCTCTCTCTCTCTCTCTCTCTCTTCTCGTCTGTTATTCTTCTTCTTCATTTCTCATCAAGATCTGTTCATGAATTCGTCTTATATCTTGAGTTTTTAGATGGGAACAATTCAGATTGTTCGATGTCTCATTACTAAACAGCTGATCTATCTCCTACCTGGATTACTGCTATGAACGAGGAATTTGATGCATTATTACAACAAAAAACTTGGTGTCTAGTTCATTTACCACCTGGAAGAGCTGCAATTGGTTGTAAATGGGTTTTCAGAATTAAAAGGAATGCAGATGGGTCTATATCCAGATACAAGGCAAGGCTTGTGGCTAATGGCTTTCATCAGAAACAAGGGTTAGATTATTCTGAAACATTCAGCCCAGTTGTGAAACATCAAATTAACAATAAGAATTGTTCTCACCTTAGCTGTTCTTCATGCTTGGATTATTAAAAAATTGGATGTTTCTAATGCCTTTTTACATGGCACTCTTCAAGAAGAGGTTTACATGCAGCAACCTTCTGGCTTTATTACATCTCCAGATCTTGTGTGCAAGCTAAATAAGTCTCTATATGGTCTTAAACAATCCCCTAGAGCTTGGTTTACTATGTTCTCAGGCTATATTCTCAGTCAAGGTTTCACAGCTTCCCAAGATGATGCATCTCTCTTCATTCAGACCACTTCTACTACTTTCACCATTGTCTTGGTGTATGTAGATGATATCCACATCGCTGGTACTAGCTCTGTGATAACTCCTTAATAAGAGTTATCCTACGTACACTTTACATTGTTATTTGTGTGCGTTTCGGTGCAAAGTAATGAGATTCTGGCCAAAATATGAAGAAAATTAGATTTTGGATGTTTTTGAGCTTAAACGTACAATCCGGCCGTTTCTTGAATAGTTTACATATGGTTTGCATGATTTGTCACATTTGATCTTCGCGGTAGTGGTCGCGTTGTGGTTTACATGAACATTGCATGAGGAGACGCAATATTGATGGACGGGACATCAACTTGGACCTCGTAGCACATCTTGGAGCTTGGGAAACCTTGTTTGATCTCTTTTCTCCTTCGTTTCTTTGTTTTTGATCATGATCACACAAACTCTTGTCGTTGTGATCATGAATATGCGTAGCTAAACTTCTTAGATCAGGACCCGAGTTTGGGGTTAGGGTTTTCACATTGATTATGCGTTTTATGAATTGAGATTCATGTTCTGATAAAATTAATTGATGATTTTGCATTTGCTATGATTGTGTTGTGTTCTTCATATTATCTAGTTAATTGGGGACGCCTTATTAGCTAGAACTTAGTTTACAATTATTTGGTAACTCGGTAATTGTTAAACCGGAAAAGCAAACAATCACCCGTTCATAGGCTTGGTAACTCGGCTACGTTGAATGAGATCGTTAGAGTAGAATTCATCGTTAATGCATGTCTAGGGATAATTAGAACTTGGTAACTCGGTTTTAATCTAGCCTAGGCATAGGATGCTCACTTGGTAACTCGGTGAGTTAGTATTGCTCAGTTAGCAAAGTGAATTTCGTCTGTGTTTCACAAATCGTAGAACGTCGTCAACAAGAAAATCCTAACAATCCCCCCAAACGAGGTGTCCTGGTTGTTTCTCCCCTATTCAATCTCAATATTTAAATATTTATTTTGTCTTTTTAATTATTTAGTTTAGAAAACTCTCTCAATTGCTAGCCCACATAAAGTCAATTGCTAGCCAACATATTGCTCGATTAGCAAAGTGGATTTTGGACGTTTTATTGCTTCACAAAAAACGTCTCGGAATTAATTTTCCGTTGAAAAACGGACTGAAATCTGGCGGGTGTAACCGCGAGATTAACCGCCTTATTCCTCTCTGTTTGTCAGTTTTGGTCGAACTCATAAACACAGAGGAAATCATATTCGTTCTTGAAGTCTCTGTTTTATCCGATTATAGATTTCGTGCAAACCGGCGAAATACTTTAATCTGAGAGTGATATCACGACTCAGAGATTATCCAAGTTCAATTGTTCCCGTTCTAAACACCCCAATTTCCTACATAAACCTCGGACAAAGGATCAAGACAATTCACTGACATAAGAAAGCATTGCGGAAAATAGAGTCTAGAACTCCAGATTAATTTGTACATGGAAATTAACATCAACTGCCTTCCTAGGCGATTTCCTCGTGAAACAGAGTTTGAATGTCATATGAAGACGACGACCAAGGTACGCATGGGGTCTTTCTGTTATTAAAAGTTTAAGGAGGTTAATGCGTTACAACTTAGGGGTATTTTAGGTATTTAATATTAGGAACATAGGGATCACTACAACCCCGCAAACTTTTAAATTGTATAAAGACTATCTGTGAAGTTTTCAACTACTTTTAGTAAGTTAGGATTCTATCAGTGCAAGTCTGCTCACACACATTGTTTCTCAGAGATCATACTGACAAGATAATCATATGTATGGTGTATATAGATGATATTCTGGTTAAAGGGAATGATGAGAAGTAATTGAGTGATTTTTTTCAAATTAGTTCTTAGCATAAAGTTCAAGTTAAAGGATTTGGGAGAACGAAATATTTTATTGGTTTTGAGTTTTCAAGAACTGAGAAGTGTTTCTTCATCTATCAACAAAAGAAGTCTTCTAGGTATTTAGATGCTAGCCAGTTGCTAGTCCAATGGTAGTTTCAGAGAAATTAGTGTGCAATCAGGTTCTATGTTGTCAGATTGGGAGGCTGGTGGTTACAGGAGATTGATTGGTAAATTAATTTACTTGTGTAACACAAGATCTGACCTGTCTTATGCAGTGCATCATGTTTTGAAATTTCTCAATTCTGATCTGTCATAAGCTCAACCAGTTTGTCTATCAGCCCACCAAGTTTCACTTGAGTATTGCACATCATGTTTTGAAATTTATCAAACATACCATTTCTCAAGGTTCTCTCTTTCACACTTATGGTGATCTTGATCTAATCGGATATGCTGATTCAGATTAGGCTGGGTGAGTAGATATTAATAGCACAAATGTCATTATAGCTATGTATAGGGACTTTTATGTAAATACATTTCTTGTATTGTTCTTTATATACAGAAATAATACTATGGGTCCAGGAGAGGACTTTCACAATACAAGAAATGTATTTACATAAAAGTCCCTATACATAGCTATAATGACATTTGTGCTATTAGATATCAGGTATTGTTCTGGCAGTTAATACTTAATACTAACTGTATTTATCTTTTTGGGATGATTTCACATTCCAACAACAAGAACTGAAGAAAATAAAGTAAGAAGATTGGGCTCAGAAAGGAGAAAAAGAACCATGCACCACTAGGCGAGCGATTTGTGGAATGCTCAAGTTTCAGACACAATCTTGGCATTGTCTACAGCAACAGCAAACAAAGGAACTCCAGGATGATATGTTTCGAGTACTAGATTAGCAGATAACAAAATAAATTAAGATATTAACTAACATCATATAAGGCGTGACTTTAACTAACAATTGTTGCATTGTCTTGAACCCAATACCATTTAAACATCATTGTATCTTCCTCACGAATGATCCAAGAAAATAAACATAACTCATCAGTTGCAAGGAACTTCATCAAAGATAAAAGAAAAATAAATGTCATGTAACGTAGGGCATTATAGACTATCGTGAGCTCAAAGATAAAATGAAAGAGAAATTCCATCTAAGCTAGAAATTATAGAAATTTGGATTATTAGGTGTCACTTTTAGGCAAGCTAGGTCAGGTCGAATTCCTTATTTGAGTTCAGCACTTATTGCCTATCTTCCTAGGTACCAAATCAGAATAAGAAATTGGACGTACGTATCATATATATACCCTGCACCATCTACTCGCTCGGAACAAGTTATGTAAAAAATACTTCAAGTAAAAAAATGAAAGAGGCATAAGTCACGGAGGGCCAAAATTGTGACAAATCAGAGTGTTGTAAATACAATGCTCTTGACAACATAATATAATATATAATAGTGAATCTAACAAACCACCACAAAATATATACATAAAATTGGTCGAAATGCGTTCAGTACGCAATCGGTATACAATAGCTTGTCCCAACTAAATCACTACAAAAACTCCAGTAAACGAAGGTCGCAGCTTGATCCGCCATCCTGCAACCATTAAGGTTGATTTGTTCATCATCATGCTCTAATGACTTCCCGTGCTTGGAATGTGGACACCCCCATATGCCTACACTTGTGAAAGAAACTCTTGAATCTCTTTGGCTTTTCTCCATCTGGCACAACTGTTTTCGTTGATAGCGCTAAGAACGGTAGCCTTAGTAATTCATCTGCTGTCAATCTTTCGTCAATATTCATCGCGAAGCAACTTTTCAAAAACTGCTGGGCTTCTTGGGATAGGTGACGAGGAATCATCGGGGTTCCAAGCTCGTAACCAATCTTGTAATAAAAAGTTGCCTTACTCCACTTCTCGTCCTTCACCCGTGCTCTCATCCCGGTCAGCATCTCGAGAACCACACAACCCAAAGCCCATATATCTGAAGGAGGACCCTGAATTCCCTCAACGATAGCTTCCGGAGATAGATATGACGCTGTACCTCTAATGTTGCTTTGCTCCGTGTTGTTTCTTTCTTTCACCTTCTTCGCCATACCAAAATCACAAAGTTTAGCGTCATAGATAACAGGACCACCACCACCACCGGATGATTTCTTACCAATGGGGACAAGTAAGATATTGTCAGGTTTGATGTCAAGGTGAGCATATTGACAGTCGTGAACATGTTTAATCCCTTCAAGAATAGACCTTGTGTATCTCTTCACATCAGATTCTTGCAACCCACAACAACACGTATGGTTGAAAATAAGATCATATAGGGAACCACCTGAGGCATACTCCAATAGCAGATTATAAACCTTCCCGCCTCCTTTCCCGTACGTGATGTCTTCTCCAAAACACCGAACTACATGACGAAAATCATGTAGATTTCCCAGTACTTTCTTCTCCTTCTGTAGGGTAGTAGAAACTGAATAATCTGCTGATTTCACCGCTATCTGTGCCGGCAAAGGACCACCACACTGCAACGTCGTCATGGATTTCTTTGTAGTCGCTAAATATACCGAGGCAAAACCACCTTTCCCGATGCAGGGACCTCTGCACCAAGATTCGCCGCCGTCGCTCTTCCTGTCTTGATGATAATCGGCCGCTTTCTGAACTCTCCTTTTGCCTATCAACATCACCATCTTTTTGGTTTTCTGTTGTCACGCTAGCTTTCACTCACAAATACTTCAGGTATTATTATATGAGTATTTATAAGGGAAGCTAGAAACAAGACTACTTTACAATCAAACTAGAGACTACCTTCAGTCCTTATATATGCACGTCAATCCTTCTATGCCGCCTCCATCCAACGTCTAATACAAAAAGGGATTTCAACATTCATCATAAAAAAGAGTAATTGCTTGATGGTGAAGCAACTCATGAACATGAAAAACAAAGCGTAATTGCTTGATGGTGAAGCAACTCATGAACATGGATTTATTGGATAACTTTCATTTATAGCCCCTAACAATTGAGTTCTTAACAACATGGCCCTATAATTTCAAGAAAACCCTATAAATTCCTAGTTCCCAAGATCCTTTCCAACCTAGGTATACTTATTTATGACAATTTAATTAAATAGTGAAATAATGGAAATATCATTTTTCTTTTGAAGACATGATGGGCATGGGATCACTATTGTGTTTTCACTTCGACAATGCAAATGTGATGCGGAAGCGGATGATCTAGATGGAGCAGAACTCTCAGACGCAACCAATTTGGCACTTCTCTGCCATATATGAGATGGATGATATGCGCGGGGCAAAAAAGAATTACAGCTTTTAAAATGGCTACGGGTGTCAGAATTAAGATTATGACCCCCAACTCGGAAATCTATCGAAGAGACACACATGGGCTCAATCGGTTGGAGACCCATGGGGGTCCTTCTTCGAACCCAAATTGCGCTGTCAAACGAGTGTTTTAAGTTTTATTTTATTTCTGGTAATATTTAAGTTGTTGATTATGACTTCAGTTTTAACCCGTGTTAGGTCAAAAAAAATTCATGCATGTTTCTTTCTAATGTTTTCAACCACTTTTGTGATTTTATCATAATTCATAAAAATTAGGGTTCCGGCTATAAATGTCTGGCTTTTGGACAGGATTTGACAGTTGATTGATTATTGAACTTTTCTACGAAGCCTAGACACGTTTGTGACCCCTAACAATTGAGTTTCGTCTACTTGGACCAATAATTTCAAGAAAACCCTATAAGTTTCTAGTTGTAGAGATCCTTTCCAACCTATGTATACTTGTTTACACATATGTTGATGACAATTTAATTAAATTATGAAATAATAGAAATATTCTTTCCAACCTAGCTTATCTCCCATTGGGACGCCCTTTACTCTTCGGGCCCAGCGGGAGGCAGGCTAGACCCACGCGGGGACCTGGAAGCATAAAGGAAAAGGAGTAGTAAGACGATGTTCAAGAGCAGCATGCGCAGCAAGTTCCTTGGACCTGTCCCCAGGAGCGAGGGGGACTTTGGCTGAAGGAAACCCTAGGGTACCAGGATTAGCAGTTGACTTTGTCTGAGGAGGAACACCATCGTTGATCTTAAATGTGTCCTCATAAAACTCAATCTGCACAGCCCCTGTTGGCGCTTGCTCGCCCAACACCCCTTCTGGTGCAGTCCCTGTAGCCTCACCAATATCAGCAGTCGCACCCTACTCGATACCCGTTTTGGTGTCTGTGGCTCCTGAAGCCTCAACCACAACCCCAAATTGCGTCTGCGAGACGTCAACCAAGATGTGCTCATCCTCATCTTCAACCTCAAAGTCTTCCAAGGCATAATCCTCACTAGAGGCTTCCTTAGCATGACTCTCTAGTAGCACGTATTTAACATTATTCGCTATGTCTTCAACTTCGCTCATATATGCATTTGCTTGTTCGGTTTCAACCAAAAGAAGAGGTAGAGATGGGCTTACAAAGACTAAGCCGCGAGTATGCAAGTTTGTTAAAACCTCAAATGGACTCCATCGATTATCTCTGTATAAGTAAACCTATACAAATTATTTACATTGCATACTTTTCTATACATACATAAGTGTTATTATGATATTACCCCCCTCTCAGGTTGAGTGGGAGGTCGAACGCTCAGATTGGATCAGAAGCGCTCCAAGAGATGACAAGGCAACCCCTTTGTAAATATATCGGCATACTACTAGTCAGTCAGGATGTGTAAGACACAAAGTTGTCCCAAATGAACCTTCTCACGAACAAAGTATAGGTCACTCTCAACATGCTTAGTGCGCTGATGCTGAATCGGTTACCTGAAAGATAAAAGCGTCAGCAAGTTTTGTTTAGGATAATTTTAATTCTGAAGAGCTAACCCGGTAAATGGATCACATTGTCACAATACACAACTGATGCTGGTGGTGGATAGACCCTGAGCTCAGTGACAAGATTGTGTAGCCAACACAAATTAGAGACAGCATTATCACCCCTACGATATTCGGAGCATGATACCGTGGCCTAACGTTTGGATGACCAACTGAAAAGGTTGTCACTGTAGAAAGAACAATAACCATAGGTAGATCGCCGAGTATCAGGGCATCCAGCCCAGTCAGCATCGTTGTAGGCGGTCAAAAAAGTAGGGGTCGATGTAGATATCTGAAATAGTTGAGAGTGATGTGGGCGTATTGGAGAGTGAAATTCAGTGCATGAAAATGAGGCTCTCATGGGTCATGCATGAAGAGGCATATCTGCGGGACGGCATAAGAAAGCTCAGGGCGAGTGAAAGTGAGATAATAAAGTGCGCCTGCCAAACTTTCGTATAGATTACGATCAGAATGCGTGCCAGACCCCCCTAGTGAGCTTGAAGCCTGTCTCAATGGGGGTGGTGATGGGTGTGCAGGCCGTCTTTGAAGCACGGGCAAGAATGTCCATAGTGTACTGTCTCTGAGAAAAGAACAACCCAAAAGAGTCCCCAGAGACAACAATGCCCCAAAATGTTGCAAAGTTCTGAGATCTGACATGGAAAACTCATGAAACAGCATGGGAACTAGATGCTAAAGGATGTCAAAGGAGGAACCAGTAATGATAATATCTTCCGCATAGAGAAGGAGATATACAATGTCGGATCCCCGATAATTAAAAAAGAGTGACTCATCAAGTTGGGCACCCAGAAAATCCCACTGAACCAATGAGAAATGTAGAAAATCGCTGAAATCAGACCCTAGGTGTCTGTTTTAGGCCATATAGCGATTTTCAAAGACGACATACATAATCAGGACTCCCGATAATCATCATAGCTAGGCGGCTGATGCATGTAGAATGTCTCCTCAAGATCCCATGCAAGAAAGTGTTGGAAGTATTCCCTAGAGGCAATCTATTTCTTGTGACATTTATATGGACTTACTATTCATTGTGCTGTCGATATGAGGATATGTTAACATGAACGAAGTCCTCATAATATAAATGTTATATTCTTAAATATCTCTAGACGAGTACTATAGTTAATAGGACGACTGTATTGCATCGAGACTAGCCTATGGGTAGATTGATATGGGGATATCAAGTCTAACACATGGATATGCATTAGGAGTAATGGCATACTGGATTGACCCACAACGAGGAGGCTACATACAAGTTATGTAAAGTCACAAGTGCTTCTCGTAGTGACAACGGTATTTTCATATGTACGCTCAATGCAGTTTCAATGTTTCAAAAACTTGAAATAGGTAGCCTATTTCAAGGTCTTGAAACAGCTTTCAAAGCCTTGAAACTGACTAAGACTTATAAGCTTGATCTTAGGGGGAGTTTCTCTTTCTTTTTGAAATCCTAATCCCTTATGCTTTATCTGTTATTACTTGATGATGAAAGACATTATTTTTTGATATGTTTAACAACATCTAATCCCTCTGTTTGACTCAGTTTTGCAGGGAATGTTTATTTCCTATTCTGCAGGATTTATTTCCTAACATGAGTTTTGCAGGGAAGGAATTTCTGGGTTGATTTGATTCTGCAATCAAATTAATGATCCTAACAGCTTCTAAACTTTTTTATGAACAAGATCAGATCAGTATCTCTGAAGATACTGAGCAACTATCCTTTGGAAGAAGACTGTTATAGAAGTCAAAGTTGTCACCTACAAAATAGGAAAGTTTGTTGATGAAGATCTTGAAGATTTGCAGATCAAATGAGCTGTATATAAGGAGCTCAATTTGAAGCATTTGATACACAACTCAACGGGAAAACATCTAGAGACACTCTCAAACACTTTCACGGATTTTCAAGCAACATAGAAGCATATCAATCTCAATCCAACTCTCAGAAGAACACTGCACTCTCACAGCAGTTTCATTTCTCGTGTTCTTCTGTTCTGAACTTTATTTGTAGATCTTTCATATACGAATTTGGTTTACATTCTCAAGGATTGTTCAAGGTGAACAATAGAGAATTCTTAGTTAATCAGATAGATAGAGCAGGTACTATATAGGTTAGTGAGAACCACAAGCTGTAACAGAGTAAGGTATATCTCTGAGCTTGAGATCTAGGGCTTAGCTGTTGATTAATAAGAATTGAGTTGAAAATCCTACAATAAGAAGATCCCTGAGGTAGAGACGTAGGTTCAAGTGGACTGAACTCTATATATCTTGTGTCTCTTGCATTTACTTTTCTGTTACAAACTTAGAACTTTTGCAGCATTCAAAACAGTTTAGTTTCAAAGGTTTGAATCTTATTTCAAGGCCTTGAAACAGACTTATTCTTTCATTTACTCTAACTGTTTTATTCCAAGGACTTCAAATTTATTTCAAGGCCTTGAATCTTTTTACAAATCTTTTGAAAACAATACTCTTGCAAAGTTTAGCAAAAGTCTGCATACTCTATTCAACCCCCCCCCCCTCTAGAGTATTGATCCCGCATTTCTACCTTCTGTACACCCCTTCAATTGGTATCATAGCTTGTTTCACTGCATAGATTTAACCATCGTGTGATTATGAGTGATGTAGGTGATGGTGGTTTCTCACAGGGAAGAGCTACTATATTGATGAAAATGTTCACTGGAAAGATCACTTATTCATCTGAGTTAGAGCACTGGAAAGCCTTGATGAAAATGTTCATTATTGATCAAGACATGGAACTCTGGACTATCATCCAAAATGGTCCTCATACTTTCTATACATAGAAGGATGGGATTAGAAATCCCAAATCTGAAGACTCTCTTTATTCATCTGAGTTAGAGCAATTCTCAAAGAACTATAAAGCTATGAATCTCTTATATTGTGCTTTGAGTGCATATGAATTTAACATTATTTCAAGCTTCAAGACTGCCAAAGAGATACGGGATAAGCTTGTGGTGACCTTTGAAGGAACCAGTCAAGTGAAGCAAACCAAGATCAATATATATCTCAAGCAATATGATCTATTCAAGATGAATGGATATGAGTCTATCAGAGACATGTTCAAAAGGTTAACAGACATTGTCAACAACCTTGATTCAATGGGAAAACATATTTCCAATGAAGAAAAAGTGAGAAAGATTCAGAGAAGTCTTCCAAAGAAAAACTGGGAACCAAAGACTACTGCTATTGAGGAAGCTCAAGATCTATCATCACTCCAGCTTGATGACTCGGAAGGAAAGCTCACCACACATGAAATATCCATGAATGAAGTTGATGGAGAGCTAATAGAAGGTGTCAAGAACTTGGCACTCAAGGCTAAAGAGAATGATACAATCCAAAGCCTTGAAACTGAAGATGATGATGAAGATCTAATTGCTTTGATTTCCAAAGCCTTGACCAGAATTCTTAAGATGAAGAAAAACTTTGGAAACAAGGACTTCAACAAAGAAAGACACATATCCTCCAGTAGCGAGGACTACAAAGGTAAGTCTTCTTCACAAACTAATAAGCCTAAAGTCATGAATTTCTTTTAGTGTGGTGATGCATACACTTGATCAGAGACTGTCCACACAAGAAAAGCAAGAACTTTCAGAAGAAAGATCATGATAGAAGAAAGAAAGCTATGATAGCTTCATGGAGTGATTCACATACCTCAAGTGACTCTGAATCTGAAGAAGAACATGCCAACCTATGCTTTATGGCCAAGCATGATGAAAGTTCTGAAAAGAACATTGAGGTAATGGTAAATTGTTTAATTTCAAAACCAACAGAATCTCTCTCTAATTATCTTAGAACAATGCTTTTAAATGAATAGGACTATCTGAAAGAAGTTAGGGTTTTGAAAGAAAAATTTCATGAGCAAGCAAAAGAAAATTTGCAACTTGTTTGTCTAAATCAGAATCTTGAAATCTCTCAGAAGAAAACTGATAGTGATTTCAAGGCCTTGAAAACCAGTTTCAAAGCCTTGAAAACACAAGTCAAGGAAGTAGTCACTGAGAACTCTCTCTTGAGTGATAGCCTTGTTAATCTGAGACATCAATTTGATGAATTAGAGAAACAAAAGACTACTCTTACAAAGAAACTTCAAGAATCTGAATTAGTCAAAACCAAACTTGCAGACTCAGAACACAACTTGAAATTGATTCTTGGAGGAAGCTTGAAGTCTGTTCACAAAACTGGTATTGGATACAATCCAAGCTTTCCAAAGAAAAACAATACCAGATTTGTGAAAGCTGGAAGCAAAATATCTCCTAAATGTCATTACTGCAATAAGATTGGTCTGAAATGACCTAAAATTTCTGATGTATATCTAGTTGATGGCCTGAAATTTAATTTGCTTAGTATATCTAGTGACCATCATCTACAATTTAGCCATCATTACAATCATTTAGGATAAAAAGATACATCATAATCGTCGGTAATTGCCTGAGATAACCCTTCATGCAGGTATTTGAATCTCATCCTTGAGTTTATCAGATAGTTGTTATGATTTCAAATATCTTCTTCACCTGAGAAATACCCACATGATGCAGTGAGTTCAGATCAAAGTTATTTGATAATTATTAGTAATTGACCATAAATTGTTGGAATAGATGCCCTAGAGGCAATCTAGTTTAGTATGAATTTGTATATGGCTAGAAAATTCATTTATTATTTATTGGATATTTAATATAATGAAGTCCTTAGATTTACAATTGTGTTGTTTATCTTAAATATCCCTAGTCAAGTATAATGATTAAATGGGACAATCATCTATAGACTAGTATGGGGTTGGATTGATATGGAGATATCACGATCCAACACATAGGTGTGCATTAGGGAATGTTGCACTGTATTGACCCATCTCCGAGAAGGCTACATACATGTTATGTTGAGTCACAAGCGCTTCTCGCGGTGCAATGGTATTGTCATCCTTAGACTTGAAGTCACTAGATATTCTAGTTGTGGATCATTGTGATCTTGGTAGCGTTAAACGTTACACCGTAACTGGGTAGTTATAAAGGCGTGTACTGGATACAATGAGAAGCAAGCTTAGAGATCGTAGTGGACGTAGAGAGGATTTGTCCCTCCCACATAACGGGAGCAAATATCCTAGGCCACTCGAGGGATAGTGCTTATAGAATGTCTAGCCAGACTCAAATAAATCAATATGGGATATTGATGTTATTTGCACGAATAAGGCTATTCCCATGGATCGAGAAACTATGGATTGGATATACGAGTGTGACTTGTATGTCTCGTGTCCAATCCGGATATAGGACAAAAGGATGAGACAATTACTTGTACAAAGGTTGTCAAGATGACTATTCTATTAGTTGGCTAGAATGGATGGTTTGCTAGAGACCGCTCCATATTAGCAAATAGTTGCTACCAACTAGATAGAACCTATGGGGTCACACGCTATATAGAGTTAAACTAGATTTGGGAATTAATTAATTGGATTAATTAATTAGAAGGATCACTTTGCAAACCCTTGCAAACTTAGTAGGGACTAATTTTCAAGGAAGGGACTAAATTGAATTCTAGTTGGACTAGAATAAGTCCTTTAGGTAGTTGACAAGGAGTTGTTGGACTATATAAAGGACCCTCCTTCCTTCCTTCCCATAACTTATGCTCATTAAGTGAACATAACAAGAGTGGGAGAGAACAAAGGAGAGAGAGCAAGCAACAAAGGAGGCCCGGCGCCACCCTTGCCGCCGCCCTCGTCCCCGTCGGCCAAAAGAGGCCGAGACCCTCTTTTGGGTCTCGTTTTGCGTGATTTCTTCTTCCTCTTCCTATTTCGGGCTAGCACCAAGGAGTTTGGGAGATCTAGGATCAACTCTAGGCGTGGATCAACTATAGAGAACGTGACATTATTCGCGTTTGAAGTCATCAAGGAGAACCCAAAGGTGTGTTTATGATTTCTAACCTTTACTATCGTTATGTCTCTAGACTTGTGATCCTTGGAGGGTTTTGCATGGTTTTTATGTTTGATCATGCTTCCGTTGTGCGATCCATGAATCAAAACCCTACAGTGGTATCAGAGCAACAGGTCGTAGAGCATAAACGTGGTTTATGTGTTACGTTTTTGTTGTTTTACACCTTAATTTGATTGTTTATCGCGTAAAACTAGACAAATCAAGCATGGGATGCAATTTGTCAATAATTAATCATAAAAAGATCCAATTTTTGCATTGGATGCATGAATTAGTGAGTTTGAGAAATTTTAGGATCTTAGATCTAGGGTTTGGGCATCCTTGGGGAAGAAGGAGTTCTCCCAAAACAATGAAACAACCAAACTTGGGCACCAAGCAAGGGAGTTGTTTTGGAAACAACTCCCATAAGGAGGTTCGGCCCCCCCTAGGGACCGCCCCCCTTGCTTGCCGCCCAAGCTTGGCCGCCCTAGGGGCCGGACGGCCCTAACCCGCGGGCCTAGCCTTGTGGGTTTTTGGGCCGGCCCGGCCCTAGGGCCTTGTGGTTAACTTTGTTGGGCCCGGGCAATTTGATTGTTGGGCCCATGGACCGTTTTAACCCTAGAAGTCCTAAAATCAATTAAAATTGGCCAAGCGCGTTAAAATTGGATTTTAACTGTTTATGTGCAAATCGCATGGTGATTGGATATGGCCTTAGGATGTGGTTTGATGTGGATGTTTAATTTTGTGGTTTGGTTTTACGGCCTGCGAGCTGATCAATTAATTGTAATAATTAATTAGGGTTTTATGGCCTGCGTGCCATTTTTTTCTCAACTTGTGAGATTTATTTTATTTAGTATAGATATTAGCTAGTGCTAGATAAAGTAGATTGTTAGCCAAGATTGGAGAAAAGAAGCCCAAAGCCAAAGAAGCCACAAAAGATGGAGCATGGAGCATGGAGCATTCCACGAGACTATGAAGGATGGACCAAAAGATTAAGACGCATGGAGATGTGTTTGCTTTAGGGTTCATAGATAATTCCATTAGCTTGGAATTATCTTAGTCTAGAAAAGGCCATATCCACATCACGTTTAATTTCTGTTTTGTGGCTGTTTATTTATTGTCTTATTATTGTGTGGTTGGTGTATGGATGATGCATGCAATTAGGATAATAAGATAATTAGAGAACCCGGATCTATTATTTGGAGTTGTGCCCAAACTCAAATAGATAGATTAGTTGATATTGATCAAAAAAACAATTAAGAATTGAATTTAAAATCCCTCAAAATTCAAATATTGTGTTCTTGCCTTCTCGTTATTTAAACACTCATTATCATCATTATTTATCAAGATCGTGCGTGCCAAAGCATGGCGACTTGGTTCATAATGATGGAATGCGATGGCACGTAACAATGTGCAATTGTTTAGATAAGAGGTTGAACACAACTAGGCCATTAATTTGATTAAGAAACCTAGAGGCAATCAATTGGGATTATCCATATGGATGGATAAATAAGGAGTTATTTGCCCGATTGAACCAAGAGTTGCATATGGGATGCAATTGGAATTGTTCCTACCTAAAGTAGTCAAATTATGGGTGACTTGCCAAAGCAAGCTCATAAGGAGATGAAAGATGGATCTTGGCCCACTAGAAAATATAAGGATATTTTCCGCATTAATATCTTGAGGGTTATTAATCCGTAGAAAAATAGTGGGAGCTATATTTGATAAACTAGCCATTATTGAATATAGTCAAAAAATTCACAAATACTAAAACTTGCGTATTTTCCTTTTGTAGAATTCCAAATGGCAAACAACTCATCGAGTTCACAACATTCCCTACGATCTGTCCTTGAGAAGGACAAGCTCTCTGGAACCAACTTTCTTGATTGGTTCAGAAACTTGAGAATTGTTCTCAAGCAAGAGAAGAAACTGTACGCAATAGAGGAGCATGTTCCAGAAGGTCCATAGAACCAAACACCTGCTGCCCTAAAGGCGTATCAAAAGCGTGTTGATGACGCTAATGATGCGGCCTGCCTAATGCTTTGCACCATGACTTCTGAGCTTCAGAAGCAACACGAAAACATGAATGCTGTCGATATGATCGAACATCTAAAGCAGCTCTTCCAAGAGCAGGAGAGGGTACAGAGGTATAGGGTCTCAAAGGCGCTGTTCAAATGTCATCTGGCAGAAGGGAACCCGGTGGGACTCCATGTACTCCAAATGATCGGGTACTTGGATAATCTCGCCCGATTAGGGTTCCCGGTCGGCCAAGAGTTGGCAACAGATCTCGTGTTGCAATCGTTGCCCGAGAGTTATGGACAGTTCATTATGAACTATAACATGAACGAGATCGTTAAACCACTGTCAGATTTGCTCAACATGTTGAGGACGGCTGAACAGAGCATCAACAAGGGTAAGGGCAAGGCCATAATGATGGTACAGAAAGGAAAGGGCAAAAGGTTTGCCTCTTCCTCCAAGGGCAAAGGCAAGTCAGTTGCCAAGTCCAAGGAACCTGCCCTTAAGCCTGTTGGTGGCATTGCCAAGGCCATGACTAAAGGTGAGTGTCACTACTGCAGTCAGCCTGGACACTGGAGGAGGAACTGCTCAAAATATCTGGAGGACAAGAGGCTTGGAACAATGATTCCACCACCACCAGGTATTTTTGTTGTAGATGTCAATTTAACTGTGTCTACATCATGGGTATTAGATACTGGATGTGGATCTCATATTTGTCGAAATATGCAGGATCTAAAGAGAAGTAAAAGATTGGCTAAAGGAGAGGTAGATCTACGCGTTGGGAATGGAGCAAAGGTTGCTGCGTTGGCCATAGGCGTGTGCGAGCTATCTCTGCCTTCAGGATTAGTTTTAGAATTAAATAATTGCTATTTTGTGCCTGCTATGAGCAGAAACATTATTTCTATTTCTTGTTTGGACAAGGATGGTTTTATTATTTCAATAAAGAACAATTGTTGTTCCTTTTATTTAAATAATATTCACTATTTTAGTGCGCAATTATTTAATGGACTTTATGTCCTTGATCTAAGCAATCATGTCTACAACATTAATACCAAGCGGATTAAAATAAATGATTTAAATCCCGCTTATTTATGGCACTGTCGTTTAGGCCACATAAATGAGAAACGTGTATCTAGACTCCATAAGGATGGATTACTAAACTCATTTGATTTTGAATCATATGAGACATGTGAGGCTTGTTTATTGGGAAAAATGACAAAGTCCCCTTTCAATAAGAAAGGTGAGAGGACTAGTGAGAAATTGGCGCTCATACATACCGATGTGTGTGGGACATTTGCCACGCCTGCCAGGGGTGGTTATGTCTACTTCATTACTTTTACTGATGATTACAGTAGATATGGATTTGTGTACCTTATGAGGGCAAAATCCGAATCCTTTGAAGTGTTCAAAGAATTCAAGAATGAAGTAGAAAAGCAACTTGGTAAAAGTATAAAGGCTCTACGATCAGATCGTGGAGGAGAATACTTGAGCCAGGAGTTTGACGACTATCTTAGAGAGTGTGGGATCGTTTCCCAACTCACTCCACCCGGAACGCCACAATGGAATGGCGTGTCCGAGAGGAGGAATCGAACCCTACTGGATATGGTTCGATCTATGATGTGTCAAACCGATCTTCCATTATCATTTTGGGGCTACGCTCTATTAAGTGCAGCTTTCACCATTAACCGTGTTCCATCCAAATCAGTCATGAAGACACCATATGAGATGTGGAGTGGGAGGCGTCCCACACTATCGTTCATGAGGATTTGGGGCTGCGATGTCTATGTAAAACGTTTACAATCAGACAAGCTAGGGCCTAAATCGGATAAGTGTAAATTTGTGGGGTACCCTAAGGAAACTAAGGGATACTATTTCTACAATCCAACAGAGAACAAAGTGTTTGTTGCTCGGACCGGCGTGTTTCTAGAAAGAGAGTTTGTCTCTAAAGAAGCAAGTGGGAGGAGTGTAGAAATTGAAGAGATTCAAGAACCACAAATCACTGAACCGATTATGGAACATGAACAGGAACCACAAGCAGTTGTGGAGCCACCTGTTCAGGTAACACAAGAGCTTCGTAGATCTAGTAGAGTGCGCCAGGAACCCGAGAGGTATGGACTTCTCGTAACTGATTTCGGTGACACGATGCTCATAGATGATGAGCCTACTACCTACGAGGAGGCCATGAGTGGCCCAGACTCTCAGAAGTGGCTAGAAGCCATGAGATCCGAGATGGAGTCCATGTATACCAACAAAGTATGGACTTTGGTGGAACCACCCGATGGGGCGCGGCCCATAGGGTGCAAGTGGGTTTTCAAGAAGAAGATCGACATGGATGGTAATGTGATTACCTATAAGGGCCGATTGGTGGCTAAAGGATCCAGACAGATTCATGGTATTGACTATGATGAAACCTTTTCACCAGTCGCTATGACCAAATCCATCCGAATCCTACTTGCGATTGCAGCATACCACGACTATGAGATTTGGCAGATGGATGTCAAAACAGCATTCCTTTATGGGAATCTCCTCGAGGACGTGTATATGATACATCCGGAGGGTTTTGAGGATCCAAAGCAAGCCAAAAAAGTCTGTAAGCTGCAACGATCCATTTATGGATTGAAGCAAGCTTCTAGGAGTTGGAATCGACGTTTTGATGAAGTGGTCAAAGAGTTTTGCTTCATCAGGAACGAAGATGAGTCTTGTGTCTACAAGAAGGTTAGTGGGAGCTCTGTAGCTTTTCTGGTCTTGTATGTGGATGACATACTACTCATTGGAAACGACATTCCCATGCTGCAATCTGTGAAAGATTGGCTAGGAAAGTGTTTCTCAATGAAGGACTTAGGGGAAGCAGCCTATATACTCGGTATAAAGATCTATAGAGATAGATCTAAGAGGTTGCTAGGCCTAAGTCAAAGTATATATATTGACAAGGTGTTGAAGCGGTTCAACATGCAAGATTCCAAGAAGGGATTCTTGCCCATGTCCCATGGAATCACTCTTTCGAAGAGTGGTTGTCCTTCCAATGAGATTGAGAAGAAACGCATGAGTAGAATACCCTATGCCTCGGCCATAGGATCTATCATGTACGCCATGTTGTGTACTAGACCAGATGTGTCATATGCCTTGAGTATGACAAGCAGATACCAATCCAATCCGGGTGAGAGTCACTGGATTGCTGTCAAGAACATCCTAAAGTACTTGAGAAGAACTAAGGATGCTTTCTTGATATTTGGCGGTAAGGAAGAGTTGCGTGTAAGGGGTTACACTGATGCAAGCTTCCAAACCGACAGAGATGACTTTAGATCACAATCGGGATATGTGTTTTGCCTGAATAGAGCAGCGGTGAGCTGGAAGAGTTCCAAGCAAGAGACGGTAGCTGATTCTACAACAGAGGCTGAGTACATTGCTGCAAATGGCGCAGCAAAGGAGGCTGTTTGGATCAGAAAGTTTGTTTCTGAACTTGGTGTGGTCCCTAGCATTGCGGATCCAGTGGAGTTGTTCTGTGACAACACTGGGGCGATCGCGCAATCAAAGGAACCCAGATCGCACCAGAAGTCCAAGCACATGCTCAGGAAGTTTCATCTGATTCGAGATATTATCGATAGAGGAGACGTTCGGATATGCAAGATTCCTACAGATGATAATCTGTCAGACCCGCTTACGAAGCCTCTCACGCAGTGGAAGCATGAAGGGCACACTAGGAGTATGGGCATACGAGATGCGCCGGATTAGCTCTAGTGCAAGTAGGAGACTGTTGTAATAGATGCCCTAGAGGCAATCTAGTTTAGTATGAATTTGTATATGGCTAGAAAATTCATTTATTATTTATTAGATATTTAATATAATGAAGTCCTTAGATTTAAAATTGTGTTGTTTATCTTAAATATCCCTAGTCAAGTATAATGATTAAATGGGACAATCATCTATAGACTAGTATGGGGTTGGATTGATATGGAGATATCACGATCCAACACATAGGTGTGCATTAGGGAATGTTGCACTGGATTGACCCATCTCCGAGAAGGCTACATACATGTTATGTTGAGTCACAAGCGCTTCTTGCGGTGCAATGGTATTGTCATCCTTAAACTTGAAGTCACTAGATATTCTAGTTGTGGATCATTGTGATCTTGGTAGCGTTAAACGCTACACCGTAACTGGGTAGTTATAAAGGCGTGTACTGGATACAATGAGAAGCAAGCTTAGAGATCGTAGTGGAAGTAGAGAGGATTTGTCCCTCCCACATAACGGGATCAAATATCCTAGGCCACTCGAGGGATAGTGCTTATAGAATGTCTGGCCAGACTCAAATAAATCAATATGGGATATTGATGTTATTTGCACGAATAAGGCTATTCCCATGGATCGAGAAACTATGGATTGGATATACGAGTGTGACTTGTATGTCTCGTGTCCAATCCGGATATAGGACAAAGGGATGAGACAATTACTTGTACAAAGGTTGTCAAGATGACTATTCTATTAGTTGGCTAGAATGGATGTTTTGCTAGAGACCGCTCCATATTAGCAAATAGTTGCTACCAACTAGATAGAACCTATGGGGTCACACGCTATATAGAGTTAAACTAGATTTGGGAATTAATTAATTGGATTAATTAATTAGAAGGATCACTTTGCAAACCCTTGCAAACTTAGTAGGGACTAATTTGCAAACCCTTGCAAACTTAGTAGGGACTAATTTGCAAGGAAGGGACTAAATTGAATTCTAGTTGGACTAGAATAAGTCCTTTAGGTAGTTGACAAGGAGTTGTTGGACTATATAAAGGACCCTCCTTCCTTCCTTCCCATAACTTATGCTCATTAAGTGAACATAACAAGAGTGGGAGAGAACAAAGGAGAGAGAGCAAGCAACAAAGGAGGCCCGACGCCACCCTTGCCGCCGCCCTCGTCCCCGTCGGCCAAAAGAGGCCGAGACCCTCTTTTGGGTCTCGTTTTGCGTGATTTCTTCTTCCTCTTCCTATTTCGGGCTAGCACCAAGGAGTTTGGGAGATCTAGGATCAACTCTAGGCGTGGATCAACTATAGAGAACGTGACATTATTCGCGTTTGAAGTCATCAAGAAGAACCCAAAGGTGTGTTTATGATTTCTAACCTTTACTATCGTTATGTCTCTAGACTTGTGATCCTTGGAGGGTTTTGCATGGTTTTTATGTTTGATTATGCTTCCGTTGCGCGATCCATGAATCAAAACCCTACATAAATATCCCTCCTAATTAATAGCCTCAAATTCATTTGAAAAGGGAAACATGCTAAAATGAATTTTGCTACATATGCAATATGTCAACCCCACGCTGAGTAACAAGCAATATCAATATCAATGTCTGCCTTATGTTTATGCTTACTCGAGACCGTAGTAACTAAGATACATAAATCAAAGCCACTATTAATTTTTTAAGCTTCTCTAACTGCTTGATCACAACCAACATAGTCTACTTTTAGTTTTTTTGTGGCTAATTCCATCTTGAGCTGTAGTAAATCAGAGAGCAAAATTTGAATCTGAAATCCCCACCTGCTTAGTAATAATAAAATTGATTTGTTAGAAATTGCCTCATATCTGCAGACCTATATGGTCCATGGAATGCATAAGAAGAGAAACAACTCTATGATCTGGAGAATCATCTTGAAATTTAGAGAGATTGTGTAGTATCCATTGGTTAAATTTGTTAAGAGACATGTATTCAGCCGAAATGTAAAGGAAAAAATTAAACCATACATGGACAAAACCCTCAAATTCTAAAAGCAATTGGTGTAACGTTTCCCCACTTGAGTTAGATAAGGGGGGATTAGAGATTTAATGGGGAAGAGTTAACTTAAATTAGGGGGGGTGGTTAGAAATATAATTTCATTAGTTAATGGATGTCGTAGTAGGCAGATAATCACTCATGCGCTCTCAAAGAGAGATCTTAGTTTTTTCAGGTACTTTACACCGTCATATCAGAATTTTTAGATTAATCATTTACCTTCAGTGTATAAAAAAAATGAGTTATGAGGCAATGCAGAAGATTTAAGTTTACACTTCCAGGAAGCCAATATGCTGATTTAATCGACCATCTTCTAATAGATTCACGATTCCAAAAAATGAAATCAAAGTGGGGCAGGTAGGTAATGAAATGGCCAAGTTAAAACACAAACCATTACAGCTTGTACCACTGATTCTAGATGAGATATGTTCCGAGACAGGCCAAATTGTGTTGCAACAAATTGATCTTTATCGCTGGCAGTTAGTTTGGAGAAACACAATTACTTGATTATTAATTGTTGGCGTACTACCTGAAATTCTATCTTTGCTTACCATTGGTTTTGTGTGAAATCTGATTGGAGCTCAGAAGTCAGAATTCAATGGATTTTCAGTAGGTGGAGGATTTGATAAATAGATGCATCTTTTAGAAGGTAGACCCTGATCTTAAAGAGATGGTATAGAAATACCAGAGAGCTTGCCTAGAATTTCTTGTGGCGAAAATTCAGCAACAAGTAAGAAGAAAATATGTGAGGAATTGCATGATAAATCGAGACGTCCAGAGAACCTCATACAACCAGTATTGGGTACCTGTAGCTTGAGGCTACTATTCTGACTTCGAAAGTAAACAAAACTCTAAAATAATTCATTCATCTCCTGAAAAATAAAGTGAACCCTAACACATATAAATACTAAAAGTTTCAGCTAAATACTCTCAATACCCCTAAACAATGAGAAAAGTGCAATAACTCGCCCCTACTAATAAAATAATATAAATAACTTCCTGCTAGTGACTACTTTGGCACGTAGTCGTTGAGATACTTTGGCGGAGCATGGTTCCGTTCCTCACGACGCAGGGGCCGTCTGGCTAGTCTTGTCCTCCGGTAGATACGTGCTTGTATCAACTCCCCCCTGTCGACAATCGCATTGTCCTGAATGCGAAGTCCGTCATAGTGATCGTTTTCGTCAGAGCCCATATACATGTACTTGCCATCGCATGTGTTCCCCTCGAAAAATTTCTCACCACAACAGAAGCACAACCCATTTGCGTACCTTTCTTGTCACTCGGCATGAGTCAGCTGGCGACGTGGTGGTGTCGACGCTGATGTGGGATCCTGTGACGACGCCGGTGGAAGAGGGCTGAGTGTTGCGGACGCCATTCGGATCGACTCTAACTCACGGACGAGCGAGAAAGCTTCAGCTAAGGCTTGAGGCTTGCGCAACCCTAGTTCGTGTCCCAAGGGTGGCGTGAGACCTGAAGAAAAAATAGATATCAACTGGGGATCGGGGATATCAAGCTCGGTCTGACAAGCAAGAATTGTAGCTTCATGGCGCAACTTGGACAACTCACTAAAATAATCATGATAGATATTGTTGTCAAAGCGAAGTTTGACCTCGTCAATAAAAGCTTGCCAACTCGCAATAGAGAAATATTTTGGCGATACCGAAACCAATCGGTGGCATCACCGTCCAACAATACCCCCACTAAATGTAGTCGATCATCCGGCGGAACGTGATAATACTGAAAATATTTCTCAACTTTAAAAATTCAAGTATGCGGGTCAATACCTGAGAACTTCAGAGCGTCGACGCGAAGTTTGTGATTACGTGCGTCCGTACCCACCTGGTTGCTCTGACCGGGAAACAGAGTTGTTTGACCCTAAGTAGCAGTCTTACCCAAAGGAGAAGTTTGACCGAAACAATGCCCCTGACCCGTATAAGGTGGATTACACAAAACAGTGGTTTGACCCATAGTTACTGGTGGGCATGGGCAATTACTGAGCCGAAAAGCATTATTGTGACCCGTGAGAACTAGGGGAAGAAACCCAGTAGCATTGGCCTGGTGTGAAGGATATTTCAGCGTCTGAAATTGAACGGCGGAGGTTCCGCGTTGCTGCTGCTGCAGGTCCTGGGCCAACGGTGGAGGGCTGATTTGGTTGTAGCCGAGCTGAGGAGCGGTGGCCTGGTTCAACGCTAGGAAAGCGACGAAAAAAGAAGTAACCACCGATTGGAGTGTAGTCTGGTTCGCTGGCGGCTGCGACGGTGGAAGAGTTGCAGGATTGAGTGGTGGATGGGGTTGATTAGGCGGAAGGAACCCTTGATGGGTTGGAGTCGCCTGTTGCAGAATCGGGCAATCGAACGGGGATAACCAGGGTGGGGTGAGGTTCGGCAAAGCGAAGGTTTGGTATGGCGGTTGTTGTGAAATCGCTAAGAATGGTGACGATTGGGGCAGGGTAATCTCTTGGTTTTCTTGCTGGGTTTGTGTCGTTGGTAGGAAAAGGAGTTGGGTTGTAATGGTGTTTGATGGCAGAGTATTGGCTGCTAGGGCTGGCGGATCTGAGAGCGAGATCTGTTAAATCAGGCTGTTCGGCGCAAATCCGATTAACCCCTGGTGGTTTTGCGGTGCCAGGTGGAATCCCAGTTGGGTTTGTGGCGGTTAAGAACCAGCAACGGCACCGTGGTGGCTGGCGGCAATTCTTGGCTAGAAGTTCGTGGCCATTTCGGCGGGGAAGGCGTGGTTCATTCCTCAAGAACAGAAATCCAATACCCAGATTCGTTTCCAAAGTTGTGATTCGATTCTCTAAACCATTTTTCAAATCATCAAAGTTTTCGTCAAAGCTCACACTTGCCGCGATCTTATTTGGGTTTGCAAAGCTGTGATTGCGGCCATGATTGTAGTGAGTCGTTCTTCGATTGTAGTGAATCGTTCTTCAATTGCGGGTGTGTTACTCTCAATGAAAGCACCAAATTGATACAACCAATATCGGGTACCAGTAGCTTGAGACTACGAATCTGTATCTTGACTACGAGAAGACTGCGAAAGTAAACAAAACTCAAAATAATTCATTCATCTCCTGAAAAATAAAGTGAACCCTAACACATATAATACTACATAAAAATAATTCATTCAGCTAAATACTCTCAATACCCCTAAACAATGAGAAAAGTTCAATAACTCACCCCTACTAATAAAATAATATAAATAACTTCCTACTAGTGACTACTTTGGCACGTAGTCGTTGAGATACTTTGGCGGAGCATGGTTCCGTTCCTCACGACGCAGGGGCCGTCTCGCTAGTCTTGTCCTCCGGTAGATACGTGCTCGTATCAACTCCCCCCTGTCGACAATCACATTGTCCTCAATGCGAAGTCCGTCATAGTGATCATTTTCGTCAGAGCCCATATACAAGTACTTGCCATCGCATGTGTTCCCCTCGAAAAATTTCTCACCACAACAGAAGCACAACCCATTTGCGTACCTTTCTTGTCACTCGGCATGAGTCAGCTGGCGACGTGGTGGTGTCGACGCTGATGTGGGATCCTGTGACGACGCCGGTGGAAGAGGGCTGAGTGCTGCGGACGCCATTCGGATCGACTCTAACTCACGGACGAGCGAGAAAGCTTCAGCTAAGGCTTGAGGCTTGCGCAACCCTAATTCGTGTCCCAAGGGTGGCGTGAGACCTGAAGAAAAAATAGATATCAACTGGGGATCGGGGATATCAAGCTCGGTCTGACAAGCAAGAATTGTAGCTTCATGGCGCAACTTGGACAACTCACTAAAATAATCATGATAGATATTGTTGTCAAAGCGAAGTTTGACCTCGTCAATAAAAGCTTGCCAACTCGCAATAGAGAAATATTTTGGCGATACCGAAACCAATCGGTGGCATCACCGTCCAAAAATACCCCCACTAAATGTAGTCGATCATCCGGCGGAACGTGATAATACTGAAAATATTTCTCAACTTTAAAAATTCAAGTATGCGGGTCAATACCTGAGAACTTCAGAGCGTCGACGCGAAGTTTGTGATTACGTGCGTCCGTACCCACCTGGTTGCTCTGACCGGGAAACAGAGTTGTTTGACCCTAAGTAGCAGTCTTACCCAAAGGAGAAGGTTGACCGAAACAATGCCCCTGACCCGTATAAGGTGGATTACACAAAACAGTGGTTTGACCCATAGTTACTGGTGGGCATGGGCAATTACTGGGCCCAAAAGCATTATTGTGACCCGTGAGAACTGGGGGAAGAAACCCAGTAGCATTGGCCTGGTGTGAAGGATATTTCAGCGTCTGAAATTGAACGGCGGAGGTTCCGCGTTGCTGCTGCTGCAGGTCCTGGGCCAACGGTGGAGGGCTGATTTGGTTGTAGCCGAGCTGAGGAGCGGTGGCCTGGTTCAACGCTTGGAAAGCGGCGAAAAAAGAAGCAACCACCGATTGGAGTGTGGTCTGGTTCGCTGGCGGCTGCGACGGTGGAAGAGTTGCAGGATTGAGTGGTGGATGGGATTGATTAGGCGGAAGGAACCCTTGATGGGTTGGAGTCGCCTGTTGCAGAATCGGGCAATCGAACGGTAATAACCAGGGTGGGGTGAGGTTCGGCAAAGCGAAGGTTTGGTATGGCGGCTGTTGTGAAATCGCTAAGAATGGTGACGATTGGGGCAGGGTAATCTCTTGGTTTTCTTGCTGGGACTGTGTCGTTGGTAGGAAAAGGAGTTGGGTTGTAATGGTGTTTGATGGCAGAGTATTGGCTGCTAGGGCTGGCGGATCTGAGAGCGAGATCTGTTAAATCAGGCTGTTCGGCGCAAATCCGATTAACCCCTGGTGGTTTTGCGGTGCCAGGTGGAATCCCAGTTGGGTTTGTGGCGGTTAAGAACCAGCAACGGCGCTGTGGTGGCTGGCGGCAATTCTTGGCTAGAAGTTCGTGGCCATTTCGGCGGGGAAGGCGTGGTTCATTCCTCAAGAACAGAAATCCGATTAACCAGATTCGTTTCCAAAGTTGTGATTCGATTCTCTAAACCAACTTTCAAATCATCAAAGTTTTCGCCAAAGCTCAGACTTGCCGCGATCTTATTTTGGGTTTGCAAAGCTGTGATTGCGGCCATGATTGTAGTGAGTCGTTCTTCGATTGTAGTGAATCCTTCTTCAATTGCGGGTGTGTTACTCTCAATGAAAGCACCAAATTGATACAACCAATATCGGGTACCAGTAGCTTGAGACTACGAATCTGTATCTTGACTACGAGAAGACTGCGAAAGTAAACAAAACTCAAAATAATTCATTCATCTCCTGAAAAATAAAGTGAACCCTAACACATATAATACTACATAAAAATAATTCATTCAGCTAAATACTCTCAAGACCCCTAAACAATGAGAAAAGTGCAATAACTCACCGCTACTAATAAAATAATATAAATAACGTCCTACTGGTGACTACTTAGGCACATAGTCGTTGAGATACTTTGGCGGAGAATGGTTCCGTTCCTCACGACGCAGGGCCGTCTCGCTAGTCTTGTCCTCCGGTAGATACGTGCTCATATCATAACCAAAGGTAATAGTCAATTGTTATGCAACATGAAAAGAAGATAAGGAGGTTAATGGATGTTAGGTGGCGGGAGGTCCCTGTTTCAAACCTCAAGCTAACTCTGCAAAACAAATGGAGGTTTTGGCCCTGAGAAGCATAGGCTTGGATATTCCACGTATGGGAGTACGCAAATCGACAAGGCCAACAGAGAATGAGATAAGAGCAACTGGCCTAGGGGGCGCATTAAGAAAGCTTCTTTAGAGGTTTAGATTTTAGGTTGTGCGAAAATTTGATATTTTATAATTCAGTTCAATCAGATGCAAAGAGAGAGTTGAACAATGTCCACACTTTGCATTACTCAGCGGTTTTATTATGGCTTACACTTATACCATAATAAGCCAAGATGTTAATTGATCGGATTAGAGTGTTTTTAAATCAAATCCAACACATACCTGCCACAGTCTCAACAAACTTGAAATAACCTGTTAGGCGAGATAACAGATTTTCCCAAATCATTTACATTCTCAACTAAGAATCCATCATATACAGATATATGCTGCAATATTCTCCATATATATGAAGTGAAATAGCATGGTGCCAATTTTAACGTGGGAAGTAGACAAAACGGACGAGACTTACGTGGACTCAAATAGAAAATTAACAATGCAGGACTTGTGTCCTTTGTTTATCTCAAAGGGACACCAATGAATGGGAATCAGATAGAACCTTGCAAAATAAAGAAAACAAGATTATCGTACCAAAAATGGCCACACTAAAATCAACGCTTAGAGTGAATGATAAGTCAGATGAATTATGCATATAAAATTTAAGGGTTCATGCTTACAAGAGCTGAATCAGGAATTAGGCTAACCAATCGGTGCTCTGGATTGAATGAAAAACTGGGACATAATAGGCAAACATATTACAATTAGTGCCATTCTGAAGATGAAGTGAAATTTTTATGCTCATACTATCATAATGTTATCCTTTAATCCTAAATCAAACAGCGAGGTAAGAAATAACATAAAATACCAGATTAGTACTACTAAAAGAGTGAAGAGCAGCCTCAGACATTAATATCTTACATTAATGATAATAGCATCAGCCCCATCCTGAACATTGCTTGATTTCAATTGTACAAATAAATTTGAGGCCTTCTTATGTAGATTGAATGCCAATGGATGATATGAGTCACCACTGTCAATCAGTCATTCACTCCACAGATCTAGTTGCCAATATTGCAGAGAGTGACAATGGTGCGAGAAGCATTACGCGAGGAATGCGAGGAACGGAGCAATGCATAGATCATCTTTATCACGGACTTACAAAAGTGAGGATATGTGCAATTCCATTGCATCGGTCAGGTAGAAGATGCTGACGTTATAGTTGGTGAGAATGTTTGAGAAAGGACAGGCATTTGTATGGTAGAGGGACTTGGAGTTAATTACATTAGTCTTTGAGGGCCTAGTTTGTTAACATCGTCAAGTTATACCAAAGTACTACCAGTACAAATCAAGCAGCTAAAGTTAGTTAAATGCCATCATGAATGGAGACTTTGAAATATTTCAACAATTACCTGGCTTAACTAATTGATTGGAATACTTTAGAAACTACACTTTTTGTGCTTTTTTAAAGGGGTGCAATGTTTGGTTTGTAAGCAGGAAATCCCAACACCCGCGCATCGTGACATTTTTGAGAAAACAAAGTATGGACAATTCGCACAGAAAGAGTAATAAAATAATGAAGATACACAAAAATCAGGAGGCATTGTATTGAGTAACTGTATTTTAGATAAACTTTAGGGGTCAACATGTAATTAGCTTAAAGCTAATTAGAGGTATATTAGTTGTATTTTGGTTGTTATTGATCAATTAATGAAAAACTTATTTTCCCTCCTCTTCTCTCTCTCTCTCTCTCTCTCTCTCTCTCTCTCCCTCTCTCTCTTCTCGTCTCGTCTGTTCTTCTTCTTCTTCTTCTTCTTCTTGTTCTTCTTCATTTCTCATCAAGATCTGTTCATGAATTCATCTTAGATCTTGAGTTTCTAGATGGGAACAATTCTGATTGTTTGATGTTTCATTACTAAACAGCTGATTTATCTCCTACCTGGATTACTGCTATGCATGAGGAATTTGATGCATTATTACAACAAAACACTTGGTGTCTAGTTCCTTTACCACCTGGAAGAGCTGCTATTGGTTGTAAATGGGTTTTCAGAATTAATAGGAATGCAGATGGGTCTATCTCCAGATACAAGGCAAGACTTGTGGCTAAGGGCTTTCATCAGAAACAAGGGTTAGATTATTCTGAAACATTCAGCCCAGTTGTGAAACATCAAACAATTAGAATTGTTCTCACCTTAGCTGTTTTTCATGCTTGGATTATTAAACAATTGGATGTTTCTAATGCCTTTTTACATGGCACTCTTCAAGAAGAGGTTTACATGCAGCAACCTCCTGGATTTATTACAGGTCTTGTGTGCAAGCTAAATAAGTCTCTATATGGTCTTAAACAAGCTCCCAGAGCTTGGTTTACTATGTTCTCAGGCTATATTCTCAGTCAAGGTTTCACAGCTTCCCAAGATGATGCATCTCTCTTCATTCAGACCACTTCTACTACTTTCACCATTGTTTTGATGTATGTAGCTCATATCCTCATCACTGGTACTAGCTCTGTGATAACTCATTAATAAGAGTTATCCTACGTACACTTTACATTGTTATTTGTGTGCGTTTCAGTGCAAAGTAATGAGATTCTGGCCAAAATATGAAGAAAATTAAATTTTGGATGTTTTTGAGCTTAAACGTACAATCTGGGGGTTTCTTGAATAGTTTACATATGGTTTGCATGATTTTGTCACATTTTATCTTCGCGCTAGTGGTCGTGTCGTGGTTTACATGAACATTGCATGAGGAGACGCAGTATTGAAGGACGGGACGTCAACTTGGACCTTGTAGCACATCTTGGAGCTTGGGAAACCTTGTTTGATCTCTTTTCTCCTTCGTTTCTTTGTTTTTGAGCATGATCACACAGACTCTTGTCGTTGTGATCATGAATATGCGTAGCTAAACTTCTTAGATCATGACTCGAGTTTGGGGTTAGGGTTTTCACATTGATTATGCGTTTTATGACACTACAACAAATACTGCCTCCGTTGACAGCAAAATTTGTCGGTAGATAGCCTAAATTTGTCGGCAGATATTCTACCGACAGAAATTGGTTTGTCGATCCGTAGTCACAATAGCTCCGTCGTTAGAGTGATAGCCGACAAACGTTCTGTTTGTCGGCAGAAAGAGTAAGCAGCGACATAAATTTATGTCGGTAGTTTCGTTCTACTGACTATGTCCTTTTGTCGCATTTAAAACTGGCGACAAACATATATTCATGTGTAGTTAGATAGATGACATCCAAAATAGTCACTAGAAGAGAAGTTTGTCTGTACTTCATCTTTCTTGTGACGTTCGTGCTTGTCACCTTTATCACAACTTAAAAAAAAAAAAAAAAAAAAAAAACTTTTGAAGACCATCCAAACATGCTGCCAAACATAAACAAGATACCATAAATTGGCATTTTACATAAGAAATAAGTTGGCTACAGACTTTACTTGCATTCAGCAACATGTCATAGGTTGCCAAAATTACATAAAACTTAGCATCACAACCCAGTTCAAAAAATTCAAAGTCTCGGCAGATTCGAGCTTAGTTCAAAAACTACACAAGTCATTCCAGATTCTAGTCTAGTTAACAGAAATAATAGACGTAGAAGCCATAGTGGATCCAAAACTCCGTGGCATGAACTATATATAGCACTCCATTCACGAAAACCTGGTCCAAAAAGCTAGTGTACTCCATTCACGAACCCCTGCAAATATTCATACATAAAGTCACCGCCTACTTGATTCCTAAAGACACTATAATTGATGACAGAATTTAAATTCATATACTTATTTAATCATTTAGACAAAGTATCGAGGAAGATTTGGTACCGTTGAGAAGAACGATTTCTGGACCGTTGAGAAGAACGATTTCGTTCAGCTTCTGCCCTTTTTCGTTCTGCTTCCACCCTCTTTTCAGCTTCTTCAGCCCTTCCTAGATATTCAGCCCTTTTCCCAACCCAACAACACAAAGCAAATACTACATCAAACATAGTACTAGAACATCACAAGTGATTTCTGTAAACAACTACATATCATCATCTTCTTCTACTTATACCTTTTTACAATTTCATCATAGAATAATAGTAATGGTGAACCCCATATAAACAAGGCAATACTCCATATAGGAATGCATGCGAACTTTGGGACTTGGCATTATGAAATTGATCTAATAGTTTTCGTAGTTATAAGAAGGCGGTACCTGAGTAGCAAGAACACCGCAAATTTGAGCGGCGACACCCTGGATTCCTCTAGATGCAGATTCAACCATACAAAAACTCAAATTAAGGAACTACTTTGCTAGAATAGAGTGCAGCCATATGACTGACCTTGTTAAACTCGTTCAAGATGTCATTTAGATGCGTAGTTTCAGGAATCCTATCACATAAGTACAAAAAACTTAATCAGACACAGTGGAGAGGAAAACTTTTCCCAAGCATTGCTTCCAAAAGGCTGCTACATTCTGAGATTTATGGCAAATTCGTTACATATTCATCAAACATTTCTAAGAAAATGAGATCACAAAAGTGTCTTACTAAACTGTCCCTGCTTCTGGATCTTACCTCTTGCAGGAACCAGGTCGTGCTGAGATGGACTTTGCTCGCTTTGATGTGAAAACAGTGGTGAAAAATGTTTACACTCTAATGGCAGGGAGCGAACTACCATCTGCTGAGGAGGACCAGGAGATAATGGACTTGGTCGATCCAGCAACACCTTTACCTCCCTGGTTATCTGAAGAAGATCTCCGCAGTATGCAGCTTTGTATGAGAAATCTGGATTCCGCACTGCTCTGCAAGTGCCATACAGGTAAAATAATGACAAATGCTCATACATAAATCTTCCAAGATCCAAAAAAAGCATGTGATTCTCGCCGAATGGTCTTGATTGCTGAGAAAAACTTACCAATATTGCACTTTCATCTGAGAGGCCTAAAATGATTTTGTATTGCTTTCGGCTGCTTCTGGAATGGGTGACTTTCAGAGCACACGACAGGATTATGAACGAAGAAAGAATTGGATAACCAAAACCAGTCGAGACTTCAAGCAGTTAGTTATTCATTACTACAACAAAAGTGCCACTCAAAACTATGAAATAGTTCGTGTAAATTTGTGATGGTTTCCCAAGTGTACATATTAACCGTCCGCACTCTGGAGACACTAAGCATGAAGGATAAAAAGAAAAGAACTGGAGCAACTCCACGAAAGAACCATGCAAAGAAAGAAGTGCAGATTTGCTGCATGCAGACTCAATCTACATAATGCAATCACGGAGGAGACTCACCTGAGAACACAGCAACCCAGCCAAAGAAGACCGATACTAAGACTGACAGGTGACAATTGAAACCTCATCGTATATGTACGTACAACTTCTCATTTCAAAGTGATAGTAACCAAAATCATACGAGACTTCAAGCAGTTATACATTCCTACAACAAAAGTGCCACTCAAAACTATGATAAGATTCGTGTATCAACAAAAACATGGTTCATCTATTTAACAACAGTTTCTACTAAATGGTACTTGGAACAACTGAAAAGTGTAATATATAGTGCTACTATTTGTTGGAATGTATATTGCCTGGTTTTTTAAAGTGAAATTGGTACCTAAAATTTAGTGAAAGTGGTAGGTGTTGACTGTCCTGGAATTGTTTTTCTTTTTTTTATAAAAAGATCACATGTAAGAAATCCCATGTTTGAACTCGAGACTTCAATGTACTCTAATCTACCCATGTTTGAACTTGAGACTTCAATGTACTGCTTTAGCTAAGATATTTGTTAATCATGACACCAATTTCAGATCCCAGAACAAACATTTATGGGATACGAAATTGGTGACATCAAACAAACTTCAACATTAAACATCAAATACAATTGTAACTAGAAGAAAAAAAAGGATCGATCACAATGACCCATGAGTTTCATTACCTTTGTTTTTTTGATGACTGAAGAAGTGTTCTGTTCATGATACTAACCTTATAGGTTGGGAGTGGTATTAATGAGAAGCAGTTGATTAAACAACGCGTGCAAAAGAATGCTCAAAGCCTCAAGTAGGTAGCCTACAAACTAAACAAAGCAAAACATGAACCACAAAGTATACAAATCAGTGAAGCAATTAAGAAATATTCCTCTGTTTTGGAGTTTTCGCTTCAATTACAGACAGTGTTTCACTTTCATAACTAACAGGCGGAGAGTACTACCTGATGACCGAAATTGTCAACAACTGCGAGAGGGAGTAGGGTCAGATTTACGTGTACGATAGAGCAGCAGGAGAGGTCCACGGGACTATCGGATCTGAAGGACAAAGACAGGGAATAGGTAGGGCATCTGTGATATTAGAGACAAAGAGGGATTACGTGTTGGTTGAGGTCGAAGAGGCAGCAGCCATAGCTGCAATGGAAAAGAAACAAATTTAGGAAAAATGCCGCTACTGGCATAACCTAATGAAACAACTACACACCTGATGCATGCTCAAAAAATAATTTTTATGAGAAATAAAGTGGACATATGGATGCTCAGTAGGTGTAGAAGGTTGATAAAAACAAATAAATAACATTACTATTTTGGTTCAAAGAGGTAAAAATGCAACGGGTAATTGAAAGTGAGGTACCGCCAGGAGCAGCAGTAAAATGAATGTATCTACACTTCGTTCAATTCGTTGAAACCCAAGGCCTGGACTTCGTTAACATGTATCTTCACTACAATATATTTCCATTACAAGGGTTAGAGAAGGACTGAAATTGGCATAATGAACACCGAATTTGAAGTGGCATAATAAAAACCCCAAAAATCCCCAATTTTGTTCACCCAAGCAAACCAAATAGATCAATTTCTAACAGATCAAAGTGATGGAGAATAAGAACTCTTGAGTCCTAAATAGAGTGTCTAGATTCCCCAATCCCCTTAATGTCAACACACTAAAATTTCACCAATAATAGAAAGCCATCGAACATACAAACATAAAAAAACTGGGAATGAAAGAAATCTGAACAAAAGAGAGAATCGAACTTCGGAGAAATAAACAACGCTTGGTGGGCCGTTTTGGTATGGTTCAAAAGGTCATTAGAACCTAGACAAAAGATGAAATCTACTACACCCATGGAAACACTCAACACTCTGTTATCCTTTATGTTTCAAACACATACAGAGTCAAGTCAATCAATTAAATCCCTAAAATCAAATATTTTGTTCATAAACAACAAATCAAACACAACCTGTTGAACCCTAGAAAAGAGGAGATAAAGAGAAGAACTGAAGAAAGCGGAGCAAACAAAGCAGGAAACGCGTACCTGTGTTCCGACGGAATCAGCATCTGAAGAGAAGGAAGCGACCAATTGAGGCGGCAATTGTGGCGGCGATTCAAGCGGAGACTGCGACCCCTGCTTCAGGCGGAGCGAGGTCTTCCTGTGATGGACCAATTGTCCGGTGGTGTCCGCTCGTGGGAGTGGGAAGGAAGTGAGATTGAGGGAAGAAGGTGGAGAGTTTCAGTCGAGGTCGTGTGCTTAATTCTGAGGTCGTGGGTTAACTTTTTTTTTTCAAAATTGATTTCTAAAATTAGGTTACATCTTGGGCTGGGCTTGAATTGAGCTAGGTTTTTTAGAAAGGAACATGGAGATAGTAGTCTATTTAAAAAAAACGTAGAGATAGTAGTGTGATGCGAGACAAATGTGTTTTTCTTAATTTTTTAGTTTCCCTCCCTCCCACAAATTGGTAGAGCGGGAATATTTTCAATTTATCCTCCAAAAATTATGTACATTTACTTATTGTTGACAATTATGTGAGTCACCAAAATATAAATTTTGTCAATATAATTAATTGTCCGAGATGAAAAACCAATCGCATAACATTCTTGACAAAATATTTATTTAAAAATTACAATGTTGACAAACAATAGCACATATATCGACAAACAGAAATATTGTCGATTAATCACCTAACTAGCTACAGAAAACTGTGTGTCGACAAAAAAACTGTCAACATAGGTCATATTTGTTGTAGTGTGAATTGAGATTCATGTTCGATAAACGCAATTGATGATTTTGCGTTTGCTATGATTGTGTTGTGTTCTTCATCTTATCTCGTTAATTGGAGACGTCTTATTAGCTAGACCTTAGTTTACAATTATTTGGTAACTCGGTAATTGCTAAACCGAAAAATCAAACAATCACCCGTTCATAAGCTTGGTAACTGGCTACGTTGAATGGGATCGTTAGAGTAGAATTCATCGTTAATGCATGTCTATGGATAGTTAGAACTTGGTAACTCGGTTCTAATCTAGCCTAGGCATAGGATGCTCACTTGGTAACTCGGTGAGTTAGTATTGCTCAGTTAGCAAATTGAATTTCGTCTGTGTTTCACAAATCGTAGAACGCCGTCAACAATAAAATCCTAACAATCCCCCCAAACGAGATGTCCTGGTTGTTTCTCCCCTATTCAATCTCAATATTTAAATATATATTTTGTCTTTTTAATTATTTAGTTTAGAAAACTCTCTCAATTGCTATCCCCATAAAGTCAATTGCTAGCCCACATATTGCTCGATTAGTAAAGTGGATTTCGGACGTTTTATTGCTTCACAAAAAACGTCTCGGAATTAATTTTCCGTTGAAAAAAGGACTGAAATCTGGCGGTTGTAACCGCCAAATTAACCGCCTTATTCCTCTCTATTTGTTAGGTTTGGTCGAATTCAGAAACATAGAGGAAATCATATTCGTTCTTGAAGTCTCTGTTTTATCCGATTATAGATTTCGTGCACACCGCCGAAATACTTTAATCTGAGAGTGATATCACGACTCAGAGATTATCCAAGTTCAATTGTTCCCGTTCTAAACACCCCAATTTCCTACATAAACCTCGGAGAAAGGATCAAGACATATCACTGACATAAGAAAGCAATGGGGAAAATAGAGTCCAGAACTCCAGATTAATTTGTACATGGAAATTAACATCAACTACCTTCCTAGGCGATTTCCTCGTGAAACAGAGTTTGAATGTCATATGAAGACGACGATTAAGGCACGCATGGGGTCTTTCTGTTATTAAAAGTTTAAGCAGGTTAATGCGTTACAACTTAGGGGTATTTTAGGTATTTAATGTTAGGAACATAAGGATCACTACAACCCCGCAAACTTTTACTGTGAAGTTTTCAACTACTTTTAGTAAGTTAGGATTCTATCACTGCAGGTCTGCTCACACATTGTTTCTCAGAGATCATACTGGCAAGATAATGATATTTATGGTGTATATTGATGATATTCTGGTTAAAGGGAATGATGAGAAGTAATTGAGTGATTTTTTTCAAATTAGTTCTTAGCATAAAGTTCAAGTTAAAGGATTTGTGAGAACGACATATTTTATTGGTTTTGAGTTTTCAAGAACAGAGAAGGGTTTCTTCATCTATCAACAAAAGAAGTCTTCTAGGTATTTAGATGCTAGCCAGTTGCTAGTCCAATGGTAGTTTCAGAGAAATTAGTGTGCAATCAGGTTCCATGTTGTCGGATTCAGAGGCTGGTGGTTACAGGAGATTGATTGGTAAATTAATTTACTTGTGTAACACAAGACCTGACCTGTCTTATTCAGTGCATCATGTTTTGAAATTTGTCAAACCTTATCTGTCATAAGCTCAACCAGTTTGTCTATCAGCCCACCAATTGTCACTTGAGTACTGCACATCATGTTTTGAAATTTATCAAACATACCATTTCTCAAGGTTCTCTCGTTCACACTTATGGTGATCTTGATCTTATCGGATATGCTGATTCAGATTAGGCTGGGTGAGTAGATATCAGGTATTGTTCTGGCAGTTAATACTTAATACTAACTGTATTTATCTTTTTGGGATGATTTCACATTCCAACAACAAGAACGGAAGAAAATAAAGTAAGAAGATTGGGCTCAGAAAGGAGAAAAAGAACCATGCACCACTAGGCGAGCGATTTGTGGAATGCTCAAGTTTCAGACACGATCTTGGCATTGTCTACAGCAACTGCAAACAAAGGAACTCCAGTATCAGAATATGCAGAGAATCAAAAGGAGAAATGGAGGGAAAAAAGTTTCTGGATCAATTCACCGAAAATGAAGAGTCATCTTCAACTGTTTACACAAAGGCCTATATAATCCAAGAACAGAAAATAACATTCTCACCCCTCTAGTTTACCTAAATTACATAAAAGCATATAACCCAGAGTTTGAATAAAAGACAAAAAGACCCCATAATCTAATAGCCCCCCTTAAGTTGGAGAGTAAATGTTGTTTACTCCCAACTTAACTAAAATAAAATGAAATGGAGCAGCAGCCAGAGGCTTGGTAAGAATGTCTGCAAGCTGATGCTTGGATGGAACATGAAGAAGCTTCAGCTGTCCTGCAACAACTTTATCCCTGAGAAGATGACAATCTACCTCAATATGTTTGGTCCTGTCATGGAAAACAGGATTGGTGGCTATGTGAAGTGCAGACTTGCTATCACAAAACAATGTAGGCACCACAGAAGATGAAACTAGTAAATCTCCAAGAATGTATTGAATCCACAAAATCTCACATGAAGTAGATGCCATGCTCCTATATTCTGCCTCAGCAGAACTCTTGGAGACAATGTCTTGCTTCTTAGATTTCCAGGAGACAAGAGAATCACCAAGATACACCAAGAAACCAGTTGTAGATCTCCTAGTATCTGGACACCCAGCCCAATCACTGTCTGCAAATGCTTTAAGATGCAAAGAAGAACTTTTAGCAAAGAACAAACCCTGACCAGGAGTAGTCTTCAAATATCTCAGCACTTTGTGAGCAGCTTCCAAATGAGGAACTCTAGGTGCAGCCACATATTGGCTAAGTCTATGCACTGCATAAGTGATATCAGGCCTGGAATTGCAGAGATACAATAATCTGCCAATAAGTCTTCTGTAAGAAGTGACAACTTCTGTGTCTAATAACTCCCCAGAAAGAGCACTGAGCTTGCAATTAGAATCCATAGGAATAAGAGAAGGTTTGGCACCCAGAAAGCCTGTGTCAGTGAGAATGTCCAAAGTGAATTTTCTCTGACACAAAGTGATGCCAGCATCTGTTCTTGAGATCTCAAATCCCAGAAAGAAATGAATATTACCCAAATCCTTGAGCTGAAAATGAAGTGTAAGCTGATCCTTCAAGAGATGCAAGAGCTCCATATCAGGACCTCCCAATACAATATCATCCACATAGACTAAAAGAAGTGCAAATTGATGCTTCTGCTGATAAGTAAACAAAGTGTAATCTGCCTTGGATTGTGTGAAACCCAGAGAAACCAAGGTAGATGAGAACTTTTCAAACCACTGCCTGCTAGCTTGCTTGAGTCCATAGAGAGATTTATTCAATTTGCACACAACATTAGGAGAGGGAGGAGTAACACCAGGAGGCACAACCATGAAGACATCTTCATGCAAATCACCATTAAGAAAAGCATTATTGATGTCCAGCTGCAATAGATGCCAGTTATGAACAGCAGCAGCAGCTAAAACACATTTGAGAGTTGCTAATTTGGCAACAGGAGAGAAGGTATCAAAATAATCAAGCCCCTCTGTTTGTGTGTAGCCCTTAGCTACTAACCTGGCCTTATACCTCTCAATAGATCCATCTGAGTGATGTTTGATCTTATAAACCCATTTGCAACCTATAGGTTGATGTCCTGGAGGTAAGGAAACAAAATCCCATGTATGATTTTCAGTGAGTGCAGTTAACTCTTGATTCATGGCATCTTGCCATTTTGAAGATTTGACTGCTTCTGAATAAGAGTGAGGCTCTTGAACTGCAGAAACAGCACTAAGAAATGCTCTATGCTGAGAAGACAAGTTCTCATAAGTCAAATAATCTCCAAGGTCATGAGAAGTACTAGAAACATGATGACTTTGCTTGCAGGAAAGCTGATAATCCTGCAAATAAGATGGCATTTTTCTAGGTCTAGTGGAGTGTCTAACATTTGCATGAGTATCAGAAACAGAACTGACAACATTATCATCAGTGTCATGAGCAACTGTAGAAACATCATTATTGGAGATAGGTGGAGATGATGCAGGAATAGAAACAGGTGAAGAAGGAGGAGGATCACCACAATCAGACACAGAAATAGGTAAAGAAGGCATGGAAAAGTCACTGATTGAGTAGAAAAAGGAAATACAGTCTCATAAAAGACCACATTTCTGCTAATAATGATATTATGTGTGTCCAAATCATATAACTTGTACCCTTTAATCCCAAATGGGTATCCCAAAAAGACACATTTTGAAGCTCTAGGGGAAAACTTGTTTCTCCCTTGCAAAAGAGTTGAAGCATAGCAAAGACACCCAAACACCTTGAGATGATCATAATCAGGTGGTTGCTTGTATAAGAGCTCATAAGGACTCTTATTTTGAAGTATTGTGGAAGGAGTTCTGTTGATCAAGTAAGCTGAAGTGAGTAAACACTCTCCCCAAAGAGTCAAAGGAATGCTAGATTGGAATTTGAGAGATCTAGCAACATTTAACAAATGTTGATGTTTTCTTTCCACAACAGAGTTTTGTTGTGGAGTTTCAACACATGAGTGTTGATGAATAATGCCATGTGAAGCATAAAAGTCATGTAAGTCATATTCAGGAGCATTATCACTCCTAACAATTTTGATACCAACTCCAAACTGAGTATGAATGAGCTTATAGAAAGCTGGAATAAAATGTGCAACCTCAGACTTTGATTTCATAAGAAAAATCCAAGTAGTTCTGCTAAAATCATCCACAATAGTGAGAAAGTACTTGCAACCCCCATGTGACATCACTCTATAAGGACCCCAGGTGTCACAGTGTATGAGATGAAACAAACAAGGAGAAACTGAATTAGAAACTGGAAAAGGAAGTTTCTTCTGTTTTGAGTAATGACACACATCACATGGTGACAAAGTAGACACAGAACTTTTGGGAAAATGTGGAAAAATAAGAGATAATTTTGAAAGAGATAAGTGTCCTAATCTATGATGCCACATGGTAGGACTGATGACAGCAGCTGTCAAAGAAGAAGAGTGCAAGCTAGATTGAAATAAGTACAATCCATTACTGAAAATGCCTTCACCCAAAATATGTCCATTAGAGGAGTCTTGTATAAGACAACCTTTAGGAGAGCACACAAAAGAACAGTTTGTTGTGGAGATCAACTTAGAAATAGAGATTAAGTTGAATTGAAAAGTGGGAACACATAGAACATCTGACAAAGACAAAGAAGAATTCAACTTGACATGTCCAATGTGTGTCACAGGCACAGAAACTCCTGTAGGAAGGTGAACAAAAGTGTCTTCTGTGGAGATATATGAATCAAAAAGAGATAAAGAGGAACACATATGATCTGTGGCTCCACTATCCAAAATCCAATAACATGAATCTTTAGTATGTTGAGATAAAACAGATGCACATGCAAAATTATTAACTCCACTAGACTTATAAGCCAAACTGATACCTGAGAAGGAATTATGAAATGGTGAATCAGGTGCTGAAAGAGAGCTAGGAGAGTGAGTTTCCATTCCAGAGAAAACATTGCTTGTGCTGGATTGACCAAATGTAGCATTCCCATTTCTGTCTCCTAGTAGCTTCACCAGCTGAGCATATTCATGTTGTGTGAGTGACACTTTGTCTTGTGCAGTACCAGAAGCTGATGCACAATCTCCAACAACATTGTTAGCTCTTGAGGTGGATCCATTGGTATTCATAGCAGGAGAATTAGTTTGTCCTGGTCCCTTCTTGAACTTGAAACCAGGAGGATATCCATGTAACTTATAACATTTTTCCTTAGTGTGTCCTGGCCAGCCACAATAAGTACATTGTGGTCTATTTTTAGCTGCATATTTCTGAAAATTTCCTGCTGCATTGCTGTAAACTTGATTAGCAGCATTATTCATAGAAGAATGATGAGTCATCATGGCCATGTTATGAGTTGATGAAGAGTGATGACCAGTGATTTCAGATTGCCTCTCTTGTTGAATCACCTTAGAAAACACAGCTAGCAGGCTAGGCAAAGGTTCTGTCAGAAGAATTTGATCCCTCACTGGAATATAGTTCTCATTTAATCCCATGAGAAATTTCAAAATACAATCCTGCTCATAACTCTTCAAAATTCCAGATATAATTTGACAAGTACAATCTCTCAAAACTCCACAAGTGCAAGCAGGCATTGATTTGTAATTGGAGAGTTCATCCCAAAGAGATTTCAACTTTGTAAAATATGATGTAACACTCAAATCATTCTGTCGAAGTTCTGCAATAGCAGTGGATAATTGAAAAACCCTAGGCAAATTCACTTGTGAATACCTAGCTTTGAGATCATTCCAAATAGCAATTGCAGTCTCATGATACACAATACTAGCTGAAATTTCCTTGGAAACTGAGTTTAACAACCAGGAGATCACCATATTATCACACCTTGTCCAATACTCATGAAGTGAATCGCCAATTTCAGGCTCCAATAAGGTTCCATTTACAAAACCTAATTTGTTCTTAGCTTTAAGCGCTACAAGTATAGATCTACTCCAGGTATTATAATTCTCACCTGTGAGTAATTGCGAGACCAGTACAACACCTGGCGACTCAGAATGGCTGAGAAAATACGGCGACGACGGTCCAATATTGATCGCTCTTTGGCTCTGAGAAACAACGGTTGAATCGTCGGAAAGTGCCATCGATGATTGAGGAAGAGAGCGAATCGGCTGTTTGCTTCAAATCGAGCGGAAGAACAACGTCGGCGAGCTAATCTCAATCGAGATCTCGCCGCTCTGATACCATATCAGAATATGCAGAGAATCAAAAGGAGAAATGGAGGGAAAAAAGTTTCTGGATCAATTCACCGAAAATGAAGAGTCATCTTCAACTGTTTACACAAAGGCCTATATAATCCAAGAACAGAAAATAACATTCTCACCCCTCTAGTTTACCTAAATTACATAAAAGCATATAACCCAGAGTTTGAATAAAAGACAAAAAGACCCCATAATCTAATATCCAGGATGATATGTTTCGAGTACTGAATTAGCAGATAACAAAGTAAATTAAGATATTAACTAACATCATATAAGGCGTGACTTTAACTAACAATTGTTGCATTGTCTCAAACCCAATACCATTTAAAAAACATCATTGTTATTCTTGTTCTAACCTGAGTTGCTCAGAGCATAACTATGAACATGATGTTGAGAGATCCGAATCGAGCTTTCCTCTTCCTCACGAATGATCCAAGAAAATAAACATAACTCATCAGTTGCAAGGAACTTCATCAAAGATAAAAGAAAAATAAATGTCATGTAAGGTAGGGCATTATAGACTATCGTAAGCTCAAAGATAAAATGAAAGAGAAATTCCATCTAAGCTAGAAATTATAGAAATTTGGATTATTAGGTGTCACTTTTAGGCAAGCTACGGTCAGGTCGAATTCCTTATTTGAGTTCAGCACTTATTGCCTATCTTCCTAGGTACCAAATCTGAATAGGAAATTGGACGGACGTATCATATATATACCCTGCACCATCTACTCGCTCAGAACAAGTTATGTAAAAAATACTTCAAGTAAAAAAATGAAAGAGGCATAAGTCACGGAGGGCCAAAATTGTGACAAATCAGAGTGTTGTAAATACAATGCTCTTGACAACATAATATAATATATAATAGTGAATCTAACAAACCACCACAAAATATATACATAAAATTGGTCGAAATGCGTTCATTACACAATCGGTATACAATAGCTTGTCCCAACTAAATCACTACAAAAACTCCAGTAAACGAAGGTCGCAGCTTGATCCGCCATCCTGCAACCATTAAGGTTGATTTGTTCACCATCATGCTCTAATGACTTCCCGTGCTTGGAATGTGGACACCCCCATATGCCTACACTTGTGAAAGAAACTCTTGAATCTCTTTGGCTTTTCTCCATCTGGCACAACTGTTTTCGTTGATAGCGCTAAGAACGGTAGCCTTAGTAATTCATCTGCTGTCAATCTTTCGTCAATATTCATCGCGAAGCAACTTTTCAAAAACTGCTGGGCTTCTTGGGATAGGTGACGAGGAATCATCGGGGTTCCAAGCTCGTAACCAATCTTGTAATAAAAAGTTGCCTTACTCCAATTCTCGTCCTTCACCCGTGCTCTCATCCCGGTCAGCATCTCGAGAACCACACAACCCAAAGCCCATATATCTGAAGGAGGACCCTGAATTCCCTCAACGATAGCTTCCGGAGATAGATATGACGCTGTACCTCTAATGTTGCTTTGCTCCGTGTTGTTTCTTTCTTTCACCTTCTTCGCCATACCAAAATCACAAAGTTTAGCGTCATAGATAACAGGACCACCACCACCACCGGATGATTTCTTACCAATGGGGACAAGTAAGATATTGTCAGGTTTGATGTCAAGGTGAGCATATTGACAGTCATGAACATGTTTAATCCCTTCAAGAATAGACCTTGTGTATCTCTTCACATCAGATTCTGGCAACCCACAACAACACGTATGGTTGAAAATAAGATCATATAGGGAACCACCTGAGGCATACTCCAATAGCAGATTATAAACCTTCCCGCCTCCTTTCCCGTACGTGATGTCTTCTCCAAAACACCGAACTACATGACGAAAATCATGTAGATTTCCCAGTACTTTCTTCTCCTTCTGTAGGGTAGTAGAAACTGAATAATCTGCTGATTTCACCGCTATCTGTGCCGGCAAAGGACCACCACACTGCAACGTCGTCATGGATTTCTTTGTAGTCGCTAAATATACCGAGGCAAAACCACCTTTCCCGATGCAGGGACCTCTGCACCAAGATTCGCCGCCGTCGCTCTTCCTGTCTTGATGATAATCGGCCGCTTTCTGAACTCTCCTTTTTCCTATCAACATCACCATCTTTTTGGTTTTCTGTTGTCACGCTAGCTTTCACTCACAAATACTTCAGGTATTATTATATGAGTATTTTTAAGGGAAGCTAGAAACAAGACTACTTTACAATCAAACTAGAGACTACCTTCAGTCCTTATATATGCACGTCAATCCTTCTATGCCGCCTCCATCCAACGTCTAATACAAAACGGGATTTCAACATTCATCATAAAAAAGAGTAATTGCTTGATGGTGAAGCAACTCATGAACATGATAAACAAAGCGTAATTGCTTGATGGTGAAGCAACTCATGAACATGGATTTATTGGATAATTTTCATTTATAGCCCCTACTGATCGAGTTTTTAACAACATGGCCCTTTAATTTCAAGAAAACCCTATAAGTTCTTCGTTCCGAAGATCCTTTCCAACCTAGGTATACTTATTTACGACAATTTAATTAAATTGTTAAATAATAGAAATATCAATTTTTTTAGAAGACAAGATGGGCATGGGATCACTATTGTGTTTTCACTTCGACAATGCAAATGTGATGCAGATGCGGATGATCCAGATGAAGCAGAACTCTCAGACGCAACCAATATGGCGCTTCTCTGCCATATATGAGATGGATAATAAGCGCACGGGACATAAGGAATTACAGCTTTTAAAATTGTGACGGGCGTCAGAATTACGATTGTGACCCCAATATGAAGCTCACCCATATTCTTGCGGGAAATTCGGGCTTTTTGAATCTAGTTCTGCAAGAATCATCTGTATTTTCACCACTGGGTTTCAGATATTCTCCTAGAAGCTTCTGAGTCACTAGGATCATTCCTGTAGCACATATCCACATGCTTAGGGACTATAATAATGTCAACACTACAAATGAGAAAATGATCAAAGAGTAGAAAAAGCTCTCTGGAGCATCTAGCGTTTGCATGGGTCCCTCGGTGGCTGTGCATCACTTAGGGGCGGCCAGATTGAACTCTGCATGCTCTTAAACTTTTTCTCTAACTATTTTGGCAGTGAAAGTGACTCAATTATTCTTCCGTAGATATACTCTATGATTTTATTTTATTTTTTGAGGAAAAAACTTATGTATATGTTAATGCAAACCAAGAGAACCTGTTACATCATTCAGAAGTAATGGACTAGCCCAATGGGGCTCAATATTAGGCCAAATACACATCGAAGATCTACCAAGGCCATTTTTTGCAAATTCATGTGCTACCGTATTCGAGGCCATGATTATGTGTTTGAAAGTGATGTCTTTTATCCTTCCTGCAACCTCTAGGCAGTCATTAATAATTTGATCCAAGTCCGAGTGAATCATATCGCATAGCTGCCTTCCTGAGTTGAGCTTGATGATGTTCAGGGAATCAGATTCAATAATAACTCGCTTGTAATCATGACGTGACGCAATGTTTAGGGATTCAAGGATTTCTAGAGCCTAGGCTTCGGCCACTGATGATGTTATCGGTAACGGAGAGGAAAAACTAGCTTTGAAAACTCATGTGCTATCCCAGAATAATCCTCCCGATGCCGCTGTTCTGGTTTTCGAAATCCACGGGCCATCGACGTTACATTTCAAGAAATTTGGTGTCGGAGGGATCCATCTTGGGGGTGTTATCGAGCTGGGGTCTGGGGCAATTTTCTGGTTGTCTGACGAGTTCTTAGCCGAGTCAAACTCACTCAGAAACGGCCGAGTGTTTGCCGTGATCTCCTCATGGGTTTTACACCAGTTTTGGAACACGGTGAGGTTGCGATTGCTCCATATCAACCATACAACCATCATAAAGATTCTTCTATCTTCGATACTTAGCTCCATGAATATAGAGGGAGTCCAAAGTTGAGGGCTTCCAACTATTTTCTGAAGGAAATTTGGGCCAAATAACGAACTCCAAATCTGGACAGTGTGCGGGCATTGCATGAGGAGATACACAGTGGATTCCTTTCTTACCTTGCAGAGTGGGAAGAGGTTGTCCACTTGTTTGAACCTTCTGATCTTATCTCTTGTTGGTAGGGTGTCAAGTCAAACCCTTCAAGTCGTAAAGATGATCTTTTTTCGAATCTTGGTTTTCCAGAATAGCTTTAGCCATGCGCCCGAGCTATTAGAGCTAGTGTCTTGATGGCTTGGGTTCTCAAACTTTTGTTGCCAAAGGAGATCATAACCTGATTTCTTCGTGTAGGTACCCTCGTCCGTGTAATGCCATATCAATCTGTCAGGTAATGGGAGAAGAGGGATTATAACCCTTTGAACTTCTTTTACATCAATAATGAGCATAATGTTCTCAATTCTATTGATTTCCCATTGCCTATCCACCGTGATGAGATTGGACACCCTTAAGGAAGCCGCTGAGGGATCTCTACTCTACGGGTTGGGCAACAATGGTTTAAAAAGCTTCGGTTTCTTTAGCCATGGATCTTGAAAAACTTTTACCGACTCCCCATTACCTACTTTCCATCTAGTTCCGCTGCTGATAAGGCTTTTGCTACCGAGGATGCTTTGCCAAGCATAGGAAGAGTTTGTTTGAAATTCTGCATCTAAAGTATGGGAGTCCGGGTTGTATTTTCTCTTAAAAACTCGGCTCAGAAGAGAATCCGAAGTCATTAAGCGCCAAAATTGCATACCAAGGAGTGTTGTGTTAAAATATGAAAGATCTTTGAACCCAATACTTCTTTGTACCTTTCTCTTTTGAGCTTGTCCCTCGCGATCCAGTGACCTCCTCTTTAACCCTCGTTTTTGCCCCACCAAAACTTGCTGCTCATAGACTCAATTTTGTTGCACATAGACATGGGACATTTAAAAAAAAAATCATAGTATAAACCGGAATGGATTGAGTGACAGCTTTGATTAAGACTTCCTTGCCTGCAACTGAGAGGGACGGTTGCTTCCAGCCCTTTAACTTTCGGTCAAATTTTTCGGGGAGGTTAGAGAAGCTCTTCATCCTGTTCTTCCCTATTGATGCTGGGAACCCAAGATGCTTTTCATGACTTGAAGTTCTCACTACTCCAAGTAAGTGGTTGAGGTCAATCTGAGTCTGCTGGTTGACGTTTGAGGAGAATACAACTGACGACTTATGTAAGTTTACCATTTGACCCGAAGATTTTTCATATTTTAGGAGGATCATCCTGAATCTGAATAACTCCACCTGCATTTGATTTGGATAACATAATACCATCATCAGCAAAAAAGAGGTGGGAGATGATTGACCCTCCTCTAGAAGCTGTTACACCTGAAACTTTTCTGTAGAAACAGCTGCAGTAAGAGAACGAGATAATGCTTCACTACATAAAAGGAAATAAGGGGATAGACGACATCCCTGTTTGAGGCCTTGTCCGGTCCGAACCCAGACTCTACTGTGGCCGTTCATGGCGAAGGAAAATGTGGGCGTGCGAATGTAGCATCCAATAAGAGACATCCATGTGTTACTAAAACCCATTTTGAGCATGACTTGATCAAGAAATTCCCACTCAATGCGATCATAAGATTTTTCCATGTCGAGTTTTAGAGCCATATACCCTGTACGACCTTTTTTTTATTGTACGCATTGAGTTTACAAGATCAAAAGTCGTCAATATATTATCATTGATTAGGTGTCCATGGACAAACGCACTTTGTAACTCAGAAACAAGGGAATCAAGCACTGTTTTCAGCCGATTTCGATTGATTTTGTAACCAATTTATAGATCACTGAACAAAGACTAATAGGACGAAGTTCACTAGGAAAACGCACCTATTTGATTTTCGGGATGAGAGCCAAGATTGTGTGGTTGTAATCTTTAATACTTCGGCCATTATTGAGAATTTGAAGACACATATTGGCAACCTCGTCACCTACAATACTCCAATTCTTTTGATAGAATTGTGCTGGGAAGCCGTCATATCCAGGGGCTTTGCAGGGTGGAATTTGATAAAGGGATTCCTCGATTTCTATCCTTGTAAACTCTCGATTGAGATCAGCTTGTTGCTGACTCGACAATATCACTGGGACATGCTCAGTTGCTGTAGATATTTGCCGCTGAGTTGGCTTTTCCGAACGAAACAGGTTGTCGAAGTATTTCTCTAGTACTTCGACAATTGAATCTTCCTCGGTGCACCATTCTTCGGCTTCGTTTCTAATCCTTTGAGAGTATTCCGAGCTTTTCTAATAGTGGCTTTTTGGTGGAAATAACGAGTATTAGAATCCCCTTTTTTAACCATTGGGTTCGAGATCGTTGCATCCACATCTCTTCTTCACAAAGGAGAAGGCGGTTAATTTCCATTCTGCAGTCACTAATTTCGATAGCCATCATATAAATTTTGTGAGCCCCGTTCAATTGGTCAAGCTTTTTCCGAAGGAAGCTGAGCTTTCTTTTTACATTTCCAAAAACATATCTATCCCATTCTTTGAGTTTCTCCGCTAGGCCTTCCAATTTCGATCCCAAATCCAAACCATGTAGAAGGACCCATTCGGTTTGAATTAACTTCTTAAAGGATTCGTGTTAATTCCGCATTGATTCAAAGTGGAAACGACGAGAATTGATCCAAGCAATATCACAACATAGGAAAATTGGGGAGTGATGAGAAACATAACTAACAAGGTGATGTACCGATGCTTTGTTAAATAAATTCATCCACTCCGAAGTTGCAACTGCACGTTCAAGCCTTTCTCGAGTCCTGAAGCCATTCATCGGGTTGCTGATCCATGTAAACGGGTTCCCTTGAAAACCCAGATCTAATAAGCTGTTTTCTGATAGCACACTGCGGAAGTTTGACGTTTGTTGGGATTCCATCTCCCGAAGTCCATGCTTCTCATTTCACCAAGGATGGAATTGACATCTCCCATCACACGCCAAGGTATGTTAGGAGACGCACGAATTCTTGATATGAGTTCCCAAGAATTTTTTCTGTAACCACTGACAGGATCACCGTAGAACCCAGTGAGCTGCCAAACTGTATTACTTTTGCTATCCTTGATAAAACAGCCGATATGATGAATGGAGCTGTAACGAACCTGAACATCAATACTGTCTTTCCAAAGGAGGGCCAATCCACCACTTCTTCCAACACAATCAACACTGCTGCAGTTTGTTATACTAAGCTTCTACCGAACTGATTCCATTTCAATCTGTGTCAATACAGTCTCATTAAGAAGACTAAATCTGGGGACTTACCTCTCACGAGGCTTAAAGCTCTAGAACATTACGGAGGTTCCCAAGCCCCCGTATGTTCCAGCTCAACGCATTCATAATGCTTGGTGGGAATGCTTGTTCGCAGTCGCCACCATTGATGTGTTGGGCTTCTTGGCACTCCGGGCCTCGATATCACGAATAGCAACTCCAATACCATGATCTTGCTGTTTTGCACCAATTCTATTAGTACTGAGGCGTCTATCTTGCTATTTTTCTTTCTGGTTGGGGCTTACCGCAAGGTCCTGTAGCTTCCTCTTTGCTAAGGCTTCCTTATCTTTCTGAGATTGGGATAGAGATTCGTGGGAAGGTGAGTTTACACTTTTCTTACCTTTCCCCTTATCGTTGGTCGGAGGTTTCAGGGGTACTGATTTGGCCACTGATGTGGCAGAGGCTGCTGGGTGATTAGTGGTCTTCGGCTCTGCTAGTGGGTTGGTGAAGACAGCGTGGTTTGTGGGGGGGGGGTAATATCCATCGGCAGAGAGTTCAGGTTCTCAACTTCCATATCCGTGGCCGTACTCGAGACATTCTCGCCTTCTGTAGGCAGTTTAGACTTCAGCGATATGGGTGATTTCGGTGAACTGGGGTTAGCATTGGATGCTTTTGGAATCTTCTTTGCTCTCGGAGGGGGACGGTAGATCTGCCATTCTCCAAATCCCGGGTGGTTGTTTGCCCTTGTCTCCTCTTCCATCCTTCTGCATTGGTCGCTGAAGTGATCAAGGCATTCGCACCATTGGCAGACATGTGGTATTCTCTCGTATTTGCAGTCTACTCAAACCCTTTCATTTAACACACTGATATGTCCACCTCTTTTCAAAGCTTTCTTTGCGTCAGTCCTCATACGAACCCTCGTGTAGTCTACCTGATCTCCCAAGTGGATTATATGACAAGCTTCAATAACTTCCCCTACTTTTGTTACTGTGCACAAGAGATTCCGGCGGGGAGACCTCCGTGTACACCGTATGTAGAGGATCAGAGATCGCACAGAAAGAGTTGGGTTGTGTGTAGGGAGAGAGTAAGGCAGTAGTAATGTCTGAGAGAGAGATAGAGGTTCGGCAGAGCTTCCGCGTATGGCTAGTGTGTCCCCCTTTGTATGGAAAGGTTAACGTCCTATATATTGCAGAGAACGTGACCGTTGTAGTGTGGTTAATGCGCCCATTAATGGCGGCTTAATTAGCTTAACCATAACGGCACGTTCGTCCGAGTATATAGGGACCGTTACAGCACGTTGTGCGCGAATACCGGAACCGTTATGAGGTTGACCGGGTTTGACCGGATTGACCGGGTTTATGCAGCTCGTGCCATAAATCTCTCAAAGCAGTTACTAAAGGTCGCGTGCGGGCTTGGCTCGCACGCGACAGGGCTTACTCTAGCCTCCAAACCACTAAGTCCCTACAAGTCCCGTGCAGTGGTATGCGAGGGCTCTGTCTCGCAGCCCCCACATGGATCAGCTCGGCTGGTGATCCAGTGTGTGTGGAGCACAATATGGTGTGCTGGATGGTTACCACGTGGCCAAGATCTGTCAGCTCAGAAAGCACTATCTACATTAGCCCCCTTTCTGCGCGTGAAGACTCATAGCTGTATAGACTTCCATGCGCGGAAACCAACATACGCGTCGCCGCCACGCACCAATTCAAATACGGGTAAGTTCAGCCCCCGTGCGTGCCATTATGACCTAAAACCCCTAGAGTCGTGCCGTCTGGCCTTTAGGGTTTTAGGCGTGACGTCAGCTTGTCCTGTGATTGCGTGATTCGACGGTGACGGTTGCGATTCGACTACTGAAAGGACGCAACCCTTCATTGTTTTTGGATAAATACTTTGTATCCTCCATTGTTGCAAAGCATCACTTCTTTCTCTTAAAGTGAATGGTACCCGAAGATCTTCGAGAGCAGATTCAGATAATCAATCACCAGTTCAGAACTGCAAATCGTCTTCTCCAACTGTGCATATCCAAGCAGGCTTCGCGAAAACAAGGTTGGCCTTGTTCAGTTTCGATTTAAAATACCAGCATATGCCTTTGAACTGTGTTGGATCTGCAAACCCATATTATCTGTTGAAACTTGTGAAGAAGCTTTGATCTTCGAACCCACTTTTGCTTTAATCCTTCAATAATAAGGACATCGGATGTGAGGTTTTGAAATCACTGATAATGCAACCCTCTAATTTCTGAAATCGATACCAGAAACTATTCATCTTTCTTTCCATAGATCTTGAATCTCGAAATTCAAACTGAAGTGTAGCATATTTCTCCCCCCTTTTTCTTGCTCTTCCGCGGGAATGGCCAAGACAAAAGGAACCAAACCCACCAAGGAGGACGAAGAGATACCCGATCTTCCGCAGGCTTTGTGGCGAAAAGCCCCCTATCTAGGTGGCAAAGATTTCTACCATGCGAGGGTTAAGGCGAAGAAAATGCCTGCTTCTGTCCCAAATGAGGGATTGCTAACACTGACTCCCCCGGTTAACTCAGCCTTGCTCGAGTTAATTGGCTCCGAGGATGTGGTTCGATTGGGAATCGAAAATGGGTACTTCCCCTACGCTGCGATTTCTACCCAAGCTTTTGTCCAGAAATTGGACTACATGGATGAGTGGATTGACCACGTTTTGACCAATCATGCTGCGACTCTTGATGAAGCCGGCGTATACTTTGCTGTTCGTGCTATGAAGGGTGCTGCCGTGAAGCTGGACCAATCCATGCTTCTAGACCTTCTTTCCCGCTACTCGCCTGCGACTCACACATTCCACTTTGCTGAGTTCGAGGCTGCCCCCACACTCGAGGACGTGCATATGCTGTACGATCTTTCTCCCATGGGTGAAGTGGACCCTTTGAGTTCTTTGAGGATGGCTGCGGAGATTGCTTTGTACACGCAGATTGAGGAATGCCTAGCAGAGGTAAAGAAAATCTCCACCCGGTGGACCACTACCAAAGCCCTTCCAAACTGGCAGTTGGTTGATACGTTTGCGAAGAACACCTGGAACAAATGGTTGCAGTACTTCTTTCGAGACTATGCGAACAGCAGCATCACTAAGAAGCTTCTGAGTGAGAACCCAGAGGCCAAGAATTACGTGGAGGGTAAAGGCTATCACTTGACCCTTTGTGCTTTCCTCTGTGCATGGTTGTCGAGGTACTTAATTGACGGTCACCCACATGATGGGGTCTTCTACCATGTTTTGCCGCTTGCTGTGAGGCTCGCCCTTGGCCAGAGAGTCGCACTCGGACCCTTGGTCTTGGGCACGCTGTACTATAGGCTTGATCAGCTGGTTTCGGCCATGAAGGAGTCGCGTGGCCGCCTCGATATACTGACTTTCGTCAACATTTCCTTCTTGACAATGTGGGTCTTCGAGCGATGGCAGTCCTATGCTCCAACTGCTCTTAAACCCGACAAGTGGTGTCCCCCAGGCGAGACGGAGGAGCGTAACAGCGGCAGGGCTGCGAGGTGGTTCGGAGCGAACAACACCAAGTGCGTTTGGAGCTTGATATGCGACAAACGGAAAGAGTTTACTGCCAGGCCCTATGCCACGCGCATTGAGAACGTGCGATGGTTTCCAAAGCTGTACCCCTCTAAGGGTGTTGTCTTCTCAAAAGAGCTTCTCTTCGAAGAGGGATCGCATTTCCATGAGCGCTATCGCGAGTTCTTTTGCTGGTGTCTACGAGGTTCCCTTCCTGCCCTCGCAGAGCATATTCGTGAGCTTACGCCAAGGTATGAGAGGATTACCGTGGATGTTGACCCCACTCGAGTTTCTCCCCAGTTCGGCTTTGATGCAGTGGCACCATCAATCTGTCCCCAGTCCATCATCAGAGGTTGCTATAAGCGCTTGCTAACAAAGGAGTGCAAGACAGTCTTCATGAACAATCTTCCCTTTGAGCAGCCTGCAGGTACCCGCGAGGGTGGTTGTTCCCAGAACTGGCTCGCATACTGGGTCGCCCAGCAAACGAGGATTGAGACGCAGTCGGCCGCTCAGCCAAGTAGAGCTCCCTTGATCAAGAAAAATTCTTTTCCGTTTCGCCCCAATTGCAGTCTGAGCGAGTCTGAGTATGGTTGCTACTCATTGTTGGATCATGAGAACCATTTGTGCCCTGACGTCATTCTGAAGGAAAAGATCGCCGCAGTTAAGAAGGGCGACATGCATGTCGTCAGATATAGCGAGGCTTTTGCTAAGGTAAGCAATTTTTCCGCGTGCGTTAGGCTTCTTGATTTCCCTATGCTGACGCCTTTATTCTGTACTGTTTGCTGTAGTGTCATGTGCGGAGATTCGCATCTGGTGATCGTTCCAAGTCATTGGTTAACACCATTGTTGCCACTAGAAGGCAAAAACAGTCGTTCCTGCTAGCATGGAGGATGGACCCTGAGGTCAAAACCAGAATTCGCGCAGTCATGAATGCTTTTGCTGACTCGCTGATAGATAATGCTCCGGCCTCGTCTCCTCCCAGAGATGATCCGTCCCCTCCAGCGACTGCGGCGGTGAGAGTGAAGAGACCCAGGCAAAAGGGAATTACAATTTCTTCCCCTAGAAGTGCTCCAACTTCTCCTCCGGCGAGGTCCCTTTCTGTCAAGGATAAAGGCAAAGGTCGCATGCCCAGCAAAGTGCGGAAGGAGCTCGCAGTTGAGACTTTCGTTCCATTCAACCAGGAGGAAGAAGAAGAGAGGCAGGAGCCCAGAGAAAGTGATGAAGAAGAAGAAGAAAGAACAATTGTGATGCATGAGGAAGAATCAGGAGGTAACTCCGTCGCGTTTCCCTTCTCATTATCGTAATTCTTTTGCAATTCTTTCTTAAGCCAATCATTTCTTCGCAGATGATGATGATGATGAGATCATCGGTGGCCTTTTGGCCAAGAGAAAAAAGAGAGATACCCATTCTGGCATTCTAGACGATCCCATAAGCGAGGACGTTCTTGCTGAGTCCAGGAAGACACCCGCGGAAGCTGCTGAAAGGAGAAGGCAGCGGGAGGAGGAGGAGCTCGAGCGTGTGAGACAGCGGAGCCTCGAAGAGCAACATGTTGACGACTTAGTGCGTCCAGTTGACGAGGAAGATGTGCTTCCCGAAGTAGTGACTCCTCAGGCGGAGGAGGAGGATGCGGTTCCAGAAGAGGATGCAGCAGCCCTGGAGCAAGCCCAAGCAGACTTTGAAGAAATCGCAGGCGGCGATAAAGGTGAGATATTCAATCTCGCAGTAACTTATAGAGATGTTATTTTGGGTGCGTTAAAGCATGGTGTGTCAAAGGCTGACATTCGCCGTTGGCTAGTAGGCAAGTGCGGAGAACCTTCAGGTAATCATTTGAGCGATATGCATGTACTAGACCTTAGCAACTTGAAACAGAAACATGACTGGTTTCTTCGCGTCTCATTTTAAGGACCTGCTTAATGAGGACACACTAATAGGGCATGGTTCCACGTCTTTAGTGTATGACGAAGATACTTCAATCCCACCTTTGCGTGGAGGTGCTTGCTCTTAGCTTTAGTAAAGATAGTAAAATAACTTGTAATACGAGTTACCTCACACTATCGCATTTTGTATCGCAGGGACTGCTGATGAACCAGTGTTGGAGCAAAGAAATCAAACTTCTCCATCCTATGTCCCAGTGCCGAGTTCCCATACCGAGAAGCCCGTCACAGCTGCTGAATACGTAGGAGAGCCTCTTGAGGACATCATCGAACTTTCTGATGATGCTGAAGCTGACGCTGTGCTAATGGAGGAAGATGCCCATACTGGCGCTGAGGAAGTAAGAACAAGTTCTGTTGATGCTTCCGCATCTGAGAGCGTCCTACGCCAAGCATCTTCGGCTGTTACTTCGCCTCCGGCGGTGACTGAGTCGGCGGCACCTCTTCCTGCGTGGAGCTTTTGGGGCTCGCAGGTTGGGAATGCAGTCGCAGCTGGTGCGGCTTATACTCTTCCTCCTAACTATGAGGGGTTAGAGCTCGCAGCTGACAGGAGAGCCATGGAGCAAGGGCAGTCTTCAACTACTCCAGCAATGCGCATTCCTTCTCTTCGTGAGATTCTTGAAGGAACTGGTAAGTAGTGATTCGCTGTTTGCATCTCGCATTATTCGTTTGCGAGTTTGATAGCATAACTTAGCTTTGACATTGCTTTAGGTTTGAAGCAAACTGATGTGGACTGGCTAGTTCGAATGCGCCTCACCTACCCCCGATCATTTGCGAGAACTCTGGAGATAGGGCCCTTTGACAGGAGGCTGTTTCTTACCGAAGCCATTTGGATTTTGGAGCAGCTGTCTGCGGCCACGCCTGCGACCATTTCTGTCCAGAGTGCCGAATTGCTTTGTGTCATGTGCCAAAATCTTCTTACCAAAGTTCAAGGCAGACTAGGATTCAGATTTCTTATGAAAAGAGTTACTCTGATTCGCGCAGCCGTAACTTTGAAGCTCGGCCATCAAAACCTCGCAGTTGAGAAGTAGAAGGTGGAGCAGCAAAAGCAAAAGGTTGACGAAGCTCTGAAGCTCTATCATGAGATGAATGCCAAGTGCGAGCAACTGAAACAAGAAGTGGAGCAGGTAGAGAAGCTGAGCCATCAGTTCGCGCCCCATGACTCCTTGATCAAGAATTTGCTTTGACTTTTTGAATTTGAAAAATAGCAAGGGAATAGCTGGAACATTAATTTAATGTTTGAAACATTAATGTAATGTTACTAGGGTTTCTCCCCCTTTTTTTTCAACAACAAGAATCGACTTGCCCGTTTTGCCCTTTCCGGGATTTGATAGGATATCTTTGTGCATATCCAATTATGACATCAGCAATTGATACTCTGCTTGATTTTCGCGCTAATTTCTCGGAAGATAAACACGCTTTCGTTGGGAAGTCCATCCGAATCATGACCATCCGTCATTTATTAGGATACGCAACTGAATCGTCGTAGCCTTTAGTAGGGTAATTGATCGTTACCGCTTTTCAAGGCGTAAGTGATTGACCTTACCCTCTTTTCGAATTCTACTGACTCATCTTAGCAACTGAAGAGTCTCCACAAGGTCTATATAAACCCTGTCTTTGCTATTTGGGTTCTTCATCCCCAAAAATGTGCTTTGCCGTGAGTCCTTACGACTGCTGGCTTCAACGCTTGTTTTTCGTTGATTCACGGCAACTTCAAGTTGTGAATCCTGAGTTTGCGCTTTGTGCTGTAGAAATAGTTTCCAAGAACCACTTTATGAGGCTTATTGCTCTTTATAACCATCATAAAGAAGATGGAGATGATATCTCATGTGTGTTCGAAGAATTTTCTTCGTGTATTATGTTTGCAGGTCATGTTTCCGGCCGCCTCCCGGTGAGGTGCAGCGCCGAAGTGACCGTGCTACCGTCTCGTAATGAACGGCGGAATTCTCCTCCAGCATCCCTGGAGGAGAACTTATTGCCCCCACGTTCGTGAGCTCAGGGTGGCGAACCGCTGCGTTCATCCCCGTCTACAAGGAGCCCTTGCCCTTTGGAGCTTCTGCTTGCCTGTTGAACGCCGGAACCGGTGGTTCCTCAGGCACATCTCGTGGGATGTTGATCTAACAAGGGCCTTGTCAAATACTGGGATCTTGAGCGTATGGCTTCATGTGGCTCTTTGGAGCAAGATCCCACTTGCGACAGATGTTCGGTCGCAGATCTGTGTATCGCACGGACGGTGTTAGGACCGTTGGGTTCATCCTTTTCAGTCAGGATTCCCGTGGTGTGTCTCTGCTGGCTTGTCAGCTACTTTTCGAATGTATTGTAAGCCATGTTGGCTGCGTAGTTAGATTTGAGCTTTTTCGCTTGTAAGCTGCTATCTAGACAGATAATTTGTAAGTCTTTTTGACTCATAATGATAAATAGCTTTTGTATTATTTGCTGTGCTGTTGCAACAAAATACAATTTCGCATGCGTTTCAGCATATTTCGCCTTGCATAATGCTATGTACACGTTTCGCATTTGCTATCTGCCATATGGATTCGCAGATGTTTTATTAGATCGTTCGAGATCGTATTTGCGCAGTTGTGCCATCTTGGCAGATGGGCTTGTGATTTGCTTTCAGATTCAAGTGCTATCATATCAGATAGACCCTTGTAGATCACTTAAGATCATTTTGCACAATATTGCTATCGCATTTGTATAATGCTGCTATCACCGCAGATAGGCTTGGAAGATCAATTAAGATCATTTTTCGCATGAGTTGCTATCGTAGCAGATAGGCTTTAGGAGATCAATTAAGATCGTTTTTCGCATGAGTTGCTATCGTAGCAGATAGGCTTTAGAAGATCAATTAAGATCGTTTTTCGCATGAGTTGCTATCGTAGCAGATAGGCTTTAAAAGATCAATTAAGATCATTTTTCGCATGAGTTGATATCGTAGCAGATAGGCTTTAAAAGATCAATTAAGATCGTTTTTCGCGTAGGTTGCTATCGTAGCAGATAGGCTTTAAAAGATCAATTAAGATCATTTTGCATAGGCTGCTATCGTGACAGATAGGCTTAGAGGATCAATTAAGATCGCATTTGCATGGGCTGCTATCGTAACAGATAGGCTTAGATGATCAATTAAGATCGCATTTCACGTGAGCTGCTATCGTGACAGATAGGCTTAGATGATCACTTAAGATCGCATTTCGCTTGGGCTGCTATCGTGACAGATAGGCTTAGATGATCAATTAAGATCGCATTTCGCATGGGCTGCTATCGTGACAGATAGGCTTAGATGATCAATTAAGATCGCATTTCGTATGAGCTGCTATCGTGACAGATAGGCTTAGATGATCAATTAAGATCTCAGTTGTACAGATTGCTATTGTGGCGGATAACCCATTGTTAACAGTTATAACAAACTAAAATGAAGCAAAATTGACATCCAGAAATATGAAGTTCTCATTTGGGAGAATTCTCTTATTATAACGCTCTCATATGGGAGAGATGAGATTACAATCCTCTCATATGGGAGAGGAGATTGTGTAAATCGTAGCCATACAAGACAATAAGCGACGTTATAATAAACGCATGAAATGAGAGAAGTCAGGGATAGTACTTCTTAATCCAGCGCATGTTGACTGAACTCGGGGTTGAGGTTGTTCCGTGCAACCTTCGTATGCTGCAGTAGCCACTGTCAAAGACTTCTGTGACTTCGAAGGGTCCTTCCCAATTGGCTGCGAACTTTGGGTGAGCCGCTTCTCGCATACAGTGGTCAGATGCGCACAAGACCAAGTCTCCAACTGCGAAATCTCTTCGCTGGACCGTCTTATTGTAAGCGCGAGCAATCCTTTCTTGATACCGCTTGTTGGTCCTTTTGGCTTGTTCTCGCTTTTCCTCCAGCAAGACTAAGTCATGATCACGTTGATTTTCGTAGAGTGCGTGGAAGGCCAATCTTGCCGAATTGAATCTTACCTCCGCAGGTACCACGGCCTCGGCTCCATAGCATAGTAGGAATGGTGAGGCCCCTGTGGGTGTCCTTGGAGAAGTTCGGTAGGCCCACAGAGCTGTGCTTAGAGAATCAGCCCATTTCTTGTGGTCATCAGCGACCATCTTTCTCAAAATCCTCAACAGCGTTTTGTTGGTCGCTTCGGCTTGCCCGTTCCCCTTCGGGTAGTAAGGGGTAGAACATATTTGCCTGATATTGTACTCTGCTAACTTCGCAGCTACCTGGCGATTAACAAAGGGAGTACCGTTATCTGAAAGAATAGTGTTTGGAATTCCGAACCTGCATATGATGCTTTCCTAGATGAAATTGACCACAGCTAGCGCATTTGCCGTCTTTAGTGGTATCGCCTCCACCCATTTGGTGAACAGCTCAGTTGTAGTGAGAATAAAATGATTCCCGTGTGATGTTGGTCGGATGGGACCGATGAAGTCCAGAGCCCATGTGTGAAATGGCCATGGCGTCTCCAATGCATGTAGATCCACGGCGGGAGCGTGCACTAGGTTTCCTTTGAATTGGCACTCCTGGCAGCGTCGCACTTTAGTGCGGCAATCAACCTCCATCGTGGGCCAGAAATATCCAATTGAGAGGAGCTGCCTGCATAATTTCGCACCTCCTTGGTGTTCCACCTGATGAGAAAGGTCCATGACTTCTTGTGCTTCTCTGCCGTCTAGACATCGCAGCAAGTTGCCCTCGTGACCTCTTCGCCAAAGCAGGTTTTCTTGTACTACGTATCGAGATGCTTTCCTCTTCAATTTCTCGGCTTCTTTTCTCGATTCGGGCACGGTGCCCTGGGTGAGAAAATCAAAGAGTGGTTTCCTCCAATCCGTGTCATCATCAGTTAGAGCGATGAGTAGAGAATCTTTTATTAGTGCGCAACTTTCGCACTTCCCTTGTATCAGGGCAGCAGCTATCGACATATCCGGCCAATGAATGCCGTATCTCTGAGCCTTTCGATATATTGACACCTTGCTTTCTCCACAAGCATGTTGGTGAATCTTTTCTAACAACAGTTGTCCCTCTTGCTCGGAGACGCATCGCATGAGCATTCCGCCAGGACCCTTGTAGTAAAGGGTGTTGTCATGTATGCAGTACCCCTTTGTGAGTGCCCAGCTTTCACTGCTTGTGCCTTCTGCAATAGCTTGTAGGATTGCTTTTCTCCAGTCCGTGTCATCCATGTGTTCGTCGTCGCACGCTTCGTCTGTCAATGCCGACGATGTTCGCACTTCAATGGAGATCCTTGCGGGACATTTGTCTGTGCTGACCTTAGATCCCAAGGTTGCCAAAGCGTCTTCATGCCTGTTGTCTGCTCGGGGCTTGTGCTCGTACCTCACATCGCAGAATTGCTGTACCAGCTTTTGTACTAGAGTCCGGTAAGACAGAAGGTTAATCTCCTTCAAACCGTACTCACCCGAGGCTTGCTTGACGATCAACTTGGAGTCTCCCATGACTGTCAGATTGCTTACTTCCAAAGCCTTTGCTGCACGCAGTCCCGCTATGAGGGCTTCATATTCCGCCTCGTTGTTGGTGACTGCGAAGTCAAGCTTTGCGGACATCTGTATGACCTCCCCATCTGGCTTGGTCAAGACTATCCCAATGCCTCCGCATTTCCTCGTTGACGAACCGTCGAAGTGGAGTGTCCAATAAGGTACATCGATTGCATAGATTTCAGGCCCTTCGAGTTCTTCTTCGATCACGGGCTCGTGGCTGTCGTCGGGGAACTGTGCCAACAGATCCGCTACCGCCTGCGACTTGATCGCTCGCGGTCGCACGCATGTGATATCGTATTGAGAGATGGTCATGTACCATTTCGCCAATCTTCCTCCAGGGGTAGTGTGGGTTAGCATATATCGTATGGGATCACTCTTGGTGACCACTACCACTTTGCGTGACGCAAAGTAGTGTTTCAATTTCTCTATTACGAAGAACAAAGCAAGGAAATGACGTTCGATGTCTGTGTACCTTGATTCAGCAGGTTGCACAATGCGAGAGATGCAGTAGATAGGCCTTTCCTGGCCTTCGTACTCCTGAGCCAAGAGTGCTCCTATGGATCTCCTTGTTGACGTCAGATACAGCAAAAGCGGTGATCCCAGTTTAGGTGCGATCATTATTTTTGAAGATGTCAGCAGATCCTTCAGCTTTTCGAATGCAGCTTCGTGCTCCGGAGCCCAGTTGTATACGGCATCTTTCTTGAGAAGAGCACTAAAACAGCAGGTGATTTCAGCAATCGCTGGGATGAATCTCCGCAGATAGGATAGCTTTCCTAAAAATGTCTTCAAGGCACTTTGGTTATGGGGCGGCGTCATGCCGGTTATGGCTGATACTTTCGCAGGGTCAGGCTCGATTCCTTGGAGATGAACTACGCATCCCAAGAACTTCCCTGATGTTACCCCAAATGCGCATTTCATGGGATTCATCTTCAGTTGAAAGCGTCTACATCTATTGAACACTTTCCGTAGATCTGCGAGATGATCTGCTTCCTGCTTGGATTTAACCACCAGGTCGTCCACATAAAATTCCACTTCTTTGTGCATCATGTCGTGGAATAGGGCCATCATGGCCCACTGGTAGGTCGCACCCGCGTTTTTTAGACCGAACGGCATCACTGTGTAGTTGAACACCCCCACCGGAGTGATGAATGCAGTTTTCCGCGCGTCTTCAGGGTCCATCTTGATCTGGTTGTACCCGCTGAAGCCGTCCATGAAACTGAACATGCGATGGCCCGCTGTTGAATCGATAAGCAAATCGATGTTGGGCAGTGGAAAATCGTCCTTTGGGCAAAAGCGATTGAGATCCCGGAAGTCCACACAGATGGAAAGCTGTCCGTTCTTCTTTAACACTGGCACGATGTTGGCCAGCCATGTGGGATGATGATTCGGCTCTATGAATTTGGCATCCAGGAGTTTGATAATCTCCTGCTTGATTTTCACGTTAAGCTCCGGCCTGAAGCTTCTTGTGCTCTGCTTTACCGGCTTAGACCCTGGAATGATGTCTAAGCGGTGCATAGTGATGCTTGTATCCAGTCCTGGCATCTCATCATACTCCCATGCGAACACATCCTTGTATTCAGTTAGGAGCTGCAGCAGTCCTTGCTCCTCCTCGCTTGTGAGGTCCGCACTTAGAAAGACTGGCCTTTTCTTTTCCTCGTTCGGGCTGAGGAACACTTCCTTTAGCTCTTGCTTTTGTGGTCTGGGCCTATCTTCCATGCATTCAGGTGCCTCTTTGAGATTCTCGTCTGGAGTGCTCTGCATTGGCTCTTCCGTTAGCGCAATTTGCTCGATTTGATTGATTTGCCCAGGGATATCCCCATGCCCGTGTGAGGACATCCCCGCGCACCTTCATATGCGATAGCACTTCTTCCCATTGGCGTAGAAGCTCTCTATCTCCTTGCCGTCAGGGTCGTGTTTTGCGATCCTCTTCAGAGTGTACACGTTCTTTCGATGGTATGCGATACGCGGCGCCTCTTCGCGTGTAGGCGGCTTTTCTTTGGCATCTTCCCTTGTCACCATTACTCCCGCAGGTGACTGGTCCTTGATGTCCTCCCAGAGAGGCAGAGGATTAGGGTTGAATGGTCCAGGTGTTTGCTCGTCCGCCATCTCGGTGAACCATACTGCCTCGCTAAGATGTGCTTCATCCAAGTTGAACGGATTTGTCGAAGCCGGTATCTCGACTATTCTGTCGTTCCAGATAGCTTTCATAACCTGGTGAGCCGTTGAAGGAACCGCGTCGAAGCGATGAATCCAGGCTCGACCTATGATCATGTGATACGTAGTGTTCGCGTCTATGACATAGAATTTTGCTGAGCACTTGATTTTGCCAATCTGAACGCCCAGGCGGATCCATCCGATCGTCATTCTGGAGTCGCTTCCGAATCCCATCAGCGGAGACGGACGCCTGACGATCTTGTGTTCGGGGATCCCTGCTAGCTTCAGTGTGTGGAGCGAAACGACGTTGACCGCTGCTCCTCCATCGACGAATGCTCGTTTGAACTCAACGCCATTGATGATGGCCGTCACGTACAGAGGCCTCTGGTGGCTCGCATCTGTCTTCATGTCGCTGGCAGAAAAGGTCATAATCTTTTCTGTAGAGCGCGACGCCCTGATGACTTTCCCGTTGGAAACTACAAGATCCTCCTCGTAGTCCTCCGCTATCCTCAAGATTGCTTACGTCATTTATGTCCGGCACTTTTCGGAGAAGTTCATTTCGTCAAAGAATCTGCTAAAGCCGTGCGACCCCTTCATCCGATCGGCACGTTCGTCTTCTGTGTCCATACTGTAGTCCTCGTCATCATGGACCTCGGCGATGATGGGTAGACCATCCTCTGCGACTTCTTCCAAGTCGACGATCGAGATCATAGCAATCTCTTTGCCTTTTGAATCTTGCTCCGCATGGGCAGGAAGCGGATTGTTGCGCACATCCTTCCTGTGATCGCTGACGATCAGCTCGCCATTCTTCATCTTCTGGTCGAATGTAAACCTGAGCTTCTTACATTCCGCTGTGGGGTGCATGACCTTTCCGTGGTACTCGCACCACTTAGGGTCCCTCACCATCTCCTTGGAGGGTATCTTCTCGAGCGGCGGCAGGACACCGTCCTTGCGCCACTGCCTGCAGAGGTCGCTTGCCTCCTCTACCGAGCATGGCAGAGGTGGCACGTCAAGGTTCACAACCTTCGCTTGCTTCTGGGGTGAAACTGTACTGACATCAGCTTCGCGTCCCCTCTTGTAACTGAATCTCCCGATCTTGTAGGTGGTGCCGCTCGAAGATCGCTCCGGAGCGTTCTTCTTTTTCTGCCTCTCGACTATAGGCTCGATGTTCTTCGTGCATTCAATTAGCTTTGAAAACGTAGGTGTTTGCAAATTGATGAGCATACCTTTGTATTCGTCTCGCATGCACTGCAGGCATATCTCTACGAGCCGGCTTTCGAGCATTGGATCTTTGCACTCCAAGGACTTCGCCCTGAATTTCTTGATGAAAGTGATCCCATCCTCCTCTCGCTTCTGATACATCCGCGAGAGATGGATCATTGTCACCTTTTCTTCCATCTGGAAGAAATTGGTGTAGAACTTCTGGACCATGTCGTCCCAAGTCTTCACGGATCTGGCTTCCAACGTTCGGTACCACTTGTACGCTACGTTCCCCAAGGATTTTGGGAACTCTCGCATCAGCAGTTTGGGATCAGCTCCGTATGGCCCCATGACGTCAATGAAACGCATAACATGCTCATGAGCGTTTCCGTTGACATCCTCGAACTTATCCCATTTAGGATCCTTATACCCCACCGGGTTAGGCATGAGATAGATCTCCCGCGGGATGGGTGGATCGTTGTCTAGCTTCGGGATAATGGTATCCGCGAATGACTGGTGAGCCAGAATAGTGTCCATGCGCTTTTGCAGAGACGTCATGCATTCTGGAATGCTTCCCTCAGTAGCAGAAGGAGGGGTTGCTGCAGTCGGAGGCGACACATATGCCGCCGAAGGATTGGGGACATATTGGCTGCCCGCATTGCCCCAGATCGCCGTTGGAGGAGGCAAGGGGTACTGCAAAGCCGAGTTGGATGCCAAAGCCGAAGGTTGAGGAGTTTGAGCAGTGAGAGGCAACATCTGAGCTGTTGACCCCTGAATCGAACGCAGCTGCGTAGTCGCCGGTGGAGTCTGCAGGTTAGGGTTGGGAGGTGTGGTAGACACTCCCAATCCTGGAGCGGTAGGGCCTCCTCCTCCTTGAGAGACGGCGGTGGCTGTTGAAGGATTTGGTGCAAGGGTGCCCAGAACGGCCAAGATCCGTTCTAGCTGCGCAGATTGAGCTTTGAGAGCTTTCGCCTAACCTTGGACGGTGGCATCCAAGGATTCTAACGTCGGTGCCTCGCTGGGGGTCGCAGGAGTACGGCGGGTCTCCTCTCCCGAGGCAGTTTCGGTGGAAGGCGATCTGTTGCTAACATCATCCTCCTGAGACATGGTTGCTTTTGTTGGTAAGTTCACGTCGGGTTCACCAAAATGTGCACAAGAGATTCCGGCGGGGAGACCTCCGTGTACACCGTATGTAGAGGATCAGAGATCGCACAGAAAGAGTTGGGTTGTGTGTAGGGAGAGAGTAAGGCAGTAGTAATGTCTGAGAGAGAGACAGAGGTTCGGCAGAGCTTCCGCGTATGGCTAGTGTGTCCCCTTTGTATGGAAAGGTTAACGTCCTATATATAGCAGAGAACGTGACCGTTGTAGTGTGGTTAATGCGCCCATTAATGGCGGCTTAATTAGCTTAACCATAACGGCACGTTCGTCCGAGTATATAGGGACCGTTACAGCACGTTGTGCGCGAATACCGGAACCGTTATGAGGTTGACCGGGTTTGACCGGATTGACCGGGTTTATGGAGCTCGTGCCATAAATCTCTCAAAGCAGTTACTAAAGGTCGCGTGCGGGCTTGGCTCGCACGCGACAGGGCTTACTCTAGCCTCCAAACCACTAAGTCCCTACAAGTCCCGTGCAGTGGTATGCGAGGGCTCTGTCTCGCAGCCCCCACATGGATCAGCTCGGCTGGTGATCCAGTGTGTGTGGAGCACAATATGGTGTGCTGGATGGTTGCCACGTGGCCAAGATCTGTCAGCTCAGAAAGCACTATCTACAGTTACTATCTTTTTTGTCGCTTCAGTCTTGAAACAGCATGCATGAAGGCGATGGATTTGGATCCATGCGTCAAGAGTATCAAAGATTTCCTCCGATACGTATGCAGAAACTTTTCCACGGTTTTAAACGCAGTACGTATCCATCAAATTCCCAAGGCCCTCCGAAGAGAACCCTAGTCATGGCCTCATAGGGAACTTGAACACAAAAAGGTTAGGGCTTATCTCAATAATACTAATCTAATCTCCACCTGTCCAAATTTTATTGAAAAGAAGCTTCATGGACCATGAGATAATTCGGTCATTCATCAGGAATAAGCCAATCAGGCTATTGCGGAACTCTTCAGTAGCCTCCAAGCATAATTGATCATCAAAAGCTACAACGTCTTCTTCTTCGGCGGACAGAGGTGGTGCTCTTCCTCCCGAGTACATGTGCGGTTCCCTCCGAGTAATTTCAGATCTCGACATTCTTTCCACCATGGACACAGTATTGCAGCACACAGGATTCGCCTCTCTCTGGTAGATCCGCAAGAATCGGAATTAGGTCAAACTTAGATATACTCTATGATTTATTCTTTCTTGGAATAAAATACATCTTTTATAAAAATAATATATTTCGTGATAATGATCACAATAATATGTATTTTAAAACTATATTATGTACTTAATTAATTTTCTAATTAAATTTAATTGGAAAATTTTGAAATTAAATCATTTTTTAATACAAATAAATCAAATTGGATATATTAAAAATATTATTGTGAGATTTTTCAATATTACTATGTTATTTAATGTATATTTTGGCCATAGTATTTTATTTTCGAAATATTATATTAAATATTGAATTTGTATGAATTGAGAATCTTTTCTTGACTATTAAATAAGAATATTTGGCAGCTTAATTTCGATTCTAAGTAAATTAATTTTTTTTTATTAAAATAATATTTCTTCTAAGATAATTATTTTATTTAGAATTTAGAATTAAGAATGAATCGTTTTTTATGGAAATTGGATTTTCTCTAAAGCACATCATCACCATACAATTGGGTTCCCTAGCATTTCTCAAATAAAATCTTAAACATATGTCTTACATTATGGCACTACATATTTTCGAGAATTGACTAGGTTCTTTGTATTTCATCTTTTTCGTTATGAATTTATGTTACATGAAAAAATAAAATCCCCTTGAAAGAATCAATATGTGAACAAATTAATTACAGTAAAATCTCTCTAAGGAAAAGTCAATTGACTACGTTCTTTGCATTTCATCTTTTTCGTTATGATCAATTTATGTTACATGAAAAAAGAAAGTCCCCTTAACAGAATCAATAAGTTACCAAGTTAATTACACTAATATCTCTCCAAGGAAAAGTCATACGAACATTTATAGTCTTATTTCAACCCATAACCGAATACTATGGATTATAAGATCTTTCAAGATATTTTGTTTATTTATGAGAAATTAACACCTATTTATCCAAGAACGTTTCTGGGTTTTGTGGCTTTTGGATGCAATCTTCTTTTCGTCACTAGCTTTCTTTCTCTTCTTGAACTACGTAGAGATGAAATTATCTGCATTGCTTGTGATTTTTGTGGTGTCGTTTCTAGGGAATAATGCAGAGATTTGTTTGGGTGCATGTGATTTATTCAATGGAAGTTGGGTAAGTGACACATCATACCCATTATATGATGCAGGCTCATGTCCATTTCTAGAGAAAGAGTTCACTTGCTTGCAGAATGGTCGTCCCGATCATGCTTACCTCAAATATAGATGGCAGCCCAAGAACTGCAATTTGCCAAGGTCCTCCCTCTCTCTTTCCCTCGAAGAATTTATCATTTGATGTGCATGCACCGCATGTTACTGCTAGTCTGCTACTAAAAGAATCTATCTGCTCATGTACTTAACTCTTAATTTTGGGTGACGTCTCGTACACAATTCTACACTTTGGATTGATAAAAATTACCATCTTACGATCCCTTTGTTTCGGATGGGTTATTAGTTTGTTTTGATCACCGGTGCGACCAAATGAATTACCTGATTGTTCGTCAGTGGCAAAGCCACATGAGGGCACGGATGTGCAAGTTCACCCCCAAACCCATTAGTTACTACTATTCGCCTTAAATTTTATATATTTTTTCATTTGTGCCCATCATTAAATAGCATGTTTCACCCCAAACATATTTAGTTTGTGCCTCTTACAAATTTTGGAAATTGTGTCAACCCACTAATTAAATCCTAGCTCCGCCACTGTCGTTCATACAAAACATCATTGTTTCTGCAAATTTATTTCGTGAATCTGTGAGTGCCCTTTCACAAATGCCTCGCTTCATTAGTGACAAAAAAAAAAAATCCTTGTTTTGATAGATTTGATGGGCTAGGGTTTTTGAAGAAATTCAAAGGGAAGAGCATAATGTTTGTGGGAGATTCATTAGGCAGAAACCAGTGGGCTTCATTGACATGTTTACTCTACACTGCTGCGCCCAATCTAAAGTACAACCTTACTAGGCCCCAAGGCAGCAACATCTCAACATTCGAAATCTTGGTATTTATTTATTTATTTATGTTCATTTAAATGTCTTTTATCTCTCTTTATTTCTCACACATTATGGTTTTCCTCTCTCACAAAAAAATTCCGTGTCGAATATTTTGTAGGATTATGGTGTTAAAGTGTTACTCGATCGCAACAGGTTTTTAGTGGATCTTGTAATGGAGAACAACAAACGTGTCTTGAAGTTGGATTCGGTTGCTGTGAACGGTGAAAACTGGAAAGGAATGGACATGCTCATCTTCGACACGTACCATTGGTGGACATACCATTACCCTCTTAGTACCAGACCGTTAGTAACTGTCTCTTTAACTCCTCTTTTTCATATATCATTTTATGACAAGTATAAAAAAATGATCTAATCATATTCTTCGTAAAATTGCAGATGGGATTTAATTAAAACTGGGAACCAATACGTGGACGACGTCCCTGATCGGTTGGTAGCTTTAACCAAGGCCCTCAGTACATGGGCCCGTTGGGTCGACAACAACGTTGATCCACAAAAAACCAAAGTTTTCTTTCAAGGGATTTCGCCAGATCACTACGAGTACGTCATTTATTCTTTTTGTCTCATAACTTAAATCGTTAGAATAACTTTTCTTTTGATGTTTATTTTTATTTTTAGTGGCGCGGCTTGGGGTGAACCTAATTCAAGTTGTCAAGGGCAAACTAATCCGCTAGATGGATCAACGTATCCAAGCAATTATCCGACCGTCGCTGTGAATTTAACCAAAGAAGCTCTTAGCCATATCAGGACACCGGTTACATTGCTTGATATAACTTTGCTATCACTACTGCAAATAGGTGGACATCCTTCTACCTACGGACAACATGGCTCCCAAGGACTCGATTGCACCCATTGGTGTATTGCAGGAGTGCCCGATACTTGGAATGAGATCCTTTACACACTTTCTTGATGAATTGTGGCGAATAATAATAATAAGAGTTGCCCCGCGTACAGTTAGGGAAATAATTTGAGGGTATCTTTGTCCCATTGAATGTTTTATTTATGGTTGATATACTTGTACACGAAATGTGAAGAGTTGCTTCCAATAAGTCACCTTCTTATCTCAAACGATGTTGATGTTTTGTCATTCAAATAAACTGTGCATATCTAAACAATTGTCACCATGTGATTAAATGCCCTATGAAATGCAACTTCTTTTACGGGATGTAACTAGTGTAGAGACGTAGGACTATGTATCATAAGTTTTTTATCATTTTCTTGCACATTTCGTTATCTCTTGATAAGTTTGGAAGCAAAATACTCCTTCCTCTTTATGTGCCAGTTGATTATGAGGTTCATTATGCATGAGGTTGGATTTTAATCTAATCGTCTAACCAAACAGACAATACCTTGCACGTGAAAAATGAAGTGAGAGTTTTTAGAATTTTCAAAACCCTGGGGAATGATCCACTTCTTGTAAAGCAAGTTGATTTCTTACCGTCATGTAATTGTAACTATGTTTAGAGAGGAAGGATATTGAATTTTGACCATTCCTTCTGAAAGAATTTAATAGTCCGAATTAATATTCAACATGCTATTAGAAAAAAAGAAAAAGTCTAAATGAACAAAAATTCTAGCAAAAATAATAAACAGAATGTGGCATGAATGGAGAATTTGGATTTCATCAAAGTGGACAGAAGGGCCAAAAAAGATGAAAAATGCAAGTACATCCGGTGAAACTTGGGTTCCCGACTGAAAAGCCACTCAAGTGAGGGTGTTTCGTCCAACTCAATGACCAAGAAAATGATTGGTTCGCTCATAAGTACGAAAAGATGTCCACATTTTCAGTCGATGTGATATATTTTTCACGAGATCTTCACGTGTCTAGTTGAGAATAATGTTGTTGAGTCGGGGGCTACTTACTCATCAGCCATGGGAGGAGTTGGTTCAAATGTCCAAAGATCATCTATCAAGGAAAACGTAAGCTCCAGCGAAGGGCGCCATACTTTTAAAGAACGCTTGGGTATGAGGCTTATTTGAGAATCGATAGTAGTAGAGGGATTGCTATACTTTAGAAGGACACTGTCAAGTCCTCTCTGATTCCTTTCATATAAGTTGCATGGACTTTTGTCCCACCCACAACGATGTAGTCAAGTGGAAACTGACACGGTTTTACGGAGATCCGTCTAAAGGGGAAACACATCGTTTGTGAGAGTTCTTCAATAGAATTCAACCTCCACTGGGTATGTCAATGAGATTTATGGGAGATTCCAATGCTTTAACTTTCTCTATTGATAAAGTGGGAGCAAGAGATGTCCATGATATTTAAATGACACCTTTCAGGGAGATACTGGAAGTTAACAAGACTTTGGACTTGAGGTTCTATGGAAATCCATTTAAGTGGACAAGTAATCCAATTAATGGAGAAAGAACTCGGGGTAGAATAGATAGAGTCATGGCGAACTTGTCATGGATGAACTGCTTTGGTCATGCGAGAGTGGATCAATTAGTTGTGTTACCCCTGGCAACGATGGCGATGGAGGAAGAAGGTCGCTTCTCTGTCGTGAGGAGCAACGAACGAAGAAAACAAAACAAAATTAGGGCTAAAATTCTCTGATTCCTTCTTCTGAGAAAATTTACACCCTTTTAATATGACCCTCTAATCTTGACGGTTCGACTCTAATCCTAATCCGGGTAAAGAACCATATAGAAATCCCGGATAATTCAAATACTCCAACAATAATTCAATAATTCAAAACAATAAAATAACGTCTACCAGCAAATTAACTAATGCCTAGAACTAGTCTGAACATAATCTTTCAAGTAAAGAGGAGGAACAACGTTGCGCCTCGGTTGCACGTTGGATGCGTCTTCTATAATCTCCGGATCATCCTCGTCATCACTTGTATCCGACCCAGTGGTCAAGACTACCGTATCAACTCCCCCGGTCTCGAAAACCTGGTTGTCCTCAAGCTGCAAATCAGAAAAAGCAGACTGGATGTCCGGAATCGGTTCCCAAGACGGGGCAGCCCCATTCGACCACGAAACCAACCACTGTTGTTGTGGACTGCCAGACACGGTACGAGCCTGGGTTGCATAAACAGGCACCGCTATGGGACGACCCTGGTAGAACTCAGACGAAAGATCAGGAAGAGGGGTGGCCGAACCCGTTCCAATGTATGGGCGAAGTAAAGAAACGTGGAAGACGTCATGAATACGGCAAGAATCAAGAAGCTGAAGACAATGAGCCACCGGCCCTACCCGTTCTACCACGGCAAAGGGGCCATAAAACCGACGAGCCAACTTAGAAGACAAAGGGCGGGCCAACGAGAGCTGTCTGTGGGGATGAAGACGCACGAGAACAAGATCACTAACCTGAAAGGAAACATCCCGATGATGTTTATTGTCTTGGGCGCGCATACCCTGCTGCATGAGTGTCAAATGAGTCTTCAAGTCATGTAACAACACGACACACTTGGCAACCAACTCATCCACTGTAGGAGAACGACTCGTCGCAGGCAGTGTAGGAAACAACGAGGGCGGATCACGGCCATACAATGCACGGAAAGGAAACGTGTTGATACTCTCATTATGGCTGCAATTCAAGACCAACTCACCCCAAGGAAGAAAAGACGACCACCATTTTGGACGCTTCGAAGTGAACGCACGCAGATACTGCTCAAGGCCGAGGTTCAGAACCTCTGTCTGTCCGTCAGTCTGTGGGTGGTAAGCCGTACTGAACTTAAGAACCGTGCCACTCAACTTGAATAACTCCCTCCAGAACGTACTCAAGAAAACAGTGTCACGATCGGAAATCAGCTTCTCAGGAAACCCATTGTGTTTCACTACCACATCAACAAAGAGTTGCGCAACACGCGGTGAATCAAAATCAGTAGGAAAGGAGCCACAGTGAACGTACTTAGTGAGACGATCCACCACTACCATGATTACAGTCGAGCCCTGGGAGGTGGGAAGGACGATAGCAAAATCCATGGACGCTTTGGCCCAAACCTGATCAGGTATCGGAAGAGGCTGCAACAATCCAGCTGGTTTCCACGTAAAATACTTCATCGTCTGACATATCAAGCAGAGCGAAACAAAGTTGGTGACATCGTCACGCATACCTGGCCAGTAGAAAACTGCAGCTAAATGGCGAAAAGTTCGATCAATACCTGGATGCCTGTAGGGTTTTGATTCATAGATCGCACAACGGAAGCATAATCAAACATAAACCATGCAAAACCCTCCAAGGATCACAAGTCTAGAGACATAACGATAGTAAAGGTTAGAAATCATAAACACACCTTTGGGTTCTCCTTGATGACTTCAAACGCGAATAATGTCACGTTCTCTATAGTTGATCCACGCCTACAGTTGATCCTAGATCTCCCAAACTCCTTGGTGCTAGCCCGTATTAGGAAGAGGAAGAACGAATCACGCAAAAACGAGACCCAAAAGAGGGCTTCGGCCTCTTTTGGCCGACGGGGACGAGGGCGGCGGCAAGGGGCGGCGTCGGGCCCTCCTTGTTGCTTGCTCTCTCTCCTTTGTTCTCTCTCACTCTTGTTATGTTCACTAATGAGCATAAGTTATAAGGAAGGAAGGAAGGAAGGAAGGAGAGTCCTTTATATATTCCAACAACTCCTTGTTAACTACCTAAAGGACTTATTCTAGTCCAACTAGAATTCAATTTAGTCTCTTCCTTGCAAATTAGTCCCTACTAAGTTTGCAAGGGTTTGCAAAGTGATCCTTCTAATTAATTAATCCAATTAATTAATTCCCAAATCTAGTTCAACTCTATATAGCGTGTGACCCCATAGGTTCTATCTAGTTGGTAGCAACTATTTGCTAATATGGAGCGGTTTCTAGCAAAACATCCATTCTAGCCAACTAATAGAATAGTCATCTTGACAACCTTTGTACAAGTAATTGTCTCATCCCTTTGCCTCCATATCCGGATTGGACACGAGACATACAAGTCACACTCGTATATCCAATCCATAGTTTCTCGATCCATGGGAATAGCCTTATTCGTGCAAATAACATCAATATCCTATATTGATTTATTTGAGTCTGGCCAGACATTCTATAAGCACTATCCCTCGAGTGGCCTAGGATATTTTCTCCCGTTATGTGGGAGGGACAAATCCTCTCTACGTCCACTACGATCTCTAAGCTTGCTTCTCATTGTATCCAGTACACGCCTTTATAACTACCCAATTACGGTGTAGCGTTTAACGCTACCAAGATCACAATGATCCACAACTAGAATATCTAGTGACTTCAAGTCTAAGGATGACAATACCATTGCACCGCGAGAAGCGCTTGTGACTCAACATAACATGTATGTAGCCTTCTCGGAGATGGTTCAATCCAGTGCAACATTCCGTAATGCACACATATGTGTTGGATCATGATATCTCCATATCAATCCAACCCCATACTAGTCTATAGATGATTGTCCTAGTAATCATTATACTTGACTAGGGATATTTAAGATAAACAACACATTTGTAAATCTAAGGACTTCATTATATTAAATATCCAATAAATAATAAATGAATTTTCTAGCCATATACAAATTCATACTAAACTAGATTGCCTCTAGGGCATCTATTCCAACAGTCTCCCACTTGCACTAGAGCCAATCTGGCGCATCTTGTATGCCCATACTCCTAGTGTGCCCTTCATGCTTCCACTGCGTGAGAGGCTTCGTAAGCGGGTCTGACAAATTATCATTTGTAGGAATCTTGCATATCCGAACGTCTCCTCTATCGATAATATCTCGAATCAGATGAAACTTCCTGAGCACGTGCTTGGAATTCCGGTGCGATCTGGGTTCCTTTGATTGCGCGGTCGCCCCAGTGTTGTCACAGAACAACTCCACTGGATCCGCAATGCTAGGGACCACACCAAGTTCAGAAACAAATTTTCTGATCCAAACAGCCTCCTTTGCTGCGCCATTTGCAGCAATGTACTCAGCCTCTGTTGTAGAATCAGCTACCGTCTCTTGCTTGGAACTCTTCCAGCTCACCGCTGCTCCATTCAGGCAAAACACATATCCCGATTGTGATCTAAAACAGTCATCTCTGTCGGTTTGGAAGCTTGCATCAGTGTAACCCCTTACACGCAACTCTTCCTCACCGCCAAATATCAAGAAAGCATCCTTAGTTCTTCTCAAGTACTTTAGGATGTTCTTGACTGCAATCCAGTGACTCTCACCTGGATTGGATTGGTATCTGCTTGTCATACTCAAGGCATATGACACATCTGGTCTAGTACATAACATGGCGTACATGATAGATCCTATGGCCGAGGCATAGGGAATCCTACTCATGCGTTCCTTCTCAATCTCATTGGAAGGACAACCACTCTTCGAAAGAGTGATTCCATGTGACATGGGCAAGAATCCCTTCTTGGAATCTTGCATGTTGAACCGCTTCAACACCTTGTCAATATATGTACCTTGACTTAGGCCTAGCAACCTCTTAGATCTATCTCTATAGATCTTTATACCGAGTATATAGGCTGCTTCCCCTAAGTCCTTCATTGAGAAACACTTTCCTAGCCAATCTTTCACAGATTGCAGCATGGGAATGTCATTTCCAATGAGTAGTATGTCATCCACATACAAGACCAGAAAAGCTACAGAGCTCCCACTAACCTTCTTGTAGACACAAGACTCATCTTTGTTTCTGATGAAGCCAAACTCTTTGACCACTTCATCAAAACGTCGATTCCAAATCCTAGAAGCTTGCTTCAATCCATAAATGGACCGTTGCAGCTTACAGACTTTGTTGGCTTGCTTTGGATCCTCAAAACCCTCCAGCTGTATCATATACACGTCCTCGAGGAGATTCCCATAAAGGAATGCTGTTTTGACATCCATCTGCCAAATCTCATAGTCGTGGTATGCTGCAATCGCAAGTAGGATTCGGAAGGATTTGGTCATAGCGACTGGTGAAAAGGTTTCATCATAGTCAATACCATGAATCTGTCTGAATCCTTTAGCCACCAATCGGCCCTTATAGGTAATCACATTACCATCCATGTCGATCTTCTTCTTGAAGACCCACTTGCACCCTATGGGTCGCGCCCCATCGGGTGGTTCCACCAAAGTCCATACTTTGTTGGTATACATGGATTCCATCTCGGATCTCATGGCTTCCAGCCACTTCTGAGAGTCTGGGCCACTCATGGCCTCCTCATAGGTAGTAGGCTCATCATCTATGAGCATCGTGTCACCGGAATCGGTTACGAGAAGTCCATACCTCTCGGGTTCCTGGCGCACTCTACTAGATCTACGAAGCTCTTGTGTTACCTGAACAGGTGGCTCCACAACTGCTTGTGTTTCCTGTTCATGTTCCATGATCGGATCAGTGATTTGTGGTTCTTGAACTTCTTCAAGTTCTACATTCCTCCCACTTGCTTCTTTAGAGACAAACTCTCTTTCTAGAAACACGCCGGTCCGAGCAACAAACACTTTGTTCTCGGTTGGATTGTAGAAGTAGTATCCCTTAGTTTCCTTAGGGTACCCCACAAACTTACACTTATCCGATTAGGCCCTAGCTTGTCTGATTGTAAACGTTTTACATAGACATCGTTGTTGGGTTTTGACGTAGGTAACGCAGCGGAATAACAAAATTAACCCTACTCAAAGCCCACCAAGGATCACAGGAAGACACGTCATAACATGATTAAGGACATAGAAGATGTGTACCTTTTGATTTGTGAGATCACACGAAGAATGATGTCCTCGTCTCTACGGTTGATCCACGTCTAGAGGTGAGATCTAGATTCTTCCTTCAATCAAGTTCTAGCTTGAACCTTGGAGGAAGAGGGATGAAGATCAAAGCAACAAATCACCAAAGCACAAGGGAGGGGGCGGCCGTCTCTTGCCGTTGGGTAAGGGGGCGGACGGGTGGCTAGGGTTTCGGCCCTAGCACCTTGTCTTGCTCTCTTTTTTGCTCTCTCCCACTATTTGTGTGTTATGACTAATAACTCATCTTATGGGAAGGAAGCTAGAGCCTCCTTTATATACTCCAGCAACTCCTTGTTGTTTCCATAAAAGAGTTTTCTTGTTCTAGTAGGACTAGAATTATTCCCTTCCTTGCAAATTAGTCCTACTAAGTTTGCAAGGTGTTGCACAATGATCCTTCTATTAATTAATCCATATTAATTAATCCCAAATCTAGCTCTACTCTATTTGACGTGTGACCCCATAGGTTTCTATATAGTTGGTAGTAACTATTACTAACATGGAGCGGTGTCTAGCAACACATCCATGCAACCCAACCAATAGAAATAGTCAGTGATCCCGACAAACCTTTGTGCCCAATATGTCATATTGCATTATCCCTTTGTCTCCATATCCGGATTGGACACGAGACATAAATAGTCACACTCGTATATCCAATCCATAGTTCCTCGATCCTGGGAATATGCTTATGCTTGCAGATAACATTAATATCTCTATATTAATTTATCTGAGTCTGGCCAGACATTCAATAAGCCTCATCCCTCGAGTGGTCGTGGATATTTACCCCCATTATGTGGGAGGGACAAATCCTATCTACATCACTACGATCTCTAAGCTTGCTTCCTATCACGCCCGATAGCCACCTTTATGATTACCCAGTTACGGTGTAACGTTTGATAACATCAAAGCGCAATATTTCACAACTAGAGTATCTAGTGACTTCAAGTCCAAAGATTGCAATAATATTAGCACTGCGAAAAGCGATTGTGACTTCACATAATATAATGTATCCTTTTCGTCGTGGGTCAATCCAGTATGCCATTACTCCTAATGCACACCCATGTGTTAGACTTGATATCTCCATATCAATCTACCCACATACTAGTCTATATTTGATTGCCCTATTAATCAATATAATGGACTAGGGATATTTAAGATAAATAACACAATTTATCTAAGGACTTCATTATATTAAATATCGCCATAAATAATAAATGAATATTCTAGCCAAAATATTGTTCATACTAAATCTACGATTGCCTCTAGGGCATCTATTCCAACAGTCTCCCACTTGCACTAGAGCCAATCCGGCGCATCTCGTATGCCTATAGATCTGGCGTGCCCTTCATGCTTTCGCTGCGCAAGAGGTTTTGTAAGCGGATCTGACACGTTGTCATCTGTCGGAATCTTGCATATCTTCACATCTCCTCGATCGATCATATCACGAATAAGATGGAATCTCCTAAGTACATGCTTTGACTTTTGGTGCGATCTTGGTTCCTTTGCCTGTGCGATTGCCCCAGAGTTGTCACAGTACAACTCTACGGGATCCACTATGCTAGGGACCACACCGAGCTCAGTGATAAACTTCTTTATCCATACTGCCTCTTTCGCCGCTTCCGCAGCAGCAATGTACTCAGCTTCTGTTGTAGAATCAGCAACTGTGCCTTGCTTGGAACTCTTCCAGCTCACAGCTCCTCCATTCAGGTAAAACACGTATCCAGACTGCGATCTGTAATCATCCTTGTCGGTTTGGCAGCTTGCGTCAGTGTAACCCTTTACACTTAGCTCTTCCATTCCTCCAAATATCAAGAATACATCCTTAGTTCTTCTCAAGTACTTTAGGATGTTCTTGATAGCAATCCAGTGACTCTCACCCGGATTGGACTGATATCTGCTCACCATACTCAACGCGTATGATACGTCTGGTCTAGTACATAGCATGGCGTACATGATGGATCCTATGGCCGAAGCATAGGGTATCCTGCTCATGCGGTCCTTCTCCATCTCATTGGAGGGACAGTCATTCTTTGAAAGAGTGACTCCATGTGACATGGGCAAGAATCCCTTCTTGGAATCTTGCATGTTGAACCTCTTCAACACCTTGTCAATATATGTACTCTGACTTAGGCCAAGCAACCTTTTAGATCTATCTCTATAGATCTTTATACCCAGTATATAGGCTGCGTCTCCTAAGTCTTTCATTGCAAAGCACTTTCCTAGCCAATCTTTAACAGATTGCAGAGTAGGAATATCATTGCCAATGATTAGTATGTCATCCACATACAAGACCAGAAATACTATAGAGCTCCCACTAACCTTCTTGTAAACACAAGGCTCATCTTCGTTCTTGATGAAGCCAAACTCTTTGACCGCGTCATCAAAACGTCGATTCCAGCTCCTAGAAGCTTGCTTTAATCCATAAATGGATCTTTTCAGCTTACAGACTTTATTGACATTCTCTGGATCCTCAAAACCCTCTGGTTGTGTCATGTACACATCCTCAAAGAGGTTCCCATAAAGGAACGCTGTTTTGACATCCATTTGCCAAATCTCATAGTCGTAGTATGCTGCAATAGCAAGCAAGATTCGAATGGATTTAGTCATGGCGACTGGTGAAAAGGTCTCATCATAGTCAATACCATGAATCTGTCTATAACCTTTGGCCACCAATCGTCCTTTATAGGCAACTACCTTGCCATCCATGTCGGTCTTCTTCTTGAAGACCCACTTGCACCCTATGGGTCGAGCCCCTTCGGGTGGTTCCACCAAAGTCCATACTTTGTTGGTGTACATGGAATCCATTTCGGATCTCATGGCTTCTAGCCACTTCTTAGATTCTGGGCCACTCATGGCTTCTCCATAGTTTGCAGGCTCATCATCCATGAGTGGTACGTCATCGGGCTGAGTCACGAGAAGTCCATACCTCTCTGGCTCATGACGCACTCTTCCTGATCTACGGAGTTCCTGTGTTACATGAACAGGTTCTTCCACAACTTCTTGTGGTTCCCGTTCATGTTCCATTATCGGTTCAGTGGTTTGTGGTTCATGAATTTCTTCAAGTTCTACAACCCTCCCACTTGCTTCTTTAGAGACTAGTTCTCTTTCTAGAAACACGCCGGTCCGAGCAAAAACACTTTGTTTTCGGTAGGGTTATAGAAGTAATATCCTTTAGTCTCCTTAGGATATCCCACAAACTTACACTTATCCGCTTTAGGCCCGAGCTTGTCTGTTTGTAAACGCTTTACATAAACGTCGCAGCCCCAAATCTTCATAAACGACACTATGGGACGCCTCCCAGTCCATATCTCATATGGCGTCTTCATGACTGATTTGGATGGAACACGGTTAATGGTAAAAGCTGCCGTCATTAGAGCATGTCCCCAAAAGGATATCGGAAGATCTGTTTGAGACATCATAGATCGCACCATATCTAATAGAGTGCGATTCCTCCTCTCAGATACACCATTCCATTGTGGTGTTCCGGGTGGAGTGAGCTGGGACACTATCCCACACTCTCTAAGATACTCATCAAACTCTTGGCTTAAGTATTCTCCTCCACGATCCGATCGTAGAGCTTTAATACTTTTGCCAAGTTGCTTCTCTACTTCACTCTTGAATTCTTTGAACAATTCAAAGGATTCGGATTTGGCCTTCATAAGGTATACAAATCCATATCTACTGAAATCATCAGTAAATGTGATGAAGTAGGTATAACCACCTCTGGCAGGCGTGGGGAATGGCCCGCATACATCAGTATGTATGAGTGCCAACAACTCACTAGTCCGCTCGCCTTTCTTATTGAAAGGGGACTTTGTCATTTTTCCTAATAAACAAGATTCACATGTCTCATATGATTCCAAATCAAATGAGTCTAGAAGTCTATCCTTATGGAGTCTAGATATGCGTTTCTCATTTATATGGCCTAAACGACAGTGCCATAGATATGTAGGATTTAAATCATTAGTTTTAATCCTTTTAGTATTTATGTTATAGATTGGATTATTTAGATCAAGGATATACAATCCATTAGACAAATGTGCACTACAATAGTGCATACTATCAAAATAAATGGAGCAACACTTGTCCTTTATTGAAATAGAAAAACCTTTCTCGTCCAAACAAGAAGCGGAAATAATGTTTCTGCTCATAGCAGGCACATAAAAGCAATTGTCTAATTCTAAAATAAGTCCAGAAGGCAAAGATAGCTCATAAACGCCTACAGCCAATGCAGCAACCTTTGATCCATTCCCGACGCGCAAGTCTATCTCCCCTTTTCGCAATCTTCTACTTCTTTTCAAATCCTGTACATTACGACAAATGTGAGATCCACATCCGGTATCTAATACCCAGGATGATGAAATAGAAAGATTAACGTCTATAACATAAATACCTGGTGGTGGTGGAATCACTATTCCAAGCTTCTTATCCTCCAGATATTTAGGGCAATTCCTCCTCCAGTGACCCGGCTGGCTGCAGTAGTGACACTCACCTTTAGCCACGCCTCCACTAGGTTTTAGGGCTTCCTTGGATTTCGCAACTTTCTTGCGTTTTCCTTTTGAAGTAGATGCAACTGACTTGCCCTTCTTCTTGTGTACCATCATTATGGCCTTGCCCTTGCCTTTATTGATGCTTTGCTCAGCTGTCTTTAGCATGTTCAATAGGTCTGGCAAAGACTTGTTGATCTCATTCATATTATAGTTCATAATGAACTGATTATAATTTTCAGGCAACGATTGCAAGACGAGATCAGTCGCCAAGTCCTGGCCGAGTGGGAACCCCAGTCTCTCAAGGTTCTCTATGTACCCGATCATTCGGAGTACATGAGGGCCTACTGGATTCCCCTCTGCAAGACTACTTTTGAACAATGCTTTAGACACTTCATAGCGCTCATGCCTTGCCTGTTCCTGAAACAATTGTTTCAAGTGTCTGATCATATCATAGGCTTCCATGTTCTCGTGTTGCTTCTGAAGCTCACCAGTCATGGTACAAAGCATGAGGCAAGTCACGTCATTAGAATCATCAATATGTTTCTGACGTGCCCTTACTTCCGCTAATAGAGACTCATCTTGTGGTGGGTCTGGAATTGGAGTGTCCAAGACGTACAGCTTCTTTTCTTGCTTGAGGACAATCCTCAAGTTTCTGTACCAGTCAAGAAAATTTGTTCCAGACAATTTATCCTTCTCAAGGACAGATCGTAGGGATGAACTCGATGCGTTGTTGTTTGCCATTTGGAATTCTACAAAACGAGAAATATGCAATTTAGTATTTTGAACAATTTAACTATATTTAACAATGGCTAGATCATTAAATATAGCTCCCACTATTTTTTTCGGATTAATAGCCCTCACTATTAAAGCGGAAAATATCTTTATATTTTCTAGTGGGTCCAAGATCCTTATTTCACTTCTTCTTGAGCTTGCTTTGGCAAGTCACCCAAGAATTGTTTATTTAGGTAGGAACCATTCCAATTGCATCCCATGCAACTCTTGGTCCAATTAGGTGAATAAATTCCTTTTATTCTTTATCCAATTGGATAACTCCTAATTGTCATGCCTCTAAGCTCATCAATCCAATTGACTCTTGCCTAGTTGCGTCCAACCTCTTGCTTTCAACATACACGCATTACTAGCTTGCGTCGTCCGCGACACATCATGAAAATTAAAATCGCCTTGCTTTGGCAAGCCCGAATTTTAATAGGCCATGATCATGAAGGGTGTTTTGGAAAGAGAAGGCAAAACGCAATATTTAATTGAGGGATTTCTTTTAATATGTTTGGTTGATCTTATCAACATGGTCTACTTATTTGGATTGGGCCATCCACAATAAAAGACCAACTTTGTTTATTATTATCTTGTTATTGTTTTGCTTGTAGCGCCATACACACAAAATAAATAACAAGGCATGAATAATAAACATCCACAAAATAAAAAAAACGTGGCATGGATATCGCCTCTAGACTAATGATATTATCAAGCCAATGATAATATCTAATTGCCCTAAAGTGCCGAGCTCATCTCCATGTGCTCCACCATAGCTGCGCGCCTAGGGATGTCTTTTGGCTCCTTTGGTTCTCCAGTCTTCTTCTCCATGCTCTTGGCTATCATCTAAATATTTCTAATTCTAGCCTAACATCTAGAATAAATAAATAACAAAAGCCTCACATGTCGAGGAGAAAAAGAACGACTCGCAGGCCGTAAAACTTAATTAATTATTACATTAATTTGATCAGCTCGCAGGCCGTAAACCAAACCACAAAAACAATAAACATCCAAATCCTAGGCCATATCCATCCACCATGCAATAAAGCACATAATACAGTTAAAACCAATTTTTAACGCGCTTGTTTAATTTTAATGAAATTGGGTAACTGGGGTTTCACAACGGTCCAAAGGGTCCAAGCCAACAAGTGGCCCGAACCCTAGGACCGCCGCACGCCTAAGGGGCCGCGGCCTTGCTTGGCGCGCAAGGGAGGGGCGGGCGGCTAGGGTTTCGGCCCTAGTCCCCTTCCTCCTTCCTTGTTGCCCAAGCAAGGTTGTTTCCATATGGATTTATTTCCATGATTTTATTTCCATAATTGAAAACCCCTTTTCAATCATGTGCCCATGAACCCTAATTTTTAAGAACCCAATTATTCACATCCTATGTGATTAAACTCACCAATTCTAACATCCAATGTTAAATTGGGTCTTGTTTGATTGAATCAAATTCAATATTGCATCTACTATGCCAAATTTTTCAGTTTTCGCGTAATAAACAATAATACGGTGTATGAACTGAAATCGTAAACACATAATATCATGTTATGCTCTACGACCTGTGGCTCTGATACCACTGTTGGGTTTTGACGTAGGTAACGCAGCGGAAACAAAATTAACCCTACTCAAAGCCCACCAAGGATCACAGGAAGAGACATCATAACATGATTAAGGACATAGAAGATGTGTACCTTTTGATTTGTGAGATCACACGAAGAATGATGTCCTCGTCTCTACGGTTGATCCACGTCTAGAGGTGAGATCTAGATTCTTCCTTCAATCAAGTGCTAGCTTGAACCTTGGAGGAAGAGGGATGAAGATCAAAGCAACAAATCACCAAAGCACAAGGGAGGGGGCGGCCCTCTCTTGCCGTCGGGTAAGGGGGCGGACGGGTGGCTAGGGTTTCGGCCCTAGCACCTTGTCTTGCTCTATTTTTTGCTCTCTCCCACTATTTGTGTGTTATGACTAATAACTCATCTTATGGGAAGGAAGCTAGAGCCTCCTTTATATACTCCAACAACTCCTTGTTGTTTCCATAAAAGAGTTTTCTTGTTCTAGTAGGACTAGAATTATTCCCTTCCTTGCAAATTAGTCCTACTAAGTTTGCAAGGTGTTGCACAATGATCCTTCTATTAATTAATCCATATTAATTAATCCCAAATCTAGCTCTACTCTATTTGACGTGTGACCCCATAGGTTTCTATATAGTTGGTAGTAACTATTACTAACATGGAGCGGTGTCTAGCAACACATCCATGCAACCCAACCAATAGAAATAGTCAGTGATCCCGACAAACCTTTGTGCCCAATATGTCATATTGCATTATCCCTTTGTCTCCATATCCGGATTGGACACGAGACATAAATAGTCACACTCGTATATCCAATCCATAGTTCCTCGATCCTGGGAATATGCTTATGCTTGCAGATAACATTAATATCTCTATATTAATTTATCTGAGTCTGGCCAGACATTCAATAAGCCTCATCCCTCGAGTGGCCGTGGATATTTACCCCCATTATGTGGGAGGGACAAATTCTATCTACATCACTACGATCTCTAAGCTTGCTTCCTATCACGCCCGATAGCCACCTTTATGATTACCCAGTTACGGTGTAACGTTTGATAACATCAAAGCGCAATATTTCACAACTAGAGTATCTAGTGACTTCAAGTCCAAGGATTGCAATAATATTAGCACTGCGAAAAGCGATTGTGACTTCACATAATATAATGTATCCTTTTCGTCGTGGGTCAATCCAGTATGCCATTACTCCTAATGCACACCCATGTGTTAGACTTGATATCTCCATATCAATCAACCCACATACTAGTCTATATTTGATTGCCCTATTAATCAATATAATGGACTAGGGATATTTAAGATAAATAACACAATTTATCTAAGGACTTCATTATATTAAATATCGCCATAAATAATAAATGAATATTCTAGCCAAAATATTGTTCATACTAAATCTACGATTGCCTCTAGGGCATCTATTCCAACAATCGCAGCCCCAAATCCTCATGAACGACAGTGTGGGACGCCTCCCACTCCACATCTCATATGGTGTCTTCATGACTGATTTAGATGGAACACGGTTAATGGTGAAAGCTGCACTTAATAGAGCGTAGCCCCAAAATGATAATGGAAGATCGGTTTGACACATCATAGATCGAACCATATCCAATAGGGTTCGATTCCTCCTCTCGGACACGCCATTCCATTGTGGCGTTCCGGGTGGAGTGAGTTGGGACACGATCCCACACTCTCTAAGATAGTCGTCACACTCTTGGCTCAAGTATTCTCCTCCACGATCCGATCGTAGAGCCTTGATACTTTTGCCAAGTTGCTTCTCTACTTCATTCTTGAATTCTTTGAACACTTCAAAGGATTCAAATTTTGCCCTCATAAGGTACACAAATCCATATCTACTGTAATCATCAGTAAACGTAATGAAGTAGACATAACCACCCCTGGCAGGCGTGGCAAATGGTCCACACACATCGGTATGTATGAGCGCCAATTGCTCACTAGTCCTCTCACCTTTCTTATTGAAAGGGGACTTTGTCATTTTTCCCAATAAACAAGCCTCACATGTCTCATATGATTCAAAATCAAATGAGTCTAGTAATCCATCCTTATGGAGTCTAGATACACGTTTCTCATTTATGTGGCCTAAACGACAGTGCCATAAATAAGCAGGATTTAAATCATTTATTTTAATCCGCTTGGTATTAATGTTGTAGACAGGATTTCTTAGATCAAGGACATAAAGTCCATTAAATAATTGCTCACTAAAATAGTGAATATTATTCAAATAAAAGGAACAACAATTGTTCTTTATTGAAATAATAAAACCATCCTTGTCCAAACAAGAAATAGAAATAATGTTTCTGCTCATAGCAGGCACAAAATAGCAATTATTTAATTCTAAAACTAGTCCTGAAGGCAGAGATAGCTCGCACACGCCTATGGCCAACGCAGCAACCTTTGCTCCATTCCCAACGCGTAGATCTACCTCTCCTTTAGCCAATCTTCTACTTCTCTTTAGATCCTGCATATATCGACAAATATGAGATCCACATCCAGTATCTAATACCCATGATGTAGAGACAGTTAAATTGACATCTACAACAAAAATACCTGGTGGTGTTGGAATCACTATTCCAAGCCTCTTGTCCTCCAGAAATTTTGGGCAGTTCCTCCTCCAGTGTCCAGGCTGACTGCAGTAGTGACACTCACCTTTAGTCACGGCCTTGGCAATGCCACCAACAGGCTTAAGGGCAGGTTCCTTGGACTTGGCAACTGACTTGCCTTTGCCCTTGGAGGAAGAGGCAAACCTTTTGCCCTTTCCTTTCTGTACCATCATTATGGCCTTGCCCTTACCCTTGTTGATGCTCTGTTCAGCCGTCCTCAACATGTTGAGCAAATCTGGCAGTGGTTTAACGATCTCGTTCATGTTATAGTTCATGATGAACTGTCCATAACTCTCGGGCAACGATTGCAACACGAGATCGGTTGCCAACTCTTGGCCGACTGGGAACCCTAGTCGGGCGAGATTCTCCAAGTACCCGATCATTCGGAGTACATGGGGTCCCACCGGGTTCCCTTCTGCCAGATGACATTTGAACAGTGCCTTTGAGACCTCATACCTCTCTACCCTCGCTTGCTCTTGGAAGAGCTGCTTTAGATGTTCGATCATATCGACAGCATTCATGTTTTCGTGTTGCTTCTGAAGCTCAGAAGTCATGGTGCAAAGCATTAGGCAGGCCACATCATTAGCGCCATCAACACGCTTTTGATACGCCTTTAAGGCAGCAGGTGTTTGGTTCTCTGGACCTTCTGGAACATGCTCCTCTGTTGCGTACAGTTTCTTCTCTTGCTTGAGAACAATTATCAAGTTTCTGTACCAATCAAGAAAGTTGGTTCCAGAGAGCTTGTCCTTCTCAAGGACAGATCGTAGGGATGTTGTGAACTCGATGAGTTGTTTGCCATTTGGAATTCTACAAAAAGGAAAATACGCAAGTTTTAGTATTTGTGAATTTTGACTATATTTAATAATGGAGAGTTTATTAAATATAGCTCCCACTATTTTTCTACGGATTAATAACCCTCAAGATATTAATGCGGAAAATATCCTTATATTTTCTAGTGGGCCAAGATCCATCTTTCATCTCCTTATGAGCTTGCTTTGGCAAGTCACCCATAATTTGACTACTTTAGGTAGGAACAATTCCAATTGCATCCCATATGCAACTCTTGGTTCAATCGGGCAAATAACTCCTTATTTATCCATCCATATGGATAATCCCAATTGATTGCCTCTAGGTTTCTTAATCAAATTAATAGCCTAGTTGTGTTCAACCTCTTATCTAAACAATTGCACATTGTTACGTGCCATCGCATTCCATCATTATGAACCAAGTCGCCATGCTTTGGCACGCACGAACTTGATAAATAATGATGATAATGAGTGTTTAAATAACGAGAAGGCAAGAACACAATATTGAATTTTGAGGGATTTTCAATTCAATTCTTTTAATTGTTTTGTTGATCAATATCAACTTAATCTATCTATTTGAGTTTGGGCACAACTCCAAATAATAGATCCGGGTTGTCTAATTATCTTATTATCCTAATTGCATGCATCATTCATACACCAACCACACAAATAATAAGACAATAAATAAACAACCACAAAAAGAAATTAAACGTGATGTGGATATGGCCTTTTCTAGACTAAGATAATTCCAAGCCAATGGAATTATCTATGAACCCTAAGCAAACACATCTCCATGTGTCTTGATCTTTTGGTCCATCCTTCATAGTCTTGTGGATTGCTCCATGCTCCATCTTTTGTGGCTTCTTTGGCTTTGGGCTTCTTTTCTCCAATCTTGGCTAACAATCTACTTTATCTAGCACTAGCTAATATCTATACTAAATAAAATAAATCTCACAAGTTGAGAAAAAAAATGGCACGCAGGCCATAAAACCCTAATTAATTATTACAATTAATTGATCAGCTCGCAGGCCGTAAAACCAAACCACAAAATTAAACATCCACATCAAACCACATCCTAAGGCCATATCCAATCACCATGCGATTTGCACATAAACAGTTAAAATCCAATTTTAACGCGCTTGGTCAATTTTAATTGATTTTAGGATTTCTAGGGTTAAAACGGTCCATGGGCCCAACAATCCAATTGCCCAGGCCCATTAAGTGAACCACAAGGCCCTAGGGCTGGCCCGGCCCAAAACCCGCAAGCTAGGCCCGCGGGTTAGGGCCGCCCGGCCCCTTAGGGCGGCCAAGCTTGGGCGGCAAGCAAGGGGGCGGTCCCAAGGGGGGGCCGAACCTCCTTATGGGAGTTGTTTCCAAAACAACTCCCTTGCTTGGTGCCCAAGTTTGGTTGTTTCCTTGTTTTGGGAGAACTTCTTCTTCCCCAAGGATGCCCAAACCCTAGATCTTAGATCCTAAAATTTCTCAAACTCACCAATTCATGCATCCAATGCAAAAATTGGATCTTGTTATGATTAATTATTGACAAATTGCATCCCATGCTTGATTTGTCTTGTTTTACGCGATAAACAATCAAATTAAGGTGTAAAACAACTAAAACGTAACACATAAACCACGTTTATGCTCTACGACCTGTGGCTCTGATACCACTGTAGGGTTTTGATTCATGGATCGCACAACGGAAGCATAATCAAACATAAACCATGCAAAACCCTCCAAGGATCACAAGTCTAGAGACATAACGATAGTAAAGGTTAGAAATCATAAACACACCTTTGGGTTCTCCTTGATGACTTCAAACGCGAATAATGTCACGTTCTCTATAGTTGATCCACGCCTAGATTTGATCCTAGATCTCCCAAACTCCTTGGTGCTAGCCCGGATTAGGAAGAGGAAGAACGAATCACGCAAAAACGAGACCCAGCCTCTTTTGGCCGACGGGGACGAGGGCGGCGGCAAGGGGCGGCGTCGGGCCCTCCTTGTTGCTTGCTCTCTCTCCTTTGTTCTCTCCCAATCTTGTTATGTTCACTAATGAGCATAAGTTATAAGGAAGGAAGGAAGGAGAGTCCTTTATATAGTCCAACAACTCCTTGTTAACTACCTAAAGGACTTATTCTAGTCCAACTAGAATTCAATTTAGTCCCTTCCTTGCAAATTAGTCCCTACTAAGTTTGCAAGGGTTTGCAAAGTGATCCTTCTAATTAATTAATCCAATTAATTAATTCCCAAATCTAGTTCAACTCTATATAGCGTGTGACCCCATAGTTTCTATCTAGTTGGTAGCAACTATTTGCTAATATGGAGCGGTTTCTAGCAAAACATCCATTCTAGCCAACTAATAGAATAGTCATCTTGACAACCTTTGTACAAGTAATTGTCTCATCCCTTTGCCTCCATATCCGGATTGGACACGAGACATACAAGTCACACTCGTATATCCAATCCATAGTTTCTCGATCCATGGGAATAGCCTTATCCGTGCAAATAACATCAATATCCTATATTGATTTATTTGAGTCTGGCCAGACATTCTATAAGCACTATCCCTCGAGTGGCCTAGGATATTTTCTCCCGTTATGTGGGAGGGACAAATCCTCTCTACGTCCACTACGATCTTTAAGCTTGCTTCTCATTGTATCCAGTACACGCCTTTATAACTACCCAGTTACGGTGTAGCGTTTAACGCTACCAAGATCACAATGATCCACAACTAGAATATCTAGTGACTTCAAGTCTAAAGATGACAATACAATTGCACCGCGAGAAGCGCTTGTGACTCAACATAACATGTATGTAGCCTTCTCGGAGATGGGTCAATCCAGTGCAACATTCCGTAATGCACACCTATGTGTTGGATCATGATATCTCCATATCAATCCAACCCCATACTAGTCTATAGATGATTGTCCTAGTAATCATTATACTTGACTAGGGATATTTAAGATAAACAACACATTTGTAAATCTAAGGACTTCGTTATATTAAATATCCAATAAATAATAAATAAATTTTCTAGCCATAAACAAATTCATACTAAACTAGATTGCCTCTAGGGCATCTATTCCAACAATGCCCAGCTGTGGGAAAGCTATGAAACTCCTCCAATAGAGTGTCACGAATAGGAGACTCACGACCAACGCATAACCGAGCCTTGTAATAAAAGAGGCCATCGGAGAAGGAAAAATGGGGTGGCTTGGAGTCTGACCGCATCGCAGCCAATAATGCCTGCAAATCCGGCTGAGTGATGACCTCACGCCGAAGAACCTCCAAAATGGACGGCAAAGGCCGCATGGCCGAGAGGAACATAGGGGCCGGATCCAAGTCGTGTTCCCTGCGTGACAAAGCATCAGCCACCCGATTAGAGGTACCCGGTTTGTACTCAATACGAAACTAGAACCCCATCAATTTGCGTATATAAAAATACTGAACCGGCGTCTGAGTGACGTGAGTAAGAAGCTCCTGGAGACTCTTTTGATCAGTTCGGATGACAAACTCACGACCCAACAGATACTGAACTGAACCGCTTCCACGATAACGTACAACTCTTTGTGATAAGAAGAAGCTGCACGGAGACACAACCCTAGCTTTTTACTGAAGAAAGCTAAAGGGTGACCCTGCTGTAACAACACGGCCTCCACCCTAGTGTCTAACGCATCAGTCTCCACCACAAAGTTTCCGAGAAATCAGGCAGGCGCAATACTGGTGCCGAATTCATAGCCTTCTTCAAGGCGCCGAAACTCTCTGTAGCGGCCTCAGACCAGGCGAATGCATCTTTTTTAAGGATGTCCGTGAGTGGGGCAGCAAGTGTGGCATAGGCACGAATGAATCGTAGGTAGTACCCTGTGAGACCGAGAAAATCCCTGAGATTTTTTATTGTAGTGAGACTGGGCCAAGCTACCATAGCTTCGATTATTTGAGATTCGGCCTGCAACTGACCCTGGCCGATCACTTAGGCTTGAAGATCTAGGGCTGTTTCTGTGTGATTAATAAGAAGTGTTTGCCCAATCTTGGTGGGATTAGATCCCTCAGGCAGAGATTAGGTCCATTGGTACTGAACTCTGTAAATTGCTTTGTGTTCTTTACCTTTCTGTTTGATTATTATCTGCTGCACACAACTCAAATCAAACTAGGGTTTACAAGCTGTTTAGAATTATTCACAGCTCAAGGCCTTGAAGCTTACATTTTTGCCTTAGTGAGTTTCAGACAGTTTACAAAATCTCAAGGCCTTGAGATTTCAAGTTTTACACAAAACTATCCTGTTAAACTTTAAGTTTTGCAAAAAGTTTCCATACTCTATTCAACCCCCCCCCCCTTCTAGAGTATTTAGGTCATGTATTCAGTCTACATTACACACTTTCATCGCCCATCCTGAAAAAATAGAGATCTCAAGAGCAGTGAGATAACAGAAACATAAAATAAAATAAAATAAATAAAAAAATAAAAACTCTGAAAATTAATTCTGACTACCAAATAAACCCTAAAAAAGTCCCCGGCAACGGCGCCAAAAACTTGATGCGCTTTCTAGCGTGCTATTCGCAAGTACACGAATCAAGTAGTATAGAGTGTATTACGACTCAGATTATCGATCCCACAGGGACTTTGCAGGTTTTTCTAGTAATCAGTTTTAACGAACAGAGTGTAAAAGGAGGAATATTTTGAGAGTTTGTTTGCTAACTAAGTACTGAAAGTAAATAACTGAAACGTAAATCTTTTTGTGAGAATTTTCTGAATAATCTTAAGGTTGTAAAAATAGGGTTTGAGATACTAGGTCCCGGGATCCCCTAGGGTTCTTCAGATTTTCGTTCTTTGTTTGACATTTTTGCCTTAGTGAGTTTCAGACAGTTTACAAAATCTCAAGGCCTTGAGATTTCAAGTTTTACACAAAACTATCCTGTTAAACTTTAAGTTTTGCAAAAAGTTTCCATACTCTATTCAACCCCCCCCCCCCCCTTCTAGAGTATTTAGGTCCTGTATTCAGTCTACATTACACACTTTCATCGCCCATCCTGACAAAATAGAGATCTCAAGAGCAGTGTTAACATCAAATAAAATAAAATAAACAAAAAAATAAAAACTCTGAAAATTAATTCTGACTACCAAATAAATCCTAAAAAAGTCCCCGGCAACGGCGCCAAAAACTTTATGCGCTTTCTAGCGTGCTATTCGCAAGTTTACGAATCAAGTAGTATTAGAGTGTATTACGACTCAGATTATCGATCCCACAGGGACTTTGCAGGTTTTTTTAGTAATCAGTTTAACGAACAGAGTGTAAAAGGAGGAATATTTTGAGAGTTTGTTTTCTAACTGTAGATAGTGCTTTCTGAGCTGACAGATCTTGTCCACGTGGCAACCATCCAGCACACCATATTGTGCTCCACACACACTGGATCACCAGCCGTGCTGATCCATGTGGGGGCTGCGAGACAGGGCCCTCGCATACCACTGCACGGGACTTGTAGGGACTTAGTGGTTTGGAGGCTAGAGTAAGTCATGTCGCGTGCGAGCCAAGCCCGCGCGCGACCTTTAGTAACTGCTTTTGAGAGATTTATGGCACGAGCTCCATAAACCCGGTCAAACCCGGTCAACCCCATAACGGTTCCGGTATTCGCGCATAATGTGCTGTAACGGTCCCTATATACGCGGACGAACGTGCCGTTGTGGTTAAGCTAATTAAGCCGCCATTGATGGGCGCATTAACCACACTACAACGGTCACATTCTCTGTTATATATAGGACGCTAACCTTTCCATACAAAGGAGAACACACTGGCCATACGCGGAAGCTCTGCCAAACCTCTGTCTCTCTCTCAGACATTACTACTGCCTTACTCTCTCCCTACACACAACCCGACTCTTCCTGTGCTATCTCTGATCCTCTACTTACGGTGTACACGGAGGTCTCCCCGCCGGAATCTCTTGTGCACATTTTGGTGAACCCGACGTGAACTTACCAACAAAAGCAACCATGTCTCAGGAGGATGATGTTAGTAACAGATCGCCTTCCACCGAAGCCGCCTCAGGAGAGGAGGCCCGCCGCACTCCTACGGCCACCGGTGACGCCCCGACGCTAGAGACCTTGGATGCTACCATCCAAAGTCAGGGAAAATCTCTCAAAGCTCAATCCGCGCAGCTAGAACGGATCATGGCCGTCCTGGGCACTCTTGCGCCAAACCCTTCACCAGCCACCGCTGTTTCTCCGGGAGGAGGAGCCCCTACCGCTCCAGGACTGGGAGTGTCAACCAAAACTCCCAACCCTAATCTGCAGACTCGGCGACTACGCAGCTACCTTCAATTCAAGGGTCAACAGCTCAAATGTTGCCTCTCACTGCTCATACTCCTCAGCCTCCGGCTCTGGTACCTAACCCGGCTTCGCAGTATCCCTTGCCTCCTCCAACGGCAATCTGGGGCAATGCGAACTGCCAATATGTCCCCAATCCTCCGGCGACATACGTGTCGCCTCCGCCTGCGGCAACCCCTCCTCCTGTTACCGAGGGAAACATTCCAGAATGTATGACCTCCTTGCAGAAGCGCATGGACACTATTCTGGCTCACCAATCGTTCGCGGATACCATCATCCCGAAGCTAGACAACGATCCACCTATCCCGCGAGAGATCTATCTCATGCCCAACCCGGTGGGGTACAAGGCTCCTAAATGGGACAAGTTCGAAGATGTCAACGGAAACGCCCATGAACATGTCATGCGTTTCATCGATGTCATGGGACCATATGGATCCGATCCCAAACTGCTAATGTGAGAGTTCCCAAAATCCTTGGGTAACGTAGCGTACAAGTGGTACAGAACGTTGGAGTCCGGATCTGTGAAGACCTGGGACGACATGGTCCAAAAGTTCTACACTAAGTTCTTCCATATGGAAGAAAATGTGACAATGATCCACCTCTCGCGGATGTATCAGAAGCGCGAGGAGGACGGGATAACTTTCATCAAGAAGTTCAGGGCGAAGTCCTTGGAATGCAAAGATCCGATGCTTGAAAGTCGGCTCGTAGAGATATGCCTGCAGTGCATGCGAGATGAATACAAAGGTATGCTCATCAACCTGCAAACGCCCACGTTTTCAAAACTAGTTGAATGCACGAAGAACATTGAGCCTATAGTGGAGAGGCAGAAAAAGAAAAACGCTCCGGAGCGATCCTCGAGCGGTACTACCTACAAGATCGGGAGATTCAGTTACAAGAGGGGACGCGAAGCTGAAGTCAATACAGTTTCACCCCAGAAGCAGGCGAAGATTGTGAACTTCGACGCACCACCTCTGCCATGCTCGGTGGAAGAAGCAAGCAACCTCTGCAGGCAGTGGCGCAAGGACGGTGTCCTACCGCCGCTCGAGAAGGCACCCTCCAAGGAGATGGTGAGGGACCCAAAGTGGTGTGAGTACCACGGCAAGGTCATGCATCCCACAGCGGACTGTAAGAAGCTCAGGATTGTATTTAGCCAAAAGATGAAGAATGGCAAGCTGATCGACAACGATCACAGGAAGGATGTGCGCAACAATCCACTTCCTGCCCATGCGGAGCAAGAATCGAAAGGTAAGGAGATCGCCATGATCTCGATTGTGGATCTGGAAGAGGTCGCAGAGGATGGTCTACCCATCATTTCCGAAGTCCATGATGATGAGGACTACAGCGTAGACACGGAGGACGAACGTGCCAACCGGATGAAAGGGTCGCACGGCTTCAGCAGATTCTTCGACGAGATGAACTTCTCGGAGAAATGCCGGACAGAAATGACGAAAGCAATCTTGAGGATAGCGGAGGACTACGAGGAGGATCTTGTAGTCTCTAACGGGAAAGTCATCAGGGCGTCTCGCTCTACAGAAAAGATTATGACCTTTTCTGCCAGCGACAAAAAGACAGATGCGAGCCACCAGAGGCCTCTGTATGTAACGGCCATCATCAATGGCGTCGAGTTCAAAAGAGCATTCGTTGATGGAGGAGCGGCAGTCAACGTCGTCTCGCTCCACACACTGAAGCTAGCAGGGATCCCCGAGCACAAGATTGTTAGGGGTCCCTCTCCACTGATGGGATTTGGAAGCGACTCCAGAATGACGATAGGGTGGATCCGCCTGGGCGTTCAGATCGGCAAAATCAGGTGCTCAGCAAAGTTCAATGTCATAGATGCGAACACCACGTATCACATGATAATAGGTCGAGCCTGGATTCATCTCTTTGACGCGGTTCCTTCAACAGCTCATCAAGTCATGAAAGCTATCTGGAACGACAGGATAGTCGAGATACCGGCGTCAACGAATCCATTCAACATGGATGAAGCACATCTCAGCGAGGCGGTGTGGTTCACCGAGATGGAGGACGAGCAAACACCAGGACCATTCAACCCTACTCCTTTACCCCTATGGGAAGATATCAAGGATCAGTCACCTGCGGGAGTGATGGTGACAAGGGAGGATGCCAAGGAAAAGCCGCCCACGCGGGAAGAGGCATCGCGGATCGCCTACCAGCGAAAGAACGTGTATACTCTGAAGAGAATAGCAAAGCATGACCCCGAAGGCAAGGAAATAGAGAGTTTCTACGCCAATGGGAAGAAATGCTATCGCATATGAAGGTGCGCGGGGATGTCCTCACGCGAGCATGGGGATATCCCTGGGCAAATCAACCAAATCGAGCAGATTGTGGTAACGAAAAAGCCAATGCAGAGCGCTCCAGATGAGAATCTCAAAGAAGCACCCGAATGCATAGAAGACAGACCCAGACCGCAAAAGCAAGAACTAAAGGAGGTGCTCCTAAGCCCGAACGAAGAAAAGAGAAGGCCAGTCTTTCTGAGTGCGGACCTCACAAGCGAAGAGGAGCAAGGACTACTGCAGCTCCTGACCGAGTACAAAGACGTGTTCGCATGGGAATATGACGAGATGCCCGGACTGGACACAAGTATCACCATGCACCGTATAGACATCATCCCGGGGTCTAAGCCGGTAAAGCAGAGCACAAGAAGCTTCAGGCCAGAGCTTAACGTGAAGATCAAACAGGAGATTGTCAAACTCCTGGAGGCCAGGTTCATAGAACCGAATCGCCATCCCACATGGCTGGCCAATATTGTGCCAGTTGTAAAGAAGAATGGACAGCTTCGCATCTGCGTGGACTTCCGAGACCTCAATCGCTTCTGCCCCAAGGACGATTTTCCGCTCCCCAACATCGATTTGCTCATCGATTCGACAGCGGGTCATCGCATGTTCAGTTTCATGGACGGCTTCAACGGGTACAATCAGATCAAGATGGATCCTGAAGATGCACGGAAAACTGCATTCATCACCCCAGTGGGAGTGTTCAACTACACCGTGATGCCGTTCGGTCTCAAAAACGCGGGTGAAACCTATCAGCGGACCATGATGGCCCTGTTGCACGACATGATGCACAAGGAAGTGGAATTTTATGTCGACGACCTCGTGGTCAAATCCTAGCAGGAGGCAGATCACCTGGCAGATTTGCGGAAGGTGTTCAACAGATGCAGACGCTTTCAGCTGAAGATGAACCCTATGAAATGCGCATTTGGGGTAACGTCAGGGAAATTCTTGGGATGCGTGGTACATCGTCAAGGAATCGAGCCCGACCCTGCAAAAATTTCAGCCATCATCAGCATGACTCCGCCGCATGACCAGAGTGCCTTGAAGACATTCTTAGGGAAGCTATCGTATCTGCGAAGATTTATCCCAGTGATTGCCGAGATTACTTTCTGCTTCAGTAATCTTCTTAAAAAATATGCCGCATACAACTGGACTCCGGAGCACGAAGCTGCGTTCGGGAAACTAAAAGAGCTGCTGACGTCTTCAAAAATAATGATCGCACCTCAGTTAGGATCACGCTTTTGCTATATCTGACGTCAACGAGGAAATCCATAGGAGCACTTTTGGCTCAGGAGTACGAGGGTCAAGAAAGGCCCATCTACTACATCTCTCGCATTGTTCAGCCCGCAGAATCAAGGTACACGGACATTGAGCGTCATTGCCTTGCCCTATTCTTCATAATAGAGAAGTTGAGACACTACTTTGCGTCGCATAAAGTGGTGGTGGTTACAAAAAGTGATCCCATACGATATTTGCTAACTCACACTACTCCTGGAGGAAGATTGGCAAAATGGTATATGACCATTTCCCAGTTTGATATCACATGTGTTCGGCCGCGGGCGATCAAGTCGCAGGCGGTAGCGGATTTGTTGGCACAGTTCCCCGACAACAGTCATGAGCCTGTGATCGAAGAAGAACTCGAGGGACCTGAAATCTATGCAGTTGATGTACCCTATTGGACGCTCCATTTCGACGGTTCGTCAACAAGGAAATGTGGAGGCATTGGGATAGTCTTGACCAAGCCAGATGGGGAGGTCATACAGATGTCCGCAAAACTCGACTTCGCAGTCACCAACAACGAGGCAGAATATGAAGCCCTTATAGTGGGACTGCGTGCAGCGAAGGCTTTGGAAGTAAGCAACCTCACGGTCATGGGGGACTCCAAGCTAATTGTCAAGCAGGCCCCGGGCGAGTACGGTTTGATGGAGATAAATCTTCTGTCCTACCGGACTTTGGTACAAGAGTTGGTACAGCAATTCTGCGACGTTAGGTACGAGCACAAGCCCCGAGCAGACAACAGGCATGCAGACGCTTTGGCCACCTTGGGATCCAAATTTAGTACAGACAAATGTCCCGCAAGAATCTCCATCGAAGTGCGAACATCGTCGGCGTTAACAGAAGACGCGTGCAACGATGAACACATGGATGATGCGGACTGGAGAAAAGCAATCTTACGAGCCATCGCAGAAGGCACAAGCAGCGAGAGCTGGGCACTCACAAAGGGGTATTGCGTACATGACAACACCCTTTACTACAGGGGCCCTGGCGGAATACTTATGCGATGCGTCTCCGAGCAAGAGGGACAACTGCTGCTAGAGAAGATTCACCAACATGCTTGCGGAGAAAGTGAAGTGTCAATCTATCGGAAGGCTCAGAGATATGGCATTCACTGGCCTGACATGTCAACAGCCGCAGCACTAATACAGGGAAAGTGCGAGAGTTGCGCACTGATCAAGGATTCTTTACTCATCGCTCTAACCGATGATGATGCGGATTGGAGGAAACCACTCTTTGATTTTCTCACCCAGGGCACCGTACCCGAATCGAGAAAAGAAGCTGAGAAATTTAAGAGGAAAGCATCCCGATACGTGGTACAAGAGAACCTGCTTTGGAGAAGAGGTCATGAGGGCAACTTGCTGCGATGTCTAGACGGCAGAGAAGCACAAGAAGTCATGGACCTTTCTCATCAGGTGGAACACCAAGGAGGTGCGAAATTATGCAGGCAACTCCTCTCAATTGGATATTTCTGGCCAACGATGGAGGCTGACTGCCGCACCAAAGTACGACGCTGCCAGGAGTGTCAATTCAAGGGTAACCTAGTGCACGCACCTGCTGTAGATCTACATGCATTGGGAACGCCGTGGCCGTTTCACACATGGGCTCTGGATTTCATTGGTCCCATCCGACCAACTTCGCATGGGAATCATTTCATTCTCACCGCGACTGAGTTGTTTACCAAATGGGTAGAAGCGATACCACTAAAGACGGCAAATGCGCTAGCTGTGGTCAATTTCATCCAAGAAAACATCATATGCAGGTTCGGAATCCCCAACACCCTCCTTTCAGATAATGGTACTCCTTTTGTTAATCGCCAGGTGGCTGCAAAGCTAGCAGAATACAACATCAGGCAGATATGCTCCACCCCCTATTACCCGAAGGGGAATGGGCAAGCAGAAGCGACCAACAAGACGCTGTTGAGGATCTTGAGCAAGATGGTCGCAGATGACCACAAGAAGTGGGCTGATTCTCTAAGCATAGCCCTGTGGGCTTACCGGACTTCTCCAAGGACACCCACAGGGGTCTCACCGTTTCTCCTATGTTATGGGGCTGAGGCTGTGGTACCTGCGGAGGTGAAGGTTAATTCGGCAAGATTGGCCTTCCACGCATTGTATGACAATCAACGCAACCATGACTTAGTCTTGCTGGAAGAAAAGCGAGAGCAAGCTAAAAGGACCAACAAGCGGTATCAAGAAAGGATCACTTGTGCGTACAATAAAACGGTCCAGCGGAGAGATTTCGCAGTTGGAGACTTGGTCTTGCGCGCATCTGACCATCGCATGCGAGAGGCGGCTCACCCAAAATTCGCAGCCAATTGGGAAGGACCTTTTGAAGTCACAGAAGTCTTTGACAGTGGCTACTGCAGCATACAGAGGTTGCACGGAACGACCTCAACCCCAAGCTCAGTCAATATGCGCTGGATTAAGAAGTATTATCCTTGACTTCTCTCATTTTGTGCGTTTTATTATAACGTCGCCTTATGCTCTGTATAGCTATGATTCGCACAATCTCCTCTCCCATATGAGAGAGTTGTAATCTTATCTCTCCCATATGAGAGTACCATAATAAAAGGCTTCTCCCAAATGAGAAGAACTTCATACTTGTAGCTGTTTATATTGCTTCGTTTAGTTTATTATTACTGTTAGCAACAGACTATCTGCCACGATAGCAGCCTATGCAAATGCGATCTTAATTTATCTTCTAAGCCTATCTGCCATGATAGCAGCTCGTGATCTTAATTGATCTTCTAAGCCTATCTGCCACGATAGCAGCTCGTGATCTTAATTGATCTTCTAAGCCTATCTGCCACGATAGCAGCCTATGCAAAAATGATCTTAATTGATCTTCTAAGCCTATCTGCCACGATAGCAGCTCATGCGAAAATGATCTTAATTGATCTCCCAAGCCTATCTGATACGATAGCACCTCATGCGCAAATGATCTAAATCGATCTTTTAAGCCTATTTATCACGATAGCAGCCTATGCAAAAATGATCTTAATTGATCTTCTAAGCCTATCTGATACGATAGCACCTCATGCGAAAAATGATCTTAATTGATCTTCTAAGCCTATCTGCTATGATAGCAACACATGCGAACGTGATCTTAAAGGATCTTTCAAGCCTATCTGCCGCGATAGCAGCGTTATACAAATGCGATTTAAAATTCGTTTTTAAGTCTATCTATTGTGATAGCAACATTATGCAAAATGATCTTAAGTGATCTACAAAGGTCTATCTGATGAGATGGCACCTGCACTTTAATCTGGAGTAAATCTCAAGCCTATCTGCCAAGATAGCAAAGCTGCGTGAACATGATCTCGAACGATCTAAGAACATATCTGTGAATCCATGCGACAGATAGCAAATACAAAGTGTGCATATAGCACTACAGAAGGCGAAATCTGCCAACGCGCGTGCGAAATTGTAATTTGTTGTAACAAAACAGCAAATCATACAAAGCAATTTATCATTATGAGTCAAAAGACTTGCAATATTATCTGTCTAGATAGCAGCTTACAAGCGAAAAAGCTCAAATCTAACTGCGCAGCCAACATGGCTTACAATGCGTTCAAAAAGTAACTTACAAGCGAGAAGTTACACATCGAGGGAATCCTACCTAAAGAGGGATAAACCCAACGGTCCTAACACCGCCTATGCGATACGCAGATCTGCGGCCAAAGATCTGTAGCAAGTAGGATGCTCCTGCGAAGAGATCAACTCGCCATTCGCTACATCCCTAGCAGCAAGATCTGGGTGACGCTACGTCCAAGATCTCAGGATCTGGCAAGGCCTCTGTCTGATCAAGATATGTACCAGAGGAACCACCTGTTCCGGCCTATGCAGTCGTGCAAAACAGGGGAGCAGTCATTCCTCTGGTACTGGGCTCCTTGTCCAGATAGACAAGGGCATTGACTCGCCACCCTGATTTCAAGAACGAGGAGGCAAGAAATTCTCCTCCGGGTATGCTGAAGGAGAATCCCGCCGTTCATTACGAGTCGGTAGGAAGGTCAGTACGGCGCTGCACCTCGCCGGGAGGCGGCCGGGAACATGACCTGCAAACATAATAGACGAAGAAAACTCTTCGAACACACATGAGGTATTATCTCCATCTTCTTTATAATGGTTATAAAGATCAATAAGCCTCATGAAGCGGATCTTGGAAGCTATTTCTATAGCACAAAGCGCAAACTCAGGATTCACAACTTGGAGTTGCCATGAATCAACGAAAAACAAGCGTTGAAGCCAGCAGTCGTAAGGACTCACGGCAAAGCACATTTTTGGGATGAAGAACCCAAATGGAAAAGGCAGGGTTTATATAGACCCTGTAGAGACTCTTCAGTTGCCAAGATGAGTCAGCAGAATTTGAAAAGAGGGTAAGGATCAATCACTTACGCCTTGAAAAGCGGTAACAATCAATTACCCTACTAAAGGCTACGACGATTCAGTTGCGTATCCTAATTAATGACGGATGGTCATGATTCGGATGGACTTACCAAGGAAAGCGTGCTTATCTTATGAGAAATTAGCGCAAAAATCAAGGCAGAATATCAATTGCTGACGTCATAAATTGATATGCACAGAGATATTCCATCAAATCCCTGAAAGGGCAAAACGGGCACTTTGATTCTTTTGTTAAAAAAAAAGGGGTAGAAACCCTAGCAACATTACATTAATGTTTCAGCTATTTGTTTGCTACTTTTCAAACTCAAAAATCAAAGTAAACCTTTGATCAAGGAGTCATGAGGGGTGAACTGACGGCTCAGATTCTCTACCTGCTCCACTTCCTGCTTCAATTGCTCGCACTTGGCATTCATCTCATGATAGAGCTTCAAAGCCTCTTCAACCTTTTTCTTTTGCTGCTCTACCTTTGGCTTCTCAGCTGCGAGGTTTTGGTGGCCGAGTTTCAAAGTTACGGCTGCGCGAATCAGGGTAACTCTCTTCATAAGAAACTTGAAACCCAGCCTGCCTTGAACGTTGGCAAGAAGATTTTGGCACATGCCAAAAAGTGATTTGGCGCTCTGAGGAGAGATGGTCGCAGGCGTGGCCGCAGACCGCTGCTCCAAAATCCAAATGGCCTCGGTAAGAAACAACCTCCTGTCAAAGGGCCCTATCTCCAGAGATCTCGCAAACGACTGGGGATAGGTGAGGCGCATCCGAACTAGCCAGTCCACATCGGCTTGCTTCCAACCTGAAGCAATATTAAAGCTAAGTTATACTATCAAACTCGCAAATGAGTAATGCGAGATGCAAAACAGCAAAACACGACTTACCAGTCCCTTCAAGGATCTCACGAAGAGAAAGAATGCGCGTTGCTGGGGTGGTTGAAGACTGTCCTCGTTCCATAGCCCTCCTGTCAGCTGCGAGCTCTAACTCCTCATAATTGGGAGGAAGAGCATAAGCCGCACCGGTTGCAATCGCAGCCCCGACCTGCGAGCCCCAAAAGCTCCACGCAGGAAGAGGTGCCGCCGACTCAGTCGTCGCTGGAGGCGTAGTGGCAGCCGAAGTTGCTTGGCGAGGGACACTTTCAGACGCGGTGGCATTAACAGTACTTTTTTCCTCAGCACCAGCATGGGCATCTTCATCCATTAGCACAGCGTCAGCCTCGACATCATCAGAAAGTTCAATGATGTCCTCAAAAGGCTCTCCTGCGTATTCAGCAGCTGCGATGGGCTTCTCGATATGAGAACTCGGAACCGGGACATAGGACGCAGAAGGTTGACTCCTTTGCTCCAACATGGGTTCATCAGCATTGCCTGCGATACAGCATGCGATAGTATGAGGTAACTTGTATCATATGATATTTTATTATCTTGCTAAGCTAAGAGCAAGCACCTGCACGCGAAGGTGGGATTGCAGTATCCTCGTCATACGCTAAGGACGTGGAACCTTGCCCTATTAATGCGTCTTCGTTAAGCATGTCTTTAAGATGAGCGTGACCTGGGGCGCGAAGAAATCAGACATGATTATGTTTTTAGTTGCTAAGTCCAGTTCATGCATATTGTTCAAATGATTACCTGAGGGCTCACCGTACTTGCCTACTAGCCAACGGCGAATGTCAGCTTTTGACACACCATGCTTTAATGCATCAACAATGACATCTCGATAAGTTACTGCGAGATTAAAAATCTCACCTTCATTTTCGCCTGCGATCTCTTCAAAATCTGCTTGGACTTGCTCCAAAGCTGCTGCATCCTCCTCTGGAGCCACATCCTCCTCCTCAGCTCGAGGAGCAACCTCTTCGGGAAGCACATCTTCCTCATCAATTGGACGCACTAAGTCGTCAACATGCTGTTCTTCGAGACTCCTCTGCCTCACACGCTCGAGCTCCTCCTCTTCTCGCTTCCTTCTCCTTTCAGCAGCTTCCGCAGCTGTCTTCCTAGACTCGGCGAGAACGTCCTCGCTTATAAGTTCGTCAGAAATACCATAATGAGCATCCCTCTTCTTCCTCTTGGATAAAAGACCGCTGATGGTCTCATCATCATCATCATCTGCGAAGGAATGATTGGTTCAAAATCAGTTTGAAAAAGAGTTACGATAACGAGAAGGGAAACGCGACGGAGTACCTCCTGATCCTTCTTCATGTATCACATTTGCTCTTTCTTCTTCTTCATCTCCTTCCCTTGGCTCCTGCCTTTCCTCTTCTTCCTCCTGGCCGAATGGAATGAAGGTCTCTACTGCGAGCTCCTTCCGCGTTTTACTAGGCATGCGACCTTTGCCTTTGTCCTTGACAGAAAGGGACCTCGTAGGAGGAGAAGTTGGAGCACTTCTAGGGGAAGAAATTGTAATTCCCCTTTGCCTGGGTCTCTTTGCTCTTGGCGCGGCAGTCGCTGGAGGAGACGGATCATCTCTGGGTGGAGACGAGGCCGGAGCATTGTCTATCAGCGAGTCAGCAAAAGCATTCATGACCTCGCGAATTCTGGTTTCGACCTCGGGATCCATCCTCGATGCCAGCAGGAACGACTGTCCTTGTCTTCTTGTGGTAACAATGGTGTTAACCAGCGATTTGGAACGATCACCAGATGCGAACCTCCGCACATGGCACTATAGCAAGCAGTGTAGAATAAAGATGTCAATATGTGAAAGTAAAGAAGCTTGGCGCATGCAAAAGAAGTTGCTTACCTTAGCGAAAGTCTCGCTATATCTGATGACATGCGAGTCGCCTTTCCTAACTGCGGCGATCTTTTCATCCATAATGATGGCAGGGCACAAATGGTTCTCATGATCCAAAAACGAGTAGCAACCATATTCAGACTCGTCCAGACTGCAATTGGGTCGAAACGAAAAAGAGTTTCTTTTGATCAAAGGAGCTCTGCTTGGCTGGGGGGCCGACTGCGTCTCGAACCTTTTCTACTGGGCGTGCCATTATGCGAGCCAGTTCTTAGAACAACCACCTTCGCGGTTACCCGCAGGTTGCTCAAATGGAAGGTTGCTCATAAAGACTGTTTTGCACTCCTTTGTCAACAAACGCTTATAGCAGCCTCTGATAATAGACTGTGGCCAGATTGATGGTGCCACTGCATCAAAGCCGAACTGGGGAGAAACGCGAGTGGGATCAACATCCACGGTAATCCTCTCGTACCTCGGCGCGAGCTCACGAACATGCTCTGCGAGAGCAGGAAGGGAACCTCGCAGGCACCAGCAAAAGAATTCACGATAGCGCTCATGGAAATGCGATCCATCTTCGAAGAGGAGCTCTTCTGAGAAGACAACACCCTTGGAAGGGTAGAGCTTTGGAAACCATCGCACGTTCTCAATACGCATGGCATAGGGCCTGGCTATGAATTCTCGCCGATTGTCGCATATCAGGCTCCAAACGCACTTGGTATTGTTCGTTCCGAACCACCTCGCAGCTCTGCCGCTGTTACGCTCCTCCATCACGCCTGGGGGACACCACTTGTTGGGCTTAGAAGCAGTTGGGGCATAGGAAATCCATCGCTCAAAGACCCACATTGTCAAAAAGGCAATGTTAACGAAAGTCAGTATGTCGAGGCGGCCACGCGATTCTTTCATGGCCACAACTAGCTGATCCAGTCTGTAGTACAGTGTGCCCAAGACCAAGGGTCCGAGCGCGATCTTCTGACCAAGGGCCAGTTTCACAGCAAGAGGCAGAACGTGATAGAAGACCCCATCGTGCGGGTGACCATCGATTAAGTACCTCGACAGCCAGGCACAGAGGAAGGCACAAAGGGTCAGGTGATAGCCTTTACCCTCCACGTAATTCTTGGCCTCCGGGTCTTGACTCAGAAGCTTCTTGGTGATGCTGCTGTTCGCGTAGTCACGGAAGAAGTACTGCACCCACTTGTTCCAAGTATTCTTCGCAGACGTGTCAACCAGTTGCCAGTCAGGAAGGGCTTTGGTAGTGGTCCACTGGGTGGAGATTTTCTTTACCTCTGACAGGCACTCCTCCATCTGCGTGTACAAAGCAATCTCCGCATCCGTCCTCAAGGGACTCAAAGGGTCCACCTCACCCATGGGAGATAGATCATATAGCATGTGTACGTCCTCGAGCGTGGGGGCAGCCTCGAACTCAGCAAAGTGAAAAGTGTGAGTCGCAGGCGAATAGCGGGAAAGAAGGTTTAGAAGCATGGACTGGTGCAGCTTCACGGCAGCACCCTTCATAGCACGAACGGCGAAGTATACGCCGGCCTCATTAAGAGTCACAGCATGATTGGTCAACACATGGTCAATCCACTCATCCATGTAGTCCAATTTCTGAACGAAAGCTTGGGTGGAAATCGCGGCATACGGGAAGTACCCATTTTCGATTCCCAATCGAACCACGTCCTCGGAGCCAATCAAATCAAGCAAGGCTGAGTTAGCTGGAGGAGTTAATGTTAGCAATCCCTCATTGGGGACAGAAGCAGGCAGTTTCTTCGCCTTAACCCTCGCGTGGTAGAAGTCTTTGCCACCCAGATAGGGGGCTTTTCGCCATAGAGCTTGCGTAAGATCAGGTATTTCTTCGTCCTCCTTGGTGGGTCTAGTTCCTTTTGTCTTTGCCATTCCTGCGGAAAAGCAAGAAAAAAGGGGGGAGAAAGATGCACACTTCAGTTTGAATTCTGAGATTCAAGATCTATGGGAGGAAAGATGAACAGTTTCTGGTACCAGTTTCAGAAATTAAAGGTTGGAAATTGTTTGCATTATCAGGGATTTCAAAACCCTACATCCAAGGTCCTTATCATTGAAGGATTAAATCAAAATTGGGTTCAAAGATTGGAGCTTCTTCACAAGTTTCAACAGATAATATGTCATGGGTTTGCAGATCCAACACAGTTCAAAAGCATACATCGGTATGATAAACAAAATCAAACAAGGCCAACATTGTTTTGGTAAAGCTTGCTTGGATGCGCACAATTGAAGAAGATGATTGACAAGAGTGAACTGGTGATTGATTATCTGAATTTGCTCTCGAAGACTCCCGGGTATCATTCACTTTAATAGAAAGAAGTGATGCTTTGCAACAATGGAGAGTACAGAGTACTTATCCAAAAACAATGAGGGGTTGCGTCCTTTCAGTAGTCGAATCGCAACCGTCACCGTCGAATCGCGCAATCACAGGACAAGCTGACGTCACGCCTAAAACCCTAAAGGCCAGACGGCACGACTCTAGGGGTTTTAGGTCATAATGGCACGCACGGGGGCTGAATTTGCTCATATTTGAATTGGTGCGTGGCGGCGACGCGTATGTTGGTTTCCGCGCATGGAAGTCTATACAGCTATGAGTCTTCACGCGCAGAAAGGGGGCTAATGTAGATAGTGCTTTCTGAGCTGACAGATCTTGGCCACGTGGCAACCATCCAGCACACCATATTGTGCTCCACACACACTGGATCACCAGCCGTGCTGATCCATGTAGGGGCTGCGAGACAGGGCCCTCGCATACCACTGCACGGGACTTGTAGGGACTTAGTGGTTTGGAGGCTAGAGTAAGTCCTGTCGCGTGCGAGCCAAGCCCGCGCGCGACCTTTAGTAACTGCTTTTGAGAGATTTATGGCACGAGCTCCATAAACCCGGTCAATCCGGTCAAACCCGGTCAACCCCATAACGGTTCCGGTATTCGCGCATAACGTGCTGTAACGGTCCCTATATACGCGGACGAACGTGCCGTTGTGGTTAAGCTAATTAAGCCGCCATTGATGGGCGCATTAACCACTCTACAACGGTCACATTCTCTGTTATATATAGGACGCTAACCTTTCCATACAAAGGAGAACACACTGGCCATACGCGGAAGCTCTGCCAAACCTCTGTCTCTCTCTCAGACATTACTACTGCCTTACTCTCTCCCTACACACAACCCGGCTCTTCCTGTGCTATCTCTGATCCTCTACTTACGGTGAACACGGAGGTCTCCCGGCCGGAATCTCTTGTGCACACTAACTAAGTACTGAAAGTAAATAACTGAAACGTAAATCTTTTTGTGAGAATTTTTGGAATAATCTTAAGGTTGTAAAAATAGGGTTTGAGATACTAGGTCCCGGGATCCCCTAGGGTTCTTCAGATTTCGTTCTTTGTTTGACATGAAAACACACGGCAGTCTCGTTATCCGTGCCACGTACCAATTGTGCAGTATCTTTTCTTTTCCTGCACGTTAATCACAATCCTACAGACTGTCGGATTCCTGCTAAGCTGCCTAAGTCTGCAGTCTCATTCTAAGTCTGCTAGGGTTTCTAACCTGTCCTGATGGCCCGGTCAGATTCTCTAACAGTTGGTCTCAACGATTTCAGGCTAGTCCTAACTCCCCTTCTCTGGTCGGTCCATCGGGGTAAGATGCTAAATTCTGTCTTCTCTTCATAACCCTAACCGGACGTTTTCACCTACCGGCTCGGGTCTGTAGCAATTCTGGTTAGCTACTCCGATCATGCATGAACAGTAACATCCAAAGACAGAATAACGAATAAAGCTGCTGATATTAAGATATTGCAATCATGAATTCATTGTTAAAACGTAGAACTAATCACCGAAAACGAAACCCTAGGTTCACCGAGAACCTAGGTAAAAGTTTAGCTACTGAAATTCATAACGTAAATAACACAGTTTTTGAATAAGAGAGAAGAAGAGCAAACGGGTGTCTTGAATCTGGATTCGCGTTCTCCGGTGCTCCCCGTGAATGCTCCCGAACTTCTGCCTTGGATGTGTTGTGCTGTGTCGTTGTGTGCTCAAAACGAGTCTGGACGAGTCTTTAAATAGTGTTGTTTTTCTCGAAACGCTTGTGCCGTAATTTACAAAAACTGCCATCGGTCCACCGACTCAGGAAAAAGTCAACCTGGCTGCGTATATACGCAAGGGTTGCGTATATACGCAACCAAGGCCCACAAATCATGCCCCCGAACCCCCCCTGCCTGCGTATATACGCAACAGCTGCGTATATACGCAGGCAGGGGCTGTGTCCTGGCCCGGCTTGGTCCTCTGCTGGGCCTGGTTGGCTCTCCTGGGTCCCACACTTCTGCCTGAAATTTCCGTTTTGCCTTCATTGGTGTCTTCCTGCTTCCCCGTGCCTCGACCTGCGTTTTGACCCGAAACTTGTCAAAATTACCAAAATACCCCTGGGTCTAAACCGCTCCAAATTCTGCCCAATCCTGACTCTGACCATAGGAAAATTGCTGACTGAATTTGGGAGACAAAATCTGAATTTGACTCCGGAAACCCGGGCCCGGTGCCAAAATGACCAAAATACCCCTAAGCCAAAACTGTCCCGGAAATCGTCACGAACATGAAATAGTTGCTCCTGACTCTGGACACCGGGAACCGAGACTCCTTACTCAGGCGTGGCCTGTCTGGGACCCACACTTGACGGGAGTCGGTTTTTCGGCCGGACTCCGTTTCAGCATTATAACCTGTTTTCGGAAAGCCCTTGACGTCTCCGTTCTTTTGTCCCTGGTTTCACTTCAAAATTCCAAGTCAAGCTCAAGATATTGTCAACCGAGCGCATCCCGGTGATTCTCGGTTTTGGCGTTTTCAGCTTCCTCGGTCGTTTTTCACTGCTTGTTTCTCCTCCAGTCTTTCCGTTTTCCATTCCGCTCTTCTTTGTACCAGTCTCGGTCAAAACCTGCTCTGAGCATTTTTTGCACGTTTCCCGAGGCGAACCTAGTTCTGTCTCAACACGCATCCCAATGCACTTCCCGAACCTGTTCCTGTAAAGATAACATGAACAAACCCGCGATCATATCCAATAAAAGCACGAAACATGCAGAAATTTACGAAGAGCAAATAAACGCCTCGTTCCTAAAACCGAGGCTTTCCGAGGGTGAATTCTGGCTAAAACGCGGTTTTCCAGCACACATACACATCTTTTCAGGCTATAAGATAACCCATATTTTGGCGTTATCAGTAACGATGGCGATGGAGGAAGAAGGTCGCTTCTATGCCGTGTGGAGCAACGAATGAAGAAAACAAAACAAAACTAGGGCAAAAATTCTCCGATTCCTTCTTATGAGAAAATTTACACCCCTTTTATATGACCCCCTAATCCTAACAGATCGACCATAATCTTAATCCGGGAAAAGAACCGTATAGAAACCCCGAATAATTCAAATACTCCGACAATAATTCACATAATTCAAAACAATTAAATAACGCCTACTAGCAAATTAACTAACGCCTAGTACTAGTCTGAACATAATCTTTCAAGTAAAGAGGAGGAACAACGTTGCGCCTTGGTCGCACTTTGGATGCGTCTACTATCATTTCTGGGTCATCTCGTCATCACTCATATTCGACCCAGTGGTGAAGACTACCGTATCAAGTTGCCGCACTTTCATATCATGTGTCAAACAAGGTGACAATGGTAGGCCAACGAAGGAAAAAACTTTTACACTTTAAGTTGGTGTGGACGCAACATGCGGATTTTCAAAAATTTAGGAGTAACAAATGGAATGGAAAAGCTGAGTACTCCTTGCTATAACGTTCTTATGGTGGGCCAAAAACGTTTTCGGCAATATTTTGTGCGAGCCTGAGCACCCGAGCATGAGAAGACCCAGAGCCAAACCCGAAGCTAGCCATAGTAACCCGTAGAACGCCACCGCCGAACTCACCATCACAAACTCAACCCGCCTGATTTCTTGATCGTATCTACACTTTCTTTGTGTGGGTATGCTCTAAATTATATCCTGCTTCGTTTATGATTGTCAGAATTCGATTTTGAAAGCTTGAATTCATGTTAGATTTTGGAGAAGATGGCATGTTTGAAATAGATTTGGTGAGGGGGGTTTTCTGTATCATATGTCAACATAGGTGCATGTTGTGTTATTTCCTGAACTTAGATATTTTAAAATAGGGGTGCAAATTGTAGTTTTTTTTATAACTTTATGGAAGTCTTGGTCTTTTAAGCAATCTACTTCATTAGTGGAGTAACAAGTTGTATGTTTTGAGAATTGGGGGAGTTATTTGTAGTTTATATTTTCTTTTTTATTTATTATAAATAGTTTTTGATAAAATTAGTTTAACTTATTAATTAAAGTTTAATAAGATGTATTCAAATTAAGTAAGTGAAATAAATACTTTTAACGTAAATTAAAATAGAAAAGTGCTATATATTAGAAATTAGTTATAATTAAATGTTTACAATTTCTTTTCTTAAAAAATAAATTTATAAAAATACTTTTTGTATATATATATAAATATATATTCAGATGTTATGAAATATGGGCTGGGTTATTGGTGAATATTCACCACATGTTCTAAGCCCAATTGTATATTGTTATTGGTCCATTAGCCCACCCTAATGCCTATATAAGGAGGCTTAGGGTTGGAGAATAATACATCATCTCAATACAATTCTCCCTATATCTTGTCTCTCTTTATATTCTGTCTATATCAATTCTAATTTCACAACATGTTATCAGCACGACCTCTACCAAATTGAGCCTAGAGAACTAAATTGCATATTCGTGAAAAAGCAATTAGGTGCATGAAATTTTGAGTCTGAGGCAAATTGCTCTCGGTGGATGCATATCAAATATTATACTCCACTCTACAATAGATCTATTAACAAAGGTACGTGAGCTCTATTGGTTTTTGGATCTACCCGATTAGAACAAAGATGTACACTGTTTTTTTTTCACTCAAAACAAACTTAATGATTTTCCAATCGGAAAAATACTTGTATTTGTTATTCAGTATTCTTCCATGATTTTCGGGGCTTGGTGGTTTGGTGCAGTAAATCTTTCCGTCCATCAATGGGCTAGACATATAGTTTTTTTTTGAATATGTAGAGCATAGAAACAACCCGAAGCAGAAATTACATACTATGCAGAGACTACATATCCGCCGGTAAGCGTGGGATCTTTGTAGTTATTAAATGTCCGCTATTAAGCGTGATACTCATGTTAAGGTTATATGTCCGTTGTAATGTGTGGGACTCATATCGAGGTTTATGTCCTCTTTTAAGCGTGGAACTTGTAAAATGAAAAACATGATGTATGGGTCATGACAAATTCTCATTAGTATAATTATCTCGTGGTGAGAATGATGTAATGTTGTGTTAGTCTTGGGGACTAAGGTACAACAAAATATGGGTTGAAAAGTAACTAATTACAAATACGATCGTACGAATCACAAATTTGTGAAATTTCATGGAGGTTGGTTCCCATGAGAAATAATATTTGCCAGAAGCAAATTGAAAGTATACACTTGCGAGTGGTTGTAGGTGCATATGCATTTTACTTATTTTGATTGTTATCGAATACTTTTAGATTTTCGTATTGCAATTTATTTGCTTGTCAGGTACAAAAGTGTTAGAAAGAGGGGAGATCCAATCCAAATGGGGCACTCTTTTTCCTTCGCTATGATTTTCTATCCCACAGGGGTTTTCCAAGCAAGTTCTTAACGAGGCTGCAAAGACAATTCAGATGCGTTCCAGAAGAATGTCATCTCTGATGTTGAGCTAATAGAATTCACTAGATGTACGCTTTTTCCTTAGTCATTGATTTTGTCCCACTGAGTTTTTCATGACAAGGTTTTAACGAGGCATCATAAGTGGTGAATATTCAAGGGGGAGTGTTATGAAATATGGGGTGAGTTATTAGTGAATATCAACCACATGTTATAAGCACAATTGTATATTGTTATTGGTCTATTAGCTCACCCTAATGGCTATATAAGGAGACTTATGGTTGGAGAATAGTACATTATCTCCGTACAATTCTCCCTATATCTTGTCTCTCTTTATTTTCTGTCTATATCCATTCTAGTTTCACAACATCAGAATGAATTTTGTCTTCGTTATAAACTAAATATCAATTTAGTTTTCAATGGTAATGGTGTTCATTAACTCTTATGTTTCTTTAATGTTTTGTGGAATACGTGGTTATTTGAGTTCATATATAGATTGCACGTACGTTTTTATGTTCAATTTTTTGGTAAAAAAATGACAAAATTGAGGGATATTTTGAAGTGTAATTAAAGCTGCAGTTTGTAATTAAAGCTGCAGTTTGTAGACAGAAAAAAAAATGCTATTTGTGACAACAAATAGCATCCTACTAGGGATGTTCACGGTCTGGTTTGGTCGGTTTGGTCACCGAGAATACCTAAGCCGGAAGGAACAGTTCCAGTGTATTTAAAATCGAACTACCTTTGTTTGGCAAAACAAAAATTAAAAACTGCACCGATTATCTCGGTTCGGTCCGGTTTAAACATTCGGTTTTCATAACTTCAAAGTTAAACATCAAAAATATGATTAGTAAATTAGAAATTATACCCAAAAATTTAATATTTCGATAAAAATGCATTCACAAATTCAATTAAAATAACCATTTTGTGATGTAAGTATTGTGTTTGTAAATGATCTTTTCTCTAGCACTTTCTATTCAACTAAAAATATTGGTGTATCCTGTAATAATGACATAAGAACGCGAAAACCAGGGATCACAATGGGTCGTATCTGGATCAAATGCATCTATGTCCATATCCATATTAAAAGGAATGGATGATTCACATCCGATCCAGATTCAGATCTGCTTGGATTTTTGCCGAGATTCGGATCGATTGTGGATCGAATCTAAACTACCGGATCCATATCCGATCCACACATATTTATCAAGCTCAAATCGGATCGGATCCTTGTTGGACACTTGAACGAAACCAAAAATTAAGGAAAGTTAAAAAACCTTTAAAACTACAATAACTTCAAAACATGATATAGATCTTTATCAACAAGACTTTCGCAATTCACAACATCTAATTCACAAATTCAAAATATAAACGCGCACAATACTTTAGTACACCACTTCATCTACAAATTTGTCAAAATTGAAGCTTATGAAAATTATCCATAACTCCTTGTTTATTATTGATAAGGTCAATAGTTTTTGTTATGGTTGAGGTAGAAGCACTATGGAGAAAAATGAGTTTAAAATTGTGCACGCTAGTACATATATTCATATATTAGATATAATTTTTTTTTTTTGAGGTATTTTTGTAAAATAGCAAGTCCTTGGATCGTATCGGATCGGATATCCAACGTATCTGCACTATGATCCATTGATGATTGATCTATTTCGGATTCATATATTTTCGGATCTTGCTTTCATAATTCATATCCGGTCCATTTTTAATTGGATCGGAAATGGATCGGAGTGCGACTTGTTAAGCTCGGACCGGATCCCTTGGATCTCGGATTGGACTGGACCAAACATGCCTAGCAAGAACGATTTTTCTATTTTCTTTTTAGTAACTACAGTATTACTTAAATGACATGTTTACCATAATTAATCCCTTCATGACCCTCATTAAACCGTCCCCACATGCTCTTGCTTTCATAATTCATATCTGGTCCATTTCAAATTGGATAGGATAACGACTTGTTAAGCTCGGACCGGATCTCTTTGATCTTGGATTGGACTGGACCAAACATCCCTAGCCATAATGATTTCTATTTTTCTTTTTAGTAAGTACAGTACTACTTAAATGACATATTTACCATAATTGGGGTGAGTTTGGGAATGCTTCTGCTGCCAGCACAACAGCTTTCTGACAGCAGAAGCAGTTTTAGTGTGTTTATGGTAAAAATACAGTTTCTGCTTTTCTGGAGTCCCACAGCAGTTTTCAGGAAGCATGGGAGGAGATGCTTTTCCAGAAAGTGTTTTTGATTAATTTATCTACAAACGATTTTAACCGTATATTTTTTAAAAATATCAATAGTTATCTTTACGGAAATGACACATATTATATATTTTTGTCATTTTACCTTCTCACAGCAACTTCACAGTTGATTTTACCAAACACAAAATTACTATATCAATATTGCAAAGCAGCTTTTATGTACTCCATATTTACCAAACAACATTTTATCAAGAATTCACAGCAGTTTTTCCACAGTGTTTTCACACAGCAGCTTTCTAGCACCGCTGCAGCATTCCCAAATTAGCCCATAATCCCTTCATGAACCTCATTAAACCGTCCCCACATGCTCTCTCTCTATATCTGTCTCTGTATCTATAAATACTGTCTTTCCAATCAGAAAAGGTTAACAACAAAAACAGAGCGTTAAGAAAGAAAACAGAGCAAATTGAAAACCCGCCTCTCTGCCATGGCTTTGAGAGCTGGTTTTTGCAGATACCATGTGCTGGTGAGTCTAATTATGGCAATCGGTCTCACCCAGGCTTGTGATTTGTACCCAGGAAGATGGGTATTTGATTCTTCAATGTACTTTTCCAAGACATGTCCATTCGTCGAGAAAGAGTTCAATTGCCAGAGAAATGGCCGCCCCGACCAAGATTACCTCAAATATAGGTGGCAACCCGATCGGTGTGACTTACCCAGGTGCCCCCCTTCTCTCTCTCTCTCTCTCTCTCTCTCTCTCTCTCTCTCTCTCTCTCTCTCTCTCTCTGTTTTCTTCATTGGGTTTTATTTTTAACATCTTTTTCTGTTTTCTTCATTTGGGTTTATTTCAATTTGTATAGTTTTTGGAGCAGAATTTTTGGAAGTCATATAGTACCTCTATTTTTTCTGTTTTTCTTAATTTGAATTTTACCACTATTCACCGGATTACTTTAGTAATCTTTTCATGATGTTGTAGAAAAATCTTTACTACAATACCATGAAAAATTGCTTCGCTTTGCTATTCAAATTATCACGTCAAGCTGATACGACTACTAATGAAAAAGTCAAACTAAGAAGAATCAGACCAAGTAACTTATACGATTCTGGGTCGGGTGGCGGAACGAGAATAATTTTCAAAATTATTTTTCAGAAGTCGCGATACTTCTGATAAAATGCAACCGCGGAGAAACAACATATGCTAATAGTAATACGAGGTTGAAGATGGTTTTTATAACTTGAATACTGTATTAAAGTGTATGTTTATTGTGCATTTATTTGTTAAGTTACTAATAAATTGAACTTGGCTATGAATAAAATTAAGGTTAAAAACTGCAATATATTTTCAGCTATGTTTTTTCTTACCAAATTCTATGCAATTAGCTGTAATGTTGTCCTTATTCCAGACAAAATGATCAACTTGTGACAACCAAGCACTTCCCCAACCTAAACATGTGATTTCCGGTACTAAAGTCTAAAACTATGAAAGAACTTTTAACTATGATTTGTGACATCACACGAGGAGTCTAAAACAAAGTATTTTAGTAATTGTAAGTTCGTTGAAACAACTATGTATACGTCATATTTGCGATTACTGCTACACCAGCATTTTATAAGATGATGAAATTTCTAGAACTGTTAATTTCAAAGATATGTAGTAATTTATGCTCTTATCTCACAAAGTCATGCTATCCTTCTATTATGACTTGAACCATACATGTACTTCAAAATTATATTCCTTTTGTTTTGTTTTGTTTAGCATACTTCAAAATTAGAAATTGATGAACCATTAACAAATTTGTTTTTGCTCGTTTTGGTAGGTTTGATGGCATAGAATTTATGAAGAAGTACCAAGGGAAGAAAATAATGTTTGTTGGGGACTCCTTGACTAGAGATCAATGGTCTTCATTCACATGTTTGCTCTACAATGCAGCTCCAAAACTAAAATACAACCTTACTAGAGTTGGCCTCATTTCCACTTTCAAAATCCTAGTATGCCCCTTTTCTCTTCTCTTTCAATTAACTCTTTTGTCACTTGCACTTTCTTAGCTTCTTCTCCAATGTTGCTGTCCCAACACTCATTGATATTATGCTGTTAGAGATGTGACAGAATAGCTATTATGTACATCATTCAAACATTTAAGGCCGATTTTATCTATTTTATCTGCATTCGTAACTACGTTGAATTATATAAAATACTAATTAAATAATGAAATGATATGCGTCTTCCGTGTGCGTTGTTTTGGAATCAACATAGGACTATGGAATTGAGGTGTGGCTAGACCGAAATGCATTCTTGGTTGATATCGCGAATCAGTCACAAGAAAGGATCTTGAAATTGGACTCGATCGAAGGAGGGAAGAACTGGATTGGGTTCGACATGCTCATTTTCAACACATATCACTGGTGGAACTATAGACATGCTCACCAACCGTAATTTTGTCTTTTCATTCTTTCAAGCTCTCCTCTCTCAATTTTTTTTTTTTTTAGTTTTCATGTAAAGATGTTGCACATGGTGAAATTGCAGATGGGATTTTATTCAAATCGGAGGTAAAATATTAAAAGACATGGACCGGAATGTCGCGTTTGAGACTGCGCTCGGTACGTGGGGTAAATGGGTGGACACCAATGTCGATCCAGCAAAAACTAAAGTTTACTATCTTGGTATTTCGCCCAACCATTACAAGTAAGTTGTCTCACGTCGAAAAACACCATAATATTTACGGATTATATTTCTAATGAATTCAAATTTGCTTATTTTGTGTGGCTTGTTTCGGTGATTTAGTGGTTCGGACTGGGGTGAACCAAGAAAGAAAAATTGTGTGGGACAAACTGCTCCAGTATCCGGATCAACCTATCCTGGACTGTACCCTATGGCAATGGATATAGTCAGAAGGGCGTTAAGCAAAATCAAGAATCCAGTTACCTTACTCGATATAACATTTTTATCATTATTACGCAAAGACGGTCATCCTTCTATTTACGGAGTGGGAGGTGCATCTGGAATGGATTGCACGCATTGGTGTGTCAGCGGAGTTCCTGATACTTGGAACCAGATTCTTTATAGTCTTGATTTGGCCACTTAAACCACTACTTTGATTGGAAATTATTCTTAGAATAGATCTATCAAATAAGGTCCTTTGTTTAGGACAGCGATTTACATAGCCATAATTTGATGATAGCATTTTTTTCCCAATTGTAGCATTGCAAGGCTATTTGAATGAAGTTTATTACTCTCCATTGTCTTTATTAGTTTGTTGCTACATGTAGGTGACAAGGATTGCAGAGAAATACAAGAATCAAAAACAAAATAACTTAGCAATATTCACCAAAAATAAAAATAATTCCTTTACCAACTGATATCTCTGTTGCTTGCTAGAAATATATTCAATTGACATGGATATTGGACCACTGTGGATTAGCTATGCCCATAAGTGCAATGGGTAGCAGGAACCTAAATAAGGAAGCAAACATCGAACGGTCCAATTCATAACACATTTATTTTATTTCGTGATAGAACATGCGCGCAAACTTACCTGCAGTGATGTTGCCGCTTGAGTTGGACTTAGGTTTATACTTCTTTCAATTGGTGGATTTGGCAAAGAATATGTATGACAAGAGTCGTATTGTTGTGCATATTATTGAGAACTTGTAAGCCTTACAATCTAAGAATTGGGCTATTCTTCTGCTATGTAAATAAACCTTGTAAAATATGTTTTTTGGTTTAGAGACTACACATGATAGTGACACCACATTGAAGTATGTTATTTGGGAGAAACTTAAAGCAAGTACGTACTTACTTTTCTTGAGTCTCTTAATTTCAACTACTTATGGACTCGGACGAGACATAATTTAGTTGACTGGCCGAACAAGTAAGTCGCACTATCAGTCATTTTACATCGTCACCATCCTAAATAAGCCATTCAAATTTCCTTAAAAAAAGGGCAAAAATACAACATTACGAAAATAACTGATTTTTTGTACCGGTTTACTAGTTCAATTGTATCCTCAGAATGTTTGTAAAAACAAGTATGACAAATAAGTGCAGACAGATGGAATATCAAATTTGGTCACGCTCTATGTGGTTTGCGTTATTTTTACATTTCGTTAACTCTGTATTATGATTATGATTACACTCCGACCAACTCAACTACACTCCGAAAGCTAATATTTCTCACATGATGGTGATCTCACAATTTAGGCGACAAGATGACCATCTGAAATGGATTCTACGCATCGTGTATGCACAGTTTCTGATACGTGTAACCAAATTCTTTGTCGTTTCGGCGTTTGAATTCTACCTCTTGATTCGACACATTTGTTAGATTAGGGTTTGATTTATCAAACAAGGGTTTGTTATTTTCAATTCTGCCGCACTGAGTTACCATATCTTCCACGATAACAATGAACGTTCATTTCAACGAATTGTTGCTATACTATTTTCTACCACTTCATCAATTTGTTCCTATCTATGTAAAGATAAGGTTGTAGATATTGCAGAGAAGTAGAAGCAAGAACAAAATTAATTTCCTAACAAATTGATGTCCTCATTGCGTGGTACAAATGAATTGAATTGACATATGAGTCAATTTAGGAGATTTTTCTCAGCATTTCTTATCGTATCAAACCCCTCAAATTGGTTGTGTTTGGATGAGTTGCAGAAGATATGGTTATTATCTTCGATAATAACCATATGCATCACATATATCGAAGATATGGTTATTATGGATCACTGTGGCTTGCTTATTCCTTTAAAGGTAATGGGTAGCAACTGGCAACTAGCAAGTTAGAGTAACCTTTTTGGATAACCTAAGATATGAAGCAACGAGACATTAAATGGTTCTAAACGATAATATGTGACACTGTGTAAGGGCACACATAATAAAATATTTACACGCATTTTCTTAATTTGTGAATTTTATACTTATCTTACGGAATGCTTGACATTGGGCGAAAATACATTGACGTCGACTTAGAGGTCAGTATCTTTTGCAAACAAATAGCAATGTTGCAATTGACCATAATGCTTAATTGCTCATTGCATTGGGTACACATTCTAAAACCAAATTGCTTAGGAAACACTGGTGTGGGATTCTCAAGTCATTTGATCGTACAAACTGTTCGAACCTGCAAATTTGTATACTTTTAAGGCTCTGTTTGGTTTGCAGTCGCATAAAATGTTTTGTGTGAAAAAGTTTTCACGACAATTATTTTCTCGTGTTTAGTTGACTCTTGCCAAAAGAGTGGGCTGTGACGGAAATGGCAGTGATGGGTGGCGGTGATGGGTTGTGGTGGAAGTAGGTGGTAGTGGTGGTGGAGGTGTTAGCATGAGTTGTTGTGCTCCTTCTGTAAACATACCATATCATCACAAGCCCAAACCAAGCTCAAGCCCAAAGGCTGGATCTCAAGCCCAATGCGAAGAGGACTGAAGTGAAAGCCCAGTATAAAACTGAAGGACTCAAGTGCAATTACCTCAACAGTTGACCAAATAGATGACTAGGATGATTGTTGTTGTATATAATGAATGTAGATGTATATATACTCTCTGTTGTTGGAATTGTGCCCTAGTGGCAATCAATTTGTCGTGACATTTAATGGACTTACTATTCATTATGTTATCGATATGGAGATATGCTAACATGAATGAAGTCCTTAGAATATAAAGGTTATACGCTTAAATATCCCTAGTCGAGTACTACAGTAAATAGGACGACTGTATTGCATCGAGACTAGTATGTGGGTAGATTGATATGGGGATATCAAGTCTAACAGATGTGTACGCATTATGAGTAATGGCGTACTGGATTGGCCCACCATAAGAAGGCTACATGGGAGTTATGTGAATGTCACAAGCGCTTCTCAAGTTGACAATGGTGTGGTGATCCTTAGACTTGAAGTCACTAGATACTCTAGTTGTGAATTATCATGTTTTGATATCGTCAAACGTTACACCGTAACTGGGTAAGTATAAAGACTTTAATCGGACATGATATGAAGCAAGTTGAGAGATGGTAGTGATGTAGAGAGGATTTGTCCCTCCCACATAACGAGAGTAAATATCCACGGCCACTCGATGAGTGAGACTTAGGGAAATGCATTGTATGCTCAAATAAATCAATATGAGATATTGATGTTATTTGTTTATCTAAGTCTACTCACAGATCGAGAAACTATGGATTGGATATACAAGTGTGACACTCCATGTCTTGTGCCCAATCCGGATAGATGAGACAAAGGGATTATACAACACGGTAACATTGGTCACAGAGGTTAGTCAGATCACTGACATTCCTATTACTTGGGAGAATTGATGTATTGCTAGATACCGCTCAATGTTTGTAATAATTGTTATTACTGCCAACGTAATTAGGATCCTACAGGGTCACACACAATAATCGATCAAGCTGGGATTATTGCTAATTAGTTGGACTAAATAGCAATAATGAATTAATTGGACTAAAATGTAAAGTGTGCTCATTAGTTGGACTAAAGAGAAATTGTGGGCTAGAATGTAACTAGTCCCACATTGTTGGATTTATGGGCAATGATGAATTTCTCTATATATAAATAGTATTTATAGGCTATGAAAATTTATGCTTAATGAATCATTGAATCCTACACAACACAGCTTACTAGAGAGCTAGAGAGAAAGAAGAAAATGAGTTTTTCCTCCTTCTAGGGTTCGGCCAGCCCCATGCCGCCCATCCTATGGTGTCGTCGTCCTCCTCGGCTGCCCACGGCATGTGATGTCGCCTCTATCTTGCTGCCCATGGCATGAAGATGCCGTGGCCATCTCCCTGCCGCTGCTTGGATGAGATCCAGTCTGCACAAGTCCAAGTTCCTCCTTATTCTCAGATTGCTAGCACAATTGGAGAAGACGCCTGGTTAAGGTCTATTCGTGTGGATACCGTAGATACAAAGATATTATTTTTTGTATGTGATCGTCCCATCCTGGTATGGCTGAGGTAACCTTTCTTCCTGCATCATGTTATGATGCTTCACCTGCGATTCATGGAGGGTTTTGAGCGGAATAAATTTTTTTTTTGTATTTCTGCTGCGTAACCTGCATCAAAACCCTACAGTGGTATCAGAGCCACAGGTCAATAGCGCATAACATGATTTTATGTGGTTATCTGTTTTATCAGTTTTACACCGTTTTGTCAGATTGACCGTAAACAGTAATAAAACTGATTTGCGTATTATGATGCGCCATGAATGTGACTATGTGGAGATTCAATTGTTTTACATATGATGTGAAAATAATGAATTTTCAGGTGTATATTTGATATACTAATGTAATTAGTTTTGATTTTTTTGTCAGTTTGATCGTAAACTGTAATAAAATTAATATGCGTATTTTGATAAGCCATGAATATGATTCATGAGAAAATCAGCTAAATTTACATATGATGTGAAAAATCGTGTTTTTCATGTACATATGATGTACAAATTAATTGGTGACATAAAGCTTGGGTTTGGGCACAATGTATGGAGAAAATGTGTTTTTGTCCCACATTGGGGTTTGGCCATGAGGGAAGGAGAAAAATTATGATTTTAACCCACATGGGGGTTCGGCCTAGAAGACCCGTACCCTTCCTTGCGTGCGTCGACCCAGCTGACCGGCCACGCCGGCTCGGCTAGTCGACTGGTCTGACCGGGCGGGCTAGTCCGACCGTGTGGGCCAGGTTCGGCAGGTTAGTTCGGTTCGGCTAGTTAGACTAGTGCGACCATTTTGACTATTTTGCACCTAGTGTCCCAGTTTAATTAATTAAAATTGAACAAGCGCTTTAAAAATTGGTTTTAACTGTATTATGTGCTTTGTTGCGTGGTGGATGGATATGGCTTAGGTTGTGGATGTGTACTTTGTGGTTTGGTTTACGGTCTGCGAGCTAATCATATTAATGTAATAGTTAATTATGTTTTACGGCATGCGAGCTGATCATCTTCTCAACATGTGAGGTTTTATTTATTTATTTAATTTAGATGCTAGCTAGAATTAGATAATTAGATAGAAGTCAAGACATGGAGAAGAAGACCAAAGAACCAAGAAGCCACAAAGACGACGGAGGACTTGCACACCTAGGACGCGCAGCTATGGTGGAGGCACATGGAGATGAGCTTGTCACTTTAGGGCACATAGATATTATCATTGGCTTGGTAATATCTTAGTCTTAGGGGCCATATCCATGCCACGTTAATTTTATTTGTGGATGTTTATTATTTATTGTTTTGTTTCATTTTGATGTATGGTTGATGCATGCAAAACGATAACAAGATAATTAGTAAACAATTTGGATCTTTTATTTGGACTTTTCCAATCCAAACAAGTAGATCAGTTGATGTGATCAACAGTTGATATGATCAAAAATTAAAATCAAACAAGAAAATCCCTAAAGGAAATATTAAGTTATTGCCTTCTTTTGTGTGGCACTCGTCATGACAATTGATTAATTAGGTGTGAGTTTGCCAAAGCAAGGTACCTTAATTTCTCAAGAGTGTGACGCGATGGCATAAGCAAGTAATATGCAACCGCTACACAAAATGTCCTAAATTAACTAAGCTACTTCAATAGGATTGAAAGCTTAGAGGCAAGACAATTGGGATTATCTATGAGATAGATAGATAAGGAGTTATATGCCCAATTGAACCAAGAGTTTCATAGGATGCAATTGAAAGGTGTTCTACCTAAATAACCAATTCTTAGGTGACGTGCCAAAGCAGGCTCAAGAAGAGGTGAAATATGGATCTTGGCCTACTAGAAAGTATATGATATTTTCCGCATTAATGGTGAGGGCTATTAATCCGAGAAAAATAGTGGGATCTATATTTAATTATTTAAAACCTTGTTAAATATAGTTCAAACGTCACAATATTTTGCATTATCATTTTGTGTTGAATACCTATGGCATTAAACCAACAAACTCGACTTTATCGCTATGTCCTTGAAAGGGACAAATTGTCTGGAATCTGTTTTATAAACTGGTATAAAATTAAGAATTGTTCTCAAATAAAAAGGAAAATGTCTTATATCTTAGAGCATAAAGTTTCCTTCCACCAACTACCAAAACGCACTAAAACCTAATGGAATGAACATCAAAGAATGGATCTTTGGATGTGACTTGCCTCATGTTAGCTACCATGAACTCTGAGCTTTTGAAGCAAGATGAGAACATGGAGGCGTATGATATGATCATACATTTGAAGAAGTTCTTTTCAAGAGTCTGCTATACATGAAATGTTTGAAGTGTTGCTCCATTTGCGTTTTGTCTTCTCTTGCTTAGCACTCGTCATGATCAAGATGTAATAAAGTTCGGGCTTGCCAAAGCAAGGCTACTTGATTCATCAAGATATGACGCGACGACACAAGCTATTAATGTGTGATTGCTGAAGCAAGAGATCAAACGCAACTAAGCTATTTCAATAAGATTGAAAACTTAGTATATGGGAGTTATCTATGAGATAGATAAAGAATAAGGAGTTATTCTCCCAATTGGACCAAGAATTGCATTGGATGCAACTAGAGGTTTTGTTCAAATGCGATTTTCTCAATATAATTGAGAACCGCTGAACAAAGTGCTAGCCAAAAGGGTGGTGTAGTGGAAGAGGAACTGCCCAAAGTACATGGAAGGAAAAGGGAATTATGAATTCCAATCAAATGTATCTTTTTTATAAAATTCCAATGTGTCTATCTCATCATTGTAGGTATTTGATACTAGATGAGGATCTCACACTTATAAAAATGTGCAGGATCTCAAGAGATGTAGACAGTTGGAAGAGATACACCTGCACGTGGGGAAATAAAGCAAGGGTTGCTGAATTAGCCGTAGGAATTATCTTTACCTTTTGGAGTTATCCATGAATTAGACAAGTACGATTATGTCCTTGCTATGAGTAGGAACATTATCACAATTTCTTATTTGGACAAGAAAGAACTTTTCTATTAAAATAATAGACAAATGTTGTTCCGTTTATTTTAATAAAATGCATTATTGTAATGCTAATTTGTCTAATGGATTGTAGATCATTGATCATGATAATTTCATCTATAACATTAAAGATTTAACTTTAGCTTTGTGGTTTAGGCCACATGAATGAGAACGCATTTCTAGACTCCATATGGATGGATTTCTAGACTCATTTGATTATGAATCATATGAGACATGTGAGATTTGTTTATTGGGGAAAGATGTAATATTTTGGACTCATACATACTGATGTATGTGAACCACTAAGCACAAGTGCTAGAGATGGTTTTCGATACTTCATCATATTTACTTATTAAGTAGATATGGATTTGGGTCTTATGAAGAACAAATCGGAATCCTTTGAAAATTTCAAGAAATTAAGGAATGAAGTATAGAACTAGCTTGGCAAGAGTATCAAGACTCTATAATTAGATCGTGGATAAGGATGCTTAAGTCAAGAGTTTGACAAGCAATTAAAGGAGTGTTGGATATGATCCAAACTCACTCCACCTAGAACACCATTGTGGAAATGGCGTGTCTAAGGGGAGAAATCGGACGTTGTTGGACACGGTTCGGTTATGATATGTCAAGCAGGACTTCCAATTTACTTTTGGGGCTATGCTCTACATATAGCAATTTTGCCCCTAACCTTGTTCCATCAAAATCAATTATGAATACACCATATGTAATGTGGACTAGGAGGTGTCCTAGTATTTCATAAATACTTGGAATTGTGAAGTTTATGTAAAACGTTTATAGATAAACTTAGACCCAATTCGGATAAATGTATTTTCTAAAATATTCGAAAGGATATTATTTCTATAATCCAATCAAGGACAAAGTGTTTGTTGCTCGAACCACTGTGCTTCTAATAGGAGAATTGTCTCTAAAAGAAACAGTGGGAGGATAGTAGTACTTAAAGGAGTTCAAGAACCACAACAGCACATTCATCCTTTGATGGAACATGAGTAGGATCACAAGGCGTTGTGAAGCAACCTACTCTTGTAGCACAAGAACCTTGTAGGTCAGGAAAGATATGTCAAGGAGATATGGAGATATGGATTTCTCATAACCCTATGATAGATTGCTCATGAAAATGGGCCTACAACCTATGAGGTGGCCACAAGTGGGCCAAACTCTCAGAAATATCTTGGAGCTATGAGGTCTGAATGGAATCCATGTATACCAACAAAGTATGGAATTTGTTGGAACCACATAAAATGGTATGACCCATAGGGTGCAAGTGGGTTTTAAGGAAAACTGAAATGGATGGTAATAGGATTACTTTTAAGGGACGATTGGTGGCTAAAGGTTTCCCGTGAGCTCATAGTATAGACTGTAACACCCCCAAACCGTCCGACCCGGAAGCCCAGAGGTGTCACTCCGTACCCAAGGTTAAACCCGGATACAAGGAGGTTTAGAGATAAAAAATTCAAACAAAACTTCCATAAACTTTAAAGTAATACTTTATTGACAATTCAAAACCTTGTGCCACTAACATGGGCAAATCTAGCTAAACAGAGTTATGATACTAAATGAAGGTTCTAAGAATTTAAATGTGATCTACTACTTGTATAAGTGATGATTCATGTCCCCGCTAAGCTATGCTCCCATCATATATATCTGTGGTGCAGAAAACAAAAGAGAACACCACAGTTTCCAAAGTCAGCGGAAATACTGAGTAAGTAACACCCAAGCATGTAAAATGATGAAGAAGTAATTTGCAAACTAGTTTGTAGTAGTTTTGCTAAAACAAAGTGAAAGTAAAAGCTTTGACCCTTTTATGAACGAAATAAGATGAGAGATTCCAAGTTCACTTATATTTTCCAAATCACATCCATTATCCAAGTAATGGGATTCCAAAACTCATAATATTCCATTTTCCATTAAAAACATCCAATCCGGAAAAAAACCAATTTGTTAATTTGTTGATACGGGAAAAACCAACCACTTCGCAAGCATCCAAGACCTTAAGTGTCGACACCCCCTTACAGACTTCTTGCGGCCAGAAGAGTGAGTATAAGGAGCTATCAGGGGACTTGCAACCGAATAAAATAAAATAAATTGGACGAGAGACCGAAGTCAATACGCCCAATGCCAATAGTAACCATACAACAATCATCCCCGTACAACTCTTCCACTTTACTTTATCATCGATTATTAGATTGCAGTGATATTTTCAGAGAACATTTCAAAAATTTGAAACATGTATTCAAGCAACACATATTTTGCATAAAATAATTTTGAGACAAGTAGGAATGAACCCATTTGACACGAAAAAGAGGAATGGGCGCTAGGCCTGGCATGTTTACTTACCTTGAATCTCAAGCAAAACAAATCACTTCCTAGTAATGCTCGATGTATCCTTCGTCAATGAAATTCGTCGCCTACAATTTAATAATATCATAATCAACACATTGCACACGAAGTCCTATGAAATAAAATACGCTTTATAAATCTAACGTTTATTATTTGCAAAAACATAAAAAAAAAACTATATTTATATAAATATAACTTATAAGATTAGATAAACTATCATTTTTATTAGTTAGGGTAGAGAAGCATATTATTTTACCTCAAAAACACTTTTGATTCTAATAGTAGTTTCTCCCAATCCAGACAAGCCTTAGTAGAGAATAAATTATAACTAACTAACTTTATTTAAAAGAAATAACAAATCTATCTGAAAAAAGTAACTTATTCTAATTTGTTATAAGCCCGTAAACATAAATAAGAAAAATATATTTTTATCTAGTCTATACTTTTATTTTTGGGTAAAGATGAGTAAAAAAATGATTTTAAACTTGTATTAAAAGACATGCCTCTTGTGAGATTCGAACTTAGAACCTACCCCGCACACACATCAAGCTCTTAAGTGTTACCATCTAACCACTAGGCCAAGCCCTTAATTGTTTCCTCCTTCTTCCCAAATATCAATATTAACCAACTAACTACCTTAAATAATGAGAAAACAAAACAAAGACAAAGAAGGAGAGAGAGAAAAACGGGTTTGTTACCCGATTGAGGAGAAGAGGACGGCGACGATGAGGGACGACGCCGGGGACGGGACGACGGAGGTGGCGGACGTGGTTGGGCACGGCGGCGATGCCGTCGGTGGGCAGCGGCAGTGGAGACGGGTAGCGGCGGAGGCGGTGGGCAGCCCGTCCGGTGGAAGAGAGAGAGAGAGATAGAGTGTTTGAGAGGGAGAGATTGTTGGATTTTGGTGTGGGTTTTTTCTCTGATTTCATAGGGGGTATTTAAAGGTTGCAATTGAAAAATCCAGCAAAAAGTTGGAGAGTTTCCCGGTTTATTTTGATTCCGAATTGGGTATTGATTTTGGACGAAAACGTTTTCTTGGTGAGAAATTATTGGTCTATGATGAATTGGGAGTGGATTAGGATTGTATTTGGGTGAAAAGGGATCAAACTTGAAGAGTTGGAGTTGGAGGTGGAGAGGTGGTTGGCCATGGAGAAGAATTCTCCCGATGATTTCATCTTTGCGGAAGAAGATGATACCAATTAATGGTAAAAGATACTTTCACCCCACTAGTTTAAGTAAAGACACACTTTAAGTTAGGGAAAATACACAAATGCCCCAAACCTTTAATAACTATAAAAATTAACTCCCAACCACTAGAAATTAATACCCAACACTTATAATAATACTATATTAACACCCAATAGTTATAGAATATCATAAATACCCGTATCCACAAAACGTGGTATTTCATAGACTATGACGAAACTTTTTCCCCGGTTGCGATGCTTGAATTCATTCGCATCTTGCTTGTAGGAATCTATCCATGGATAGAATCAAGCTTCTTGGAGTTGAAATCTTCGATTCAATGATGCAATCAAAAGGGTTTGGTTCCATCAAGAATAAAGAAGAAGCTTGTTTTTACAACAAGGTTAGTGGGAGCATAGTTGTATTTCTAGTCTTGTATGTGGTTGACATACCATTCATTGGAAATGATGTCCTTAATCCTAATCTGGTAAAGATTGACTAGGTAATCAGTTTTCAATGAAATGACTTAGGCGAAGCAACCTATAAAGATCTATGGAGATAGATCAAGAAAGTTGTTCGGCTTAAGTCAAAGTGCATATCATGACAAAGGTGTTTGAAACGGTTCAACATGAGGGAATATGGATTCCTAACTATGTCGTATGGGATTAGTTTTTGGAAGACTAATTTTCTTCCCAATCAGATTGAGAAAGGACCGTATGAATAAGATTCATAGGATACGCCATGTTATGTGCAAACCAGACATGTTTTCTGAGTATGACATCATGATAACAGTCATATCCAGATGAGAGTCATTGGATATTGATCAAGAGAGTCCTTATGTACTTGATGAATTCTTGATATATAGAGGATATGAAGGGTTCACTGTAAGGAGTTACAGTGATGCGAACTTCCAGTCCAACAAGGATGATTCCAGATCATAGTCAAGTTTTGTGTGTTTGCCTTAGTTGACGGATTGTGAGCTGGAAAGGTTCCAGGCAAGATTCAGTTGCCGATTCGATCACAGGACTGAGTGTATTGTTGCATTATATGCAAATACTCATAATATTCGGTCTCATTCAACTGTCGATGGAGGAGAAGTGAATATTTGCAAAGTACCAGTGAATGTCTCTCTTACCTCTTGCGCAGCGAAAGCATGAGGGGGCGCAATAGGTCAATAGGCATATGATGCACCAAATTGACTCTAGTGCAAGTGGGAGACTGTTGGAATTATGCCCTAGAGGCAATCAATTTTTCGTGACATTTAATGGACTTACTATTCATTATGTTATCGATATGGAGATATGATAAAATGAATGAAGTCCTTAGAATATAAAGGTTATATTCATAAATATCCCTAGTCGAGTACTACAGATAATAGGACGACTGTATTGCATTGAGACTAGTATGTGGGTAGATTGATATGGGGATATCAAGTCTAACAGATGTGTACGCATTAGGAGTAATGGCGTACTGGATTGACCCACCATGAGAAGGCTACATGGGAGTTATGTGAATGTCACAAGCTCTTCTCAAGTTGACAATGGTGTTGTGATCTTTAGACTTGAAGTCACTAGATACTCTAGTTGTGAATTATCATGTTTTGATATCGTCAAACGTTACACCGTAACTGGGTAAGTATAAAGGCTTTAATCGGAAATGATATGAAGCAAGCTGAGAGATGGTAGTGATGTAGATAGGATTTGTCCCTCCCACATAATGAGAGTAAATATCCACGGCCACTCGATGAGTGAGACTTAAGGAAATGCATTGCCATGCTCAAATAAATCAATATGAGATATTGATGTTATTTGTTTATCGAAGTCTACTCACAGATCGAGAAACTATGGATTGGATATACAAGGGTGACACTCCATGTCTTGTGTCCAATCCGGATAGATGAGACAAAGGGATTATACAATACGGTAACATTGGTCACAGAGGTTAGTCAGATCACTGACATTCCTATTACTTGGGCGCATTTATTTATTGCTAGATATCGCTCAATGTTTGTAATAATTGTTATTATTGCCAACGTAATTAGGATCCTACAGGGTCACACACAATAATAGATCAAGTTGGGATTATTGCTAATTAGTTGGACTAAATAGCAATAATGAATAATTGGACTAAAATGTAAATTGTGCTCATTAGTTGGACTAAAGAGAAATTGTGGGCTAGAATGTAACTAGTCCCACATTGTTGGATTTATGGGCAATGATGAATTTCTCTAGATATTAATAGGATTTATAGGCTATGAAAATGTATGCTTAATGAATCCTACACAATACAGTTTACTAGAGAGCTAGATAGAAAGAAGAAAATGAGTTTTTCCTCCTTCTAGGGTTCGGCCAGCCCCATGCCGCTCATCTTATGGTGTCGTCGTCCTCCTTGGCTAAACACGGCAGGTGATGCCGCCTCTATCTTGCTGCCCACGGCATGACAATGCTGTGGCCATCTCCCTGCCGCTGCTTGGATGAGATCCAGTCCGCACAAGTCAAAGTTCCTCCTTATTCTCAGATTGCTAGCACCATTGGAGAAGAAGCCCGGTAAAGGTCTATTCGTGTGGATACCGTAGAGAAAAATATACTATTATTTGTATGTGATCCTCCCAGCCTGGTATGACTGAGGTAACCTTTCTTCCTGCATCATGTTATGATGCTTCACCTGCGATTCATGGAGGGTTTTGAGCAGAATATTTTTTTTTTGTATTTTCGCTGCGTAACCTGCATCAAAACCCTACATATGTATCCCTCTCAATAAATAACACCGATTGATTTATCTCATTTTCTCATCGTTCTATGCGTCTTCTTCTTCGATTGACTCTGTGTTCGATTCACACATGAAACCCAAATTGGTTTCTTCACATGGTGTCAGAGCCATGTTGATCACCACCGTGACCACCGCTGCAACTAATACTCCAATCCCCTCAATCTCATGTATCACATTCATAATCTAGTTCCGTTCAAACTCGACGGAACTAACTCTGTCGTGTGGAAGTATCAGATCAGTTCACTTCTAAAGACACAGTCCGTCTATGGTTATCTTGATGGCACAATTGCCTGTCTTGATCAATTTGTGAAGGGATCTGATGATACAGGAACTCCCAAGGCGGACCCAGAATATCAAACTTGGATTGCGCAAGATCAGGCGCTTATGACGATGATTAACGCCACTTTGAGCCAAGAGGCTCTCTCACTGGTAATCGATCAAACGAGCTCTCTCTCTCTGGCTTGCTCTGGAACGAAGTTACACCTGTTTGTCTAGATCGAACATTTTGCAATTGAAGAGTGAATTACAAACTATAAAGAAGAAAACAGATTATGTTGATGTGTTTATGCAAAAATTGAAGACTATAAGGGATAAATTGACAGTGGCTAGGGTTGATGTTGACGATTAGTACATGATTCTTTATGCGCTTAATGGACTTCATGCTGAATATAACTCTCTACGCAGAACTATATCTATTACATCTAGCCATCTTACATTTGAAGATCTCCATGTTTTGTTGAAATCTCATGAGTTAATGCTTGAATCTCAACTCTCTGCTCCTATTGCTGAATCTGCTGTTGCTTTTAATTCTATTACTACTGGTCAGAATAAAACTAATAGGGGAAGAGGACGATACCATGGTAATTCCTATAGTGGTAGAAACAAAGAAGCGGATGTAATCGTGGCAATACCATGGCAGAACCGGTAGAGGTTACAATCATTATGAATCTTGGGGGAGATTCGGGTATAATCGTGGTGGGCGTTCTGACTCACATAGAGGCAGGAACAACAATTACCCACACCACAATAACAATATCACCTGGCAAATATGTGGTCAAGGGTATCATTCTGCTATTAACTGTTTCCACCGAATGGACCATGCTTATCAGGGAAAAATGCCTACTGAGAAGCTTACTGCTATGGCTGCATCTACTCAACATAGTAATTTTGCTTATCAAAATTATTGGTTGTCTGATACGGGTGCTACAAATCACATGACTAATGATTTTGAGAACATGAGTTTGTCTGACCCGTACACTGGAAATGATCAAGTTGCGGTCGGAAACGGGGAAACTCTCCCTATCCACCACTCGGGTAATGCTATTTTATCTAAATCGTCATATAATTTACATTTACGAAATATGTTACATGTACCCAAACTTAGCACTAATTTGCTCTATGTTCATAAACTGTGCACGGGTCAAAATGTAGGGTTTTGATTCATGGATGCGCAACGGAAACAATAATTAACCATGCAAAACCCTCCAAGGATCACAAGTCAAGAGACATAACGATGGTAAAGGAAGAAATCAATAACACACCTTAGGGTTCTCCTTTGATGACTTCAAACGCGAGTTGTGTCACGTTCTCTATAGTTGATCCACTCCTAGAGTTGATTTCTAGATCTCCCACTACTTGGTGCTAGCCCGGAAAGAGGAAGAGGAAGAAGAATCACGCAAAACGAGACGAACCAAAGGAGGTTTTGGCCTCCTTTGGGGCCGACGGGGACGGGCGGCGGGCTAGGTGGGCGGCGGCTCCTCTAGCTTGCTTGCTCTCTCTCCTTTTGTTCTCTCCCACTCAAGTTATGATAAATTATGAGCATAAGTGTGGGAAGGAAGGAAGGAAGGTCCTTTATATAGTCCAACAACTCCTTGCCAACTACCTAAAGGACTTATTCTAGTCCTACTAGAATTCAATTTAGTCCCTTCCTTGCAAATTAGTCCCTACTAAGTTTGCAAGGTTTTGCAAAGTGATCCTTCTAATTAATTAATCCAATTAATTAATTCCCAAATCAAGTTCAACTCTATATAGCGTGTGACCCCATAGGTTCTATCTAGTTGGTGGCAACTATTTGCTAATATGGAGCGGTTTCTAGCAAAACATCCATTCTAGCCAACTAATAGAATAGTCATCTTGACAACCTTTGTACAAGTAATTGTCTCATCCCTTTGTCTCTATATCCGGATTGGACACGAGACATACAAGTCACACTCGTATATCCAATCCATAGTTTCTCGATCCATGGGAAAAGCCTTATTCGTGCAAATAACATCAATATCCCATATTGATTTATTTGAGTCTGGCCAGACATTCTATAAGCATTATCCCACGAGTGGCATAGGATATTTGCTCCCGTTATGTGGGAGGGACAAATTCTATCTACGTCCACTACGATCTCTAAGATTGCTTCTTATTGTATCCAGTACACGGCTATATAACTACCCAGTTACGGTGTAGCGTTTAACGCTACCAAAATCACAATAATCCACAACTAGAATATCTAGTGACTTCAAGTCTAAGGATGACAATACCATTGCACCGCGAGAAGCGCTTGTGACTCAACATAATGTGTATGTAGCCTTCTCAGAGATGGGTCAATCCAGTGCGACATTACCCTTAATGCACACCCCTGTGTTGGATCATGATATCTCCATATCAATCCAACCCCATACTAGTCTATAGATGATTGTCCCATTAATCATTATATTGGACTAGGGATATTTAAGATAAACAACACAATTGTAAATCTAAGGACTTCATTATATTAAATATCCAATAAATAATAAATGAATTTCTAGCCACAAATAAATTCATACTAAACTAGATTGCCTCTAGGGCATCTATTCCAACAGTCTCCCACTTGCACTAGAGCCAATTTGGCGCATCTAGTATGCCCATACTCCTAGTGTGCCCTTCATGCTTCCACTGCGTGAGCGGCTTTGTAAGCGGGTCTGAAAAATTCTCATCTGTAGGAATCTTGCATATCCGAACGTCTCCTCTATCGATAATATCTCGAATCAGATGAAACTTCCTGAGCACGTGCTTGGATTTCTGGTGCGACCTGGGTTCCTTTGATTGCGCGATCGCCCCAGTGTTGTCACAGTACAACTCAACTGGATCCGCAATGCTAGGAACCACACCAATTTCAGAAACAAACTTTCTGATCCAAACAGCTTCCTTTGCTGCGCCATTTGCAGCAATGTACTCAGCCTCTGTTGTAGAATCAGCCACCCTCTCTTGCTTGGAACTTTTCCAGCTCACCGCGGCTCCATTCAGGCAAAACACATATCCCGACTGTGATCTAAAGTCATCTCTGTCAGTTTGGAAGCTTGCATCAGTGTAACCCCTTACACGCAACTCTTCCTCACCGCCAAATATCAAGAAGACATCCTTAGTTCTTCTCAAGTACTTTAGGATGTTCTTGATTGCAATCCAGTGAGTCTCACCCGGATTGGATTGGTATCTGCTTGTCATACTCAAGGCATATGACACATCTGGTCTAGTACATAACATGGCGTACATGATAGATCCTATGGCCGAGGCATAGGGAATTCTACTCATGCGTTCCTTCTCAATCTCATTGGAAGGACAACCACTCTTCGAAAGAGTGATTCCATGTGACATGGGCAAGAATCCCTTCTTGGAATCTTGCATGTTGAACCGTTTCAACACCTTGTCAATATATGTACTTTGAATTAGGCCTAGCAGTCTCTTAGATCTATCCCTATAGATCTTTATACCGAGTATATAGGCTGCTTCCCCTAAGTCCTTCATTGAGAAACACTTCCCTAGCTAATCTTTAACAGATTGCAGCATGGGAACGTCGTTTCCAATGAGTAGTATGTCATCCACATACAAGACCAGAAAAGCTACAGAGCTCCCACTAACCTTCTTGTAGACACAAGAATCATCTTCGTTTCTGATGAAGCCAAACTCTTTGACTACTTCATCAAAACGTCGATTCCAACTCCTAGAAGCTTGCTTCAATCCATAAATGGATCGTTGCAGTTTACAGACTTTGTTGGCTTGCTTTGGATCTTCAAAACCCTCCGGTTGTATCATATGCACGTCCTCGAGGAGATTCCCATAAAGGAAAGCTATTTTGACATCCATCTGCCAAATCTCATAGTCGTGGTATGCTGCAATCGTAAGTAGGATTCGGATGGATTTGGTCATAGCGACTGGTGAAAAGGTTTCATCATAGTCAATACCATGAATCTGTCTGAATCATTTAGCCACCAATCGGCCCTTATAGGTAATCACATTATCATCCATGTCGATCTTCTTCTTGAAGACCCACTTGCACCCTATGAACCGCGCCCCTTCGGGTGGTTCCACCAAAGTCCATACTTTGTTGGTGTACATGGATTCCATCTCAGATCTCATGGCTTCTAGCCACTTCTGCGAGTCTGGGCCCTTCATGGCCTCTTCATAGGCAGTAGGCTCATCATCTATGAGAATCGTGTCACCGGAATCGGTCACGAGAAGTCCATACCTCTCGGGTTCCTGGCGCACTCTACTAGATCTACGAAGCTCTTGTGTTACCTGAACAGGTTGCTCCACAACCGCTTGTGGTTCCTGTTCATGTTCCATAATCGTTTCAGTGATTTTTGGTTCTTGAACCTCTTCAAGTTCTACAGTCCTCCCACTTGCTTCTTTAGAGACAAACTCTGTTTCTAGAAACACGCCGGTCTGAGCAATAAACACTTTGTTCTCGACTGGATTGTAGAAGTAGTAACCCTTAGTTTCCTTAAGGGTACCCCACAAATTTACACTTATCCGATTTCGGCCCTAGCTTGTCTGATTGTAAACGTTTTACATAGACATTGTAGCCCCAAATCCTCATGAACGACAGTGTGGGACGCCTCCCACTCCACATCTCATATGGTATCTTCATGACTGATTTAGATGGAACACGGTTAATGGTGAAAGCTGCACTAAATAGAGCGTGGCCCCAAAACGATAATGGAATATCGGTTTGACACATCATAGATCGAACCATATCCAATAGGGTTCGATTCCTCCTCTCAGACACGCCATTCCATTGTGGCGTTCCGGGTGGAGTTAGTTGGGACACGATCCCACACTCTCTAAGATAGTCGTCAAACTCTTGGCTCAAGTATTCTCCTCCACGATCCGATTGTAGAGCCTTGATACTTTTTCCAAGTTGCTTCTCTACTTCATTCTTGAATTCGTTGAACACTTCAAAGGATTCGGATTTTTCCCTCATGAGGTATACAAATCCATATCTACTGTAGTCATCAGTAAATGTAATGAAGTAGACATAACCACCCCTGGCAGGCGTGGAAAATGGCCCACACACATCAGTATGTATGAGCGCCAATTTCTCACTAATCCTCTCACCTTTCTTATTGAAAGGGGACTTTGTCATTTTTCCCAATAAACAAGCCTCACATGTCTCATATGATTCAAAATAAAATGAGTCTAGAAGTCCATCCTTATGGAGTCTAGATACACGTTTCTCGTTTATGTGGCCTAAACGACAGTGCCATAAATAAGCAGGATTTAAATCATTTATTTTAATCCGCTTGGTATTAATGTTGTAGACAGGATTGCTTAGATCAAGGACATACAGTCCATTAAATAATTGCGCACTAAAATAGTGAATATTATTCAAATAAAAGGAACAACAATTGTTCTTTATTGAAATAATAAAACCTTCCTTGTCCAAACAAGAAATAGAAATAATGTTTCTGCTCATAGCAGGCACAGAATAGCAATTATTTAATTCTAAAACTAGTCCTGAAGGCAGAGATAGCTCGCACACGCCTATGGCCAACGCAGCAACTTTTGCTCCATTCCCAACGCGCAGATCTACCTCCCCTTTAGCCAATCTTTTACTTCTCTTTAGATCCTGCACATTTCGACAAATGTGAGATCCACATCCAGTATCTAATACCCATGATGTAGAGACAGTTAAATTGACATCTACAACAAAAATACCTGGTGGTGGTGGAATCGCTATACCAAGCCTCTTGTCCTCCAGATATTTTGGGCAGTTCCTCCTCCAGTGTCCAGGCTGACTGCAGTAGTGACACTCACCTTTAGTCACACCTTTGGCGATGCCACCAACAGGCTTAAGGGCAGGTTCCTTGGACTTGGCAACTGACTTGCCTTTGCCCTTGGAGGATGAGGCAAACCTTTTGCCCTTTCCTTTCTGCACCATCATAATGGCCTTGCCCTTACCCTTGTTGATGCTCTGTTCAGCTGTCCTCAACATATTGAGTAAGTCTGGCAGTGGTTTCACGATCTCGTTCATGTTATAGTTCATGATGAACTGTCCATAAATCTCGGGCAACGATTACAACACGAGATCGGTTGCCAAATCTTGGCCGACCAGGAACCCCAGTCGGGAGAGATTCTCCAAGTACCCGATCATTCCGAGTACATGGGGTCCCACCGGGTTCCCTTCTGCCAGATGAAACTTGAACAGTGCCTTAGAGACCTCATACTTCTCAACCCTTGCCTGCTCTTGGAAGAGCTGCTTCAGATGCTCGATCATATCGATAGCATTCATGTTTTCGTGTTGCTTCTGAAGCTCAGAAGTCATGGTGCATAGCATAAGGCAGGCCGCATCATTAGCGTCATCAACACGCTTTTGATACGTCTTTAGGGCGACAGATGTTTGGTTCTCTCGACCTTCTGGAACATGCTCCTCTATTGCGTACAGTTTCTTCTCTTGCTGGAGAACAATTCTCAAGTTTCTGTACCAATCAAGAAAGTTGGTTCCAGAGAGCTTGTCCTTCTCAAGGACAGATCGTAGGGAATGTTTTGAACTCGATGAGTTGTTTGCCATTTGGAATTCTACAAAAAGGAAAATACGCAAGTTTTAGTATTTGTGAATTTTTTACTATATTCAATAATGGCTAGTTTATCAAATATAGCTCCCACTATTTTTCTACGGATTAATAACCCCCAAGATATTAATGCGGAAAATATCCTTATATTTTCTAGTGGGCCAAGATCCATGTTTCATTTCCTTATGAGCTTGCTTTGGCAAGTCACCCATAATTTGACTACTTTAGGTAGGAACAATTCCAATTGCATCCCTTATGCAACTCTTGGTTCAATTGGGCAAATAACTCCTTATTTATCCATCCATATGGATAATCTCAATTGATTGCCGCTAGGTTTCTTAATCATATTAATAGCCTCGTTGTGCTCAACCTCTTATTTAAACAATTGCACATTACTAGCTTGTGCCATCGCATTCCATCATTATGAACCAAGTCGCCATGCTTTGGCACGCCCGAACTTGATAAATAATGATGATAATGAGTGTTTAAATAACGATAAGGCAAGAACACAATATTTGAATTTTGAGGGATTTTAAATTCAATTTTTTAATTGTTTTGTTGATCAATATCAACTAATCTATCTATTTGAGTTTGGGCACAACTCCAAATAATAGATCCGGGTTGTCTAATTATCTTATTATCCTAATTGCATGCATCATCCATACACCAACCACAAAATAATAAGACAATAAAATAAACAACCACAAAGCATAAATAAACGTGATGTGGATATGGCCTTTTCTAGACTAAGATAATTCCAAGCCAATGGAATTATCTATGAACCATAAAAGCAAACACATCTCCATGTGTCTTGATCTTTTGGTCCATCCTTCATAGTCATGTGGAATGCTCCATGCTCCATCTTTTGTGGCTCCTTTTGGCTTTGGGCTTCTTTTCTTCAATCTTGACTAACAACCTATTTTATCTAGCACTAGCTAACTTCTATACTAAATAAAATAAATCTCACAAGTTGAGAAAAAAATGGCACGCAGGCCATAAAACCCTCATTAATTATTACAATTAATTGATCAGCTCACAGGCCGTAAACCAAACCACAAAATTAAACATCCACATCAAACCACATCCTAAGGCCATATCCAATCACCATGCGATTAGCACATAAACAGTTAAAATCCAATTTTAACGCGCTTGGTCAATTTTAATTGATTTTAGGATTTCTAGGGTTAAAACGGTCCTTGGGCCCAACAATTAAATTGCCTGGGCCCAAAAAGGTGAACCACAAGGCCCTAGGGCCGGCCGGCCCCTAGCCCACGCGGCTAGGCCGCGGGCTAGGGCTGCCCCGGCCCCTAGTGCGGCCAAGGCTTGGGCGGCAAGCAAGAGGGGCGGTCCCTCTAGGGGGCCGAACCTCTATGGGGAGTTGTTTCCAAAACAACTCCCTTGCTTGGTGCCCAAGTTTGGTTGTTTCCTTGTTTTGGAAGAACTCCTTCTTCCCCAAGGATGCCCAAACCCTAGATCTAAGATCCTAAAATTTCTCAAACTCACTAATCCATGCATCCAATGCAAAAATTAGATCTCGTTATGATAGATTATTGACAAATTGCATCCCATGTTTGATTTGTCTTGTTTTACGCGATAAACAATCAATTTAAGGTGTAAAACTATCAAAACGTAACACATAAACCACGTTTATGCTCTACGACCCGTGGCTCTGATACCACTGTAGGGTTTTGATTCATGGATGCGCAACGAAAACAATAATTAACCATGCAAAACCCTCCAAGGATCACAAGTCAAGAGACATAACGATGGTAAAGGAAGAAATCAATAACACACCTTAGGGTTCTCCTTTGATGACTTCAAATGCGAATTGTGTCACGTTCTCTATAGTTGATCCACGCCTAGAGTTGATTTCTAGATCTCCCACTCCTTGGTGCTAGCCCGAAAAGAGGAAGAGGAAGAAGAATCACGCAAAACGAGACGAACCAAAGGAGGTTTCGGCCTCCTTTGGGGCCGACGGGGACGGGCGGCGGGCTAGGGGGCGGTGGCTCCTCTAGCTTGCTTGCTCTCTCTCCTTTTGTTCTCTCCCACTCAAGTTATGATCAATTATGAGCATAAGTGTGGGAAGGAAGGAAGGAAGGTCCTTTATATAGTCCAACAACTACTTGCCAACTACCTAAAGGACTTATTCTAGTCCTACTAGAATTCAATTTAGTCCCTTCCTTGCAAATTAGTCCCTACTAAGTTTGCAAGATTTTGCAAAGTGATCCTTCTAATTAATTAATCCAACTAATTAATTCCCAAATCTAGTTCAACTCTATATAGCGTGTGACCCCATAGGTTCTATCTAGTTGGTAGCGACTATTTGCTAATATGGAGCGGTTTCTAGCAAAACTTCCATTCTAGCCAGCTAATAGAATAGTCATCTTGACAACCTTTGTACAAGTAATTGTCTCATCCCTTTGTCTGTATATTCGGATTGGACACGAGACATACAAGTCACACTCGTATATCCAATCCATAGTTTCTCGATCCATGGGAATAGCCTTATTCGTGCAAATAACATCAATATCCCATATTGATTTATTTGAGTCTGGCCAGACATTCTATAAGCACTATCCCTCGAGTGGCCTAGGATATTTGCTCCCGTTATGTGGGAGGGACAAATTCTATCTACGTCCACTACGATCTCTAAGCTTGCTTCTTATTGTATCCAGTACACACCTTTATAACTACCCAGTTACGGTGTAGCGTTTAACGTTACCAAAATCACAATAATCCACAACTAGAATATCTAGTGACTTCAAGTCTAAGGATTACAATACCATTGCACCTCGAGAAGCGCTTGTGACTCAACATAACGTGTATGTAGCCTTCTCGGAGATGGGTCAATCCAGTGCGACATTACCCTTAATGCACACCCATGTGTTGGATCATGATATCTCCATATCAATCCAACCCCATACTAGTCTATAGATGATTGTCCCATTAATCATTATATTGGACTAGGGATATTTAAGATAAACAACACAATTTTAAATCTAAGGAATTCATTATATTAAATATCCAATAAATAATAAATGAATTTCTAGCCACAAATAAATTCATACTAAACTAGATTGCCTCTAGGGCATCTATTCCAACACATAACTGTAGATTTCTTTCTGATTCAACTTCTTTTTCAATTGAGGATTTGACTACGAGGAATCCATTTTCGAATAGAAAATTCCCAAAGTCCGGGGAACATTCCGTTTCTTCTAAAATCCACTCGCTTGTGCATGAATCTAACCCCTTAAGCTCTTGATCTGTGATTTCTTCTCCGGATTCTGACGCATGCAAACTCGATACAACAACTCGCCGCCATGATACTCTAAGATAATAAGCCACTCCTCGACCTCGATCAACCTTTCTCTCATGCATAGTTCTTCAAATGTGCTCGTTGTTCCTCATTTTGCGTGCAACGTCGTGCCCACGCATCAAGAAGGGAATCCAAATGGTTCTTGGGTACCTGTGTCCTGCACACTCATCAAAAATATTAAACCACTCTCTCTCATCTCCCAAAATCATGTATGAATTATAATAACAAAATACGAAAAACAACTAACTACCTAAATACATTGGGTTGCCTCCGAATCAGCGCTTGTACTTTCAGGTCGACGGCCCGACCCAGTAACCTCATTGCCCCTAAACAGGTGGCTTGGCACCCCGTGCCCTCTCATCCATCTTCCTCTGTTGGATCCTCAACACAAATCTGTGAACCTTAGCTTTTGAATTTGGTGGCTCAACATGAACCACCTCTGAACTCTCGTGCACTGCTTACACGACCACTGGAAACTGTGTCTTCTCTTGAGCCTGTTGTTGACTCGTCTTGGAAACCCGGAAATTCTCCCACGCATCATTGATCCTCATGATCAATTCATCGTTATCAACATCAATGAGAGTCCGACCGGTAGCCAAAAAGGGCCTGCCCAGGATGATCAGAACATCTCACACAGGCATCTCAAGAATAGCAAAATCAGCAGGGATAATAGAATTCCCTACCTTCAAAAGCACGTCCTCCACCACTCCATAGGCTCTCTTGCAAGGCTTGTCAGCAAACTGTAGATTGATCCATGTGGAACGAGCTTGAACTCCCGGTTTCTGGAAATACTAAAGGTGGCATTAAGTTGACACTAGCCCCCAAATCACATAGGGCATGTCCCGTGTAAGCTCCTCCAAAGTTAGCTTCTATCACAAAGCTTCCCGGATCTTTCTGTTTTTGTGGTAACCCATGCAAAACACATGAGCTCACCTTCTCGGTCAAATCCACTGTCTGAAAATATGGCACTGCCCTCTTCCCGAAAATAGCATCTCTCATGTATTTTGCATACTTAGGCATCATCTTGACTGCCTCAATCAAAGTTACATTGATATGCAATTTCGAGAAAATTGACAAGATTCTATTGTACTCCTCAGAGTCATCTTTCATCTTTCTCGCTTTAAGAGGATATGGAAGATTCTTAGACATAGAAGGTGGTGGTGGTGTTACTTCATCAATGTGTGGAGTCACGCCCCTTGATTGGGGGATCATGACAGGGGTCTTGTCAAAGACAACATGCTCCGTAGCCTTCGAGGCTTCACCTCTGGCGTGGCTCGGATACGGGGGATCATCAAGAACAATCCCACTACGAGTGGTAACAGCATTAACCTGATGAACATTTTCAGTGTCGGATGGCAAGGCTCCTGGTGCTCTAGAGGAGAGCTGAGTAACAATCTGTCCTACCTGCACCTCCAAGTTACGAAGTGAGGTCTTCGTGATGTGCAAATCAGCTGTCAATGTTTCCACCTGAGAAGTGAAGGTTTTCATGTTCTTTCCCATCTGGTACATCATGTTCTTGAGATCTGTCATCTCAGCATTCTGGCCTACAGCTGGTTGTGGCGCCTGAACAACTGGCGCAGGTGGCCTATGCTGAAACCCGGGTACATATGAAGCTCCAGTCTGATCCCCATACCTGAATCCTGGATGATATCTGGTCATTGGTCTGTAGTTCCCCTGATTCCAGTTCTGACGTTGCCCTTGTGCCCCCACATAGCTGACATCCTCACTAGCAGCTTGAGTTAAAGCTGCATCAAAATCCTGCTCCTCTCTGCAGCCACATTTTTCTTGTCCTGATACACATTCTTCGCCATGTCAGATACCATCTTCGTGATCCCATCTTTCCACTCATCATTATTTGGCTCGGGCAGCTTGGAAAACCTCCTAGAGTCATAGAATTGAGCATCCTTTTTTTCAATTTGCTTCATCAAAGCATATGCTCCATCCTTTTCAAGTCTATATAGGAAGTTACCACCTGCTTCCCTGTTCAGCAAATCTTGGTTGGGACGTTCCAGGCCATGATAGAAAACCTTGAGAATCTTGTAGTCACCGAAGTTATGATTCAGACACTTGTGTATCGTCCTCATGAACCAGTCCCATGCATCAACAACCGTCTCATCAGCATGTTGCTGAAAAACAAGATCTCTGCCTGTAAACCAATGACACGCTGCAACTCATCAACACATTGATCCCATGTGGTGATCGATTCTGGCTCCCTGGACTCTAACCACTTCTCTGCCGCTCCCTTAATACAATAAGGGAAAAGAATCAACTTCAATGTCTCAGCTGTGACGTTCTTGTACTTCACTCTTTTGATGTAGGCATCAAACTTCCCAATGAAGTCATTTGGATCTTCATCCATGTTCCCATAGTACTGGAACTGATTATGCACTGTCGTGATGGTGGCAGGCTTCAAATCAAAGTGCTCAGCCTGAATGGTTGGCAGTACAATCACAGTCTTGTGTCCTCTCTGAGTTGACAGAAAATTTTCAACCAAAGCTTGCCCCGATTTGTTGTAGGGAATCTTATTCTTCTGCTCATCAAGCTTCTCTTGGAGCTCAGTCAACTTCTGGTTCAGTTGAGCGTTAGTCAATTGCTCACCCATTGCAATTTGTCTTGGACCTCTTCTCGGAGTTCTGAATAACTGTTTTGGGTCTTCAAATGGGGGAACAAGGTCTCTAGAGATCCGATGCATACACTGAAAACCTGAAACAGACTTCAGAAAACAAGTCAGAAATCAGAGAAATGATAACAAAAAAAACGGTAAATTAAACTAATCGCTAAACTAGAATAGTAACCAATGCCTTCCCCCGACAACGGCGCCAAAAACTTGACGCGTCTATATTACGCGTTGTTCCTAAAGTATACGGTCAAGTAATATAATGGAGTATTTAGGACTCCGAGTTATCGAACCCAAGGGACGGCGCTTAATTTTCTCTAGCTTTAGCAATTAAATGCAATTTACACAAGTAACTGGAAAAAGGGTTTGATGAATGGAGTGTTTTCACCCACAAACAAGTGACTAGCAATGGTAATTAAATAATGATAAGGAAATTATTTCGAATAAATCAATGGAGAGATAACTAGGCAATCTATAGATCACCTAGGGTAGTTTTGACGATTCCTGATTCCATGTTCTAACACGACATCTCTTAGTTAGCTAAGCTGGGTAATGGCATTGACAATTACCTATCGGTCTCATGTCATTCTACACACCAGTAACAACTTGTCCCTCTCAGGCCAACTCAACTACCGCTATGTTCTAGTAGGCTAACAATAGTTCATGGAATAATGTCCTCTCAGACCACTACACACGTAAACTTCACTATATTCTACTGAATATACCCTCTTCTAGCCATTCCTACTCAACTCACTTCTCATTCTCATTGATTAAGAATGATCTTGTTTACTAATTCCAACTAGGGTAGAGTTGCTTTCACACACACACACACACTAGTTATATAGTAATTTCGGGTCATGAATCCTACATTACTAAGTGAAAGGGGAGTATGCAGATGGATATGCAACACATATACTCTAGAAGGGGGGGGTTGAATAGAGTATGCCAACTTTTTGCAAAACTTATGGAGGAAAGGAGTTTTAGTTCAACAGCAATGGAGTTCAAGGCTTTGAAAACAGTTTCAAGCCTTTGAAAAGAAATACAGTTTCAAATGAAATAGACAAGTGTTTTTCAAGGCCTTGAAAAGAGTTTCAAACCCTTGAAAACAGGCAAGTTTGAATGCTACAAAAACTAAGTATGTAAATGAAAGTGTAAATGCAAGAGACACAAGATTTGTAGAGTTCAGTCCACTTGGACCTACGTATCTACCTCGGGGATCTTCTCCCTGCAGGATTTTCAACTGAATTCTTATTAATCAAAAGCTAAGCCCTAGATCTCAAGCAAAGAGAGTTGCCTTACTCTTTTACAGTTTGTAGTTCTCCCTAACCTATCTAGTACCTGCTCTAGCTAACTGGTTAACTAAGAATTCTCTATTGTTCACCTTGAAAACTACTTGAGAATGAAATATATAAGTATTACAGAAATGATTTACAAATAAAGCACAATACAGAAGAACACTAGAGTGTAGACCTGCAGTGAAGAATGCAGTGAACTTTTGTGAGTTGTATTGTGAGAGTGATGAATTTTTTGATGCTTGTCAATCCAAAATTGTGTCTCTCTTTTTGCCCGTTGAGTGTTGTCTTTTGTTGCTTCAAAATGAGATTCATTTATACTGTTTGAAGCTCTGCAAATCTTCCCAGATTTTCAGCAACAACTTCCTTTTTTGTAGGCAGCAAACTTTGACTCTCTTAACTGCCTTATCCAACGGATAGTTGATCACAATCTTCAGAGATAATGTTGTGATCTTGTCTTTAAACAATCTGAGAAGCTGTCATGAGTCTCTGATTAATCACAGAATCATTTTCACTAAGTATTTCCCTTCATGCAAAAGCCAGATAAGGAAACAAATCCTGCACCTTTAGGAAATAAAATTACCTTGCAAAACTGAGTCAAATTGATGGATTAAAACATGTTAGATATATCAAAACAGTTTGTCTTTCATCATCAATTAATAACACGTCAAGTATAGGGGTGAGAGGGATATAATTAAATCAAAAGAGTTTAGAGAAACTCCCCCTCAGAACATGCATGCAGGTCAGACAGTTTCAAGGCTTTGAATCCTGGTTCAAGACCTTCAGCTATTTCAAGCCTGTGAAACCTGATCAAGGCTTTGAAAACTGGTTCAAGGCCTTGAAATAACTAAGTATTTCAAGTCCATGAAACCTATGACCTTACATTCTCCCCCTTGATGAAAGACAAAACCTCAATCTATTTGGTTCTTAGTTTCTGCATAAAATACTGATTAGCACACAATTCAAACAAATAGTTATAACACATTAATTCCAAACGATCCAACTTATTAATAAACTTAAACAAAAACTGCAAGTAAGTTGCAGATAATTCTATTGGCCAAAAGATAGGTCATCAAACAGAAATAAAATCAAAACAACCTAAGATTTTTCTCCCCCTTTTTGACTTTCATCAAAAAGAATGAGAGGATCTTGGATCAGTGTCTGGAAAAATTTGAAAATAAAAGCTTAAAAAGAAAGATTGGGAAATAAATATAGGCATGATTAAGGGTTTGGGTCTTCATCTCCATCCTGATATCCCTCTTCTTCCTCACTGTTTTCACCATTGTCTTGGACTTCTTGTGAAACCGCATCTAGTTCCTCAATGAAAGAACTTAGTTTCTCTATAACACTGATGAATAGGAAGGTGAGTCCTTCCAAATCTTTTCTTCCATGCTTCAGTTTCTTCTTCACAGCCACCCTCTTCTGTTGTGCAGAGGGAATTTTGTGATCCTTCTTTCCTGTTTTTGATGCAGCCACAGATTTTAAAGGATATTTCTTATGTTTCCCCTTGGTGGACACAGAGTACACTCCATAGGATCCTGAGTCTGGAATGAGAATTTCTTTTCCTTTTCCCTTGATCCCTGTGTCTGTCTTTTTCTTGCCTCTCCTAGGGCTTCCAATATGGATTCCCTTCTGCCTCTCTTGTACAGATACTATAGACTGTTTCTTCTTGCCAGTCGTTAGAATCTGGCCCTTTTTCACCATCTTCTTGGGTGGTGAAGACTCCTGTTCTTCATCAGTAAAGCTTTTTGACTCTGAGTCTTCACTGATTGTTAGAACTTTTTTTGTAACTGTCTTTCTCTTCTTCTCTCTACTCTGTTTTGAACCTCCGACCATCTTGATTTTGTCTTAGGCTCTTCTAGTGCTCAATAGGGTTTGGGATAAGAATAGAGAGAAGTAGATTTGATACGAAGTGAAGGAGAAGAGAAGGAGATAAATACTCAGAGAGTTGTCATTTGAAAAGGAAAATGCAATCTCTCTGATCTCAAAAGATCTGTAATGATCAGATAAGATTCAAATCTTTGAAGCCGTTGGAAATAAATAATTTAATACTATATTTGGCTGAAAATCAATTTTGAAAAAGGTAGGGGCAATATTGAGCAAATATCAACAAAGATATCACCCAATATGAATGATCCAAGATTTATTCACTAATCAGTTATCAGAGATGATCTAATAAATTGGCAAGTTCCAGAAGTGCTTTTCCTATAAACTTTGTAACCTGCAAAGTGCGCATCTGAAAATCCATTCAAAGAGAAGTTAGAATGTCTTGGATACCAAAGCCCTAAGTCTTTGGTACCATTGAGATATGCGAATATTCTCTTCACAGCAGTCAAGTGTGATTCCTTTCGATCAGCTTGAAATTTTGCACACATACATACACTGAACATGATATCTGGTCTACTCGCAGTAAGTTATAGCAATGATCCAATCATACCTCTCTACTCTTTTACATTGACACTCTTACCAAATTCATCTTTATCTAAAGACAGTGTAGAACTCATTGGAGTCTTGATCTCTTTGGATTGAGACATGTTGTACTTGTTCAGCAAGTCCCTGGTATACTTGCTTTGATGTAGAAAGACGCCCTTCTTCAACTGATGTATTTGAAGTCCAAGGAAGAAGTTCAACTCTCCCATCATACTCATTTCAAATTCCCCGCTCATAAGACTTGAGAATTCTTTGCATAGAAGATCATTAGTAGCTCCAAACAGAATATCATCAGCATAAATCTGAACTACAAGTAAATCTTTCTCATGAGTCTTTATGAAAAGGGTCTTGTCTACCAATCCTCTTTTGAAATCATTTTCAAGCAGAAACTTTGACAATCTTTCATACCAAGCCCTTGGAGCTTGTTTCAAACCATAAAGAGTTTTGTCAAGTTCATAAACATGATATGGAGACTTATCACTTTCAAAACCAGGAGGTTGTGCAACATAGACTTCTTCTTGCAAGTAGCCATTCAAGAATGCACATTTCACATCCTTTTGAAATAGTTTCAAGTTTTTGAAAGATGCACATGCAAGCAGAATTTTAATTGCTTCTAACCTGACAAATAACCTTGAGCAACCTTCTTCTTGATTGTAACCTTGAGCAACTAACCTTGCTTTCTTTCTGATCACCTTGCCATTTTCATCCAATCTGTTTCTGAACACCCATCTGGTACCAATGAAAGACTGGTTTGTAGGTGGAGGAAGTAGGTTCACACCTTGTTTCTTTCAAACTCATTGAGTTCAATTTGCATAGCTATAATCCAATCTGCTTCTTGTAAAGATTCCTTCATAGTTTTGGGTTCTACAAGAGAAATGAAAGCATTGAAGGCACAAAGATTCTTCAATTGTGATCTTGTTTGTGTACCAGTGGTTGGGTCAGAGATAATGTTATCAGCTGGATGAGATGAAAGATATTTGAATCTCTTTCTTGGATACCATGGTTCAGGCTCTCCCTATTGCTTCTCTGGTCTTAAAGTAGTAGCCTGATCATTCATCTCTTTCTGATCATCTTTGTCAAGGCTTTGATCTCTATTTTCAAGGCCTTGAGACCTATTTTCAAGGTCTTGAAAATGACTTATGTTTCCTTCTGAACCTTTCTTGAACCCAAGAGAGTTCTCAGCTTCTTCTTCTGATTCATGCTTGTTCAGATTCAAGTCCGCAAAACTTTCACTCAAAGAACCATCATAGCTTTCATCAAAAATAACATGAATACTTTCTTCAACCAGCTTGGTTCTTTTATTATAAATTTTATAAGCTTTGCTAGTAAGAGAGTAACCAAGAAATATACCTCCATCACTTCTTGCATCAAACTTACCCAAGTTGTCCTTACCATTGTTGTGGACATAGCATGTGCAACCAAAGGGTCTGGAGTATGAGATGATTGGCTTTCTCACTTTGAAGAGTTCATAGGGGGTTTTCTTCAAGATAGGTTTGATCAAGCACCTGTTCAAAATATAATTTGCTGTATTCACAGCTTCTGCCCAATAATGTTTTGGCAGCTTGTTTTCTAAAAGCATTGTTCTTGACATGTCTTCAAAAGTCCTGTTCTTTCTTTCAACAACTCCATTCTGTTGAGGAGTTCTAGGAGCAGAGAAATTGTGAGAGATACCATGCTTAGCACAGAACAAATCAAATTCTAATTGATCAAACTCTCTACCATGATCACTTCCAACTAAAGCAATAGGTAGGTTTTTCAAGGTTTGAAGTTCTCTACAAAGCTTTGTAAATTCATAGAGGGCTTCAGATTTTTCTTTCAGAAACATAACCCAAGTATATCTAGAATAATCATCTAAAATAACTAGCATATACCTCTTACCTTTTAGAGTTGGTGTCCTCATAGGACCACACAAATCCATGTGAAGTAGTTCAATAGGTCTAGAAGTACTTACAAACTTCATTGGTTTGAATGAGCTTCTGGTCTACTTACCCTGAGCACAAGCTTTGAATACTTCATCATCTTTGAACTTGATAGATGGTAATCCTCTTACCAGATCTTTGGAGATCAGCTTGTTCAAGGTATGCAGGCTAATATGACCAAGCTTTCTGTGCCAAACCCTTGAATCCTCTTTCAAGGCCTTGAGGCACTTTAAGCTCTTACCTGCAACTTTGTTAGTCTGAAAGGTATAAACATTGTTTGATATAGAGGTTGTGACAATGCAATTGCCTGATTTCTCATTTTGCACAACACACTTCTCTTTATAAAAGATAACCTTATTACCACTATCACAAAGATGAGAGCACTAAGCAAGTTAAATTTTAAACCATCAACTAGATATACATCAAAAATATAATTTTCAGAATCTGTACCAACTTTACCAATACCAAGAATGTGGCATTTGCCTTTTTCACCAAGAGTAATTGAACCTTCGGATTGCTCTTTCAATTATGAGAATAGATATCTATTTCCACTCATGTGTCTTGAGCAACCACTGTCCATAAACTACTTATGTTCTTTGACATTGGTGACAACCTGCAAACACCAATCACTGCCTTACCCAGCTGTTAGACCAAGTGAGAAATTTGGACTCATACTCAGGATCAACCATGTTAGGTGGTCTGACCCCTTTAGGAACCCAAATTTGTCTGACATGTCATTTAAGTTGAAATGGGAATGTGTTCCTCATTATATGAGGGTCTCTTCTTCTGAAAGGATAAGTCATCTTCATATGACAAATCTTGTTACAAAAATGGCACTTAGGAGAAGTTTTGCTTCCAGCTTTCACAAATCTGGTATTGTTATTTCTTGGAAAACTTGGATTGTATCCAATACCAGTTTTGTGAAAAGACTTTGAAATTCCTCCAAGAATCAAGTTTAACTTGTGTTCTGATCCTGAAAGCTTGAATTTGACTAATTCAGATTCTTGAAGTTTCTCAGCAAGAGTACTTTTTTGTTTATCCAATTCATCAACCTGATGTCTCAGATTAACAAGGTTGTTACTCAGTAAAGAGTTCTCAGTGACTACTTCCTTGACTTGTGTTTTCAAGGCTTTGAAACTGGTTTTTAAGGCATTGAAATCACTGTCAGTTTTCTTCTGAGAGATTTCAAGATTCTGATTCAGACAAACAAGTTGTAAATTCTCTTTTGCTTGCTCATGAACTTTTTCTTTCAAAAGTCTAATCTCTTTCATATAATCTTCTTCATTTAAAAGCATTGTTCTAAGATAATCTGAAAGAGCATCTTTTGATTTTGAAATCAGACACTTTACCATTACCTCGGTGTTCTTCTCATAACATTCATCATGCTTGGCCATGAAGCATAGGTTGGCATGTTCTTCTTCAGATTCAGATTCACTTGAGCTATTTGAATCACTCCATGAAGCCATCATAGCTTTCTTTCTTCTGTCATGGTCTTTCTTCTGAAAGTTCTTGCTTTTATTGTGTGGACAACCTCTTATCAAGTGTCCTGCATCACCACACTCAAATAAGTTCATGACTTTTGATTTATTCTATGAAGAAGACTTACCTTTGTAGTCCTTGCTACTGATATATTTGTTTCTTTCTCTGTTGAAGTCTTTGTTTCCAAAGTTTTTCTTCATCTTGAGTATTCTGGTCAAGGCTTTGGAAATCAATGCAAATTGATATTCGTCATCATCATCTTCAGTTTCAAGGCTTTGAATTTTCTCATTCTCTTTGGCTTTGAGTGCTAAGTTCTTGACACCTTCAGGTACAGCTTCATTCATGGATATTTCATGTGTCAGGAGCTTCCCTTGTAGGTCATCAAGTTGTAGTGATGAGAGATCTTGAGCTTCTTCAATGTCTGTTGTATTTGGTTCCCATTAGGCCTTTGGGAGACTTCTCAGTATCTTCCTCACCTTTTCTTCATTGGAAATATGTTTTCCGAGTGAATCAAGGTTGTTGACAATGTATGTGAACCTCTTGAACATCTCTCTGATTGACTCATCTGCATTCATCTTGAACAACTCATATTGCCTGAGATAGATGTTGATTTTGGTTTGCTTTACTTAACTTGTTCCTTCAAAGGTCACCACAAGCTTATCCCAGATTTCTTTGGCAGTCTTGCAGCCTGAAATCCTATTGAATTCAACTGTAATCAAAGCACAATACAAGATGTTAATAGCTTTGTAATTCCTAGAAAAATGTTCCAATTCATAAGAGGAGAGTGAGTCTTCAGATTTGGGAGTTTTGATCCCATCTTTCTCTGTAAAGAAATTGTGAGGTCCATTCTGAATAATGGTCCAAAGCTCTATGTCCTGATCAAGGATGAACATCTTCATTAGGGCTTTCTAATGAGCAAATTTGTCTCCACAAAATAGAGGAGGTCTGCTGGAAGCTCTTCCCTGTGAGAAGCCACCATCACCTGAAGTACTCATGATCACCAGATGGTTAAATCTTATACAGTGATACAAGCTCTGATACCAATTGAAAGGGGAGCATGCAGATGGATATGCGACACAGATACTCTAGAAGGGGGGGGGTGAATAGAGTATGCCAACTTTTTGCAAAAATTGTGGAGGAAAGTAGTTTTAGTTCAACATCAATGGAGTTCAGGGCTTTGAAAACAGTTTCAAGCCTTTGAAAAGAAATACAGTTTCAAATGAAATAGACAAGTCTTTTTCAAGGCCTTGAAAAGAGTTTCAAACCCTTGAAAAGAGTTTCAAACCCTTGAAAACAATCAAGTTTGAATGCTGCAAAAACTAAGTATGTAAATGAAAGTCTAAATGCAAGAGACACAAGATTTATAGAGTTCAGTTCACTTGGACCTAAGTCTCTACCTCAGGGATCTTCTCCCTGCAGGATTTTCAACTCAATTCTTATTAATCAAAAGCTAAGCCCTAGATCTCAAGCATAGAGAGTTGTCTTACTCTGTTACAGCTTGTGGTTCTCCCTAACCTATCTAGTACATGCTCTAGCTAACTGATTAACTACAAATTCTCTATTGTTCACCTTGAACAATCCTTGAGAATGAAATATAGAAGTATTACAGAAATGATCTACAAATAAAGCACAATACAGAAGAATACTAGAGTGTAGAGCTGCAGTGAAGAATGCAGTGAACTTCTGTGAGTTGGATTGTGAGAGTGATGAACTTCTTTGATGCTTGTTGACATGAATTCTTACGTGTATGCGCAAGTGCACGGTCAAGTAATATAGGGTAATATTTCAACCCCGAGTTATCGATCCCACGAGGACAAGCTTGAGATTATTTAATTAGTTATTAGATTAGAGTACGGTAGAAGGAGGAAGAATTTTGATTTAAAGAGTTGTCACCCTCAAACAGGTGAATGAAATAAAATAAACAACTAAAATAATATTTTTGGGTTTTTATTTTTATTAAACAAACATGGAGAAACTAGGCAATCTCTAGATCACCTAGGGCTGTAGACGATTTCCGGATTAGCTATGTAACATGTTAATTCTATTCTAGTTAAGTCGGGTAATGGTACTGACAATCTCCTATCGGTCTCATGTCGTTCTACGTCACGGTTTACTCGGTGTCCTGTCGGTCCACCTACATCTACCGATCCGTTCTAGTAGGCTAACGACTGTGCACGAAATGATGTCCTCTCAGACCACCACCACACAAACACCTCACTATCTCCTACCGAATCCACCCACTAAGGCCAATCCTACACACTTCTCTTCTCAGTCTCAGTGATTAAAGGTTGTTGTTCATATCTCATCACAACTAGCTCAAAGTCTCTCTCACGCACTCGCTAGCTAATTAACAAGTCCGGTTAATTAATCCATTCTTGCCAATGATTAAACACAGCATATGAACAATAACTAGATTATATATTAACTTTAAGAAAGATTACAATCTATGAAGAACACGGAGGTTCGTGAATTATCAATTCCTACCCTAGCCGTGTCACTAGACTAAGATCTTCAACAAGTTCATGAAATCAAATGTCATCCAATAGATCAAATCAAAAAGCATGAAACAAAGTCTTAAACCCGAAAAACATAATCGTCTACATAAACCCTAGGCTCTCTAGAGAAGCCTAGCAAAACGTCTAGCTACTACTTGAAATTATAGCAACACAACAAAGTTTCTCCATACAGGTGATTAAAAGAGGGAATAAGAGATCAAACGTTGAATCGGAGCTTCCGCGTCGTCCCCTTCGTCCTCCCCCTTGTTCTTAGCTCTCTCTCTGCGTGAATATCCAGCTGGGCGAGTTTTTTAATGTATTTTTCTGATATTGCATTTCAGCCCCTCCAGTATGTAATTCCCGGCCAGAATTGTAAGCTGATCTTGCGCAGTCCATTACTCTCTCATCCGGACTCCGATTAAGCTCTGTAACCTATCGTTGGAAAGCTATTTGAGTCTACTTTCATTTGGCACTGGTATCACTCCCAAATTAATTGTGGATCTTCAGATATCATCAGATTAGTGCAGACTGGTCATCTTAGCTCTTCCAACTTTGCTTATCTTCATTCCACTTGAGCTCCCGTTGTTTCCGAGGTTCGTTCCATGCCTCCTATCAACCGATTAGAATCCGTTCCTGTCAAGACAACATGAACAAACATACCAAGCGATTATATTTGACAAATAACAACTAAATATGATTAGAAACGCCCGGACTAACAATAAAAGGCATATGAAACATCAAGTGATAAAACGCATAATATTCTTCAACATTAGGCTCAATTATCTCATGATAATGTGGGAAATTAACAATAATATATAGAAGCATATTGTTCACCTTGAACAATCCTTGAGAATTAAATATAGAAGTATTACAGAAATTATCTACAAATAAAGCACAATACAGAAGAACACTAGAGTGTAGAGCTGCAGTGAAGAATGCAGTGAACTTCTGTGAGTTGGATTGTGAGAGTGATGAACTTATTTGATGCTTGTCAATCCAGAATTGTGTCTCTCTTTTTGCCCATTGAGTGTTGCCTTTTATTGCTTCCAAATGAGCTCCATTTATACTGTTTGAAGCTCTGCAAACCTTCCCATATTTTCAGCAACAACTTCCTATTTTGTAGGCAGCAAACTTTTACCCTCTTAACAACCTTCTCCAACGGATAGTTGATCACAATCTTCAGAGATAATGTTGTAATCTTTTCTTTAAACAATCTAAGAAGCTGTCATGAGTCTCTGATTGATCACATAATCATCTTCACTAAGTATTTCCCTTCCTGCAAAAGCCAGATAAGGAAACAAACTCTGCACCTTTAGGAAATAAAATTTTCCTGCAAAACTGAGTCAAACTGATGGATTAAAACATGTTAGATATATCAAAACAGTTTGTCTGTAATCATCAAATAATAACACATCAAGTGCAGGGGCGAGAGGGATAGAATTAAATCAAAAGAGTTTAGAGAAACTCCCCCTCAGAACATGCATGCAGGTCAAACAGTTTCAAGGCTTTGGATCCTGGTTCAAGGCGTTGAAATAGCTCTATTTCAAGCCTGTGAAACCTGATTCAAGGATTTGCAAACTGGTTCAAGGCCTTGAAATAACTAAGTATTTCAAGTCCATGAAACCTATGACCTTACACTAAGGATTTAGCATAATAAACAAGATATTTAGCTACTAGTTCGTCTTTAAGCCTAGCTCATGATTTTATGAAGAAATAGATAACCAACATCATACATCTTAGTTCTAGCTTGTAAATGAAAGAACTCAACTTGATGAAAACCAAAACAAACTTCATTGAATCATAATCCTAGCATGAAAGTTCATCGAAAATACGGAAAATATCATCAAAACATAAACCCTAGGCTCTCCATAGATGTCTAGGTATGAGTTTAGCTATTCATAACACAAATCCACATCTTATTCGAATAGTTCATACAAGAAATAGAGAGAAAATAGATCAAACGCTAAAAATCGTGATATGGCGTTGATCCGGGCTCGTCTCCTTGCTTGATGATGCTCCCAACGTGTTCTTCTTACTCTCCTTCATGTTCTTGGCTACACTTTTTGTCTATTCACGTCCCTTTGGTGTTTAGGTTGAAGTAGGGAAGCTAACTCTTAAAAAAGTGCACTTTTGCCCCAAAAATCCGCACATCTCTTCTGCCTATTTCGGCTCCGTTTCGGGCTCATTTCGGGCCAAAATGGTCGAGGCTGCTCCTCTGGAATCTTCCACTTCTCTTCCTTTTGGGTTCCCGATCCTCTTTCCTTGCCCTTCCTTGCTTCCAAAGTTCATGCTCTTTATTCCAAATCACTCCAATAGCCCTTTGTCCTGTCAAAGACAAAAACAACAACTATACCAAGCGATTAAATCCAACAATTAAGCATAAATCAACATAAAGAACATGCTTGGACTAACATTACGCATATGAAGGAACAAGTGATAAATCATACTCATCTCAACAATATTAGGCTAAAAACTCTCCAAAAAAACTCTCTAACATGTGGTAAATGCTAAAGAAATATAGCTCCTAAAAGGCGCTATCACTATCATGCCCGATTGTTATCTTTATAGTTACCCAGTCACGGTGTAACGTTTGGTAATATCAAAGCATGATATTTCACAAGTAGAGTATCCAGTGACTTCAAGTCTAAGGATTACAACACCATTAGCACAACGAAAAGCACTTGTGACGTTGACATAATCTAGTAGCCTTCTCGTGGTGGGTATATCCAGTATGCCATTACTCCTAATGCTTACCCATTTGTTAGACTTGATATCCCCATATTAATCTACCCACATACTAGTCTATATTTGATCGTCCCGTAAATCAATATAATGGACTAGGGATATTTAAGATAAACAACACAAATGCAATATAAGGACTTCATTATATTAAATATCTAATAATAACATGATTATTCTAGCAACTAAATTTCATACTAAATAGATTGCCTCTAGGGCATCCAAAACCAACAGTCTCCCAATTGCACTAAAGCCAATCTGTTGCATCACGTATTCTAGAGCAGGAATCACTTTAGCAGGAATAGTGTTTTTCTGAACCACATTGATGGTATTATTAAGGGAAATAAGATTCCATGTATTGAAGGGGGTGATGAGTGAATCAACTTTCTTGGATTGATCAAAGGGACAATCAGGATAAATATCTTTGAGAGCTTCATCTCCTATCCAAATGTCATCCCAGAAAGAGATATCCTTCCCATTTTCCACTCTCCAAAAGCAACCACTTCTGATGGTGTTTCTGGCATTGATAATACATTTCCAAGTCTTAGTGGCATTCCTCTTGGAAAGCCAATCAAAAATGCCAAACTTAGTCAAATACTTGTTTTTCAGAAATCTGACCCACGGTGAGTTAGGATTATTGATAAACTGCCATCTCAACTTGGTGAAAAAAACTTTATTCTGAAGTTTGAGTTTTCTGATCCCAAGATCACCAAACGTTTTTCTTTTGCACACAGTATTCCAATCAACAACATGGATTTTTCTCAAAGAATCAGTGTCACCCCAAAGGAACTGTCTACTGATCTTGTCAAGGTCAGCACATACATTAGAGGGAATGAGTTGAGTTTTCATAGTGTACACATTGGGATGGTAATTGGCTCCGATCCGATACGATATCCGACATGATCCAACTCTAAAGGAGCATATCCGATAGATTTACAAATGGATCGGATTTGGATCACACGTTTTGTGATCCGTGAAACCTGGCCCGGTCCGATTATCTTATCATATGTAATGAATTCAATAGTATACATGTATTAATACAATTGTATGTATATGTTTTGCTATGCTTACTTCAGATAACGTCCTAAATTTGATGTATCTATATTTTTTATTGTGAATAAATAAATAAAATCATATATATAAAGTGCATTTTAATCCAATTTTGATGCTATTTCATAATGATCTTAGGTCAGATGAACTAAAAATACAGTTCTTCGTGGTCCGATGAATAATCCAATTCGAATCCGTCAAAATACGATCCATATCCGATCCGAAACCTTATGGATCAGATCTGGATCTAGGCTGATCCGATCCGAACCCGATCCATTGCCATTCCTATGTACACAGGAAGATAGCTCAACACATAATTAATCACGGTAAGTTTACCTCCCATATAGAGAATACTGGATTTCCAACTAGCCAACTTCTTGTGAGTTTTATCCAATAAATCAGCATAGTGGATTCTACCAATTCTATTGCAATTGAGATTAATCCCAAGGTACTTCCCCAGCTGAGAAGTCAGACCAATTCCCAGAGAAGCACTAATGCTCGTGACCTGAGAGTTGCTCACATTACTGGAGACAAATATTTTAGATTTGGAGTGGTTTATACTTTTACCAGAGCCTACACAAAAAACATCAAGCACTTGTATAAGGAAATGGCAAGAGATGGTACCACATTGAGAGAAGAGCAGCATATCATCAGAAAAAAAGATATTAGTAAGGATATTACATGATTTAAAGGAATTCACCCCTTTTCCAGAGACCCCGATTGAACACCTGAGTGATCATACTAGTCAATCTTTCAAGACATAAAACTAAAATATAGAGAGATATGGGATCTCCTTGCCTTAAACCCCTTTCAGGTTTAAAGCTATCGAGAGGTTCACCATTCCAAATGACATAGTAAGTGACAGAAGAGATGCAGTTCATGATGAGAGCTATGAACTTGTCATCAAATCCAAACAGAACACGGGTATCATAGATAAACTTCAAAGAGAGCTTTTCACAGGCCTTGGCCAAGTCAATCTTAATGATCATATCACCTTTCTCCCTTTTTTGTGAAGTTATGTATAATCTCTTGAACAATGATCACATTATCAGAGGTGGAACTTCCAGCAATAAAACCACTCCGGAAATGAGAAATAATGTTATCCATAAAAGGCCTAAGTCTTTCCACAATAATCTTATGAACAAGCTTATAAGACACATTACAAGCCAATAGGGCTGAACTGGGTGATATTCTCAGGAATATCAACTTTGGGAATAAGAGAAATAAAAGTGTGATTCAAATCATTTGGGATCGCACAAGTAGTAAAAATGGTCGTGATGGTCTTACACACTTTCTCTCCCACAGTACCCCAACGATCATGATAAAAGCAGCATTAAAACCATTAGGCCCATAAGCCTTATTCCTGCCAATATTCTTAACAGATCTCAGAATTGTCTCATGGTCAACAAGGGCAGTGAAGATAGAGTTCTCCTCTCTTTTAATTTTCCTAAGAGGATAGGAATAGGTGCTATCAGGGGCAGTCACATTTTCTTCATCTTGATACAAGTTGAAAAAATAAATAGCAATATAACTTTTGAGATCAGATTGGTCCTCAATCCAGGTGTTATTAGAGTCTTTTAGCATAAATATAGAATTTTTCCTTCTTCTAATGATTATGGAAAGGTGGAAGAATTTAGTATTCCTTTCCCCTTCCACAATCCATTTAGATCTGGATTTCTAGAATCGGAGAACCTCTGCCTCTTCAAGAAATTTATTAAATTAAAAAATATGATATTTCTCAAGCAGATAGAGGTTGTGATTATAACTCGGTCTGAGAGATTTTTGGATACCATTCAACCTAGCCAGAATGAGTTCCTTATTCTTATGATGTTTCTAAAATTATTTTTACTCCAGGTGACAATCTTATATTTAAGATCATTCAGACCATAAGAAAGATCATTCTGCTTATCACAGTTATCATAAATCAGATTATGAACTCTGGAGTGAGCCAAAAATTTTCAAATCTAAGGAAAGGACTCGAAATGATATTTCATACCTTGGGTTTCTATGATGAGGGGGGAGTGGTCAGAATAAGTCCATGGAAGGCATGATACAAGGCTGTTGGGAAAATTGAGTTTACACTCCTTGTTGCCCAGAGCTCTATCAAATCTTTCTTGAGTGTTAGCCAAACCGTCTCTGTTATTGGTCCAAGTAAGCTTTGATCTACAACTACCCATGTATGCAAGAAGCTTTGGAGAATGATGTGTGTAAATATTTACAACACACAGGGGCACAAAAGTAGTTTTCATTTATGAAGGGCTCCTCACATGGTAGCCAATAATTGGGCCACCTAGTGAAAACGGCTGAGGTGGCGCTGAGGTGTTTAGGGCTTAACTGCTTTTATATAAGGGTTATAGATTCATGCTACTTACAATGAATAAAAATGACTAAAATTGCATTAAAAGTTAGCAAAAAGGAGAAAAGAAAAAAGAGAAGGGTTTATTATAGTTATGAAATGAAAAATTATTTGGTATGAAGGCAACAAAAGAAAAATAATTATTAAAAAATTAACATTTAGAAATCTATTTACTAACAAGGCAATGAATTCCAATTTGGTACATAGCGTGACTATTATACCCTCCTAATAAAATAATAATCTTTTTCACCTTCTTTGATCCACGATCCTCACATAAACCCTATTAAGTTATCCTCAAAGAAGAAGCATCTATGGTGACTGTTGCTGTCCGGGTCCGGCTACGCCAATGTCGACAAATGGTAAGAAAAGCGCCCACCGCGTCGCCGTGCACAGTGAGAAGCTGCCCATTCCATAACAAACAAGGAGAGGTGGAGATGGAAAAAACAAAAAAAAGGGAAAGTAGATAAAGCGAAGAAAGAGATCGAGAAGACTATCGATGCTTATAATAAAGAATCTCACCTTCCTACAGATACTCTCAGCTTCTAGAATATGCTTCAATCATGGGGAAACATACACATGGATTAGGTTCTCATGTCTTAGAAAAGTCTTATGAGAAGAAAAATAGTGTTTACTTCATATTTTGTCAAAGTTGCAGAAAAAAGAGGCATACTAATCGGTTTCTTGATGGATCTGAAAGCACATTTCGATTGCAACTTCTACTATTTAGGGTTAACCTTTTTCGGTCCATAAGATGACAGAAGTTCAATATGAGCATTGTTCATCCATCACATGTTGTAGCATGTTTAGGGTACTAATTCACTCTATAAAATCAGTCTATTCCAACATTTCTATGGAGCCCAAAATCTGATCTACTAATCGTAGACTAAAGGATGTGAAAAGGATTAGTATTTCAATAGGAGGGTGTAATGGTCACTCAATGTCCCAAATTTGAATTAATGCCTTATTAGTAAATACTACATCTGTTTCTTCTCTTTCACCTTACTTCACTTTTTGACACTATTCATTGGGGCACTTTGATCCGGTGATTTGGTTAGCAAATCGATACCCGAACGCGATAATCTTTGTATGATCTTGTAGAAAAAAGTTTACTCTACAATACGATAAAAAAATTGTCGAAAAATTACATTGTTTTGCTATCCAAATTATCGAGTCAAAGTGACCCAATTACGGGTAAAAAAATCCTCATAAGGTGAAAGAGAAGAAACAGAACTAGTAGTTTTCTATAAGTTCATTTTTGAATAATTATTTTCTTTTTCTTGCCTTTCGACTAAATAATTTTTATTTCCCTGCCTTAACTATAATAATCCCAAAACAAAAAAGAAAAGAAAACCAAGGCCAAGGTCATCCACTTACATTTTCCCGCCAGAATTAGAGTCTTTTTCACTCGGCAGCTATTGACCCCAGAGGGCAATTTCGCGCCCACACTCTCATTTCCAGAGAGAAGCCCTAGCGCGGTCGCCGGCGAGAGTGAATCGACGAAACTCCACTACTGAACTTGGCCACTGATTCAAACCCCACCGAATCGAAGGTATTTACCCTCGCTTTCTCTCTTCTATTTTCAGATTTTGTTGAGAACTAAACCCTAGCACCCCCATCGAATTCGTCGTAAGTGGGTTTCCTTACCTCTCTCGAATTCAGATCTCTTCTGTGAAATCTAATCTCCGAACAAAATTTCTTAATTGAATGTTGTTTTATGTGAAACGTAGCACTAGAATTGAGGATTTGACTGTTTATAAAGCCTAAATAAACCCCTTTTGATTTCTAGGAAGATTGAAGCAGGAGTATGGCGATAGACAAAGCTGAAACAGGAAGAGACGACATGGAAATCGACACCGTCCGGTCTGAACATCCACAAGCGAATGCTGTTCCTCATGGATTTGATGCTAATTACCTCAAAATTTACTACGGTACTTTTTCGTTTCGTCGATCCATTCAGGGCTAGCTAAGCCAATTTACCAATTGATTTATGTAGCTTTGAAAGATTAATTTTGTTTGAGACAGGAAGACTTTTTCCGCATGCTGATTTCGCTAAATGGATGAGTTATGGAAATGGTAATTCAGTCTCTCTCTATTTCTGTGTGCTTGCGCTTTTGTGTGATTAGTTCTGATGTTTGTAAAACAATATGTAGATGGAAAGCATCCTGCTTGTGACCAGTCCTACCTCGGACGCAGAGAGTTCTCTTACACATTATTATCTAATACATCCAATGAAGAATTCTTCTTGCGGTACCAGTCCTTCAACAATGCATCTGAATTGGAGAATTCCATAAAAGATAAGTGTCCCCTGAAGATAGACATCGGACCTGTCTACAATGTTAATGTAAGATTCGTGGACATCTACAATTCAGTTCAGTTTGATTGATTGTTTGTGACCCAACTTTTTTTTGTTTTATTTTATGGTTTCTGATCAGTTATTGCTAGTGACCTTTTTCTTTGTATTTACCGGTTTTGCAAGTTTCTTTAGCATTCCCTTCTATTTAGTTTAAGCTGATTGGCAACTTTTAATTTTTCTTTTCAAGTTTTTTGAAAATCTTTCAGTTCTTCTTTCTTATATATTTCTTCGATCTTTTTGACCCCTCCAATCAGTGGCGGAGCCAAGAGAATGAAGAAGGGGGCACGGATTCATACCTAAAAGTTACACATATAATGTCAAAGAATATTGTTGCGCATTGAGCTTTAATTCCGGGCAAAATTGAGTCACAAAGAGCACAAGTTTGCAGGAGGAGTAGAATTGGATGTGCTCCGTGGACAGTCTGGCCATGGTTACGTTAGCCATGCTTCGTGTTTCAGTAGCAGTGAGAGGGAGAGAGGTGGGAGATAATTATGATTATGAAAAAGACTTATGAAGAAATTATGGTTTGTCTATATAGTTCAGGTGGTTTGAGTAAAGTAAAAATGGTTGGGGGTTTATGTGTAAAGGTTTTAAAGGTTGTTCCTAGAAACATAATTTACTCAATTTAGAATTATAAGGGACACTTTTGTATATAACTCGGGTGCACAACTGAACTATGTTCTGGAAAACATAGGTGTAATTATAGCTTTAGAATTTTGGTTGGGGTGGGGGGTGGGGGGTGGAGCATTTGCCCCCATGTGCCCTCTGATGCCTCCGCTCCTGTCCATGGTGGCACCTTTTTACCTTTCTGGTTCTTCTATGATAACTTTTTAGCTCAGCTAATCATATTTCTGTTATTGGAGTAGCATCCTAAAAGTTACACATAGAATGTCAAAGAATATTGTTGCGCATTGAGCTTTAATTCCGGGGGAAGTTGAGTCACAAAGAGCACAAGTGTGCAGGAGTAGAATTGGCTGTGCTCCGTGGACAGTCTGGCCATGGTTGCGTTGCTTGGCGTTTGCCATGCTTCGTGTTTCAGTAGCAGCGAGAGGGAGAGAGGTGGGAGAGAATTATGAATATGGAAAAGACTTGTGAAGAAGTTATGGTTTGTATATATAGTTCAGGTGGTTTGAGTAAACTAAAAATGGTTGGGCGTTTATGTGTAAAGGTTTTAAAGGTCCTTCCCAGAAACATGATTACTTAATTTAGAATTATAAGGGGCACTTTTGTATATAACTCAGGGGCACAACTGAACTATGTTCTGAAAAACAGAGGTGTAATTATAGCTTTAGAAACTTTGTGGGGGTAAGGGGGTAAAGGGGGGGGGGGTATGTGGAGCACTTGCCCCCCATGTGCCCTCTGATGCCTCCGCCCCTGTCCTTGATGGCGCCTTTTTACCTTTCTGGTTCTTCTATGATGACTTTGTTGCTCAGCTTATCATATTTCTGTTATTGGAATAGTATCCGAGTCATAACTTTTGCAACTCTCTAGCATCAAATTGATGAGGTTACGAATTTAACTTTTTGTCTGCTAAATTATTGTCGAGTCCCTAATGCTACCGTTTAAATATTTATCCAAATCAGCCTGCGAAAAGGCGTGCTTACGAGCAAGGTGGTGGGAATGGATTCACTGCAGTAGAGAGGGAGCTCGTTTTTGATATAGTGAGTTGTTCAACTTCTTAGCAAATGGATTTTAGTTATGGAAAAATCTACTTGTAACTGAATATGTTCTTTCTTACATGGTCCAACCAGGATATATCAGACTATGATGATATTAGATATTGCTGTTCAGGAGCTGATGTTTGCTTAGATTGTTGGCCACTAATGACGGTTGCAATTAAAGTGATTGACACTTCACTTAGAGGTTTGATTGTTTTCTTTGTTGTTTTATGTTACCTGCCAATTTTCTAGCTGGTTTAGGTTGTTGACATCAGTACGACATATTACAGTAGTTTTCACCGATGGAGTGCCTAGGGTTGTCATATTGAGGAAATTGAAATCAATATGAATCATCTCTGATTTAAGCTGTAACTCACTGATAGAATGCACAATTGTGATGCAATAGTGTTCCAATCACAAGAACTATTTATGACAGAGTTGGAATATGTACGACTTCCCACACTCATGGCCATTCTACTATAGAATGCATCCCCAGTGCATTGTTAGTAGTCTCCGTGGTTCATTCCTCTAGACGCATCTCTTAGAATTCTCATATTACCGACCGTGATAAAATATTTTATACTTGTTTGTGTTATTATTACTTGAAAAATTTCTGATGGATGGGATATGATTTCAGTTTTTTGGCAGTAGTTTAACCATCAGATATCTTCATGAAACTTTTGAATTTGGGCTTTACTAGTTCTGAAAGTATGACGAATTGACTCTTAAGTCTTAGCTGATGCCTGATGGTGATGTCAAATTCAGCTACAGATGGCAGTAGTGTTCAGGCTTGTCATTTTTCCATTTTTTTTAACACAATGCCAGCATTAGTGTTAGACATGGATTCAAGTAATGTTCTTCTATCCATGTGCGCTTGCGCACACATGTAATATCCATATTTCTGTTATAATTTCCACCGATATGTTGGATATAATTACTTCTGGAAGTGTGAAAAATTAGCTGTTTAACTCATGCTAGCTGCATTTTTATTTTGACATCAATAGTTTTCACAGTAGGTAGCCGTACGGAGTACGGACACTGTAGTTTCCATTTTTAAGTTCTGTTGAATTATTATGTTGGTTAAATCTGGAGTAGTTGAAAGTGTGAACTGTGAAGTTTGTAGTTCGGCAACAATGGAAGAATAGGCCTATTGGTTCTATGGTTGAATATGAGGTCTCATGAATGCAAATATATTGGTTCTCCAGCTAGGGACTTTTGCATCCAGTGTTGCAGGTGCCATAAAAGCTGATTTCTCAAAGGGTTTAAGATCATTTGGTTGAAATACAACTTTATGTTCAGGTGTCACATTCCATTTCTTCAATGCAGATCTTAACAATCTTAACCATTTCCAAGGGTTATCAATGTTATATTGTGGCAAGTTTGAGTATCAACATAAGAATTGTAAAGAGGCAACAATTCCCATTAGAATGTACCTTATATAAGTCTGCAAACATAGTGTGCTGATGGGGTTTTCTTCCAGTGTTTATCTAGGTCTGCCTTTGGCTCTACTGACAAGGCAGTTTGAGCTTAGTTGTGCAGAGGTTTGAGAGGAGTGGCTCCATTTGAGGAGACAATGTCAGTACCTATTCAAGAGAGCAATTTCCTTGTTATTGTTTGATTAGAAGTGCACTCTCTTGTCTTTTTACCTGCTTAGCGTCCAATTTTTTTTAATTATCCTGTAGTTGATGAGATGTAGGAGAAATAGCTTCAGAGACATTATTTGGAAAAATATGGAAGGAGCTAAGGTGATGCCATTGTTCATTTTATGTTGCAGGAATTAAGAATGTTAGTGTCGTACCTGGTACAAAAGTAACAAAATTTGACGGGAAGTCAGTTTGACCTTCTCATGTTTTCAGGTTCAAGGTTTCTCAATCATCAGATTTACTTGGGGTTTTAGCTCTGAAGTTGCCAAAGTTTGAATTTGAGAAGTAGTTTGCACATTTCTTATTCTTTCTTACTGTTCCACTTGTGAGTCATAATCCTGGTAGGTACCGGAATATTGGTATCATTGAAAATGTAAATTTCCACGAGCGTTTTGAACGTCTTTGCTAAAAAGAGATTTGAGATAATTAGTGAATGGTGTTCATGTGAGTTAACCAAACCCATGCCAGGATGAAGCTTTTCTTGTCTTTGTCGGTTGCTGGACTATAAGGGTCTCCTACATTCAAAACCCCTTTCTATTCCAACTTCAAAGCTAGTTTCTGAAGCTGTTCTCAACGTTACTACTTAAAGCATCATGCTCAGGGCTATCCTCGCAAAGACATTTAATCCAGGCCATGTTAAGAGGTTGCAGATAATAGGCTGTGCTGGGATTTAGTTTTTCACAAGATCAGCTACATACTGGGAACTGGATGGTGCAAATCTTTTTGCGAAACTAATATCTATCGCGAGTGCATGACCAGAGTCAAATCGGTTTGATTTGGATTAGGCTTTGTTGTGTATTTTCACAGGATCAGTTCAAGAGGCTTTTATTAGGCTATTTTGAGGTCCAAGGAAAAGTCAACCTTACTTTTTGGATGGGGAAGGGGGCTGGATTTCAGAGTTTCTGTTTCGGTCAATCATGTGGTGTTCAAAGCCACCTGATTCAGAATGTAGACCTTTAAATTGAAAACTGTCCAGGGTCTCCTTTGTTGGAGAGTTAAGGACAAATACTTGAATTTATTTTGTCAGTACTGCTAGCTATGTCATGCACACACAGGGGCCAGGGCTCGAATGTAGCATCACAATTCTCTTTAAAAAGGGTAGGGGGGGATTACTATGGGAAAAAACTTCCAGGAGCCGATTTTGCAGACGACTAGTTTATTACTTGAAGAAGCAGAGATGATTTAACCTTTTTGCAAAGGTGAAAGCTCGTTTAGTGGGAAGCATCATGAGAGGAGCAACAGTATAATCTGGATTAGGCCTGGCTGGCATTTTCTTTTCAAAGGGTTTAAGGAAGTGCATAATGGTGACCCTCCTTATTCATAGAGTGGCAACTAAATCAATATATATACAAGCAGGGCATTTTTCCAATCTTACTTATGATTCATAAGAACCCATGAAATTAGTTTAATGAACACGCTTTTATCACTAGTTTGATAATTACATTAGAGAAAAAGTGGCTGATGTTCAACTAGGTAGGTCTGTGAACACTGGTAGAACTTATCTGTATCCAATTTTATTGTTTTACTCCCTCCCTCCTGCTTAGATAGCCCATCTTTGGAACTGCAATTTTTTTGGAGACATTCAATTAATGCATCAACTTCTAGTTTTGACATCCTATTTCCGCAACTATCATTGATTTTTCTTTCTCTAAGACTAGGTACAATGACTATTTATGGGTAGTGTTGGAACTTCATTATATATTTTGAAATTTAGAAGGTAGTGCACACAATTTGGGACATCCAAAAACTGAAAAGTGACTATCTTTACGGGACAGAGGGTGTACTCTGTGATCTCGGTCCTCTTAATTATTTTAAGTACTTGACAGCTCCTTCTAAATGGGATTGTAGTTTAATCTGAAATTATTCTGTCAAAACTTCTCCTGTTTGGTTATTTGTTTTGTATTTTGTCCATCTTTCTTTTATGGTTATCTTTAACAAGCTGAGCTCGGACCAAATGCCACCCTGCTTCCTCCTGCTTCCTCAGAAGGCTATTTGGAGTAATGGAGTTCTAAGGAAGTGATTTTTTTCCCTCTTGGTGTGTACTCGTAATTGTCTGCATTCTTTCTTCCTTAAATAATCACTGCTTCTACCTATCCCACTGGGTCATATATTAACGACCTGCAAGGACTCCACTGATGATGTAGGATGCACCAAGAAGAATGAATCACGCAGATTGAAAAAACTAAATTCACTCAGATCACTAAATATATGAGGAGAGAATAATAATATTCTATCATAAAAGCTGAAAAACAACTGTGTCCGGGAGTCTATAAACAGGCAACATTCAGTGAGTCCTAAACCCCTAACAAGATAGACTCGTCAACTACTAAAGCATTTAACGTGGGATAATTTCTATCTTTATCCTCATCTTTCTCCTCCGCCGAGAAAACTCTATTCTGGAGAGTTCAAGAAAGAACTACAGGCGGGGGCGACCTTTCCAGAGCATTAAGTTCTTCCATACGCCCTCACGACCTAGACCCTTTGGACGATTAGTCCATTGAACCAAGTGCATCCAGGAATCGCTCTGAACTGAGACCTTTGGACCGTTTTTCCAACTAACCAAATGTCGAAGCAAATCACTTGCCGGAAACAATTTCCGGCGGTTCTTCCAATGGACAAGAAATTCGAAACTGTAATGTGATGAGATGCAAAATTTGGACGTCCTTTCCACTGAACCAAGTATTGTAGAATATCATCATGAATGGGAGAATTTGGATAGCCCTTTGACTGAATAGTGTGCTTCAAACCATGAGCATGCAAAGACGAACATGGATAATTCTTCCAATGACTAGATATTTTCAAATTATTTCTCGAGATGTAAGAGAATACTTGGACTCAGTGCTCGCACGTGACTCATCGAATTGTTGAACAGCTTGAGAAAACAAATAAGGACTACTTGTATCACCTTTGCATAAGTCAACTCGAGGCTGGAAAATGGGATTAATTTATATTGGTGTAGTTAATAGTAGCTCAAACTTGGACTAGCATTACGGGGTTAGAAGAGATTCGTTTTGTTATATGGCCTCTTCTCTCTCTCTCTCTCTCTCTCTCTCTCTCTCTCTCTCTCTCTCTCTTTTTTTTTTGTGATTTTTAGATGGTGTCCGGAATGGTGGTTAATCTTTAATTTTTCTGCAACAATGCTTGCTCGGTGAGAAGAAGAAAGAACATTTGCAGGCTATTCTACATTGAGTAAAATGACTGTTTTACTTTTATTTTAGAAGAAGAGTCTGCTGACTTTTTGGGTTACGATTTTCTAAAGTAATTTAGTGTCTACGTGTCTACAATAACGCTCACCTTAATGATTTCAACAACTGAGTTGTGTTGAATGTAATATGAACTAGTCGTATCTATGCCCTGCTGAAGTTTTTATTAAATATAAATTTTAAATTTAGTATTTCCAAAGTACTTTAGGTTATAACTTCTGTCCGCAGATGACTTTGGATTTGATCACATCCTCTGGGCATACAGTGGTCGTCGTGGTGTTCATTGCTGGGTTTGTGATGCAAAAGCAAGAAGGTAACCATTCTTTTACATTGAAACTTCATCGTATCAGTATCTAATAGTCTACGATTTCTAAGTTTGAAATGTATATCAATCTTTATACAGGTTAAGCAATGAACAGAGAGCTTCCATTGTCGATTATTTTCGTGTGTACAAGGTAGTATGCAACTTTCTCTAAGTCCGTTTTATTGCCCCGGATTTTTTGTTTAGATTGAGATGTAACAACTCTTTTTGTTATTTTGTGCAGGGCAATGAAAATAGTAACAAAAAAGTTTCTCTAACGGGGGCAGTTCTTCATCCGTTCCTCGCGTAAGTGGTTGAACTATATCTTATACAATTAGTTCCCTTCTCTATCCTACTAAATTTCATTCAACCTCTGCAGGAGATCATATTCTGAAGTCTTGAAAGATTTCTTTGAGGAGAAACTAGTTTCTACTCAAAAGTTATTCTCACATGCGGAGAGATTTGAGAAGATCCTAGAGATGATTCCTGATCAGTGTATGGCTTTCGAGCTTTGAATTAGTTTCTGTCAGTCACAGCTTTCCTATTGTTCTATGTTACAATCTATAATTATTGTCATAGTTGGAAATTATCTTTGCAGCTATTACGTCTGAGCTTCGAGGAAAATGGGATGAGAACAGACGGTCCTCCATTTCAGAAGAATCAATTGATCTTGTTCGATGGGGGCAACTAAAACATCTGCTGCAGTCTGGAAAGAACAAGGTAAAGTAGTGACTTTTCAACACGGACATTGAATCTGGGATTTTTACGGACTTTGCGGTGTAGGGATCTGTGAGCTTATGACCTATTAGCTGTTTTGAATTGGTCGACCTAGGCTTAAACAACGCGGACACTACTTTTATCTGTTATCAGATATCCATGTTTGTGATTTTCTACTTATCGGAAACCTATTATTCCTGTTTATTTGTTTGTTCTCAGCTGCGGTTGAATGCATATTAAAACTCCCTGTCCCCTAAGAAGCATGGATACATATGGATTTGGGATTTCATACAGTAAAGGACACGGGACACATCATTTTCTAAAAATGAAGATACAGGCACGTTATGGATACATAAGCACTATCATTATATTTATACAAATTCTATATATATATATATCTATCTATATGTGTGTGTGTGTGTGTATATATATATATAATTTTTTTTATCCTAATCGAGGACTTAGCCATTGGTTGAAACTTCATAACTATTTATAGCTGAAGTATCACAGTAAAACCTAGATTAAGTATAAGAATAAGAAGAGAAAAGGGAAGGGCTCGAGTTTGACGAGTTGTATGCGTGGAAACCCTTGAAGCTGTCGCATGCCAGAACTCAACTCACTTGATTTTTTTGTTCAATAGGGCAGCCTTTCGTATACTGAGCCCTCATTTAATCATATATATTATATCTACTGCAGCCTTATTATATTTTAACCCACTTAAAGTTGAAATATATTTCATAAAAGACCCGGTGTGAAAGTCTAATAAACACAGAACTGACAGAAGGGTGTCTCATTGCGTGTCCGCCAAGTGTCCGGTCTAATAAAATTCTCTAAATATGTATTTACGAGTGCCTGCCATGTATTTACGAGTGTTGTACGAGTGTCCGACACGGCTCTTAACCCTATTTTGGAGTGTCGATGCTTCCTAGCTTGTCCGATTCCATAAATTGTAGTTAGAGATTTACCATGTATCCTTGGGCAACAATATAAGCAATACTACAAACAAGACCATGCATATCTCATCTGTTATGTGCTTCGGTTTTTTGGTATTAATGAATTTGTGTAATCGGTTTCATATTTCAGGGCCAGGGGCTTCGCAGGTGTATTGAAGAGATTGTATTCTCCTACACCTTTCCTAGGCTTGACGTCGAGGTTGAATTATACTCCTTTTTTATTTTTACTCTGAATTTTTTCTTTGTGCCTATATCACTCTTTTGTGGCTCCTTTGTCTTTTCTCCTTTTCACCATCCCTGGGCTCGAATAAATTTGTATAACTTTCTTGTTTAAAGATTGTACACTTTTTATAGTTTTATACCGAGGCTGGGTAAATTATTCAACAGTAACCTCAATGTTCAGTTACACAGCTCGCATGTTCAAGTGTTTACTTCTGTACTTGGAACTTCTCTCATGCCTCAGGTTTCAAAGCGTATGGATCACTTGTTGAAAGCACCTTTCTGCATCCACCCAAAAACAGGTTGGTTCAGTTGCTTGTAGCATGTATAGCCAGGATATCCCTGATATGATATAGCATAAACGTGTTATATGGTATTGAGCTAAGATTATTACTTGTACTTTGTACAAGAAGCCAGGTTGCTTTATTTATTATCATAAAGAATCTGGACAATAGCAGTCAGTTACTGATATTATCACCATTTTGTTCCTAGGTCGTGTCTGTGTTCCTATAGACCCAGCGCACTGTGAGGAATTTGATCCTACAACCGTACCAACAGTTTCAGAGGTAAGCTACAAATGCAAGTCATTTACTATCAGGGGGTTTAATTAAAAGGCATAATTTTATTCTTTGCTTCTCTAGTTAATCTCCGCTTCCTCTAGATTATCTTGCAGGATTACATAGTCAATCCACTTCCCTTGAGTATCAATTATTTGCACCCGTATAAAGAAATGGTGTTTTGTGGGATAGTTAGGTATTCATTCTTGGTTGCTAGATTTGAATCACCTATTTATCTTTCATCCAAGGGCTTGTAAGGATTTTATACGCACAAATATATAAAGGTATGTTGGATAAGTAGGGGGTTATCATAGGTCATGAACAAACTTGTTTCAAAGAGTTGTTCTCATAAGGACAGAAAGAAAGTGGATATCACACCAGGCACGCTCCAGAGTGATGAATTTGGCAGATTATTTAACAAATTCTCTTTACTTTGTGATTTCCAAGTCTCAGGCATTGAATCTCACAAGCGTCGGGGTGTGAAACTTAGTTTTGAGCATAGTAATACACATCTCAGATGTTGACGAGTCAGTTAATTCTCGAAGGAGGAACAAGTGCCCTTTAATATTCTATTGCATGCGGGACAATAACTTGATAGAGACATGCACAAAGTGACTTACGGGATGATAATTTTATAACGGTTTAAACATGATATTTCGGCCACCCAATGTGGGATTCTATGTTAAATTTTGGTTCTTTCAGAAGTTGGTCGCATGCTTTTATAAACAGTATATGAGAGCATAATGTTGGACTATCTAATTTAAGATAATATGGCATCCTGTAAGGATTGCTCATCTTCAGTGATTGTATTTAATGGCAGTCTTGTGTATTTCACTAGAAATTCAGTGTCCTTTGTCTCTGGGTTGGGTCTCCTTTTCCCTAGTTTTTATATTTGGTAACTTTGACTTCAGAGATCTACTTAGGAAAATGTTTTGTAGGTCTTTGCTCCATCTCAGAGTAAATAAGTGTGACGATTATGAGAGTGATTAGAAAAACAGCTCACGCCCCATTATTTGTTTAGAACTATGCTTTTATATGTCTAGTATAACAATGAATTTATTTTGCAGCTCATGGGTGAACTTAATATGGGAGGCCCAAGAGCAGCTGATGATGATGATGGTAAGCCACTCAATGTATTTACTCACTCTATCCTATTATGGACCTCTCTCCACCATCAGTAAAAGCAAAATGCATTAAGGGGGTAGTTTAAACCGGCATTACCGTTGTAGCCGTCAGGATAATATTTCTTTCTTTTATGTATGCAGAATTGGAAAGAACTTCACTTGGAAAATATATTAAATATTTCAGGACATCCTTCTTGCAGCCTCTCTTGAAATCATGCAAGGTATGACATTGCTACTGTGGTACATCGTTTGCTCATTCATTTCCTTTTATTTCATTCCTCTTCATTTGTTGAAATGCATTTCATGTCTGTAAAATTGGTGATTTCATTGGGGGCAATAATTGACTTACAAACTGGTTCGTGCAGGAGGATAACGAAAAGAATTACAGTGCAAAACTGCGAGACTCAAAAAATTCACTAAGCTGGTAGGCTTTACATCATAAAGATCTGATTTTCTGAGTTTGGTTTTAACTGTTGTAGATTAAACTACTAGGAGATATTGTGCGTAATGCTATGCTCTTTTCGTATGTTAACTTGATCTTATTCTAGTAGTACTTGCGTAATGCTATGCTCTTTTCGTATGTTAACTTGATCTTATTCTAGTAGTACTACTTAGAGTAGTTGGTTGGAATAGTTACCAACAGAGAGATAATGATATCATGTAAGTAGTAATTGTTTATGCTAGTGTTTGGAGGAGTTGTTCTGAGATTTTTTTCCCGATTAGTTGATGATGCTATGGGCTAATTACTTGTTCTGGAGTTTACATAGTTTCTTAGTTGCACAATCACACTATCAGAACAGGATAGGATAGCTGAGAGCAACTGATTCCATGTGCTGTCGTTTTTAAATAATAGAATTCGAGAAACATATGCTTGTGTTTTTGCGTATATCGATCGTTAAAATGGTTTCAGGAGATAGGGTCACTACCCCACACATCGCTTTCTGCATCATTACTACGTATGGGAGGTGGGTGAGACATGTGGCTGAACTCAACTCCATAGATTATTAAGTTAGCTATTACCTATGTTCTTTCTTGAAGTTTATCCAAGTGATGTGGCCATTCTTCAACTAGCACTAAAGGTTCTTGTAGCATGCTTGCAGCATAGGTTTTGTTATCCATCATTTCAGGAATAGCAAGCATTGCTACAAAGGGTTTAGGAGGCCCAGTCCTGGTTTTGCGCACATGATGAGTTTTGGCTATAGATAATCACCGATATATATGACAGCAAGACCGCCCCTTTTTGTTTATTCTACATAAATAAGTAAATAACATTGTAACAAAGTGACAGCCTGACAGTAAAAGTAATATAATTGTTCACTCTATTGTTTATGGAGTGATACAAATGTTTTATGATACCGGGTCTTGTTTGTGCTCTGGAATCTGGCTAACAGTGAAGGGGATTCGACAGGGTGGTATACATAGTGATGAGTCGAGTGTTAGATGGTAATTATTTGAATATGAGCCTAGGGTAAGATAGACTATGAAATGAGAATTTCGCCCATTCAGTTTTGGAACTAAATTTAACCCACAAAATTCTCATCCAACCATCTCCGTCTGCTCTGCCACCAATCTCTTCAGCCACCCACCATCTTTGTTAGATCTCCGCCATCTCATTACAATTGAAAGGCCAAAATGAAATATCATGAGCCAGCCATCCGTACCCTTCAACATCACCAATGGAAACCAATAAATTCATAAAGTAAACCCAATAGACAACCAAAGATTACATATGATGTGTCAGATGGAAGTCAGGGAATACCAAAAACTGAGATATGGGGTGGTGGAGAGTGCAAAATACAGTTGAGGCTGAATCTTGCCTCAGGGTTTCTTTGGTGGAGTAGTTGGATGATAACCACCAGAATCTGAGGGCATAATTGGAAATTATTGTTGATTTAACTTTTAGATTTAAAACTCACATGCATAAAATAGCAAGCGAGTTTGATTGGAAATTATTGTTTAATTACCTATCTACTGAAATCAATTAGGGAGGAGGCAAAAAATAGCATAGACATTCAAACATCATACAAATATTCCAAATATATAGGGCTATTATAAGACGCATAAACCACAGCAAACTTAAGATCCCATAAATGCCTCATCTACCATCTATCTCATCATAGACTAGTGAAAAGAAATATCTCAAGATAGTTCATACTTGCTTTCTAACAAACAGAATCCCCAAAACCAGAGTAGAAAACCTTGGAAGTATAATTGAAGAGCCTCTAAACCAACCAGAAACTAGCACAATTAAGCAACGCCAAGCACAACACTTCCATTGCTGGTCAACACCATCTTCTAATTGGCAAGAACTTCCCAGATCAATTCTGGGTCATAAGACGGCATCCGTGCCAGCGACCAGCTGTCAAATTCTGGTTCATATGTCACCGCCGGAAGATCCCGGTAGACAGAGGAGAGGGAATTATCTCCCGTCCCAAACCCATCTTCGGAAACAGCTGGTGAGACCATTTCATTGGACCAGCTGTCATTACAAACCATTGAAGAGGACGAAGGCGATGTCTCGACCTTGGTTTCTTTCTCTTTGTCTTTCTCCTTGCTACCATCTCCAGACGACCCAATTTTCTTGGCCTTCTTCTTAGCCTTCTCTCGCTTCACCTTTTCGCAGATGGTTTGAATCTTGGTATCAACTGCATTTCTCAGAGCATTCAATCTACCCGCATCTGCGAATCCTAATTTAGCCGGATCGGTGACATTGGGGAAGTTCAATCTAGCATACTCGCCCCGAAGCTTATAAGCTGCACGGTCATAGGCATAAGCTGCAATTTCTGCAGAGTCATAAGTCCCTAACCACACCCTCATTCTGTTCTGGGGAAGTCTAATCTCAGCAACCCACTTTCCCCAGTGCCTCTGTCTCACTCCTCTGTAAAGCTTTTTCTTGAGTGGCATGAAGTTGCTTGTGTACCCAGACTTTTGAAATGAGCCTGTAAACGAGAGTTGCGAAATTGGGGTATTTGCTCTGTGCTCTTGGCAGAACTTCTGAAGCAAATCTCTTTGTTGGAGATAAACTGAAGAACCTAAGGGCTCAATCACAGGGCTAGAGATAGGAGCTGAAGGGGTACAGCGAGAGAAAATTGTATCTAAGGTGTTTCCTCCTCCGGATAATATAAGCTCCGATAGAGAAGCACCAACATCAGCACCATTGCTGAATGTAAATTGGGCGTTGTTCTGTTGCATTTTGGTGGTTTTCTAGTGAAAACTCGAAATGGAGCAGAAAAAAAGGAAGAGAGATAGAAGCAGGGTACTGAAAAACTCGACCCTCTCCTATAACAGAGAGTTAGATTGAGATGAAGAAGGGAACTGAATTGTCACTGTTCCTTGCAAAAATATGGATGAGCGACTTGGTTAAGAGCCAATTTGAGCCCAGAGAAAAGAAAATCTAGTATAAAACTGAGGGGATGAGAAAACAGAGTCTGTGTGAAGAAGCAGAGTAGCTTCTGTAAGAGAAGAGGAAGTGTTTGAAATGTGGAGATCCTCTTGAGAGAAGATGTGAATGGAGATAGAGAGAGAAGTGGTTTTCTACTCAATTATGTCTAAGTTAGATCTCATCTTCCGAGTTATTTATAGTGCAAGGTTGAGATAAGTTTTCCAGTTCAAAAGTTCACATTTAACATCTTGTGACATTTACGATAATGCCCTTGGCTGCAGAGATTTGTGGTGTACAATCTACTAGTAGGTCCTTTAGCCAGTAAACATAAATCCACATACTCATATTTCATCTAAAATGCTGTCATAGAGATGCCACTGTTACATTACAACTAGAAGACTGTCCATAGAAAAGGATAAAAAAGTCTTGTAGGGATGTAAAACGAGTCGAGCGGAGCAGAAAACGGAATATTTCCTGGTTTGTGTTTACCTATTTACAAAATATGCAAGGCCCGGACCATGCTCAAGCTCTATTAGAGCTCTATGTGGCGGTCTCAGAAAAATAAAATATCATGTGTTCGAGGTAGGCTTCATCCAGCAGTCGGATGGATGTGTTTGCGAAGTTCAAACTTCTTAAATTGTCGGGTTTGTGAGCTCATCTTGTATGTCTTTACCAATATTGACATCCAAAACTCGACCTTAAGCAGAAACAGTCTATACCATACTATAATTTACAATTTGAAGTATTAGTATATCTGATTATATTTGTAAAGCGAGAGAATAACTGAACTACAGTATGTGTCTCTAGAGTTTACAATTTGAGCTTCTCCCTGTTCGACTTAGCTCGTTTAACGAGTGTTTACTGAGTCGGAACGAGTTGCCCTACCTGTTAACATCTCTACCTGCAGTGGCGAGCTAGAAAACAGAAGCAGCCTGGGCTAAATGAAAACTAATGTATTATTATAGGTACTAATCAAAAAAATTGAACTCAACTGGAACAGTAGTGTATTTGTTAATGATATTTTTGATCAAGTCATAATAATAGGGGTAAAAGTATAATTTGAAAAAGTGAGGGGTGGCAATTGGCAGCCCTTGCCCTTTATTAGCTCCGCCACTGTGTATCTGTAGGTCTGAACCCGATATAGCACGACATAAAACACGGGTATGAACACGGATTGTTGCGATCGGGTTGGATAGTCGATGATCAAAACTATTACCATAGATGGAAGTAACTCAAAACCTAGGGGATAGTAAAGAGAGGGAAATGGAGAACCTTTTTGGGAGAGGTTTGGTTTGACCATAAACCGTGTGTATGGGTTAGGTTCATTGATCACATGGGTTGTACAAAGAGAGGAAAAAAGGTTCTTTTGGCATCTTTTTATTTTCACCTTCATCATAATGGTCATCAAATTCAATCACAGAAAGAAAAGATGGCCAGGCACCTTTAGGCATTCAATGCAGAATAGCTTACTAAGCATATGGTCCCCCCTAGTTGGATTGCGATACTTACCTTTTTGATTTGATCATATCTCTTCTCACTTGTTTCATCAATCACTTGTTCTGTTTCCTTCTTTGTGTTGGTCCCCTCCTTTGCATTTGGAGAACAAGTCTTTGATGCTAACTGATGAAGGTGGCTTGTCAGCCTAGAACTCTTGCCAGCTTGGCTTTTGATTTCTTCATCGGCTCTCTTTTTCTTCGAATTGAAATGAACACGAAACTCAAATTACTTGAACTGTAAGTTCTTTGGGCTCATAATTTGAAAGCAGGAACTAAGTCGTGCATTTTGTTCATTGCTATGATAGATTCATGCATTTTGATCATTGCTACGATAGATAGAATAAAACTCTCCTATCATACACACTAGACCCAAGTTCATTCTTGTCTATGCGGCTTCCTTTGCCTCCCTGAATTCTGCTTTTAGTGCATGTTTGGGACTCAGTTTCTTTTTTCATTTGGTTAATAAGTATATTCGTGCACCTTCACCTCTTCCGTGTGCCAACCTTCATGACACTGACTCACTAATTGTGTAATTCCATACTCTAAAGAGGGCAAATTTGTTCCAGAAACCACTATCTGTGACGAATCCCAATCTAATGCCGGCTAGGTATTATCTTGTTTCTTTGAAGTTACAACCATCAAATAATTGGGTGGTGGCTGATTTCGGGACTAGACAGCATCCTTGTTATACCAAATTTCTTGGTAAGAAAAAATGAAAAAGATTCAGTTGCATCTGTTTGGGGGAAGAAATGTGTGATGTTCTTTCTTTATTGATCGGTAAAGAAATTTGCATTGAGGAACACATGATATTGCTTGTCCTATAATGGCAAGAACCCCCACCTTGATGACCATGAGAATAGACGCTTACCGAAACAACTCCTTGTTGCATTTTCCTGTTAGCTATGTCTAGTTTTACACAAAGATGGGTGCGAAAGCCATTAGCTTCCTTTCCCATACTTGTTACCCCCAAAACTCTGGTTTGTCTTCAATTTTTTTACCCTAGTCAGCAAGTTTTTCTTACAATTTGATGGGTATGATGAAGGTTTTAGCTGGCCCTGCTCTCTCCAAATCAACCAGTTTACTGGATAGTAGAATAGTGGCCCAATTTGGGCTGCTTTCAGTGATTTCCATTAGACAAAATGTATGTTGCAGAGTTTTGAACATTGGTATAGATGAAGGGAATTCCTAAATAGGTCAATCTTAGTTGAAGATAGGTTCTAGAATCTAGAGTACGAAATAGAATAAAAAATTAGGAAATATAAAAAGCACTGTCAAATCCGTTGGTAGAGAAACGAACACTTTGGAACATATCCTTTGATAGAAAAAGACCAAAGTGAAACACGTTGGTAGAGAAACGATCCGTAGAGAAATGATCCAAAGTGAAACATATCCGTAGAGAAACGACAGTGAAACACTTTGGAGCATGTTAGTCCATTAGGGCTCTTGGGGCAAGAAATAAATTTCTGCAACAGTTTTGGGAAAGTGAATTGTGAATCTTAAACCATTCTGGCCAGTGGCGGAGCCAGGATTCCGTCGGAGGGGTGGCTCAAATCTGGTAGAGGGCACATACAAAACATTTTAGGGGTGCACAAATGCAATTTATTGAAGGACACAATTGAAAATGTTTCATGATTTTGGGGATATAGTAGTAGTTAATCAAACTTTAGGGGTGCACTTGCCTCCCCAGGCCTCTATGTGGCTCCGCCACTGATTCTGGCACTGGCTGATTAGAGCATTGTGTCAAAGTTATGGAGCCATGAAAGACATGCTGCACTAGAAACCTATCATTAACGTGTGGACTTATAGCACAATTTTTCAAACAAGTAAAATGTGACTTTACTGTTGTTGGTGTAAGAAACTTGTTGTTGAAATCAATCTAGAGCATGGCCCTTTCCCAGATTAATACAGACAGGTACGTGCCTCCAAAGGGCACATATGTTAGCGACTCAGTTGTTAGCAGTTGTTAGTTCGTGTGAGGTGAGACCCGAGCAAGTGTGATATCTTAAACTGAGTTGAGCTCGACCCCGTCTACATCTTGGTCTTTGTTTAAGCCAACAAGTCTAAACGAAGCCGATCAATGATTCTAGAAAACGATGTTGTCATGTTTTCAGATGGTAAGAAAGATAAAGAAAACCGTGAGAGCAAGTAGTAGGATCTGTTGCTGCAAGTGTGCAGAGAAGACGCGTGGATTGGTGACCTTAAATGCAGACACAGAGCAGTGGTATTAACACAGAAAGCTGACTCTCGTAATAAATTCAAAAAGTAGCTTTATTCTTCTTCTTCCTCCAACAACCAGAAAAGGTGGGTCTCACCTCTCCGAGTCAAATGTGAAGTAAAACCACACATCTATATTTCTGCCAGCTAGAAAGAAAAAGAAATTTCACCCCTTTTCTAGCGTCCCTCCAAATATGACTTTTTCCCCTCCTTTGGCATTATTGTTAGTTGCTTATTGACTGTCATACCCCTACTCACGTTTTCACTAAAACCTTTTTTAAGTGTGGGTTACAACTTCTGAGTGCAAACGAGACAGTGGTTGGGGAGCCAACGAGCTGGTTATAAGGCTCTCCAACCACAGAATTACGATTATACCTTCATAGTTATCATAACTAAACTAAGTAAAAGTCTGCTTCACGAAAATAATGGGACTTATGAACTTAATAATCTCTCTCCCCTTTTGACACTTGAGTATGAATATAAGTCATTTGCTTACAAAAACTCGCACTTCTTGTTATTAGTGTAGGAAAATTTTCATAAGATAAAGTCTCGTCATGCTATTGTGGGACACATCCGGCGACTAGTTTGTGAAATTTGAAAGGCAATATCTCCAATTGTGGGAGTCAATTACTAGCTCAGTGGCCGGGCCAAAATAATTGAAAAAATGGGGGCAAAACTAATGTATATATTTTCGAAAAGGACCGGAACGTTTTTCACATTTATTAGAAGCGTGTTATTAGTAAAATAGTTGATTAAGTGGATAGTGTTTATCTGCGTATTTTTCAGAGATTATAATGGGCACCTCTTGCCCTCACATAGTCACATATCTCCGTCTCTGTATTACGCTGTTAACAAATAAAAGTTAAAAATCCAATTCTAAGGGTTCCCTACTGGGAAAGAGGTTAATTAAAACACAGATGACTAAGACCAAGTAATAATTTTGTAGTAGTCACCAAAGAGACGAGGGTAGAGAAGTCACTGTGTACACAATGATTGATTAAGGCAATTTATTCTCACTGTTAGGGGCATCAATGGAATTTCATCGATCGAAAAAGGTGTATTTTGGCAGCATTATAGACTTGGTCTTTAGCTTAGTACGGCGGTTTGGACGTGACATGTCGGTCTAAGGGGTGGGACCACATGGAGACGTGTCGTTTGCTAATTACTCCCACCACCACCCTCCAAAATCGTCCACTTCTCTCTCTCTCTTCTTTTACAAAAATACCCGTGATCTAGTACCATCTCGACAGTGCGATAAACGTCGCCGTTCCATGCCAGGATGTTGTTTGTATCTTCCTTTAACGTAGTCATGCTAACGTATTGATGATGGCTTCCGTAGTTAGGACGATGTGCATGGGTTGGGTTTGGCTCCAACGTTTAGTGAACTGAGTTATATCAATTGAATTCGGTTAGAACTTAGAAAGAACTGAAATGAGTCGATTATTTCTTTACGCATATTTCAGTTTTGTTCTATCGAGTCATAGTAATTTGACATTCAGTTATGAAAATTTATAGGACTTCTGTGTCAAGCAATACTTTAAGCATTGGTTTCCATTAAGTGGATAGATAGATTGTAACCTCCCGGATTAAAGAATAGATTTTGAAGATTCACTTGACTATCCACCAATTGCAACTAGGACCCCCACTTGATTTTCCATGTAGTAGACGTCGATGTGCAAATTGGACCAGTGTACCTTCATGTCCTTTCCATCATTTACCACATCTTCTTTCTTTCATTTGGATTCATGAGAGTTGTGGTAGTTCTTTTGATCCGAATCATATTCTCTACCATGGGCACTCACAGAAGAAGTATAAAGATATCCGAGCTTAAAGTTTTAAATATGTACAGCATTCGCAACGTCTACGATTTTGATGCCCTAACACAATAACGTTGGAGATTGCACACCTACATAGTCTCTTATCTACATCTTTAGTATTTTTTAAGTCATAAAGTTGGACTCTTAAGGGAAAACAAAATGTGAATAGCAATTTTTTTCCTAATAGTATTAATTGTCCAGAAAAGAACTTGACGACATGCCTTTTCCAAACTAATTTTCACTACTTAAGTCCTTTCGTTGTAGTCAGGGACTTTCTCGCTCCAAGCATAACAGATGCCAAAAGAAAAGCGACATTACAGTACAAAGAGAACGAAACTAAGATGTGATTATGTGAATGCCATTACCTAATTCTTAGCCAACAAAATGGGATTAAGTCATTAGTAGTTGGTTAGTTTCATAGTATTAAACAAATTCTACTCTTTTTGACCTTCTATACCTACGTGTCATTCAAAGGACTCGCACTTCTGCGCCGTCGCACTGTGCTCCTCCACACATTTAGAATTACAATCTCTCTACTAGTTCAACCATTTAGAAGTATACATCCATTCTAAGATGGAACAAATTATATGTGAATGGGTTTACAAAATCCTCTTAATTAATTAATGTGCCTCATAATTTTTTTTTGCCTCAAATGTACGTGAAGAACTTCACACACATCAGATTGATAATCACACCACGAGTCTACATATGTTTCAGTGGTGCTAAAGCTGAAACCTCAACTCAACCGCTTTTACTTTAGTGCATGTTTCGGAGCACTGTGTTTTAACAAGATTATTTGAAAATGTTTTTTTTTTCAAAAACATGTTTGAGAGACATTTTTGTTAGATTGTTTAAAAAAAAGGGAACACATTATTTCTGGAAACACCACCTAAGGGCTTATTTTTTTTGATGTTTTTACGTAATTTTGGTGCCAGTGTGCATATACTTGTCATGAATGTATAAATAACAATTATATGTCGTTTTGTATGTACAAACTGATGTTAGAACTAATAAACGCTGAACTTTAACAGTTATGCCAAATGTCTTTTTTGATTTTAAATAGTGTTTTTAAGCACATATCAAACAATTTTCAATTTTTTTAAATATTTTCTTCACCATACTTTTTTATACTATTGTTTTCCTTTTTAAACTGATGCCAAACATGCGCTTGTAGTCCGTGTGTTGGGGGCGAGTAGTACTCAGATTATCAGTATTTTCGAAAAAGTCCCCGCGTTGCACCTTTACTTTGTTTTATGAATTATTTATGTGAAAATGACCGGACTACTATGCAATGTCGTGAGTTTGGATTTTTGTTTGTCATCTTCCAATTTAGGTCCATAATGTTAGAGATATTACATTATCTCAATGGGGTCACACTCTCTATGGAGTAGACCGGACTAGGGAAGTAATTAATATGAATAATTAATTAGAAGAATCAATACGCAATAACTTGCAAACTTAGTAGGACTAATTTGCAAGTTGGACTAATTCGTATATGGACAGGATTAGGATAGGGGCTTTTATGCAGTCAACAAAGTGTTGTTGGACTATAGCACTCCTAGCTTCCTTCCCACATAACTAATGCTCATAAAACATTGAGTGGGAGAGAAAAGCTAGGAGAGAGAGAAAAACCAAAGGAGCCGTCCGCCCCCTACCCGTTGGCCACAAAGAGGGCCCGAGCCCCTCTTGGGTGATTCCTTGCGTGATCATCTTCTTCTTCCTTCAATCCTAGCTAGCACAAAGGTTTGAAGGATCCAGTTTCAATCCTAGGAGTGGACTAGCCATAGAGACGTGAACAAAATTTCACGTGTGAAGTCATCAAAGCAGATCCAAAAGGTACTTTGATACTAATCCCTTACTATCGTTATGTTGTCTCTTCCTGTGATCCTTGGAGGGTCTTGAACGGATTAATTTTATATTTATTCCGTTGCGTATCCGTTATCAAAACCCTACAGTGGTATCAGAGCCACATGTCGTAGAGCATAACGTAGTTTATGTGTTACGATTTATCTTGTTTTACACTTTAAATCGTTGTTTATCGTGTAAAATGGACAAATCAAGCATATTGATGCAATTTGTCAATAATCCAACCATATAAGATCTAATATTACATGGGATGTAAGGATTAGTGAATTTGAATCACATAGGATGTGAATTTTTTGGATCTTGGTGGCTAGGGTTTGGGTACATGCTTGGAAAAAGGGGGTTTTCAAACATGGAAACAACTAATCTTGGGCAACAAGACAAGAAGTTGTTTTGGAAACAACTCCATGGAGAGGTTCGGCCCCCCATAGGGACCGCCCTCTTGCCTTGCCGCTCAAGTGAGGCACGACGAAGGGCTTGGGCCGGCCCTAGCGCACGGCTTGACCGCGCATGGGCTAGGCCGTGCCTTGGTCTTTTAGGGTTTCGTCCAAAGCCATGGAGAACCCTATTGGACTGTTTTGACCCTACCACATCCAAAAATAATTAAAAAAATGACCAAGCGCGTAAAAATTGAATTTTAACTGTTTATGTGCATATTGCATGGTGATTGGATATGGCCTTAGGTTGTGAATTGTTGTGGACGTTTATTTTGTGGTTTGTTTACTGCCTGCGAGCTGGTCAAATTAACGTAATAGTTAATTAAGCTTTATGGTCTGCGGACCGGTATTTTTCCCCAACTTGTGAGATCTTTTTATTTAGACTAGATGCTAGCTAGAATTTGATAAAAAAATACTAGTCAAGACATGGAGAAAAGAAGCCTAAAGAAACGGAGAAACCACAAGAAGGCGACAAGCCACAAGAGCTATGGAGTATGGACCAAAAGATGGAGGCACATGGAAATGAGCTTGCTATTTTCTTAGGTTTCATAGATATTATTATTGGCTTGAGAATACCTTAGTTTAGAGGTCATATCCGTATGACATTAATTTTTCTTTTGTGGTTGTTTATTTTATTATCTTATTATTTATTGTTGGTGTATGGATGATGCATGCAAAATTGATAATAAGATAATTAACAACCCGAATCTTTTATTTGTGAGTTAGCCCAACTCAAAATAAATAGATCAGTTGATATGGATCAACAAAACAATTTAAAATTGAAAAAAGGAAAAAATCACTCAATACAAATATTGCGTTTTTTCCTTCTCGTTACTTAAGCACTCTTCATGATCATGATTATCAAGCTCGTGCGTGCCAAAGTAGGGCGACTTGATTTATCATGGTCGTGTTGCGATGGCACAAGCAAGTAATGTGCAACTGTTTAAGTAAGAGGTTGGACGCAACTAGGTGGTTTTAATAAGATTAAAAGTCTAGAGGCAACCAATTGAGATTATCCATGGGAAGGATAAATAAGGAGTTATTTGCCCAATTGAACCAAGAGTTGCATAAGGATGCAATTGAAAATTGTTCCTACCTAAATAACTGATTTTGGGTGACTTGCCAAAGCAAGCTCAAAAGAAATGAAATATGGATCTTGGCACTCACAAGAAAATATAATGATATTTTCCGCATTAATATTTGAGGGTTGTTAATCTGAGAAAAATAGTGGGAGCTATGTTTAATAATTTATCCATTATTAAATATATTTATTAATTCACTAAGTACTGAAACTTGTATATTTCTTATTTTGTAGAATTCCAATGGCAAACAACTCATCGAGTTGATCACATTCCCTACGCGCTGTCCTTGAGAATGAAAAACTTTCTGGAACCAACTTCCTAGACTGGTACATGAACTTGAGAATCGTTCTCAAGCAATAAAAGAAACTGTACACTCTAGAGGAAGAAGTTCCTGAAGGTCCAGAAAACAATTATGCCGCAACCATAAAGGCGCATCAAAAGATCGTTGACGATGCTAATGATGCGGCTTGCCTTATCCTTTGCACCATGACCTCTGAGCTCCAGAAGCAACATGAGAACATGGCTGCGTTTGATATGATCATTCACTTAAAGCAGCGCTTCCAAGAGCAGGCAAGGGTTGAGCGGTATGAAGTTTTCAAGGCATTTTTCAAATGTCATATGTCAGAGGGAAACCCTGTGAGGCCTCACATGCTATGCATAATCGAGTACCTAGAGAGCCTCACACGCCTAGGGTTTCCCGAGGGCCAAGAGTTGGCAACTGATCTCATCTTGCAATCGTTGCCTGATAGTTATGGACAGTTCATCATGAACTATAACATGAGTGAGATCGCCAAACCTCTGCCAGATCTACTCAATATGTTGAGGGCAGATGAACAAAGCATCAACAAGGGAAAGGGCAATGCCATAATGATGGTTAGCAAATGAAAGGGCAAAAGGTTTGCCTCTACCTCCAAATAAAAAGGCAAGTTACTTACCAAACCTACGAAAGTTGCCCTTCAATCTACCGGTGGCGTTGCCAAGGGCGTGAATAAGGGTGATTTTCACTACTGCAGTCAGCCTGGACACTGGAATAGGAACTACCCAAAGTATCTGGAGGATAAAAGGCTTGGAATAGTGATTCCACTACCACCAGGTATTTTTTGTTATAGATGTCAATATTACTTACTCTTCATCTTGGGTATTGGATACTGGATGTGGATCTCACATTTGTCGAAATATGCAGGATCTAAAGAGAAGTAGAAGATTGGCTAAAAGAGAGATAGATATGCGCGTTGGGAATGGAGCAAAGGTTGCTGCATTGGCTGTTGGCGTGTACGAGCTATCTCTGCCTTCAGGATTAGTTTTAGAATTAAATAATTGCTATTTTGTGTCTGCTATGAGCAGAAACATTATTTCTATTTCTTGTTTGAACAAGGAATGTTTTACTATTTCAATAACGGACAATTGTTGCTCCATTTATTTTGATAGTATTCACTATTGTAGTGCGCAATTATTTAATGGATTGTATATCCTTGATCTAAATAATCTTGTCTATAACATAAAGAACAAGGGGATTAAAATAAAAGATTTAAATCCTGCTTATCTATGGCACTGTCGTTTAGGCCATATTAACGAAAAACATGTATCTAGACTACATAAGGATGGATTTCTAGACTCAATTGATTTTGAATCATATGAGACATGTGAGACTTGTTCATTGGAAAAAATGACAAAGTCCCCTTTCAATAAGAAACGTGAGAGGACAATTGGCGCTCGTGCATACTGATGTATGTGGGCCATTTTCCACATCTGTCAGGGGTGGTTATGTCTACTTCATTATGTTTATTGATGATTTCAGCAGATATGGATTTGTATACCTTATGAAGACCAAATCCGAATCCTTTGAAAAGTTCAAAGAATTCAAAATGAAATAGAGAATCAACTTGGCAAACCTGTCAAGGCTCTACGATCGGATCGTGGAGGAGAATACTTGAGCCAATAGTTTGACGACTATCTTGGAGAGTGTGGGATAATATCCCAACTCACTCCGCCCGGAACGCCACAGTGGAATGACGTGTTCGAGAGGAGGAATCGAATACTGTTAGACATGGTTCGATCTATGATGTGTCAAACTGATCTTCCATTATCCTTTTGGGGCTACACTCTATTGTGTGCAGCTTTCACCATTAACCGTGTTCTATCTAAATCGGTCATGAAGATACCACATCAGATGTGGAGTGGGAAGCGTCCCACAGTATCGTTCATGAAGATTTGGGGCTGCGATGTCTATGTAAAGCGTTTACAATCAGACAAACTCGGGCCTAAGTAGGATAAGTGTAAGTTTGTGGGATACCTTAAGGAAACTAAAGGGTATTACTTCTACAATCCAGCTGAGAACAAAGTGTTTGTTGCTCGGTCCGGCGTGTTTCTAGAAAGAGAATTTTTCTCTAAAGAAGCAAGTGGGAGAACTGTAGAACTTGAAGAAGTTCAAGAACCACAAACCACTGATCCTACTATGGAACATGAGCAGGAACCGCAAAGTCTTGTGGAGGAACATGTTCAAGTAACACAAGAACTTCGTAGGTCCAGTAGAGTGCGCCAGGATCCAGAGAGGTATGGAATTCTCGTGACTGAGTCTGGTGACACGTTGCTCATAGATGATGAGCCTACTACCTATGGAGATGCCATGAAAGGGCCTTATTCTCAGAAGTGGCACAAGGCCATGGAATCGGAGATGGAATCCATGTATACCAATAAAGTATGGAATTTGGTGGAACCACCCAAGGGGCACGCCCCGTAGGGTGCAAGTGGGTCTTCAAGAAGAAGACCAACATACATGGTAATGTGATTACCTATAAGGGCCGATTGGTGGAAAAAGGATTCAGACAGATTCATGGTATAGACTATGATGAAACCTTTTCACCGGTCGCAATGACCAAATCCATCCGAATTCTACTTGCTGTTGCAGCTTACTACGACTATGAGATTTGGCAGATGGATGTCAAAACAACGTTTCTCTATGGAAACCTCCTCGAGGATAAGTACATAACACAACCTGAGGGTTTTGTGGATCCAGAGCATGCAAATAAATTCTGTAAGCTACAACGATCCATTTATGGATTAAAAGCAAGCTTGTAGAAGTTGACATCGGCGTTTTGATGAAGCAGTCAAAGATTTTGACTTCATCAAGAACGAAGATGAATCTTGTGTCTACAAGAAGGTTAGTGGGAGCTCTGTTGCTTTTCTGGTCTTGTATGTGGATGACATACTACTCATTGGAAACAACATTCCTATGCTGCAATCCGTGAAAGATTGGCTAGGAAAGTGTTTCTCAATGAAGGACTTAGGGGAAGCAACTTATATACTTGGTATCAAGATCTATAGAGATAGATCGAGGAAGCTGCTAGGTCTAAGTCAAATTACATATTTATACAAGGTGTTGAATCGGTTCAATATGCAAGATTCAAAGAATGGATTCTTGCCCATGTCGCATGGAAGAGCGATTGTCCTTCCAATGAGATTGAGAAGGAACGCATGAGTAGGATACCCTATGCCTCGGCCATAGGATCCATCATGTACGCTATGTTATGTACTAGACCAGATATATCATACGCGTTGAGTATGACAAGCAGATATCAGTCTAATCCGGGTGAGAGTCAGTGGATAGCGGTTAAGAACATCCTAAAGTACTTGAGAATAACTAATGATGCTTTCTTGATCTATGGAGGGGAGGCAGAGTTGCGTGTCAGGGGTTACACGGATGCAAGCTTCTGAACCGACAGAAATGATTTCAGATCGCAACGGGGATTTGTGTATTGCCTGAATGGAGGAGCTGTGAGCTGGAAGAGTTTCAAGCAAGTGACGGTTGCTGATTCTACAACTGAACTGAGTACATTGCTGCGAGTGGCAGAGCAAATGAAGCTGTTTGGATTAGGAAGTTTATTACTGAGCTTGATGTGGTTCCAAGCATTTTGGATCCAGGAGAGTTGTATTGTGACAACACTGGAGCGATTGCACAATCAAAGTAACCCATGTCACACCAGAAATCCAAACACGTACTCAGGAAGTTCCATATTATTCGAGATATCATCGATAGAGGAGATGTGAAGATATGCAAGATTCCTACAGATGAGAATTTGTCAGATCCGCTCACTACAACAATTCTGACCTGTGCCGACCATTTTCTTATCGACAAGCAATTATGTGTCGTCAGTTATATGATTTATCTACTGAATTTTTGTTTGTCGATGTATCTGTCGTTGTTTGTCGAGGTTGTAACTATTTATTTGTAGTATATAAAAAGTAGTCGAGCAATGCAATGCGCTAAATTTCCCGCCTCGAGAAATAAAATAAGTCGACAATCACTATATTTTTGTGACTAACAAAATTGTCAAATTTAGATTTATTTTTGAATGAATATTAAATTTTTTGGCGCTTCAACAAAATCTTCGAGAGTGGGAAATATTTTAAGAGAGTGAACCAAAATTTTGGTGAACTTTTAGGAGGGAGTTAGAAAATTCACCAAAACTGTACCAAAAAGACACGTCTCCAATTAAAACACAACACTTTACCAAAACTCCCTTCTCCTCATCCACCTCAATCTCTCTCAGAACTCTCACCCCCAATCGATCTCAAGTCTTGAGCCAATCTACGAAACCGAACGAGACAGCCATCGCCGCCAATAACAAAATTGGTAGTTGGAGAGAACAATGAGATCGAGCGGAGGGGGGCGAAGAATTAGGGTTTAGGCACACTGCGGATAAAACCACGCCATCATAGTTGATTTCGAGTGCAAGGGACATGTTAGCGACCCCGATTGCGCCACTGGTTTGTTCGCAAAATAAACCAATCGCTTCAAATCGTCTTCACTCACCGCGGCGGTCGAATCATCGTGAAGGTAAGTCCACCTCCTTCGTCTCTCTCATATCCCCAATCTTATTCCTGGGATTCTGCTACAAATTCATTTTATTTCTATGTTAATGAAGGTTTATAGGATCCCTCCTTTAGCTTTTGGGTCTGCTATATCTATTTATCCTCTTTTACTTTTGTTTTGCGTTTCTCTCTTATTTCCCTATTTTCAATCCTTTTTATTGGTTATGCTTCCTACAACTTAATCATTTTTCTTATCTTTTGGACCACAGGTTGATACAGAGTGATCTTCATTCAAGCGAGAATTCTCTTATTCCAGACTTCACATAATTTTTCTCACATTCCACACTTTCTCACATTACAGATTGGTACGATCAATCCAATGCTTGGTTTCCATGTTTCTTGCCTTTTTTTGTACTTGTTTTGGGGTCTGTTCATAGTTTGATAGGTAGATTAATCAACATAACATATTATAACTTAAATAGAAGTTTTGGCCACTGGTTTATGAAAATTGGAAGACTTAGAGTTGAATTTTCGATAAAGTCGGTTTTACATGGATGTGAATTAGGAGCACTTTTTGCTGATCCAATAGAACTTGGGATGGGTTATGATCTTATGTATAAGATCTCAATGTTATATATCTTTATTTCTTCCTTAGAGACTTTTTTTAAAATTTGAGTTCTTCGACAGTAAGATTTGGGTTCATCTGTTAATTTGTTTGATCCAAAGTATTTGAGAAATTGTATGCCTTCTAAGATTTGAGTTAGGTTTTTAGTATCTCTTTGCATTGGCCTAATGTTATTATGACATGATCTCTATGATGGCTAAGTGAAATCTTTGATGGCCTTAGACAATCAGACCACATGGCTAGGGATTTGGGGGGATTCTCTGATGGTCTTAGTAAATAAATTAGTAAGTCAACTAATCTGCCCTTACTCCAATATTCGAGCTCAAATAATTTATTAGAGAATAATTACCATGTGGCAATTGTTGTGCGTGAAATTGGTTTTTAGTATCTCTTCGCATTGGCAGTTGTTTTGTCTGAGCTTGAGGGTGATAAGGTACCATCTCATGAACTCTTTGTTGAAGAAGAATGTATCAGCAATTGTTGTGCGTGAAATTGGTGTTTGGTTTAGCACCTTGCTCTGGAAGTGATTCCTCTTAAGGAGCAGCAGCAAATGGAGGTGTTAATCATGAATGCTCATAGAGTAAGCTCTCTGTCACTATGGATGATTATAGTAATATATTTATTGTCTCTAGAATTGGCTTTCAGATCTCCAATAATGCTTATTTCCATAATTGACATTAGAATAATGAAAAACGGTATACTCCATTTGAAGGAATCCAATAGTCCAGTTTTACAAAGATCTTATGCTCTGAGTTAGTAAATTCGAAATTACTTTACAATAACTAATTGTGTTGCACTACTTCTCTTCGAATAGCAAATGACTAGCAGGGTAGAGCAAGTTGCATATAATTCTTACATATAGCTTGATTGCATATCAACTTCCGTAGGGATAAAGTTCACGAGTATTTTTAAGTAGTTTCCCTTATGTCTTTATCATAATGTTGTTGATGACTTTTGAATTTGGAACTGACTTCTTAGTATTATATAGATTTGCCATCTATACACTGTGTTTGCGGAAATACTTGCTAATTTTTCTGCTCATTTGAACGGTTAAAGGAACACTGGATTGGGTGTGTTTTGAGCTGTTTTTTTTTTCAAACATGCTCTTTGTTGCACTTTGAACCTACAACATAGACAGGAAGAAACAAGTCGACAACAGTATATCGTCGCTGAAGCACGATATACGTCCTGAATAGACAACATAATCATTATTTATCATTATTTTTTCTTTGATCCTCGCTTGTTTGCGGATGTTTACCTCACTTCCCTTCAGGTTTTCACCTTCCCTTCAAGTTTCACCTTACCTCTTATAATTGACCTTCTTGATATCTTTATGAAGGCATTACAGGATAAACATAAGATCAGATATGATTTCATAGCATTCTTTGATAGCACTTCATGCTTCATGTAAGAAAAAGGGCCATGGTCTTAGATATATTTTTGGAATCACCAATTATTTGTATCTTATTGCATTTCTCTTAATTTGTACCTTATTGCATTTCTCTTAATTGTCCACAAAATAGATTGCCTGCAAAATCTCTTGCTATAGTGGTGCAATTAACTCCCTGGAGACCTGAATCTTTGATATGCTGAGATTTATAACAACTTACTTTGCTTCATTTTCGTTTTCCTTTGCCAAAAAGCGATTCAGATTTCCTTCATGGGATCGCTCAGCAATTAGCATCCACACCTTAAGGTCATGCTCAGTTGGTTCTTCTAATTATTTTGTTGATATGAATCATTCTTTGAAATTCTTTAATGGATACAAAATTTGTTGGCATAGAAATATTGAATTCTATACTGATCCAGAGGTTGTATGTCAAGCAATACGTTTTTTTATATGAATTCATGGGATATAAGAAATAATCAATATCTTGCAAACAAGTATAAATTTCTAAGTTATGGGTACCTATAGTTGCACGATGCGGAGTTAGATATGTCACACTAGAACAAATCAGAGGTAACATCGCTGTTAGATAATCGATTGAACTCAGTCTTGGCACAATCTGTTAGGTGAATCTTTGATTTGCTCCGGGTTTGCTGAGACATTACATTTCATAATTTCACAAGTGTTTGATGTGTGTAAATTGCAAAGGCTTGTTGCTTTCGTCTTAATTCAGCTATCAAACCCAAATATTGCAATATTTTGGTCAATTCACATATGTTGAATCATTCCCTAATCATAATCAATTTTGTATTTGTTCTTACGCAGTCGGAATTTGCTGTTTGGAAAGCACTTCATGTCGTCCAGAAATCGTTCTTCTCAACGGTACCAAATCCTCCTCGATACTTTGTCCAAATGCTTAAATATGTTTATGAAATTAACTTCTGTCATCAATTATAGTGTCTTTAGGAATCAAGTGCGCAAGTGACTTCATGTATGAATATTTGCTGCAAGGGTTCGTGAATGGAGTACGTACGTTAGCTTTTTCAACGACGTGTTCGTGAATGGAGTGTATATATGGTTCATGCCACATAGTTTTGGATCCACTATGTCTGCTATGTCTATTATTTCTGTTAACTAGACTACGAACCGGAATGACTTGTGTATTTGTTGAACTCAGCTCGAATCTGCTGCGACTGTGAATATTTTGAACTGGGTTGTGATGTTAAGTTTTATGCTGCTGTTTTGGGCAATCTGTGACATGTTGCTGAATGCAACTAGTGTTTATGTTAAGTTTTATGTAAACTGCCTATTTATGGCATCTTGTTTATTTTTGGACACCATGTTTGGATGGTCTTCAAAAGTGCTTTTTTTTTTTTATTAAGTTGTGATAAAGGTGACAAGCACGGAGGTCACAAGAAAGATGAAGTACCGTCAAACTTCTCTTCTAGTGACTATTCTGGATGTCATCTATCTAAATAAACATGAATATGTGTTTGTCGCCAGTTTTAAAGGTGACAAAAACACATAGTCAGTAAAACGAAACTACCGACAGAAATATATGTCACTGCTTACTCTTTCTGCAGACAAACATAACGTTTGTCGGCTATCACTCTAACGACGGAGCTATTGTGACTACGGATCGACAAACCAATTTCTGTCGGTAGAATACCTGCCAACAAATTTAAGCTATCTACCGACAAATTTTGCTGTCAACGGAGGCAGTATTTGTTGTAGTGGCTTACAAAGTCGCTTGTTCAGCGCAAGCATGAAGGGCACACTAGATCTATGGTCATACGGGATGCGCCAGATTGGCTCTAGTGCAAGTGAGAGACTGTTGGAATAGATGCCCTAGAGGCAATCTTTTAGTACGAATAATGTTTTTGGCTAGAAACATTCATTGTATAATTTATAGAGATATTTAATATAATGAAGTCCTTAGATTACAAATATGTTGTTTATCTTAAATATCCCTACTCAATTATATTGATTAACAGGACGATTAACTATAGACTAGTATGAGGTTGGTTTGATATGGAGATATCACGATCCAACACATGGGTAGGCATTCGGAGTAATAGCATACTTGATTGACCCAGAACGAGAAGGCTACATACGGGTTATGTAAAGTCACAAGCGCTTCTCGCAGTGACAACGATATTGTCATCCTTAGACTTGAAGTCACTAGATCCTCTAGTTGTGGATTGTTGTGATTTGACATCGTTAAACATTACACCGTAACTGGGTAGTAATAAAGGCGTTCATCGGATACAATAAAGAAGCAAGCTTAGAGATGGTAGTGACGTAGATTGAATATGTCAAATATCCACGGCCACTCGAAGGATGGTGCTTATAGAATGTCTGGCCAGACTCAGATAAATCAATATAGGATATTGATGTTATCTGCATGGATAAGACTATTCCCAGGATCGAGAAACTATGGATTGGAGATACGAGTGTGACTTTGTATTTCTCGTGTCCAATCTGGATATAGATACAAAGGGATGGGACAATACTTGCAAAAGGTATGTTGGATGACTATTTCTATTAGTTGGGTAGCATGGATGTCTTGCCAGAGGCCGCTCCATGTTAGTAAATTGTTACTACCAACTAAGTAGAGACCTATGGGTTCACACTCCCTATGGATTAGACCGGACTAGGGAAGTAATTAATATGATTAATTAATTATAAGGATCAATATGCAATAGCTTGCAAACTTAGTAGGACTAATTTACAAGTTGGTCTAATCCGTGTTTGAATAAGATTAAGATAGGGTATTTTATGCAGTCAACAAAGAGTTGTTGGACTATATAAAGGCACTCCTAGCTTCCTTCCCACATAACTATTGCTCATAACACATTGAGTGGGAGAGAGAGCAAGGAGAGAGAGCCGTCCGCCCCCTTGGTCCGCCCCCCTACCTGTCGGCCACAAAGAGGGCCCGTGCCCCTTTTTGTTGATTCCTTGAGTGATTTTCTTCTTATTCCTCAATCCTAGATAGCACAAAGGCTTGAAGGATCCGGGTTCAATCCTAGGAGTGGACTATTCATAGAGACGTGAACACAATTTCACGTGTGAAGTCATCAAAGGAGATCCACAAGGTACTTTGACACTAATCCCTTACTATCGTTATGTTGTCTCTTCCTGTGATCCTTGGAGGGTCTTGAACGGATTAATTTTATGTTTATTCCACTGCGTATCCGTTAACAAAACCCTACAGTCACTCCGTACCCGAGATGAAACTCACATACAAGGACATTTAAAAGTGGATCCAAGCAACAACCACTAAGGCATGAGTCATGAGTCATGTATGACTCTCCATTCAAGGGTAGATCTACTAAATGCAAACTTAAAGTCAAGTATGATGTGCAATATACTATAAGGACTAATTATAATGATTTATTAAAATTGAAGGGTTACATTCTCTCCTTCTTAGAGGAGTGACGTCCACAGAAATTAAAATACCTCGTTAAAAAGGTCAGAATACTTCTTCCTCATATCATCCTCCGCTTCCCATGTTGCCTCTTCTATGAGGTGATTCGTCTACAAGACCTTTACAAGCTTGACACTCTTGTTGCGGGTGTCCCTTGTCTTTGTGTCTCGAATCTTAACATGATGCTTCTCATAACATAACGAAGGATCCAATTCTATTGGTTCGTGGTCCAAAACATGAGATGGGTCAGACACATACTTCTTCAGCTGAGATACGTGGAATACATTGTGAATATGACCCAAATTCGATGGTAGATCCAACCGATATACAACTTCTCCAATCTTCTCTAGGATGTCATAGGGTCCAATGAATTTTTGGCTCAGTGTTCCTTTCTGATTGAACCTCATGACTCCCTTGGTAGGTAAAACCCTAAGGAATGCCTTTTCTCCAATTTAAACTCCAATGGTCTTCTCTTCTGATCAGCGTAGGATTTCTGCGTATCCTGAGCTTCTTTCATTTGCTGCTGGATAAGTCTCACCTGATCTGTTATCTCTTCAATTAACTGCGGACCTATCACTATTGTCTCGCTTATGTCGCTCCAACACAGTGTTGTTCAACAATTCCTTCCATACAACGCTTCGTGAGGTGCCATGCCATTGCTGGCGTGGTAACTATTGTTGTAAAAACTTATCAGAGGTAATCTATTAACCCATGATCCTTGAAAGTCCATAACACAAGCCCATAGAATATCCTCTAATGTCTGAATTTTCTTCTACGTTTTTCCATCCTTAGCAGGGTGGAATGCCGTACTGAATTTTGAACTGGGTTCCCAATGCCTCCTGGAGTGATTTCCAGAAGTGAGAGGGAAAGTTGGGATCCATTTCGAAAACTATAGAGCTTGGGACTCGATGGTACCTCACAATGTTCTTCATATATGCCTCAGCCCTTTGTTCCATGTATCCTTTATCGAAATGAACCTTGCTGTCTTGGTTAATCTGTCAACCACAACCCAAATCTGATTTAGTCCATTATTTGATGTCGACAAGGCAGTCACGAAATCCATCGACATGGAATCCCACTTCCAAACTGGAACATCCAATGGTTAAACTAAGTCTCCAATTCTTTTATGCTCGAATATCACTTTCTGGCAGGTAAGACATCTAGCCACAAACTCTTCTACCTCCTTTTTCATGTTGGGCCACCAAAATGTCTTCTTCAAATCTTTATAGAGTTTGTCACCCCCTGGATGTATTGAATAGGGTGTGTTGTGCGCTTAACGCATCAACTTCTCCTTAGTTTCCGCACACTTGTGTGGTACGCACCACCTCCCCTTGTAGCGGATACTTCCATCTTCATGGATCTTAAAGTTCTTTGTTTGCCCTTATATAATCTTCTTCTTTATCCTTTCCAGCTTCACATCTCGTGGCTGATTACTCCTTATCTCTTCTAAGACATCTGAATCACCTGTCATATTCCCGAGAATATTCTTCACTCCACCTTGTTCCACCACTTCAATTTCGAGTTTTCTAAACTCATGACATAGCCAGTCTGGAAAAACTGGCATTGCATTCAAAGCATGACTCGACTTCCGGCTTAACTTATGAGCTATTACGTTTGCCCTTCCCTCGTGATGCTGGATACGCAAGTCATAATCCTTCATAATCTCTAGCCATCTTCTTTGCCTGTTGTTTAGCTCTTTCTGCGTAAAGATGTATTTGAGACTGCTGTGGTCCGTATATAATCTACACACTGCCCCATATAGGTAATGTCTCCATATCTTCACTGCAAAAACTATTACTGCAAGCTCTAAATCATGCGTAGCATAGTTCTCTTCACGAGGTTTTAGTTGTCTTGAAGCATAGGGAACAACCCTTCTTTCTTGCATAAGCACACATCCTAGACCATTCTTTGATCCGCTGCAAACATTAAATTCGCCAGAATCGTTAGGTACAGCTAACACACGTGTTGTAGTCAACTTTTCCTTCAATATTTGGAAGGCTTCCTCACAATCCTCGTTCCACTGATACTTAACCGTCTCCTTGGTTAGCGTAGTCAGCGGTCTAGCGATCTTTGAGAAATCTTTAACAACACGCCTGTAATAACCTTCTAATCCCAGAAAACTTCTTATCTCTGACACATTCTTCGGAGTTGGCCAGTCTTTAACTGCTAAAATCTTTCCTGGATCCGCTGATATCCCTTTTTTGGAGATTATGTAACCCAAAAATGGAACATGATCTAGCCAGAACTCACATTTCGAGAGCTTAGCATACAGTTGCTCCTGTCTCAAAGTCTCCAACACTTCCCTGAGATGTTCTTGGTGATCTGCCTCGCTCTTTGAGTAAACAAGGCAGACCACGAACAGATCCAGAAACAACCTCATAACTTGATTCATTAGATCCATAAACACTGCAGGAGCATTAGTTAAGCCAAAAGGCATCACAGTAAACTCGTAATGGCCATACCTCGTTCTAAAGGCTGTCTTTGGGATGTCATTCTCGGTTATCCGAAGCTGGTGATACCCTGATCTCAAATCTATCTTCGAGAAAACACTTGCCCCTTGCAACTGATCGAACAAGTCGTCAGTTCGGGGTAAAGGGTATTTGCTCTTGATTGTTGCGCTGTTCAAGTCTCTGTAGTCAATGCACAACCTCAAGCTTCCATCTTTCTTCTTCACAAATAACACTGGTGCTCTCCAAGGTGACACACTTGGCCTTATGTAACCCTTTTGAAGAAGTCCTTGCAACTAATACTTTAGTTCCTTCAACTCTTCTGGTGCCATACGGTATGGCGCCTTCGAGATTGGAGCTGTTCCAAGTGCTAAGTCCATTGTGAACTCAATTTCTCTTCTAGGTGGAATTCTAGGAATCGCATCCGGGAATACATATAGAAAGTCCATGGCTACCGGTATCTATTCTAGCACATTCTCCTTCTTAGACACGTCTCGAAAATAACATAAATAAGCATTATTACCCTTCTTTACTTGGTTGACTACGGTCAAGGCTGACACTAGTCGGTTGCACTGTTCCCTCGTGATGCCACGGTAAGAAACATTTTCCCCCTGTGGACCCTTAAGCCAGATATTTTGATCGTGACAGTCTAGGACTGCTCGATATTTACTCAGCGAATCCATTCCCAGTATAACATCTATTCCCCCCAAGATCAAGTTGTATCAAATTTGCTGACATGGTACTCTCCAGGATCTTAACTTCTACCTCTTCGAAAATGTTATCACACATTGTTATATGAGCGGTTGGGGTGGCTACATGGATGGATATTCTAGACGACTTATTGAGACTCAACTTTTCAACAATGCTGATGAAATGAATGAATATGAAGCTCCAGAATCAAATAGAGTAAATGATGGTTGATCATGGACAATAAATGTACTAGTGACTACTCCATTTGCTGCGTCTGCCTCAGTTCTGCTCATCACAACAATCCGCGCATCATTCCCGTTTGGTGTTGTGTTTCCTCCGGTACCAGCTCTGTTGTTGCTGGCATCAGCTGGAGCATTGTTGTTTCCATTCCTGTTCTGAGCTCCATTATTCCCTCCATTTCCTTGATTGTACCCCTGCTGTCTGCCATGGTTGTTTCCCCCATTATTCTGGTTGTTGCGGTTTCCATAGTTCCTTTTCTCGCCGTGATTGTTACCATTGAACTGCCGGTTTCCCTGATAATTTCCTCCTCGACTCACCTGTCGGTTTCCGTTTGGTCAAGACCGACATTCATAGGCACGATATCCCTTCTTGCCGAAATTGTGGCAAATGAAAAAGGTTCTCTTGGCAGTCAACTCTGGGGTGGTTCTGCTTACACTTTATGCAGATGTAGCGGCGAGGAGGCTCAACTCCAGTGTTATGTTGGTTGCCGCGGTACTGACCCTGGTTACCTCTTCCATGGTTGGGCTTGAACCTCTTGTCTTGACTATCATGGTTTCCTCTAGTCTGACTGTCACCATTCCCCCATGTATTTTCCATCTTGCGCTTTCCACGATTCTCATCATGCGCCTCTTGGATGCGCCAAACAGATGCAGATCTATCATACGCCTCCTGAAGAGTATCATATGTCTTACATAGCGAGTCTTTCTGTAGATGGAGTTGCAGACGTGACATGAAATTTCCAACATTTGTTGCCTCAACAGGCATCTGTTGGCCTGAGAATCGGGTTAACTTCATGAACTTCTTGAAGTACTCAGTTACTAAATCATTCCCCTGCTTCAAATTCACAAACTCTATGTACTTCTGATCCTGGATATCATATGGATAAAAGCGAGTCGAAGAGCAGCCTGAAGAGCTTCCCAATTGAAGTTGTTTTGAGCCAAAAGAGCTTGACGCAAGTTCCTCCACCAGATATTTGCTTCATTTTTCAGGTACAACGTCGCGCAGATAACCTTGCGGTTGTCAGGAAACTCAACCAGTTCAAGGATCTTGTCCATCTCATCTATCCAGTCTTCCAGCTCAACTGGATCCTCATTGCCTATAAAATTCCCAGGCTTCATGTCAGCCTTTTTCTTTGCCTAGTTGACCCCATTATGTTCCCCATTTTTCATGTGCTAAGCCATTAGAGAAAATTTAGCGAAGAATTGCTTCATGTTATTTTTGCTGTTTGGGGCTGCCATACGGTTCTGACAAATTCTACTGGTGTAGTATTGATGTGGTCCATCTGTCATAATCCCTACACTATAACCTATTGTATCATTCAAAAAATACCAATAAGTACAAGTAACATGATATACATGACATATAATGTGCAATTAATCATGTTATATAACACATTGGTCAACATTCAATCAGTTACACATGCAATTTTTACATAGGCTGAACATATCTTATTTTTTATTCTTCTTTGATAAATTAGAAAAAGAGACCATCGGGAAAGCAAAAATTATGAATTTTGGTGTGAAACATCCTCTCTGAGTCTACTTTCAAAATCAAGAAGAATAAACTCAAAATAATTATAGAACTCAAGTTATGCAGAGGATACCACTGCTGCTGTCACTGACCATCAGGAACTTCGACTTCACAAGGTCTTAAACTGACTTTAACCTCCTTAAAATGGGATAGGTTTTACCCAGATATAGCTTTATGTGTCTACTAACCACCATTAATATTTGAGACTCATCCAAGATCTGGAACGAACTTTGGAAATTTTTATCTAAGTGTCACGAACTCATTTGGAGCTGAATTTTTTTATGGCAGATATCTCTACATATCTACTACCTGGAATAAAATCAGGGAAAAAATAAGTCTAACACGTATGCTACATCAAATACCAACTGTTGCACAGATTCTAGCACCACCAAAATCAACATTCACGTTCTAAATTCATGAACGCTTCCTATGCACTATTCAACAATAACGAAACAAAATACAACCTCAATTCCAAACCATATTCCAATTCAATAAAACATAAACTTATTATATTCCAAAACGGTTCCTCAATATATGAGTATTATTCTTCATCATGGAAGTAAATTTATCCTAAGAAAATTACCAATTAACCATCTCTAGCCCAAAAGTGGCTATGCAAAAATCACATCAAGAAATCTCAAAGTATTGTTTGGCTTCATGGCCTTATTCAAAACAAACTTCAAAATGTATCAAGAGCCTAAGAAATCTAAGGAGCCTAATATGCCTACTCCTCATAGTCATTCACACTTGCCTCCGACTCCATGTCTTCACTAGGGTCTTCACTTGCCTCCGACTTCATGTCTTCACTAGGGTCTTCTTCGACCACATCGGAACTACGCCACTCATAATGGATATCCATTAGCAATTTGCATATAAAATTGGCATACACCTTCCATTCATTCTGGTAACGATATACTCCAGTGTTTGGCTGGTTGTACCTTTTTATTAGGTTGCCATATTGCGTGATGATTCTTCCAAACACAGGTCCTCTAAGGTGCGCCTGCACCATGCAGTGAACCGAAAAAACAGGGTGCCGTTATATAGGAAAGTCCAACTCATTGAACCTTTTCTCACAAAAATGGAGCACACGATCACGAAAAGCTGGTAACGTCTCGCCCTCCACCTAAGGAGTCACCACGGGGTGGTTCTCAATCGGCGGCACACGCTTCATCGGGGTGGTCTTGGTTCTAGTCATCTACAAAAGAAAAACAGTCTCCATAAGCGTCTTATTCCACAAAGTATATATCGTAAAATGTATTTGATTACCATCATGAAGTAAGTATCATACTCCCAAGACTTCAAAATTTTCAATGGCAAGAATCCCAAAACGCATAACAATAACAAGAACTCTGAAATATAATTCCAAACATACACCTTGAGCACTATCTCCAAAAAATTTCATCACTCAAACAGTATACACCTTACCCAAACTCCAATGAAAAGCCTCAAATCCAAATTCTTAGCTAATCGGGTTGGCCAAAGCTTTTAGCTAGGAGAGGGTGGGTGGGTATACTTGCTTACTAAGGCTATTTTGTAAAAACTTACACACATAATAGTCTTATTCAAGGTTACTCAAATCCCCAACGACTCGTCAAATTTTATTAGTTGCACTACATTCATTTTAGTTACCCTACATGTTTTAAATTTTCTTTATGGAAAACCCTCTCTAATACCAATTGTAACACCCCAAAAATTGCCAAGCCGGAAACCCGGGGATGGGGGTGTCACTCCGTACTCGAGATGAAACTCGGATACAGGGACATTTAAAAGTGGATCCAAACAAAAACCACTAAGGTACGAGTCAGGTATGAGTCTCCACTCAATGGTATATATACTAAATGCAAACTTAAAGTCAAGTATGATGTGCAATATACTATAAGGAGTACTAATAATGATGTATTAAAACAAAATGGTTACATTTATATTCCATATGCCTTGAGTTTGAGGGGGGGGGGATAGTAAGGAATGAATGATTAGGAACATGGGTGTGTCACATAAGACGTGACATGTCACATCAAGCATACTAGAGTGTTCCAGGATGGATCAAGTGATACATATCAAAGAGATCATCAGTCTCGGTTTGTCAGATCGCTTCGGCCTTCGCAACCACCTTGGCATTATCGCGCAACTCCGGCCGTCGCAACCACCTTCGCATTCTTTCTGCCTCGGCCTTCACAACCACTTTGGCCTTCTTCCGATGCTATGCTTTCTTCTTGCAAACTCATTGTTGGCACAACGATCTTGAGGAGAGGTGTTGGGGGTATTACAATATTTCATATTATTTAGTTTCCTAGCTATAGAGTTATTTTATCAATTGGGCAATTAGGGTTATCATGTTTTCCTTGTTTACATGATTTGATATTGTTTCCTTAGTTTGGTGAGAGTGTTCCCATATAAAGGCCCATGTTGTACATATCCATTTACAGTTCGTATTATATTTCTTTTTTTCTCCAGAAATCTAACACATAAAAAGTACTTTGCTTATAATCTATATAATAAAATAGAACGGTGTTTCCCACCAAAACGATTTCAATGGAGAAATCTTTATCGTTGATTTTCTCAAATTTCAATCTCGACCGTTCTTTGTCTCAATATAATAAAATAGAACGGTGTTTCCCACCAAAACGATTTTAATGGAGCAATCTTTATCGTTGATTTTCTCAAATTTCAATCTTACCGTTCTTTGTCTCTAGATATATTTATAAATGACCATGTATTTAATCGATATTACAAGACTGACATCAATGTTACGTTAAAATGGAATGTACACAATCAATACACCCATAATTTTCTCCCTGCAAGTTGGAAAATAGTTATGTAATGAAATCATCAGTTGGTTAGAGGGAAAATGAAATGTTCAATACTTCAGTAGCTTCCATAATTTTCTTACTTTCTTTCCTACTTCAGTACCTTCTATAATTTTCTCTTTACAAGTTGGAAAAATTGCAGAAGGAAATAACCCATTTATTATTATGTTTTTAAGAAATTGTTTTGACAACCCCTTAATTAGGGATTACTCTCTTCAATTTTCCGTAATTCATCCCATCACTTTCTCATTTCCTCTATGAAATTGAGAAAATATATCAATAAAAGGAAGTAACCTTTAAATTAGTGAAAAAAATTAGAATCCCAGTTTATTGCTAAGACACTATTGACTGACCACTATATAGATTTTCTTCACTATGTAACGAGTTATCGGCTTTTCAAATTCTTCCAGCATTCGTCCAGTAAGTCTCTTCTTCATTGCACTCGCATCTTCATAGTTTTTCGATTGATTCTTATTTATTTTTTGACTCTGAATTTTATTTGGCAGATATCGGTCGGGAAATGAGTCTTTGATCGATTTATTGGATGTCCTCATCCTCATTTGAACAGTCAAGGACTCGAGGTATAGTGCCTTCTCAATTCGTCGTCTTCTTCATGATGTATGTTGGATTTGTATAATTTGATGTGATGTTGATTTTTTTTTAATTAAAGTTTTCAGCATGAAAACAGTTATTTTCATTACTACTTCGTTATCGATTTTAGGGACTGTGTTTATGACGAATTTTTCAATATTAATTTTTTCTAATGATATTGAAAAATCTATCCACATTGCAATAGGTTCTAAAGTACCTTGGGACTAAATATTTTTCCCTAAAAAAAAAAAAAAAAAAAAAGAAAACTGATACATGTGGGAGTCAGGCATACCCAAGGAAGAACTAAATACTATGTTTGGGAATGTTTGACGACTACAAACTAGAATTGGCCTAAATAATAAAATCAACCTGGGTAACTGGAATTGGAAGTTTCTGGGAGATAGTAAACTCATGATAGCATGATACCAAAAAACTCCACGAGTTAATGGCTACGTGATGACATTGCTTGATGTTTGAATTAGTTGTATGTGAACCCTATGCTTCAATGCTCAAGCATTGAGGAAAAATCTTAATGTTATCCCCTTCAGATAAGACGGATATCTTTTTTTGACATAAAAATTATATAACCATGGCAATGAGATATGATTATTGTTTCTCAATAACAATGTTAATGTTATGCTTTTTCATTGAGATTATTAATGTCCTCTTTTTATGTGTTTTGTGGCAGGCTATGAGATATATCAAGACACACTAGACATGTCAAGATGCAAATTTAGTCATCTTTGGTGTATGCATTTACACCACGAAAAGAACTATGCAACACAACAATTATGCCTAAACTATAGTTTTAAATAAGCTTGATAATGTATGCTTTTGTTTTATGGCGAGTGTGTGATAGAGCTGACATACTACCACTCCGTTTCTTCTCTTTAGCCATACTTTGACTTTTTAACTCGTATCTGGGTCACTTTGACCGGGTGATTTGGACAGCAAAACGATTCTATTTTTTAATAATTTTTTCACCGTGTTATAATTCAACTTTTACTCTACAACACCATGAAAAAATTATCAAAAAAATTCCTCATTTCGATAGTCAAATTACCGGATCAAAGTGACCCAGTGAATAGTGGTAAAAGTCAGAATAGGGCTAAAGAGACGATACAGAGTGGTATTTGCTATCGAACACAGTACTCCAATGATTTTTATTATATAGATGTTTAATAATAATTGCGAATGATGTTATTATGCCTTCCTTTAAAATTTTGATATGAAAGTTTGGTAGTGCTCTACGGGCAAGTCATAACCTAGTTTATTAACAAATTACAAGGGTTAACGGCTTCTATGCACCAGTTTATTAATTACTAGTTTAAATTAAAAGGTTGTTAGTGCATTATTTTACTTAGATTAGCTTAAGTTAAGGAATTATAACTAAACATAATATCAAAAGATAAACTAGTTTGCAAATGGGTGCTAGCTCAAGTAGTAGAACATTTAAAACTCACGGCATGAGGTCATGTGTTCGAACCCAATAGACGACAAACAAGTAAGTTACAAAAAAAAAAAAAAGATAAACTAGTTTGAATTAGGGGTCGCAACTGGGGTTCGAACCCAATAGACAACAAACAGGTAAGTCTTAAAAAAATAAAAAATAAACTAGTTTGAATTAGGGGTCACAACTGAGTATCAAAATTTGTATTTGGGTAAGAATTCCCTGAAAGAGCTCACTCTTTCACTACCTAGAACTTTAACAAACCCCATTTATTGATGGTGAGAGATCGGTGGGTGGAAATGAACTAGTGACGGCGGTCGGACTGATTGGCGGCTGGGTGGAAGAGAAGGGCGAAAGCAGTTGTTGCCGGGTGGAGGAAGACAAGGATGGTGGTGTGGTGGTGGCTTCGTGGGGTGGTAGATACTGAAGATGGAGAGAAAGGGTAAGTATTTTCTAAGTTCGCAACGGTAGTTTAATCCATTCACAATAACTAAAATCTATTTCTGCCATATCGTAGGGGTTGGTATTTGATTTTAGGCAAAATAGGAGTGGAGCAAAATGATAGAAATACGATATCCCGTCCCTGTTTGTTGGTGAAATCTTTTCGTGCCTTCTTTATTGATTAGCGACCTTTAAATATGTAATTTACAACACTAATTACAAATTGGTCCTAAACTAATTACAAATTAGTCCTACTACTATTACGCCCCCGCAGTCGAAACTGTAGGTGTGCCAACACTGAGACTGGAACGGAAGCGCTGGAACAAGGGCCGAGGAAGACCCTTGGTGAAGATGTCGGCGTACTGGTAATCGGCTGGAATGTGCAACACGCAAAGCTTACCCAAACGAACCTTCTCACGAACGAAGTGTAGATCAATCTCAACATGCTTAGTGCGCTGATGCTGAACAGGATTACCAGAGAGATAGACAACACTCACATTGTCGCAATACACGACTGTAGCCCGAGGCGGGGTGACACGAAGCTGAAGAAGTAAATTCCGGACCCAGCAGAGTTCGGAGACGGCGTTAGCAACACCGCGGTACTCAGCCTCAGCACTAGAACGAGATACCGTGGCCTGTCGCTTGGACGACCAACTCAGAAGATTGTCTCCATAGAAGACACAGTAACCAGAAGTGGAGCGGCGCGTGTCCGGACAACCAGCCCAATCGGCGTCAGTGTAGGCGGTGAGGGAATCGGCGGCGGAGGTAGAAAGCCGAATACCATACTCAAGTGTCCCACTGATGTAGCGCAAGATGCGCTTCAGGGCATGAAAGTGCGGCTCACGAGGGTCATGCATGAAGAGACAGACCTGCTGAACAGCAAACTGGATGTCGGGTCGAGTGAATGTGAGATACTGCAAGGCCCCGGCAAGACTGCGATATAAGGTAGGATCAGCAACCTGTGGGCCAGATGTGGCTGTAAGCTTACTCCCGACCTCGACAGGGGTGGCAGTAGGCTTACAGGTCGACATAGAGGCACGACGCAGAATGTCGGTGGCATACTGATGCTGAGACAGGAACAAGCCAGACGAATCACGGGTGACAGCGATGCCCAGAAAATGATGAAGATGGCCTAGGTCAGTCATAGCAAACTCTCCAGAGAGCTGGGAGACAATCTGATCCAAAACAACCGGAGACGAACCAGTGATGACGATATCATCCACATATAGCAGGAGGTAGACGATGTCCGAGCCACGACTGTAGACGAAGAGAGACTCATCACAGGAGCAACCAGAGAAACCGATAGTCTGTGTGAGGACGGTGGCAAATTTCTGAAACCAAGCACGGGGACCCTGCTTCAGACCATATAAAGATTTGCGTAACCGGCAAACAAAATCAGGATGGCGTGTGTCGCGATAGCCAGGGGGCTGATGCATGTATACCGTCTCAGAGAGATCACCATGAAGAAAAGCGTTCTTGACATCCAGCTGACGGATAGGCCAAGAGCGCGTGACGGCAATGCTGAGAACTGTACGGATGGTGGTCGGTTTGACAACCGAGCTGAAAGTCTCCTCACAATCGATCCCAACCATCTTGGACTTTCCATTGGCTACCAATCGCGCCTTATAGCGCTGCAGACTGCCATCAGCGCGAAACTTGTGGCGAAAGAGCCACATAGATCGCAGAACATTAGCCCCTGCCGGGCGAAGAACCAGATCCCACGTGTGGTTCCGAACCATAGCTCCAAACTCATCATCCATGGCCGCTTTCCAGTGAGGATCTGATAAGGCGAGGATGGGGGATTTGGGAAGGGGTGAGATAGGGTCTGGTGGCTGGACAGCTAAAGTGAGACGGGTGACTGGTTTGACAATGCCATGCATGGATCGGGTGGTCATCTGAGGAGAGGTAGTAGGAGGAGAAGTAGCCAATGGGCGTGGTGTGGGTGACTCAGGAGGGTCAGGCAACACAGGCACAAATGGTACAGGAGGAGGGCGAGTGGACACAGACCGACGGACGTAGTGCTGAGGAAAAGGTTCCACTAGGGTCCGGGACGGGGTAAGCTGTGTAGGTTCCCTGGGAGGTGTGAGTGGGGAAGTGGTTTCCCTGGGAGGTGTGAGTGAGGGTGCGGTGGCCACATGGTGGAGAGCACGATGAGTGAAGAGGGGAGACGGAAGACTGTCATCGGGATCAGACGACCTGTGAACAGAGGGAGACACTGACCCGGGAGAGGAGAAAGGAAACACCGTCTCATCAAAAGTGACGTGACGGGAAGTGTGAACACGACCAGTGCTCAAGTCAAGACACCTGTACCCACGATGGTTAAGAGGGTAGCCCAAAAAAACACATCGAACAGAGCAGGGCGCAAGTTTGTGAGGCGAGGTGGCAGAGAGGTTCGGGTAACACAAGCATCCGAACGTGCGAAGATGCTCATAGGAGGGTGAGCGATGATAGAGGGCAACAGTAGGGATAACGTTGCCAAGGACTTTGGTGGGAAGAATATTATGGAGGTAGACAGCAGTGAGAAGAGACTCAACCCAGAAAGAGGCTGGTAGAGAGGCCTGAGCTAGAAGAGCACGCATAATGTCATTGATTCTACGAATCATGCGTTCAGCTTTGCCATTTTGAGATGACGTCTGAGGACACGCAAACCGAAAGACTAGTCCATGATCAATGGCGTGGGAGTGAAAGGAGCCATTATAAAATTCGCCACCAAGGTCACATTGGAAACTCTTGATGGGTCGCTGAAACTGGGTTTGGACAAAGGTAGTGAATTGTTTGAATTTCAATATTGCTTCGCTTTTCTATTTTAGTGGGAAAACCCATAGAAAATGTGTGTAATCATCTAAGAGTAGCAGGTAGTATTTATAGTGAGATTTACTTAAAACCTGAGATGTCCATAAATCACTGTGAACAATGTCAAACGGACTAACAGTGGAAGAAGTAGAAGCTAAGAAAGGCAAACGCACATGTTTACTAATCTGACAAGCATGACAAATAGTGTCTGTTTTATTCCTACTACAAGCTATGAACTGACTACTACGAAGCAAATCTAAGACTGGAAGCCCGGGATGACCGAGGCGGTTGTGCCAAACTGAAGCAGGAATAGCAGCTAACGAGACAGCGGACGAGTGTGGTGGGCCAGGCTGGAATGGATAGAGATCACCCGAACTGTTGCTCCTCTGTAAAAGAGCTCCCGAACGTAGGTCCTTCACAGAAAAACCAAAAGGGTCAAACTCAATAGAAACCTGACTGTCAGTGGTAAATTGACGAACATAGACTAGGTTTTTGATAACATTTGGCGTGAGTAAGACATTTCTAAGGTGAAGGGAACGGGTGTTGGTGGTAAGGGTGTGATGGCCAGATCCTTTCACTGGATTGCTAGAGCCGTTTCCCACAAGTATGTTAGGAAATTGACAAGATGATGAGAGAGAAGAGAGGATACCTGACTGCGGAGTGAGGTGAGCTGATGCGCCGGAATCCATATACCAAGTCTGATCCGGGACGCTGAGTGTCATACCAGAAAGCTGAGACCCCAAATCCGTAGCAGTCGGATGGCCAGAAGGAGCAGTGAGGGCCTGATGACGTGCAGCCGGTGGTGGACCGAGAAGACCAGCATGACTAGGCCGTGGAGTACTCCAGCCCGTAGCCGGATAAGGGCAGGGAGGCACGGGCCCTGTGGGGCAGGGGCACCAAACCCAGGAGCCTTGGGAGCCCGAGGGTGCAGCAGGGGGTGTCGGAGCAGCAGGTTGACCACCTCCTGTCCCAGATCTGCGACGTCCGTTCCTGCCATTCCCATTGCGTCGCTGTCCACCGCCATGGTTCCCATGCCCGCCACTGGAGTGGCTGCCTGGCTGAGGAGAGGGGGCATTCGGCTGTCGGTTCGAAGGAGTCGAAACCAACACCTGATGCGGGCTAGGATGGACCGGCTCCTGTCGAGCAAGAAGGCGCTCGTGTAACCGTATCATGGAAACGGGTGAGAGATACGCAGGAGTGGGACGAGTCTGCTGTATAATCATGGCAACCCCGGTGTAGGCAGGAGTCAGACCATTGGTGAGCTGTATAACCAACCGCTGGTTCGAGACTGGAGAGCCAACATTCCCAATACGATCCGCCAAGTTCTTCAGTTTGCTTGCATCAGTCTCCTCCAGTTACTGTTTCGCCCTCGATATCGGTTCCCTCTGATCTTCAATGGCCACTACTCCCGACGACACGGCATCCTCCGGCCTCGCCAAAGAGACCACTGCCGCAGCCCCTTCCGGCACCTTCAAGGATCCGCTCCATCCCGTTTTGTAATTAGTTTAGGACAAATTTGTCCCATCTCTCTTCAGCCAAACACAATAAATAAATAGAAAGGGATATCAAATCCTTATTCCCTTTCATATGTCCTATCCACATGAATTCAAAGTGAGTAAAGTACTTCAACGATTTCATATTACACATATCTTAAGTACTATAATATACTTTACATAATTCACGAGCAGGACATCATACATACATGCACAGAGCGGTGGAGCAACTAAAGAAACAGGGGTGGCAAGCGAGCTTTCAAAACCCCCCACTAATGTCATTTCATAGTGGTGTTATTTCATAACCCCCACTAATGTCATTTCATAGTGGTGTTATTTCATTAATTACACAATGTAGCTGTTATTAACTACTACTACACAAGTGTTCTTTCGTTAGTAGTGGAAGTGCCTGAACTCTGGTTTAGGCTATTTTTGATTCGTAGCTCTGCCACTCACTGACACATATGGGGTTGATTATGGATGGACTAGTTTGGTTGATTGTTTGGCATTTTATCAAAGGTCGCACTGCAATTTTCCTTCAATGTGCTGTCTGGTCGGGTCTGGGGGACCTTTCTTTTGATCTTGGAATGTTGCATGTAATGCACAGAGATTGATTTTGTCTCCAATGGGTCTGTTATGGTTGAAGGCCGGTTTGACAAATTTCTCCATATCTCCTTCTCTGTCTCAATCATTATATGGAATTATTAGTAGTTCACAACTAAATAAATAAAGATACATACCGAAAGACTTTCTGGCACAAAAATTATTGAACATGTCAATGATAGACATTTTGGGACACTCACACTCATCAAGCTCACATTTGCTTCCGGAGATCCAACTCTCTTTCTCTCTCTCTGTCTCCCTCTGTTTAACTAGTGAATCACACCCGTTAATGATAATGATAAGTAGAAAAAAATTCAACTATACTTAGTCTGAGGTATTCTAATAGGTCACTATCTAAGTTAAGAAAACTATAATAACAACCTGAATGCAGAAGTTACTTAATAGTTCTATTTACCGGCCTAGAGAATAGTGACCACGAGTTATAAAAGGGATGAATTAAGTAACTAATGTTTAAATTAGTAGTCCACGAGGCTCTTTCCAAAGTTTCTGGAAGCTCGAATGTTTTCAGTTTCACTGAATTTGCGTCAAGCACATATACTACTGGCTTCGAACACTAACACTTGTCGAGTTCTACTCTCACTAGTTGGTGGACGTACAACAAGCAGTTGATTGCGTATATATTGTTTCCAATTAATATAAGCTCCTTCTTCAAATAGTAATACCCTCTTATTTTGGTAAGTTGACTTTCTGCCCGCCGACTTTAGCACCACAACACCGACAGGGGGATATTTTCGGTAGGTGGCAGGGTTTCATTTGATATACGTGTCAAGATCACAAGGGCATGTCAACCATACTGATGAGGACGAAGTCAGACTTAATAACTACGGTAGGACTTGCATGGTAGCAGCATTCATGAAGTATTATATTGCTCGAGTCTCAAATATCTGTATCTAATTATCTATATTGAGATATTGAGAGAGTCACATTTCAGAAGGAAAAATAAATAAATAAATAAATGTAGAGAAATATGCAAGATGCTCGTAGTTTTTTTGTAAAAGTCCACCACGAGTATAATTGTATTCATATTGTATGTAGTTATTAATTTATAACCAATTTGATTGTATGAAGTTATCTGTGTATAATAAATTAGCTACTACTAGATTCATACACATTCGTTACTAATAGATTCATATAGTTTGGATACAGAGTAAAGTTTTGATCTGACCCGGTTTTCAGTCGGTCATCCAATTTTGTTCCGTATTGGTGGGTTTAGTTGGATTTTATAAAAACAAAAACAGCATAGTGTATTAACAATTAAAAAAATCGTCGCAAATGGGAGCTTGCTCAGTGGTAGAGCTTTTGAAATCCCTGCATAAAGTTTCGGGTTCGAACCCGACTATACGATTTATTTCTACAAAAATCGTCAATTTAGTGCGATTTAATTTGTTGCGAGCTACTCCAGTCCACTCGGCCATTAACACCTTTAGTTATCATTAAAAAAGTTCAAAGTTTCAGAAAAAAAGGGAAGTCTTTTAAAACTTCTTGTAAATTGCAGCTAGGGTGATAGCCTAAGTGATAGAGAGTTGGAAACCTCTCCATGAGGTCCCGGTTCGAACCGATAGACGACAAAAACAATTTCTAAAAAAAAAACCTTCTTATAAATTAGGCAAGGTTTGCACTACTAGGCCACTTATTGGTTGTCGCCTGTCAACTTTTCAGAACCAATATGGCTCTTGTTGTATAGCTTGAGGCCCAATTCCGTGAATAATCTGCGTGAAAAAAGTCCACTACGATTATCAATTTGGAACTTAGGCCTCGTTCGGGTAGAGGATATCGTATGTAGGGATAAGACTTATGCTGGGATATGAGCAATGATATGAATGCTGTCTGATAAGGTTTGGGGATAAGGTAGAAAATTTGATAGTTTGTGGGGGTATTTTTGTCAACCTACTAGCATCCTAATATGCTATAATTCTTATCCGGCCTTATACCTCCATGTTGGTGGTATAAAATTTGTTCATTAAAAACTCCATCAACATAAGGCAACATAACTTATCCCCTCTCTTATCCGGCACCCAAACACTTGATAAATAAGAGAGGGTATAAGTTATCTTATGCTCCCTCCTTATCCTCTACCCAAACGAGGCCTTAGGGACTAAGAGCATCTCCAATGCTATTATGTAAAACTTAGGCAAATTTTGCATAATAATCATAGCTTTGCATATTACATAAGCGTAATTTGAGCCATTCACTACAATGGTGCTAGCAACAAAATAGGCAAATCAGTTTTACTTTTGTTTTTTATCATTTACTTTTGTTTTTATCTTTTAAAACGTCAAATTACAAATACTCAAATGAAAATGATGTATTTATAGTTGGGCTAAAATTTGGTCAAATTTGAGCGTTAGTTATTGTTAGGAGATTTTTTGTGCTTGAGAATCTCTGATCTATCATTTAAATTGGGATATCAATTGACCTCAAAACAAAATGCTGTTAAATGAAATTTAAAGAAAAAAATATAACATCAAAGTTTTGAGTGTTTACATCAACTTATGTGAAAGAAATATCAATGATGGTTGGATAGTATTCTTCTTCTCCTCCCTGTATCCACTCTTCGAAAAGTTAAGTATTTTCATATTTTTGGGTTTCTATAGTTATTTTCTTCATGAATGACGACCAGTTGATCTTGCTTATGATGTCTGATTCGGATTCCGATGATGACGTAGAGTTGGCGGCATTAGCTGCTTTGAAAAATGAGCAAAAAAATAGTGAGAACAGCAAAAAACGTTGTGGCACTGTTCAAGATCATACGTATATTTGGAGGGATAGAATCCAAGGTCACAAAAGATTGTACGATGATTATTTTGCTGACGTGCCAGTATATTCGTCTAAACTTTTCAGAAGAAGATTTCGGATGAATCGTTCATTGTTCATTAGAATCCAAAATGCAGTCGAAAATCACGATTCTTATTTGTTCAGAAGAAGGATGCTGTGGGAATTATGCGTTTGTCTTCATTGCAAAAAATTACTCCAACATTTCGCATGTTGTGTTATGGAGTTTCTGCGGATTTTGTTGATGAATATGTGAGGATTGGAGAAAGCACGGCAATTGAAAGTCTTAAATTTTTTTTGACTGCGGTGGTTGAGATATTTTCAGATGAGTACTTACGATCACCAAATAACACGGATATAGCCAAATTGTTAGCAAAAGGGGAGCGGCGCGGGTTTCCAGGAATGCTAGGAAGAGTTGATTGTATGCACTGGAAGTGGAAAAATTGTCCGACAACTTGGAAAGGTATGTATTCTGGCCATTGCCATGAACCAACAATTATTTTGGAAGCCGTTGCCTCTTACGACTTATGGATTTGGCATGCATCTTTTGGACTACCGGGTTCTCACAATGATATTAACGTGTTAGATCGGTCTCCCTTATTTAGTAATCTTGTTGAGGATCGTGCTCCTCCTGTTTCGTTTGTAATTAATGGTCATGAATATTCAATGGTATATTATCTAGCTGATGACATTTATCCAGCATGGTCAACATTTGTGAAGACCATACAATCTCCACAAGGTAATAAGAATAAGTTTTTTGCTTCCGCTCAAGAGGCAGCTAGAAAAGATGTAGAGCGTGCATTTGGAGTCTTACAAGCTCGGTTTGCTATTGTTAGTGGCCTGGGACGTTTTTGGAACAAAGAGACACTTTCTTATATTATGAAAGCTTGCATAATATTACATAATATGATTGTTGAATATGAGCGCGATGAGACAGAGATAGATTTTGGCTATGACACAATTGGTGAAAGTTCCCCTCCAAGTATATCACACGAGCCAACTGCTGAGTTTCTAGAGTTTATTCGACAACACCATCAATTAATGAACAAGAATGAGCATTGCCAACTCCAAGTGGACCTTGTTGAGAATTTATGGAGGCTACATGGAGATAATTAAGAAATAGGTGTTGTTTTTATTGCTTTTGCATCTTTTCTTGAATTATTTAGAGGTGTGTTTTGTTTGCGCGATTCAATTGACACAGTCACTTTTTTTTCTTCGTGATATCGAATTTTAATTTTTTTAATATAGTTTCTTAAACCTGTTATCTGCAGATTTATGGTTTTACTGACATGATTGTTCGCATTTTAAGAAATGTAGTTTCTCGTGTCATATAAATATCTCGTCGTGATACTCATCGAGTACACGACGAACAAGAATCAACTAGACAATTAAGGCATCAGGTCAATCAAACATCCCAAACCTTAAATGACTAATAACATAGTTTTAAGAGTTGCAATTTTAATGTAAGAAGCACTACGTAAACATTTAAAATTCAAACATCAAACTTTCAAAGTTTATTTATTCGCAAACGGGTCACAACTATCTATTAGAGAATTGAAATGTACTAAAACAAAATATACTAGAAAACTTATAACTACTTCATCCTATTAAGAATTTCTTTCTGCCGGTGTGTGTAGTACTCTACTTGCACATGAGACATTGCAGATAAGTCCATGGCCATAATCCGGTCTTCCTCTTGCCTTTGCTGAAATGTCAATTGCCTTTGTTGAAATGTCATTAAGTTCTCCATCAACTCAATTTTACGAGAACTCGTAATCTTTTTCTCCTGCCGCATCTCTTCTATAAGCCCGACTAATCTATCATCGATTGCTTCTTTTCCCCTTTGCCTCTTCAATCTTTCTTTCTCACCTTTTGTACCTGGTGGCCTTTCAATGGTCGTTGTAGGATGATTTTGTGTACTCTCATCTTCTACATTTATAGGATCAGGAGTAGAAGAACAATTTGGAGCTTGTTTCTTAGTTTTCTTAGGTTTCTTAGTCTTCTTCTTCTCGCTGTCCTCTAACTACTTCAGTGCCAACTTCAATTTATTCCAACAATGCTCCAAATTAAAAGTGGAATCATACATCTTAGAGTATATCAGTTTTGCTTGTTCAATCTAGAAAAGTTAATTAAAATATATCAGATATCATATAATGTATGATTGTAAAACTTATAAGACGAGAAAATTAATTGTACGTGCCCTGTCTTGATCATTTATGCCACTTTGACGCCTTTCATTAATCTGAGCAATGCATCCACAAAACTTGTTCACCGCTTGTTGGATCGATGACCAACGGTTTAGCAAAGAGTTAGAGGTACGATCTGATGGAAAATCTCTGTGGTTATGGAAATATTCATGTACTCTATCCCAATACTTTCCACTCTTCTGTCCGTTTCCATGTATCTGATCATACTGATATTGAGCCACGCCGGCACTAAAAGCTCGTCTTCCTCCTGCGTGAAACTACCAGACCGTCTTGAATATCCTCTTGCTACCACGCCTTCATACGTAAACTGATGTCCTCTTGCTAACTCAGCTTCATATGTAAACTGCGACGCGTCACTAGGTTGATTCTGATATCCAGCGGCTGAATCTAAATCATGGTTCACTTCGTTCTCGTGATCCGGGTTCACTCCATTTCTAATAAGACTCGTGAAATACATGCCCCCTTGAGAATCCATCTGTACAACATTCAATATAATTCAAAATGAAATTAGTAAAATATTTGATGAAGGAATAAAGGTGATATCATAATTCTGTTTGTTCATGGCATGATCAGTATCCTTGGTACAACAATAGAAAAACACCTAGCAAGTTCTTTTTGAGAATCAGACTCCAACATTACACTCCAACAATATGACCAGTACATGAATTGAGCATACACCCAATGTATATTCTTCTTCTAGGAGAATAAAAATATATAAGTAACATCAGTTAATCCAAAACTCACTCGTGATTGTGATTTAAGTATTTTGTCTCCAATAAGACAACACCAACAACAACACCAGCAGCATAGACAACAAAAATATATTGTGAACAACTGTTATCGAGTTAGTATAAGAAATCAAATAAAATTTTTCACTATTTTAGACTCTTGCTCTCAAATAGGCAGCATCAACAACATAAAAACGAGATTTTGATCTCAGTAAACAAAAGACATACCTGACCGAGATAGTAGAAGAAATCAAACAAGTTCGTGCTCCGAATTCTTTCTCTCAAATAGGCATCAACACGAACGAAAATGAATTGTAATTTCGTTACACACAAAACGCACATACCTGATACGGTCTAGCTCTGGCTTGGGAAGATGAAAATAATTCTCCATGGAGAGATGATAAGCCAGCTAAGCACAATTGATGCAGATATACAGAAAACAAGAAGGGAATTGTTAACAATAAGTAATTTAATTAATACCAGCCAATGAATCTGTTGATGAGTGATTGACTTATATGTGAAACCCTACAAACAGAGAATGAGAAAGACTAACCACAAGAGAAATTCCTCTCAACAATCAGTCCGAGCAGAGAACCGAAATCATAAAGAAGAAGGAACAATCGTGCTGCTTCTTTCGCGGGAAAAAGAATCGTGGTTTCCTTTGCCTCCAAAAGGAAGTAGACTCCCTCTGGTCAATTATATTTTGATTAAATCATCAGAAAAAAATATTTTCAGATTTTTTGCCTAAAAATCAGGGCCACAATGGATATAGCGAATACAATTTCAATCGCCAACTTTGGCGATAATGATGCCGATGCGATATTTTGGATAAGATCATGCCGATTCCGTTGGATTGATAGTTTTCGACATATTAGCTAATTTTTGGCTAAAATATCACGTTTCCCTAATCCCTTGGAGATGCTCTAATTGACAGACTAATTTAGCTAATAATATAATACGAAAATGTGTTAATTTTTTAATAACATTATAGATTTTTCTTAAAAATACAATATTTTTTATAGAAAACCTTAACACTACAGTATTATGAAAAAAAAAACAATTTTTCGTATCATATAATTAGCTAAAGAAGTCGGTCAATATAACCCCCAAAATCAAATGGAGAGAAAGAGAAGGAACATAAGTAGTAATAATTAAAACTATCCTACAAAATGAAAACTGCTTGACGAAATGGAAATGTCATTTGCCTATTCTATTTTACCGTCACGAGGAAGGTATAGTTTGGCTTATTCTATACTCCACATAGGTGCAAAGTTAAGCCTAATATGTCACGAGCCGAGTGTACCCGTGCTGTGAAGATTAACCATCCTCGAATACTTGGAGTCCACGACTTTTGGTCAATGATTCACAAAGGTTAATATTGTACTTTCACTTGTAATATACTTGAATGTCTAAGAAGATGATAGAATGTAATAGGAAGGGTATTTATGTCGTTGTGCGAGATGGGGAGTCATATGTCCAAGTTTATGATCAAAGAGATCTCCATCTCCATAGTCGGATGAGATAGATCTAGACCGTAGATTTAGACTAGACTCTTACATATTCAGAGCGTGAGACATTTGACCAAACACTCAATCTTCTATGCATTCGAGTGATAATTAAATAAAAACATTCTCTCAAACTCAGTTTCTCATTCATGTGTTCTTCGTTTTCTTGAATGTTCAAAGGCTCACTTCGAAGATCGAGAGGGAGGATCGACAAAGTACCCTGCGGAAGTGACTTGTGGAAACAATCGACCCGTTTCATTTGGTGTTAGATCAAGAGCGAAGATTGAAGGTATGGTGTCTAATGGTGAGGATCTGTTGAACATCAATGAGGGAGGGCTGAACAACATTACCACGGGGAGAGGCGTTGAGGCAGAGAAGTAGAAGACTACCACCAAAGAACGATAATGTGTTTCAAAGAGAAGTTTCAAGTGATTAAAAGAAATCTCGGGCGAAGTTCTTTAGAGGCTCGCAAATGAAAGAGCGGCGACCGCCGAAACATTCAAAGAATTCAAGAGAGTGATGTCAGGTATTCTTAATTTTCACTCGACACCCACAGAAAGGTGATGCAAGCTAAGATCGATTACTTGCAAGAAGAGTTGGAGACTGCCAAAAAAGACATGAAATAAATGAAGGGTGATCTAGCACTATGCAATGAGCTGATTGTTAACCAAGATAGGCATAGTGGGATGTTGGTTCCGAAGATGGAGGCGTCAAAGTCCTGACCCTTCGATGGAAAGAGATATGTGGAGGAGATTGACACTTTCCTATGGAGGACAGAGCGGTACTTTCAACACTTGAAGATTGCGGACAACAACGTCAAGATTGAAGGGGCGACAAAGTTCTCCACTAAAGACGCGCTAGTTTGGTGGAGAATGAGAAGTCACTAAAAAAAATTATCATTTGCGATAAAATTTTGTGAGGGCTAAAAGAATTCGTTTCAAAATAATGCAATTTTGACTAAAAAATTGTACCATCCCAAATTAAATAAATGATATTCATTCTTTTGATATAACCCACAGTTGTCCTGGCTGAAAGCACTGACTCCGATTGAAAAATATAATTTTTGTGGAGGAAAAATTTTCCGCCCATTTTTATCTATTCGATCAGATAATCTTTGTTTCTGATTCTAGCTAAACTATCGTAGTAAAAAAATTTTAGATTGATAAATTTTCCTAAAAATGAATAATTCACTAGTTATCTATATACTAAGGCAGTAATATTGTTTATGAGACATCCATGGCTGAGAGATGATAAGAGTTTGATCGATGTTTTGCGTTTTTGCCAAGAATTGCTCCTTTACTGACTCTCTGAATTCTCTCTCTTATTCTACTGCTCTTCACAGCCGACTACGACACACCACCATCTTCGTCTTCTGCGTTGGTGGTCAACGATCACCAGAGCAACGCGATCGAAACCCTGCCATATTATCTGAGCGCTCCCGGTCTCTTTGCTATCAAGGCGGGTACAAAAATCCCTTTTATAGATCGAAGACCAAGGTATCGAGGATGGCTGTTTGCGATTTTTACCTTCAATCTTCTTCTTCTTTGTCATGGTTGTGCCAGAAGGACCAAAGTGATAGGTGTGCTAAATTGTGGTTGTGTAAGTAGGACCAAAGTGTAATGTAGAGGAAATTGTGGTCGTGTATTTTCTTTTAGCAGCTACCGTTGGATCGGATTGGATCACTCGATCTCAGCCGTCCAACGGGGTGTAGCCGTTAGGTTCAAACAAATAAATGGAACGATGTCGTTCCATTTAGTTGGTCTAGTCAGATGCCTTGTCGGCGGCCATCTGCCTTTGAGTGGTTCGTTTGAGTCGTAGCAGCTGAGCAGGCAAGAACCGTTAGCAAGTCTTCATATTTGCATTCACCTCCCCCTCACTATAAAAGGCGGAGTTGTAAACGGAAGAGGATTATTATGAAATATTACAGTCTTTCCCAATTCTCTCTCCTGTGTTTTCTTTCTCTCCATTTTCTTCTCCAGATCTGAGACAAGTTCTCGTCTCCGATCTCTTCTCCGGCCAAGTTCTACGCAGGAGAGTTCGGCAGGTGAAAGGAGACCAGACAAGTTGTTATCAGCCAGGTTCCGACAGCAGAGGGAGCGTAGATGCCGAATAATCGCAACCAATATTTGACATCAATGGAGGTGGATGGAAAGGTTATGGTGCTCGAGGAACGCATCAACGACCTGGATGATACAATTGGAGGTATGCGAGTTCAATTCATCAAAGTGGAAGAAGGTATAAACAATCAATTTCATGAATTCAGATCTAGTGTGAAATAGGAATTAGGGCAAGGTCTAGAGAAAATGAAAAAAACTTTAATGAGAAGTTTAAGAGAGTGATGAACTACTATAATCTCTTAGCTAATCAACGTGACAGAGAAAAAATGGCTGCATACTCAGAAGCTTGTAATGAGAATAGTCGAACACCTAGATCTGCTATGAAGAAACCTGAAGCCATTTAAGTTAATGAAAGAGACATGAGTATGGAGGAACCAACTAATTGTGTTAGGAACTATTCACAAGGAACCATACCTCTGCCGAAGATTGAATTTCCTAAATTCAAAGGTGATGATCCCTGGGGATGGCTGCTTAAAGTAGAAAGGTATTTCAAAACTTATATGATGAATGACTGCCAAAAGTTAGTGCTGGTCTCATTTCACTTGGAAGGGGAAGCTGATAGTTGGTTTAGAGCTGAATATGAACACTTGGAAGATGTTAAATGGACTCAGTTTTGTGAACAAGTATGTCTAGAGTTTGCTGAGTTGGGCCATGAGAATCTCTTAGGAGTGTTTAACAAATTGGTGCATCACACTACTGTAGCAGAATACCAGGCCAGATTTGAAGATCTTAGGCCAAGGATCAAGGCAATGTACCATCGAGCTACTGAGATGTATTTTGTCATAAGCTTTTTAAGTGGCCACAGGGAGGACTTACAGAAAGGTGTGCAGATGCAATTTCCTAAGACTATTTCTCAAGCAAAGGCAATTGGTAGACTACATGAAGGTCTTGTGGAGACACTTGAGAAGCACATTAACAAGAAAGGGAACCAAAAACTGGGATGGCTACAGGAACACACTAGGAAAAGGTCAAGCATAACACTAATTTGATTTCAAAGGAAGTCAGTGGAAACAAGACTTTCAAGAGACTAACAACTACTGAAATGAAGGAGAAGAGAGATATGAAATTGTGTTTTTACTGTGATGAGGCCTACACTCCAGTGAAAAAATGAAATAAGAGAACTCTTTTGCTCCTAATTGGTAATGAGCAGGAGGACAATCAGGAAGAAGAGCAGAATAATGACAGCTCAGAAATGCAGGTAGTCATAACTGAGGTTAGAAAAGAAGAGGATGCACCCTTGAGCAATTTTTGTACATGCAATGTCTGGCTACACAGGCACATATACTATTAGGATCCGTGGCCATATTAATGGCAAGTTAGTGCACATACTGATTGACACAGGAAGCACTCATAATTTCATTGACCAGAGGCCTGCTAAGAGGGTGAATTGTGTTCCTAAAAGCACTAAAGAGATGCAAGTTTCTGTTGCTGATGGAAGTTTCATTGCAAGTTCTGGTGTTTGTCAACAAGTTACCATACAGCTAGAAAAGTGTAGGATTCAAACTGATCTCAGGGTGTTGCCCTTGGGAGGGTGTGATTTAGTGTTGGGAGCACAATGGTTAAGAGAAGTGAGCCCTATCACCTTGGACTTCAACAAAAGGGCATTTGGATTTCAGCACCAAGGAAGAGAAGTAACACTCTCTGCCAGCTCTAAAGAGGGTCACATGACTGAAGTGCAGCTACACACACGACATAAACAATGCCATCCACACATTCAGGGCGTTACTGCTCAATTGTACTCTGTCACAGCTGTAGAAGAGGAAGCACAAGTGCCACCACAATTGGAACCCCTTCTTCACAGTTTGCAGACATATTTTAAGAACCCACCCAATTACCTCCTAAAAGACTACAAGACCATCGCATTCCCTTACAAGAAGGGGGCACAACCTGTCTGTCTTAGACCATACAGGTACCCTTTGTAGGGTTTTGATACATGTATGCGCAACGGAAACACAAACAATCATAACCCATGCAAAACCCTCCAAGGATCACAAGTCAAGAGACATAACGATGGTAAGGGAAGAAATCAATAACATACCTTAGGGTTCTCCTTTAATGACTTCAAACGCGAATAGTGTCACGTCTCTACGGTTGATCCACGCCTAGAGGTGAGATCTAGATACTCCAAATCCATGTGCTAGCTAGGAAGAATTGAGGAGGAAGAAGGAATCGCCAACAATGGAGTTCCAAAGGTGGGGCGGCTTCCCCTTGCAGCCGACGGGTAGGGGGCGGTCCCATAAAGGGGGTTCGGCCCTCTTTTTGGGACTTGCTCTCTCCTTGCTTTGTTCTCTCCTACTTCTATCAAATAGATGTGTAGTGTGTCAAGAGAAAAATAAGCTAGGAGTGTTCTTTATATAGTCCAACAACTCCTTGTCCTACTACATAAAGAACCCCTCTCCTAATCCTACTCAAGTTCGGATTAGTCCCTTTTGCAAAATAGTCCTTATCATGTCAATACATGGATTAGTTCTATTTGCAAATTAATCCTAATCATGTCTCTACATGAATTATGCCACCTTGGCATATCCTAATCATGTCTATACATTGATTAGTCCAACTTGCATATTAGTCCTACTAAGTTAGCAAGTTGTTGCGATTTGATCATTTAAATTAATTAATCATATTAATTAATTATTTTCCAAGTCTAGTTCACCCCTATATGGCGTGTGACCCCATAGGTTCTATTTAGTTGGTAGTAACTATTTACTAATATGGAGCGGCCTCTAGCAAGACATCCATTCTAGCCAACAAATAGAATAGTCATCATGACAAACCTTGTGCAAGTAATTGTCCCATCCCTTTGTCTCAATATCCGGATTGGACACGAGACATACAAGTCACACTCGTATATCCAATCCATAGTTTCTCGATACTGGGAATAGCCTTATTCGTGCAAATAACATCAATATCCCATATTAATTTATTTGAGTCTGGCAAGACATTTTATAAGCACTATCCCTCGAGTGGCCTAGGATATTTGCTCCCGTTATGTGGGAGGGACAAATTCTATCTACGTCCACTACGATCTCTAAGCTTGCTTCTTATTGTATCCAGTACACGCCTTTATAACTACCCAGTTACGGTGTAGCGTTTGACGCTACCAAGATCACAATAATCCACAACTAGACAATCTAGTGACTTCAAGTCTAAGGATGACAATACCATTGCACCGCGAGAAGCGCTTGTGACTTAACATAACATGTATGTAGCCTTCTCGGAGATGGGTCAATCCGGTGTGCCATTACCCTTAATGCACACCCATGTGTTGGATCATGATATCTCCATATCAATCCAACCCCATACTAGTCTATAGATGACTGTCCTATTAATCATTATAATCGACTAGGTATATTTAAGAATATAACACTTATATTCTAAGGACTTCATTCATGTTAACATATCTCTATATCGATAACATAATGAATCGTAAATCCATAAATGTCACAATTAATTGATTGCCTCTAGGGCACAATTCCAACAGTCTCCCACTTGCACTAGAGTCAATCTCCTGCATCATATGCCTGTTGATCTAGCGCTGCCTTCCACGCTTACACTGCGTAGTGCCGAGACATCCGCTGGTGCTTTGCAAATATTCACATCTCCTCTATCAACAATTTGATTGAGATTGAATATTCTGAGTAAGTGCATCTTATGCATTAATTTACTCAGTTCCTCTATGTTAGAATCAGTGACTGAATCTTGCCTGGAACCTTTCCAGCTCACAGTCGCTCCCACTAGGGAAAAACTCAAAACTCGACTCATAATCTGAATCTTCTTCGTCAGATTTGAAGTTCGCATCACTGTAACCCCTTACAGTAAACTCTTCGTATCCTTCATTTATCAAAAATTCATCCTTAGTGCTTCTCAAGTACAAAAGGATAATCTTGATAATTTATCCAGTGACTCTCACCCGGATTTGACTGGTATCTTTGTGTCATACCATATGACACATCTGGCCTAGTACATTCCATGGCGTATCTCGTGAATCTAATTCATACTCCATTCCCAATCTTATTGGAAAGACAATTAGCCTTCCAAAGACTAATTCCATGTGACATGGGTAAGAATCAATATTCTTTTCAACACCTTTGTCAATTTATGTACTATGACCTAAGCTATAAAACCATCTTGATCTACCTCAATAGATCTTCACAAGTTGCTTTGCTTAAGTCTACCATTAGAAAGTCAACTCCCTAGTCAATCTACGTAAGACTGCCAAGTAGGGGCAACATTCCCAATGATTAAGTATGTCTCCACATACAAGACCAGAAATATAACTATGCTCCCACTAACCTTCTTGTAAACACAAGTCTCGTCTTCAATTTTGATGGAACCAAACTCCTTTGATTACATCATCAATTTGAAGAGTCCAACTCCTAGAAGCTTGATCCAATCTATAAATAGATTGCTACAAGCAAGATACTAATGGATTTAAGCATCACAATTGGGAAATATTTCGTCATAGTCTATACTATGAACTCACATGAAATCCTTTTCCTACCAATTTTCGCTTAAAGGTAATCGTATTACCATCCATGTTGGTTTCCTCATAACCCCCTTGCACCCTATGGGTCCTACCATTCAGGTGGTTCCATCAAAGTCCATACTTTGTTGGTATACATGGATTCCATTTTGTATCCCATGGCTTCAAGCCATTTCTGTGAGTATGGCCCACATGTGTCCATCTAATAGGTTGTAGGCTCATCTTGATGAGCAATATATCGCAGGTTATGAGAAATCCTTATTTCTATAGTACCTTGACATATCCTACCTGACCTACGAGGTTCTTGTGTTATCTGAGTAGGTTGCTCCACAACACCTTGTGATCCTGCTCATGTTCCATCAAAAGGATCAATGTTATGTTGTGGTTCTTGAACTTCTTCAAGTTCTACTATCCTCCCACTGTTTCTTTTAGATACAATCTCTACCTAGAAACTTTGTGGTTCGAGCAACAAACAGTTTGTTCTCGATTGGGTTGTAGAAATAATATCCTTTTCAGGATATCCCACAAAATATTTATCCGACTTGGGTCCAAGTTTATTTGTAAACTCTTTTACATAAACTTCATAACCCCGAATCTTTATGAATGACATACTAGGACACTTCCTAGTCCATATCTCATATGGTGTTTTTCATAATCCGTTTTTGATGGAACAAGGTTAAGGGCGAAATTCGCTGTAATTAGAACATAGCCCCAAAAAGTAAACTGGAAGTTCTGTTTGACTAATCATGCACCGAACCGTGTCCTAAAGGTTCGAACTCTCCATTTTGACATGCCAAACCCATGTGGCGTTCTAGGTGGAGCGAGTTTTGGATCATATCCAATACTCCCATAGATTCTTGTCAAACTCTTGGCTCAAGTACTCTCCTCTATGATCCAATCATAGAGCCCTAATACTTTTGTCAAGCTGGTTCTCTACTTCATTCCTGAATACTTTGAACAATTCAAAGGATTCTGATTTGTTTCTTCATAAGATACACAAATCCATATTTCTCTGATCCTATCAGTAAATATGATGAAGTACTGAAAACCATCTTTAGTATTTGTGCTTAGCGGCCTTCATACATCAATATGTATGATTCCCAAAAGATCATATCTTTGCCTAATAAGTCTTACATGTCTCATATGATTCAATAATCAAATGAGTCCCAGAAATCCATCCTCATGGAGTTCTAGATATGTATCTCTTATTTATAGGGCCTAAACGATAAGGCTAAAGATAAGTGAAGTTCATATCATTATATGCAAACCTCTAGGTATGAATGTTATAGACGAAATTATCATGATCAAGGATATACAATCCTTTTAGACAAAATTGCATTACAATAATGCATATCATAATAAATGGATCAACATTTGTCCTTTATTATGATAAGGAGCTTTCTTGTCCATAAAAGAAACTATGATAATGGTCCTACTCATAGCAGGGACATAATCATTTTTTTCTAATTCATGAACAAATTCATAGAGGTAGAAATAATTCCCTACGGCTATTTCAGCAACCCTTTGCTTCATAGCCCCACGTGTAGGATTATTTCTTCCTTATCCAATTTTCTTTGTCTCTTGAGATCCTCCACACTTCCATAAATGTGAGATCCTCATCTAGTATCATATACTTATGATGATGAGATAGACACATTGATTTCTATAACAAAATACCCAAATCGGAATTCATAATTCCTTTATTACTTACTTCCAGGTACTTTGGGTAGCCTCTCTTCCTCTACACCACCTATGGGACTCCAAGGCACCTTGGTTTTAGCAACAGGCTTGCTTTATACCCATGGGGTCGGCGCATACCATTTGCCCTTACCCATGCTGTTAACCATTAACAACTTTGCCCATGCCCATTATGAGTGTTTTGTTTAGTGATTTTTTCAATCATAGTGAGTAAATCAACTTTTAAAACAAAACTATAATTGCATCCAATGCAATTCTTGGTCCACTTGGGTGAATAACCGTTTATTCTTAATCTATCTCATAGATAATGCATATTCACTAATGTTTCAATCATATTGGATTAGTATATTTGCATAACCCAAAGTGGAGCAACACTTCAAACCTTCCATGTCTAGCTCGCCCTTTTGAAAGAGCTTCTTTCAATGTATGATCATATCATACTTCTCCATGTCTCTCTTCTTGCTTCCAAAGCTCAGAGTTCATGGCAGCTAACATGGGGCAAGTAATAACCAAAGAACCATTCTTTGGTGTTTCTTTCATAGGTTTTAGTGTGTTTTGGTAGTTGGTAGGAAGAGAACTTTATGTTCTATGATGTACAACAATTTCTCTTTTATTTGAGAACAATTCTCAATTTTATACCAGTCTAGAAAAAGATAAAGTCGTGTTTTTATTTGTTTAATGCCATGGGAATCCAACATAATAGGATTCTGCAAAGTTTGTAACGTTTAACTATATTTAAAAAGGATTTAAATTGTTAAACATAGCTCCCACTATTTTTCTACGGATTAATAACCCTCAAGATATTAATGCGGAAAATATCCTTATATTTTCTAGTGGGCCAAGATCCATGTTTCATCTCCTTATGAGCTTGCTTTGGCAAGTCACCCATAATTTGACTACTTTAGGTAGGAACAATTCCAATTGCATCCCATATGTAACTCTTGGTTCAATTGGGCAAATAACTCCTTATTTATCCATCCATATGGATAATCCCAATTGATTGCCTCTAGGTTTCTTAATCATATTAATAGTCCAGTTGTGTTCAACCTCTTATTTAAACAATTGCACATTGTTACGTGCCATCGCATTCCATCATTATGAACCAAGTCTCCATGCTTTGGACGCACGAACTTGATAAATAATGATGATAATGAGTGTTTAAACAACGAGAAGGCATGAACACAATATTTGAATTTTGAGGGATTTTAAATTCAATTTTTAATTGTTTTGTTGATCAATATCAACTAATCTATCTATTTGAGTTTGGGCACAACTCCAAATAATAGATCCGGGTTGTCTAATTATCTTATTATCCTAATTGCATGCATCATCCATACACCAACCACAAAATAATAAGACAATAAAGTAAACAACCACAAAACAAAAATTAAACGTGATGTGGATATGGCCTTTTCTAGACTAAGATAATTCCAAGCCAATGGAATTATCTATGAACCCTAAAAGCAAACACATCTCCATGCGTCTTGATCTTTTGGTCCATCCTTCATAGTCATGTGGAATGCTCCATGCTCCTTCTTTGGTGGCTCCTTTTGGCTTTGGGCTTCTTTTCTTCAATCTTGGCTAACAATCTACTTTATCTAGCACTAGCTAACTTCTATACTAAATAAAATAAATCTCACAAGTTGAGAAAAAAATGGCACGCAGGCCATAAAACCCTAATTAATTATTACAATTAATTGATCAGCTCGCAGGCTGTAAACCAAAACACAAAAATTAAACATCCACATCAAACCACATCCTAAGGCCATATCCAATCACCATGCGAATTGCACATAAACAGTTAAAATCCAATTTTAACGCGCTTGGTCAATTTTAATTGATTTTAGGATTTCTAGGGTTAAAACGGTCCATGGGCCCAAAAATCAAATTGCCCCGGCCCAAAAAGATGAATCACAAGGCCCTAGGGCCGGCCCGGCCCATAACCCACGTGGCTAGGCCGCGGGCTAGGGCCGCCCGGCCCCTAGGGCGGCCAAAACTTGGGCGGCAAGCAAGAGGGGCGGTCCCCTAGGCGGCCGAACCTCTATAGGGAGTTGTTTCCAAAACAACTCCCTTGCTTGGTGCCCAAGTTTTGTTGTTTCCTCGTTTTGGAAGAACTCCTTCTTCCCCAAGGATGCCCAAACCCTAGATCTAAGATCCTAAAATTTCTCAAACTCACCAATTCATGCATCCAATGCGAAAATTAGATCTTGTTATGAAAGATTATTGACAAATTGCATCCCATGCTTGATTTGTCTTGTTTTACGCGATAAACAATCAATTTAAGGTGTAAAACAACTAAAACGTAACACATAAACCACGTTTATGCTCTACGACCTGTGGCGCTGATACCACTGTTGGGTTTTGATACATGGATGCGCAACGGAAACACAAACAATCATAACCCATGCAAAACCCTCCAAGGATCACAAGTCAAGAGACATAACGATGGTAAGGGAAGAAATCAATAACACACCTTAGGGTTCTCCTTTGATGACTTCAAACGCGAATAGTGTCACGTCTCTACGGTTGATCCACGTTTAGAGGTGAGATCTAGATCCTCCAAATCCATGTGCTAGCTAGGAAGAATGGAGGAGGAAGAAGGAATCGCCAACAATGGAGTGCCAAAGGTGGGGCGGCTTCCCCTTGTAGCCGACAGGTAGGGGGCGGTCCCATAAAGGGGGTTCGGCCCTCTTTTTGGGACTTGCTCTCTCCTTGCTTTGTTCTCTCCTACTTCTATCAAATAGATGTGTAGTGTGTCAAGAGAAAAATAAGCTAGGAGTGTTCTTTATATAGTCCAACAACTCCTTGTCCTACTACATAAAGAACCCCTCTCCTAATCCTACTCAAGTTCGGATTAGTCCCTTTTGCAAAATAGTCCTTATCATGTCAATACATGGATTAGTTTATTTGCAAATTAATCCTAATCATGTCTCTACATGAATTATGTCACCTTGGCATATCCTAATCATGTCTATACATGGATTAGTCCAACTTGCATATTAGTCCTACTAAGTTAGCAAGTTGTTGCGATTTGATCCTTTTAATTAATTAATCATATTAATTAATTATTTTCCAAGTCTAGTTCACCCCTATATGGCGTGTGACCCCATAGGTTCTATTTAGTTGGTAGTAACTATTTACTAATATGGAGCGGCCTCTAGCAAGACATCCATTCTAGCCAACAAATAGAATAGTCATCATGACAAACCTTGTGCAAGTAATTGTCCCATCCCTTTGTCTCAATATCCGGATTGGACTCGAGACATACAAGTCACACTCGTATATCCAATCCATAGTTTCTCGATCCTGGGAATAGCCTTATTCTTGCAAATAACATCAATATCCCATATTGATTTATTTGAGTCTGGCCAGACATTTTATAAGCACTATCCCTCGAGTGGCCTAGGATATTTGCTCCCGTTATGTGGGAGGGACAAATTCTATCTACGTCCACTACGATCTCTAAGCTTGCTTCTTATTGTATCCAGTACACGCCTTTATAACTACCCAGTTACGGTGTAGCGTTTGACGCTTCCAAGATCACAATAATCCACAACTAGACAATCTAGTGACTTCAAGTCTAAGGATGACAATACCATTGCACCACGAGAAGCGCTTGTGACTTAACATAACATGTATGTAGCCTTCTCGGAGATGGGTCAATCCGGTGCGCCATTACCCTTAATGCACACCCATGTGTTGGATCATGATATCTCCATATCAATCCAACCCCATACTAGTCTATGGATGATTGTCCTATTAATCATTATAATCGACTAGGGATATTTAAGAATATAACACTTATATTCTAAGGACTTCATTCATGTTAACATATCTCTATATCGATAACATAATGAATCGTAAATCCATAAATGTCACAATTAATTGATTGCCTCTAGGGCACAATTTCAACACCCTTATGTGTAGAAAAATGAAATGGAGAAGATAGTGAAAGAAATGCTCCAAAGTGGACAATCCAGCCAAGCACAAGTCCATTTGCAGCTTCTGTATTGCAAGTCAAGAAGAAGGATAAGTCCTTGAGGTTCTGTGTGGATTATAGGGGCCTGAATTCCATCACAATTAAGAGCAAATTTCCAATACATGTCATAGATGAACTGATGGATGAGCTTAAAAGTACAGTGGTGTTTTCTAAGTTGGATCTCAGGGCAGGATATCATCAGGTGAGATTGCCAGAGGCTGATATATACAAGACTGCATTTAGAATCCATGAGGGTTTATATAATTCAAAGTGATGCCCCTTGGGCTGACTAATGCACCAGCAACATTCCAATGCCTCACGAACCAGGTATTTAAGGAGTACTTGAGAAAAATAGTACTTGTCTTTTTTGATGATATATTGGTATACAACAAATCTATGGAGGAGCATGTACTGCACTTAACCATAGTATTCAATACTATGAGGCAACACCAACTTTATGCCAAGAGAAGTAAATGCTATTTTGGAATTAATGATGTGGAATACTTAGGCCATATTATAAGTAAATATGGGGTTCAAACTGACCCTAAGAAGCTACAAGCAATGAAGGAATGATCTACACCAAAGACACTTAAAGAGCTGAGAGGATTCTTGGGCCTAACAGGGTACTATAGAAGGTTTGTGAGAGGATATGGCACTACGGCCAGGCCATTAACTCAATTGCTGAAAAAGGAGGGTCTCACTGGACCAAGGAAGCCACAACAACATTTGAAGAACTCAAACAAGCTATGGTCCCAGCTCCTGTATTAGCCCTTCCTAACTTCAATGAAGAGTTTGTTGTTGAGACAGATGCATGCCATGATGGCATTGGTGCTGTATTAATGCAGCAACACAGACCTCTGCCTTATTCAGTAAAGCATTGTCTAGCATACATCTTGGGCTATCTACTTATGAGAAGGAGTTATTTGATCTAAAATTAGGTCCTTTGATTTATCGATGAACATGTTTTTGATCGAATCCATGCCACATAATTGGAGTGCCCCTGTCTTATTTCTTTTTAGTTTGTTCCAGAGATTTCAGATTATGTTATTTCTTGTTTTACCAGGCTCTACAATGGCTCTCTCAAATACTAAGAAATCTCAACACTCTTATGTTTCAGTTTTTATTTTGCATCCTCAAGTGGCGATATTTCGTAGTATCTTCAACATCCTCAGGTCCTCCTACCTTAAATTGATATATCTCCTTTATTTGTTCCTTATATTACCTCCAATTGATAGTTCAATGCTACATGAATCACATAGGCAAGTCGCTGAGACCAACCTAATAGGGGAATTGGTGAAAATATTTTTAGGGTAAGATATAGAAATTTCACAATATGAGCACCTATGAACTTTCGGGTGTACTAGATGAATAAACTTGCTATTTAGAGTGGTTCCTTCTTACCACAACTTTATGACTTTGGAGATTTGTTATCTCATTTGTGAATTCAAACCGCTATTGAAACCCAATGGTGCGGAGCTACAAACACGTGTCCTTTAGAATTGACCACTTTCGTGAGTATGCTTTTGTTGCCAGTGCTTAGATTATAGCACACTTTCTTTTCAACCATTCACCTTAATGCACACACTTGGATAGCTTGGAAAAAACCGGATCTGCACAATGTCTGTGTTGAGTTCTTGATACCTCTTTTTACAAGGACTACACGAAAATCCTCACTGTTTTGAGCTACTCGGGATTGGTATGTCCTGACAAACTACATGTATGTGACATACAAAGTGCATTGTGAGTTCCAAGAGCTTCCTACTCACTGAATTTAACCCAATGCACCTCCTATGTCCACCGTCATGTCTCCTACTGGACCATCCAAAGCATGGTGGTTTGCCCCACAAAGATCAGTAGCCTTCTCGCACGTGTTACCAGTAAGCAAGCCACATCCTCGAGTCTGCACTCTGCAGTTTACGAACTTCCGGTACTTGAATCTTTTATATGACTAAAATGTAAGCTCATTACCTCTACCACCACAGCCTTGAAGTTATCGAGTATGGATCATAAGATCACCAACGTTCACGCTCACCTCATGGAGCAGCTTCGCATTCTCCACAACCATATCGCTAAACCTTTTTCTTTTTCATGGATTAGTACTTGATTTTTGCAAAATTTGGAAGTATTTTTTATTTTACGAATGGAGAAAGAAATACTGAAACCTATCCGATGCTCATTCTTATCTTTCAAACCACACATTTAGACAACATAAGGATCCTCATGGCACTGATTTATTCAAATAACGACGTACTTCCACTTCTCGATGGAACTACCAGGACAAGGGTTCGCTCTCTCGAGGTTTTTGGTACTTTGGGTAGTTTTTGATACATTTTCATGGTTTTATACGAACAGGTTTAGCATTGAAGTTCTCAGGAGGAAGACGATGTTACATTTGAAATCTGATCAAGATTCTTCCCAGAAGAGATAATGATTGTGGGGAATTTCATCAGGAAGCTAGGCAAGACCAGAGCTCAAACAGTATGAGACTGTTTAACTTCAAAATTCAAAATCTCGACACATTAGAAAAAACGACACGAGGAGAGATTGGAGCATATGCGTTCCATGATGCCATGGCTCATGGTGCACCATCCATTGATCATCAGGCCAGCGGTGTATATCCAGTCACCACTCACCAAAGTGCTTTTTCGAGCAAGAGTGTGCCATGTTAACAATGAGAGTTCAATTGGGTATGAATTTTTTGTGGTAATAGAGGACAGAGCATGGGATAAACAAGCATTATAATTATCCTATTTTTCTCAAGGCAACACAGTGAGAATTTTTTAGTGCTCAAATAGAGCACCACGTGGTACTCTACAACTAACCAGTGCATGCCAATCACTTAAGAAATGGTAGGCTCCACTGCCAGTTTGTATAAATAGTGCATTTTGATTGGAAGCAGAGCACCACGTGGTGCTCTAATGGATCACTAAAAAATTTCTCCAACACATTAGCTCAGAAGCTTATATGTAATATGAATTTGATGTATGGAAATTTAATATTCTTACAACATTTTGAAAATTTCACTATTATTTTTGGGTGATTCGATATTCATCTTGGTGTGCACTAAGCTTTCCGAGCTGAGTCTTTTTAAATGATTTAATAGGGTAAATGTATTTTGAATAGCCGATATTCATAATTTTTATCACAAATAAACTATTTTTGATGACTTGCATTATTTGGGGAAACAATTGGGCTTAGAACTATGATTATTTGAAACAAATCTACTAAATTTGCAACATACTACGTCCGAGAATGATAATTGTTGCTGTATAATCTTTTTTCAACGGCCTGGAACTATCACATAATTGTCTTTTGCGAGGATAAGTCCTATTTTACCATGTGCAATCGCCATTGCTAAAGTTACTATTGCGAAGACCTAGATTTTTTGTGACGGTATATAGCTCTCATAACACATGTGCTGTGAAGGCTACACATTATTTGAGAGGTGTGTGTACTGTTTTAAAAAACCTTATTTGCGAGGGCTAGTCATAATAAACGCCTTTGCTATCATAGCTTTTGCGATGCCATGCGACGACAATATACCGTCGCAAATAATTTTTTGTGACTCTGCATTTGCTATTGTATAGTGCCCTCGCAGAAATCCTTGTTTCTTGTAGTGAGTCTCAAGATCGAGTGTGGTAGCCAAACTCAACATTGGGGATGATTTCAAGGGTGATTTGAAGAAGTACTTCTGCCCCTAAACCGCAAGGTATGAGGCTAAACAGAAACTCAGGTACTTGAAACACATCGGGACCATCAAATATTATGTGGCATCATTTACGAGTTTAATGTTTGAGGTTCCGAAATTGGATGAAGCAGAGTCTTCAACTTTCTTAATGGTTTGCAGCCATGAGCGGAACAAGAACTGGAAAGACGCGATGTGACTAGCCTGCCCAAGCCATCGTCACTCGTCGAGTTCTAGAAGTTAGGTACCTGGACTTTGAAAGACAACATCAAGCCCAGTTGCGAGAAAAGTGGCAATAGAAGGAGAATACCTTTTCCAAGAAGCTACAAGGTGAAGAGGAGAAGAAATGACCAAAATAAGGGTGTCCACTAAACTAATTAGGCGCTCTAATCTCACCATTCAGAATGTGTGGCAAGTTTTGATTGGAGAGGCTATTCATGTTTTTTTCATGCTTTTGTTAGGCCTATATAGCCTTGTAAACAAAACATGCGATGCTCGCGAGTTCATATTCATTTATGTAGGATTTCTGGGTGTGTATGTAGGAATCAAACTGGCGTGGATTGTCTCTGAGTCGTGTGGATCACTTTCAGATTAAAGTTTTTCGGTGGTATACACACAAAATCGATAATCGGATAAAGCAGAGATTGTTTAAGAACGAAAGTAATTTGCTATGGATTTCCGAACTCTGGTTTTCCTCTCTGTGTTCTTCATTCGACCAAATACAGACTTAAAAGGAAGGGGACGGCGATTTAATCGCGTCGGTTATAACCGCGAACACAACAGTTATAACAGTTACGATTTCATTCCGTTTTTCAAAGAAAAACAAATTTGGAGACGTTTTTTGTGAAGCAACAAACGCCCGAAATCCAATTTTTCCACCCCCGACCGCCGCCATGGGCGTTGCCCCTTGGAACCCACTAGGGGCGCCGCCCTTGGACCCCCGTCGGCGGCTGCGCCCCTGAACCTTCGCAGTCGCTCGGGAGACATTAGTATAGTCGTGTACACGCGTGTACTCCACACCTCCTAACGTGTACAATGTATACGCTAATGTCTATTTTGGTCGTAAGTAAATCCAATTACACAAAATTATTGATGACACTAAAATCACCAACAATCCTCCCCCAATTTAGTGTAATTTTTGATTCACTTATCCTTTCCATAACAAAACAAACTTATGCATAAATGAAAATGTCTCGAAGATTGAATTTTCATCTTAGTAATTTACATGTTCAAATATTCGAGTATAGGGGTGTCCAATGGATTGAACACTTTCTACTCATAATGAATACATGAAAGTAAAATACACGTAAGTTCAACACATTCCATGTTCTAACTTGACATGTCCAACCTTTGTGTCACTATCCTTCAATGAGCATATAGAAGCCAAGTCCCAACTTTCTTGAATCGGCTAAACTCCAAACTCATATAGGTGGTTCTTTTCTTCTTGTACCTGCCATACAATTTTTCAAAAGAACCATTAAGAAGTGTAAACTCTAACCTTCTTAATTTGCAAGTCTGAACACATACCTTTGGATGATATTTGTGTTCCGATTTCTTCATGTAAGAGTTCCACATTGAATTCAACTTCTAATGTTGTATTAGAAGGGAATTAGGTTTCTTTTTTAAGAGATCTTTTAGATGGACTTTAATCCCATCCCACGGAAGACTTGTGCACTAAGTCCCTTGTTAACCCTTTGGTTAGATGATCCGCAAGGTTTTGTTGTGTACGAACAAACTCAACCGATATCACACCATTCATGATTAATCCCCGAATGATACAATGTCTGACACCCAAGTGTCTAGACTTGCCATTATACACCTGACTATATGCATTCGCGAGAGTAGCAACACTATCACACATGATAGATATTGGTGAAATCGGTTTGGCCCAAAATGGAATCTCATACACTAAATTCCTTAGCCATTCAGCCTCATTACCGGCTGCACCCAATGCCACAAATTTAGATTCCATTGTTGATTTAGTAATGCAAGTTTGCTTCTTTGAAGCCTGTTCGACGAAAATAATCCCAAGTATAGGATATCGTCTCTAGTAATAAAATCCGGTAAGTCCGGAGTCGAATCCACAAGGAGAGGAGGTTTAGACAATGACTTACTATCACTAGAGTAACGCAACTAAGGAACTAAAAGAAATCTCTCGATGGCTCTAAAGCTTGCCAAGCTATCAAATCCACCAAAATCAATTGATGGAGCAAGTTGAGGTTTAAGTTTAAGAACAAAGTAAACGACTACTAGAACTACGATTGAAGAAAATAAGTGAAATGACAAGTTGAGAGGGGCTAGGAATCATCGGTTTCTCTAGTGACCAATCCTCCTATTACATTCAAGCCCGGTTCTCACATTGCATGTGTCAATTCACAAGACAAGTATCTCAAGAAATGATTTCTCATGCAATACAACTCGCGACAAGAGAAGTGTGTAAATACAACACGCTAATCAAGCACTATAGAGGCTGTTCAAATGAGATTCCCCAAATTTCAAGTGTTTCAAGCATCAACCATATCTAAACATAGATGTTTCCACATGAAAGATCAAGCAACAAATGAGATTTGTAGATTCTCACTCAAATCACCTAACTAGAACTCGATTTCTCAAAGTTAGGATTGACGAGTTCCTCTCACTCAAATGCAACTTCAAATCAAACACGTAAAAAGTATTCGCACATCTACCTATTCAATGCATCAAATACTTCAACAAGAGAAATCCAAACATTGCACTAAGCATTCAAGTGAACCCAATTCAACTCATTCATCCTTGAAGTTCAACTTGAATCAATATGGAGATTTAGACACTTGATAGTCCCAAATCACCCAAGCAAATAGAATTAGCTAGACATAATAGAAAATTCAAGAGAGATTGAGAGAAATTTAACTTTCAATAATCAAAACTTGAATTTATACTTGATAACACCAATACATTTGGCACTAATTCAATCACAAACACTTGTTTTAACTACAAACATGAAGAAAAAACCATCCAATCGAATCAAACTACACAAAACTAGAGCAAAACAGCCCCAACTCACTACTAAGCTACCAAAATGATGAGAAATAAACAACCTAAGCTGCTGCTGCTGCTGATGATGAACACAGCAAGAACACAGCAGAAGCTGTGAAACAACGACCCAAAACAGAGTACAAAATCACCCAAAACAGTACTCCTCTCTCCCTCTCTTCCTATTTCTTCTGGTTCTTGGCCCTGATTCTGCTCAAGAATGAGCTCAGGTTCACAAGAACAAACCCATAATTGGGTAGAAATCGGAGAGAGAGAGAGGGGGGAGAGAACAGAGCTATGTAGAACCCGTCGGGTTTGAGAGAGGCCAAAAAATTTCTTCAACTTGACTTATATAGATCTTCTTCGCTGGGTTTCGTAGCCTCCAAGCCTTCATCTACGCTCTCCAATTCGTCTCCCACCCTCTGCATCGTCGATTTCAAACCCGTTCACATAAACCCTAGAATTTGGGGTTTTCTTAAATCCTTCGTGTTGGGCCGAATTGAGGCTTGGGTAGGTTTGAAAATGGGCTAGGGAGAGATTTCGACAGGTTTGGATGAAGTTTGGTGATGATTGAGGCCGGTTCTGCGAGCTTCAATGGCTTCTCTATTCTCCTGGTCGCGAAGAGAGAGGGAACCGCGTCTGTAGCTGAGCTGTGTGGGTGTTTTTTGCACTTTAGCCCCCCTATAGTTGCTGATACCTTTTAAGATACCCCATGCCTCCTCTTAAAACGTTTGAGAAAATGCAATTCTACCCCTATTCCATTAAGAACCCTTCAAAATAGCCATTAAAGGGTTTAGAAACTTGCACTTAAGCCCCACTTCCGTTAGAAACTTATCTTCTTGGCCCTTGACCTTCACTTTTGACTTCTAGATCTTCAATAATGGCCCCAATTCTTCTCTTGTCTTATCAAATAGGCCTTTAAATCTTCAACTATTCTTCAAATTAGGTCCTCCAAGTCCCTTCTTCATGACTCTTGAGCCGCAAATCCTCTTCAAATTCATCGTTTAAGCTCCCCATAGCTAGCCTCTTGCGTTTTAAAGCACATCTTCACCTACAAAATTAGGGAAAAACAACCAAAACTACGAAAACAAGCATAAGTATAGAAAGAGAGATAAAATAGATAAATTACACATATTAGCAAGTTATGAAGAGTTCGTTAACATACTAAAATATGCAATTTCAATTCATCAACAAAGCCCATGATATTGGACCTCCTCCATGTAGAAAAACCCATCCACTAGTTGGGGAATGATATTTCATATTGTTTATCCATCTTGCATCAGAATATCCTTCTAGCACCGAAGGACTTCCACTGTATGTCAAACCATAATTCATGGTTTTTCTTATATACTTGAATACTCTCCTCATTGCCTGCCAATCATGTGTGCTTGGATTGCTAGTATATGTACTTAGCTTTCCAGCCGCAAATGCTATATCTGGTCGTGTGCTAATCATGGCATACATTAGACAACCAATAGTCGTAGAGTATTCCAGTTGAGATACAACCTTGCCTTGGTTAGGCAACAACTTCAAATTTGGTTCCATCGGAGTACTAACCGGAGAATAATTTTCACAGTTAAATTTCTTTAACACCTTCTCAATATAATGAGATTGGAAAATAGTAATGGCATTGTTCTCACATTTAATCCTAATACCTAGGATTACTTCAGCCTCCCTCAAATCCTTCATTGAAAATTTAGATGACAAAAACCCCTTTGTTTGATCCACTTTATCTTGGATGGTACCAAAGATCAACATGTCATCTACATATAAACATATTACGACTCCTTTACCAGAGTCATCAAATTTGCTATATACACACTTGTCTGCTTGGTTCAAATGATAACCAATAGACAACACAATATCATCAAACTTTTGATGCCATTGTTTAGGAGCTTGATTTAAGCTGTAAAGTGATTTAACAAGCTTACACATCTTATGCTCATTTCCTGGAATAACAAATCATTCGTGTTGTTTCATATATATCTCCTCATCCAAATCACCATTCAAGAATGCGGTTTTCACATCCTTTGGTGAATAACCAGATTATGTATAGCTGCAAGAGCTATTAATAATCTAATCGGGGATATCCTAGCAACATAAGCATATATCTACCTACTACTAAAAAGAGCGAAACCCCTCTTGGTGTTTAACCACTTCAAGTGTTTTGTCAGTTCATGTGTTTCCTACGTTTTACTAAGTACCAGAATATCCTTGACTGAAAAGATTTATTACATTATGAGTATGACTATTCAGTATTGAGTATTTATGGCAGCTATATTATTACTAATTGACCTATCATTTTCTGTAAACCGTTTCTTCTTCTATATTCAATTGATTGATTTGTTTGACCCATTAACATCAAATTAATTGATTTAGAAGATGAAGAAGTAGCCCATGTGAGGAATCCACAACCTTTGACACCACACCCTTTTGTGCCACCCTTTTAGCCTTAAAAAATGGCTTGAAGAGGCCTGTAGTTGATGCCCTGCTTTGTGTTGCAGATCTCTACTACTAAAAAGAGCGGAGCCCCTCTTGGTGTTTAACCACTTCAAGTGTTTTGTCACTTCATGTGTTTCCTACGTTTTACTAAGTACCAGAAATATCCCTGACTGAAAACATATATTACATTATGAGTATGACTATTCAGTATTGAGTATTTATGGCAGCTATATTAGTACTAATTGATCATTTTCAGTAAAACCGTTTCTTCTTCTATATTCAATTGATTGATTTGTTTGACCCATTAACATCCAATTAATTGATTTAGAAGATGAAGTAGTCCATGTGAGGAATCCACAACCTTTGACAGCACACCCTTTTGTGCCACCCTTTTAGCCTCACAAAATGGCTTGAAGAGGCCTGTAATTGATGCCCTGCTTTGTGTTGCAGAAGAGCCAAAAAAACGGAAGAAGCGAAACAGAAAAGGCACGTCGTGCAAAAGGAGATAACCATTGGTATTTTTTTGTCCTATATTTTGGAATATCAAAGTTAAACTAAACAGGCGGATCACCTCAAGAGGTAAGAAAATGTTGGGGTAACCAGGTAACCATTATCTTACGTTACTGATTTTTTTCATCGCCTATAAGTCTGTGTTGTTGGTTTCTTGTTCGATCTCTTCTTGACCCTCTTTGTTGTGTTTTCAGTTTCACCAGGATCTAAAGTTCGCTGTTCGTCGAATTCCTGGTATCGCTAAATATATACAATTAATCTTACATAGTCTTCCTTCTTATCAAGTTACTCAGCCATTTATTTTTTCCTTTTTATTCAGTTATTATGAATGTCAATCAATGTGTTCTATTTTGTTTTTTTAGTTTTATTTACGCCTTACATGTGTGAGTTTTCTTCCTCCTGCAGTACGTTTATGTAGGACAAAGGCTTGATAGCAATATTTGGATAGTAGTATGCTATTTCAGTTATTATTCATCAAATTTGACCAAAGCAGGCAAATGATTACTTGATATTGATGTAGGTGGTGCCTAGACCTTCATGCGCGAATTTCAGAACAACTATATAAACCCAACCCTCCTGCCTCACTCTAGGGTTTGAGGTGGAGTGCCCAGCAAACACCGTAAGAAGAAGAAGCGGAAGAGGCGAACAATGTCCAGGAGAAGACGTTCGACTTGAGTTTGGTGTACCAAATTCAGTGAAATCGCTCATCGTGTCATCTTTTCTGATATCATCCGTTGTTGACGTCATCAAATCATGTAATCAAAAACATATTATAGGTTTCCAATTCTGCAATCATCAAATCAGATGCCAAAAATTATATCATATGTCTGTTTGGTTTATGTCAATCTCATAATTGTCTGCAACCGTTGGTATGATTATTTGTTTGTGTTTTATGTTGGAATAGTACATATGACTTCATTACTATGATTTCCTTGTGACTTGTGACCATCAGCGTCCAACTAATACGGTTATACAATGAATTTTATTTCCTTTTCAATTAATATATTGGTAGCAAAAGACACCACAACTTGGCTGAATTCTCATTTATCAGACTAAGGTATGAAATTGATTTTTAAATTTTGATTAAATTTATTGTGCACATACTTTGATTAGGTTGTAGCTCTGCCATACTTTCCTATTGTGAGTTTATGATATTTTGCAATTGATTTGTTTGTGCAGAGGCTTTTACGAAATTGATGGTTAATATAAAGAGTGAGGGTGAGTTTGGTAGAATGGTTTTCGTGAAAAAAACTGATTTTTAGATTGTGGTGGAATTTTTTAGTTTTTTTTAGATATTCTGTTTAAACCAGTGTGTTTGGTAGTGGTTTTTAAACTAGATTAAAAATTGGACAAATGTGTTTGGTAGTGGTTTTCAAACTAGGTGATATATATTAAATGACAAATATACCCTCCACTTATTTTTCTTTTACACATTCAAGAAGTACAAATGCAATGTAAAGAAGTTCACGATTTCATGAGCTTCAACGATTTTATGAAAGTAACAAATTGAAGAACAAATTAACAGTATTATGACATCTAAAAAATCAAATTTATTTACTTAAATTCAACAAAAAATTAACGATTTCACGAAATTTCATTCACACTTGTAACAGACAACCAAAAAATAATAAACTATGGATAGAACACCAAAAAAATGGTTGATCCTAAATAATAAGAACATCACACATAAAACGTATCGTTCAAAATATGAGAGAATTGAGTTCTATAGAAAAAAAATTATGGCAAACGTATAAAAAAAATTCTTGCAATCTTTTAATCATCACGATGACTAAAAAGGCAGAGAGCTACCAAAATGGGAGACGATTTTCAATTTAATACGTCTACGATGTGAGGGTAATATCGTATTTGTGTGTCATAGAGATAGACCAAAAGAAAAACCACCAAAAGTTGATTTTTTTCACCTAGATAAAAAAAAAAAAACTAGATTAAAAGCTGGTTTTTAAACCACTACAAACAAACAATTTTGATAAACCATTAAGTTTTTAAACCATAAACCATAAAAAAACTACTCTACCAAACGCACCATGAGTCAAACATCTATGAGCTGTATTCCTAAGACGGATACACAAAACAATTCTATTCCTCTGCCCAAACAATCCCTCCAGTATTAAAGTCTATTTGACAATGCAAACCAAGGTAATGAAGATTTGTCACATGACTGCTCTAGATTTGCAATTGCGTTACACTGTACATTTCATTGTGCTCTTTATGGCTTCCTTGGTTAATAATCAGCCTTTCTATTCCAGAATGCTTACTCCCAATAATATTTTCTTGTAATTTTACATGTGTTTCTTCTTGGCTCGTGATTTGTTATATGAATTGCATTTTTTTTATTTTACAAATTTTGATTGTTTTGTACGTACGCCATCTGTTTTGTTCCTGAGGTAGGGCTTATGTCATTTGATTGCTTCGTCCTTGCAATGTAGACATGCTCTGACTATCAATAATTTGATCTGACCTTCGTTAACCTGTAGAAAACAGGAATAACCTAGTTTCTTCAGGATCAAAGCTTAAGCTATAAAAATCATCAAAAAAACTTTGGTCAACATGCCTATAATGTTTTATTTCTTTTCCCGTTATCCCATCTAATAATACTTTGTGACTCATTTTTAATAAATATTATTAGCTCCTCGTTATGATCTCAAATGATTCAAATTTTTCTGTGTTCACTGGATTTGGAGGGGCTTCGTTGGATGGGTATGATCTTACTAATATATAATTTCATTTGATTGGATGTTTTTTTTGGAAGAAATGAACATATCATTGCAAAACCAACCCAGAGTACAAGAACATCCAAGAGAACATACATCGAGACAACAAAGCCAATCAACAACTGAACAAGAGAAAGACCCAACTAGAGACCTCTAAACGACTAAACTACAAAGATCTTTATGGTGTGATGTTTATGTTGTGAAAAAATAGTCCTCATGATGTGAAATACATACCCTGATCTTTATGATGGTAAGAAAAACTTTTTTCTTGATGCATGAAAAGCCTTGAATGGGCTCTCATTGTTGTCTTAAAAAACGAGATGAATATAAACTAATAAAAGAAATCGAGCTGAACGCCCACATTTATTTTTACATGGGGTATTGTTGTGGTATTATATTTATCATAAATCCAAAATTTCATACGTTTAAAGTAGTTTGATTGCACTAGGTTTTTTACATATCGTCCCCGTCATCTATTCTTTGTAAGTATTTGTTGGTCATTCGCTATTTGGATCCCCGGTTTAACAATTACTTGTTCTGTTTCTTCTCAATCAGTCTACTTTTTTATTGTGTCGTTTGTAGGGTTTTGATTCATGGATCGCGCAACGGAAGCATAATCAAACAAATACCCATGCAAAACCCTCCAAGGATCACAAGTCTAGATGCATAACGATAGTAAAGGTAAGAAATCATAAACACACCTTTGGGTTCTCCTTGATGACTTCAAACGCGAATAGTGTCACGTTCTCTATAGTTGATCCACGCCTAGAGTTGATCCTAGATCTCCCAAACTCCTTGGTGCTAGCCCGGAATAAGAGGAGGGTGAAGGAATCACGCAAAACGAGACAAAAGAGGGGCTTCGGCCCTCTTCTTGGACGACGGGGTGAGGGCGGCGACAAGGGGTCGGGTTCGGCCTCCTTGTTGCTTGCTCTCTCTCCTTTGTTCTCTCCCACTCTTGTTATGTTCACTATTGAGCATAAGTTATGAGGAAGGAAGGAAGGAGGGTCTTTTATATAGTCCAACAACTCCTTGTTAACTACCTAAAGGACTTATTCTAGTCCAACTAGAATACAATTTAGTCCCTTCCTTGCAAATTAGTCCCTACTAAGTTTGCAAGGGTTTGCAAAGTGATCCTTCTAATTAATTAATCCAATTAATTAATTCCCAAATCTAGTACAACTCTATATAGCGTGTGACCCCATATGTTCTATCTAGTTGGTAGCAACTATTTGCTAATATGGAGCGGTTTCTAGCAAAACATCCATTCTAGCCAACTAGAAGAATAGTCATCTAGACAACCTTTGTACAAGTAAATGTCTCATCCCTTTGCCTCTATATCCGGATTGGACACGAGACATACAAGTCACACTCGTATATCCAATCCATAGTTTCTCGATCTATGGAATAGTCTTATTCGTGCAAATAACATCAATATCCCATATATTGATTTATTTGAGTCTGGCCAGACATTCTATAAGCACTATCCCTCGAGGGGCCTAGGATATTTGCTCCCGTTATGTGGGAGGGGCAAATCCTCTCTACGTCCACTACGATCTCTAAGCTTGCTTCTCATTGTATCCAGTACACGCCTTTATAACTACCCAGTCACGGTGTAGCGTTTAACGCTACCAAGATCACAATGATCCACAACTAGAATATCTAGCGACTTCAAGTCTAAGGATGACAATACCATTGCACCGCGAGAAGCACTTGTGACTCAACATAACATGTATGTAGCCTTCTCGGTGATGGTTCAATCCAGTGCAACATTCCGTAATGCACACCTATGTGTTGGATCGTGATATCTCCATATCAATCCAACCCCATACTAGTCTATAGATGATTGTCCCATTTAATCATTATACTTGAATAGGGATATTTAAGATAAACAACACGATTGTAAATCTAAGGACTTCATTATATTAAATATCCAATAAATAATAAATGAATTTTCTAGCCATGTACAAATTCATACTAAACTAGATTGCCTCTAGGGCATCTATTCCAACAGTCTTCCACTTGCACTAGAGCCAATCTGGCGCATCTCGTATGCCCATACTCCTAGTGTGTCCTTCATGCTTCCACTGCGTGAGAGGCTTCGTAAGCGGGTCTGACAGATTATCATCTGTAGGAATCTTGCATATCCGAACGTCTCCTCTATCGATAATATCTCGAATCAGATGAAACTTCCTGAGCACGTGATTGGACTTCTGGTGCGATCTGGGTTCCTTTGATTGCGCGATCGCCCCAGTGTTGTCACAGAACAACTCCACTGGATCCGCAATGCTAGGGACCACACCAAGTTCAGAAACAAACTTTCTGATCCAAACAGCCTCCTTTGCTGCGCCATTTGCAGCAATGTACTCAGCCTCTGTTGTAGAATCAGCTACCGTCTCTTGCTTGGAACTCTTCCAGCTCACCGCTGCTCCATTCAGGCAAAACACATATCCCGATTGCGATCTAAAGTCATCTCTGTCGGTTTGGAAGCTTGCATCAGTGTAACCCCTTACACGCAACTCTTCCTCACCGCCAAACATCAAGAAAGCATCCTTAGTTCTTCTTAAGTACTTTAGGATGTTCTTGACAGCAATCCAGTGACTCTCACCCGGATTGGATTGGTATCTGCTTGTCATACTCAAGGCATATGACACATCTGGTCTAGTACATAACATGGCGTACATGATAGATCCTATGGCCGAGGCATAGGGAATCCTACTCATGCGTTCCTCCTCAATCTCATTGGAAGGACAACCACTCTTCGAAAGAGTGATTCCATGTGACATGGGCAAGAATCCCTTCTTGGAATCTTGCATGTTGAACCGTTTCAACACCTTGTCAATATATGTACTTTGACTTAGGCCTAGCAACCTCTTAGATCTATCTCTATAGATCTTTATACCGGGTATATAGGCTGCTTCCCCTAAGTCCTTCATTGAGAAACACTTTCCTAGCCAATCTTTCACAGATTGCAGCATGGGAATGTCGTTTCCAATGAGAAGTATGTCATCCACATACAAGACCAGAAAAGCTACAGAGCTCCCACTAACCTTCTTGTAGACACAAGACTCATCTTCGTTTCTGATGAAGCCAAACTCTTTGACCACTTCATCAAAACGTCGATTCCAACTCCTAGAAGCTTGCTTCAATCCATAAATGGATCGTTGCAGCTTACAGACTTTGTTGGCTTGCTTTGGATCCTCAAAACCCTCCGGCTGCATCATATACACGTCCTCGAGGAGATTCCCATAAAGGAATGCTGTTTTGACATCCATCTGCCAAATCTCATAGTCGTAGTATGCTGCAATTGCAAGTAAGATTCGGATGGATTTGGTCATAGCGACTGGTGAAAAGGTTTCATCATAGTCAATACCATGAATCTGTCTGAATCCTTTAGCCACCAATCGGCCCTTATAGGTAATCACATTACCATCCATGTCGATCTTCTTCTTGAAGACCCACTTGCACCCTATGGGCCGCGCCCCGTCAGGTGGTTCCACCAAAGTCCATACTTTGTTGGTATACATGGATTCCATCTCGGATCTCATGGCCTCAAGCCACTTCTGTGAGTCTGGGCCATTCATGGCCTCCTCATAGGTAGTAGGCTCATCATCTATGAGCATCGTGTCACCGGAATCAGTTACGAGAAGTCCGTACCTCTCGGGTTCCTGGCGCACTCTACTAGATCTACGAAGCTCTTGTGTTACCTGAACAGGTGGCTCCACAACTGCTTGTGATTCCTGTTCATGTTCCATAATTGGTTCAGTGTTTTGTGGTTCTTGAACTTCTTCAAGCTCTACATTCCTCCCACTTGCTTCTTTAGAGACAAACTCTCTTTCTAGAAACACGCCGGTCCGAGCAACAAACACTTTGTTCTCGGTTGGATTGTAGAAGTAGTATCCCTTAGTTTCCTTAGGGTACCCCACAAATTTACACTTATCCGATTTAGGCCCTAGCTTGTCTGATTGTAAACGTTTCACATAAACATCGCAGCCCCAAATCCTCATGAACGACAGTGTGGTACGCCTCCCACTCCACATCTCATATGGTGTCTTCATGACTGATTTAGATGGAACACGGTTAATGGTGAAAGCTGCACTTCAGAGAGCGTAGCCCCAAAATGATAATGGAAGATCAGTTTGACACATCATAGACCGAACCATATCCAATAGGGTTCGATTCCTCCTCTCGGACACGCCATTCCATTGTGGCGTTCCGGGTGGAGTGAGTTGGGACAGATCCCACACTCTCTAAGATAGTCGTCAAACTCTTGGCTCAAGTATTCTCCTCCACGATCCGATCGTAGAGCCATGATACTTTTGCCAAGTTGCTTCTCTACTTCATTCTTGAATTCTTTGAACACTTCAAAGGATTCGGATTTTGCCCTCATAAGGTACACAAATCCATATCTACTGTAATCATCAGTAAATGTAATGAAGTAGACATAACCACCCCTGGCTGGCGTTGCAAACGGCCCACACACATCGGTATGTATGAGCGCCAATTGCTCACTAGTCCTCTCACCTTTCTTATTGAAAGGGGACTTTGTCATTTTTCCCAATAAACAAGCCTCACATGTCTCATATGATTCAAAATCAAATGAGTCTAGTAATCCATCCTTATGGAGTCTAGATACACGTTTCTCATTTATGTGGCCTAAACGACAATGCCATAAATAAGCAGGATTTAAATCATTTATTTTAATCCGCTTGGTATTAATGTTGTAGACAGGATTGCTTAGATCAAGGACATAAAGTCCATTAAATAATTGCGCACTAAAATAGTGAATATTATTCAAACAAAAGGAACAACAATTGTTCTTTATTGAAATAATAAAACCTTCCTTGTCCAAACAAGAAATAGAAATAATGTTTCTGCTCATAGCAGGCACAAAATAGAAATTATTTAATTCTAAAACTAATCCTGAAGGCAGAGATAGCTCGCACACGCCTATGGTCAACGCAGCAACCTTTGCTCCATTCCCAACGCGCAGATCTTAAGCCAATATTTTACTTCTCTTTAGATCCTGCATATTTCGACAAATATGAGATCCACATCCAGTATCTAATACCCATGATGTAGAGACAGTTAAATTGACATCTACAACAAAAATACCGGGTGGTGGTGGAATCACTATTCCAAGCCTCTTGTCCTCCAGATATTTTGGGCAGTTCCTCCTCCAGTGTCCAGGCTGACTGCAGTAGTGACACTCACCATTAGTCACGACCTTGGCAATGCCACCAACAGGCTTAAGGGCTTGTTCCTTGGACTTGGAAACTGACTTGCCTTTACCCTTGGAGGAAGAGGCAAACTTTTTGCCCTTTCCTTTATGCACCATCATAATGGCCTTGCCCTTACCCTTGTTGATGCTCTGTTCAGCCGTCCTCAACATGTTGAGCAAATCTGGCAGTGGTTTAACGATCTCGTTCATGTTATAGTTCATAATGAACTGTCCATAACTCTCGGGCAACGATTGCAACACGAGATCGGTTGCCAACTCTTGGCCGACCGGGAACCCAAGCCGGGCGAGATTCTCCAAGTACCCGATCATTCAGAGTACATGGGGTCCCACCGGGTTCCCTTCCGCCAGATGACATTTGAACAGTGCCTTTGAGACCTCATACCTCTCTACCCTCGCCTGCTCTTGGAAGAGCTGCTTTAGATGTTCGATCATATCGACAGCATTCATGTTCTCATGTTGCTTCTGAAGCTCAGAGGTCATGGTGCAAAGCATTAGGCAGGCCGCATCATTAGCGTCATCAACACGCTTTTGATACGCCTTTAAGGCAGCAGGTGTCTGATTCTCTGGACCTTCTGGAACATGCTCCTCTATTGCGTACATTTTCTTCTCTTGCTTGAGAACAATTCTCAAGTTTCTGTACCAATCAAGAAAGTTGGTTCCAGAGAGCTTGTCCTTCTCAAGGACAGATCGTAGGGAATGTTGTGAACTCGATGAGTTGTTTGCCATTTGGAATTCTACAAAAAGGAAAATACGCAAGTTTTAGTATTTGTGAATTTTTGACTATATTTAATAATGGCTAGTTTATTAAATATAGCTCCCACTATTTTTCTACGGATTAATAACCCTCAAGATATTAATGCGGAAAATATCCTTATATTTTCTAGTGGGCCAAGATCCATCTTTTCATCTCCTTATGAGCTTGCTTTGGCAAGTCACCCATAATTTGACTACTTTTAGGTAGGAACAATTCCAATTGCATCCCATATGCAACTCTTGGTTCAATCGGGCAAATAACTCCTTATTTATCCATCCATATGGATAATCCCAATTGATTGCCTCTAGGTTTCTTAATCAAATTAATAGCCTAGTTGTGTTCAACCTCTTATCTAAACAATTGCACATTGTTACGTGCCATCGCATTCCATCATTATGAATCAAGTCGCCATGCTTTGGCACGCACGAACTTGATAAATAATGATGATAATGAGTGTTTAAATAACGAGAAGGCAAGAACACAATATTTAGAATTTGAGGGATTTTCAATTCCTTTTAATTGTTTTGTTGATCAATATCAACTAATTTATCTATTTGAGTTTGGGCACAACTCCAAATAATAGATCCGGGTTGTCTAATTATCTTATTATCCTAATTGCATGCATCATCCATACACCAACCACACAAATAATAAGACAATAAATAAACAACCACAAAACAGAAAATAAACGTGATGTGGATATGGCCTTTTCTAGACTAAGATAATTCCAAGCCAATGGAATTATCTATGAACCCTAAGCAAACACATCTCCATGCGTCTTGATCTTTTGGTCCATCCTTCATAGTCATGTGGAATGCTCCACGCTCCATGCTCCATCTTTTGTGGCTTCTTTGGCTTTGGGCTTCTTTTCTTCAATCTTGGCTAACAATCTACTTTGTCTAGCACTAGCTAACATCTATACTAAATAAAATAAATCTCACAAGTTGAGGAAAAAAATGACACGCAGGCCATAAAACCCTAATTAATTATTACAATTAATTGATCTGCTCGCAGGCCGTAAAAACAAACCACAAAATTAAACATCCACATCAAACCACATCCTAAGGCCATATCCAATCACCATGCGATTTGCACATAAACAGTTAAAATCCAATTTTAACGCGCTTGGTCAATTTTAATTGATTTTAGGATTTCTAGGGTTAAAACGGTCCATGGGCCTAACAATCCAATTGCCCGGGCCCATCAAAGTGAACCACAAGGCCCTAGGGCCGGCCCGGCCCAAAACCCGTAAGCTAGGCCCGCGGGTTAGGGCCGCCCGGCCCCTTAGGGCGGCCAAGCTTGGGCGGCAAGCAAGGGGGCGGTCCCCTAGGGGGCCGAACCTCCTCTTGGGGGTTGTTTCCAAAACAACTCCCTTGCTTGGAGCCCAATTTTGGTTGTTTCCTTGTTTTGGGAGAACTCCTTCTTCCCAAAAGATGCCCAAACCCTAGATCTAAGATCCTAAAATTTCTCAAACTCACCAATTCATGCATCCAATGCAAAAATTGGGTCTTGTTATGATTAATTATTGACAAATTGCATCCCATGCTTGATTTGTCTTGTTTTACGCGATAACAATCAAATTAAGGTGTAAAACAACAAGAATGTAACACATAAACTACGTTTATGCTCTATGACCTGTGGCTCTGATACCACTGTAGGGTTTTGATTCATGGATCGCGCAACGGAAGCATAATCAAACAAATAGCCATGCAAAACCCTCCAAGGATCACAAGTCTAGATGCATAACGATAGTAAAGGTAAGAAATCATAAACACACCTTTGGGTTCTCCTTGATGACTTCAAACGCGAATAGTGTCACGTTCTCTATAGTTGATCCACGCCTAGAGTTGATCCTAGATCTCCCAAAATCCTTGGTGCTAGCCCGGAATAAGAGGAGGGTGAAGGAATCACGCAAAACGAGACAAAAGAGGGGCTTCGGCCCTCTTCTTGGCCGACGGGGTGAGGGCGGCGGCAAGGGGTCGGGTTCGGCCTCCTTGTTGCTTGCTCTCTCTCCTTTGTTCTCTCCCACTCTTGTTATGTTCACTATTGAGCATAAGTTATGAGGAAGGAAGGAAGGAGGGTCTTTTATATAGTCCAACAACTCCTTGTTAACTACCTAAAGGACTTATTCTAGTCCAACTAGAATACAATTTAGTCCCTTCCTTGCAAATTAGTCCCTACTAAGTTTGCAAGGGTTTGCAAAGTGATCCTTCTAATTAATTAATCCAATTAATTAATTCCCAAATCTAGTACAACTCTATATAGCGTGTGACCCCATATGTTCTATCTAGTTGGTAGCAACTATTTGCTAATATGGAGCGGTTTCTAGCAAAACATCCATTCTAGCCAACTAATAGAATAGTCATCTAGACAACCTTTGTACAAGTAATTGTCTCATCCCTTTGCCTCTATATCCGGATTGGACACGAGACATACAAGTCACACTCGTATATCCAATCCATAGTTTCTCGATCTATGGAATAGTCTTATTCGTGCAAATAACATCAATATCCCATATATTGATTTATTAGAGTCTGGCCAGCCATTCTATAAGCACTATCCCTCGAGCGGCCTAGGATATTTTCTCCCGTTATGTGGGAGGGGCAAATCCTCTCTACGTCCACTACGATCTCTAAGCTTGCTTCTCATTGTATCCAGTACACGCCTTTATAACTACCCAGTCACGGTGTAGCGTTTAACGCTACCAAGATCACAATGATCCACAACTAGAATATCTAGCGACTTCAAGTCTAAGGATGACAATACCATTGCACCGCGAGAAGCACTTGTGACTCAACATAACATGTATGTAGCCTTCTCGGTGATGGGTCAATCCAGTGCAACATTCTGTAATGCACACCTATGTGTTGGATCGTGATATCTCCATATCAATCCAACCCCATACTAGAGTATAGATGATTGTCCCATTTAATCATTATACTTGACTAGGGATATTTAAGATAAACAACACGATTGTAAATCTAAGGACTTCATTATATTAAATATCCAATAAATAATAAATGAATTTCTAGCCATGTACAAATTCATACTAAACTAGATTGCCTCTAGGGAATCTATTCCAACATCGTTCTCTCTCTTTCAGTCTACTTCTCTTATTTAGCAAAATATTATTGTGAGATACCTATTATTCCCTCACATCTTTTTTGTATTCACATTGCTTCTATATTTAATAAGCATTGATATTTGTGTGGTCGCACAGGTTTTAGAGGCAAAGATGTAAATGTCACATGTTTCTAAAAACGTGTGCCATTTTTAATAATGCATGCCATCAAATTAACCCTCTTATTTAGCAATGTGTGTCTCTCATCAACATGTCCATTTTTTTTATTTGAATAAATATCATATATAGAATATGCATAAGGATTCGTTCTCACCTCCATAGGAGTTGCTCACTGTGGTATCCCATGCACTCCACTGCACGAGTCACTCCATTATGAATTTGCTCGTCTGTTTTTATAGCACGGTGCTTACTTTGACATTAAGATCTTATCTGGAGCGATCATAATGGATATCAGCTAGAACCAAATAAATTATGCTGAAGTAAGCTACAAGGAATATCTTTTTCTTTGCTATATTGTGGGCACTCCCTTTAATGAACTTTCTAAATTCCTGAATAGGGACACTTAAGTAATGTCTGATTCGATTCAAGGGACTAAGAGAGCAACCTTTTCTTGGTGCTGCCATGGCAAACAAGAAAAGTTGAAAGTTCTACATCATCTCTCTGTTTTTGTTCAGACTTCACAAATATGTCATCTCTCTAAATTTTCTTGTTTTTTTGGTATTCCAGTGATTTTGGGCCGGGCTTGATTAGATGCTTTTTAAGAAACATTCTGATCAACATGTCAGTGGTAAGTACGACCTTATTAATTTTCATTTTTTTTAGTTGAGAGCGTATGGCAAATCTACATGTGTGTTTGTGAAAATTGTTTTTAAGTTCGATCTATTGGTGATCTATGGCTTCATATGACTCCCGTTTATCTACGAATATTGGAAACACTACAACAAGAATTATTTGGAATAATATGTGCTATCAACCAGTGCTTATTTTCTTGTTTCTTGTGACTTATTAGGTATCTTTTGTCAATTACCTGCTCTCAGTTTGTTGCTGCCTGGTATCAACCTTTGCACAAAGCTTTTTCCTGGTGGTTGTATTAGAGGCTCGAGGTTGTGGGTTATCGTGTAGGAATATGTAGAGAACTGGTATTCTCTCATTTTGAAAGTGTAGAGATAGTTACGTATTCATAATTGTATATTTATGTGAATCTATTGTAATTAATATTTCTTATAGAAAAGTGTGACTACCGTGTTTCTGAGGCTATATATAGCAAGTCTTCCTTGATGGTATCCAATAGAGGTAGAGTAAAGTTTGATTGTTTGTTGGTTGGTGATAAGATTTACTAATAAGAAACATTTATTAACGATTGTATCTCAAAGGGACTTAAAACCGTTGTTTGAAATCATTAAGTAGGTGTTGTATAGACATCAAAGAAGAAAACAAACAGAAAACATATAAGTGTTGAAAAATAACAGTGTTAACTTTTTCGAGACAGAGTTGAACAAAGAGTAGTTCTTGGTAAATTGAGGAGGACGAATCGAACTCCCAAGCTGGTCATACAGGGCTAAAAGTCAAGTTGGACAGAGTATTAACAATTGTTGACGGCGTTCTCAAACATGTAGGAATATAGCGCGCGCTACATTACATTTTGCAATGGATAGAAATGATTACTCCATTCGTATTATTTTATGTGTTCTCTTTACGCTTAGTGCACTATAAATTTTGAGGAAGTTAAGACTAACTAAACGATATTAGAACTTCTTAAGTATTTTATAATATTACAAAGTGATTGTAACTCTATAACTTTATAAAACAATCTTCCAATCTAATATTATTTGAAAAATCAAATAACCTCTCTGAAATGTTTCACAAGTTTGCTTTAAAAATATTCGGACACATAAAAGTAGACTGATGGACTACTTGTTGAAAATTTGAAAGGATAGTAGTAAGTGTTGGTAATTATGTAACATATTTATCTATTTAAACTTTGCAAAATGTGTTTACGCAAAAACTCACGTGCAACGCACGTGCATTAAAACTAGTGTATAAAAAAAGTCGATGTCCTCTTTTGTTTAAAGCCACGTACAATCAGTCGGGCCTTAAACTTTCTACGGTACCATCTACTTTCATCTTCTTTTTGAAGATACACTTTGAATCAAGTGGTTTCAACCCATGAGGCAAATCAGATAATTCCCAAGTCCCATTTTGCATGAGCGAATCCACCGCATCATCTATTGCTTCTTTTCAGAATGCAACATCACGAGAATGCCATAGCCTCACTATAGGTTCTTGGATCCTCCTCTATGCTAAAGCAATAAGCATACTGAGTATGAATCTCATCCCTAGGTCCCTCAACTAAATGTAATTGAAAGTCAGAATCATAGTATTTGGCTACTCTTCTTCTTTTACTCTTTCTTACCTCAGGTAAAGTGATGGCGTCACTTGTTTCTTTATTTTGAGCATTGCTCAAATTTGTAACCAGGTCCTTTGGTCTAGGTATAGAAGAAAACATTTCTTCATCAAAGATAGCATATGTTGACTCTATTACAATATTAATGGATATTGAGTCACTATATTCAATCACATAGAACCTATAAGCCTTGGAATGCATGGTATATCCAATAAAGATGCAATTTATACCTCTTTCGTCAAGATTCTTTCTCTTGGGTTCATTGAGCCTAACAATGGCTCTACAACCCCAAACTCTCAAATAAAAAAAGTTTGGATGTTTAACATACCTAAGTTCATATGTGGCAGTTTTGTTCCTTTTGTTAGGAACCCTATTAAGGAAATAGAAAGCTGTTAACATAGGTTCTCCCCAAAATCCATCACTCAAACCTGAGTAGGAAAGCATGGAATTAACCATTTCCTTTAGAGTTCGATTCTTCCTCTTAGATACACCATTTTGTCGAGGTGTATAAGGAGCAGTGGTTTGGTGAATAATACCAACATCTTGAAAATATTTAGGATCATAGTATTCGCCTCCTCTATCCGTGCGCAAAATCTTTATTAAACCATTCTTTTGCATTTCAATTCAGTTATGTATGTCTTGAATTTACCTAAAGCTTTATCTTTAGAATGTGACAAGTACACATATCAAAACCGAGTAGCATAGTCTATAAATGTAATAACATACTTTTTGTTTCCTTTAGACGGTGTTGCGTGAAAGTCACATAGATCACTATGGATTAGTTCAAGCACCTTAGAGTCCCTTTTAACATCCTTAAAAGGTTGTCTAGTTATCTTATTCATCATACAAGTTTTACACATTTCGGTGTTAATATCAAATGAAGGAATTAGACTCATTTTAGACATATCTTGTAACCTTTTAAAGTGTACATGTCCTAAACGTGCATTCCAAAGTGTTGATTTATCAAGACTAGTACTAGCAAAGCAAACAGAATTGTTACCAGAAGGAGCAACGATATTTAAGCGAAGCATATCATTACATAAATAACTAAATCCAACCAAAGAACCATGTTTTGACAATACAAACTTATCCGACTCAATAACCTCCTTATATCCAAGCTTATTTAATACAATTCCAGACAAGAGATTCTTTCGAATCCCGGGTACAAACAATACATTATTCAAACTTAAATTTTTTTCAGAAGTAAAAACTAGGTTAACACTTCCAACGCCATGGATTGGCTCGGTTGCAACATTCCCCATTCTTATTGTGGACCCATCTTCAACGGTTTCCATGGTTGTAAACCATCTTTGATCCTTGCACACATGTCTTGTAGCATCAGAATCAACCTACCATGATATGTCATCATCCTGAACATAAAATGCATCAGAATGTAGGGATACATAATTCTGAATTGAATTGTCAGGTTGTTCAATGAACATACCTTCTTGCTGATCCTGGCCTTTCGGCCCCTGTCCCTTGCCACTTTTGCCTTCACCTTTGTTACTTTTTCCCACATGACAATCCTTCTTGAAGTGTCCTGGTATCCCACACTTCCAACAAGTAGTCTTTGGCTTCTTGTTTAGATTCTTGTTTTTCTGTTTAAATTTCCTTTTCCCAGATTTTTTCTTGCCCTTCGAAGTTTCCCCTTCTTCCATCATATTCACGGAATCGGGATCATCATTAAGTATGTCTTTGGGGTTTGTCACCGTCTTGAGCCTTAAGGACTGTTCAATTTGAAAGTGACTACCCAATTGCACCAAGGACATCTCTTCCTTCTTGTGCCTCAACATATGCTTGACATCCTTCCATGACGGAGGCAGTTTATCAATCACACTAGAAACCAAAAATGGATTCATCCATTTTATTTTGTGTTGATTAAACTGCCCTTGGATACGAAGTAATTCATTGTATTGCTCCATAACAGGCCTTGAGTCTTTCATTTTGTAATTGTTCCAATTACTAACCAGAAACTTCTTGCTTGAAGCGTCTTCGGCCATATACTTTGCTTCAAGAGAATTCCACAGTTCTTTTGAACTCTCAACATTTGATATATATCAAACAAGTAATCTGACATACCGTTAAGAATGTGTTCTCGACAGATGTAGTCATCATTCTCCCACTTCCATCTCCTCCTTGTCTATTCCAGGGTTTCCTCCTCCACGACTTCAGGCATCGGGGTTGTGAGAACGTAAACAACCTTCAGCGCCGTCAAAAGGAAGTGCATCTTCTTCTGCCACCTTCGAAAATCCTGCCCCTAGAACTTCTCCAGTTTCATGAACTTGCTTGTCATGTCCTGAACTGTGTTGCCGTTCGTCATGATTCATAATAATTTAATCTTTGTAGGATTTCTGAGTGTGTATGTAGGAATCAAACTGGCCTGGATAGTCTCTGAGTGGTGTGGATCACTTTTAGATTAAATTATTTCGGTGCTATAAACACGAAATCGATAATAGGATAAAACAGAGATTGTTCAAGAACGAAAGTGATATGATATGGATTTCCGAACTCAGGTTTTCCTCTCTGTGTTCTTCATTTCACCAAATGCAGACTTAAAAGGAAAGGGAAGGTGATTTAAACGAATCGATTATAGCCGCCAACGCAGCAGTTATAACTGTTGCGATTTTAGTCCGTTTTTCAACAAAAAACAAAATTGGAGACGTTTTTTGTGAAGCAACAAACGTTCGAAATCCAATTTTTCCACGCCGCGGCCGTCGCCAGGGGGTTGCCCCCTACACCCCACCGGGGACGCTGCCCTCAGACCCTCATCGGGGGCTACGCCCCCGAATCCCCGCAGTCGTTCAGGAGACATTAGTATGTCGTGTACAAGCGTGTACTCCACACCTCCTAACGCCTACAATGTGTATGCTCATGTCTATTTTAGTTGTAAGTAAATTCAATTACACAAAATGATAGATCACCCTAAAATCATCTAAAATTTATGTTGTTATCCCTCGCGATCTCAATACACAATACGTAGCAACTCAGAACATTATTTGGACACAATTTCATATTTTACACTAGATAAAGAGTCACTTTAGAAAAATCAATTAGCGGTTACTATTCTTGTTAATGTTTCGTAATAGTTTGGGGGCTTAATTACTTAGTGCATACTCAGAATTTGTCGAAACTATCACATTATAACCCCTATTTTTAGAACTAGCCGATTGCATCTCTCCATTTGCAAAATATTCGTTAATGATAAACTGGTAAAAGAATTCCGTTACAAAGTTAACATACCTGGAGGGCAATCTCTCACACAATGTGATGTTTTGGTATCATAGACAATGCGGATTTTATGAAAAATACCTTCGAAGGCTTTGAATTTGGTGATAAAATTCCGTTCCCAATTTAACATTGATATGCATTTTTATAGAATACATTGATATGTATATTACAAATGGGGATGCATTCAGCAAATTTTAGAATTGTGATTTGCAATGTGATAGTTTCGACAAACTAGAGATATGCATTAAGTAATTAAGCCTTGTTTGGGACATAATTCCCCACTCCATCAGTTTCATTGTTACCGTCATACTTATTTAAAAGAGAATTTTTGATCTTTTCTCTCATAAAAGGGATAATTTAGTAAAATTATCAAGTCACAATCTCCTTAAACTTTGTAAAAATTCCCCTATGCCAGGATTTTTTTTTAGGGAGGAGAATTCTATATGGTGCATGTTTGGCATCCCTGGTTTTAATTAATCAAACTTGATTAAAAACATGGTGTTTTTTTAAAACTTATTTGGCATGTTTGTTTTTTTTGCCTGTTCAAAAATAAAAACATGCTGAAAAATAATTGTTTTAAAAAAAGTAAATGTGGTGTTTTTTTAGTATTTTTTTTTTTCATATTATTGGTGTTTAAAGACATTTAAACAATTATTAGATGCAAAAAATATCAAATATATGTTGGTATTGTACGTTCAGATGATATTCAAGCAAATTAACGTTGAAATTTCGTAATGTTGTCAAATGTGTTTTTGATTTTAAACACGGTTTTTAATCGGACACATAACAATTTTTTATTCTGTTTTTAAACGAGTTTTTTCATCACGTTTTTTTCTCGGTTTTTCTTATTTTTAAACGGATACCAAATAAGCTCTTAGTGTTTCTTTGTTGTATAACTTTGTTAGAGTTCACTTATTCCTTAATTACGAACATTGAATCGAACAAAAACTCTGCCTCACATCGAGAAACTCTGCCTCACACGAAGAAACCGACTTTTTCTTTGTACAAAAGGATTGATTAAATCGAAGTCCTAAAATTTGGTATTGCCAAAAATAAAAAAAGAAAAAGCCCTAACTAGTTTCCTTCTTGAACTCGGTTAAAATATGAAATTTCTTTGTTCCCACGTAACACCGCAACTACAAATAAGCTGCTGAAACCCTAGTTTTTCTCCATTAGCACCAAAGCATCGTTCTCCTCCATTGTTTCTTTCCTGGCTTTGTTCTCTTCTTGTGCGCTAAGCAATCAAAAGAATTCAGAACAGAACCATGAAGGAATTTATCGAGGGTGACAACGTTGTGATTGCGAAAATCAAGAAGGTTCTTCCTGAATTCACCCAAGACCAGAAGGTCGCCATCATGGGAGAGTTTATTAAAGCCCCTACATTCGATTACCGAATTCTGTACGACATGCTGAAGAAGGAATTGAATACTATGAAGAAATCTGACGTTGCTTCTTCTTCTTCTTCCTCGTTCGCTGATCATCATCATCAGCAGCTTCATCACGAAGAAAATAAGTCCAATCTTGATGGCGTGAAGCTCACGACGAAGTCGACGATGATTCGTTTCAAGGTAAGCTCAGTTCCCCAACCTGCTGTTGATTTATCTAATTCAGACATGCACAAGAACAATAATGCGATCGTCAAGAATCAAAAACCCATGATTGGGAGTTCCATGAGGATTGGTCCTAAACTCTCAAAAGATGTTCTTGATCACAATTACAAGGTTGATGATCAGCAAGACAAGACCAAGTCCGATGTTGTTCCTATGAGAAGAGTGGCTGCTGCTACTTTTTCTAGTCTAGACAAGACCAATGTGATCAGGACTCAACTACCCATTATCAGAAATCATCTGAAGATTGGTCTGAAACGCCAAAGAATTGATCTTGATTACAATTACAAGGATGGTGATCAGCAAAACAAGACCAAGTCCAATGTTGTCCCCATGAGAGAAGTGGGTAGTGCTGCTAGTTGTTCTAGTCTAGACAAGAAGAATGTGATCAAGAATCAAAAACCCATTGTTGGGAATCGCAAGAATGTTCCTCCGAAACGCCAAAGAATTGATCGTGGTGACGAATATGGTGACGATCAAGAAGAGAAGGGGAATAAGAAGTCTATTGTAAAAGTGGCTTCTTATGTTTCTAATCCTGCCAACATACCAGCTCATGTGCCTCAAGAGCTTGAACAACTTATGAATAGAGTCAATGGTTCTAATCCAGTTCTTGTGATCCAGAAGAGCCTTTACAATTCAGACGTAGACAGAGGACTTGCCCGTCTATCTTTGCCACTGAGCAAAGTGAACCCTAGGTTTTTGACTGAGGAAGAGAAGAAGAAGCTATCAAGGATAGATGTGAAGATGTTCGAGCCATGTGGAGAGCAATGCATGATCACTCTGGCCAAGTGGAACATGAGAAGCAGTCCCATTTACAATTTGATCACAACCTGGAATGACGTAGTTGCCAGAAACAGCTTGGAGCCGGGGACGGAAGTTCAGCTTTGGTCGTTCCGAGTTGACTCAAAACTTTGTCTATTGCTTAGAAAGCGATGATTAACTGAGAGGCGATATGATACTGAGCGCGTTCTAGGAAACACGTCGACCTAGTTCATAGATTTTTGTTGCATGGTTGTTGCTAATTGTGTTACCGACTTCAGTTTATTTAGTTGTAGAATTGGGGCTGCAAAGATGGAAAAATCTCGATTAGAGATGGAAAATCTTGAAGCTATATATGAGTAGTTCATATTTTGTTTTCTTAATTGTTGTTTTGTCTGTTGTTTCTTTTAATTATGATATGCCAATCTGCAAGTCTGCTCTCGCATGTTTCTATAGGAAAGTTAAACTTCTTCCATGGTCATAGAATCCGTTTTCTACTAAACAGTCTTCTGAATATGAAGAATGAAGGAAACATGTATAATGAAATAATCATAAAAAAGAGGCATATATTTGATATGTAATGTCACAGTATATTGCTACTATACAGATTACCAAATAAACAAATGTCAGTCTTCCCACATTACCTTCATACAGCAAATGCTAGCCAACAATGTATAACTATGTCTATACTAATTTCTGTCATCTTCACAAAACGAAAAGCAGCAGCAAGATGGAGCTTCCAAGTGAGCTGGAGATAATATCAGTTCTTCCAACAACAACAATAAACCTGAAGAGGGAGAGTGCTATCTGATGTGCACCGAAGAAATCCAGGAGTTGCTTGAAGAACCTGAACAAAATTTGAAGATAATGAGTGAATAATAGGGAAAAAAAAGACAGTCATGTGATTATAAAGCCAATAAAACCTGAGTTGGGAACTCCAAATCAACAGATAAAACAATATCTTCTACAACGAAATGTATACTACTGCTACTAAAAAGTTTGTCATTAACAAAGTTTCCGGGATGGAATTCTTAATCCAATTCCACCAGCCTCCCCATCATAGCACTCCTGACACTCCTCGATGTGCCTTCTAGTGTGACTAAAACCGGACACAACAGAGGCAAACCACAAAGAGGCAGGACTCCTCAATTTCCACGTGCGGCAGTTGCGTGAGCCCATGACATGAACTGACCGTTTCAGTCCTTCGGATTTCAAAACTTTCATTACCCTTATCGCTATCATAGAACCTGCAACGAAACAATTGTGACAATAGCCGAAGCTAATGCAATATCTTATCAGTAACTTAACACAATTCAATCTAGTATCATGTTCCTGGCAACTCAAATCTTGATTTTATCCCGTAGAATGGGCAGAACAATCGTACTTTCCACAGCCCAACAAATAACATACGGTGAAAATAAAGTTTTACGCACCCGACAGTTTGTGCAATTATCCATAAAATTGTTATCATTAACAATTTGAATCACACAACCGAAGAAGCGAAACAACTAATTTACATTCCAACTGGGAACAAATGAGATATATCAACCTACCTCATAGATATTTACCAAATTGAAAACCTGATACAAATTAACTGCAAATAACCGAAGGACAGATAAGGATCATAATATCACTTAGGATAGCAGAATAAATGTGGTCATCAATGTAACCAAATACTAATAGAGTATAATTTGTATGATTTATTTATTTCCCTATAGAGTGAGCAAGCTATCAATCTACGTAGCAGGTAATGAGGGCAATCTTTGGACTGAATAAAAAAAAGACGAAGCCCGTATTGGATTTGAACCTATGACTTGTGCTGCCTTACCATAGGGCTACTTGACCACTGTGTTCAAAAGTGGTCTCTTCTATTCAACTCTCAGATAAATCAATGTGTTTATAAAATAGATATACGTATATGTATTATACATAAGATTGGCCTGAATTTATGTTAGGGTTTGATTTAGGGTTCAATAAAAATCAGAGAGATAGGGAAGTTCCAGAGAGCAGTGGAGGAGAAGGATTAGACAGCTCCGCCGACGTCGGTGGTGATTTGATGGCGCATATCCCTGTTTCCAAGGGCTCTTCTCAAGATTGTCATACGCGAAGAGCAATTGGGGTAATGAATTGTGTCCTGGTCAGCTTTTATGTAAAAGTCATATTTTTATTCTATCTTTGCCAGATATCTGGCTAGCTAGGATTACTCCCCCGCAAAAAAGGATGCTGAAAATGCTTAGGCTACATTGTAATTGGTGTTGACATCGGTGTAAAACTTAGCTATAGTCGAATTATACCTTGTAGCATCAAAGAGAAACAGAGACCATTTTAAATCACACAATCATCATCAAAGAGGCAAAAAAGCATATGCAAGAAGCTTACTTAGGTTCTCTATTGAACAGGATCGGGTCTTTTGCTAAATTTGGACCGGTTTGGGCAGCCGGTTTGGGCAAGTTTTGCTCACCTTAATTACTTCATACCAAGCATTATACTTTTTTTTTTTTTTTTTTGATAAGTAAGCATTATACTTAAATTTGGGAAGAGCATGTAAGGTAAGTTTTTTCCTCAAAGAGTAAGAAATAAGAAGTAACAAACACCGAGATTTTTCAGAAAAAGATAGAATCGCCGTTTCCAGGATCTTTTCTCCAGTTCCAGGGAGGTAGTCCATTGGCTGCAACAAAGTGTTGGGAAATTATTCGTCAATCCGAATTCCCGCCGCAACGGAAGCAAAAAACAACGCCACACGATCACACACTACACACGCGCAATATAGGAGAAGGAAGAACGATAACACAAGAATTTACGTGGTTCGGCAAAACCGCCTACATCCACGGGAGGAGGAGAATTTCACTATATCAATGAGGGAATACATCGTAGGGGAGAGACAGCTCAATCCGCGGACTACGTCGACGCGGTACTCTCATCCTCATGGCCTACAACCATGAAACCCTAACCTCTCACATCCGCTCACTAATATCTCTCACCAATCTCTCTCAATTCGACTCAATTACAAACAATAGCTAGCACCTCTATTTATACTAATATAGAGGAGGTGGAAAAGCCCACCAAGCCCTAGCCATCACCTCCTCAGAGATCACCTCCTCAGAGGAAGTAATTAGACGCATCGGGTACACCGATTCGTCTTGCGGAATTCGAGACAAAACCCAACAAACTCCACCTTGGCTTGAATTCTGCAAGCGCCAGCAAATTCCTCAGCCAACTCTGTTTGTTGATGTCAACTCCGCCGCATCCGCCATGCTCCAACTGCATGGACCGCCATCGCACCTCTACCGAGAAGCTCTGCACCCCCTCCTAGGGCACGCCTCGCACCCCTGACACGGGTGCGTCCCAAAGCATGACACTTTGGGGAGTAGTGTGGCTCCATCTCTCCACCAGCTAGCTCATCACTGGAGAGTTCTCCACCAACCACGTCAAGTGAAAACGAGACTCCCTTCCTCTTTACTACTGCAGTAGTTTTCTTCATCACCGTTCTCGTCACTTGAGCACCGTCTCGAACAACCTGCAACTTCTGCATAGCCTGCACTATCTCCATGCTTCAGCGTCCTCACACGTCAACCACGTGTTTCTCTACGCCAGCCTTGAGTGCTTCTCCTTGCGTTGTTGCTTCTCCTGTTCGATCATACGCCTTCACCAAGACGTCTTGCAAAGCCACCACTTTGCGTACCTGTCGCGACTTACCTCTCTTCTTGCCTCGAGTTGCTCAAGAGTTATCGTCACAAACCACATACAGAGATATCAGGACGCCACCTCTGCCATGGCCTTGTCAACTGCGTCCACCGTTTCAATCTCTGCCCTGGAGCTTCTTGTGAATTTTCTTGCAATAGTTGCCCACGTCTCTAGCCAGACTCCTCAACAACTGTTGCGTCTCGTGCTCACAATCACACAAAGCCTATGCTTCTTGCCTATGTTGAACAGCATCTCCACCTGTAAACACACTCCCAAGCCTGCATAGGTTGCCAATCGAACGTTCAATTAGGAAAACGCCTCTATTTGACCCCACCTGATTGGACTTGAACTTGATTGACCCGGATCGCATCCCGTCGTCTTCGATCTCCCTATCGATATCGATTGATGCCGATCTTCTCAATCCACTCAGAATCTGGAAATTCTGACCGTACCGATGAATCCGCAACGTCCAAAAACATGGGCTTTGACTCCTGACTCATCCCAATCCGATCTACAGGCACGCCGTAACCACCCGAACAATTTTGGACCGTTGGATCTCACCGCAAACTGCCACGTCAGCATTCTGCAAAATCCATCGACAATTTGCAGAATCTGACCCCGCCATCGCGTCGGGAACGTCCAAAAACCTAGGGTTCACCTCCTGTTCGAGCCCAATCGGACTTACAGGCAGCTCGGAACACCCAAACAAATCTGGACCACTAGATGGCTTCATGGAACACTTGGAGTACCGTGCTACCGCCACACCTCATAGTTCATCCTGCTGTAAAGAGCATGCAGCAGCAGCCCCACCCACGTATAGTGGGTTCTTTTCTCCACCTCATAGCTCTGATACCACTTGTTGGGAAATTATTCGTCAATCCGAATTCCCGCCGCAACGGAAGCAAAAAACAACGCCACACGATCACACACTACACACGCGCAATATAGGAGAAGGAAGAACGATAACACAAGAATTTACTTGGTTCGGCAAAACCGCCTACATCCACGGGAGGAGGAGAATTTCACTATATCAATGAGGGAATACATCGTAGGGGAGAGACAGCTCAATCCGCGGACTACGTCGACGCGGTACTCTCATCCTCATGGCCTACAACCATGAAACCCTAACCTCTCACATCCGCTCACTAATATCTCTCACCAATCTCTCTCAACTCGACTCAATTAGAAACAATAGCTAGCACCTCTATTTATACTAATATAGAGGAGGTGGAAAAGCCCACCAAGCCCTAGCCATCACCTCCTCAGATATCACCTCCTCAGAGGAAGTAATCAGACGCATCGGGTACACCGATTCGTCTTGCGGAATTCGAGACAAAACCCAACACAAAGTACTGCTGTTGCATGGATAGAACGATGTCCCATAGGTGACCTTGAACTTTTCTTGCTTCCATGAAGAAGAGCTCTAATTAATGCAATACCCAAAGACCTACCAAAGCTTAGCATTTTAAAAAGGATGGATGGATATGACTAATACTGCAACAAAGTAACAATAAGCATTTTCCCTTCTAAATTACGACCATAATTCTAGATGAGTAAGGCTATAAGGAGCTACATTTCATGATAATACGATGAGCTCTAATTAATTTATCAAGAATTAGTTTTATGGGTAGGAATTTCAAAGTTGTGTTAATCAGAAGTAGAAAAAAGAAGGAATCAAGGGATCTCCTAATAGCTTTACTCATTTTGGGAGATATACTAATTGGCAAGCATCTCAATCATGCAAAATACGAATTGGGTAACCATGAATATGTACTTGTGTGTGATGAAACTACAAATTTAGTAATGGCAAAGCTCACAGGAAGTATAGAGGAATATGTTGTCTGATAGTCCACAACTGCATAGTAGTGAGAGGTCTCATGGGCCACTTTAGCGTATCTGTCGTAAGGAAAATAAAAAAATGGAAGAACATCAGACTCGAGAAAGACAAATTGTTAGAAATAAACATAGAGCACCCACAAATCGGTTGCATGAATGAGCTGAAAGTAATATTATTTTTTGAATCCGAATCATCAATCATATGTGTTTCTTCAGACTGCACTACTAAAAAGAGTAAGAAGCATAACATGGGAATCACTACATAAGTTAGGAGCATTTAAATGTTGCCACCATTATTATGAGTAACAAACCCAATGGGCCTTGCTGAAGCAGAAGCAGAAGGGTGAACAACTGGAGACGGATTAACCATCCAAAGAGCAAGAGATGTCGGCAGAGGACCCGGTGCTACCTGAATGGCTAAAGAACACAGCAATATTAAAGTTAAACATGTATGCCAAGTTGAAAACACGAATGGCTGAACTAATTCAACATCTACATGGTCCAGGCGGGGTCGGGGCTGTCTTTTGAACGGTAAGACTAAACCCAACCCGTTGATCGGACTCGCACAGTAGCCCAAGCCCACCGGTATCCTACAAATTTGTAACTCGGGCCCCACCCACGACCAATAGTATTACTGTTATTATAATCTTATTCTTTTACAAAAACAATTTTTGTATCCCAGTAGTCTTAAACAACAAACCTTTACAAACTTCGTACTGACGAAAAAAAAAGTTAAAATTGTCCCAAACTGTGTATTTTATTTTCCTTTTTGCTACCAAATGACTTGCTAGAAAATTAACAAAATTCTATTTCAGAATCTACTACCAGATCAATAAAAAAAAACTCTATTTGCTACATAAAAGAACATACCCAGACACACTAAAATGTCATTCACAAGAGTAAACGAGGGGTAATCGTACATCATATTACTATGAATCTATGATCATGTGCTCGATCACATCATCACCACCTGTTCTTAGTGGTTTTATCTTTAAAATCCTCACTATCCTATTTGATGTTGTGAACTTTTTTTTAGTATTCAAGTTCTATATCTTTGGTGACTATCTCAACTGAGCTAACCATCAACCAGGAATTGTTGCGAATAACACAAAATTAAGAGAAAACTCGAGCACATACCATCCTTGGTCATTCCAATTCCACTGTCAATGATGGTCAGGGTCTTTGAGGCCTTGTCTGGGATAATATGAATAAAGAGCTCTGGTTGAGGACCAAGCTTTCTCTTTTCAGTCAAGCCCTTGGAACAGACTTTATTGAAGGCCTAAACAATACATGAACAGAAGATATATTAACTATCAGATGATTAAGCAAGCAATTTATGAGCACAATTGATGTCATTTTACAATAAAATGGGTTAAAATGACAGAGTTTATGACTATTTAGACCTTATTACACTATGCATTAACACAAACCGAATAAAACCAGGTGACAAACTATGCAGCACAAACAAAGTTCTAATAGACAATATGTTGTAACCATTAATCAACCAAGTAATGGTAGTGATCAACCATTTCAAGTATATAAAATCGTGGACACATATAATAGTCCAATCTGTCCAATATTCTTAAACAGCAAAACCAAAAGCACTTAGAAACACAGAATTGGACACAAACATGAAACCCAAACCCAACCCATAGTTATTCGGGCTCATTTCATTGGCCCAAGCCCATAGTGGGCTCAATATGCATAACGTAGAGGATTTGAGAACATCTACAGTGTATGTGCCTAGAAGCCGGTCACGTGACAGAACTTTAGGAGTCTTCACCCACACTTGTTGAGAAAAACTCTTCAGATCCCAATATTAAATTTTGCTGAGAGCAATCTAAATAAAAAGAATCTGAAGAAATTATGCATGCCAAGATTGGACATGACAAATAGGTTCTCTTCATATGGTTCGCGCACAGAAAATGTGAACTGAGAATTACTTAAACTGTTGGAAATGCTTTCTTACCAAGGGGAGCTTGAAGATTGACTGAGCTACATATAGGCTTCTATATCAACGCTAGTCTGACGTCGTTGCAGAAATGGTTGCAGTTCCTAGTGATCAGATTGTAGGTGGTTCTCGAGTTATCTCATGATTAGTGAAATCGAGTTATCTTCATACATTTTCCCCCACAACCCAAGAGCAGCTACCTGAAAGGCACAGAAGCATGCCAAAAAACCATGTCAGTAAAGATGAAGTATCACCTTACATCGTGCCACTTCTTTGAGGCATTTCATCAAACAATTAGCGTGCATCTAGTATAACTGCTGCAATAGTAGCAGCGCCGACGGCTGATGTAAAAAACACTTTTCACTCATCAATCATACCATGGCTCCCAAATAAAAAAGAAGTAATTATACATTCTCTGAAAAAATGCTATTTAACGCTACGACAAGAGCTGGAGAGGCAAATAAAAGCATTCAGGTTGCATGAGTTATTTATCATGGAAGATGACCTTGGCTTTGCTGTTACCTGAGGTTGTGGAGGATGCAGTGAATTTGAGTTGTCCAAGTCCCGTGCCACGTCGGGAAAGTAGACTGCTTTAGCTGGGCACTGCAAATATTTTTACTGAGACTTTACCGCATGTTGTTGTAGTGTTACCAGCTTGTTTGAAGATGCACTGAGAGCGATAATCTGCAAAATCATGAAATCGTTCAATACTTATTTCAGAAAGGCTTGAGAATGATGAAAATAGTAATAATATGTAAAAAGATTTAACTTTCACCCATACCTCTTTGACTTCATCCTCAGTGATTCTCTCGTCTGTATCTTTATTAACCCTGCAATTCATCAATTCCAACTTAACTTAGATAAATAACTTCAGAATTTTGAGAATCACCCACAAATTAGGATCCTTATTAAATCTTTTTAAAATGCTCAAAATACGTTGGATTACATCCACATGGATGCATATGGTTATCGACTCCTAGTGATAGTGAACTAAAACATCACAAGAACAAATCTTTCGACATTAAATATCCATCTCAAGTGTTTTAACTGTTAGCAATTGGTGCGCCCATGTGGGGTGCCCAATGCAATTTACGTAACCTTATGGGGTTAGTTGCACTAATGCACAAACTAGAAGGGTTAGTAGCTAAGGCTCAAACCCTAGGGGTTTATGTGCAAACTTAGGAGAAGTTTTGCCTATATAAGGAGGCAGCCTCCTACATATTATATTGCTATTCCAGAGAATAAAGTTACTCTGTCTAGATTCATACTAGTTGTAGAGAACCCTAGTCTCTCTCCAACTTCATCCAAGGAGGTGGAACGTGGTGTGGAAATCAGTGTTCGTCCTCGAGATTCACACTAGATTGGTGGGAGCAAGATCAAGGAGTAGGCGCGTGAAAGCAAGCAACACAACGATCATCCGCTGCATTAAGGAGCTAAGGAAGACAAGGTAAACACATGAATATTCCGCTTTAATTCATGTTGTAGATCTGAACATGTTAGATCCTTCCTGCCCTTCATTGGTATCAGAGCCATAGGCTTACTTTTCGTGCCTCGATAAGCGTTCCCGAACCTGTTATAAAAAATCGCGTTTCTGAATTTTCATAACCAGTAGACGAAACCTATATAATTAGGTAGGGTTTTTCACGAGGATTTCAGATATATAAATTTTATATTTTTTGGATTTACGGTGAATTAGTTATGTTTTTTCAAAGTTTCGGAACTGTATTAATCTGGACTGCTAGATCCAATAATTAGAACACGTTTTTCAAAAACTTGTTAAAATTGGATTTTGACCACATAATCGGGATCAGGACGAAGAGACGATCACGGCAAAAATTTTTTCGTCGCGAACGGAGCACGGTAAGGCGGCGCGTGGGCTTCACGCGCCACCGACGCCGCCCCCACGCGCGGCCACGCGCCGCCACGCGCCGCACGCGCCCAAGGGCTGGCGGCGGCTGCTGACGTGGCCCTAGGGCTGACGTGGCAGATGACGTGGCGGTGCCACGTCAGCAAGTGGCTGACGTGGCGATGACGTGGCAGCCACGTGTCAGCTGACGTGGCAGCTGACGTGGCGATGACGTGGCGGGCTGCCGTGGCAGCTGCCGTCAGCATAGGCGCTGACGTGGCATGCCATGTGGCATGTTGACGTGGCATGCCACGTGGCATGCTGACGTGGCACATGGGCCGACGTCAGCGCGTGGCGGAGGCGGACGCGCCCACGCGCGGCGGCGCGTGAGGGCGCGTGCGGCCTCCTCCCGCCGTCATTTTTCGTCCGGTTTTTTCCTAGGGACTCCAAATTAAATTTCCTATTTTGTGGGTATTTTTTCATAATTTTTGGAGCGACGGAAAATTTTAGTAATTTCCAGATTAATTAATTAGTGTTTAGCACACTTCCCGAGGCAGTTTGACGACCTTAAACACACTGTTTTGAGCCCAAATTTTTTCTGGAGACTTAGGTCAATTTTCCCTACGTTTTGCCATAGGTGGTGAGACCCTAAGTGGTAGGGAGCAATTTTCGATCTTTTTAGTTGATTAGATTATTGCTTATTAATTTCCAGTAATTATTGCTTAATTCCGGAAATTTCCAGAAAATTCCAGTATGTTTATTATATTGTTATACATGTTGTTGTGGGTTGAATGGATGTGTTTAGTGCATGGATGTGGCATAGATGTTTTATATTTTGGTTTTGGTTTTGGTTTTTTGAATATGTAATCAAAATACGACCTGCGAGTCGTGCCTCTCTATACTCTAGTGTCTTCTCTTCTCATCCACTCGCCTCTATGAGGTTACTTCTTATTAGAAATAAGATAGTTAGTAGAGATTGAAGATTGAAGCTTCAAGAGAGGTGGCCAAACCAAAAGCTATGGCGCAAGGTGCATGGAGCAATTAGACGGTCTAATGGAGCCTCAAGCTTGGAGTCCTCAAGTAGGCGAGATGGCGTGAGATGGAGTTCAGGACTTGCTCAAGAAGTGCTCTCAATAGTGGGAGTGCACCTTAGGGGCCACATCCATTGCATATTTATTTATGCTTATGCTTGTTTTATGTTATAACTGCGTGTGATTGGATATATATGTTTAACCTCGCATGCTAAAGAACTAAAACAAAAGAGCTCACATGATGACATGATTAAAATTGATAGGAAATCACAAGTGATGAGATTTGATTCCTAGGATATACGCTAGGTTTTGGTGGAGTCCTTGTGAGGAACTATTGAAATTAATCGATGTCACATGTTACTTAGGAGCTAAAACAAATCTAGTAACTAATATCCACTATGTCTCATATTTTCAGTAATGTCGAAATCATCTAGTCTCATTGCCGATTCTGCTAAAGCTGTTAAGCTTAATGGGGACAACTACGATATGTGGAGCCGTCGTGCTATGTACTACATGTTAGACATAGATTTGTCCAAACATCTCCAGACAGAAAGGGTCGAACCCGTGATGAATGAGGCCCGACCGCTTGTGGAACATGAGCGGGACCTAGCTGCTTTTCATAAGTGGGAAGCAGCGGATAGGAAGGCCTGTTACAATCTTCTATGTATGATGGAAGATGACCTCATCAGGGAGTTCGAAAATTCTGCCACAGCAAAGGAGATGTGGGAATCGATCAAGAGCAAGTATGGATCCACTTCCATCACCAAGCTGCGAGTCTTGAGAATGAGGTTCGACTCATATCGCATGAAGCCTGAGCACACAATGACTCAGCATTTGAGGGCTATGGCCTTCATGATCAGAGAGCTGATTGCAGCCGGTCGTAACTTATCTGATGAAGAGCAAGTACAAGCGGTACTACGCTCTCTGCCACGCTCATGGGATCACATGAAGCGAGACATGACCCATAATGCGGATGTCAAGACGCTTGAAGATGTCAAGCGTCACCTGCTGTTGGAATATGAGCGGATTGAGGCCGCCAAGTCCAATGGTGAGTTGATGGTGGCGGAGACTCCAAATTCTAAAGCGGACAAGCCACGCAAGAATTGGAAGAAAGCAGATAAGAAAGACAAGGGTAAAGGGAAATCCGTTGGGGGCCCTAAACCCAAGATCAACAAAGGCGCTGGTGGGAAGAAGAGCTGAAGGGATAGAAACTTGGCAAGGGTCTTGTGCTTCAACTGCCAGAAGAAGGGTCACTTTGCTCGTGATTGCACCGAGCCAAAGGTATACCATAATCCAAACTCTGACTGTTATGTTATAAGTCAAGTTTTTCATTTCTAATTCCGCTAATGAGTGGGTATTGGATTCAGGTGCAAAAGGACGCCTGAGCATGTGATCGAGGCGCGTGCACGGATTATGGGGAATGACAAATGGGCAGTAGAAGGATGCACATGAAGATGAAGCTGGAGCTCATCCTACATGACGTCTTATACGCTCATAGTGCACGCAAGAACTTTGATTTCCGTTTCTAGACTCTTTAGGATTTGGATTTTAGACTTGTTTTTGAGGGTGGTTTTGCCAAACTGTTTGTTGGCAACTCATGTTTTGGTACTGGTTATATTTCTCGTGGTTTATTTTATCTAGACATTGTTGGTTCTAGCATTGATGATATTTATGATTCTCGTTCATATATTACATCTTCTAGTGATGATGATGCCACTAGATGGCATGCTAGATTGGGACATATAGGACAGGACAGGATGAACAGGCTAGCCAAGGCAGGCCTACTTGGAGATATGCCCAAGATATCATTACCTGTATGTGAGTCTTGTCTTAAAGGAAAAGCTAAACGCAAACCATTCGGTAAAGCAGTAAGGGCTACTGAGCCTTTACAACTTGTTCATTCTGATGTTTGCGGTCCATTAAATGTTAGAGCTAGACATGGTGCTCACTATTTCATCACATTCATAGATGATCACACTCGTTTTGGTTATGTGTATTTCATGGCACATAAATCTGAAGCGCTAGGGTGCTTCAGAAAATTTCTACAAGAGGTAGAGAACCAACTGGACAAAAGAGTTAAGGCTCTTAGGACAGATCGAGGGCGTGAATATCTATCTGAGCAATTTAAGGAGCTCTGTGAGACTAAAGGAATAGTGAGGCAGTTGACTATTCCCTTCACACCGCAGCAAAATGGTGTAGCGGAAAGAAGGAATAGAACACTGTTAGAGATGGTTCGTAGTATGATGGAAAATGCGAATCTGCCTATCTCCTATTGGGGAGATGCATTGATGACTGCCACATAAATACTGAACCGTGTGCCCACCAAGTCTGTAGCCACAACCCCTTACGAGATGTGGACCAAAAGGCAACCCGAATTGGGTCACCTTAGGCCATGGGGGTCGGCCGCCTATGTACGTAACGTCTCCCATATTCATGGGAAATTGGGTGCTAGAGGAAAGAAGTGCATCTTCATACGGTACTCTGAGCACTCTAAGGGTTACGTATTCATAGCGCAACAGCCGGATGGTAGTCTAACAGAGATGGAATCGCGAGATGTAGAATTTCTCGAGAGAGATTTTCCTAGTCAGGGAGAAGCACGTGGAGATGGCATTCTCTACGAAGAAGAGGAACCACTGGATGACACTCAGTTCTCTACAGACCTACAGGGAACAGTCCCTATGGATCTTCAGAACATTGGGAGTGACTTGCCTAGTGAGCAGCCCATCATATGTGATGATGAAGCTGAAGAAGAACCCTCTTTGCGTAGGAGCGCTCGTGGGAGCGTACCCCGTCGACGATTTGACATCAAAGGGGAGGCCATGATGGTCACCACGCAAGAAGATGATGAACCTAGGACATTATCTGAAGCTCTCTCATCCCCTGACAAGAAAGAATGGAACATTGCTTTACAAGAAGAACTGGAGTCAATGAAAACCAATCATGTTTGGGATTTAGTTGACTTGCCTCCTGGACGTAGGGCCATTGGAAACAAATGGGTTTTCAAGGTCAAAAGGAAGGCAGACGGAAGCGTTGAGAGGCATAAGGCCCGGCTAGTGGCGAAAGGCTACACCCAACAACAGGGTGTGGATTACGAGGAGACGTTCTCACCAGTTGTGAGAATTGCCTCCATTCGTCTTGTACTTGCAATAGTGGCTAGCATGGACTTGGAACTACATCAAATGGATGTTAAGACTGCATTTCTCAATGGAGAACTAGATGAGGAGATCTATATGGCTCAACCGGAAGGTTTCGAGAAGAAAGGTCAAGAGCACAAAGTGTGCAAACTGATTAAGTCCATATATGGACTGAAGCAGTCCTCAAGACAGTGGTATTTGAAGTTTCATCAAGACATTGTGGCATATGGCTTCACAATGGTGGATGAAGACCACTGTGTGTATGTCAGACGTTCCGGAAAGAAGTTCATGATACTGTCATTATATGTAGATGACATACTACTAGCCAGCAATGATAAAGGAATGCTCGGAACTACCAAAGGGTGGTTATCCTCTCGTTTTTCAATGAAGGATATTGGAGAAGCGAGTTACATCCTTGGGATAAAGATCCTAAGGAACCGCTTTAAGAGGCTTCTTGGCTTGTCTCAAGAGACATACATCAAGAAGATACTTGAGCGGTTCCAGATGATGGACTCTAAGCCATTCGAGACTCCCATTGCACATGGCGAGAAACTCAGCCTTGAAATGTGTCCCAAGACCCAACACGAGAGAGACCAAATGGCCAAAGTACCCTATGCAAGTGCTGTCGGAAGTTTAATGTACGCAATGATGTGTACAAGGCCCGACATATGTCATGCTGTCGGTTTAGTTAGCAGATATCAGTCTGATCCTGGTGTTGGACACTGGAAGGCTGTTAAGAGGATTCTCCGATATCTCAAAGGGACTAAGGATTACGTGTTAAGCTACCGAGGCTCTGAGCTAAGGCTCATTGGCTACAGTGATGCTGACTGGGGTGGGGACCTAGACGCACGTAAATCGACCTCAGGCTACGTCTTCATGCTGGGTGGAGGAGCCATCACATGGCACAGTAGCAAGCAGACTTGCACTGCCTTATCAACCATGGAAGCTGAATACGTTGCCTGCTCCGCGGCAGCGCAGGAGAGTGTTTGGCTGAAGAGATTTCTGGTCAGCTTAGGAGCGGTTGACGAACCAAGACCAGTAACGCTTCGTTGTGATAGTATGTCGGCCATAGCTTGTGCTAAAGATCCAAAATACCACAGCAAGGCCAAACATATTGAGATAAAGTACCACTTCATTAGGGAAGTAGTAGCTAAGGGAGATATCACTCTAGAGCATATTCCTACGAATCAGATGTTAGCTGATCCAATGACCAAGCCTCTTCTTAAGGCTACTTTTGTTGGTCATACTAGGAATATAGGATTAGGCAAATGGAACTAGATGTCAGACTGATTAGACGTTTTTTATGAGACATTGATTGATTGGATATTAGGAATGGATTTTTTTATTTATGCTGCATGTTATTTTGATACGTGTATGATATGTTACATTTCCTGTACTAGCTTAGAGCATGTCACAGAGACACTAAGTTGGCTCACTCACACGAGCAACTGCCTTCGCATTATCCTGGATATGTCTGGGGTGGCGGAAGATGAGACGGAATCCAGATAAGCGCTGAAAGCCTGCGATATGATATGAAATGCCTTCTTCATATGAGCATATGGCCTATGATAAGAGCTTGAAGTCTATCAGTAGAGCTAGGAGCCTGTCAGACGGATTCAACTGTCGCATTGGAAATAAGTTCCAAGATGAGGTTGGTTATGGCCAGTCGAACATGGTTACTACCCCGAACCATGTATGGTCTGTGTGGAAGAAGCCAGATGCGAGAGCTGATAATTGATCACAACAGTGTGACATGGCAGCACTTGGGCTGGTGGCCATAAGGGCTACCGGATAGACATCTGCATAGTGGTCCTTTTGCAAGGATAAGACATGCGCTCTCATCAGAGTCTAAACACTATGGCACATATTTCCCCTTGAATAACGCGCGCTTATGAGTGACCATGAGGTGATGAGTAGAATTAGTCCCTGGGATTCCTCATCGTGTGAGCCTCGTCGATCGTATAAGGATGATTGACACAGTATACCCTTTGTACTTACATCTGTGTCACGAGGAGACGGGTCGGTGGTGCTACTTTGGCGTGACACCTTACGGCTATGGATGATTCGGCCTTCCGGACACTGCTGGGAAAGCAGCTGAGCCGAATCTGAGTGACACATGTATGGAAGGAAAGATTCTCGTTGCATCGCTCTTTATTATCTTTCATTGGGCCCACCTGCAAGATCTTATGGGATCATGTAGGATATGAAAATATAAAGGAGATGTGGACTCATTGGAGCATGGCCTTCGGGACAAGGCAGGTGCTCATGATCCACGAGATGACAATCGGAGGAATCTGGGGGATACGAGAGTTACGGAGAGCATTATCACTGTTTTATGTTTTAAGGGTGCCTTCCTGCGCTGGCTATACGAGTTTGGTATGTGGATCTCCCGAGAGGGTGCCTTCCCATGCTGGCTATACGAGTTTGGTGTACGGATCTCCCGAAATGCAGGTACTCTCACCGGTCACACGCCACGGCCACACAATACTCTTTTGTAGATGATAGAAAGTTGGAGATTGATGGAGACTAGATGAATTGTGCAACCCCACTGTGCGAGTGGGAGATGTTAGCAATTGATGCGCCCATGTGGGGTGCCCAATGCAATTTACGTAACCTTATGGGGTTAGTTGCACTAATGCACAAACTAGAAGGGTTAGTAGCTAAGGCTCAAACCCTAGGGGTTTATGTGCAAACTTAGGAGAAGTTTTGCCTATATAAGGAGGCAGCCTCCTACATATTATATTGCTATTCCAGAGAATAAAGTTACTCTGTCTAGATTCATACTAGTTGTAGAGAACCCTAGTCTCTCTCCAACTTCATCCAAGGAGGTGGAACGTGGTGTGGAAATCAGTGTTCGTCCTCGAGATTCACACTAGATTGGTGGGAGCAAGATCAAGGAGTAGGCGCGTGAAAGCAAGCAACACAACGATCATCCGCTGCATTAAGGAGCTAAGGAAGACAAGGTAAACACATGAATATTCCGCTTTAATTCATGTTGTAGATCTGAACATGTTAGATCCTTCCTGCCCTTCATTAACAGTTTTGGTCTTGCCACGAAGGTCGATTTAAACAATGATTTCAATAAATTACTAAATAGCGGGGATATTGCACATGATCAAGTAAATGATTCAAGCTTTGATTATTCAATTCAGACTTCTATAAACTTCTCCCCCATCTTGTTCATAAGTCCTTTTATTTTGGGTTCCCCAAAGTTATGCCCACCTTTCCAAATTACTAAATGGCGGGGATATTGCACATGATCAAGTAACTGTATAAATTAAACATAAAAAAGAAAGCCTCACAAAACATGAGCAGACTCTGATAATAACTGGATATCTGTAAATATGGGCAAATCAATAATCAATTATCAAAATTCACATCCCCTTCTCGCATGAGCTTCTTCACGATCCTACATTCAACAAAACCACAAAATTTCAGTATCAAAAGACCACTCGGGGCTGACAGACAGCTTAAATCAAACATGACCTTATGGTAACTTGAAAACTCAAAGACCTTCGAAAATTTGAACTGCCATGAAATTTGCTAATGTGAAAGCACTGCTAACGTAATTGACTACAAACATCTTTTTCAGACCAACTGTTACTCAGAAGAAATACACAACTCCATTCCAATTACAAAATCAAAGACATGGAGAGAAGTTTTAATAAAAGTAAATACCTCTCTCTCTTCAATACCTCTATCTTCAAAGTCACCATGCACACATAGCAACACGACTATCTTGCTTTGGCTTCAACATTATTAGCTGTCACCGTACGATACCTGATCAAAAGAGTCGAGCTTTAGCTAAAGATAGGCTCTGTTAAACAAGCCAACCACGAGCAGGGGTGAAGCTCAGGTTATGAGGTCCAGAGCAGCTTGCTTAATAATTAATAGCTAAATGTTATGTTTAAATATGCTATAATTAAATATAGTAATTGATGCTTTAATTTCAAATAATCTACTTCCTTAGTTTGATTTTTGAATTTATAATTATTTATAGGCATAGAAAGAAGAACTCTGAAGTGTGAATACAATTTCACATTCAGACTATCATGGTGCAGTGCCCGAGCTCAACTCAACACACTTTAAAGGAAATAATATGCATGCAAATAACTCGGATGTAGTTTTCCTTTACCTTTAAGGAAATTCAGTTTCCAACTAAACCAGAGTAGCAAGAAGAGCAACCTTAGTGTTACCCAGCATCTCGGTTGAGATTCAGAGAAAAACCTCCAAGATAATTTAGGATAACCATCCTTACGAATTATTGAATTTTCCCTAAAACATATAACTTTTTACGTTAGAAATAATTAATTCTTCCTAAAAATCAAGACATGTTACGACCATATTACCTGAAGAAGGATGAAAACAAGTCAGCAACTCAATTACTTGCTTGTCTAGCATATTAAGAATTCAAGCACAATAATCAGATAACTTTTTGAGATTCAATCAAAAACCTCAGTCAGTTACCCAGAAATAATAGCTTTAGATATATCTAAAATAACGGCATTCCATGATAGGTGACATTATAAGAAGTTGAACCAATCAAATAATCTTCCAGAGATTACCTATTCCAACTACTTCTACTCTAACTGTGTTAGACTTAACTACATACTTCTCATTCACAGCTTGATCGCAGTAGTGCATTTCTCTTTATCATTCAGAAGTTACACGCTATTTAGGTTTGTTAATCATTAAATAGCGAACACACATAAGGCTGTTCCGCCAGCAAAGAACAATCAACCACAACTAATAATATCCAGAGAATGAAGTTGAATACAACACCAATATAAATATAAGGCAATAGGACCCATAAATACCACAAAGGAAGAAGTCAAACCTGAATAGGATCAAAGAAAAAACTACCTTGAATCAAACAAAAACCTGTATAGGATCACAATAAATACTGATAATAACCAAGCAGCTTGGTTTATCTGTTGGCAAAGCATGGTAGGGAGAGGCTCAGATCTGTTAGAATGATCGGCCGAGAACGAACCCACCGTGGCTGCAAGTACAGTGGCCAAAATACCTCTGAGTTGCCCCGCCAACACGTGGAACCGATCTTTGTACCTGAATCATTTGCTCGAGAAGATTTATCATCACAGCCTCGTATCAACCAAAACCAAAAGGGGGCGAAAGTGCAATTTACCCAAGCTCCTTCGCATATAGAAGACTGCGTTTTCGCAAATTGGTGGAAGATTGCAGTAAAATGTTACATTTTATAAAGTTGAAGCAAGGACTCTGGATCTCAACTTCTCCATGGTGTCATAAGTTCTTCAACAATCAACAGCATGTGCTTGCATAAATGGTGGCATATCAACGGATACAACTTCAGGGTTTCAAAGGTTGGCTTTGTACTCGAAGATGCAGCGGTTTGACCACCAGCGAAACCGATACAGTCAGTGAACAACTTCAAGACGTGTTCTGACCAAGATGCCTCCTCAGTGTCCTTCACATTGTCATTGTCTCACTCACCTTGAACATAATCACACTGGTTATGATCGTGAGACTTGTGAACATGACATAATAGATAGGAGACGATAGCAATCTTTACTCTTGATCCCGCAAGTTAATGATGTACATGTACTGGTGTACACTAAAAGTGAAAAAGAACATCCAAATTCATGGTACACCAGAATGTAGGTATCATTATCAAATGATGTTATCAAAGAGAACAATATGTACGGTAATAGATATCGCGGATAAGGGAGGTTCATGAATATACTTAAAACTCCGATCGATGAACTTCTGAAACAGACATCATTTCTCAAAACTCGAAAGCCCCCAATTCCTAATCTTCTAGCAATTCAAGTTTTCACCTAAATCAAATATGTCCAAAAAATAAAATCATACTAATCTCACACTAAAGATCGATGCTTTTTCAACCATTATACCGAAGATGAAATCCCAGCAACTTCACTGGCTTATTTTGAGTCCCAATTAAGGCAAACGGTCAATTGATAACTGAATTCCCAAACCCACATAAGAAACAGCAAATTCTCATGACTGGCATGTAAAATCAATCTCAAATTGACCATCCAAACAAGTCAATGCGCAAATCAAACCACTTCCCCAAAACCATCAAAATCTCACATATCAAACCCACTGACCCCATATTCAACCCCAAATCCGAAATCCTACACTCACAACCGTAAAAAAATCTAGTCCTTTTTAGCCTGAAAACAATGAGGTGGATGGCAAAGAAAGATCCAAATCAAGCAAAATCAACATGCAAGAGAGGGGTACCTTGGTCTCTGCTCTGCACCTTCCCTTGGATTGGAAGCAGACAACCTTCTCGGGGGGATAAATCGCACATGCAACCAGATCGGGCACAAACCCGGCGCTTACCGCTGGGCAGAGGCGAGGAACTCGGGGGGAAGGTATGAAAAAGAAGAAGAAGATGAAAGAGCAATCGTCATTCACTCTCAAAATCTTCGCTCTTCCTCTATTTCCCTTCTCTCTCTAGCGAGCTTGAACCACAACCAGACCACATCGGAACGAAGAGAGAGAACAAAAGTGAGAGAGAGACATGGGAACTGTCTGGAAAGAACCAGAACAGCTTCTCTTTGAAGCTGCACCCGAGAGGGAAAAAAGGCTCTGACCAAAACACCCCTTCAGCTCAACACACACAAGCACAACCTGAAGGGCAAAATCGTCTTTGTTGCCACGTCACTATTTATTTTCCAGCATTCACCACATAGTGGTCCAGCGTGGAGAAGTTGTCCACGTATACAGCAGATCCCTTCTTTTATATAGGTAGTAGGATATATATTCATAATATGTGTGTATACATATATACATATATTCATATATGTGTGTGTGTATGTGTATATACACATAAATATGTGTATACAATATATGTGTATGAATATACACACATATATGGGTATGTATGTATGTACGTATGTATGTATGTATGTATGTATGTGTGTGTATAAAAGATACATGTATACATAAATATGTATAATATTTATATATGTATATACATACATAAATGTATTTGTATATATTTATATATGTATATATATACACATGTGTGTGTGTGCGCGCGCACACACACACACCTATATACACATATGCATATACACACACACACATATATGTTTAAATATATAAGCAAAATCATGACAATTTGGATTTCAAGACGCAGAAACACCTATGATATGATGTAAGGAATAATAGACTTACATCACGATATCTTGAGCTAAGATTTATAATGATCTTTACTCTGATATTGCCATATTTAACATGTCAAAAAATGTGTATAATATTATTTGTTGTTTACAGCCTAAAATTGAAGACAAATTAATTTAAAAAGTCAAGTTTTAAACAAGCAGAACAATGTGGTTATTTACACACATATCCTACCTCTTATCATGCACTACCCAAACAAGTTAATGAATATCCCTGCAGTTATTCTGCTCTTACCAATCATTCAGAACCAGTATAATTTTATCCTTCCTTATACCAATACAATCATATCCTACCTCTTATACCAGTACAGCTCTTAGCCCCATCATTTTTGTACATTACCCAAACGAGACCCAAATGTGTCAATCAATACACAAATTAATAAAGAACAACGGAAAAAGAAAAGGGTTGAAGATAAGGATGAAGAAGATGAGCCACATCACCTCCAATTGAGCCCCCCAAAAGCACAACCATTCCACAAACTTCCATCAAGACGCATAAACACCTATAAGAGGATGCAATGAATAATAGACTTACATCACGATATCTTGAGCTAAGATTTATAATGATCTTTACTCTGATATTTCCATATTTAACATGTCAAAAAATTAGTGTAATATTATTTGTTGTTTACAGCTTACAATTGAAGACAAATTAATTTTAAAAGTCAAGTTTTAAACATGCAGGACAATGTGGTTATTTACACACATATCCTACCTCTTATCATGCACTACCCAAACAAGTTAATGCATATCCCTGCAGCTTATTCTGCTCTAACCAATCACTCAGAACTAGTATAATTTTATCCAGCCTTATACCAGTACAATCATATCCTACCTATTATACCAGTACAGCTCTTATCCTCATCATTTTTGTACCTTACCCAAACGAGGCCCAAATGTGTCAATCAATACACAAATTAATATAGAAAAACGGAAAAGGAAAAGGGTTGAAGATAAGGATGAAGAAGATGAGCCACATCAACTCCAATTAAGCCCCCAAAAAGCACAACCATGCCACCAACTTCCACTTCTCTCTCTCTCTCTCTCACCCCTACTTCCTAACCTTAAACGGAACCCGAAACTTACTTGAATCAAAACCTCCATGACTCATTTCTAAACAAAAATCTCAGCTTGTTCTCCCAAATTCTAAACGGTACATGTCTGTAACAAGAGTGCGAAACAAGAACGATAAACGATAAAGAACGAGCAAAGAGATATAATGTCCTTCACTAACGATCACATTAGGTACGTCAATGGTAGAGAAATAGGATGTTTATTACTGAGATAGAAAACCATATTACATTGTATGTAGTACTTGTTAAGAGATAACACTGATATAGGGTGAAGCTAAACCCTAATTTTGGCCAGCCCGCACTGACCAGGCCTGAAACAACCCGTGTGAGTTACCAACCAACTCGTGACAGTGATTGCTGCTCGTGCGAGTTTGATCCTTATCTCACAAGTTCGTGCTTCAACTCGTGCGAGTTGTTGCTAAGCTCATGCGAGTTCTTGCACTCTTGCTCCACATCTGAAACTCCTCAGATCTTCCTCATGCCATCAGTAACTGGTACAAGTACCTGCACCAACTCGTATGAGTACTTGCTGGGACTAATTCCAAGGCATATAAACAAATCTCCACTTTGACATGAATTCTCCCAGCAACAAAAAAACACAGATGAATAATTACAGTGCCAGAACCAGAAATTTCTGAAAAACTTTCGCTGCAACATATTTCCTTAGACAAGGGCCCAGATAAACCCTAAGGGCTCAAACATATGACTCGTGATATTGGGCAAGTCCAAGCAATGTTGAAACTTAATCTACGGAACTGGCTTGGTGAACATGTCGGCAGGGTTATCATGTGTCCCTACCTTGTTAACTTAGATTCTCTTCCCATTCCTTACAAAATGATACTTGATATCGATGTGCTTTGTCTTCTCATGATGGACTTGATCCTTGGTTTAGCATTGCACTCAAGCTGTCACAATATACACTAGCATGACCCTCATGTGGACCTAGATCATTAACTAGCCCATTTAACCGGATTTTGTCCTTGGTAGCTTCTGTCAAGGCCATATAAAATGCTTCTGTAGCAGAAAATTAATTGTGCTTTGTAGGGTTGCCTTCCACCTTACTACATAACCTCCAAGAGTGAATAGATAACCAGTCATAGACCTCATACTCTCCATATTTCTAACATAATCAGGATCTGAGAAACCAACTACTAAACATGAGGTATCATTCCCATAACGAATACGGACATATGAAGTACCTCTAAGATACCTAAAAATCCTCTTGACCGCTTGCTAATATTCCTTCCCAAGCTGAGCTATAAACCGACTAACCACATGTTGCATGATGGATTTGCTGAAGTTATGCGTCAGCTTCAGAAAACTATTTCGGTCCAGATGCAGAATCTGAGGCGGAATTGAATGCTTGATGAACGGAGTGAAGACGCACATGTATTTGACTAAAAACGACATTTTAATAAGAACTCGTGACTTTGTCACGAGCACCACCCTGATTTGGCCAAATTCCGCTTTTTAAGGGTTCACATCATCCTTTTTTCTATTTTTAGTTCGGACATCAATTTAAACCCGATTTTGGGTGAATCTTTTTTATGAGTTTTTTTTTTAATTTAAAACTTCAAATAAGAATTTTTTTTTTTGAGATTTTGCTATTTTTGGAAAAAATAAAAATTTCAACTATTTTAGTCCGGCTTGTGGACTGATTTCAATAATTGATTAAATATTAATTTTCTTTCCAGAAAATGTGGAGCATTCTATGAACGCTGGAGAAGTTCGTTTATCATTTTACTTTATGTTAGTTGCTTTTTGCTGCTCCCATCAGAGCTCAAACCTTTGTGAGAAGACGATCGTCATAAATGTAATATCGTGTCTCACATCGAGATATTGTGGATTGATATTGTGGATTAGATGTATATATGGTTAGGAGATTGTGATATCATGTCCCACATTTGTGGTTTATGAGTTTGAAATCTGGTATATGGTAAATCTTGGGGATCACTACTAGCACCTTCAAGGCTTAAAGCACTTTTATCCGGTGGTAGGGGTAAAGAAGTTGCTGGGACAGTAATCCACATGTGTTACAAATGGTATCAGAGCCAAATCTGATCCCGCATGGGCTCCGTGGAGGTTCTCCGCCAGCCGAGGGGAAAGGTGACTGGGCACTGTCGACGAGGACGTCGAACATATAAGGTAGGGGGATTGTAATATTGTGTCCCACATCAAGATATTGTTAATTGATATTGTGGATTTATATATATATATATATATATATTGTGATATCATGTCCCACATTTGAGGTTTGTGAGTTTGAGATCTAGTGTATGGTAAACCTTGTGGATCACTACTAGTACCTTCAAGGCTTAAGCATTTTTATCCGGTGGTACGGGTAAAGAAGTTGCTGGGACGTAATCCACGGGTGTTACAATAAACATGGTGCATGGACGACTCGACGGCTATGGGCGGGTTCCGGCTAAGGAAGCCTCCAAAGGGAACTTAAAGCCCAGGACGTTATGATGATACAAGATTGCAAATGCAGATTGCATACTTGACCCAGCGCTTGGCAGTGCGGTATTTGCAGCGGCAAATTTCAGATTTAACTCGACACTTTTCAAGGATTGCAAGGCCTTTAATCGTGACTCGCAACCCGAATACGAGATCCGCTGCAACGGTGATTTTAGTGGTTGGAACGAGTGTTATGGAGGATCGAATTTGATGACTGATGTGTCAGATTATTTTGTTACGTTAGTAGTTGAACACGTTCATGGTGATGTAATATTTATAAGCATAGTTTAAATTCATTCAAGAGTTATGTGGACTGGAATAAACTGTTGATTTTATGATGATTATGGAGACAAAGATGAATGTTTGATTAATGATGAATTACCAATTGTGGAGGATTGCGGGCATGCTTTAGATTTTTTGATTAATGATATGATTTCATATTCATGCTCATTAGTTTGTCCAACAAACATCTCTAATCAAGTTAAAGATGAAGAGGAAGAATTATATAATTAAAAGAGTCCATGATTTTTCCATTCAAGTTTCCATCTTGCTATTCAGATCCGTTCTAGTGGAGTGTATGATTAAAGTGCATATACTGAACTCGAGGATGAGTTATTTTGAAGAGAACTCAAATGAAACTCTAGCTGATAGATTTTGTGGAGTTGTGCATCAGCTTCAGAGAAACTATTTCGGTCCAAACGCAGAATCACGAGAAAACTTGATGGCATGAAGAATGGGGTGAAGCCACACATATATTTTACTAAAAAAACGTTCTAAGAATAAATCATGACAATGTCATGGGCACCGCCCTGATTGAACATATTCCGCTGTTTAATGTTCAAATTGTCGTTTTTTCATTTTTAGTAATATTTCTTTCGTTAATTAGGACGTCTATTCAAACTCGATGGGCGAATCTTTTTTGAGTGCTAATTTTATTTAAAATGTCAATTTATGATTTTTAAGATTTTTTAATTTTTGTGAAAATTAAGTTTATTTTAGCTATTTAAGTCCGACATGTGGACTGATTTTCTAGTTTGTTAATTATTGCATTTTTCTGAAAACATTGAGTTTTCTATGAACCATTTGGAGATTCTTTCATGATTTCCCATTCATTTAGTTCGCTTCTTGGTGCTTCAAAAAACGCCTTGATTTTGTCAGACGCCACCACACTAACATCGAATGCTAAGTCTGGTCGACTGCAAACTTGTAGCATACATCAGACTTCCAACTTTGCTAGCATATGGAACTCGAGACATATACTCTTTTGCCTCATCAGTCTGAATTGTGTACATTCTCAGCTTGATGTTAGGTGCAATTTGGAATATCTATAAGCTTTGGTGAAGACATACCGAACCTACTTATTATCTTCTTGATGTACCCTGTATGTGATAGGAAAAACTTTCTCTTCTTCCTGCCCCTATAGAAGCGTGAACCACCCTACAAATCATTGTAGTACACACAATAATCATACAGACGCCTGTGATAGCCAAGCTGCACCATATAGCTATCAAACAGCTTATACCAATGCCTAGGGGACTGATTTAGCCCCAATTAGGACTTTGACACGCTCCAATGACACGATTTCTTACGTGTGTACGCAAGTGCACGGTCAAGTAATATAGGGGTGGTATTTCAACCCCGAGTTATCGATCCCACGAGGACAATCTTTAGATTATCTAATTAGTTATTTAATTTAGAGTACGGTGCAGGAGGAAAGATTTGATTGATTTTAGAAATTTAAATAACAACTAAGCTACTATTTTTGTATGATTTTTCAATTTAAAAGAAAATAATTGTGTTTGATACGATTAATAAGGAAGAACTAGGCCATTGATGGTCCCTAGGGTTGTTAACGATTTCGGGGTTGTGCTTGAAACACTCTACGCACGTTCTAATTATACCGGGTAATACTCATCACGATCTTCTCTCAATCTCACGTGAATTTGTGCAATAAATAGCCTTCGGGTCCTCTCGGTCCACCTCCGTCTACAATTACAATCTAGTTGATTTGTTAGGCTCGTTCACCGGGTCCTGTCGGTCCACCGAATTCACTAAGTTCTAACAAAATCAACCGAAACTACCCTCACACGATTAATCAAGTGTCTATCTCCTCTCGGTCTCAAGAAACTACAAGATCACCTAAACTATTCTTTAACACGTCTCAATGAGCTCACTTTCGTGCAACCCTATCAACAAGTAATATTCTACGGGTGATCAAGCCAAGAACATTAATAAATAAGTACAAGAATAGATAAGCTAACAAGAACGTTCATAGAATTTAAGCAAAAGCATGCATCAAGTCCAAAATCCGGAAAATCATCCAACAAACCCTAGTTTTCCATCAATCACCTAGCTTAAAGTGTTTAGCTAGGCATAATATTGTTCAACATGATCAAAATCATAGAGTTCATGAAGAAAAGATGAAGAAACGAAGATCAAACGCTAAAATCTTCAATGTAATTGATGATCCTTGCTCCAAGCTTGTTCTCCCGTCTTCTCGAGCTCTCTAGACTCCAAATATGTGTGAATACCCCTTTTGGATCGTCCCCCAACATTAGAATAGGGCTGGGGTCTCTAAAGCTTCACAAAATCACCAAAAAACCCACAAAATTTCCGTCTGGCCCAGGTGTTCGCACGAACACTCGAGTGTTCGTGCGAACAGTGTTCGTGCGAACACAGTTTGGTGTTCTTAATATCCAGCAGAATGTTTTTCTTCCATTTTGGCATCTTTGACGGACCATATCTTTCTCGTCCGATCTCCGTTTTAGCTCCGTGACCTATCGTTGGAAAGCTCTTTGAGTCTACTTTCATTTTCCACTGGTCTCACTCCAAAATTCATTGCATAACTCGAGATACAATCACAATAGTGGAGATTGGTCACTTTTGCTCCTCCGACTTTGCTTCTCTTGCTTCCTCTTGAGTTTGCTTTGCTTCCGAAGTTCGTTTCATGCCTCCTAAACATCGTTTAGCATCCGTTCCTGTCAAGACAACATGAAAAACCATACCAAGCGATTATATTTAAAAAATAACATCGAAATATGCATCGAAACGCCCGGATTAACAATAAAGTGCTAAAAACTCAACTTTCTACGTTTTCTCAACATTCATAGTGTAAAACTCATATTTCAAACCCGGAATCACGCAAAACGATATAAAGTATGCAAGAAATATAACTCTAATAGAGATTTATCAGATTCCCCCACACTACCCTTTTGCGCGTCCCGAGCAAAATCAATCCTCACACTACGTTTTAATCCACCGAATTGCATAAAACTTTACTAGGCATGTGACACAAACAACCCACACACGCAATGCAATCTACATGACTATAGAAAATGCAACTCGATTTTACACAAGGCAAGTAATAAAATAACGCAATTTTTTTCTTTTTCTTTAGAGATTGGGAAATCTCGCTATCACTAACCAAATCATCAAGCTCTCACAAGTCTTTTTCGAAATTTCACAACCAATAGCAAGAAATTGAGATAAGATGATCATACGCACAAGTTCACTAAGGGGTCCCCAAACATCCACCATAAACAATCCAAGACTTGGGCACGCCCTTTAGCTCAGAGGGTCTAGGCATCTCAAATTCTAAGATAGTCTTTCGTCGGCAAGTCATTTGAGGTTTTCAGACCCTCTTAGCCGTTATTTAATTTGAATACAAATTTTCCCAGTGACGGGAGACACAACTCCGTGTAATACGGCTTGACTTTAATTTTCCTTAGACGCTCTAATTGGATTGAATCCAAATTCCCCGCGCGAACGGAGGCACATTAGGTTGTTCACCATATCTAATCCAAGAGAAGATTTTGATTTCTTTTTTATTTTTCATTCTCTTCTAACTTTTTTCAACCGTGCATTTAGAGCAACTAAGCGTGGGCTTTTTCGGTTAGCTCTTGAAACCGCCTTAAGGGATGGTGGTGTACACTCCCCAACTTCACTTAGGCTAGAGCAATGTACCACATGGAACCAACTCAACACGAAGGTCCACCCCAGATTTACAAGAGGCCACAAGTTTCCACTCGAAAACAGACTATTCAACTCCTTAAGACTAAATCCTCCTAGCACAATAAAGGAACTAAAGGTATGCCCTCGTCTACTTTCCACTTTTCCTGAATATCCGGGACATCCTTTCGTGAAACAGGTGCGCAAAATACTAAAATTTAGAACATTCCGACAACGGTGCTTCCTATTCTCAGAGACTCTTTCACTGAACTCTCTTCGGTTTCTAGCTTCATCAATTGCCCTTAACTCCAAAAAATTTATTTTTTGTGGATTTTTCTCTTTTCTATTTTTTCTATTTTTTTCATAATAATTAATTTTTTTTTAAACTCTATATGCATTGGCCAACTCTACTAATCACATAACATTGGGTAGGGTGACTAAATAATGTAAAAGTGCTAACAATGCAAAAAAAATCTAGCACAATACGACAATATATTTAAAACACACTACACTAATCACACTACTCACAATACTAACACATTCTACATGTAACTGGCGATGCAAACAGACATGGCTAGCAAAATATACACAAACCCCCCCACACTTAAGCGTTTCGTTGTCCTCAACGAATTTAGAGATATAATAAGAGGACTTATCGCTTAAATGTGTAGGCGGTGGATCTCCACAATTACCGCTCAAAACGTAGACGCTGAGAGAGAAATAAATACCTGAGGTGCCCGGAACTACATGGGCACCGTGTCCGCGAAACTGCAACAAGAAGGGGTCTTGTGGACCGTTGATAGTTTCCCGCTGATGAAGATGACCTGAGCAATCCCCAAGCTACACCATGCTACAATGTAACTCCCCTAAGGTCGTGTGTGCCTCGCACACCGGGGTAGATTGCTCCATCCTACAAAAATGCACGAAAAATCCCCAACTCCCTCAAGAGTCCCCATGTGGGTCAAATGTGCCATGGCACACTGGGGTAGATTCTTCGCTAACATTACCTGCAAAACTAGACAACTCATCAGTCCCTCTCTCTCACCTCTCAAAATCAGGTATGGAGAACTAAAACAGAAATAAAAGAAATAACATCCTACTCTACATTGGGTTGCCTCCCAACTAGCTCTTGTGATTTAAGGTCGACAGCCCGACCCGGTTACCTCAACCGAAAAGGATAGTGGAGGCTGCTTTATCCCTCCACTTCTTCTTCTTCCACCATCTCTTCTCAAGAACTTCACGTGCACCCCTGTGCTCTGAAGAAGGTGGACAATTGTGGAAGCTGACTCCTTTCATTTTGCAATTGATCTTCTTGAGAAACTTTCACCAAGTACCACTAGGCTCAAATGAATCTCTGGCCATAAAATCATCCCAGTAGTACTTCCTCGATGCTATATGCTCTTCAAATGACCCATGAAAATTATCCACACCCCACGCTTTCTAACTTCCAACTCCTTAACTATGGCATATGGATGATCAATAGAATCGCCCATAAAACAAGAGATTGCAAGTTGCTCATCACATTCTTCCCCATAAGAATCCCCATACAGTAATTGTTCCAGCTCGTCGCAGACTTGCGTGACATAGGATATGGAGAATTCATCATTAATCAGAGTTGGGGATTTTACCTCAATATCACTGAGCATAAGTGTTTCACCAGCTTCATTGTCGGCACACCACAGGCTTCCATTGTCGGTTTCTTCCTGTACATTGCAGTCTTCACTCGTCTCAGGTATCTCTTCTTCCACTTGTGGTGGGGATGATGAAGGTTCAATTTTTGGCTCACTGTCATATGGCAAGGTCTCTTCTTGTGGCTCTTGAATACTAGATTCCCCTGTTGTTGACAGTTTTTCTATTCTTTTCTTTATCCTCTCCAACATCTCCCTCACGTATTCCCTACCTGTGGCTGAATCCTCTTGTGGTAATAGTGCATCTATGGACAAAAGTTTGGCGCACACTTCGATGTCATTCATAATACTACGCCGTTTTGCCATATCCGCTGATGAGTCTTCCTGGTGCTGAAGAAACTGGGGGGCATGTACTCGACATGAGTCTCTACGATCATGCCAAATGCCGCATACGTAGCACCAAGTTATGCATGCATCCTCTTCTTCATGGTTACCCCTGCAGTGGAAACAGTAGGGGGGACCCGAATAACACTCTTCACTCCACATGCTTAAATTGTCTCTTGCTTCCTGCGTTCCTGAAAAACAGACTCACAAGACACCCGTGAAGCACAGAGATATATAATACAAACTAAAATAAAAGTACTCTAAACTAACTACTAACTAAATAATCTACCGCTGTCCCCGGCAACGGCGCCAAAAACTTGACATGATTTCTTACGTGTGTACGCAAGTGCACGGTCAAGTAATATAGGGGTGGTATTTCAACCCCGAGTTATCGATCCCACGAGGACAAGCTTTAGATTATCTAATTAGTTATTTAATTTAGAGTACGGTGCAGGAGGAAAGATTTGATTGATTTTAGAAATTTAAATAACAACTAAGCTACTATTTTTGTATGATTTTTCAATTTAAAAGAAAATAATTGTGTTTGATACGATTAATAAGGAAGAACTAGGCCATTGATGGTCCCTAGGGTTGTTAACGATTTCCGGGTTGTGCTTGAAACACTCTACGCACGTTCTAATTATACCGGGTAATACTCATCACGATCTTCTCTCAATCTCACGTGAATTTGTGCAATAAATAGCCTTCGGGTCCTCTCGGTCCACCTCCGTCTATAATTACAATCTAGTTGATTTGTTAGGCTCGTTCACCGGGTCCTGTCGGTCCACCGAGTTCACTAAGTTCTAACAAAATCAACCGAAACTACCCTCACACGATTAATCAAGTGTCTATCTCCTCTCGGTCTCAAGAAACTACAAGATCACCTAAACTATTCTTTAACACGTCTCAATGAGCTCACTTTCGTGCAACCCTATCAACAAGTAATATTCTACGGGTGATCAAGCCAAGAACATTAATAAATAAGTACAAGAATAGATAAGCTAACAAGAACGTTCATAGAATTTAAGCAAAAGCATGCATCAAGTCCAAAATCCGGAAAATCATCCAACAAACCCTAGTTTTCCATCAATCACCTAGCTTAAAGTGTTTAGCTAGGCATAATATTGTTCAACATGATCAAAATCATAGAGTTCATGAAGAAAAGATGAAGAAACGAAGATCAAACGCTAAAATCTTCAATGTAATTGATGATCCTTGCTCCAAGCTTGTTCTCCCGTCTTCTCCAGCTCTCTAGACTCCAAATATGTGTGAATACCCCTTTTGGATCGTCCCCCAACATTAGAATAGGGCTGGGGTCTCTAAAGTTTCACAAAATCACCAAAAAACCCACAAAATTTCCGTCTGGCCCAGGTGTTCGCACGAACACTCGAGTGTTCGTGCGAACAGTGTTCGTGCGAACACAGTTTGGTGTTCTTAATATCCAGCAGAATGTTTTTCTTCCATTTTGGATCTTTGACGGACCATATCTTTCTCGTCCGATCTCCGTTTTAGCTCCGTGACCTATCGTTGGAAAGCTCTTTGAGTCTACTTTCATTTTCCACTGGTCTCACTCCAAAATTCATTGCATAACTCGAGATACAATCACAATAGTGGAGATTGGTCACTTTTGCTCCTCCGACTTTGCTTCTCTTGCTTCCTCTTGAGTTTGCTTTGCTTCCGAAGTTCGTTTCATGCCTCCTAAACATCGTTTAGCATCCGTTCCTGTCAAGACAACATGAAAAACCATACCAAGCGATTATATTTAAAAAATAACATCGAAATATGCATCGAAACGCCCGGATTAACAATAAAGTGCTAAAAACTCAACTTTCTACGTTTTCTCAACATTCATAGTGTAAAACTCATATTTCAAACCCGGAATCACGCAAAACGATATAAAGTATGCAAGAAATATAACTCTAATAGAGATTTATCAGATTCCCCCACACTACCCTTTTGCGCGTCCCGAGCAAAATCAATCCTCACACTACGTTTTAATCCACCGAATTGCATAAAACTTTACTAGGCATGTGACACAAACAACCCACACACGCAATGCAATCTACATGACTATAGAAAATGCAACTCGATTTTACACAAGGCAAGTAATAAAATAACGCAATTTTTTTCTTTTTCTTTAGAGATTGGGAAATCTCGCTATCACTAACCAAATCATCAAGCTCTCACAAGTCTTTTTCGAAATTTCACAACCAATAGCAAGAAATTGAGATAAGATGATCATACGCACAAGTTCACTAAGGGGTCCCCAAACATCCACCATAAACAATCCAAGACTTGGGCACGCCCTTTAGCTCAGAGGGTCTAGGCATCTCAAATTCTAAGATAGTCTTTCGTCGGCAAGTCATTTGAGGTTTTCAGACCCTCTTAGCCGTTATTTAATTTGAATACAAATTTTCCCAGTGACGGGAGACACAACTCCGTGTAATACGGCTTGACTTTAATTTTCCTTAGACGCTCTAATTGGATTGAATCCAAATTCCCCGCGCGAACGGAGGCACATTAGGTTGTTCACCATATCTAATCCAAGAGAAGATTTTGATTTCTTTTTTATTTTTCATTCTCTTCTAACTTTTTTCAACCGTGCATTTAGAGCAACTAAGCGTGGGCTTTTTCGGTTAGCTCTTGAAACCGCCTTAAGGGATGGTGGTGTACACTCCCCAACTTCACTTAGGCTAGAGCAATGTACCACATGGAACCAACTCAACACGAAGGTCCACCCCAGATTTACAAGAGGCCACAAGTTTCCACTCGAAAACAGACTATTCAACTCCTTAAGACTAAATCCTCCTAGCACAATAAAGGAACTAAAGGTATGCCCTCGTCTACTTTCCACTTTTCCTGAATATCCGGGACATCCTTTCGTGAAACAGGTGCGCAAAATACTAAAATTTAGAACATTCCGACAACGGTGCTTCCTATTCTCAGAGACTCTTTCACTGAACTCTCTTCGGTTTCTAGCTTCATCAATTGCCCTTAACTCCAAAAAATTTATTTTTTGTGGATTTTTCTCTTTTCTATTTTTTCTATTTTTTTCATAATAATTAATTTTTTTTTAAACTCTATATGCATTGGCCAACTCTACTAATCACATAACATTGGGTAGGGTGACTAAATAATGTAAAAGTGCTAACAATGCAAAAAAAATCTAGCACAATACGACAATATATTTAAAACACACTACACTAATCACACTACTCACAATACTAACACATTCTACATGTAACTGGCGATGCAAACAGACATGGCTAGCAAAATATACACAAACCCCCCCACACTTAAGCGTTTCGTTGTCCTCAACGAATTTAGAGATATAATAAGAGGACTCATCGCTTAAATGTGTAGGCGGTGGATCTCCACAATTACCGCTCAAAACGTAGACGCTGAGAGAGAAATAAATACCTGAGGTGCCCGGAACTACATGGGCACCGTGTCCGCGAAACTGCAACAAGAAGGGGTCTTGTGGACCGTTGATAGTTTCCCGCTGATGAAGATGACCTGAGCAATCCCCAAGCTACACCATGCTACAATGTAACTCCCCTAAGGTCGTGTGTGCCTCGCACACCGGGGTAGATTGCTCCATCCTACAAAAATGCACGAAAAATCCCCAACTCCCTCAAGAGTCCCCATGTGGGTCAAATGTGCCATGGCACACTGGGGTAGATTCTTCGCTAACATTACCTGCAAAACTAGACAACTCATCAGTCCCTCTCTCTCACCTCTCAAAATCAGGTATGGAGAACTAAAACAGAAATAAAAGAAATAACATCCTACTCTACATTGGGTTGCCTCCCAACTAGCTCTTGTGATTTAAGGTCGACAGCCCGACCCGGTTACCTCAACCGAAAAGGATAGTGGAGGCTGCTTTATCCCTCCACTTCTTATTCTTCCACCATCTCTTCTCAAGAACTTCACGTGCACCCCTGTGCTCTGAAGAAGGTGGACAATTGTGGAAGCTGACTCCTTTCATTTTGCAATTGATCTTCTTGAGAAACTTTCACCAAGTACCACTAGGCTCAAATGAATCTCTGGCCATAAAATCATCCCAGTAGTACTTCCTCGATGCTATATGCTCTTCAAATGACCCATGAAAATTATCCACACCCCACGCTTTCTAACTTCCAACTCCTTAACTATGGCATATGGATGATCAATAGAATCGCCCATAAAACAAGAGATTGCAAGTTGCTCATCACATTCTTCCCCATAAGAATCCCCATACAGTAATTGTTCCAGCTCGTCGCAGACTTGCGTGACATAGGATATGGAGAATTCATCATTAATCAGAGTTGGGGATTTTACCTCAATATCACTGAGCATAAGTGTTTCACCAGCTTCATTGTCGGCACACCACAGGCTTCCATTGTCGGTTTCTTCCTGTACATTGCAGTCTTCACTCGTCTCAGGTATCTCTTCTTCCACTTGTGGTGGGGATGATGAAGGTTCAATTTTTGGCTCACTGTCATATGGCAAGGTCTCTTCTTGTGGCTCTTGAATACTAGATTCCCCTGTTGTTGACAGTTTTTCTATTCTTTTCTTTATCCTCTCCAACATCTCCCTCACGTATTCCCTACCTGTGGCTGAATCCTCTTGTGGTAATAGTGCATCTATGGACAAAAGTTTGGCGCACACTTCGATGTCATTCATAATACTACGCCGTTTTGCCATATCCGCTGATGAGTCTTCCTGGTGCTGAAGAAACTGGGGGGCATGTACTCGACATGAGTCTCTACGATCATGCCAAATGCCGCATACGTAGCACCAAGTTATGCATGCATCCTCTTCTTCATGGTTACCCCTGCAGTGGAAACAGTAGGGGGGACCCGAATAACACTCTTCACTCCACATGCTTAAATTGTCTCTTGCTTCCTGCGTTCCTGAAAAACAGACTCACAAGACACCCGTGAAGCACAGAGATATATAATACAAACTAAAATAAAAGTACTCTAAACTAACTACTAACTAAATAATCTACCGCTGTCCCCGGCAACGGCGTCAAAAACTTGACATGATTTCTTACGTGTGTACGCAAGTGCACGGTCAAGTAATATAGGGGTGGTATTTCAACCCCGAGTTATCGATCCCACGAGGACAAGCTTTAGATTATCTAATTAGTTATTTAATTTAGAGTACGGTGCAGGAGGAAAGATTTGATTGATTTTAGAAATTTAAATAACAACTAAGCTACTATTTTTGTATAATTTTTCAATTTAAAAGAAAATAATTGTGTTTGATACGATTAATAAGGAAGAACTAGGCCATTGATGGTCCCTAGGGTTGTTAACGATTTCCGGGTTGTGCTTGAAACACTCTACGCACGTTCTAATTATACCGGGTAATACTCATCACGATCTTCTCTCAATCTCACGTGAATTTGTGCAATAAATAGCCTTCGGGTTCTCTCGGTCCACCTCCGTCTATAATTACAATCTAGTTGATTTGTTAGGCTCGTTCACCGGGTCCTGTCGGTCCACCGAGTTCACTAAGTTCTAACAAAATCAACCGAAACTACCCTCACACGATTAATCAAGTGTCTATCTCCTCTCGGTCTCAAGAAACTACAAGATCACCTAAACTATTCTTTAACACGTCTCAATGAGCTCACTTTCGTGCCACCCTATCAACAAGTAATATTCTACGGGTGATCAAGCCAAGAACATTAATAAATAAGTACAAGAATAGATAAGCTAACAAGAACGTTCATAGAATTTAAGCAAAAGCATGCATCAAGTCCAAAATCCGGAAAATCATCCAACAAACCCTAGTTTTCCATCAATCACCTAGCTTAAAGTGTTTAGCTAGGCATAATATTGTTCAACATGATCAAAATCATAGAGTTCATGAAGAAAAGATGAAGAAACGAAGATCAAACGCTAAAATCTTCAATGTAATTGATGATCCTTGCTCCAAGCTTGTTCTCCCGTCTTCTCGAGCTCTCTAGACTCCAAATATGTGTGAATACCCCTTTTGGATCGTCCCCCAACATTAGAATAGGGCTGGGGTCTCTAAAGTTTCACAAAATCACCAAAAAACCCACAAAATTTCCGTCTGGCCCAGGTGTTCGCACGAACACTCAAGTGTTCGTGCGAACAGTGTTCGTGCGAACACAGTTTGGTGTTCTTAATATCCAGCAGAATGTTTTTCTTCCATTTTGGCATCTTTGACGGACCATATCTTTCTCGTCCGATCTCCGTTTTAGCTCCGTGACCTATCGTTGGAAAGCTCTTTGAGTCTACTTTCATTTTCCACTGGTCTCACTCCAAAATTCATTGTATAACTCGAGATACAATCACAATAGTGGAGATTGGTCACTTTTGCTCCTCCGACTTTGCTTCTCTTGCTTCCTCTTGAGTTTGCTTTGATTCCGAAGTTCGTTTCATGCCTCCTAAACATCGTTTAGTATCCGTTCCTGTCAAGACAACATGAACAACCATACCAAGCGATTATATTTAAAAAATAACATCGAAATATGCATCGAAACGCCCGGATTAATAATAAAGTGCTAAAAACTCAACTTTCTACGTTTTCTCAACATTCATAGTGTAAAACTCATATTTCAAACCCGGAATCACGCAAAACGATATAAAGTATGCAAAAAATATAACTCTAATAGAGAGTTATCATCCAACTGTCGTGTGTAGTAAGAAATTCCGGAAATCCGGGTTGTCGAACCCAAGAGACTTCGTCGTAAATTAGCTATTAAGTTAAATCTTTATGTGGGCAAAGCGCAGATGTGTGTTCTATTGATCCTACTAAAATTAAAGACAAAGTCCCAATTAATTAATTGAATTGCTTCACGATTAATAAATATGAATAAGTATAATATTTCTCAAAGTTGGGAAAAGTCAGGATATCTCTACGGGTCACTAGGTATTTCTCGCGATATCGGGTTTATGTTTTGTTGACACGATGATTTATTATTCTAGCTAAACGAGCATGAACGTGTTGAAGATGTCTCAACCAACACCAATACTTAAACTAGCAAAAATGATGTCTCTAGCCTAAACAAGTTCAAGTATGCCTTAAGATCATTAATCTACTCTTTGTTCTTAGCTAACTAGCAAGATTTCTCAACCCTAGATACGGCTAGTGTGTATTTTAATTTTTCGGGCAATGAATATCGATGTCTCTAACATTCATAACCTAGATCAATCCTATCAACACATCTATTGATAGCAAAGATGAATTAAATACATAAAATACACATAGCTAGATAAAAAGTTCATCAATTAAGCATAATAGCATGAAATCAAATCCATAAATCACAAATACAGTGATCAAACCCTAGCTCCCTACGAGATACCCTGAGATAAAAGTGTTTAGCTACTCAAAAACATGATTTACGTCCAAAGTTTCGTGATCAAATAACAAAACTAGAGAAGAAACGGAGTTTTAGAGGTCAAACGAATGATTCCAAGCTTCCTTGATCGTCTCCTAAGCTCCAAGCTCTCTTCAACGTGATAATCCCCAAAAACATGCCCTAACCAAGTCTAATACGTTCTCCCAATGTTTATAACAAGTTTGGAGTAATTACAAAGCAACCCCAAAAAGTTACAAAAAAAATTTTGCCCGAACTAGGTCGTGTGAGCTAGTTAAGTAGGTCGTGCGACCTACTGTGTTGCCCAGAACAGGTCGTGCGACCTGTATAGTAGGTCGTGCGACCTACTTAAACTTGCTGAAATCCGCGACTAGGTCCTGCGACCTACTATCAGGTCGTGCGACCTAGTTACTTCACCAAATTTCTCCATCTTCTTCCCACTTGTTCCTCTTGCTTCCGAATTACTTCCCGGGCATCGTTTCTTCATTCAATCCTCCATTTTGAGCTCTCCTCATGCCTCAACACTCGTATCATCTTCTCTTGAGCCTCTCTAGCACTTGATCCATCAACTCTCGCTTTCCTTCCCAAATCTCGAGCCCGCATTACTTCCGAAGTTCGTTTCCTCTATCCACTTGATTCTCGCGTGCTCCGGCCCTGAAAATCACAACACGCACACCCCGCGAAGATCAAATGTGACAAAATAAGATTAATAGCGCGTAAAACAATGCAAGAAACGCCCGAACTTCACATTTTAGCATACGAACTCATTTTCTCAAATAAATACATGATTTACTCAAAAAGACGCAACATTCTCCATTATGAGCACACAAAATATAGCAAAATAAGCAATAAAATAACTCCGAAAACAGAGTTATCAACTACCCCCACACTACATTTTGCTCGTCCCGAGCAAATCCCAACTTTCACATCATGTCCAATCCACAAAATCAACTAGCTTTCAACCCACCATATTGCATACATAACAAAATATTAGCCAACTTGACGCAAACAAGACTCAATTCACAACTTCATTAATGCAACAATATGATGCAATGCAAATTAGACTCGATCCTAAACACAAATATTTACACACACACACAAAAATTAACTTTTTTTGTCTTTTTGGCGAGATCGGGCAATCTCAAGTCCTTAAATCGGTTCTCATGGAGTGATGATCAATTTAGGTACAAGGCGTGAATTGAAACTAAACTTGACAACAAGAATTTCCCTTAGATCGTATAGAGAACCTAACCTTACTAAGTACAAGAGTATCCTACCTCTTCGCGTGTGCCGATAAATAAGAGGCTACGCTAGGCTAAGCCACGTCCAAGGTACGAGCTCCTAATCCGCTAACGGTTTTAGAATGTTGAGGCTTAGGGAAATAAGGATAATCATGATGAAACACGTCCTAAAACGTCACATTCTCACATTATAAACCACATCTCACACACCCTCACCACGATGATAGAAACCGCAACCCGAAACTCATCGTCTCCAGCCCTCGATTCCCTCAAAACCCGGTACAATTATGATTCCGTGGCCACCGTCTTGAGTCGTGTACGAAATTCAAACCGTCGTTACCGAAATAGTTGCTTCCCCCACTCGATTTCCGTTAAGCTCAATTTCCTTCCTTTATTCCATCTCTCCTTTTTTTCTCTTTTTTTTCTCTTTTTTTTTTCTTTTTTTCTTCATTTTCTATTTTTTTTTTCTCATTTCCTTTTTTTTTAAATAAAATTCCACAATCCACACAATCCTTTCATATGTACGAGTGGTCTTCCAAGAGTAGTCAAACGAATATGTTAGGGGAAGAAAACAAACAATCCAATGAATGAGTATCACATATAAAATTCATCTTCCCCTAACTCTATGAAGTACATGGTGCCACCAAACAAAGTCGCAAACAAATCAAAGCACATGTGTGGGGTTGGAGTCGTCGCAAGCTCAATCTCGATGTCCTTGGTCAAAAGTCGACACCCCCACACTCGAATGTAGTCACGTCCCCTCTCAAGTAGTCAAAACAATGTAAGTCTCGTGCCTAATCCAACCAAACCTCCTACACCACGATGAATGAGATCCGGTACCTAGCACGATCCACCATTTAAATCAATCACCCCAATTTGTGTGTAGTAGATGTCACGCACTCACGGCTCTCCACAACTGTGTCCATGGTGTAACGACGTGGAACACCGCCACACCTAAGTGCGCAAGCCTACTCACTCACCCTCGCATCCCCTCGAAATATCAAATGAAGTACAAGCGATCATGTAGGAGTCACATAAGTATATCATGAAGTACTCCTTCATCGAATCCCCGTCAACTACGACTCCCTCGTGACGCACTAAAATGGTGATTCTAAACAATCTGTGATGAAAGCCAAGAATCGTCACCCTAGGTCAAAAGGCTAGCAAATAATCCAAGGTTCAAAGTTGGGTTTTCTAATGGTCCTACAAGGTGAAATGTGAGTGATCTAATACACATCCTCGCACAGCTGTTTCGTGTGCCACTACGAGGCGGGTTGGCGACTACCTAAGACACACACATGAATGTTCGGCTCGTTTAGCTCACACCTAACTCAACTCTTGTAAGAAAACTAGGCACACACTTTTAGATTGAAAATCAAGTAAGTGTATAAAAATAGGTAGGCACTCCCGTAAAGAAAGTCTCTCTATACGTACTAAGGGGAACTCACATTGTCTATCTCAGTTGCAAGTCACGCCCTATGACTAAATTTCTCACACTCCTTGATTCTACCAATACTAAGATCTTTTTGATTTCCCTTTCTCAATTTTTTTATTGTTTGTTTTGTTTTGTTTTTTTTTTACATGCAAGGCCACTCGAAAGAAGACTTGATACTAATCGATGGTAGGGAGACTCAAAGTAAGAAAACGTGCAATCATATTATACGAACACATATATATCACAAAACACTATGACATAAACACACTCTACGACAAAGACGACGAAACACACTACGACACAAACATCCTATATGCAATTGGTTCATGCAGACACGGGCTTGGATAATATTCGGAAAATCTCACCCCCACACTAGAATGCTTCGTTGTCCCCAACGAATTTAGAGAATATGCAAGAAGACTCAGCAATCAATGTGTAGGCCCGTAGACGAGATGGATCATGACATACTTATATAAAAGAAACACAAAATTTAGCAAGAGAGAAAGATACTCACAACCACCTCAAGGGTGGGGAAGAAATCACGCCAAGCAGTCCCCAAGCACAGTAGTGGTGCCACCATGCTCCTATACAGTCAATGTGTACTCGCACACCGGGGTCGACTGCCCTCCTCTGCTAAAATCCATGTCTGAAGAATCCCCAACTCACATGCACGAGTCCCTGTAAAGGTCATGTGTGCCATGGCACACCGGGGTAGATTTTACCATAACCTGCTCAAGTATGTCACTAGGAAAACATCATTAATCCCCATCTCTCTCATCTCTCCATATAAATAACTAAAAAGACAAAACTGTATTAAAAACTCACTCCCTAACTTAAGCAGAAAATACGTTGGGTTGCCGCCCAACAAGCGTCGTGTAATTTAAGGTCGACGACCCGACCCAGTTACCTCAAAAGATGTTTAAGGAGATTTTTCTCTCCACTTTTTCTTCTTCCACCATCGTCTCTCTTTTTGTCTCTTCTCAAGTGAGCCTGCATGAGACGCATATGGCAAGAAGAAGTTGTAGAAGACGGCCTTTGCAAATTTCTTCTTCTTGTGCTTCCACTTCTTGATCACCGGTCTTCTCGAGAATTCATTCACCGCATCATGACCCATTGTACCTTTCCTCTTCTTCTTCTTCCAAGTCTTCAGAATCAATATCATTGAGGATTGGTTATGTGGAAATAGAACCTCAGTTGGAACAGTAATGGCAAGGAGTGCCATCTTGACTGCTTCCTTCCCTAGCTCTTGTCTTGGAATCCCAGGTGTCAAATCATGTACTGCATAAAACTGGGGTCTTTGGTCTTCCTCATGTGATTCACCCCATTTTATTATCTACAAAAGATAAGGATTAGACTCAGGAATTTCTTGATATATATCTATGTGAACATCTCCATGCAATAATTTCTTAGCTTCATGGCTTTCTTCCTCAAAGCAAATATCTTCAGTGGGCCATAAGCTGGCGATGTCCAAACTCTCCCATTCATGCCATGGCTCCGGAATTATGCGAGGCACAAGTTGTATAGGCTTCACAATATCATCCCAATCTGAGTTCGAATCTGAGTCTGAATCTGAGTCTGAAGAAGCCCAATGATCTATTACTTCATGATGAACAGTGTTATAGACATAGACCTCTGGGAGTTCTTCGTCTTCCTCTTTACACTCTTCAACTAAGTCAGGAATGATGTTGCTTGGCCTATCGTCATTATCTGAATATGCCAATGTAATCGAAAGTTTTGCCAAGTGTTGTCCCTTCAGCTGGAGAGTTTCATCATCCTATTAACCCCTTCCTCCATTCTGTCCATCTGAACTATCATGAGCTTTAATATTTCTTTCATCTCCTTATTTTCTTGATTGCAAGGAGGAGGGGTGTACATATCTCCATAGGAGTAGTACGGTGAACCTGGAGCTTGCCCATAGAAATTCTGCCCCCACATGATCACCACGATACCTGCACAATAACTCGCTAGGAAGCAAGTGAGATCAACAATTAAATAAACAAAAGAAAAAATAAAATTCCCTAAAGTTAATAATTCTAACTAATTCAACCGAAGTCCACGGCAACGGCGCCAAAAACTTGACACGCTCCAACTGCAAGTGTACAACTGTCGTGTGTAGTAATAAATTCCGGAAATCCGGGTTGTCAAACCCAAGAGACTTCGTCGTAAATTAGCTATTAAATTAAATCTGCAACAGCCCGCGATTCCAGGCCTAGCCCAAACCGCTAAGATGTCCCCCGCACGAGGATTTTTACCTCATTGTGAACGGAGTAGAACGTCAGCCTCGTACCAAACCATAAAGAACAAAACTTCAAATTTAATTCAAAGTCAAATTTATTACAATAAAGGGAATGAACAAACGTGGTCCTTAACATGGAAACTTGAAAAAAAAAACCAAATTGTTTGAAAAGAAACAAAAACATGAAACTAGTGATTTATTCCGTGAGAGCTAAAGTGATTCCTTGATCCAAGCTAGTGATTCGTTCCCCCAAAGTCTACAGCGGTGTTAACCTGTGGGTTTTCAAATAGCAAAAGCCGACCACATTTTTTCCAAAAGTCAGCTTAAACTGAGTAAGAAATACCTCAACATGTAAACAGATGATTGGGCACATAATTCAAGAATCAGTAAAGGAAAAGTAAAGGAAAAGATGATTAAAGCTTTAAATTGAGATCACAAAGGCAAACAAGAAAGGTAAAGGGATAAACTTGGATTTGACATTCCATCTGAATCTTTCTTATTAAAGTCCTCCTTCAAAACTTTTTCTGGCGGCCACCTGGCCACGTGCCACGGGAGCAGCTAGCTCTACTGCCCCATGAGCCCCAGAAAATAAACATTGTACGAGCGAATGCAGAGTTCGCGCCTGCCTCGGAAATAAATAACTCAAGGTTACTTCGTGGGTCTAACAAACCCTACTTCAACCCGGCAGTTGTGAAAGCCCCTCTAAATATGGCCTTCCCGCCTCAATACTGAACTACAAGACCTTAAGTGTCGACACCCCCTAGAGGTTAGCAACTCCGCTAGAGTAGTAAAAGTAGGAACCCCCAAGTCCTCATGGTAGTGTAGGACTATGGGTACCAAGGGTACGCCAGAGTTTGGCCCCCAAAATCTCTTGACCAGAACGTATGGTCTTAAACAATATAATCACCAAAGTGAACTAAAGAACAGCTCATACAAGTTATCTTTCACTTTACGTTACTTAGTGTCTTATGAGTATTCCTTGAAAGAAGGTGATTCTCGATCCAAACCAGGTATTCAAAACCAATAAGGAAAGCAAGGATTAAAGTGCTAATCAGTTCCAACAAAAACATAACTCATGTTCTCAAGAGAGAGATTTCAGTTTCACACTTTGTGCCAAAGTAGACATGATTTTCAGAGTTTCAACAAATGGATAGTACGATAATCAAAACAGTAACAAATTTGGCACATAACACATCTTGGAAACTCATTTTTATGGTAGAAGAGTCGAGCATATAACTTACTTGGATTAAAGAAAGCTCCACACACACAAGCAAGTGCGAAAACTAGTACTCGTCGTACGGGTTCTCAATGAACTGATCGTCTACGAACCCTACAATAGTCGAATAATCCTAACATTAATACACGACCAATCTCATACAACAAATGCAATTATTCCCTATATGCAAATGCAAAGAATATTTCCTCAACAAGTTCCCAATTACGTTTTATCCCCAAAATCGATTTCGGAACTATAGTATTAGAAAAAGAATATTAATTCATAAAATTAAGAAAATAAATAAAAAAAAAAAAAACAATTAAAGGTAAGATTTAGACTATTAAATATTATACCTAGGAAAAAGCTATTTATAATTAGTATTTAGAAAAGAGTATAATATTTAAAGTAGATAATAGTATTAAGGAAAAGTTATATTTACTTATTAAAAGAGTAAATATATATTTATAAACCAATATCCACTTTTATAAGAAAAGATCTTGAATTAAAACACACAAAAGTAAAATTATATAATTACTTAAGAAAACTACTTTATTTATTAACAAAAACATCTATTTTTATTAGTAAAACTCTTCTTACAAAATGATACTATGAAAACTTATATTTATTTTCATATTATTAAACCTAATTAGTTGTAAATAGTATTAATAGAGAAAATAGTAGTTATAGATATATAAGAGTTAAATAAAAACAAAATAGTTTACTGTAAATACAACAACGACCCCAACAGTTTTATCAATTTACCAAAAGTACCCCACAAATGTCACACTAAAAACATATACAGTAATCTATCCTTCCTCTTCGCTAGTACCCACATGAACAGAGCGTATGTAGCCCAATGCATACGACTATCACTTGATTGATAGCAAGACAACGGAAAACAGCAATTGGTGAATTCGACGATGCGGGTGAAGAATTCGTGAAACAAGCGACGAGTTCACTTACCGAAACGGCAAATCGAGGAATCAAATTCGGTTTGGTACGACTTTGATTGGACGGCGACTAACGGGCAACGAGCTCTACTGATTGCCGGCAATGGAGGAACGAGAGAGATGGTGGCGGCGTTGCTGGGTTCCCGTCGGAATCCGGGTCGGGAATTCGGGTCGACACAAAACAGAGCCAACGAAGGCTCTGTTTCTCCCACTGGTTCGTCGGAAGAGAGAGGGAGGAGAGGCGAGCTGGGTTCGCCGGTAATGGACAGAGGTGGTAGCGGTGGTGATTTCTGAAAACAGGGGAGATGGCGGTACTTCTGAAGCAAACAGAGCACTGGGTTTTGTTTTCTTTGGCAAAATAGAGGGTGAGAGATCGAGTGAGATGGAGGATGAAGAAGAGAGGGGAATGAGGTTTATATAAGGTGGCAGTGGTGGTGTTGAGGAGGTCGTGGGAGAAGGTCGTGGTGAACGTGAAGGAGAAGCGGGGGGAAGGGTGTGTTTTCCGATCAGTACGATCAGTTACAGAGAGAGAGAGAGAGAGAAGAGAGGGGGACTGGGTTTGCACCCAAGTTTTGGGAAATAACACTTTAACCCCCTCACCTAAGTTTAGGAAACTACAAAATAACCCCCACAGTTAAAGAAGAGATAAATCCTAACTCCAACTTTAGGAATAATACACTAAATACCCTATTAGAAGAAATAGGGGTATTACAAAATCTTTATGTGGGCAAAGCGCAGATGTGTGTTCTATTGATCCTACTAAAATTAAAGACAAAATCCCAATTAATCAATTGAATTGCTTCACGATTAATAAATATGAATAAGTATAATATTTCTCAAAGTTTGGACAAGTCAGGATATCTCTACGGGTCACTAGGTATTTCTCGTGATATCGGATTTATGTTTTGTTAACACGATGATTTATTATTCTAGCTAAACGAGCATGAATGTGTTGAAGATGTCTCAACCAACACCAATATTTAAACTAGCAAAACCGATGTCTCTAGCCTAAACAAGTTTAAGTATGCCTTAAGATCATTAATCTACTCTTTGTTCTTAGCTAACTAGCAAGATTTCTCAACCCTAGATACGGCTAGTGTGTATTTTAATTTTCCGGGCAATGAATATCGATGTCTCTAACATTCATAACCTAGATCAATCCTATCAACACGTCTATTGATAGCAAAGATGAATTAAAAACATAAAATACACATAGCTAGATAAAAAGTTCATCAATTAAGCATAATAGCATGAAATCAAATCCATAAATCACAAATACCGTGATCAAACCCTAGCTCCCTACGAGATACCCTGAGATAAAAGTGTTTAGATACTCAAAAACATGATTCACGTACAAAGTTTCGTGATCAAATAACAAAACTAGAGAAGAAACGGAGTTTTAGAGGTCAAAAGAATGATTCCAAGTTTCCTTGATCGTCTCCTAAGCTCCAAGCTCTCTTCAACGTGATAGAGTACGTGATAATCCCCAAAAACATGCCCTAACCAATTCTAATATGTTCTCCCTATGTTTAGAACAAGTTAGGAGTAATTACAAAGCAACCCCAAAAAGTTACAAAAAAAATTCTGCCCGAACTAGGTCGTGTGACCTAGTTAAGTAGGTCGTGCGACCTACTGTGTTGCCCAGAACAGGTCGTGCGACCTGTATAGTAGGTCGTGCGACCTACTTAAACTTGCTGAAATCCCCGACTAGGTCCTGCGACCTACTATTAGGTCGTGCGACCTAGTTACTTCACCAAATTTCTCCATCTTCTTCCCACTTGTTCCTCTTGCTTCCGAATCACTTCCCGGGCATCGTTTCTTCATTCCATCCTCCATTTTGAGCTCTCCTCATGCCTCAACACTCGTATCATCTTCTCTTGAGCCTCTCTAGCACTTGATCCATCAACTCTCGCTTTCCTTCCCATCGAGCTCGCATTACTTCCGAAGTTCGTTTCCTCTATCTACTTGATTCTCGCGTGCTCCGGCCCTGAAAATCACAACACGAACACCCCGCGAAGATCAAATGTGACAAAATAAGTTAAATAGCGCGTAAAACAATGCAATAAACGCCCGGACTTCACATTTTAGCATATGAACTCATTTTCTCAAACAAATACATGATTTACTCGAAAAGACGCAACATTCTCCATTATGAGCACACAAAATGTAGCAAAATAAGCAATAAAATAACTCCGAAAACGGAGTTATCAGACTTTGTTAGCTTGAAAATATAATTTTCTTTACATGAAACTTAGAATCCATCTGGATAGCGCATGTATATTTCTTCGTCCACAATTATGAGATTCGGTAGATGGATGTCAAAACAAAAATTCTTAATGGAAACTCCTAAAGAATGTGTAAATGACACATCCAGAGGGTTTTGTCGATCCAGAGCATGCCGGAAAGGTGTGTAATTTGCAACGATCTACTTACGAGTTAGAGCAGACTTCCCGGAGTTGGAATCTTTGATTTGTTGATGCAATCAAAGAGTTTGGTTCCATAAATAATGAAGTTGAACCTTTTGTTAACGAGAATTTTGGTGGGAGCACAATATTATTTCTGGTCTTGTATGTGGATGACATACTGCTCATTTGGGTTGTCCCTACTTTGTAATATGTTAAAATTGTATAGAGAATTGTTATTCAATGTAAGACATTGGCGATGAAACATATATACTTGGTATAAGATCTATAGTGATATATCAAGAAGGTTGTACATATATTGACAAGGTGTTAAAATTATTCAACATGCAAGATTCGAGGAAAGGATTCTTACCTGTGTCACATCGAGTCAGTCTTTCGAAGGCTAATTGTCCTTCTACTCAAATTGATAAGGATCATATGATGAAGATTCATTTTTCCTCGACAACTGGATCTATCATGTGCACCATATTATGTACTAGGCCAGATGTATCATATGCTTTGAGCATGACAATGAGGTACGCATGAGATCCTGGTGAGAGTCACTTGTTATCTATCAAGAATATCTTTAAGTACTTGAGAAGGACTAAGGACAAATTTTTTACACTAAGGATTGGAAAACCTTACAATAAAATGCTACACCGATGCTTGCTTCCAAACCCACAAACATGATTGCATATCACAATAAACTTTTATGTTTTGCATTACTGGAAGAGTTGTGAGCTGGAAATTTTTTGAGCGAGAGACAATTGCTGTAACTGTTGGAATAGATGCCCTAGAGGCAATCTTATTTAGTATGAACATTACTTTTGTCTAGAACATTCATTTTATTATTTATGGAGATATTTAATATAGTGAAGTCCTTAGATTACAAATGTGTTTGTTTATCTTAAATATCCCTAGTCAATTATATTGATTAATTGGACGATCAACTATAGACTAGTATGAGGTTGGATTGATATGGAGATATCACGATCCAACACATAGGTATGCATTAGGAGTGATGGCATACTAGATTGACCCACTTACGAGAAGCCTACATACAAGTTATGTAAAGTCACAAGTGCTTCTCGTAGTGACAACGGTATTGTCATTCTTAGACTAGAAGTCAGTGGATCCTCTATATGTGGAGTATTGTGTTTTGGTAGATTCAAACGCTACGCCGTGACTGAGTAGAAATAAATACGCATATCGGACACAATAGGAAGCAAGCTTAGAGATAGTAGTGATGTAAATAGAATTTGTTCCTCCCACATAACGAGAGAAAATATTCGTGGCCACTCGAGAGTCAGTGATTATAGAATGTCGGGCAAGACTCAGATAAATCGATATAGGATATTGATGTTATCTGCATGGATAAGACTATTCCCATGATCGAGAAACTATGAATTGGATATACGAGTGTGAATTGTATGTCTCGTGTCTAATCCAGATATAGAGACAAAGGGATGAGACAATACTTTCACAAGGTTGACGGATTACTAACTATATCTATTAGTTGGGTGACATGGATGTGTTGCTAGACACCGCTCCATGTTAGTAATTGTTACTACCAACTAAGTAGAAACCTATGGGGTCACACGCCACATGGATTAATATAGACTTGGGAATTAATTAATATGGTTAATTAATAGAAGGATCAATATGCAAACACTTACAAATTTAGTAGGACTAATTTGAAAGTTGTACTAATCCGTGTATGGACATGATTATGAGAGGGGCTAATATGTAGTTAACAAGGAGTTATTGGACTATATAAAGGACACTCCTAGACCATTTTCTTAACTAATGCTCATAACACATTGAGTGAGAGAGAGAAAATCAAGGAGAGAGCCAAGACAAGAAGGGCCGAACCCGACCCCCCGTCCGACCCCTCCATTACCATCGGCCTCTTGTAGGCGCGACCTTGGGTGCTCGTTTCGCGTGATTCTTCTTCTTCCTTCTTCCACCGGTTGCTAGCATAAGACGTGGAGTAATTTAGAGCTTGATCCCAGGCGTGGACTATCCATAGAAGTGTGAATACTATTTTGCGTTTGAAGTCATACTAGGAGACAAACAGGGTATTTGATACTAAACATTTACTATCGTTATGAAGCCTCTTTATGTGATCCTTGGAGGGTCTTGTGCGGATCTTTATTATTGTTTTTCGCTGCATAATCCGTTACAAAGCCCTACAGTGGTATCAGAGCCACAGATCGTAGAGCATAACGTAGTTTATGTGTTACGATTTATGTCTATTTACACCTTAATTGTTGTTTATCACGTAAAACAGACAAATTAAGCATAATTGATGCACTTTCAATATGATTCAAGCCAAATAAGATCTAATATTACATGGAATGTAAGGATTAGTGAATCTGGATCACGTAGGATGTGAAATTTTGGATCTAGAAAACTAGGGTTAGGGCGCAAGTAGGGAAAAGAGGTTTTTCCGATTTGGAAACAACTACATTTGGGTAATAGGGAAGAAGTTTTTTTCTAAAACAACTTCCCAAGAGGTTTGGCCCCCCTAGGGGACCACCCCTCCTCTTCCCTTCCGCCCAAGCTATCCACGGCCAAGGGGGGCGGGCACCCTAGCGCACGGCCTAGCCGTGTGGGCTAGGGGTCGGCCGGCCCAAGGGCGGTCCTCTAGAGTTTTGGCCATGTGATGGTGGGCCATCTTGAACCGTTTTGACCCTAGTATGTCCAAAATCAACTATAATTGATCAAGCGCGTTAAAATTGGATTTTAATTGTATATGTGCTATTTACATGGTGATTGGATATGGCCTTAGGTGTGGATGTTGTGATTGTTTAAATTTGTGGTTTGTTTTACGACATGCGAGCTAATCAAATTAATGTAATAGTTAATTAGGTTTTACAGCCTGCGAGCCGGTCTTCTTCTCAACTTGTGAGATCTCTCTAATTAGTATATATGCTAGTTAGTATTAGATAGAGTAGATAATAGTCAAGACATGGAGAAGAAGCCTAAAAAATAAAAGAATCAGAAGTTGGAACATTCCACAAGCCAAGGAGTATGGCGACATCCACAAAGCTATGGAGCATGGACTAAAAGATGAAGGGACATGGATATGAGCTTGCTATTTTCAGGTTCATAGATATTCTCATTGGCTTGAGAATATCTTAGTTTTGAGGCCATGTCCACATCAAGTTTATTTTATTTTTGTGGTCGTTTATTTTATTGTCTTGTTATTTATTGTTGGTGTGTGGTTGATGCATGCAAAATGATAATAAGAAAATTAACAACCCGGATCTTTTATTTTGGGATTGCCCACCCAAATAAGTAGGTCAGTTAATATGGATCAACAAAACAAAGAAAATTGAAATAAAAAAAAAAAAACCCTCATTTTAAATATTGTGTTTTGCCTTCTCGTTACGCAAACACTCATCATAGTCATGATTAATCAAGCTCGTGCGTGCCAAAGCAACTTGATTCATCATGATGTGATGCTATGGCACAAGCAAGTAATGTGCAATTGTTGGAGTAAGAAGTTGGACGCAACTAGGTAATTTTAATAAGATTAAAATCTAGAGGCAACTAATTGAGATAACCTATGGGGTAGATAAATAAGGAGTTATTTGCCCAATTGAACCAAGAGTTAAATAAGGATGCAATTGGAATTGTTCCTACCTAAATAACTGATTTTGGGTGACTTACCAAAGCTAGCTCAAAATGAAGTGAAATATGAATTTTAGGCCCACAAGAAAATATAACGATAGTTTCCGCACTAATATAGAGGGTTATTAATCCGAGAAAATAGTGGGAACTATGTTTAATAATCTAGCCGTTATTAAATATAGTTATTTGTTCACAAAATACTAAAAACTTGTATATGTCTGTTTTTGTAGAATTTCCATGGCAAAAAATTCATCGAACTCATCACATTCCCTGCGAGCTGTCCTTGAGAAGGACAAGCTTTATGGAACCAACTTTCTGGACTGGTATAGGAACTTGAGAATCATTCTCAAGCAAGAAAAGAAACTATACACTTTAGAGGAGGAAGTTCCAAAGGGTCCGGAAAATAATTTTGCCACAGGAATAAAGGCGTATCAGAAGATTGTTGACGATGCTAATGATGCGGCATGCCTTTTCCTTTTGACCATGAGCTGTGAGCTTCAAAAGTAACACGAGAACATGGATGCGTACGATATGATCACACATTTAAAGCAGCTCTTTTAAGAGCAGGCAAGGGTTGAGAGGTATGAAGTTACCAAGTCATTGTTCAAGTGTCATCTGTCAGAGAGAAACCTTGTGGGACATCACGTACTCCGTATGATCGGGTACTTGGAGAATCTCACACGCCTAGGGTTTCCAGTGGGTCAAGAGTTGGCCACTGATCTCATTCTGCAATCGTTGCCGGACAGTTATGGACAGTTTATCATGAACTATAACATGAATGAGATCGTCAAGCCTCTGCCAGAGTTACTCAGTATGTTGAGGAATGATGAACTAACCATCAACAAGGGAAAGGGCAAGGCCATAATGATGGTACACAAGAGAAAGGGCAAGCGAGTTGCCTCATCCTCATCCAAAGGGAAAGGCAAGGTAGTTGCAAAAACCAAGGATGTTTCTCTTAAGCCTGGTGGTGGCATTGCCAAGGGCGTGACTAAGGGTTATTGTCACTACTGTAGTCAGCCTGGCCACTGGAAGAGGAACTGCTCAAAGTATATGGAGGATAAAAGGCTTGGAATAGTGATTCCACTGCCACCAAATATTTTTGTTATTGATGTCAATTTAACTTCTCTTCATCTTGGGTATTGGATACTGGATGTGGATCTCACATTTGTCGAAATGTGCGGTATTTAAAGAGAAGTACAAGATTGGCTAAAGGGGAGATAGACCTGCGCGAGGGAATGGGTACGAGCTGTCTCTCCCTTCAGGATTAGTTTTAGAATTAAATAATTGATATTTTGTGCCTGCTATGAGTAGACTTATTATTTCTATTTCTTTTCTGGACAAGGAAGATTTTACTATTTCGATAAAGGACAACTGTTGCTCCATTTATTTTGATAGTATTCACTATTTTAGTGCGCAATTATTTAATAGATTATATATCCTTGATCTAAGCAATCATGTCTATAACATAAATGCCAAGAGGATTAAAATGAATGATTTAAATCCTGCTTATCCGTGGCACTGTTTTCTAGGCCATATAAACGATAAACGTGCATTTAGACTCCATAAGGATGGATTTCTAGACTCATTTGATTTTGAATCATATGAGACATGTGAGGGTTGTTTATTAGGAAAGCTGACAAAGTCCTCTTTCAATAAGAAAGGTGAAAGGACTAGTGAGCAATTGGAACTTGTGTATACTAATGTATGTGGACCATTCGCCACGCCTACCATGGGTGGTTATGTCTACTTCATTACATTTACTGATGATTTCAGTAGATATGAATTTGTATACCTTATGAAGGCCAAATTCTTTGAAAAGTTCAAAGAATTCAAGGATGAAGTAAAAAAGTAACTTGGCAAAAGTATCAAGGCTCTACGATCGGGTGGTGGAGGAGAATACTTGAGCCAAGAGTTGATGACTATCTTAGAGAGTGTGGGATCTTGTCCCAACTCACTCCACCCGTACGCCACAATGGAATGGCGTGTCTGAGAGGAAGAATCGAACACTGTTGGACATGGTTTGATCTCTGATGTGTCAAACTGATCTTACCATTATCCTTTCGAGGCTACGCTCTATTGTGTGCAGCTTTCTCCATTAACCGTTTTCCATCTAAATCGGTCATGAAGACTGTTGGAATAGGTGCCCTAGAGGCAATCAATATTTAGTATGAACGATGTTTTGGCTAGAATATTCATTTATTAATTATTGTGATATTTAATATAATGAAGTCCTTAGATACAATGTGTTGTTTATCTTAAATATCCCTAGTCCATTATATTGGTGAATAGGACGATCAAATATAGACTAGTATGTGTGTAGATTGATACGGAGATATCAAGTCTAACACATGGGTATGCATTAGGAGTAATGGCGTACTGGATTGACCCACAACGAGAAGGATACATTAGATTATGTCAAAGTCACAATCGCTTCTCGTAGTGCCAGTAATATTGCATGAAGTCACTAGATACTATAGTTTTGAAACATCGTGCTTTGATGTTATCCAACGTTACGCCTTAACCGGGCAACTATAAAGATAGCTATCGGGCATGATAGGAAGCAAGCTTAGAGACCGTCGTGATGTTGAGATGATTTTTCCCTCACACATAATGAGAGCAAATATCCATGGCCACTCGAGGGATGATGCTTGTTGAATTTATGGCCAGACTCAGATAAATCAATATGGAGATATTGATGTTATCTGCTTGCATAAGCATATGCCCAGGATCGAGAAACTATGGATTGGATATACGAGTGTGACTATTTATGTCTCGTTTCTAATCCAGATATGGAGACAAAGGATAATTCAATATGTGATATTGGGCACAAGGTTTGTCGGGATCACTGACTTATTTCTATTAGTTGGGTGGCATGGATGTGTAGCTAGACACCGCTCCATGTTAGTAATAAGTTACTACCAACTAAGTAGAAACCTACGTGGTCACACACCGGATGGATTAAATTGGATATAGGTATTAATTAATAGGGACTAATTAATAGAAGGACCATAACACAACCACAAGCAAACTTAGTGGGACTAATTTGCATGTGGGCTAATCCATGTAAGGACATGATTAGTTGTGTTTATGTAGTTAATAAAGAGTTATGACTATATAAAGGATCTCTAGCTTGTTAATTCTCAACACAAGTCATTATTTGAGATAACTTAACAAAGCAAGAGAGGGAGACAAGGAAAAGGCCGAAGCCCTCATCCCCGTCTGTCCCCTTTGCCGTCGGCCACCACATGGCACGACCGAGTGCCTTGTTTTGCGTGATATTCTTACTCCTTATTCCGTTGTTAGCACATCGCGGTGAGAAGGATTCCAATCAAGATACAAGGTGTGGATATTCATAGAGACGAAGACACTATTATTCGTATGATCTCTCAAACCAAAAGGTACACACCTTCTATGTTCTTATCATGTTATGATAGCTCTTCCTGTGATCCTTGGTGGGCTTTGAGTAGGAATTTTTTGTTATTTAGCTGCGTTACCTAGGTCAAAACCCAACAAAGACTCCATATGAGAAGTGAGTGGGAGGTGTCCCACAGTGTCATTCATGAAGATTTGGGGCTACTATGCCTATGTAAAACGTTTACAACCAGACAAACGAGGAACTAAGTCGGATAAATGCAAGTTTGTGGGATACCCTAAGGAAACTAAGTGATATTACATCTACAATCCAACCGAGAAAAAAGTGTTCGTTGCTCGGTCCGACGTGTTTCTAGAAAGAGAATTTGTCTCTAAAAGAGCAAGTGGAAGGACTGCAGAACATGAAGAGGTTCAAGAACCACAAAGCATTGATCTTACTATGGAACATGAGCAGGAACCACAAGAGGTTGTGGAGCAGCCTGTTCAGGTAACACAAGAACTTCGTAGGTCGAGTAGAGTGCGCCAGGAGCCAAAGAGGTATGGAATACTCGTGACTGAGTCTAGTAACACGTTGCTCATAGATGATGAGTCTACTACCTATGGGGAGGCCATGAAAGGGACGGACTCTCAGATGTGGGTTCAAGCCCTGAGATCCGAAATGGAATCCATGTATACCAACAAAGTGTGGACTTTGGTGGAACCACCCCAACGGGCTCGGCCCCTAGGGAGCAAGTGGGTCTTCAAGAAGAAGATCGACATGGATGGTAATGTAGTTACCTATAAGGGCCGATTGGTAGAAAAATGATTCAGACAAATTCATGATATTGACAATGATGAAACCTTTTCACCAGTCGCAATGACCAAATCCATTCGGATCCTACTTGCTATTGCGGCTTACTATGACTATGAAATTTGGCAGATGGATGTCAAAACAAAGTTTCCGTATGGAAACCTCCTCGAGGATGTGTACATGACACAACCTGGGGGTTTTGGGGATCCAGAGCATGCAAATAAAGTCTGTAAGCTGCAACGATCCATTAATGGGTTAAAGCAAGCTTCTAGGAGTTGGAATCGACGTTGTGATGAAGCAGTCAAAGAGTTTGATTTCATCAAGAACGAAGATGAGTCTTGTGTCTTCAAGAAGGTTAGTGGGAGCTCTATTGCTTTTCTGGTCTTGTATGTGGATGACATACTACTCATTTGAAACGACATTCCTATGTTGTAATCTATTAACGATTGGCTAGGAAAGTGTTTCTCAATGAAAGACTTAGGGGATGCGGCTTATATACTTGGTATCAAGATCTATAGAGATAGATCGAGGAAGCTGCTGGGCCTAAGTCAAAGTACATATATAGACAAGGTGTTGAATCGGTTCAAGATGCATGATTCCAAGGAGGAGTTCCTGCCCATGTCGCAGGGGATCACCCTTTCGAAGGATGATTGTCCTTCCAATGAGATTGAGAAGGAACACAGGAGTAGGGGTCCCTATGCTTCGGCCATAGAATCCATCATGTACGCCAAGTTGTGTACTAAACCAGATATGCTATACGCGTTGAGTATGGCAAGCGATATCAGTCTAATTCGGGTGAGATTCACTGGATTGTTGTCAAGAACATCCTCAAGTACTTTAGAAGAACTAAGGATGCGTTCTTGATATTTGGAGGTGAGAGGAATTGCGTGTAAGGGGTTACATGGATGCAAGCTTCCAAATCGACACAGATGATTTCAGATCGCAGTCGGGATTCATGTTTTGCCTGAATGGAGCAGCCGTGAGCTGGAAGAGTTCCAAGCAAGAGACGGTTGCTGATTCTACAACTGATGCTGAGTACATTGTTGCGAGTGGCGCAGCAAAGGAGTCTGTTTTGATTTAGGAAGTTCACCACTAAGCTTGGTGTGGTTCCTAGTATTGTGGACCCAATAGAGTTGTATTGTGATAACTCTGGAGCGATCACACAATCCAAGAAATCCAAACACGTACTCAGGAAATTCCTTCTTATTCGAGATATCATCGATAGAGGAGATGTGAGGATATGTAAGATTCCTGCAGATGAGAATCTGTCAGATTCACTTATGAAGTCGCTTTTTCAGCGCAAGCATAAAGGACACACTAGATCTATTGGTTGTAGTGCAAGTGGGAGACTGTTGGAATAGATGCCCTAGAGGCAATCTTATTTAGTATGAACATTACTTTTGGCTAGAACATTCATTGTATTATTTATGGAGATATTTAATACAATGAAGTCCTTAGATTACAATTGTGTGTTTATCTTAAATATCCCTAGTCAATTATATTGATTAATTGGACGATCAACTATAGACTAGTATCGGGTTGGGTTGATAAGGAGTTATCACAATCCAACACATGGGTATGAATTAGAAGTAATGACATATTGGATTGACCCGATTACGAGAAGGCTACATACAAGTTATTTAAAGTCACAAGTGCTTCTCGTAGTGACAACAGTATTGTCATCCTTAGACTTGAATTCACTAGATCCTCTAGTTGTGGGGTATTGTGTTTTGGTAGCATCAAACGCTACACCATGACTGGGTAGCAATAAAGGCGCATATCGAACACAATAGGAAGCAAGCTTAGAGATGGTAGTGATGTAGATAGAATTTGTCCCTCCCACATAACGGGAGCAAATATCCATGGCCACTCGAGGGTTAGTTCTTATAGAATGTCTAGCTAGACTTAGGTAAATTAATATCGAATAATGATGTTATCTGCATGGATAAGACTATTCCCAAGATCGAAAAATTATGGATTAGATATACGAGTGTGACTTGTATGTCTCGTGTCCAATCTGGGTATAGAGACAAAGGGATGAGACAATACCTGCATAAGGTTTGTCAGATTACTAACTAATTCTATAGTTGATTCTATAGTTGGGCAGCATGGATGTCCTGCTAGACACCGCTCTATGTTAGTAATCGTTACTACCAACTAAGTAGAAACATATGGGGTCACACGCCACATGGATTAAACTAGACTTGGGAATTAATTAATATGATTAATTAATAGAAGAAACAATATGCAACTACTTGCAAACTTAGTAGGACTAATTTTTAAGTTGGACTAATCCGTGTATGGACATGATTAGGAGAGGGGCTTATATGTAGTTAACAAGGAGTGTTGGACTATATAAAGGACACTCCTAGCTCATTTTCATAACTAATGCTCATAACACATTGAGTGAGAGAGAGAAAAGTAGGAGAGAGCCAAGACAAGGAAGGTCCGAACCCGACCCCTGCCCCCGGTCCGCCCCCTCCATTTCTGTCGACCTCTTGTAGGCGCGACCTTGGGTGCTCGTTTCACATGATTCTTCTTCTTCCTTCTTCCACCGGTTACTAGCACAAGACGTGGAGGAATCTAGAGCTTGATCCTAAACGTGGACTATCCGTAGAGGCGCGAACACTATTTTGCGTTTGAAGTCATCCAAGGATACACACAAGGTATTTGATACCAAGCCTTTACTATCGTCATCCAAGGAGACAAACAAGGTATTTGATACTAAACATTTACTATCTGTGCACAAGAGATTCCGGCGGGGAGACCTCCGTGTACACCGTATGTAGAGGATCAGAGATGGCACAGGAAGAGTTGGGTTGTGTGTAGGGAGAGAGTAAGGCAGTAGTACTGTCTGAGAGAGAGACAGAGGTTTGGCAGAGCTTCCGCGTATGGCAAGTGTGTCCTCCTTTGTATGGAAAAGTTAACGTCCTATATATAGCAGGGAACGTGACCGTTGTAGTGTGGTTAATGCGCCCATCAATGGCGGCTTAATTAGCTTAACCACAACGGCACGTTCGTCCTCATATATAGGGACCGTTACAGCACGTTATGCGCGAATACGGGAACCGTTACCAGGTTGACCGGGTTTGACCGGATTGACCGGGTTTATGGAGCTCGTTCCATAAATCTCTCAAAACAGTTACTAAAGGTCGCATGCGGGCTTGGCTCGCACGCGACAGGGCTTACTCTAGCCTCCAAACCACTAAGTCCCTACAAGTCCCGTGCAGTGGTATGCGAGGGCTCTGTCTCGCAGCCCCCACATGGATCAGCGCGGCTGGTGATCCAGTGTGTGTGGAGCACAATATGGTGTGCTGGATGGTTGCCACGTGGCCAAGATCTGTCAGCTCAGAAAGCACTATCTAGATTAGCCCCCTTTCTGCGCGTGAAGACTCATAGCTGTATAGACTTCCATGCACGGAAACCAACATACGCGTCGCCGCCACGCACCAATTCAAATACGGGTAAGTTCAGCCCCCGTGCGTGCCATTATGACCTAAAACCCCTAGAGTCGTGCCGTCTGGCCTTTAGGGTTTTAGGCGTGACGTCAGATTGTCCTGTGATTGCGTGATTCGACGGTGACGGTTGCGATTCGACTACTGAAAGGACGCAACCCTTCATTGTTTTTGGATAAATACTTTGTATCCCCCATTGTTGCAAAGCATCACTTCATTCTCTTAAAGTGAATGGTACCCGGAAGTCTTCGAGAGCAGATTCAGATAATCCATCACCAGTTCAGAACTGCAAATCGTCTTCTTCAACTGTGTGTATCCAAGCAGGCTTCGCGACAACAAGGTTGGCCTTGTTCAATTTCGATTTAAAATACCAGTGTATGCTTTGAACTGTGTTGGATCTGCAAACCCATGACATATTATCTGTTGAAACTTGTGAAGAAGCTTTGATCTTTGAACCCACTTTTGCTTTAATCCTTCAATGATAAGGACTTCGGATGTGGGGTTTTGAAATCACTGATAATGTAACCCTCTAATTTCTGAAATTGATACCCCAGAAACTGTTCGTCTTTCTTTCCACAGATCTTGAATCTCAGAATTCGAACTGAAGTGTGGCATATTTCTCCCCCCTTTTTTCTTGCTTTTCCGCAGGAATGGCAAAGACAAAAGGAACCAGACCCACCAAGGAGGACGAAGAAATACCCGATCTTCCGCAAGCTTTATGGCGAAAAGCCCCCTATCTGGGTGGCAAAGACTTCTACCACGCGAGGGTTAAGGCAATAAAACTGCCTGCTTCTGTCCCCAATGAGGGGTTGCTAACATTGACTCCTCCAGTTAACTCAGCCTTGCTCGAGTTGATTGGCTCCGAGGACGTGGTTCGATTAGGAATCGAAAATGGGTACTTTCCCTATGCTGCGGTTTCCACGCAAGCTTTTGTCCAGAAATTAGACTACATGGATGAGTGGATTGACCACGTGTTGACCGATCATGCTGCGATCCTCAACGAGGCCGGCGTATACTTCGCCGTTCGTGCTATGAAGGGTGCTGCCGTGAAGCTGGACCAGTCCATGCTTCTAAACCTTCTTTCCCGCTACTCGCCTGCGACCCACACATTTCACTTTGCTGAGTTCGAGGCTGCCCCCACACTCGAGGATGTGCATATGCTGTATGATCTATCTCCCATGGGTGAGGTGGACCCCTTGAGTCCCTTGAGGACAGATGCGGAGATCGCTTTGTATACGCAGATGGAGGAGTGCCTATCAGAGGTAAAGAAAATCTCCACCCGGTGGACCACTACCAAAGCCCTTCCGGACTGGCAGTTGGTTGACACGTCTGCGAAGAATACTTGGAAAAAATGGGTGCAGTACTTCTTCCGTGACTATGCGAACAGCAGCATCACCAAAAAGCTTCTGAGTGAGGACCCAAAGGCCAAGAATTATGTGGAGGGTAAAGGCTATCACTTGACCCTTTGTGCTTTCCTCTGTGCATGGCTGTCGAGGTACTTAATCGATGGTCACCCGCATGATGGGGTCATCTATCACGTTCTGCCGCTTGCTGTGAAGCTCGCCCTTGGCCAGAGAGTCGCACTCGGACCCTTGGTCTTGCGCACGCTGTACTATAGACTGGATCAGCTAGTTGTGGCCATGAAGGAGTCGCGTGGCCGTCTCGATATACTGACTTTCGTCAACATTGCCTTCTTGACAATGTGGGTCTTCGAGCGATGGCCGTCCTATGCCCCAACTGCTCTTAAGCCCAACAAGTGGTGTCCCCCAGGCGAGGCGGAAAAGCGTAACAGTGGCAGAGCTGCGAGGTGGTTCGGAGCGAACAATACCAAGTGCGTTTGGAGCCTGATATGCGACAACCGGCAAGAGTTCACTGCCAGGCCCTACGCCATGCGCATTGAGAACGTGCGATGGTTTCCAAAGCTGTACCCTTCTAAGGGTGTTGTCTTCTCAGAAGAACTCCTCTTTGAAGAGGGATCGCGCTTCCATGAACGCTACCGCGAATTCTTTTTCTGGTGCCTGCGAGGTTCCCTACCTGCTCTCGCAGAGCATATTCGTGAGCTCGCGCCCAGATACGAGTGGATTACTGTGGATGTCGATCCCACTCGCGTTTCTCCCCAGTTCGGCTTTGATGCAGTGGCACCATCAATCTGGCCACAGTCTATTATCAGAGGTTGCTATAAGCGTTTGCTGACAAAGGAGTGCAAGACAGTCTTTATGAACAATCTTCCCTTTGAGCAGCCTGCAGGTAACCGCGAGGGCGGTTGTTCCAAGAACTGGCTCGCATACTGGATCGCCCAGCAGACGAGAATTGAGACAGAGTCGGCCCCCCAGCCAAGTAGAGCTCCCTTGATCAAAAGAAACTCTTTTCTGTTCCGTCCCAATTGCAGTCTGAGCGAATCTAAATATGGTTGCTACTCATTGTTGGATCATGAGAACCATTTGTGCTCTGACGTCATTCTGAATGAAAAGATCGCCGCAGTTAAGAAAGGGGACTCGCATGTCATCAGATATAGCGAGACATTTGCTAAGGTAAGCAACTTTTTCTGCGTGCGTTAAGCTTCTTGATTTCCGCATGTTGATGTCTTTATACTGTTTTGCTGTAGTGTCATGTGCGGCGATTTGCATCTGGTGATCGTTCCAAGTCGCTGGTTAACACCATTGTTGCCACCAGAAGACAAGGACAGTCGTTCCTGCTAGCATCGAGGATGGACCCCGAGGTCGAAACCAGGATTCGCGCAGTCATGAATGCTTTTGCTGACTCGCTGATAGATAATGCTCCTGCCCCGGCTCCACCTAGAGATAATCCGTCTCCTCCAGCGACTGCCGCGCCGAGAGCAAAGAGACCCAGGCAAAAGGGAATTACAATATCTTCCCCTATAAGTGCTCCAACTTCCCCTCCGGCGAGGCCCCTTTCTGCCAAGGACAAGGACAAGGGTCGCATGCCCAGTAGAGCGCGGAAGGAGCTCGCAGTTGAGACCTTCGTTCCATTCAACCAGGAGGAAGAAGAGGAGAGGCAGGAGCCAAGAGAAGAAGAAGAAGAAGAAGAAAGAGCAAACGTGATACATGAGGAAGAATCAGGAGGTACCTCCATCGCGTTCCCCTTCTCATTATCGTAATTCCTTTGCAACTCGTTCTCAAACCAATCGTTTCTTCGCAGATGATGATGATGATGAGACCATCGGTGGCCTTTTGGCCAAGAGACAAAAGAGGAATGCTCATTCTGGCATTCCAGACGAACCCATAAGTGAGGACGTTCTTGCCGATTCCAGGAAAACAGTCGCGGAAGCTGCTGAAAGGAGAAGGCAGCGAGAAGAGGAGGAGCTCGAGCGTGTGAGGCAGCGGAGCCTCAAAGAGCAACATGTTGACGACTTAGTGCGTCCCACTGACGAGGAAGATGTGCTTCCCGAAGAGGCAGCTCCTCAAGCTGAGGAGGAGGGCGTGACTCTAGAAGAGGATGCAGCAGCTCTGGAGCAAGCCCAAGCGGATTTTGAAGAAATCGCAGGCGGCAATAAAGGTGAGATTTTCAATCTCGCAGTAACTTATAGAGATGTTGTAGTGGGTGCATTAAAGCATGGTGTGTCGAAAGCTGACATTCGCCGTTGGCTAGTAGGCAAATGCGGAGAACCCTCAGGTAATCACTTGATTGATGTGCATGGACTTGACCTTAGCTACCTGAAACAGAATCGTGACTGGTTTCTTTGCGTCCCAGGTCACGCTCATTTTAAGGACCTGCTTAATGAGGACACACTAATAGGACATGGTTCCACGTCTTTAGTGTATGACGAAGATACTTAAATCCCACCTTCGCGTGGAGGTGCCTGCTCTTAGCTTTAGCAAAGATAGTAAAATAACGTACAATACGAGTTACCTCATACCATCGCATTTTGTATCGCAGGTGATGCTGATGAACCCATGCTGGAGCAAAGAAGTCAGCCTTCTGCATCCTATGTTCCGATTCCGAGTTCCCATACCGAGAGCTGCTGAACATGCAGGAGAACCTCTTGAGGACATCATCGAACTTTCTGATGACGCCGAGGCTGATGCTGTGCTAATGGAGGAAGACGCCCATGCTGGCGCTGAGGAAGTAAGAACAAGTACTGTTGATGCATCTGCATCTGAGAGTGTCCCTCGCCAAGCAACTTCGGCTGTCACTACGCCTCCAGCGATGTCTGAGTCGGCGGCACCTCTTCCTGCGTGGAGCTTTTGGGGCTCGCAGGTCGGGACTGCGATCGCAGTTGGTGCGGCTTATACTCTTCCTCCAAACTATGAGGAGTTAGAGCTTGCAGCTGATAGGAGAGCTATGGAGCGAGGACGGTATTCGACCACTCCATCAATGCGCATTCCTTCTCTTCGTGAGATCCTTGAAGGAACTGGTAAGTCATGGTTTGCTGTCTGCATTTCGCATTATTCATTCGCGAGTTTGATAGCATGACTTAGCCCTGACGTTTCCCTAGGTTTGAAGCAAACTGATGTGGACTGGCTAGTTCGGATGCGCCTCACCTACCCCCAATCATTTGAAAGATCTCTGGAGATAGGGCCCTTCGACAGGAGGCTGTTTCTCACCGAAGCCATTTGGATTTTGGAGCAGCTGTCTGCGGCCACGCCTGCGACCATTTCTGTCCAGAGTTCCGAATTGATTTTTGGCATGTGCCAAAATCTTCTTGCCAAAGTCCAAGGCAGACTGGGTTTCAAATTTCTTTTGAAAAGAGTTACCCTGATTCGCGCAGCCGTAACTTTGAAACTCGGCCACCAAAACCTCGCAGCTGAGAAGCAGAAGGTGGAGCAGCAAAAGCAAAAGGCTGAAGAGGCTCTGAAGCTCTATCATGAGATGAATGCCAAGTGAGAGCAATTGAAGCAGGAAGTGGAGCAGGTAGAGAATCTGAGCCGTCAGTTCGCCCCTCATGACTCCTTGATCAAGAATTTGCTTTGACTTTTTGAATTTGAAGAGTAGCAAAGAAATAGCTGGAACATTAATGTAATGCTGAAACATTAATGTAATGTTGCTAGGGTTTCTCCCCCCCTTTTTTTTAACAAAAGAATCGACATGCCCGTTTTGCCCTTTCCGGGATTTGATGGGATATCTCTGTGCATATCCAATTATGATATCAGCAATTGATATTCTGCTTGATTTTCGCGCTAATTTCTCGTAAGATAAGCACGCTTTCCTTGGGAAGTCCATCCGGATCATGACCATCCGTCATTAATTAGGATACGCAACTGAATCGTCGTAGCCTTTAGTAGGGTAATTGATCGTTACCGCTTTTCAAGGCGTAAGTGATTGACCTTACCCTCTTTTCAAATTCTGCTGACTCATCTTGGCAACCGAAGAGTCTCCACAAGGTCTATATAAACTCTGTCTTTGCCATTTGGGTTCTTCATCCCAAAAATGTGCTTTGCCGTGAGTCCTTACGACTTCTGGCTTCAACGCTTGTTTTTCGTTGATTCATGGCAACTCCAAGTTGTGAATCCTGAGTTTGCGCTTTGTGCTATAGAAATAGTTTCCAAGATCCGCTTTATGAGGCTCATTGGTCTTTATAACCACCATAAAGAAGATGGAGATGATATCTCATGTGTGTTCGAAGAATTTTCTTCGTCTATTATGTTTGCAGGTCATGTTTCCGGCCGCCTCCCGGTGAGGTGCAGCGCCGTAGTGACCGTGCTACCGACTCGTAATGAACGGCGGAATTCTCCTCCAGCATCCCTGGAGGAGGATTTCTTGCCTCTTCGTTCTTGAACTCAGGAGGCTCGTCAATGCCCTTGTCTATCAGGACAAGGAACCCAGTACCAGAGGAATGACTGCTTCCCCTGTTTTGCACGACTGCATACGCCGGAACAAGTGATTCCTCTGTTACATATCTTGATCAGACAGGGGTCTCGTCAGATCATGAGATCTTTGGACGTAGATTTACCCAGTTCTTGCTGCTAGGGACGTAGCGAATGACGAGTTGATCTCTTCGCAGAAGCATCCTACTTGCTACAGATCTTTGGCCGCAGATCTGCGTATTGCACAGCCGGTGTTAGGACCGTTGGGTTCGTCCTCTTTCAGTTAGGATTCCCTCGATGTGTAACTTCTGGCTTGTCAGTTACTTTTCGAATGCATTGTAAGCCATGTTGGCTGCGTAGTTAGATTTGAGCTTTTTCGCTTGTAAGCTGCTATCTAGACAGATAAATTGTAAGTCTTTTTGACTCATAATGATAAATCGCTTTTGTATTATCTGCTGTCTCGTTACAACAAAATACAATTTCGCATGCGTATCGGCATATTTCAGCTTGTATAATGCTATATACATATTTCGCATTTGCTATCTGTCATATAAATTCGCAGATGTTTTATTAGATCGTTCGAGATCGTGTTTGCGCAGTTGTGCCATCTTGGAAGATGGGCTTGTGATTTGCTTTCAGATGTAAGTGCAGGTGTCATCTCATCAGATAGACCTTTGTAGATCACTTAAGATCATTTTGCATAATGTTGCTATCGCAAAAGATAGTCTTAAGGACGAATTTTAAATCGCATTTGTATAACACTGCTATCACGGCAGATAGGTTTGAAAGATCGTTTTAAGATCACGTTACGCATATATTACTATCGTGGCAGATAGGTTTTGGAAGATCAATTAAGATCGTTTTTCGCATGAGTTGCTATCGTGGCAGATAGGCTTTAGAAGATCAATTAAGATCATTTTGCGTAGGCTGCTATCGTGGCAGATAGGCTTTAGAAGATCAATTAAGATCATCTTGCATAGGCTGCTATCGTGACAGATAGGCTTAGAGGATCAATTAAGATCGCATTTGCATAGGCTGCTATCGTGGCCGATAGGCTTAGAAGATCAATTAAGATCGCATTTGCATAGGCTGCTATCGTGGCCGATAGGCTTAGAAGATCAATTAAGATTGCATTTGCATAGGTTGCTATCGTGGCAGATAGGCTTAGAAGATCAATTAAGATCGTAGTTGGATAGGTTGCTATCTTGGCCGATAGGCTTAGAAGACCAATTAAGATCGTAGTTGGCACAGGTTGCTATCGCGACAGATAGGCTTAAAAGATCATTTGAGATCATATTCGAATAGGTCGCTATTGTGGCGGATAGCCCATCGTTAACAATAATAACAAACCAAATGAAATAACATTAACATCTAGGAATATGAAGTTCTCATTTGGGAGAATCCTTTTATTATAATACTCTCATATGGGAGAGATGAGCTTACAATTCTCTCATGTGGGAGAGGAGATTGTGTGAATCATAGCCATATAATAAAACGCATGAAATGAGAGAAGTCAGGGATAGTACTTCTTAATCCAGCGCATGTTGACTGAGCTTGGGGTTGAGGTCGTTCCGTGCAACCTCCGTATGCTGCAGTAGCCACTGTCAAAGACTTCTGTGACTTCGAAAGGTCCTTCCCAATTGGCTGCGAATTTCGGATGAGCCACCTCTCGCATGCAATGGTCAGATGCGCGCAGGACTAAATCTCCAACTGCGAAATCTCTTCGCTGGACCGTCTTATTGTAAGCACGAGCGATCCTTTCTTGATACCGCTTGTTGGTCCTTTTAGCTTGTTCTCGCTTTTCCTCCAGCAAGACTAAGTCATGATCGCGTTGATTGTCGTGTAGTGCGTGGAAGGCCAATCTCGCCGAATTGACTCTCACCTCCGCAGGTACCACAGCCTCGGCCCCATAGCATAGTAGGAATGGTGAGACCCCCGTGGGTGTCCTTGGAGAAGTTCGGTAAGCCCACAGGGCTATGCTTAGAGAATCGGACCATTTCTTGTGGTCATCTGCGACCATCTTGCTCAAAATCCTCAACAGCGTTTTGTTGGTTGCTTCGGCCTGCCCGTTCCCCTTCGGGTAGTAGGGGGTGGAACATATTTGCCTGATATTGTACTCTGCTAACTTCGCAGCCACCTGGCGATTAACAAAAGGAGTACCATTATCCGAAAGAATGGTGTTTGGAATTCCGAACCTGCATATGATGTTTTCTTGGATGAAGTTGACTACAGCTAGCGCATTTGCCGTCTTCAGTGGTATTGCCTCCACCCATTTGGTAAATAGCTCAGTTGCGGTGAGAATAAAATAATTCCTGTGCGAAGTTGGTCGGATGGGACCAATGAAGTCTAGCGCCCATGTGTGAAATGGCCATGGCGTTCCCAATGCATGTAGATCCACAGCGGGAGCGTGCACTAGGTTTCCTTTGAATTGGCACTCCTGGCAGCGTCGTACTTTGGTGCGGCAATCAGCCTCCATTGTGGGCCAGAAATATCCAATTGACAGAAGTTGCCTGCATAATTTCGCACCTCCTTGGTGTTCCACCTGATGAGAAAGGTCCATGACTTCTTGTGCTTCCCTGCCGTCTAGACATCGCAGCAAGTTGCCCTCATGGCCTCTTCGCCAAAGCAAGTTCTCCTGCACCACATATCGGGATGCTTTCCTTTTCAATTTCTCAGCCTCCTTTCTTGATTCTGGTAAGGTTCCCTGGGTGAGAAAGTCAAAGAGTGGCTTTCTCCAATCCGTGTCATCATCGGTTAGAGCGATGAGTAGAGAATCTTTGATCAGTGCGCAACTCTCGCATTTCCCTTGTATCAGGGTCGCGGCTGTTGACATGTCTGGCCAGTAAATGCCATATCTCTGAGCCTTCCGATAGATTGACACCTCGCTTTCTCTGCAAGCATGTTGGTGAATCTTCTCTAACAGTAGCTGTCCCTCTTGCTCGGAGACGCATCGCATGAGTATTCCGGCAGGACCCTTGTAGTAAAGGGTGTTGTAGTGTATGCAATATCCCTTTGTGAGTGCCCAGCTTTCACTGCTTGTGCCTTCTGCGATAGCTCGTAAGACTGATTTTCTCCAGTCCATATCATCCATATGTTCGTCGTCGCACGCGTCTTCTGTCAACGCCGACGATGTTCGTACCTCGATGGAGATCCTTGCGGGACATTTATCTGTACTGACCTTGGATCCCAAGGTGGCCAAAGCATCTGCATGCCTGTTGTCCGCTCGGGGCTTGTGCTCGTACCTCACATCGCAGAATTGCTGTACCAGCTTTTGTACTAGAGTGCGGTAAGACAGAAGGTTAATCTCCTTCAAACCGTACTCGCCCGAGGCTTGCTTGACGATCAACTTGGAGTCTCCCATGACCGTCAGGTTGCTTACTTCCAAAGCTTTCGCTGCACGGAGTCCCGCGATGAGGGCCTCATATTCTACCTCGTTGTTAGTGACTGCGAAGTCGAGCTTTGCGGACATCTGTATGACATCCCCATCTGGCTTGGTCAAGACTATCCCAATGCCTCCGCCTTTCCTTGTCGACGAACCGTCGAAATGGAGCGTCCAGTAAGGTACATCGATTGCATAGATTTCAGGTCCTTCGAGCTCTTCTTCGACTATGGGCTCATGGCTGTTGTCGGGGAATTGCGCCAACAAATCTGCTACCGCGTGCGACTTAATCGCTCGTGGCCTAACGCATGTGATATCGTATTGAGAGATGGTCATGTACCATTTCGCCAACCTTCCTCCAGGAGTAGTGTGAGTTAGCAGATATCGTATGGGATCGCTCTTGGTGACCACTACTACTTTGTGCGACGCAAAGTAGTGTTTCAACATCTCTATCACGAAGAACAAGGCAAGACAGTGACGTTCGATGTCTGTGTACCTTGATTCAGCAGGCTGCACAAAGCGAGAGATATAGTAGATAGGCCTCTCTTGGCCCTCGTGCTCCTGAGCCAAGAGAGCTCCTATGGACCTCCTTGTCGACATCAGATATAGCAGAAGCGGTGATCCCAGTTGAGGTGCGATCATTATTTTTGAAGACGTCAGCAGATCCTTCAGCTTTTCGAACGCAGCTTCGTGTTCCGGAGTCCAGCTGTATACGGCATCTTTCTTGAGAAGGGCACTAAAACAGCAGGTGATTTCGGCAATCGCTGGGATGAATCTCCGCAGATATGATAGCTTTCCCAAAAATGTCTTCAAGGCACTTTGGTTATGGGGCGGCGTCATGCCAGTGATGGCTGATACTTTCGCAGGGTCAGGCTCGATTCCTTGGCGATGAACCACGCATCCCAAGAACTTCCCTGATGTTACCCCGAATGCGCACTTCATGGGATTCATCTTCAGTTGAAAGCGTCTACATCTATTGAACACTTTCCGCAAATCCGCGAGGTGATCTGCTTCCTGTTTAGATTTAACCACCAGGTCGTCCACATAAAATTCCACTTCCTTGTGCATCATGTCGTGGAACAGGGCCATCATGGCCCACTGATAGGTTGCACCCGCGTTTTTGAGACCGAACGGCATCACTGTGTAGTTGAACACCCCCACCGGAGTGATGAATGCAGTTTTCCGCGCATCTTCAGGGTCCATCTTGATCTGGTTGTACCCGCTGAAGCCGTCCATGAAACTGAACATGCGATGGCCCGCTGTTGAATCGATAAGCAAATCGATGTTGGGCAGTGGAAAATCGTCCTTTGGGCAGAAACGATTGAGATCCCGGAAGTCCACGCAGATGCGAAGCTGTCCGTTCTTTTTTACCACTGGCACAATGTTGGCCAGCCATGTGGGATGATGATTCGGCTCTATGAACTTGGCATCCAGGAGTTTGACAATCTCCTGCTTGATCTTCACGTTAAGCTCCGGCCTGAAGCTTCTTGTGCTCTGCTTTACCGGTTTAGACCCTGGGATGATGTCTAAACGGTGCACAGTGATGCTTGTATCCAGACCTGGCATCTCATCATACTCCCATGCGAACACGTCCTTGTATTCAGTTAGGAGCTGTAGCAGTCCTTGCTCCTCCTCGCTTGTGAGGTCCGCACTTAGAAAGACCGGCCTCTTCTTTTTCTCGTTCGGGTTGAGGAACACTTCCTTTAACTCTTGCTTTTGTGGTCTGGGCCTGTCTTCCATGCATTCGGGTGCCTCTTTGAGTTTCTCATCTGGAGTGCTCGGCGTTGGCTTTTCCGTTGCCGCAATCTGCTCGATTTGGTTGATTTGCCCAGGGATATCCCCATGCCCGTGTGAGGACATCCCCGCGCACCTTCATATGCGATAGCACTTCTTCCCGTTGGCGTAGAAACTCTCTATCTCTTTGCCTTCAGGGTCATGCTTTGCGATTCTCTTCAGCGTGTACACATTCTTTCGCTGGTAAGCGATTCGCAGCGCCTCTTCGCGTGTAGGCGGATTTTCTTTGGCGTCTTCCCTTATTACCATTACTCCCGCAGGTGACTGGTCCTTGATGTCCTCCCATAGAGGTAAAGGAGTAGGGTTGAATGGTCCCGGTGTTTGCTCGTCCGCCATCTCGGTGAACCACACTGCCTCGCTAAGATGTGCTTCATCCAGGTTGAATGGATTCGTTGAAGCCGGTATCTCGACTATTCTGTCGTTCCAGATAGCTTTCATGACTTGGTGAGCTGTTGAAGGAACCGCGTCAAAGCGGTGAATCCAGGCTCGACCTATGATCATGTGATACGTGGTGTTCGCGTCTATGACATAGAACTTCGCTGAGCACTTGATTTTGCCAATCTGATCGCCCAGGCGGATCCATCCGATCGTCATTCTAGAGTCGCATCCAAATCCCATCAGCGGAGATGGACGCCTGACGATCTTGTGCTCGGGGATCCCTGCTAACTTTAGTGTGTGGAGCGAAACAACGTTGACCGCTGCTCCTCCATCGACGAATGCTCTTTTGAACTCGACACCATTGATGATGGCTGTCACATACAGAGGCCTCTGGTGGCTCGCATCCGTCTTCTTGTCGCAGGCAGAAAAGGTCATAATCTTTTCTGTAGAACGAGACGCCCTGATGACTTTCCCGTTGGAGACTACAAGATCCTCCTCGTAGTCCTTTGCTATCCTCAAGATTTCTTTCTTCATTTCTGTCCGGCATTTCTCCGAGAAGTTCATCTCGTCGAAGAATCTGCTGAAGCCGTGCGACCCCTTCATCCGGTCGGCACGTTCATCCTCCGTGTCTACGCTGTAGTCCTCATCCTCATGGACTTCGGCAATGATGGGTAGACCATCCTCTGCGACTTCTTCCAAGTCCACAATCGAGATCATGGCGACCTCTTTTCCTTTCGAGTCTTGCTCCGCATGGGCAGGAAGTGGATTGTTGCGCACATCCTTCCTGTGATCGCTGACGATCAGCTCGCCGTTCTTCATCTTCTGATTGAATACAATCCTGAGCTTCTTACATTCCGTTGTGGGATGCATGATCTTGCCGTGGTATTCGCACCACTTCGGGTCCCTCACCATCTCCTTGGAGGGTACCTTCTCGAGCGGCGGTAGGACACCGTCCTTGCGCCATTGCCTGCAGAGGTCGCTTGCCTCCTCCACCGAACATGGCAGAGGTGGTACGTCGAAGTTCACAACCTTCGCCTGCTTCTGGGGCGAAACTGTATTGACCTCAGCTTCGCGTCCCCTCTTGTAACTGAACCTCCCGATCTTGTAGGTAGTACCGCTTGAGGATCGCTTCGGAGCGTTTTTCTTTTTCTGTCTCTCCACTATAGGCTCGATGTTCTTCGTGCACTCGATGAGCTTTGAAAACGTAGGCGTTTGCAGGTTGATGAGCATACCTTTGTATTCATCTCGCATGCACTGCAGGCATATCTCTACAAGCCGACTTTCGAGCATTGGATCTTTGCATTCCAAGGACTTCGCCCTGAATTTCTTGATGAAAGTAATCCCGTCCTCCTTGCGCTTCTGATACATCCGCGAGAGGTGGATCATTGTCACCTTTTCTTCCATCTGGAAGAACTTGGTATAGAACTTCTGGACCATGTCGTCCCAAGTCTTCACAGATCCGGCCTCCAACGTCCGGTACCACTTGTACGCTACATTCCCCAAGGATTTTGGGAACTCTCGCATCAGCAGCTTGGGATCGGCTCCGTATGGCCCCATGACATCGATGAAACGCATGACATGCTCATGAGCGTTTTCGTTGACATCCTCGAACTTGTCCCATTTAGGAGCCTTATACCCCACTGGGTTAGGCATGAGATAGATCTCCCGCGGGATGGGTGGATCGTTGTCTAGCTTCGGGATGATAGTATCCGCGAATGATTGGTGAGCCAGAATAGTGTCCATGCGCTTCTGCAGAGACGTCATACATTCTGGAATGCTTCCCTCGGTAGCAGGAGGAGGAGTTGCCGCAGGCGGAGGCGACACATATGCCGCCGGAGGATTGGGGATATATTGGCTGCTCGCATTGCCCCAGATCGCCGTTGGCGGAGGCAAGGGATATTGCGACGTCGAATTAGGTACCAAAGCCGGAGGCTGAGGAGTATGAGCAGTGAGCGGCAACATCTGAGCCGTTGACCCCTGAATTGATGGCAGCTGCGTAGTCGCCGGTGGAGTCTGCAGATTAGGGTTGGGAGGTGTGGTTGACACTCCCAGTCCTGGAGCGGTAGGGGCTCCTCCTCCTTGAGAGACGGCGGTGGCTGATGAAGGGTTTGGCGCAAGGGTGCCCAGAACGGCCAGGATCCGTTCTAGCTGCGCAAACTGAGCCTTGAGAGCTTTCGCCTGACTTTGGACAGTGGCGTCCAAGGATTCTAGCGTCGGTGCCTCGCCGGGGGTCGTAGGAGTACGGCGGGTCTCCTCTCCCGAGGAAGCTTCGGTGGAAGGCGATCTGTTGCTGATATCATCCTCCTGAGACATGGTTGCTTTTGTTGGTAAGTTCACGTCGGGTTCACCAAAATGTGCACAAGAGATTCCGGCGGGGAGACCTCCGTGTACACCGTATGTAGAGGATCAGAGATGGCACAGGAAGAGTTGGGTTGTGTGTAGGGAGAGAGTAAGGCAGTAGTAATGTCTGAGAGAGAGACAGAGGTTTGGCAGAGCTTCCGCGTATGGCAAGTGTGTCCTCCTTTGTATGGAAAAGTTAACGTCCTATATATAGCAGGGAACGTGACCGTTGTAGTGTGGTTAATGCGCCCATCAATGGCGGCTTAATTAGCTTAACCACAACGGCACGTTCGTCCTCATATATAGGGACCGTTACAGCACGTTATGCGCGAATACGGGAACCGTTACGAGGTTGACCGGGTTTGACCGGATTGACCGGGTTTATGGAGCTCGTGCCATAAATCTCTCAAAACAGTTACTAAAGGTCGCATGCGGGCTTGGCTCGCTGATAACTCCGTTTTCGGAGTTATTTTATGCCTTTTATTTCTACGTTTTGCGTGCTTATCATGGAGAATTCGTCGTCTTTTGAGTAAATTGAGCTTAAATGTGATAATGTGAGTTCATATGCATTACTTGTTAAATCCGGGCGTTTCTTTAGATTTTTGAGCTTTTATTGTGATATGATCGCGGGTTGTGTTTTCGTGTTGTGATTCGCAGGAAAACAGGGCTTGGAGGATCATGCGGGATATAGAAGCGAACTTCGGAAACAAGGAACTCAAAGGAAAGTCAAAAGGAAGGAGAAAGTCAAAGGAACTCAAAGGAAGGTCAATGGAAGAAGAAAGGAAGGAGAAAGTCAAAGGAAGGAAGAGAAAGTCAAAGAAAAGAGGGCTGGAACAGAGAGTCTTCGTGCGAAGACAAATGTCTTCGTACGAAGACAATATACTTAGCCAAATTTTGGCTCGGCAAAAATGTCTTCCTAAACATGCTTGCAGTATCTAAGTAAGAAGATCTTCGCACGAAGAGCATTTGTCTTCGTACGAAGACTCTTCGTGCGAAGACAAATGTCTTCGTACGAAGAGATCGCTGAAAGTGCAGAATTTTTCCGGGACTTTTTCGTAGTTTATCCAAACTTTGTAATAAGATTATGGAAACGTATTTAAGCATTCTAGGTCGACTTTTTCAGTAGTTTTTGACATTAGAGACATCTTTTGGAGATCAAGAAGCTTTTGGGAGAGCTTAGGAGCTTTGGATCATTCGTTTGGATTCTAAACTCTCTTCTTTTCTTGATTTTTATGTTTAAACTCATTAGACTTGTCGTTTTGATTATGAATATGAGTAGCTAAACACCTTTTTGCTGGGAATTCTCGTTTGGTGTAGCTAGGGTTTGATCTAAAGTTGATGTTTTGATGATTGTAATGCATGTTCTAGCTTAATCTCACGTGTTTATTCACTATTATGAATTATTTACGTTCATAATTATATTATCTTTGCGAGTAGCTAACGTAGAGATAAACTAAATTAGTTTTCACGTGGTAACTCCGTGAGAATTAGTCGGTAAATTGAATAATCCACCTAGTCGTATCAATGTTTGGTAACTCGGCATCGTTAACTAGTATCGTTAAAGTAGAAATATGGTTTTAATGCATGCTTAAAGCTAAATTGGACTTGGTAACTCGGTTCGGTTTAGTTTAAAGTATAGTGAACTTGCTTGGTAACTCGGTAAGTTTAATGTTGCTTGATTAATAGTGAATGACACGTGGTTGTTTTACAAATCAAAATATAAATTTAGATCAACCTAGTGAACCTAGAGAATTCCCGGTACTTTTCTCTTATTTGACAAAACCCCAATTATTCATTCTTTATTAAGCGTGAACTATTTCACTTGGTTAATTGAGAATATTGCGTTTATTTTATTAGAATTAGACAAAAACACAACTTGCGACGTACCCACATAAGGTTTAGAATAGTAATTAATTTACACAAAGTCCCTTGGGTTCGACAACCCGGATTTCCGGTTTATTACTACACACGACAGCTGTACACTTGCAGTTGGAGCGTGTCAAGTTTTTGGCGCCGTTGCCGGGGACTTCGGCTAAATTAGTTATAATTCCTAGCCTTAGGGATTTTAATTTATTGTTTATATCCGTTACTCACCTACGTTTTGCGTATTTCGTGATTTCAGGTTGATTTACACGGTGCATGACCCGTTCTCGAGACGAGCCTTTGTATCCAACGTTTGAAGACCCGGAATCCTTATTAAAAGCACAGCGTAGAGACAAGAGGAATTCAAGCTCAGTAGTTATGGATGAAGAGACGAGAGCTGAGTTTGAGAGAATCCGCAAAGGCATGGCAGATGCGGAAGCAGCTAGAGCTGCAGCTGAAGAGGAGGCTGCAAACAGAGCCGCAGAAGCTGAGGAGGTGAGAGCTCAAATGGCTGAGATGCAGGCACGGATGGATCGCTTGGCTCCCCCAAATCCACAACCACGTCCTGGTGTGGGGGCACAAGTGGCGATCATCGGTGGGAACAATAATGGGAATAATGGGGAAAACAACAGGCAGAACAATGCTGAGATTGAAGAACGCCCTATGGTGGATTATTTCAGAACTACTCCAGCGTGTTATCAGCCTACCATTGTCAGGCCACAGATTAATGCCCAACACTTCGAGTTGCGCCAACATATGATCAATATGGTTCGTGATGAGTGCGCATTCAACGGAGCTCCAGGAGATGATCCCAATCACCATCTGCTGGTATTTGAGCAAATCACATCAACCCTGCACGACCAACGAGTTCCAGATGAAACAGTTAAGCTATTACTATTTCCCTTCTCCTTATCTGGAAAAGCCAAGAAGTGGCTTATGGAGCTGCCAGCTGGTAGCATAGTGACATGGGCGGATTGTTGTCATGAGTTTCTGAGGAAGTATTTGCCACCATCCAGAGTCGCTCAGCAGATGGCTGAGATTGCAAAATTCACTCAGGAAGAAGACAGCTCATTGGGAGATGCTTGGAGGAAGTTCAGCCAAATTCTCCGTAGATGTCCGAATCATGGAGAGCCATGGCACAATCTCTTCCATTATTTCTAAACTGCATTAGACAAGGAGACAGCTGACCAGTTAGATATGCTAGCTAGAGGTAATTTTATGGGACTTGGAGCACAGCGAGCTCAAGATCTGCTGAACAACGCGTCAAAGAGAGAGTCTACACGAACTGAAACTCGTAGGTACTCCAAACCGGGGGATGCATCCTTAGTCAACAAGATTGAATCGATGGAACAAAAGCTGGAATCCATGACCTCAGCATTTCACGGTATGCACCATCCATCACAGAAGCCCATGGGTGAATTACTAGCAGATGAAAGCCAGGGATATGATAATAGTGTTGAAGATGTGAATTTTATGCGACAGCAGCAATGGCCTAACACCTATCATCCCAACAATCGTAATCATCCCAACTTCAGCTACGCCAATCCGAACAGTGGATTATATGCACCCGGTCAGAGACCCAATGTTCCATATCAAGCGCAAAGGCAAGTTCCACAACAGCAGGCTCCACAAAAAGAAGAGCAAGAGACGAATGCTCTATTGAGAAAGCTCCTAGCTAATCAAGACAGGATGGAGAGCACGATTGTCTCAATACAAGCCACAATGAAAAGCCACGAGACTCAGATTGGGCAGATTGCCAATCAAAATATCAAGCTTCCACCAGGTATGCTTCCAGCAAATACCATCACTCCTAATGAGCAGCTAAATGCTATTACAACTCGCAATGGCATCACTACTAAGGATCCCCCATATCCTAGCCACGCGCGAGCTGAGGCGACTAAGGCCACTGAGAAAGCCTTGGATGAAGAGATTCCCGTGCCTACCGTGAATCCCCAATCAAAGGACACGGTAAGGAAGTCGGATGAGAAACAGAAGCCAAGGGAGGAATACAGTGTGCGAGTGCCATACCCACAAAGATTAAAGAGTCAAGAGGATGCCAAGCATTTCAAGAAATTTGTGGATATCTTTAAGAAACTGCACATTAATATACCTTTTGCGGAGGCCATTTCACAAATGCCTAAATATGCCAAATTTCTCAAGGACCTCCTTTCTAATCGGAGGCGCATGGATGACTTTGAAACCGTAACTCTGAATGAGGAGTGTAGCGCAGTTGTGCAAAAGGCGCTACCAAAGAAGATGAAAGATCCGGGCGGTTTCATCATTCCTGTTACATTGGGAGACGCATTTCATGGGAGGGCATTATGGGATCTTGGTGCAAGTATTAATTTGATGCCCACGTCGGTTTTTGAGCAACTTGGTGTGGGAGATCCTAAGCCTACCAGGATGTGCTTGCAGATGGCTGATCGCACTATAAAACGCCCCAGGGGTGTTTTAGAGGATGTATTAGTGAGAGTTGAAGGACTCATCTTCCCAGCGGATTTTGTGATCTTAGACATGGAGGCTGATGATGATGTTCCTCTTGTTTTGGGACGCCCATTCCTGGCTACTGGGAGGACTATCATTGATGTGGCCAATGGGGAGCTGACTATGCAGATCAACGATGAGAAGGTGGCCTTCAATGTATTTGAGGCTATGAAGTTTCCCGCATACGCGGTGAGCGAGCAGTGCTTTGGGGTGGAGGCATACACGCTGGACCAGGAAGACGATATTTTGTTGGAGCAACTATATGAGGAGCTTGCTCTACTTAATTCCAGTGATAAAGAGTAAGCCTTAGATGTTCATTGGCGCCCACCATTACCCCTCTTTAATGAGGGAAGCAGGAAGATTCTTACTCCTTCTCTTATTACTGCTCCTGTTTTAGAATTAAAGCCTTTACCTGTTCATTTGAAATATTTATACTTGGGATCTAATGAGACCTTACCTGTGATTGTGTCTGCATGTTTGGACAGGGAACAGGAGGAGCAGCTTCTCAAGGTACTACAGGAGAGGAAAGCAGCTATGGGATGGACCATAGCAGATATTAAGGGGATCAGCCCCACAGTTTGCCAGCATAAGATCAGGCTCATGGAAGACAAGAAGCCGGTAGTTCAATTTCAGCGCCGCCTCAACCCTCACATGCAGGAGGTGGTGAAGAAAGAGGTGCTTAAATGGTTGGAAGCAGGTATCATCTATCCGATTTCCGACAGCACGTGGACTAGCCCGGTACAATGTGTCCCCAAGAAGGGAGGTATAACTGTGGTGGAAGGGGAAAAAGGTGATCAAATTGCCACCCGTACAGTTACTGGGTGGAGAGTTTGCATGGACTACCGCAAACTCAATGATGCCACTTTGAAGGATCATTTTCCCCTCCCATTTGTGGACCAGATGCTTGATAGGCTGGCTCACCATTCACACTACTGCTTTTTGGATGGATATTCTGGGTATAATCAGATAGCGATTGAGCCAGCTGACCAGGAGAAGACGACATTTACTTGTCCGTATGGGACTTTTGCATTCAGACGCATGCCCTTTGGGCTATGCAATGCCCCAGCTACGTTTCAGAGGTGTATGATGTCTATCTTCTCAGACATGATGGAGCAAAATTTTGAAGTCTTCATGGATGATTTTTCGCTTTATGGTGATGGGTTCGAAGACTGTCTCCAGCAGCTAGCTCGGGTACTGGACAGATGTATTGACACCAACCTAGTGCTCAACTGGGAGAAGTGCCATTTCATGGTGACCGAGGGAATAGTATTGGGGCACAAGATCTCCAGTAAAGGTTTAGAGGTAGACCGAGCGAAAATTGAGGTGATTGAGAAGCTTCCTTACCCTACGTCTGTCAAAGGGGTACGGAGTTTCTTGGGACATGCAGGTTTCTATCGGCGCTTCATTAAGGACTTTTCAAAAATCACAAAGCCTTTATCCGGTTTGCTTGAGAAAGATGCCGTATTTGATTTCAATAAAGACTGCAAGACAGCTTTCGATTTGCTCAAGAAAAAGCTGATTAGTTCTCCCATTATAGCCACCCCAGACTGGACCTTACCGTTCGAACTTATGTGTGACGCCAGTGATTACGCGGTAGGAGCAGTGCTGGGACAGCGGAAAGACAAGGTAGCTCATGTAATTTACTATGCTAGTCGTACTCTTAATACTACACAGGTTAATTATGCCACCACGGAGAAAGAGATGTTAGCTATTATCTTCGCATTGGAAAAGTTTCTTCCATACCTTGTGGGTTCTCAGGTGACTATTTTCACGGACCATGCAGCCCTCAAATATCTTCTTGCTAAGAAGGATGCGAAGCCTAGATTGATCCGATGGGTGTTGCTAATGCAAGAATTTGACATAGTGATAAAGGACAAAAAGGGTGTAGAGAACGTTGTTGCAGACCATTTTTCACGACTGGAGAACGAAAAACAAGAAGATGTGCCGATTAGAGAAGATTTTCCAGATGAACAACTTATGGTAGTGGTAGCAGCTGTGCCTTGGTTTGCGGATTTGGCAAATTTCAAGGCGCTCAAGATTGTCCCGAAAGACATGTCTTTCCATCAGAAAAAGAAATTTTTCGCAGATGCACGACACTATTTCTGGGATGACCCTTATTTGTTTAGGTTGGGAGCTGACAATGTGTTGAGAAGATGCGTAGCTGAGCCAGACACTTTGGACATTCTTAGACACTGCCACGAATTGAATTGCGGAGGACATTTTGGCAAAACGCGTATTGTGGCAAAGGTATTGCAAAGTGGATTTTACTGGCCTTCTTTACATAAAGATGCTCATTTATTTGTACAGCAATGTGATCGATGTCAGAGAACCGGCAATATCTCCAACCGAAACGAGATGCCTCAAAATTTCGTGTTGGAAGTAGAGCCCTTTGATGTTTGGGGCATTGATTTCATGGGACCATTCCCGTCTTCACTTGGCAATCTCTATATACTGTTAGCTGTGGATTATGTGACCAAGTGGGTGGAGGCAATGGCTTGCCCCAAAAACGATGGAGCTACTGTAGAGAGATTCGTGCGTAAGAGCATTTTTACACGGTTTGGAACTCCCAGAGCCATAATCAGTGATGAAGGATCGCATTTCGTGAATAAAGTCTTTGCCAATGTCTTGAGAAAATATGGGGTAAAGACGCATAAGATATCACTGGCTTATCATCCGCAGTCGAATGGGCAGGCAGAAGTTTCTAACCGAGAGATAAAAGGGATTCTGGAGAAGACAGTCAACCCGGGACGCAAGGATTGGTCTCTGCATTTAGATGATAGCTTATGGGCGTATAGGACTGCTTACAAGACTCCTTTAGGCATGTCTCCATACCAGTTAGTATTTGGGAAGTCATGTCATCTTCCGGTGGAACTTGAGCACAAGGCATTCTGGGCCTTGAAGAAGATCAATTTGGACGCTAAGCTCTCAGGTGAGCTACGAAAGCAAGTACTACTCGAACTTGAAGAATTTCGATTGATGGCGTATGAAAGTGCGAGAATCTATAAGGAGAGGACAAAACTGTGGCACGACAGGCACATCATCCCGAGAGACTTCAAGGTAGGACAGAAAGTATTGATCTTCAATGCCAGACTAAAGCTGTTTCCAGGGAAATTGAAATCTAGGTGGAGTGGTCCCTACACGATTACTGCAGTTTATCCATGGGGATCTCTTGAGGTAGAGGATGCAAATGGGAACAGGTTTAAGGTGAATGGACAGAGAGCGAAACCGTACGTGGACGGGAATTTCATTGGAGTCATTGAGTGGCTTCATGCAACTCCCGCAACTTGAGAAATCTCTGAGGTAACTGGGTCGGGCCGTCGACCTTAAATTACAAAGCGCTTGTTGGGAGGCAACCCAACCTATTTATTGCTTTAGAGTAGATTTTAATACTGTTTCGTAATTTTTATTCTGTTTGATTTCATTGAGAGGTGCGAGAGAGTGGATTTCATATTTCCAATGAGTATGTGCAGGAATACGAGGTGAAAGGCCTATTTCGGATCCCCCTTCTTGATGCGCGCGTGCGAAACAGAGTAAAAAGTCAAGATTTGCAGCCCAATACGCGTATCGGGATCCGAAGTGAAGGAATTGAAGATAGAAGCCATTTCTTACACCTATTCAATACACGCACCTGGGGAAGATCATGTTCCCGGACTCCCCGTCTTGATTTGCGCAAGAATTTAATTAGTGAACGGAGAAAGCTAGCACGCCGGCACGGATTACGAGGAGAAATTTTGAAGGACAGACTGAAATAAGGATTGAATAGTGCCAACGTGTGGGGGTGGTCGAGAGCTTTCTGTAGACAGGTGGATCGCGCAAATCGGAGTCCGGATGATGAAGTTACGCCAAAAAGGATGCTTTAGAGAGTAAAACGGGGCCAAAAGCATCCGGAAATGCAAAACGTGCCTTGGAACGCATGAAAGTGACAAATGAAATACTCCTCGGATTTTGGGAGTGTTTTAAGGTAAAAAGGGAGTCTCGAGGTCGAGGAGATCCTTCAGAAAGCAAAGGCACGATCGGATACGAGAAAATTTGAGGAAAAGGATGTTTTTGGCAAGCTCCAGCATTGTCTTCGTAGGAAGACAAATTGTCTTCGTACGAAGACTTTGTACTTAGAAAAATTCTTGAGCTCTGAAGTTGTCTTCCTATATCACAATGCAGTATCTATATAGGAAGACCTTCGTGCGAAGACAAATTGTCTTCGTACGAAGACTCTTCGCACGAAGACAATTTGTCTTCGTACGAAGACATCGGGCAGATTGACAGTTTTAGCCATACACGGATAACAACCATGAGGTTACTTCTTAAGGGCAATATGGACTTTTAGCTCACGAGCTTGGTTGAAGACAACAGCAGATCGTCCTCTTCTTCATTCTTCACAACCCAGCAGCTCTTCACCTCCATAGCCGCGACCTCACAAAAAATCACCTCCTCCCTTGATTCTTCACCAAATTCAGCAAACAACCCAAGGTTTTGCTCGCCATTCAGAGGAGAACAAGGATTGAAGGGTAGCTTTGAGTGAGATTGAGAGACGAGAGAGAAATCAGAGGAGGAAGAACTAGGGTTCCGAAGGAAGATTTGAGAAATTGGACTACTTAGAGCTTGATTCAGCTTACGGTCAAGAAGGCAACGCTAACGGGGACTACACAAGGAGTACGGAGCATCAACCAATTCAAAGTTTCGACAAATTCTTCCGGCAACCTCAAAATCAGCCCGGTTTGTCAAATTCTGAAATTTTTGTGCCCGTAAGACTTGCTCCGGGCACGTAGGTACACTCTAAACTTGTTATTTCCATATTCGAGTCCTAGGCACAAATTGAGTAAAAGCCCAATTATTTTTTGTTGCGCTTAGTAGCGTGCTTGGGGGCGATTGCGTAGAGTCCTAGGAATTATTTGCTTACGTGCCTACGTGTTTCATTCGGTACACACTTCTTGTCACGTGCACAAAAGTTGAGTTTCTTGTTTACTTGAAATTGTATTCTTAATGGCGGGTGGAAAGAAACGAAAGACGGGCGAGGGTACTTCGCAAGAAGCATCAGGGTCGGGCGAGCCTCAATTAGAAATACCGCCTATTCCCCAATATGCTATCTTGAATGCCCCTCCCCCGGCTAAACCGGGCATTGTAGGCCGACGAAAGGCTAAGGTTAATTTGAAAGACAGTAGTGTTGGGCCCGGGTGCTATGATAGCTTCCGTTTCGTCACTTACGAGGCCCATATTGACTCTCGCAAAGATACCTACTTGACTAAGAACGGGCAGCCCGAAAAGGCATTTCCATTGCACGAGGACCTGCCTCAAGCAATCAAGGAAATTTTTGAGCGCGAGAAGCTTACCAATTGGTTTAAGCTAGTAGGGCCGTCTAGTTCGCATATTGCGCGAGAGTTTTGTGTCAATTTGCGTTATGCAAAAGATGGTGAGAGCCAAGACCCTCGTCTTGTGTACTGTCGGAACGAGTGGATAGTCTTCACGCCAGAGACTATCGCTTTGGCCATGGGTTTCCCTGCATTGAAAGAGGGTTGTGGGTACGAGACTGTTCTTCGTAGTGAGAATCTTTGGTCTCGTTTGAATGCATTTTGCTTTGCGAAAGGGGTAGATCCATGGGACAGAAAGGGGGAGGTGATTCATTGGAAGGCCGAAAAGAAGCATTATAGGCCGGAGGCAAGGTGGTGCTGTGAATTGCTAGAGAACTGGGTTTTGGGAATCACACGAAACCCTAGTTACACTTTCCGCCTATCGGTCTGGGCTCTCTGTCTTTACACCGGGGTTAGAATCAATATCCCTAAACTGATTTGGGAGAATTGTCTTGAGAGGGTGTCGAGGACTAACAAGTTGGGTCCCGGTCATACTTGCTTGCTTACTCACCTAGCCAAAACTTCCGAAGTAGTCATTGGGAGAGACATGGATTTGAAACCGTTTACTGCTAGGAAGTGGCATAGGTTTGATGAGACAGCGAGGAAGAAGGGCAAGGGTAGGAGGATGAACACCTCTAGGTTTGATAACCAGGTTGCCTATGACCACCTGAGAGAGGAGATGGCCCGGGATAGAATCGAGAGAAGACGCCAGTTTGCCCACACTCGGGACAATCAGGCGAAGCTGGGTGGATTAATCCAGATGGTGGGCCAGTGGGTCATACAGTCGAGTGGTCAGGCGGCGAGGGAGTTTGTTCCACCGGTCCCGACGGCGGATCCGTGGTTCCAGGAGGATGAATTTGAGTATCCGGTTCCGCCGAGTGAGGATGAGGAAGCAGAAGATGATGAGGAAGAAGATGAAGAGGAGGAAGAAGAAGACGAGTAGTGGAGTGTGCCCTCGTGCTAGAATTGTTGAGTCCTCGTGTTATCGTTGAGGACAACGATGCATTCTAGTGTGGGGGTGGTTGAGTCCTTTTTACTAGTCAGTGTTGAGTCTTTGCATCGCCCGTGTCAGCATGTAGTTAGAAATTTTTGGTTATGTCCTTATTTTTCTTTTTATTATTCATCTTTTTGCGTGCACGTTTTGGTATTATTGAGTCATCACACCATTATTGAGTCATTAGTCGAGTTAGCCGTGCATATAGTATAAAAAAAAAAAAACTAAAAAAAAAACTAAAAAAAAAACTAAAAATGTGAAAACACCAAAAAAATTAAAAATTTGAGAAAGGGCAATCGAAAGAAGCTGAACATTCGGTAAAATCGTGGAGTGTGAGACTTTTAGGCATAGGGCGTGAATTGCGATCGAGAGTGACGATGTGAGTTTCCCTTAGTAAGTATAGAGAAACTTTCTTTACGGGAATGCGTGCCTATTTTACACACGAACTTAATTTTGTCAAATCTAAAGTGTGTGCCTAATTTTCTTACAAGAGTTGAGCTAGGTGTGAGCTAAACAAGCCGAACGTTCTTGTGTACGTCTTAGGTAGTCGCCAACCCGCCTCGTAGTGGCACACAGAACAGCTGTGCGAGGTGTGTATTAGAGCACTCACTGCTTACAGAACTTACCTTCTAGGACCACTAGTAAACCCTGATTTGAACCATGGATTCTTTGACAACCTTTGGACTTAGGGTGACGATTCTTGGCCTTCATCACTGATTGGTTAGAATCACCGCTTTAGTGCGTCACGAGGGTGTTGTAGTTGAGGGGGTTCGATGAGGGAGTACTTCATGCTATACTTGTGTGAGTCTTACATATCGCATGCACTTCATTTGTGATCTTCGAGGGGAATGCGAGGGTGAGTGAGAGTAGGCTTGCGCACTTCGGTGTGGCGGTGTTCCATGGCATTACAACATGGACACAAGTGAGGAGAGCCGTGAGTGTGTACCATCTAATACACACAAAACTTGGGTTGGGGGAATTTAATAGGTGGATCGTGCTAGGTACCGGATCTTACTCATCATGGTGTAGGAGGTTTGGTTGGATTAGGCACGAGACAGATATTTGATTGACTACTTGAGAGGGGACAGGATGACATTCGAGTGTGGGGGTGTCGACATTTGACTTCGGACATCGAGATTGCGCTTGCGACGACTCCATCCCCACACGTGCTCTTTTATGTTAGCGGCTTCGTTTGTTACACCGAGGATTTCATCGAGATAGGGAGAGACATTTATTTGTGATTTATACATGTTGATTTGGATAGTGTCTCCCCTTACTATCATATGTTAGCTTGACACTTGGAAGACCACTCGAGACAGATATTGAAGGAATTGTGCAGGATTTTGAGAGATTAAAAAAAAAAAAAAAAAATCAGAAAAAAAAAAAAGAAAAGAGAGAAAAAAAGGAGAGATGAATAAAGGAAGAATGAAAAGCTTTGTGGAAGAACAAGTGGAGAAGCGACTAGTTCACGAACGGGAAATTTTGGCTTATCCATCATTCATGACAATAGCCGCGGAGATCGTAATTGTACCGGGGTGTGAGGGGATCGAGGGCCGGAGATGGTGAGTTTCGGGCTTGGTTTCTATCATTGTTGTGAGGGTGTGTGAGATATGGTAATTGTGAGAATGTGACGCCTTAGGACTTGTGTTTGATTATTATCCTATTTGTCCCTAAAGCCTCATCATTCTAAACCCGTTAGCGGATTAGGAGCTCGGACCTTGAACGTGGCTTAGCCTAGCGTAGCCTCTTATTTTGTGGCACACATGAAAAGGTATTGTATTCTTGTACTTAGTAAAGTTAGGTTCTCTATACTAGCTAGGGGGGATTCGTGTTGTCGAATTTGGTTTCAAATCATTCCTTGTGTCTAGATTTCTCATCGCTTCGTGTGAACCGGTTTAAGCTAATGGAGATTGCCCAATCTCACAAAAGAAAAAGAAAATTTGTTATTTCAATACTTGCATTGTGAATATTGCATTTGCATATAGGTGCATTGTGTATAATCGAGTCGTGTCGACTAGTAAGAAGGATGGTTGGTGAATTGTTCTACTAGGATTAGTATGCAAGTGTTAATGGTTTTGTATGCAATGTGAGGTGAAAGTATGCAAATGGCGTAGGGAAGTTATGCAATGAGTAATTAGATTAGTATGCAAAGTTGGATGGATTGCGGGAAAGCGAGAGAAGTTTTGGCTTGAGAGAAATGGAATTGACTTGGGAGATTTGCTCGGGACGAGCAAAAGGTAGTGTGGGGGTAGTTGATAACTCCGTTTTCGGATTTATTTTATGCCTTTTATTTCTACGTTTTGCGTGCTTATCATGGAGAATTCGTCGTCTTTTGAGTAAATTGAGCTTAAATGTGATAATGTGAGTTCATATGCATTACTTGTTAAATCCGGGCGTTTCTTTAGATTTTTGAGCTTTTATTGTGATATGATCGCGGGTTGTGTTTTCGTGTTGTGATTCGCAGGAAAACAGGGCTTGGAGGATCATGCGGGATATAGAAGCGAACTTCGGAAACAAGGAACTCAAAGGAAAGTCAAAAGGAAGGAGAAAGTCAAAGGAACTCAAAGGAAGGTCAATGGAAGAAGAAAGGAAGGAGAAAGTCAAAGGAAGGAAGAGAAAGTCAAAGAAAAGAGGGCTGGAACAGAGAGTCTTCGTGCGAAGACAAATGTCTTCGTACGAAGACAATATACTTAGCCAAATTTTGGCTCGGCAAAAATGTCTTCCTAAACATGCTTGCAGTATCTAAGTAAGAAGATCTTCGCACGAAGAGCATTTGTCTTCGTACGAAGACTCTTCGTGCGAAGACAAATGTCTTCGTACGAAGAGATCGCTGAAAGTGCAGAATTTTTCCGGGGCTTTTTCGTAGTTTATCCAAACTTTGTAATAAGATTATGGAAACGTATTTAAGCATTCTAGGTCGACTTTTTCAGTAGTTTTTGACATTAGAGACATCTTTTGGAGATCAAGAAGCTTTTGGGAGAGCTTAGGAGCTTTGGATCATTCGTTTGGATTCTAAACTCTCTTCTTTTCTTGATTTTTATGTTTAAACTCATTAGACTTGTCGTTTTGATTATGAATATGAGTAGCTAAACACCTTTTTGCTGGGAATTCTCGTTTGGTGTAGCTAGGGTTTGATCTAAAGTTGATGTTTTGATGATTGTAATGCATGTTCTAGCTTAATCTCACGTGTTTATTCACTATTATGAATTATTTACGTTCATAATTATATTATCTTTGCGAGTAGCTAACGTAGAGATAAACTAAATTAGTTTTCACGTGGTAACTCCGTGAGAATTAGTCGGTAAATTGAATAATCCACCTAGTCGTATCAATGTTTGGTAACTCGGCATCGTTAACTAGGATCGTTAAAGTAGAAATATGGTTTTAATGCATGCTTAAAGCTAAATTGGACTTGGTAACTCGGTTCGGTTTAGTTTAAAGTATAGTGAACTTGCTTGGTAACTCGGTAAGTTTAATGTTGCTTGATTAATAGTGAATGACACGTGGTTGTTTTACAAATCAAAATATAAATTTAGATCAACCTAGTGAACCTAGAGAATTCCCGGTACTTTTCTCTTATTTGACAAAACCCCAATTATTCATTCTTTATTAAGCGTGAACTATTTCACTTGGTTAATTGAGAATATTGCGTTTATTTTATTAGAATTAGACAAAAACACAACTTGCGACGTACCCACATAAGGTTTAGAATAGTAATTAATTTACACAAAGTCCCTTGGGTTCGACAACCCGGATTTCCGGTTTATTACTACACACGACAGCTGTACACTTGCAGTTGGAGCGTGTCACTCGCACGCGACAGGGCTTACTCTAGCCTCCAAACCACTAAGTCCCTACAAGTCCCGTGCAGTGGTATGCGAGGGCTCTGTCTCGCAGCCCCCACATGGATCAGCGCGGCTGGTGATCCAGTGTGTGTGGAGCACAATATGGTGTGCTGGATGGTTGCCACGTGGCCAAGATCTGTCAGCTCAGAAAGCACTATCTACACTATCGTTATGAAGTCTCTTCCTGTGATCCTTGGAAGGTCTTGTGCGGATCTTTATTATTGTTTTCCGCTGCGTAATCCATTACAAAACCCTACAGTAACAACCATAGAGTCTGAGTATATTGCTGAACTATGAGTTGTCACTAGTATTGTGGATCCTATAATACTATGATGTAACAACAATAGTGTGATCACATAAGTTAAGGAACCCTGATCTGACCAGCGATCTAAGCACATACTTAGGAGATTCCATATCATTCGAGATATCATCGATAGATGAGATGTGAAGATAGCAATAACCAACATGTGAAAACCTAGAAGACCCCCTTACTGAAACCCTTGCTCAACGTAAGCATGAGGGCCACACTAGATCTATAGACATACAAGATGCACCATATTGTCTCTAACGCAAGTTGGAGACTGTTGGCTTAAGCTCTAGAGACAATCTATATTATTGTGACATTCATTTAAAGACAATTTTTTATTATTCATTATATGGTGATATGTTGACATAATGAAGTCTTTAGAATACATATATATTTTTAAATGTCCCTAGTCTAGTATTATCATTAATTAGGATGAGTATAATGCATCGAGATTAGTATGGGGGTAGATCGGCATGGGATATCAAGTCTAGCACATGAGTATGCATTAGGAGTAATGACGTACTAGATTGACTCGCCATGAGAACACTAGATGGATATTATGTGAGTGTCACAAGTCATTCTCATAGTCTAACTGGACATGCTATAAAAACATGTTGACGGGTGTAAATGATGTAGATAGAATTTGTTCCCCCAACATAAAGGGAGTAAATATCAATCACCACTCAAAGAATGTGACGTAGGAAAATACATGGTCGCAATCAAATGAATCAATATAAGATATTGATGTCATCTGCTGGTCTAAGTCTACTCAGAGAATCGATAAACTAAAAATTGGGTATACACGGGTGACACTCCATGCGTTGTGTCAAATCTGGATATATGGGCAAAAGGATTATATGACACGGTAACATTGATAATAGAAGTTCGTCAGATCACTAGCATTCTATTACTTGGGCAGCACTGATGTATTGCTAGATACATAGTTTTAAAAACCGGCCGGTCCGGTCGAACCGGTGAACCGGCCGGTGACCGGTTCGGTTCGTAAATCAGACCGGAAATGCACGGACCGGTCAAACTCGGACAAAAACCGGCCGGTTTTGTGGTCCAACCGGTGAACCGGTCGGTTTGAAAACCGGCCGGTTTTCAAACAATATATGACGTTTTGGGTCTTGGAAGAAGAAAGGATTGTAGAGAGAGAACGAGAGGGAGAGAAAAATTAGAAGCAAAAGCCAGATAGTTACCCTCCATCTTTGCTGCTGCTGAATGCAACGGAGGACGCAGGTCTTCCTTTCTTCCATTGATGGTTATCCTCCTTCCTTCTCTCACATAGACTCACGTACCTGTTGGAGTGGATGAGTGGATGTGGGTGGTCTTCAAACATTATCTCTTAAGTTGTTTGACCTTATCAACAACTTGACTACTAGTTGCCAGCAGAGTATTAGTACTAGCTAGGTCTTGTTTGTTTGTACTCTTTTAAATTGAATGTTATGTTTAGTTTGTTTTTGTTTTTTTTTTTTTTTTTTTGAATCTGTTTAGAGTGACTTCAAAGTTCAAATCATTTTATATAAAATGCTATAAATAAATTTATTTAATATACAAAATAATGTCTTTTCTCTTTTTAAATGAACAAAACAATGTCTTAAATATATTTTTTGGTCTCAAAATATATTTGTTGTTGACCAAAATATAGTTTCTTTTATGTGTGTTTGTTTATTTTTAAGCATAACTATTACTATAAAACATTAAATTAAAACATTCAAGATTTTTTTTGGCTATTTTCTGATATTCTTATTAATTTTTGTATAAAAAATACTAAATATATATTATTAAATAAACATGCGATTGAACCGGTCCGACCACCGGTCCGGTTTTTAAAACTTTGGCTAGATACTGAGTTTTGTAATTGTTACTACCAACGTAATAATGTACCTACATGGTCACACACAAGAAATGATCAAACTTGAGTTAATTCTTCATTAGTTGGTTAAAGAGAAATTATGATTTTTAAACTTAAGTGCAAATTAATTATAATTATTGGGATTCAAGGGCAAGTCAAATTCTCATGCCTATAAATACCCTTGCGCCGTGGCTAGTGGTTTAGACATACTTTCAGCGCTATTCGTATCTGATACATAATATCTAGGGTTTTGGGAGAGAGATAAGTTCAAGATGTCCAAGTTTAGCTGATTTCATGAGAATAGATCATCCAACTTTCTCTAGCAAGATAGCACCGACGAGAGGGAGTCTAGTGTAGATTGTCGTGTGAATAGGGTAGAGTTGCTGCATCGTTTCAGCGTTCATGATCGTCAGCAGTAAGTGCAACTGAGATAAATCTCTAATCATCACATTATGCTCATTCACATGGGTCTTTGGTGGTTTCAGATAAATGTTTTGTAATATTTTTTGTATTTGATTTCCCTAAACCCAACATGGATACACTATAAGGTTCTAGTTTTGATTTAGAACAAATCCACCACCTTTATTTGTGGATATAAAATATGTCATTTGTGATTGAGGATAACCTACATTGGGACTGTTCTAAGACAAGCAATTTCATATCTTCTTTCATTTACAGTAAGTATTGATGGCATGGGCTGAATTTGAATTTTGAGGGATCTGGGACTAAAACTAGTGTTTGGTTACACTATAAGGTCATAGATTTGATTACAAATCCACTTTCATAAACATTTGTTTTCTTAACTATCACCAACTCTGTTATGTTTCATTCTCCGTCAACGATATCAAGAACAGAACATAGCAAGGAAAAACTTGATTTTTTTTGTTGAGTGTAGGATTTCAATAATTTCGTCCATAACAACGCTACATCCCATTCTCCGAAATCAATTTTAACTAAAATCACACCGATTCCTTATGAGATCAAAATTAGCGAGATTTTCAAGTTCATGTTGCTGTTGCTGTTCAAGCTTAAAAATGTAGGCGTTGACGCTTTTGTTTCACTGGAGCATCTGAAGCTATGGATATCAGTAATGTAAAATGCAAACATGGAAGATTATGTAAACACACGTTTGGATTTTTTAGAGTTTAACTTTGAAATTCATGGTGTTAGATTTCAAGTCTGGGATGAGATTGATGCATATTTGTTAGATTTTACCCTTACACAGACTCAAAGAAATCTTAATCATAGCCTACCAATTCTGCCATCAGGGCTTTCAACGCTCTACCACTTGAGCTACACCTTTATTTTAATTCTTTATTTTGAGATGTTTTACCACTGACCTGTCACACCACTTTGAGACAGAGACAGAAATTCAGGAGAAAGTAAAAAAAAAGGCAAAAAAAAAACACACTTCACCAAACAAACCCTCTCAGAAAATTGACCCTCACAGACTCATGACCGGGCACATGGTAGCAGAAATGGCATGACAAGCAGCCTCACGCCAACAACACACAGTGTCAAAAAACCCCCAGTTGAAATACGATCAAACCCCATGCAAATCACAATCTCACTTCATCTTCAATCCCCACCCTAAACCCTAACCCTAATCCCCCAAATACATTGTCCATGAGCACGAGCGGTGAAAAAATGGAGGCGTCTCCATCGCAATCGACGAAGCAGAAGGCCGAGGCGTTGCGGAGTATAGCAACCGGCCCTCTCTGGGCTTCAATTGCAGAGCTCTCCGGTTCGGCGGCTCGGAGCTTGCCGTCGGAGGATGACTTCCGATTCTTCTCCAACTCCGACGAATTCAAAGCTCCGGTGAGCGAAATTGCAGACACCTCCCACCTAATGCTCGACATAATCGGTTCTTCAACTCACATTTGGGGAGATTACGACATGGGCTTCCCTAATAGTGTTGATGTTGCTTATGACTGGCTTCTGAATGTCAACAATGAGTTGTTGCAGAAGTTTGATGCTTCGGTGGAGGAGTTTCAGAGGGTTAGGAAGATGGAAGAGGAGAGTTTGATGGAGGTGGAGAGAAATGGGTGTGAAGAAGCTAATTCTTCTTTCAAGAGTAGGAAGGAATTAGGGAATAAGTCTAAGATACCCTTCCATGATGCGTCGATTCGTCGGCCTCAGGACGAGTTTAAGATTGTTGTTAATAATTCGAATCAGCCGTTTCAGCATGTGCTTTTGCAGAAGAGTGAGGATGGGTCCAGGTTTATACACCCACTGGTTAGTTTCTTTGATTCAATAGTTTTTCTCTTTTTTTGCACCCTCATTTCACAAATGTACCGCGATTTTGATATGCATGTTTGAACTAAAGTACAGGTATATAACACTTGGCTATATGAAATGGTTGGATTGTCTCTTTGTATGTGGCAATGGGTTGGGGGAATTGTGTACTGCTTCAATATTTATTGCCTGATTGGGGTTATCCGTGGATATTATAGAGGTTGTTTTGATATGATTCAATAACGTTGAATACCTCTATAAGGAATAGATAAAAAATCCGCGGCAATGGACTTGCCTAACAGATTAGGGAATTTTGTTTCAAATCCCACCGACAAATATCATAGGATCCAATGATAGGCTTGTCTACCTGAAGGGCCCCTGTAACGTAATCCAATCACTTAGCCCCATCCAACTTGCAAAATTAGTTTGCCAGAAAATTCACCGTCAATTGGAAAATTCAGATTCTCCTACTCTTTTGGCTTAACCTAACTGCCATAAACTCACGACATCAACTTATCTTCTCTTGTCAAGCTGTTGCTGCAAACTAACTTCTAAGACCCTCCTAGAATCATCTCTCACCTTCAGGGATCTACCCTACTATCTAGCCTGACAAAACCTTCGCAATCCTAAGAATATCACACGTGCTATTTCTGCTAGGTGTAACGGTCAGCATCCAATGTTTGGTATTACTACTTCGGAAAACACTTCATAAATCATAAGTTATACATGAGGTAAGCAGTGAATTTCCAACTAGTTCTTTTCACATTATTTTCAGAGAAATGTATGTTTGATAATATAAAACTTGATTAAACTTGTCATCTGCTCTAAAACTCCCCAGGTTAAATTTACATTATTCAATTCCAATTTGGTTTACATCTGACTACGTGAAGATGGTTAATTAACATGCATTTGACCACATTCTAATTTCTGTAGTCTCACTGTACCCTCCAGAAACTAGTGATACTGTTAGTTTGAGTGAAGTTTGAGTTATTCGAACTAAAAAAGAGTTTAAAACCCATAAAGCTATATAAACGGACATTTACACCCTCAATTGAGGTCCAAAAATTTCAGAAAGCAAACCGTATTGTCATATGTGTATGAGCCGTGAGGAGCATAGTTGTGCAATCGGGATTCGGATCATGAATCGAAATTCTACTTTACTGAATCGTGAATCGTGAAGATTCGCTTCAAATCTTCTTAAGTATATAAAATCTGTAAGCATGTGTGAACAATACATCCATATCTCAACACTAAGTAAACACGAGCTTCCAGAAAATTACAGCCCTAATAAGTGATTACAAGATTTAGGGATCTACCCAGAAGATAAAATGGGAGAAGATACAAGAAGGTTGGATGCAGAGCTACGATACCAAGATAATGGAAAGTAATAGGGAAACTAGTAGTCTTGGCCTAAAGAAGTTGTACTAGTTATTTTGAAACAAACATGTGTAGCAAGATGGACAGAAATAGGAAAATGTAGGACTTCATAGACTTACTTAAACTTAATTAGACCCTAGCAGTATCGATGATTAATCACATGAGTCAGTCTGAATTGCTACTTCATAGAGCGGTTCACATCGTTTTGGGTGAATCGAATCGTATGGTAGGAATCAAATCGTGATTTGTAAGAATCTGACAACTATTATGAGGGATCATTTGATTTCAGAACCCCGGCAAACGAAAAGTATACATTTGGTTTGAGGGGCTTTTTTTTTGCTTATTTCGGGATTAGATAAATATACACAAATTTGTCTGTTAGCGAATATCTAATTGATACAGTTTTTGGTCAGTGAATAAAGAAATCATGCAATGAGCAATGAAGATAGTGAGGGAGCCACCCAAGTATGTTATGTTATGCAGGGGTGATTTGAATCCCATTCATTCTGACGATTAGTTCAGTGAATCCCTTTTCCAACCATATCTTCCAAAAATAACTCGAAAACAAATACGTATGGTGCGGTCGTTGCCACCACACTGCTGAGTGCAGACTTCACTTTGTAGGAAGAGGAAGAAGAGAAAGGTGGACTGGTACTATTGAACTTAAGACAAAATCATGAAATTTGATCTGGGGATACCAAATTCAACATTTAAGATGGTGATGGCCGTTCCAGTTTAGATCCGGTGTTGGATTATTTGGACTCTCCTGTTGACTTCCTATATTTTGTAGTTTTTAGTTTCTTCTTCCGCTGTATAAGTAATGAGATTATCACTTACCACTTCCTTTGTACACATTCCTTTTTTGGTTTAATAAATGTTAGATGATTAGTGATACCCTATCAAAAAAAAGATACCAAATCTTTTAACCTCTTATCCATGGATTCATATAAATTTAAAAGGTGCTGAAAGGACTTTGAAGTATGGAGAAATTCCACGAACCTAAGGGGGAAATGCACAAGAAAGAAGTCACTTTTGATAGGCCACATCGGCAATCTGTTTTGATTTTCCATTCAACAGTTAGTCAGTGGTTATGAGGCAATCGTTCCATTTCAGTTCAGTCACTATCCCGTCTTTAGTATGATGAATGCTACTCAGCTTTTCCTTTGATTGGTAGAGAAAAAGTAAAGAAACATAGGAGGTGAAATAGTAGACATGTAATTGGTCATTTGGCTTTTTAGTTAATGCGGTTGGCCTGATAGGTGTGAAATGTCACTTTGAGATATTCCAAGGGAAAGTCGTTAAAGACTAATATGGAGTTGTTGGAAGTATGTAGATTCCAGACTGCAGGAGAAATAGGTTCACCTATCAACTAGTGTGTTTAGGCTTGGCCCGATTGCCATCGTGTGAAGAAATTGTCTCTAACTACTGCATTTCATGTCTGCAGGAGAAGTTCTCTGTTTCTGATTTTGTTGATAAAAATGCTGGGGATATTCAACCTCTGGAACCATCGTCAACAGAGTCTACTCCTTTCACTTTTGTCAAAGAAGTCAAAGATTTAAAAGAGTTGGCTGAAAAGTTGCGTGGTGTGAATGAATTTGCGGTAAGCTTACATCAATTTGTGTGTGTGTGTGTGTGTTTTTTTTTTCTAGTCGACGATAAATTATATAGTGCATCTTTATGATGCTTCGCGCCATGCAAAATCATTGATAATCTGCTTTTGGTTCTTGGGATAGTACTGAACTGGTGCTGTTTGTTTTTTTTGTTTTTGGGTACATTAGTACTAAGGGACTAAACACGTAAAGAAGTTCCAGGGCACTTCAATTATGAATACGACCTTACAAATAAGACCTTACAAATACACATTTATGAGCATTATACAGTTTGAATTGAGAAGGTGAGGCAGGGATAGGAGAAAACTAAATATATGTAACAGGGCTCACCGTCTCATTGAAGGAAGCAGTTTTTCGCTCTAAGGCCTCGTTTGGGTACGGGATATGGGAGGGGATAGGGATTTGATATCCCCTCCCTTTTTTTCTGTGTTTGGGTAAGGGGATATGGGGAGGGGATATCAACTTGATGACGTTACAAATACACATGTATGAGAATTATACAGTTTGAAGTGAGAAGGTGAAGCCGGGATACAAGAAATCTGAATATATATAACAGGGCTCATTTGAGGAAGCATTCTTTTAGCTCTAGGGCCTAGTTTGGAGTGAGAAGGTGGCGGGATAAGGATGTGATATCCCCTTCATGTTATTTAATGTGTTTGGGTGAGGGGATTTGACATCCCCTCAGCTTCACGTGCCACCCAGGCCGTTCAGCTTCATGTGCCACCCAGGCCGATCAGCATTCTCATTCTCTATATGTAGTTCTTGGCTGTAAACCATGTCTTGTGAGTTACTTGAATTCTGATTTATCATTGGCAATAGCAGAGTTTCTTGGAGAACTTTGGGGGAAAAGTATTCGTTGCGACAATATGAGTGTCATCGGAGTCTCAGTTCTCCTGTTATTCGACATGTCTCTTAAAGGGACTACTGTTATTTATTTCAGACTGTTTTGGAGTTCTTCCAAACAGCTGAGTTCTATTCCTTCCAGTTATATTGAAGTTTGTCCTAGACATTTTGAGGCTATTTTTTAGTTCATTAGTTGTTTGGACACCTAATGCTTCTTCTTTCTTTTGCTTTACTTTTTCCTCTGTTCAGGTTGATCTGGAACATAACCAATATCGTTCATTTCAAGGTTTGACATGTTTGATGCAAATCTCGACTAGAACCGAGGATTTTGTTGTTGATACGCTAAAGCTTCGTGCCCATATTGGTCCTTGTTTGAGGGGTGTTTTTAAAGATCCCAAGAAGAAGAAGGTATCTAGGTTTCATTTTAGTATATATATACATTTGAGAGGTTATGACAAGTTTTATGTCTTTGCTGAATACTCATTTCTGGTCAGGTTCTGCATGGAGCTGACAGTGATATCCTGTGGCTTCAAAAGGACTTCGGTATTTATGTCTGCAATATGTTTGACACAGGACAGGTTTTTATTTATAACCACTACACTACACTTCACAGAACATAAACTTTGTTCTTGTTTATCCAAAAATGTGTAGAAGCATTCTACATCCTGTTTTTTATGGTGCCCCCGTTGGCTCCAATTTATAATTGTAGAATAATAATTGCGCATTTTACTAGGATTCTATCGATGGATTTATTAAATGCAGTCAACTGCGTCTCTAAGTCCTTACTCTTATTTATTTGTGTCAGTGTAGCTTTCTCTTTGTTCGTGTGTTTGCTAAGCTCCTGTTTTATCTTCTTTTAAGTTATAAGATGTGACTTAAATCTAGTATACTGGTACTGGTGTTCTTGCCAGGTGGTTGTGCTATTCTAGATAGAATTTAGTTGTATCTCTAATTTTCTTTTCCCGCTTAATTCACTTTTCGGCAAATAGCACTTTGCCACACTTTCACCTACCCAACTTTGGTAACATACACTTTGACCTTCCTTGGAATTCAAAAAAACGAAAACCTAATTAAGGTTAGATGCTTACGGAAAATGCTGATTTAGTTGTTCTTTGTCTCTGTGTTCACATTGTTTTTTAAAATCTCTTTATTCCCAACTGAGAAATTTACCATCCTTTTCTCCTACTGACGTTAGTGCACTTTAATCACTCTAAAAAAGGGTCCTCTTACTGTGTTAGAAGCTTAAAGTGAATCCCAAATATCATTACAGGTGCCATAGTTGTCAAATCATGATTCGAATCGGGAATCAAAACCTCAATTTTTGAATCGTGAATCGTATCGAATCGTGAATTGTAACAATTCGTCCTAATTATTTTCTTACTAATAAAACATCCATCCAAATTTCCAATCATCAACCCTCTATTTTTGAAGCAATATATAATAATTTAAGATGGTAAATATGCAATTGTATAAATCATAAATGGCATCCAAGTGAGAGTACTGCATAAGTTCCATCTGAAACTAGTGAGTACGAAATAGTGTAAAATCATAATTATCATCAATTGAGAGTACTGCATAAGTTTGCTCCAAAACTAATGAGAACGAATAGATAAAATCATAAATAGCATCCAAAAAGGTTAACTAAATAAGTTCCATGCAAAAGTGGTGAGTATAAATAGAATCTAAAAATTCTAAATACATCAGTTCCATGTAAACACAAAGAGGTTCCATCCTAAAAAACTCAAAATCATCTACATGATCAGTACAGCCTCCATAATCGTTCGAGTGTTGCAACAGAATGCGTCGATTGAAGGACTTTTTTTTAAGAAAAGAGACGGTAGATTAGGATTTCAAGTAGTGACGTTACGCTTTTGGTCTTCACCCATATCGTTTTACATTTTTATCTCCTTTTCTAACCAGACCTGCCTCCAAACAAGTACGATTTCGATTCTCTCGATTCACGATTCACGATTCAGAGGCACGATTCAGCTATACCTCGATTCTATGCACGATTCTGAATCGATGGGGTATCAATTGAACCGAATCGTACGAATCGAATCGTGAATCGCTCGATTTTGACAACTATGACAGGTACCCACACGGTGTCTCATACTCGCGTCTGTTTCCATGATTCTCGTAGCCAATCTTTATAATATCGTAGGACTACAAATCATACTTCACTTCACCCTAGAAACATTCCCATGAAAATGCAAGTGTTAATAGGAGGAGAAATCTTAAGCCCAAATCTACAACACATAAGAAAGTTGGAATCTGTACTATGTTACTTAATCATTTGAATACCGAGTTATCTTCACAAGCTTCTTGGGTGATTTATTCATTGAATACCAAGTTATCTTCACTAGTTTGGTGGGTGATTTATGACCATCAAAATGCCTGATCGATTGTTTATGTGTTCTTGAAATATTCAGAGAGAGTCTATGATCTTCTAAAAATCAATTTAAAAGTATGGTGTGCTTGTATGGAAATGTATCTAATGCATGTTTAAGGAGTTTCAGTACAACTGTCATTGTAGTCTGGATAATACCTACACCAAGTGGGTGTTCACTGTTTAGGGATGGTCAGATTAGACTTGATGTTAAACAGTGAAAACCCAGTATAAGATGGTGCTCTCTTAGAATTGTCCATGCTTTTAGGGTTGATTAGTTAGCTTCCTTTTGGAAGTTCTTTATCAGAGTTTTTAAAATAATACGTGAATATAACTGGAATTGATAAGCATCTCGTGCGTTTGACAGCTTAAACGCATGCCTTATGAACAAAGCACAATGTTCAGTCTCGACATTGCTCCAAAACCCGGAGTTGTTCCTTTCTGCAAAGAGTACATACATATTTTTTCTATCTTGCATTTGTAAGTATTTATGGCTGTTGAACAATAGGAAACTATATTTAGATGATGATATGCTTAAGACAAGCAGTTGAGTTCTGGAACCTCAAATTGAAATCATTTTCTGGTGATGTCTTAGAGACTTCTGACGTGAAATAATAACTCCAGTTATTATTATCTATGATTGTATGTTGGTGTGTTTTTGCAAACAAAAATGCATCTTTCATTGCATTTCAATTTCTATGTTCTTTGTATACTTTGGTTTGAAGTGACAAAGCAGGGAGGGCTAAAAGATTTGGTACCGCTTTGGTTGTCTGTTTATTTATTTATCACGTGATTAATGGTTTTACTTATTTTGTAGATGTACTACATTTTAGAATGTTTTGATTAAATGAAGTTAATTTTGTCTTAATGCTTAGGCATCAAGGGTATTGAAATTGGAAAGAAATAGTCTGGAGTACCTTCTATATCACTTTTGTGGAGTTACCGCTAACAAAGAGTAGGTTTTGAATAAATGTATATATAGAGAAATGTTAACTTATTGAGCTCTCTTGTTCAAGTCGTCCTGCACCGAATCCATTGTTCTGTAACATTGAGCATCCAACTTCTTGCAGATACCAGAATGCGGATTGGAGAATTCGTCCACTTCCTGATGTAATGCTAAGGTACTTCCGTCCCTGCTCCCCTGACCATTATACTGCTCAATAATTTTCAGATATAAGCTATCGAATCTAGAGTTAGTGACCCTAACTCTTCAACTAATTTGGGACCTCTGCATGACATGCAAATTGTTGGAGTGAGCACGTGGTGCAGTAGATACCACCACACACTAAGTGGAGCAAAACATCAAACCAATAATCTATCTGCGTCCGATAAAAGTTATCACTTCACACTTAACCCCAAGGATGGATGTGGCTTTGTCACTTCTGTACTGTCATGAGCCAATATGATGGCATGTGTTACTTGCATAACGATATTCACTTCAATATACTCCATAAGCTGTAAAGTTCACACTTATCATAAGATCACATATACATACAGATGTAAATTGATACGCATAGTTTGAACCCTTGATATGTGAGAACAAAGAAGCGAGGAAGCTTTTCTAAAATTTATCCTAACTCACTTGCTTTCATCAAGAAACCTCTTTAAATGACTCTTTGGCAGCAGCATATATTATAAGATGCAGAGACGAGACTGGCACGTCAGTGAAACATACCAAATTTATCACAACCCTTTGTGCATGATAGTACATATTGTGGTTTGGATATTACTGATACGCAGTCATTCCATATATCATAATTTACTTTCTCTATCATACAGTTAATATTAATGACATTCATGATATGATGTTGCCGGCAGCTTCAAAATTTGTTAGCTTGCTCCCTTATTTGCGATTTGTCACCTACTTGGAGCTATTTAACCCTTACCATTTTTATTCTTTCTTCCAGATATGCCAGAGAGGATACCCATTATCTGTTGTATATTTTTGATTTACTCAGATTGAGGCTGGTTTCAGCTTCTAATGAACGTGATACTCCTGAAGACCTACTGCTAGAGGTATGCATTATGATACCATGCATGCATATGGTGTGAAGTAATTGTATTTTAGTAAACTACCTTGATGAGTTAGACACATAAGGTGAACTTCAGATGCTCAAAGGGCCGTTTGACAAAGAGAGAACAGTGCAAATGCAGTCAGACTTTCGAGAACATGGAAAATTCTGAAAGATGTAAAATAGCTAATTTTTGAAGTTAAGAAAAGTTAGTGGTAAGGTGTGAAAGCTTATGATGTGTGTAAAAGGATGGAGGGCAATGGACGTATAAGAAAGAGAAGGCAGGCAGTGTGTGAAGGATGTAGATGATAAGTTTTTGTTGGAGATGACGAGAGTAAGGGGAACAAATTTGGAACATCTCTTCTAAATACTTTCCTGAGAACCATGTAAAATCTTTCACAATATTGTAGAGGGAGATGAATAAAGACGATTTGGAGTAGGCCAATCGGAAAATGTAGGACAGGGAGATTCTCTTAAAAGTGTAAAATTATTTGGTGGATGAAAATGATAGTATGATTGACCAACTTGTGTAACAAATATTAACAGCCTGTGAAAATGTCAAGAGTAGGAATGGAGAAAAGTAATTCTGGTCCACAGTATAAGGAAAACGAGATGTCAAAAGTTGCACTTGTCAACTATTGTTAGTTGAGACAACTGTAATCCTAAAAAGTCACCAAAAATCTTGCCTCGACCTAGAGCTGCAACTTTTTCCTTCAACCTTCTCTTAGTGGTAGCACCACTTTTTGTCCTGACAATCTTTTCGACGTGCCTCACCATCCCGGATGGTGTGTCTCTTACTGACTCCACTTTAGGACTCCAGCTACCTTGATTGCCTTCTACTATGTATTGACCTTCAACAAGCAGTGCCCTCCAGTCACCATCATTTATACTGAACAATGTTTCTGCCTCCTGTTCATGGGACCTGATTCCTCCAGTGATCCGTTCAACAGAAACTTCAAGTGCTCCCTTATCTTCTACATGCTCTGGAAAAACTCTGGCAGCTACCTGCCGTCTCTACATCTACAGGCCCGACCACCTAATCTTTGACGAACTCTTCCGGGTTTCCCTTTAACGGTCCGGACCCTTACTTTGGTGTTGATGTTGTCGAGGACGAGTATTCTGTTTAGTTGAGGCCTGAGGGACATCTGGTGTCGCTGAACATATCACTTGAGGCATGATGACGATTGTTGTTTACCAAAGGACGGTCCTCAATGAGTGTCGTCCTTTCCACTCTGTATTTCAGATCCCAAGGCCGAAAGGTGGGTGGAGACGAGTTTCTTGTTGTAAGAGTGCTACCAATTCAGCTGAGACAAACTGTAGACATCTCCGTATTTGAGATAGATTTCTGTGGAAGAGACGTTTCTTGTTTTTCGTGGTGTAAGAGTGCTACCTGGTGGAATGCATAGAAATAGTTTGTCAATGCCACTGATGGTTGGGGAGGTGGAGAACAGTTTCTGCTGTTAAGAAGGGCTTAAGGGGAAGAGTTCCACTAGTTGCCTGCTCCTATAATGTAAAGAACCCTATGAGTCTAACCAATGCAAAAGCCGTATAGGAACTCCAACCCAACTTAGGCATCTTTGAAAAAAACCCCTAGTATAAGTAGATGAATGCAGTGTTCTCTAAAAGTCCGGCGATTCTCGTCCAATTTATCCACTTTAAGCATTGGGAGGGAACATCTACTGTCTTTTAAACAATATATTAGACCAACACCAATGTAATCGAGAATCAGCACCATGAACTTGTTACCTGATAGACCCGAAGGTAGACAAGACCTCCAATTAGTTATATCTCGCCTAAACTATATGGGGGCAAACTCCAATAATTTTGTTTCCCTGTCATGCCGCTCCTTCCCTCATAGCTACAATGAAATTCAATCGCCCGAAATCCTGGGTCACGTGGGTTAAATCAGAAATGAGATGTGCCAAAGGTGTCATGAATCAACTCATTGTTAAGTCTAACCTTTGGGTTGTTCGACAAAATACTTGCCCTTCTTGCCCTGATATCTCAGCGTGATAGTAACTCTAATGGAGTACAAACCTCTCGCTTTATAAATTTAGCTTCACTACTTCGCAACGAAGCTTTGATTAAACACATCAAGTCTTCGGATACCGAATCCCCTCATCCACAGCAAAGTGTAACCGCATTAAACTATTTTTTTTCTCGTCTTTTGAAGTATTTCCTAAATCTATCGCAATCAGTCTCCACTCCTCTTTATGGACACCAGCACCTTCTATATATTTGAAGGCTTCTCTTATTTCCCGTTTAAAGCACTGCATTGATGCAGTATTTTGTGTCCTCTTTAAGTAGCTTATCAGAAGCTGTATGCCTACAGGTATACAAGCGCAGTTACGATATATGTATGCAGCTTTATGAGAAAGAACTGCTGACAGATACTTCATATCTCCACTTGTATGGGTACGTTACAGCTTCTGGCTGATTCATTTTCATGTGAAGTACAACATTTAGTTTGCTCCAATGCAGACTTTGCTCTTCTAAGTTTCTATTTATACAGTTTCTCATATCATACTACGAAAGAAGACAGACGGTATTGATATCTTTCGTTTTTCCCCTGATTTGTCATTTGATAGTGTGCACAGTGCTGATTTCAGAGCCCAGCAGCTTGCAATCATTTCAGTAAGATTTTTGGTTTGTTTACTCTTTCATACTATCAAGTAGCAGTCCTACATACGTTTCTTCAACTATTCATACCATTAATTGAATCACCAGTTTAACTGTGTGGCTGTGTGCATATTGATGTAGAACAGAGTTAGGGTGTCTATTAGTTTCTGGATGTGGTCATGGGTGCATAAGTTGACACATTGGTAAACTATTTTGCTAATAATCTTTACATTTTTACAGGGACTTTACGAATGGAGAGATGTTGTTGCCCGTGCAGAGGATGAAAGCACTGGTTATATATTGCCAAACAAAACTCTTCTGGAAATTGGTATTGAGATGAACTATATGAATTTTAGAAATGAAAGTTATCAGATTACATAAGAATTAAGTAGTGATGTAATTTGCTCTCTCTCGCTTGAAAAAGCCAAACAGATGCCTGTCACTTGGCACAGTCTGCGGCGTCTTGTGAATCCAAAGCACCCTTATTTGGAGCGTAATCTCAATTCTATCCTTCGCATCATTAGGCATTCTATGCAGAATGCTATTGGGTTTGAAGCTGTTGCCGAGCGTCTTAAGAAGGAACGCCTGGAAAAGGTATGATTAATAGACGGCTAGGTTCTGATGGAACTTAATGAAAGTGTGCCATCTTTAAATATCTACTCATGCCAAGCCATTACATGGATCCCTCTATTTTGTATAAAGAGCTTGGGAGTAGGTTTAGAAATAAATTGCTGTTTATGCTTATCATTGAACCAAATAGATATAAAAAGGTGGAATGTCGAAATTGCATCAAGAACGCATCTGCAGAAGTTCCGGAAAGATTCTTGTATGGTTATGAAAGACATCAGTCCTTTTTCTTACCAACAGAATTCACCTAGTAAATTTGTGATTAAAGTAACGAGCTATGTGGCACATGTGCGGGTACGGGTGCTGCAAATTCCCAAAAATCAAGGGTGCGGGTGCGGCGGGGGTGCGTCAAGTTTATCTATATTTTTATTTTGTATTATTTCTAATACCATTATAAAAACAACGTTAGTAATAATCCAAATTATAATTAAAGAGAAGTTCATACACAGATTCAAAGATACATAGTTACACTCTATCAACAATATAATCTCTTCCTTTCATTGTCTGTAGCTATGGAGAGACGAGTAATGTATGGGTTAGAAATGTTCACATAAATGCACGTCTTCTTTGGTTAAATTGTATTTCAGAAGACCTCTCAACTAAAACTCTCAAAATGACAATGCCTTATCCTCAAAGCACCCGCAAAGCACCCAAGAAGCACCCACGAAGCACCCCGTGCGGGTGCGCGATCTCCCAGAAGCACCCGTGCAACATAGGTAACGAGGCCAGATGCTAGGTAAGAGTATTATATCACTTCGAAGGAGGCAAATAAGCTATTTAATATGTGAACAATTTGAAATTTCTTTTCATATCCGTTTTAGTGGCCTAATAAGTAATAACTTCATCTGAGTCTTGAGACATCTGTGAGTATACCTACATAAAAACAGCAAGAAATAGTTTTAAACCTTTTTTATTGGAGATGGTTTACCTCTGACCATTGTTTATTGGGTTTACTGTGTACGGTGTACCTAGTTGTGCAGTCTAGATAAACATTGCTCTATGCACCGACTTGTTCTTTTCTTAAAATAACTGTAGACTACTGAAGATGCAGGAATCCAAAGCTAACACGGCGTCCACAGAAGCTAACGGAGTTCCCGCTAAACTGAAAACAGTTACAGTGGAAAGAGCTGGTGGCCTAACTATTAATGGTAGCCAGTCCTTAAAACCTTCAAGTCCAGTGCATTCAAAGGAATCTTTGGAGCTCACTAGCAATAATCTCAAGCGCTGCAGTAATGGAAGGGTAGGCGCTTCAGAATGTACTGGTCAGAGTAGAATAACTTGTCAAACAAATAATGCAGTGACTCTGAAGCCACGAGAAAGCCCAACTGTCACAGAGCAGATCAGAGAGAAAAATACGAAATTAAGTTCTCCACAATTGGTGAGAAATTCTTGCTAAAGATATTGGACCTATTAATTAGTTTTTGTCTTAGGACCAACTGATTTAGCTGTTTGTGGTTCCATGATTTTTCTTTCTTAGGGAGCTGGAGCAACTGCTCAGGAGCAAAAGAAGCCAAGTCTTCCCAATGGGGAAATGCTAGGAAACTCTGCAGCTGCAAGGAAGTTTGAGCCTGACAAAAAAGTGAGTATTAATGCTTCTATGAAAGATAACTAAATTGGATTCTGGATGTAGCTGCATCTTTTAGTGGGCATATGTCTAATTCATTTACAAGGACAAATTAATTTGGATTCCAGATGTAGGTGGGTCAATTATTTATACATAATTAATTATACAAGGGTCTCAGTTAATTTTAGTGTAGTCCTTCCAGTATCAATTGCTTCACCTCGTCACCTAAATGTTTGAGGCAGTTTAACATGGTCCCTTAGACATCATTAAATTAGTTGGAATCGATTACTCATAGTTGTCAAAATTTGAGGTGTTCTTTTGGCAGAAGTTAAGAGCTTTCTAGCTATGCTTCTTATCGGCTACCACTTTTAGCATAGCTGTTGGGGTGTAGCCTATTTTGGGGTGATCCGTTTTTATGAACCGACCCGGTTCATGATTTGCTCTGACCGGAAAAGGGAGACTGATTCGTGGACTGAAGGCTTGGGATCACGATTTAACCTGTTTTGGGCTTGGATCCGTCCCGGTTTAATAGGTCGTCTTTTTATGGAGTTCTTAGGGTTCGTAGAAAGTACGTTGAGCGCTTTCGCTTGTAATTCTCTCTGACGTTTTCTTCTGTTTTAGCGAAATCTCTGCAACTCTGTGGATGTAGGCTGTTTTGCCGAACCACGTAAATCTGTTTGTTTGGTTTCTTTATTTTCTGCATATTTCGTTTTCATAACAATAGCATACCATACTCTAGTACCCAACCATGTCTATTGATATCTAAACATGATTTTTAATCCTCATCACATGGAGGCAGCATATGAAACACAGCCCAGCAAAGTCATATATCCATTTAACACTTAATCCAGTCCCTGTTACTATCAGTGGAAACGGGACACCAGTTGACCATGGTAGCTTTTATGCTTGGATGAGACAAATACAGAATAAGGGGGAGGTAAAGATATCAAGATTCAAATAATCCAAGGCTTGTCATTGTTCTTCTGTGTTCCCCACCCACTCTGCACCAGTACGTCCTCCTTAGTGAGACCCCTCTTCTCTATCTCATTTCCATGCTCCCCGTGGAGTTTTTGTTCTTGATGTAGTTTCTAAGAAGATTGTTTAGTATAACTCCTAAGGTGATATGGAACTTAAGTTTTAATGTTAAGGTCAGAAGAGCTGCTGTGAAACGTATGTGCGCAACTACAGTTTGATATAGTGACAATTTGAAGTGTGAGGACCCCTGCATACGATACGGAGATGGAGGTTGTAATTTTTAGAACTGGAAGTGCAATGATTCCACTGAGACCTATATGGATTGGTGATGTTTTTTTATTTTCTTATTTGAAAGTAAAAGGGAAAAATACATTACGCTATTTAGTATTGGAGATCACACACCATACATGTTTAATTAGCTATTAATAAGATGCAAAATACATCTGTTTTGAGGATTAAAAGAAAAGCCATCGTAGTACATGATTCTACTGAGATACGAGCAAACACTTGTGTCTCTTAGCTCTAAGGCCCCCTTTCATCATAATATGAATCCGAGTTGGACCCAACTTTTGTTGACTCTTCCTGGAGTGTTGATGTACACGATGTCTGACAAATTGTGTTATTAGTGAGTAATACAGTACAGATGCTGAGCTTTATACTCTTCTCTCTCTCTCTCTCGCTTTTTTTTTTTTTTTTTTTTTTTTTTTTTTTTTTTTTTTTGCATAGCTTGTATCAATATCCAGACTGACTCAGGTGTTGTTTACTTAGCAGGAAAAACAGCAGACCAAATTAGACCAGATAGAATCTACAGTGAGTCTCTCATCCCCTTCATCTTCGAGCAAAATTGAGCAGCTGCCACCGCTAGTAAAGGAGCCTGTTAAAGTGGCAGAACAACATGTAGAACCGTCTCCGGTTGTTGAAGCTAGAAGCTCTTCTTTAGATGTCATATTACTAGATGATGATTCGGAGGAGGAAGAATTCCCAACCCCTGAGGTTCCAAATGAACCGTTGGAGGGTAGAGAAAGAGACGAGGCCGCGGCTCAAAGTGATTCCTATTCCGGCTTCAGTTTTCTGGACGAGGACAACAATGAATCTGCTGGAGTCGTGCAGTCGGAAGCATTTGCTGATGAAGCTGCCGACGGTCCAGAGCAGGAGCTAAAGCAAGAGGGTGATGAATGTTTGAATAAACAGAAAGCTGTGTTTATAGATCTTTCCGATGATGATGAATAAACCTAGCCTGTATATGTAGTGGTAATAGTAGTAGGTTATGAAGTCTGCAGTCCATCCTTTAGATCTTACCATGTTCTTTGAGGTATGTACTATGTACATTATATATGTGACATGTCATATTGGTAGTTACTTTAATTAGCATTTACTCTCTCTTTTCTACCCCTGCATTCATTTTTTATTGCTAAAAAGTGTTTGTTTATCTATTGATTCTTTTTGGGGCGCATAATGGGTTCTTTCCACTTTGTTTACCAAACTGAGGGTACATTTCCTCTTTGTATTCACTATGTTTAGCTGGTGGAGTAGCTTCCCAAATTCAGTTTTTTTGGAACCATTTATTCTTACAAAGGCTGTAAAGACCAAAACTGCAAGGGTAAATCAACCAGGTTTAGCACAATTGGTAGACGGTTGGGTCTCATAAGATCAAATTCCAATGTTTGAATTTTGGTATTTGCGTATGGAAAATGACTTTGTTGGGAGAGGTGATACTCGCTTCGGTAATCTCTAAGCTTTTGGAGGATCAGTCTCAAGCTATCGGCTGGAGGAAACAGCCTGATTCACACACAAAAACTTTATGTGGTTGGGAGTAGCTTCCGAAACTGTGGTGGACCTTTGTAGTCTCTGTAAATGTAAATATATTCGAACAAATGAATTTTGAAAGTTACCATACTAACTAAAATAGTGATTACACATAAGACCGTAAGTGACAATAAATTTAATAGTCATAAATGTGCAAGTGAAGTTTTTCAAAGTATGAGGCGTGCAACTGAAGATCATCCTAGACTGAGGAGTGAGTGAAGTTAATCCCAAAACTGAGGATCTTATTCATCAATAGTAAATTAGTAATGCACCAATCCTAGTAATGCTTGGTTGCCAGGGTAAGACAAGTTACAGCAGACCTGTTTTTGGGTGAACTAGTTATAGCAGACCCGTTCCATTAGTAACATTTTAATCTTTAATTAATTCGTTAATCATCCCCATAAAATCAATGTTTGAGTTGCTGAAATGAGGCCATCACCATCACTATGGCCCCATCACACCAAGTATCCTAGGAGCAATTTTTTAATGCTCAAATAGACCACCACACTACCAATTAAGTGCAACCATTTTACCCAAAATAAATGGGTAATTTTCACGTACACCCCTTCAATTTTGATTAATCTTTACTTACATTATTTCCTGTTTGAAAATCTTCACTTACATCACTTCCTACAAATATGTTTTGGTCAACTACGGGGTTGAGTTTCTTGTTTCACCGTCTGATTTGTCCATGATTGAACAGGACATGTCTTAATTATAGCTAGTGGTGGCAAATGAGGTCATTAAAGATAGAGTTATAGAAAGACGAGTGTTGTGATTATGTTGAGTTGAGTTTTTTTAGAGGGTTGCGATGCAGTGGCTTTCATGTATGCAATAATTTGGTGGGAAGCCTTAAATTCATGTGATGATAAGAGCAAGGAAAAGAATATAGCAGTGAAGGGCAAAGTTATCCAAAAAAAATAATAATTTTAGATGGTACCCCACAAATTAACTGGTAGACTTCAACAGAGGAGGTATAAGTGATAGTAGTATACAATTGGTGGTTTTCAGGGGGTGTAGGTGAAGAGTTCCAAATAGGAATGGTGTAATTGAAGATCCCTCAAAATAGAGGGGGTGTACGTGAAAATTACCAAAAATAAAATAATGTAACATCTTTCTTAGTGCATGTTTGGTATCTATATTTTTAAACAAGATTATTTAAAAACACCACTTTTCCGAGAAACGCATTTGGCAATGAACTTTTAATCACTGTTCAAAAAAGCGACCGTTTGAAAAAAAGATAAACTTTAGTGTTTTCTAGGCATTTTTTTCATGATTTTAGCGGTTAATCACATTTAAACCATGATTGGATTCTTAAGGTAATAAGTACATATTGGTATTGTATGTAAAAAATTATACTCCTTCCGTCCCGCAAATACAGTCCATTTTTGAAATTACAACTTTTTTTGGAGACATGCAATTAATGCACCCTACTTACAAATGTTGACATACTATTTCCACTATTGTCTTTGATTTTGTTTTCTCTAATATTAGGTGCATTGAATATGAATAGATAGTATTGGAAGTTCATTATATTTTGACATTGAAAATGTAAGTGGACAACCATTTTGAGAAAGACCAAAATACAAATATGAAATGTCTTTGTGGGACGGATGGAGTATTTGATTTTGACTAAAAATGATATTGGACTAACTTCAACAATTTATACTAATTTTAAATTTTTTTCGTTTTGTATCTAAAAGCCGCAATTTTAGAAAAATTTAGGGGTGAGAGTGATGGTTACATTAGTCTTTTTACATATTTTCGTCCAATATGGATATAAAGTTAACAAAATGTACCAGTGTTGCAACAAATTGGAAGTATTAATATTACAGATGCAGTAATTGAAACTGTAGGTACCAAATTCACCCAAAATCAAAATTATAGGTAACACCATGCAATTTGCTAATTTAGCATTATTTTTTATGAATAATTCATCCCTACCAACGGACTCTGATCAAATTGGGACAGATGGAAGGCTGCAAGATTTCAAGCATGTAGTGCAAAGGTGTACGCCTATAGAGGCCCACTTCACCAACCTCAAACGCTTCAGTCCACCAACTTTCCTGTGATATTTTCCACACTGGTATATTTTATTTCTTGCTTTGGTGGTTGATTTGTACCTCCTCACTTGGTTAATCACAATTTTGATGACTAATAACCAAGCGCATCCAAGGTGCGTGACAAAGATTTCCCAGAATCTTCGTTTTGATGTCCCAGAACTTTGTTAATTACCTTCACGCGGTTAATCGCGAAAAAAAAGGAAAATCACGGTATTGTAAGCATTTCCTTCATTTGTTTCTTCTCCTTTTTATTAGTCTCACTTTTATCATATTCACTGAGTCACTTTGATATAGTGATTTGATTAGGAAATGATGCAAATAATTTGACAATCATTCGTTTCACTTATAGTATTCTATTTGTCTACAGTTGTAATTGTGTTATATTTTTAAGAAAGTTGGACGTATTTTCACTCAGTATTCATATATATTATATATTTTTTCGTACTTTTTCTTTTTAATTTTAAAGAAAAAATTAAGTTAATATTATACATTTATGAAGTCAAAAAAATAGCTCCTTAAATTAGATTTTTGAAAGTTCCAGCAATATATTATTCTTCATTAAAAAAAATTAAAAAATAATGATGCTTAGAAAACCACTAACAATTTGTAGCTTCAAGTTGACAAAACTGCTCTTCTATAAATAAAACTGTTATGTTAAGTTAGAGTTCCAAGAACTCTTCTTCTTTGGTAAACTCAAATGCTTCTTATGTTCAAAAAATTTAATCAGCGCCTATCCATCACCGCCATCCATAACAAGAACAAAAATAATTATATGAACAAATAGCTCAAAAAATTAAGTATAACAGCCATCTCTTCACAGTCAAAATGGTTGCATCAACCTTTGTTACCAAGAGAGCTCCACAAATACTCCCTACTTCACTCTAATTTTTTAGACATAGAGAGTGGCGGTGTGTTAACATGTGCTGCTTGAGACGACCTTGTCAAATACATGTACGTGGATTTGCATATTGCGATCTAACACCATCATAGCACCACGATTGCAACATCAAGAAAACATTGGCTTCTTTTTAGTATGAGGCACTCTCCTCAAATCACAACACTATTTCACACGTGTGCGTGTCGTAGCACTGAAAATAAAAGCCACGGATGTCCATGAAACAAATTATTCATGACAGAAGTATGCTAATTTGCTACTAGGTTTCACGATAAGTGACGAGGTCTCTTTCTTTCTCAAATTTCTTTCTTTTTTTTTTTTTGAGAAACTTTCTCAAATTTCCTTGGTAGAAGTAGTGGTATATTTTTTTTATGGAACATCGGATAAGAAGAAAGCTAAAAGAAATGGTGATGCATAATTGCCTTTGTCCATGGAAATATGAAGATGGTTTCTAGAAAAGAAGGAATAGAAATGGTGATCGCGTGGTGATAGTCAGTGGTGGGTTTCCTCATATGTTTCGTAATTTCCCTCTAAGTTCCAGTGGGAGTTTCCTCCTCTGTTTTGTAATTTCCTTCCCTATTTTCGGTTTAATTAAAGCTTCACTTTTTCTGCAAAAAACTAAAAAAAGGAGATAGTCAGTGGTGGGTATGGATTATGAGAGAAAAATGAGGAAAAAAAAGAATGAGTGAGACAAGTTAGAAAAAGTAATAAGTTTCTTGGAACTATAAATTAGAGCTTAAAAGAATTCATGAGAAAAATGTTAAATTTATAATTTATCGTACTAACTTAGATAGTGGCTCTCTAAGAAGTAATTTATGTTTCGTAAGAATCATTTCCCTCGATTAAATTGGGACGAATGAAAATACAACTTTTTCAAAAGACATTAATTTGAGAGTTCGAATTCCTTGTAACACTTTTCCGATAACACTTTAGCAACACTTTTAATGTGACCGCAATACATTGGTCGTGTTTGGATGAGAAGAAGTAGGGAGGAACGGAAGAGTCAAAAATCGAAGGAATTTGTCAATTAATCTATATGTATTTCGGAGTTCCGAAAATTTTAGAGAAGTCCGGATGTGTTTTATCCGGAATTCCGGAAATTCGGCGGAAGTCCGGTTTTTGTTTGGATTTATCCGAAAATCAGTTGGTTAAAAGGCAAATCTCTTGCCTTTTTACTGACAATCGTTTCTGCCCCATATAGGTGGCATCAATTAATTGTACCTCTTTGATGAATTTCATCTAAAGCCACGAGACCCATTCCATATATTTCACATGTTATCATCACTTGATTCTCATTTTCGCCATTTTCAATAATATTAAATTACTAATTTTATCACACAAACTACAATAATCTACTTTTAGTAATCATATCCAAACGCTTCAGATAAAGATAGATCTTTAGCTAAACCGCTCACTTATTTCAGCTCATCCAAACAGACCTATTATCACAAACACATCCAATAGATCTGAATTGTCCGTGCAATTTCATTCAATGTGTGTTTAGGACAACTCTATTAACTATTTTCGTCCTAGTAAATTATGGTTGATTATTTAGACTGATTTGCAAATCGACAAAGAGTTCAGATTTGTTGAAATTTCATAATTATGTATCATGATCATAAAAAAAGTTCTACCAAAGTGCTATAGTAAAATATACTGTTTGAATTGAGGGGTTTGGTTATGGTTAACCAAATCCCAACTTTTTATGGAGTTGGAGAATAACCGGTCATCTGTTGGGTAGTCCGGAGGTTTTGTTTTGTTTTGTTTTGTTTTGTTTTGTTTTGTTTTGTTTTGTGGTGACTGCTTCCCTGGAAACGATGACCGACTTCTTCTCCTGGCTTGGCTTGGTGGTGGTGCCTGACTGTCATTACTTTTTGTTTTCATTTCACCCATGATGTTAAAGTGGAAAAATAAACTCAAATTGAAATGGATAAAAGAAAAAGAAATGGTGAAGCCATGCATCGGTTGAAGCAACCAGCGGCTGGTAGGGAAATAGCCGGGCACCAGTGCTTCAAGCCGGTGACCTTTACACTTGCAACGCAAGAAAAGATACATTAATTAAGTCGTTCCGGTGACCGGCTATGAATTGCCTCGTCACCAGACTTCCAACCTTGACTATGTAATTCAAACATGAAAATTTATGGTTACCCATAATTACAAAACCCTTTAATCCATACAGTCTACTTTATAGAGAATCCAGACTCTTAATTTTGGATGTTATTGAGTTTTTCTTCCTATCTTTAAAGGGTAATTTTCACTTACACCCCCTCAGTTTTGGTTGATCTTCACTTACACCCTTTGTAGTTTGGAAAAATTTACTTACATCCCTTTTGACTACCAAATAATGTTGTCACTTTCACCCCTATGTGTACTTACTCTGTTAGTTGGTCGGGTAACTTTTCAAATTCAGTTTTTTTGACATGTTTACCCTTGCAAATGTTGCAAAAGTCAATCCATTCATATTTGTTTGTAGTAGCCGTACCATGTTCAGAAGTGGCATACAAAACATGTGATATAATACAAATATTTTCTTTTGTACGTGTTAAGAAAACACATTGGACTGGATTGATCTTTCAACCTTTGCAAAGGTAAGTTTGTCCAAAAAACTGAGTTTGAGAAGTTACCTTAAGAACTAGCATAGTGAATGCATAGAGGTGGCGTAAGTGACAACATGTTTGGTAGTCATAAGGGGTGTAAGTGAAGTTTTCCAAACTAGGAGGGGTGTAGGTGAAGAGCAACCAAAACTAAAGGGGTGTCAGTAAATTTTACCCATCTTTAAACATGCCAGATAAGGCTTTTGTTTGAGAAGTTGTTTTGTCGTGCAGGCGCTCCCAACGCTCTACCACTTGAGCTACCACCCTTGCTGCGCCAGATAGGGTTTCAGTGTTTTTTTTTTTTGTTTTTTTTTTTTTTTTTGAAATCCAACCCTTCATCCATTCATCAGAAATCAAGAATACAATGGTTGAATCAAACGTAAAATAATGTACTACAATACATATTACACATGAATCTTGCCTACACAGATTGTACATTTTTTGAATGAAAAAGTTTTGAACTCCAGTTACAAACGACTTCCTGACACTTGTACGCTCCAACATCACCACAAGGAGACTTTCAAAGAGTCTTTTTATCTCCAACGCCGGGATCAACGGGAGGGGTGAAGATGATACTGCGTCTGTGACTATAGCGGAATTCGGCCTCCACATTAAATTCACATCAAGTCTGCAAGACCAAGTGAGACATAATACCACAATTATGGGGGTGGATTACCACCTTATTGTAGATAATAACCGCTCTAAAGCGGTAGTTGGCCGCCTTTTTCACGGATGAGAACCGCTCCTCGGCGGTAGCTAGCTGCCCTTACGCGGAAGAGAACCGCTACCAAGCGGTAGTTGGCCGCCCTCTGGCGGAAGAGAACTGCTACTAGGCAGTAATTGATCGCCCTTACGCATAAGAAAACTGCTCCTATGCGGTAGAAAATTGAAAAAACATATATGCAACAAGAAAATTGCTCCTAATCGGAGGCGAATTCCTGTGACCGGAAAAGCCAAAATCAGAAGGAAATTTCAAAGAAAATGGATAAAAGAGGACAGAGCGTTTTTAAGAAAAACGAGTTCTCCCTTTGTATTTCGACGCAGCATCGACATGGATTGAGATATCGGAGAACACATTGAAATCGAGAAGAAGATATAAGGACTCGCTGGGGGCGGCGAGTCCCTATGATCGGAATACCCAAAAGGAGCGAACAGTTGAAGAAACTTGAGAGTAATTTTGGACAGAGAGGACGATGGTTTCCGAATTGGTTAAAAAAAAGAGGTTCCGGTGTTTTATCAGGAAAATGCTAATTTAAATTCTAAAAAAAAAACAAAAAAAACAAATGCTAATTTCACGCGCCAGGTAAGCGAGTAAGGAGACCCCCCGATAGAAATTTCAATCAAAACCGGGCGAAAAATGTGAATACATCGAAACCCGAATACATTTCCAGATCTATCACACACCACCCAGGCACTCACCCACCCCCATTCCATGTTGGTGTTGGTGATGAATTGATGATGCGTCTAAACCTCTCCTGTCTATAAATACTCCCCAACCATGTTCCTCTCAACTCGCGTCGCCTCCCTCTCTTACTCTCTCCTCTCCCTCTTTCTCTCCAACACCAACCCTCCCTCCGCCACCGCAAGGTACGTCCTCTCCTCCACCGTCCTTCACCTCCGTTCTCGTTTCACTGTATGCAGCTTATACAACCATGTGTTCTCTCTGGAAATTTCTCGGTGGTTTTTAGGCATGAATTGAAACTTGATTGAACGAACTTAGCTCAGTAGATTGCCGATTATAGGTTTTTATCCGCTACCGAAATGAATTGACGAGTTTGTTGTTGAGATCAAATTCGTGAATTCGTATTTCTCTCTGCATGTAAATGCGAATTGGTTCATTTATTCGGATTTCTCTCTGCATGTATATGCGAATTGGAAGTAGATCTAGTGGATCAGGTTTTGGATTTCACTCGACCACGAGATCTGATCTAGCGAGTCACTAGCTTACGAAGAGATTTTTTTTTTGCTACATGCCGTGAAGATGATGATATTTCTCTGTCTTTTGTATCTTTAGATCTGTTTTGAGGCTGCTGTCATGGTTTTGACTCGTGTTTTGCCAATGATTGGACGTTAATATAATATGCATCTATTTATTCCATCTCTTCACCATGTTACTACTTCAGAAAGCTTAATTTTTAATGGACCTATAGGCATTTGCAAAACATTAAAAAATGTTTATTTTTTCTATTTCTTTGAGCAGGATATTGAACTTTGAATTTGATTCAATTAGAAATCTATATAATCAGTGATCTACATTTGAACATAAGTAAGCAGATTGAATCCAAATGAGCATTTGTTTGATTGGTGAAACAGAAAAATGGCGTCACACATTGTTGGATATCCCCGTATGGGACCAAAGAGAGAGCTTAAATTCGCTCTGGAATCTTTCTGGGATGGAAAGAGTACCGCCGAGGATTTGCAAAAGGTGGCCTTTGATCTGAGGTCATCCATCTGGAAGCAGATGGCTGCTGCAAGCATCAAGTATATCCCAAGCAATACATTCTCTTATTATGATCAGGTGCTTGACACCACCGCAATGCTCGGGGCTGTACCTCCTAGATATGGATGGTCTGGTGGCGAGATCGGGTTTGACACTTACTTCTCCATGGCCAGAGGTAATGCCACTCTACCCGCTATGGAGATGACCAAGTGGTTTGACACCAACTAGTAAGTCATGGATCTTCCCTGATCAGATGGAGTATCAATTTTGTGAACTTGGGATCTTTGTGCTAATGAAGTGTTTGTTTAAATAATATGCAGCCATTTCATTGTCCCGGAGTTGGGACCTGAAATCAACTTTTCTTATTCTTCTCACAAGGCAGTTGATGAATACAAAGAAGCTAAGGCTGTAAGTTTTCTGGATTACTCATTCTTAAAGTTGTCTAATTGGTCATTAGTTGTTGCAATTATAAGAGCATCTCCAATAGGTTATTTATATGGCGGTTATTTTCAAAATATAAATAAGATGGGAAAAATATTGTCTCCAATAGGCTCTCTACTACACTCTTTATTTTAGCGGATAGTTATCCCGCTCACTATTTTTAACGAGCCGGATAAATAACTTCATATTTTGTTTACCCATGTTCTTAGCGGTTATGTCCTGAATTCCTTAAAATTCTCATACAAGAAATATTGAGAATGTGCCACGTGTTATTTAGCTAATCATTTAACTAACACTATTGGAGCACTAACTAAATTTCTACAATATCTAAAATAGAAATGTTAAATTTTTATCAAATTATAAATAACTTTTAGCTAGTACTATTGGAGATGCTCTAAATGGGTTACAATGAGTGTGCTTATCCAGTTATCCTATCAATCAGCTTCCAAGTTTGATTTCCTTTTGACATTGATCATAATGTAGATAGTCTATTGGCCTCTTGGGGGTTCACTTTCCGGTTTCGCTGCATTATATTTTAGTTGGAGTTGCTTGGATATAACAAACATTTGAAGTAACTTACTTAGGTGCTCTTTCTAAATTACACACCACAAAATGAATTTATACTTTACTACTCACGTGTCAAACCAACAGAATGAGCATTTTACAAAGATGGGTAGAAAATATCCCTGTTCTTTATGCCTTCCGAAACAGTGTCTGCCTACTAAAACACTGTGAGATCAGGGAAGATCACATTAGGATTTTGTCTCGACTTACGGACTTAGGGTTCTTGAGGTAGAAGGACGTATATGTTGTAACGGGATGCCTGCTTGGCTTTCTGGGTGGTGCATAAACTAGTATTCATTAAATACGGCCTTTGATCAGCTTTTGTAGGATAAATTAATGTTATTTTATTAATACTGAGATATTTACTTGCTGCCTGCAGCTTGGTATTGATACTGTTCCAGTTCTTGTTGGCCCTGTTTCGTACTTATTGCTCTCAAAGCCTGCAAAGGGTGTTGAGAAATCCTTCTCTCTTCTTTCCCTTCTGGAAAAAATTATTCCAGTCTACAAGTAAGTGATTTAACTAAAATTCGGTATCTTTAGTCATTCATATGCTTGTATTGCTCTGTTTTAATCATAATCAAACATCCTGTTCAGGGAAGTTCTTGCTGAGTTGAAGGCAGCTGGTGCCTCATGGATTCAGTTTGATGAGCCTACCCTTGTGAAGGATCTTGAACCACACCAGTTGCAAGCATTTACTCAAGCTTACTCTGAGCTAGAATCATCTCTGTCCGGCCTAAATGCTGTTGCCGTGACTTACTTTGCTGATGTTCCTGCTGAGGCATATAAAACCCTCACCAGTTTGAAGGGAATTACTGGTTTTGGATTTGATTTGGTTCGTGGAGCAAAGACTCTTGATTTAATCAAGGCTGGATTCCCTTCTGGCAAATTTCTCTTCGCTGGTGTGGTTGATGGAAGAAACATCTGGGCCAATGATCTTGCCGGATCCCTCAGTCTGTTGCAGTCTCTTGAGGCTACCGTAGGCAATGGTATCATTTCTCATTGTTCACACATAACTTTGCATTGTTATTTTCAAGTCGAACAATATGTTATAATATGTGTTCTTTGATGTAGATAAACTTGTGGTATCTACCTCCTGCTCACTTCTCCACACTGCTGTTGATCTGATTAATGAGACTAAGCTGGACAATGAACTTAAATCATGGTTGGCCTTTGCTGCTCAAAAAGTTATTGAAGTGAATGCTTTGGCAAAGGCATTGTCTGGTCAGAAGGATGAGGTATAACTAATTATGTCCTTATTTTAGTTCCTTTAGTATCATAGTCTTACAATTTATATGGCTTTCATGAATGCTTATACTAGTTAACTAAGTCGAAACCGTCCCTTGGTTCTCTTTGCTTTACTTGATAATATGAGCTCGAGATAGCTTACTGTTGTTCTCCATTGTCAGGCATTCTTCTCTGCTAACGCTGAAGCTCTAGCTTCTAGGAAGTCCTCCCCGAGGGTGACTAACGAGGCTGTTCAAAAAGCCGTAAGTGACGAGTTCAATTCCTATGTTAGCATTTGTTTTTCTTGTATAAACCATATAAATCGTCAACTTTTTCCTTCTTCTTTGCAGGCTTCTGCTTTGAGGGGTTCTGAACACCGCCGTGCTACAAATGTTAGCGCCAGACTTGATGCTCAGCAGAAAAAGCTTAACCTCCCAATCTTACCAACAACAACTATTGGTTCCTTCCCTCAGACAATTGAACTCAGAAGAGTGCGCCGTGAATACAAAGCTAAAAAGTATAGAATTATTACCATTCTTGTATTCTCAAGCTCTTCCGCCCTTCTTTTCTAATGTCATATTGTTCTGTCTGCAGGGTCTCTGAGGATGATTACGTTTCTGCCATCAAGGAGGAGATCAGCAAAGTTGTCAAGATCCAAGAAGAGCTTGATATTGATGTCTTGGTTCACGGAGAGCCTGAGGTAAATTCTAAAGCTAATGAAGTACATGATTTCCTAGAAAAACTGAGAAAACCTACATGGTTGACTTGCCACACTATTTATATGTTTACTTGGTCAATCCACAACATTGTGCTCCTTTTGTTCTTTGCTCTACTTCAAACGGATTTACTCTGAAAACAATCTTGCCTCTTCTTCCTATTACTTTTTTCTTCCTGGAGCAAAACTTTTCAGAGCAGAGTAACTGCACAAAATTTTGATATTTTCACCGTCCATGAAAATAGTTATCTTTACCACCGATATGTTTGTGGTTGTCTTCATTACAGAGGAATGATATGGTTGAGTACTTTGGGGAACAATTATCTGGTTTTGCCTTCACTGTCAACGGATGGGTGCAATCATATGGTTCTCGTTGTGTGAAGCCCCCAATCATCTACGGTGATGTGAGCCGCCCAAAGGCAATGACCGTTTTCTGGTCTTCCATGGCTCAGAGCATGACTGCTCGCCCCATGAAGGGTATGCTTACAGGCCCTGTCACCATTCTCAACTGGTCTTTTGTCAGAAATGATCAACCCAGGTAATAAGGATAACAAAGATTTGAACTCTAATCACGTTCTCACTTGTCCTTTGTGGCATTGGTAACAATTAACATGAAGCCGATGCTTTTCTTTACCAGATTCGAGACCTGCTACCAGATAGCTTTGGCCATTAAGGATGAAGTAGAGGATCTGGAGAAGGCAGGAATTAACGTGATCCAAATCGATGAAGCTGCTCTTAGAGAAGGTTTACCTCTTAGGAAGTCCGAGGAAGCATTCTACTTGGATTGGGCCGTACACTCCTTCAGAATCACTAACTGTGGCGTCCAAGACACCACCCAGGTATTTTGAGCCACCGTCTTTATTCCATATTCTCGATAATCTATGTAGCACGGGTGCCGAGCGGGTGCGGCAAATTCCCAAAAATCAAGTGTGCGGTGCGGCGACTTTATTTATATTTTATATATTGTTTGTGATACCATTATACTAATATAAAAATAACAATAACCGTAATCCAAATTATAACCAACCGAAATTCATACACAAATTCAAAGATACAGACTTACAACTTCATAATCTCTTCCTGTCGTTTGTCGTTGTTTGTAGCTGTGAAGATACTAGTAATCTAAGGGTTAAAAATTTACACATATATGTATGTTTTTTTTGTGTTAAATTATAATTATATTTTAGAAGACCTCTCAACTTAAACTTCGAAAATTACCCTGCCATGTTCACAAAGCACCCGCAAAGTACCATGAACCAAAAGCACCTGGCGCGGGTGTGCGACCTCCCAGAATCACCCATGCTACATAATCGATGTTTCTGTTCTATCATCAACATCCTGATTTTTTGGGTTTGTCTTTTTGTAATATCTAGATCCACACCCACATGTGCTATTCCAACTTCAATGACATCATCCACTCCATCATCGACATGGATGCCGACGTCATCACCATCGAGAACTCGCGGTCCGACGAGAAGCTTCTGTCTGTCTTCCGTGAGGGGGTGAAGTACGGTGCCGGGATCGGACCTGGTGTGTACGACATCCACTCTCCTAGAATTCCATCAACTGATGAGATTGCCGACAGGATCAACAAGATGCTCCAAGTACTGGAGACCAACATCTTGTGGGTTAACCCTGACTGTGGTTTGAAGACTCGCAAGTACACTGAAGTTAAGCCGGCCCTTGAAAACATGGTTGCTGCAGCTAAGCAGATCCGTACCCAGCTTGGTAGCGCCAAGTGAGTTTCGCTCAGTTTACTCGTTATATTCACAGTTACAACTGCCAAAGGGGAATAATGGGGTTTCATGATGATATAGGTTAGCCAGCCCGTTGGGCGTTTACATTTTCTTGTTTGATCTTTTTCTCGGTTTTGAATGCGTATAATTTTTTTGTACTTGTATCGGGTTTTGCCCTCATTTCATTTGAGAGGCATCAATATGTATGTTGAGTAATGATAAAATGAAGAAATTTCTGTTTCCTTTGCTGGGCAAGAGCTGTTCTTACAGTTAGGGATTCAGTTGTGGTTTGATGGGTGTGCTATGGATTTCGGGTTTGGACCTGCCGGTTCTGGGATTTTCCACCATTTTCGAGACTTCATGGTTCGTCGGCTTTCGTCATTGCAGGGACGGGTAAACCCGTCCAGAACCGACCCATTGACAATCATAGTTGGACAGTTGAAACAATGGCAAGAGGGTGACCAACTGAACTTACAAACTTGTAGAACGTTTATGAAACCCCCTGTTTCAATCCTCATCCCCTATTCCTTAAATCATGGCACAAGTACTACAACTAATTTGGCTAATAGGGTTTTTTTTGGAGTGATTTAAATAGCTGATTTGAAAACACTAGTTTCTCAAGTGTAATCTAGAACAGGGGCAACCAAGTGGGCAAGGACATCTCCTAAGCCCAAGAATACTTAACCCATGTGGGATAGGGTGTCATGGGTTAGACCAAAAATCAATAATCAACAGAAAATATAAAGTTAATAATATCGGCCAATGAAACTTTGGCTTCAAATATATTCTACCTTTGAGCTAGTAGAACTTAGTTGCATATATCTATTGTATTTACGTCTGTTTTGTTGAATTTTTTCTCACTCATAATTGTTAAATCACATTCCAAGAAAGAGACCAAATCAATTGTGGTAAAACTCAAAGACAAGAAACCTAGTAAACATCTCTAACGAGGTTATGTGCCGACCCTAGCCGGTTGCATTGCCGCATAGATGGGTAATTTACAATTTACAAGAGAGACAAAAAAAAAATGATCACTATAAATAAAAACTCGTTCTTTAACTAAGAGCTCACACTCATTCAAAACACTAGTAAAAGAGCTATAACTTGTAAGCTTGAATCTGAAAATTAAACAATGGCATCTTACAAGTTGTTTCTTAGCCTAGCCATTCTTGTAGTTGTTCTTCTCCCTGCAGCAACCATGGCTACCGAGTTTGTGGTCGGCGATGTAAACGGCTGGACCGTTGATTTCGATTACTCGAGTTGGACCAAGGGCAAAACATTCCACGTCGGGGACAAACTAGGTAATTTCTCTAACTTATTTTTATTTTTGGGTCGAAAAAACAGCTTATTTCTAGTAAGAGACTGCTTGGTACCATTTTAGAAACAGAGAAAAAATGATGGTTTTTTTAAAAGAAAGAAATAGTTTAAAACCAGTCAGAAAAAATAGAATGTCAAACATATTTACCTGTTTTTCGACAAATTTATTTATAAACAGTGTTGTCAAACAGACACTAATTAAGGAGGTTATCGGCGCTAATTCGAAATACTTATGTTCAACTCTTTAGTGCTTATATTTTGCTTCTCTCTTGTGTTCATCATGCAGTATTCAACTACACGATGGGAATTCACAACGTGTTCAAAGTCAATGGAACTGCATTTGCTAGCTGCGCCATTCCCTTAAGTGAACCGTTGAGCTCAGGGTACGACGTGATCCAACTCCTGACTCCGGGAAAGAAATGGTACATTTGCGGCAAAGGAAACCACTGCTCTCAACGCGGCCAGAAGCTTGTCATCACCGTTGAGGGTTCCGCTCCTGCCCCTGCCCCAAGCTCCGCTCCTGCCCCTGCCTCAGCTGGCTACCTAACTTTTGTGACTATCGCGATTATGGCTGTTGCAGCTATTGTTGTAGCATGAAAAATTTCGGTCTAATGGTGTCGCTATATCACTATATGTTCTTATGATTTTGTAGCATGAAGGATCGATCTAGTAATGTTTTTGTTAAGAATAAGTTTTTTTTTTTTAAGAATTGAATAAATATTGGTTGATATTGACAACGAAAAGCAAATATGGGTATACATTTTGTACAATGGTAAACTTACAATGTAGTATAAGAAATGCCGATATTTTACATGGGAGAAGAATTAATTAGCGACATTGGCACCACCAGAATACCAATACTTCACCGTTGCATAAGCACCTAGAGTCACACCTACCACCACGGCCACAACCGCCACTGCAACGTGCAGATTCACCCTCCGGCTGCCACTTTTGGTGCTCGGTTCTGCCTTATTGTTAACCGTGGGTTTCTTGGAAGCTTGATCGTCCGTGTTCTCGTGTGTACTCAGCTTATCTTCTTGAGTCTTTATACTAGGTGATGGTGTACGTTGATCTTTTTTGGGGACAGGGAGGATTTTATTAGGCATAATGATGTGAAGCCGGCCACCTGAGAACTTCGCTTGGATTTTGCTCGTTTCGCACTCGCTTGGAATCTTGATTTCCTTGCTGAAACGGCTTCGTTTCAATTTATCGATCGGGCGTTCACCGGAAATCCGTAAGACTCCGTGGTTGCTTATATGAACCTTAAGCTGATCTCTCCGGAAATCTATTTCAAAGAAATAGAACATGTCACATAAATTACATAATATAATTTTGAAGATTATATTATATGACATATTTAGAAATATAAAAAAATTAATCAAGTAACAAAAAAAGATGTGACAATACCAGGGACATGAACCACAAGAGTTTGTTGATGCGCTTCGTCTCTCACCCAACTACACAAAGGCTCAAAATCGTCATATGAGAGTGTGGTTGTTGCTCCTGTTTTGGTAGCCATTGGATGGGATGGTTTCTTCTCTAGCTTTTCTCTCTGAGTTTCTTTGAAGGAATAGTAGAGAATGCTTTAGAGAGATAGGGACATGCTTCTCTCTCCACCTCTTTATATACACATGCCAATATGCTTGGTCGGTAAGATGGTTTCCGTTGGGTTTTCCAGAAAGAGAAAACGAATCACTTTGGGAGTTGTTAAAGCTTTTGAGTTTGCTTTGTGTTTGGTGCATACTAATCCTGATCTCAAATGAGATTTTGATTTCTTATTGGATTGGAAAAGAAATATTCCTAGCTTTTATTATTGTAGAACTAGTAAATTACTCGTGCCTTAGGGCACTCTACAAAAAATCTTAATAACGGTTTGGAAAATTAGAAACTTTATGAGAAAGATCAATCAATGTTTTCCACACTTATGATTTATTCCAATCTCCCCTCTAATTTTTCGATAGAGAAAATAAGAAATTATTAAAACATACTAATTACTCAACACTTATTTTGGAAATTTTCTTTCCAACTTGCTTCCAAATAATTAAAGAGGTATCCTGTCTTTTTATTACTTAGCCGCCTCCCTTAATCCAAATCATCAGTCCTCCATGATCAACCCCAAAGAAGCTTTCGCTCGCCTCTCTGCTGCAAAAGGCAAACTCATTTGTTTGGAGGAGGTGTGGCTCTCTACTGTGGAGACGTACAACAACAACCAAGTTGCCCTGGACTCTGTCCAGTAGGAGGCCAACGGTGTCAAAGCCGGCAGGGGCGGATTCAGAATTTTACGTCAGTGGGGGCTAAAATATTTAACGAGTTTGATAATCACTGAACAAAAAATATCATTCATTCACAGTGTTATTTGATTCACCAATAATGTACACGAGCATACAAAAGCGAGAAAACTTTCACAAACAAAAAAACAATCCTAAACTGTATGCTAAAATGAATTCCCGAGAGTTCATTTAAGGCGCTCTTAGCATGAATTTTATTCGAAGAGGCATCCTTAAAAGTAGAGGCGTCTTTAGAAATAGATGTTTACTCTAAAGGCTTTAACCTCTTAAAGAATATGTTTATGGCTGAAAGAAAAACGACACACGTTGAACCGTGATCATAGATTCCTAATTCTGAATCTTAAACGGTAAGGTATAAAATAATTCAAATTATTGTGAATATATTGTTACAAATATTCATGTATATTTTCACTTCCATAATTGTGAACAGTTCAAATTAGCTTGAATATATTGTTAAAAATATTCAGGTACATTGTTACATTTTGCCTTACATAATTGTATTTGAAAAATGAAATATATCATATTCAACTATGTGCTAAGAACAGAGTCCATATATCCCAATAGCCAAGAACAGAGAACAACACTAAGTCACCAGCAGTTTCATTGGGAAGAATTACAGAATGAGGAATGTGTTGAGAAAAAAGTTAGGGAAAAATATCAAAAATCATATCACAACTTACAGAACAAACAAAAGACATCTCAAAATCAAATAACAAATAAGCCGCTTTAGATTAGGGTTTCTTACCTCAAGATTGAGGTTATTGAAACTCGATTTCACCGTTTTGAGCGCCAACGAATGCTGCAACGACACTACCGTTGGGTTCGTTGATGCCCTGCTCACACTCGGCGGTAGCCTGCCCTGTCTCTCCGTGGTCCACTTATTTATCTCTCTCTGCTTCTTGCCTTTATCTTCGTTCAGTTGCGTTGAGTCTCTTTCTCTGTTCCCTCTGTCTCGAACAGAGAAGCAAAAAACAATCGTAAGAAAAAAAAACTCGGTTATATATGTGGGGTCTATGTGTAATACTAGAAAACTTGGGGGTTTTAGTCACTGGGGACTAACCGAAAGAATTCCAGATATTTTAAGACTTAATTAAAAATCAATGGGGGCTAAAGTGAATATAACAAAAAATATAGGGTCAAATTTCAAAAATTTCTTTTTTGAGTGGGGCTATAGTCCCCTCCTGTCCCACAGTAGGTCTGCCCTTGAATGCCGACATAGATCAGCTTGGAGTTCTTATCATAAACAAGTGGAAATATGCTAAAGTAATCAACGAGTCTATGGAGATCAAATCGATGAAGATAGCTGGAGCTCTGAAGGACATGAAGGAGAATCCACTGGAGTTGAAGTTTGTCGAGAAAGAAATTGAGAAGGAGCTCGAGTTGATTTCCGACCTCGTGACTGAAATCCATGGATTCGAGGCTCGCTGTTTTGCAGATCTAGAGACAGTGGCATACCTCTGCAAGAAGAAGGCGTAGGATGGTACCCTCAATATATTTCTCTCCGAGGTTTTTTTGAAGATAGAGCCCTAGTATGTTTTTGCTGTTTTTCTTGAGAAAGAACATGGTTTCTGGTGCAACTTTTGAATGCTTTGAATGGGAGTTAAAGTCTGTGAAAAAATAATAATAATTAAGGAGGTATTGATGGAGAAAATAAACATTGGAACGTCTTTATGGACATTTCATTTTGTTACAAATGCACTGGACCTCTATAGGGGTAATAAAAATACCGAGCGATTTTATTATCTAGATTAAAGGAGAAAATGATTCTTTCCGATTTGGAGAGAAATATAATGGAAGAAATGATGCAGGAATAAGAAGTGGTAGGATTGTCATGTTCATATGGGGGCCCTCCCGTCATACTTACGACGAGAACACCCACGTGGCGCGTTGTAATTGGCTTGCCTTTTGAATTTCTAATCAGTAGTTAACACACGTCTTCAAGCCCAGGCGAGCCGCCCAAGCCAACAATAGCAGATGACTTTTTTTTTCTCAGTCCTCACCTGACATTGGCATCTCAAGATTTATGTTGGAGTTTATACACTTCTTCATCTGTTCTTCCATAGCTAAAGAGAAATGATGAATCTTATAAATAGGTAACAATAATAAAAGAACGTCTTATAGCCGAAACGTAGAGTAGAAGCACGAATGCTAAGGCAGGGTTCCCGAGCAAAGGTATAGGGAATACAACAAATAAAATAAGAACAACATGGAAAGAAGGGCTTGCCTATTGCTACTAAGAACCTAACAGAACTTTAGAAAGAACCTAGATGATCCTTATAGCGCTGCAAAGCTATTGAATTGAAAAGAACTCTTCAATTTAAGGCACTTACGACAATGTGGTTTCTGTGAGAAGAAAGTTAAGGTTCATCAGGCACAAGATCGGATGAAAGAGTTGACTCGTCAAGAGAGGGAGGGCTATACCACTTGCTTAAAGAATCTATATATATAATAGCAGAACGAACGTTTGCAAAAAACTTCCATAATTAAAACCCCTATCCTTTTCGCACCTTCTAAAAATGAATTCATACATTCAAACAATGACGGTTGTGGTTATCCATTCAAAATTTAAATCCGTTCTTTTGTTATTTTTTTCTTTAAAAAATTAACCAATGAGAAATATAATGGCTGCATTAAGATTTGGGAAATCTGTTGTTTTGTTTAATATCCAAAAAATGTATACTTCTTAATTTCAAAAAATGTACAAGATAAACTCAATAAAAAAAATGGACTCCCAACATAAACTCAAACGTGATATTTCATTTTTTTTGAAAAAAAATAATTTCTTACAACTAAAAAAAGTTTTCTAAAAAAAATGTAAAACCAAAAATCTATATATATATATAATAGCAGAACGAACGTTTGCAAAAAATTCCATAATTAAAACCCCTGTCCTTTTCTCACCTTCTAAAAATGAATTCATACATTCAAACAATGACGGTTGTGGTTATCAATTCAAAATTTAAATCCGTTCTTTTGTTATTTTTTCTTTAAAAAATTCACCAATGAGAAATATAATGGCTGCATTAAGATTTGGGAAATCTGTTGTTTTGTTTAATATCCAAAAAAATGTATACTTCTTAATTTCAAAAAATGTACAAGATAAACTCAATAAAAAAATGGACTCCCAAGATAAACTCAAACGTGATATTTCATTTTTTTTGAAAAAAAATAATTTCTAACAACCAAAAAATGTTTTCTAAAAAAAATGTAAAACCAAAAATCTATCGTTTTGCTTAATTTAAAAAAAGTTATCGATTTAAAAAGAAACAGCTGCATTAAGATTCGAAAAACTTTTGTTTTGTTTAATATCCAAAAAACTTACACTTCTTAATTTTACAATATTTATATATATATATATAATAGTAGAGCGAATGTTTATCACTTTCTAAATCTCAATATGTTTTTTTCTAATATTTATTAACGGATAGGATAATGTATTTGAATTTAATTATTTGAACAACTTATCACATAAAAATCAAAAATTATCACGACTATTAGATTGCAGCCATGTAATCTGAACAACCCTTCAAATTTCAAATCCATCTTATCACTTTTGTAGCATATATATACCTATCATTCAATAAGCTTTACTCATTTTATAACTGATGTGGTTATAGCTGCATGTGCTCAACCCTTGCTGAACAAGCATTAATTTGCTAGGTATACAATTTACTCTGTCTTCTTTTAATTGCTTTTCTCTCCTAGATACATGTGAATTTCCCCTTTCTTTAGTATTTTTATCATGTTCATCATATCAACATTGTTATAGCATCTTTACAGAACGAAGCTCCGACATCATAAAGGTAACCCGTTCTTTTATCATCCTTTCTTCCGTGCAATCTCAGAGTTGATTCTAAGTAATTTTCATGACTCACACTTTAAGATTTAACTGTTTATCGATCATTGTTGAATAGTATAGTATCAGGTACTTGAATTGGTGGACCGTTTCCATCTTAAATTTTGGTGCCAACTATCCCATGAATTCCTCATTTGTTTGAATCATGATTGGCTTCGGTAGAACTGCTTCCATCTTAAATTGCAGTGCCAAAGCCGACTATTCTCCATGGATTCAACATTTGTTCGAATCATGATTGGCTTCAGTAGATGCATAATTGTTGTTGAAGCACCTGAAACTTTTGCGGAGGAAGTGAAAGTGTGACAAGCGTCCTAAAATTAGATTATAATATTGAATTGTTTTGTATTTGATATAAATGTGTTCAATACACAGTTATATGAGTTTTAGTGGTTGTGGTTTATACAATAATAAGAAGTCAAAATTTAAGACATGCTTCACTCCATTTTGTTGTTGTTAATTTATTGATTTAAGTTAAATTCATGCTGAAAATAGATATCAATACATTGTTTTGGTGCGAACATTTATTTTATTAATATCAATGTCTATATCAATATCGGTTTTAGTACGAATAGAAGTACTAACTCTCAATTATTTTTGGTTTTGATCCTTTCTATAGATAAAATGTTTTGCACTTTTTTGTTATTCCCATTGTTAGGATTAACACAACTTACAGATGCAACTCCAAGATTAAAGATGTACTTGATAAACCTTATGAATAGACAAATGATGTAGAAGCCGATCACTTCTTCTGTTTTGTTTTGATAAGGACGAATTTGAATGGTTAGGTTTTGATACATATCCACTCAATGTGCAACAAATTGAATTCAAAATTGTATCCCTAAAAAAATCAAAAGTGTAGCTTATTAAGGAATTCGAAATTATAATTTTATATTTTTTGTTTGTTATCATCTAGATAAGGACTCGAAGTTTTTCTTTTAGTAAAGTCAGTGTGCACAACAATTTTTATTTAAAGAATAATAAATGTTTTTTTACTAAATATGATTTTTACTACGCTTATTTAGAAAATAATTTATAAAATCTGTGTATATTTGATACCCTATAGGGGGACGAAAAACCAAACAAAAATTTGAACGGAAAGTGATGTGGCACATTAGTACATGCCTAAATATTACCAATATATGTTTTTTCTATTTTTACTTCATAATTTTCACCCCAAATTTTTATTAATGAGTATTGGCATACACATACTCTATTAAACTTTTTGTACGATTTTTTATTCACCTAGACTTATTCCTTTCTAAATATTGCATCACTCTAGCAATTTTTACAAAATCCTATAAATGCATATTTTTAAAGATAAGAACCGTCAAAATTTTGGAAACGTAATACTCTTTGATTTTCAAAAACAATATTTTATTTTATTTTCAAAATAGATATTTACTTCATCTTACACAGGGATATAAATTGGTTCGTAATTTAGGTTTTTAGGAATCATACAAATCAGTCTTATATTTGAGTATTTTTTTAGAATTACATAATATAGCCGGGTTCCCAGGACATCATGCAGGGGATGCAAATGCCCTACCACTTCACTAGCACCAATTTGCTATTTGATGTTTTTGTTCCACATATAGGAGTTGCGAGTGCCAAGCACTCATGATAAACAAGCAAATTTAAGAATGGAAATATGCATTATTAAACTAACTAAAATTTGCACGTGATGCAAATGGGTACTAGCTCAGTGATAGAGCATTTGAAGCTCTTGAGATTTCGGGTTTGTACCCAGCTATATGATGTAATTCTAAAAAAATGCATGTGAAAATGGAAGGAGAACAGTACATCATATACATAAAAGCTTCTCTTTAAGCTCAATGGATTTATTAGGTCGTATTTTAGCATTAAAATGAATGGGCCTCCAATGAGGCACAATTTCATAGAAGCCTATTATAATTGCATAATATATTTGAAGGTACAATATAAATTAAAATAAATATTACTATTTGTACTTTCAAAATAAGAAAAGATTTATTTTATCCATAAAAAAAGATAACTTATGCAAAAGGATTATATATATGTATATATATCCATTTTTCTGGGAACTCAAATTCTCACATTACAATGTTATCAAAATATTATGAAATAGCATATTATTTTTTTTAAAATAAAAAATTCATTCCGCACAATGTGCACAAGTGCTCGATGACCTATGGAGAGGACCAGAGCGGGGGGGGGGGGGGGGGGGGGGGGGGGGGGGGGGGGGCTAGTGAGAAGACTCATCTATTACTTACTTTGACTACTCGACATCCTATGTTTTAAAAGCACCGAATTGTATCTCATCCCTCTTAATTCCTACAAAATTAGAACACCAGCTTCTCCAATTCATGAACCTTAGTTTCATATTGTACGTCCTCTGAAAGTTCTGACTCAATTCCTCGAAATTGCATGTGCAAGTGGGTCAGCTCCTTCTAATCCTCACCTTCAGACTTTACTTTCCCCTAAATTAGTCATTCAATTTGCTCATGGAATTACATATATACATCAAGTAAGTGGTCAATCTCACTCAAAATTGTGCAGATGTTTGGTGAATTAGCTCCAGGGTCATTTACTCCAAATGGTTCCCATGTTTGCTGAAGAAAGGTGCATTTTCAAGAGCTATTCCCAAGTGAAAGTACTGATTTCATTAAGGTATGTAAATTATGCTTTTGTTTTACGATTTGTGACAGTTTCACCTATCACTTCTGTTCTTTAATTCGTGACAATTTTTTCTATCATTTTGTATGTGTCTCCCATTGTTATTAACAGGGTTGGGTTCAAGATACAGTATTACAGTTGTAGCTTAAGAGCTTGTTTGGTACCAACTTAAAATCTCAATAATCAGCTGAAAATAATCTGAAAAGAAAATCCAACTTAACTGAGAATCACAATCTGTTTGGTATGAACTGAAATTATAGATCACTAACTTGATCCATCTAACAAAATTTAAAGAGCTATAAAGTCAAGTAATTGAATACACGTAACTGAAATGTGATCATGCTAATGTAAAAAGAAAATCAAAATTAATTTTTTAGAGATTTTAAGCTGCATAATCCCCAATTTTGGAGATTCTACAATTGCACACAGATTATTTTAATCTGCAGATTATCAGATTAAAATCTGCAAGCATAACAAACGAGATTGTTGAAAAGAGGGCGATTTTAATCCAATTGGATTAAAATCTGGGATACCAAACATGCACTAAGTGTCTGAAAACCATGGTCATGTAGTCAACCACTCATAAGAAAATCAATATATGCACGAATTTATGAATATCGAAGTCCAAAATTAAATTTAATTTATTATGGTTAAACAATGTCATGTATAGCTTTAACTAATAAACTGGAACATAAACACAAAATGTATTGAAATTTCATCAATGCTTTAACTAATGAAAACATTAGAGAGGTAAAAAAGGCATGTAACATAAGATGTGTCGAATTTCCATCAATGCTTTAACTAATGAAAACATTAGAGAGGTAAAAGGGCATGTAACATCAAAAATTAATGAGGTGGTTGCTTGCTCTTCTTCTGTAGCACTATCTTGTAGCTTCATCAATGGTGGTTTGATACTGATAATAAATTGAAGAACTTCTATATGGTGGCCCCTATAAAGAAAATAGAAAAAAAATTGACGTGAGATGTTATATATTCTACATGATCAATAGAAGGAAGGCATAATATCATGCCTGATTCAGTAAATGCGCCCATGTATTTTAATAAACGGGGTAGTGTGAATAATTTCCTCTAGCATCAATATATAGTCCCAATGATGCTTGCTGTTTCAACAGTTCAAATTCCCGGTGTCATTATGTGTTAGTGAAGAACAAATTGTTGTATTGAATAATGAATCGTGCTAATACACACGATAAGCTAAATAATGTAGCTTAAGGACTAATAGTGCAAATTATAAAACCAACTAATTACAATTATGTCCTATACGCCCCCGCAAGATGGAGGATCTAGGTGATACTCCAAGCTTGGACCTTAGAGTGAGAAAAGGCCCTCGCGAGAGGGGTTTGGTGAGACAATCAGCAAGCTGATCAGCAGATGAAACATGAGACACACGAAGAATGCCAGCGTGAACCTGTTCACGAACAAAGTGAAAGTCAAGAGCAACATGCTTCATGCGAGAGTGAAACACTGGATTGGAACATACATAGTTGGTTCCCATGTTATCACAATATACGACTGGTGCTGAGGGCAAAGGACCACCAAGCTCAGCCAGAAGAGAGCAAAGCCAACGAATCTCAGCGGAAGCATCAGCAACTGCGCGATACTCAGCTTCAGTAGACGATCGAGCAACTGTGCGCTGTTTCCTGGAACTCCAGGAAATAGGGGAGCCACCAAGGTACACTAAGTAGCCAGATGTGGAGGTATAGGAGTCCTTGTCTCCTGCCCAGTCAGCATCAGAGAAGGCATAGAGGGTGTGGGGACCGCGACGAAGTACCAGACCAAGATCAGTCGTGCCATGGAGATATCGCAGCAGGCGTTTAACCGCATTCCAATGAGTGGTAGTGGGCCTGTGCATGAACTGAGAGAGACGATTGACAGCAAAGGAGATATCCGGGCGAGTAAGCGAGAGATACTGAAGACTTCCAACTGCCATCCGATAATCTGTAGCGTCTGAGAGAGGGGAACCACTGTTAACCGTAAGAGCAACTGAAGTATCCATAGGTGTCTGAACAGGATTAGCAGATGACATGCCAAGACGGTGAAGGAGATCACGAATATACTTCTGCTGCGATAAAATCAAACCCTGTGGATGCTGTAAAACCTCGATCCCAAGAAAATAAGATAAATCACCAAGATCCTTCAACGAGAATCGTCGAGATAAATCCAGGATACATTGCTGAATAGACGATGCATCAGATCCAGTAATGATTATATCATCCACATAAACAAGTAGATACATGATGGTGCCGGAGTGCCGGTAGATGAACAGAGACGTGTCAGCACGAGAGTTAACAAAACCCTGATGAAGGAGAAAAGAACGAAGTTCTGCATACCATGCTCTGGGGGCCTGTTTGAGGCCGTAAATCGCCTTGTTGAGGCAACAAACATGATGGGGCCGATCCTGATCCACAAAGCCTGGGGGCTGCTGCATGTAGACCTGCTCATGGAGAGAACCTTGGAGGAAAGCATTGTTGACATCCAACTGCTTGATGGGCCAGCTCTGAGAGATGGCAATAGATAGGACTAAGCGGATGGTGGAAGGCTTGACCACTGGACTAAATGTGTCGTGATAGTCAATGCCAGGTCGCTGATGAAAACCTTTGGCAACTAGACGTGCCTTGTACCTGTCAACAGAACCATCGGGTTTTCGCTTGATGCGAAAAACCCACCTGCAGCCAACCACATTAGTAGAACGAGCTGGTAAAACAAGATCCCAGGTGTTATTCTGAACCAGGGCATCTAACTCTGTTGCCATTGCAGCTCGCCACTGCGGGTGCCGAAGGGCCTCAGTGACAGACGTAGGTTCGCTATCTTTATTAGCGGTGGAAAGGGTAGCATGGAACGTGTATCTAGGGTTGCTGCGACGAGTTCCATCTTGTGATCTAGTGACCATAGGATGCGAGACGGGAGGCTTAGGGGCAGCGGGCTGAGGGATAGATGGAGGTTCGGCTACAGAAGGAGGTTCAGCTGGTACATTGGAGCGGCGAACAAAATGCTGGCCGGAGTATCGATGAGGGGCAGATAGATTAATGGGTGGTGGTGGTGGAGGGAGAGGTGGTGGTGATGAAGGGAGAGGTGGTGGTGATGGAGGGAAAGGTGGTGGTGGTGGTGGTGGTGGAGTAGTGACTGGAGATGGTAGGGTAATAATACTTGTGGTGGGAGAGAACCAAAGGGATAGGGGATCATCTGACTGTTGGGACGACCCAGAGGAGGAAGAGATAAACGGAAAAGACGACTCATCAAATTGAACATGTCGGGAGACATAAAGACGATGCGAGGTAACATCGAGACATAGATAGGCACTCTGAGTGAGAGAATACCCAACAAAGACACAAGGGGTGGATCGATCTTCCAACTTGTGCGAGGTGTAAGGACGAAGGTAAGGATAACAGAGGCATCCAAAAACTCGAAGCTTGGCGTAGTTGGGGTGTTGGTGAAAGATGACTTCAAACGGAGAGCGAAATTTGAGATTTCGCGTAGGAAGGCGGTTGATCAGATAGACAGCAGTGGTGAACGCATAGGGCCAGTACTGTAGAGGGACAGATGCATGATGAAGTAAAGCTAAGCCAGTCTCGACGATGTGACGATGACGGCGTTCTGAATACCCATTGTGTTCGGGGGTATGAGGAGGAGAGGTAAGATGGGAGATACCATGAAGTCCGAGATACCCACGAAGACCGATGTATTCTCCCCCATTGTCAGAGTAAAGTGTTTTGAGCGGAAGAGAGAAAAATTTCTCCACTAGTGCATGAAACCGAACAAAGATATCATGCAATTGTGATTTTCGTTGCATTGTGTAGAGCCAGATATACTTAGAGAAATGATCAACGAAAATGACGTAGTATTTGAAACCATCATGAGATGTAACAGGAGAGGTCCAAACATCTGAGAAAACGACCTCGAGGGGGCTAGAAGATTTAATATTTGAATTATGAAAAGGGAGTTTATGACTCTTCGTGCATTGACATGCGTTACAGGAAACAGACTCTGTGGTGCTACTAAATGGAAGAGAAAATTTTGAAACTACTTGCCGGCAAACAGGCCCTGCTGGGTGGCCAAGACGGCGATGCCAGGAGTGGAAGGATGGACGAGACTCGGTGACGAGGGCCAGCGAATGAGTGGAAGCTGGCCACTCATAGACTCCGTTTTTAAGCGGACCGGTCAGAATTGGTGCCCCCGTGCTACGATCCTTCAAGACAAAACCAACAGATGAAAACTCGGCTAAGAGATTGTTAGAAGAGCAAAGCTGAGAGACAGAAATAAGATTTTTCCTAATAGCCGGAACGCATAAGACATGATCAAGGTTGAAAGTATGAGTAGTAGAGGATAAAGATAGCGAACCAGTGTGAGTGATCGGCAGACTCGTGCCATCACCGATCATGACATCATCTCCACGCGTATAGGGCTGATGCAGCGAGAGATTGGCCAGGTCAGCCGTAATATGATGAGTGGCACCACTGTCAAGCAGCCAAGTTGGTGTAGCTTGCACGCCTGAGTGTGCCGTAGCCACATGTGCACGTGGAGTCAATCGAGAGCTTGGAGCTGAATATGCTGGACTGGGTAAGCCTGGGCTATAGCCTCTCAGGAAAGGAGTCCCGGAGGCACGGTACTGCTGAAGCATCCAGCCAAACTGCGAACATTGACGAATCCTGTGACCCTGCTCGCCGCAACCCTGACAAAAACCCTGAAATTGACGAGGTTGCCTCGGAGTGGCGTGCGAAGACTGAGGCTGCCAATCGGAGGTGTGGGTAGGAGAGGTCCATTGTGGCGCAAACTGGAACTGCTGAGACTGCTGTGCTAGATGAAGCGGCTGATGATACGGTCGAGTGTTGTGGCCACAACCGCGATCCTGAACCCTGTCATTGGGTGCCATGGAAGCCGTACAATAAGCCGTGAGACGGGGTGAAAGCTGAACGGTGATGGAACAACTTAAAAAATCAACCAGCTGCAGTGGCTTGTTTTGTTGCTGAACACGCACACATACAGTTGTGCTTCCTTCTCTAACCACAAAAGGACAAACTTTGCTTCCCCTTATAGTTGGCTGGTGGCAAATCAAACCACAAAACCCACTGATTTGGTCGGCGAACAGACTTCAACAATACATTAAATAATTGGACAAAACAAGAATTGATTACTTGTTTTTCTCTTGCTTCCAATCACGAGCAGATGCCGAATCAACCTAGGTTGCAGATGCCGAATCAACCTCAGACCCAAACTGTGGTCGATCAAATATTGAATAAAAGAAGAGAATGCAATTATGTCCGTTACGATGATTGAGGGAACGACTATGGTCGATCCTCTTGAGACGGAAAAAAAATTCAGAGGCTAGGGTTCGCAACCCGCTCTGATACCATGAAGAACAAATTGTTGTATTGAATAATGAATCGTGCTAATACACACGATAAGCTAAATAATGTAGCTTAAGGACTAATAGTGCAAATTATAAAACCAACTAATTACAATTATGTCCTATAGTTAGTTCTACATGATCAATAGAAGGGGGATCATAAAATTGTACCTGAATCAACTGTGCTCCTGTATGTTCATAAACTGGGTAGTGTGAAACTGTGAACAATCTCCTCGACCATCAGTAGATAGTCCCAAGGATGATTGCAGTTTCAACAGTTCAAATTTCAGGTGTCATGATGTGTTAATTCTTAGTTATGATCATAAAATTGTGCATTTAGAATCTATATCAAGGTAAACCTTAAAATTGTTGTAGTAGTTAGAATGAAGACCCTCGCATGCGCGGGAAATGAATCCTCTGAAACACTAGCTACTGCTGAGAATTACACAAGAAAATTAGTATATTCTACATAAATTATCTAGATTTATAGTCCAAGAACATACTAAGTCAAACGAAAATTTCAGGTAAGATAACCTAACCAACTCCTAACCCAGGTAGGGCTAGTTTGGGAATACTGTGGCGGTGCTAGAAAGCTGCTGTGTGAAAACAGTGGAAAAGCTGTTGTGAATTCTTCATAAAATGTTGTTTGGTAAATATTACGTAAAAGCTGTTGTGGAGTATTGATATAGTAACTTTGTGTTTGGTAAAATCAACTGTGAAGTTGCTGTGAGAGGATAAAATGACAAAAATATATGACACGTATCATTTTCGTAAAGATAACTATTGATATTTTAAAAAATTGTAAGGTTAAAATCGGTCCTAGATAAATTAATCAAAAGCACTTTCTGGAAAATCATCTCCCTCCTCGCTTCCTGAAAACTGCTGTGGGACAGCAAAAACTGTCCGGAAAAGCAGAAATTTTATTTTTACCAAACACACTAAAACTGCTTCTGCTGTCGAAAAGCAGTTGTGCTGACAGCAGAGGCATTCCCAAACTCACCCTTAGTCAACTTAAACTGTTATTCCATTCTTTATTCCATTCTTCAGTACGGGAAGCTATAGTCTCATATAATTAAGTTCTATAGTTATTGCCTTGATATGCAGGATACTCAAAAAATCAACTTATAATATGTGTATATTTAAAATTATATTAAATATATGGTTCATATAAGCGCTCCCGTGCCGCTCTCAAATACATTTTTTTAGATTTTATCGCTCCCGCACCTGGGAGCTCCAAGTGACTTATATAGGTTAGAACTTTTGTACAATATAAGAAATCTTCATTGGCTATCTTCTCCTTCATCTTACAACACCAGGAAAAAACACACACCCGGAATCAGCATTTTGCAACCCAGAATCAGCATTTACAGGGTGAAGTATGAATACAGTACACAAGCAGATACAGCCGCAACCACCGCCACCACCACAGCGACACAAATTGTCATCCTCGAAAACCTTTCCATTCTCGAATTTGTTCGACGAAACCCTTCTCTGGTAATTGGGCCATTACTCGATGATGGAGCAGTGTTCTCCACAGCATTTCCACTTGTTCTAACAGACGACGATGCTTGATTAGTGACTTCACTGGCTTGAGCTTGACTAGTCTTTGGTTTGGCCTCTAATGGCACTCTTTTGGGCATTACAATGTAGAGAAGGCCAGAAACAAACTTGGCGTGGATTTCGTTTGTTTTGCAGTCTTTCGGAGCTTTTACTTCCTTGTAGAAACGGCTTCTCTTTGTCGCGTCCAGAGGTCGCTCTCCAGAGATCTTCAGGGTCTTGAAGTAGTTGATTCGTAGCCTCAACTGTTCTTTCCTGAACGCTGAAGTAAATTGACGAATCGTTCACTATCAATTCACCACAAGACATTGCTTTATGGGTTAGAAACATACCTGGAAGATGAACCACTAGAGTCTCGTGTCCAGCGCCATTTTGCCAGCTGCAGAATGGATCGAAATCCTTGTAAACTGGCTTTGCAGCGGAGGTTCCTCCGATCTTTCTCGCCATATGAAGCATTGGATGGAACAGGAGGGACTCATCTGTGCAATATATAGTTAAATCCTGAGGTTTCTTACAGGCTTTTTTCTTGCTTCATGGGAGACATCAAACCTTTTTAGCTTCCTAGGGTTGTTAATGTAGCTCTGTGTCTTGCAACAGAGTTCTTCTCCATGTGCAGATAGCTTCTTTTTCTCTAAGTACCTGGGAAGACAATGACACAGTTCTTTATTTGATGTTAATTAGTTCCTTCAGCTATTGGTAATCTAAGCCACACCTTGTTTCGCTTCATCATGTGCAGATAGAAATTGAAATGATTAGCGCTACCACTTTAAGGTATCCTACTGCACCAACTAGCAAAAACATATTTTTCCTGGTCACCACCACTGTCCCATAATGTGAATTAGTATTGCACATTGGTCACCACCACTGTCCTAACCCAAAGCGATATTACCCTTGAACATTACCAGCTCCCATAATGTTTCTTCTTGAGCAACATTAACTACTAATGAACTATTTTTAATCTGAGGCACCATGTGGCCATGAAACAAGCAAAATACAGAGATATTATATTACCATGTGGCCATGACAACTTAACTGATATAGTTTTTCCCAGATAACATGTATATGCCTAGACATAAAAGACTTTCCCTAGATTAATAGCATGAACAAACTGCAATAACCTATAGACATGAGGTTGGACAGCATATATAACAGGGACTAATTCAGTGCAGGATCGGTTATCTTGGTTCTTAGAAATTTTATTCGGGCGTGAAAGCTGAAGGCCATGATTTTAATAACCCCGATCTTGAACAAGTGTTCTTTCTCAGATGATATCTTGCGAGGGTCTCCTTATGCAAGCGTAGCAATAGAAACTCGGGATGTTACTACTTCTACACCCGTCTCCTAGTTCTAATTTCTAGCTAGAAACCCAGATGCGAACTCTTTAATCTCACTCTTAGGTGCAATACAATTTCAGGAAAAATTGGGGGGGGGGGGGGATAAGTGAGAGGGATATGGTATCCCTCTCATACTCCTACCCAAACACGGGAAAACATGAGATGGGGATACTGTTTCTTATCCTCTACCCTAACAAGACCATAGAGCTTTGGGCCTGATCAATTAACTGAGAGTAGATTTTGCTAGAAGACAATAGATCCAGCAATGACCAGAGAGTAGCATAATATGTAGAAACACAATTGAGAAACAATTTGTTTATTAGAAATGCACATTAATCAGCATACAGACGATAAATAGAGAAAAGAACTCAAAAAAAAATAAAAAAATAAATAACATATAGCAACACAATCTACAACATGAGTGAGCAAAGAACAGAACTCCTACCGCAAGGATTTACTCAGCAATAATAACTTCAACTTCTTCCGCCTTCCCTGTGGAAGCTTTATGCTTCTCATCAGTCATTGGATTCGCACCCTCAACTTCTTTTATTTGCAACATGATGCTTACTTTCTCTTCAAAGAGAGCTTCCACTTCGGCATTGATCTTCTCTAGTTTCTGTCTCAGCTTGACAAGATCCCTTTCCTTGTTTTTCTCCTCGGATTCCTTTTTCTTCTCCCCTTTTTCCTTTGAAACCTTGTCTTTTTCACCCTTTGATGATTCTTTCGCCTCTTCTCCAATCACAATCTCTCTTGAGGTAACTTCAGCATTGCTCTTACCACTACCTACCCCATCCTTCTTTTTTTTCTTCTCTTCCCCTTCTTCATTAGAATCACCTATAGACACTTCCTTCGATTTCTTCTCCTTTTCCTTTTTCTTCTTCTTTTCTACTTCTTCCTTGATATCTTCTTCTGTTTCTCCATTTGAATCCCCCTTTCCTTTCTTCTTGTCCTTCTTCTTCTTGTCCTTCTTCCTTTTTCCTTTTTCTTCTTCTTCTTCTTCTTCAGTTTCTCCATTAGATTCCATCTTTCCTTTCTTCTTCTTCTTCTTTTTCTTATCGTTTTCATCTTCCTCTGTATCTTCATTGGATTTCTCCTTGTGTTTGCTCTTTTGCTCCTTGTCTTTCTTCTTTTCCTTCTTCTTCTTCTTCTCCTCCACATCGTCTCCTGTCTCCTCATTGGATTCTCCTTCTACATCCTTATCTTCACTCTTCTTATCTTTCTCGGTTTTCTCCATGGATTTGTTTTTCTCCTCCCCTTTGTCCTTGGAACCCTCGTCTTTTTTGCCCTTTGATGATGCTTTCGCGTCTTCTCCAATCACAATCTCTCTTGTGGTAACTTCAGCATCGCTCTTTCCGCTATCTACCCCATCTTTCTTCTCCTTACTTTTCTTCGTTTTCTTCTTCTTCTCTTCTTTTTCTTCATTAGATTCCCCTCCAGACACTTCCTTCGACTTCTTCTCCTTGTCCTTCTTTTTCTTCTTCTTTTCTACTTCTTCCTTCACATCTTCTTCTGTTTCTCCGTTTGAATCCTCTTTTCCTTTCTTCCTGTCCTTCGTCTTCTTCTTCTTCTTCTTTTTCCCTTTTTTTTCTTCATCTTCTTCAGTTTCTCCATTAGATTCCAGTTTTCCTTTCTTCTTCTTCTTTTTCTTATCCTTTTTATCTTCCTCTGTATCTTCATTGGATTTCTCCTCGTGTTTGCCCGTTTTCTCCTTGTCTTTCTTCTTTTCCTTCTTCTTCTTCCCCTTCTCCTCTAAATCGTCTCCTGTCTCCTCATTGGATTCTCCTTCGACATTCTTATCTTTACTCTTCTTCGCTTTCTTGGTTTTCTTCTCTTTCTCTTTCCCATCTTGCTCCGAGTCCTCATCTTTGTCACCTCCCCCCTTCTCCGGCTTCTTTTCTTTGTCTTTCTTATCCTTCTCCACTTCCTCCTCCTCCTTCACCTTCTCCGTCTTCGGGCTATCTTTTTCGCACAAATTTCTGTCAACTTTCTCCAACTTCTCTTCTTTGTGTTCCGCCTGCTTTTTGTCCACGACTTTGGTCTTGAATTCGACTTCCATTTCGGTCTTCTCCTCCTTTGATTCGCTTGGCTCTATGGTTTTGCTCTCAACTTTGAGATGGAACTCCTCCTTCACCTTCACTTCACTTTTACCAGCCAATTTAGATGTCTCTTCCATTTCAAAACTTCCAAATTCAAAATGCTTTTTTTATCTGGGAAACCAATAATCACAAGCCAAAATTCAGTAAGGAAATTGGTGTAATGGTCATTAAATAAACTACCATGAAACCCCACATCACATTATACATATCACCCTAAAATAAACATAATAAATCTGAAACAAGGAACACCATTGAACAAACACAAGAAACCCAACATAATATTTTTCTTTTCTGTTTGATTCTAGTAGTAATCAAACAAAGTGAAACCCCCCATTTACTACAATTTTCAAAAACCAAGTAAATAAACAAGGACTAGAAAATGTATACTACAAGAATTTTCTTGCTAAAAATCAAAGTTTTTTGCAGCTAGGGTGGTAGCTCAAGTGGTAGAGCATGAGGCTCAGTTCAAACCCCGTTGTCGACAAAAACAATTTCTACAGAAAAACAATCGATGTTTTGACTTCATTTACTTTGGTGAAGAGATCTGACTCTGCTGTCAAATGAGAGAACTAACAACCAAAACAGATATGATTAACTAAGTAAGCTAGCTACATTACGTCGTCAGAGATCACTGATTTCGATAAACTCAAAACTGTGCAGCTAAAACGAAAAAAAAAAAAAAAAAAAGATGAACAATAACCACAACTACAATTTTAGAAATTTACAACAACAACAACAACAACAACAACAACAACAACAACATTTGTAGATGTAATACTTACAGAGGTTAGGGTTAAGTTCTTGTTCTGGGGAGGATTGATTTGCTTGCAGAGAGAGAGAGAGAGAGAGAGTCTGTTGTTCTATTGGATCGAGATGAGAGGATGCTATTTATATATATTGACGGGGATGAGGATCAGATGGACCCATGTGTACAGGTGTGGGGGGGCACGTACTCCCTTCACTCCGAACCAACTTTGACGCGTACGTTTACGTGTGTGTTCTCTCACCGACGTCTCTAGCTTAGCATTAGCATCTACTAGAATAAAGAAGATTGAAAAAATAATATAAAACACCTTTTTTTAGAGGAAAACTGTTGCATCTATCTTCTATATTAATATATCTTCTATATTAATATATAAAGGGAATAAGGATTTTGGTGAAGCCTTTTTCACTAGACATTGAATGTCCGTCTCATTAAAGAGAACAAAAGTTGTTGTTGGGATAAAATTGGAAATCACACGAAATTCAGTAACTACCCACTAACCCATTAGCTTTTATCCACTATATCCCTTCAAATTTATCATTTTTTAGTGTGAATTTTTTATTTTAGAAGAAGCATTTGTGTTTGCACACACAGTGTGTGTGCCATGTATTCTAGTTTTATTGAGGGTAAAAGGCATTTTCCATCCTCCGACCATGTGGAAATGACATTTTGCCCCCTGATTTATGAGTAAATACTTTTTGCACCCCTGTCAGTAGATGTAGTGTGAACAAATACCACCCTTCTGTTACAATCTGTTACTGAAGGGATGCAAACTGACTTTTTGTGACAATTTTACCATTATTGATCGTGGACAAATAACACATTTCTTTTTGTTTATTATTCAATTCATCATGTTCTTGATGTTCTTGAGCACCACCTCTACTACCGCCAAATCTCCACCACCACCACCACCGAATCACCACCACCAACACCAATTTCGCAACTCCAACATGCATAGACAAATAATTTCATTCACCCATAAGATTTTAATGTCTCATTTTTCCTACTACAACCTACAAACAGTAACTACACCATTGCAACAGCAAACACCCCAACTCCAACTTGCAACAAAAGCAACTGACACCTGATTTGTTCTCTTTCTAATGTTCTGATTTAATGATAAGATTTGAATGAAAATTTGAGAAATTCCCAGTAAAGAATTCATCTACCCCAAGTATTTCATACAAAACCTTTACAGTAACAATTTTAATTCCTAATTATGCGGCAACTTCTTCCAAAATGATCTCAAAATACACCATCAGAGATTGATGGCACAAAGAAAGCTACCAGATTTCCGATTCATTCTTCTCAAAAGAAAGATCTCTGATTCCATCAAAAGCAAACTACCAGACCCATTAATTGTTGTTCCTTAATCCTCCACTCTTACAGCTCACATAGAAAAACTCATCCTCAAAATTGCCCCTTTCTTGGGTGCAGAATTACATCATCACCTGGACCTGAGCAAGAAGATACCGAGCTCTTGACCCGGACACTCATCAAGGTTAATTAGGGGTGTTCATAAACCGACCGCACCAGCAAAACCGGACCGCACCAAACCGAACCGTACCTAAACCGATGGTTCAACAATTTTTTCTTAAAAAACGGTTTTATTATGTTAAAAACCGAACCGGGCACCAACCGAACCGAGACCGAACCGACAAAACCGAAAAAACCGCACCGCAACGAGAATAGTTTTAAATACAAATTTTAGTATTTTGCTACTATCTCCCATGTTCTGACTCACTCCACACCGTTTAAGTTTAACACTCTAAGTCGTACAACCGCACCATAGTCATAATCTACTTAAGAATTGTTTTTCTCTCTCTCCATGTTGAGATATAAGAAAAGTAGGGAACCACTTTTTTTTTTAAAAAAAAAGTTGAGTTTATCTTAATTTTTTTATATGTATTCGGTAAGTAACAAAGATATAAGTAAACCGGTCTTTTTGTCATAGTTAGTTTACTTTGCGTCAAAGTTAGGAATTAATACATAATATAATGGGTTCCAAACCGAATCATTTAAGCGGATCGAACCAGAATTTTCGGTGCGGTTTTTAAATTTCTAAGTTTGAAACCGAAGGTATATCGGTTTCAAAAATATTGAAACCGAACATTTCGGTTTAGGTGTCTCATATCCTCTAAAACCGACCGAACTGGACCGTGAACACCGTTAAGATTAATCACATTGAAAGACTCCGAGTCCAGACCACCCACCAATTCCTTTCAAGGAGATGGTCTTCTCTCTCTTAGCAATTAGGATGACGATCTGGTCTTCTCCCTCTCCCCCTCATTCTTTGTCTCCTCTCGGCACCAGCGAAACAAAAACAGAAGCAGGATCCATGACAGCGGAAACGAAAACAGGTAACCCGACGGCGGAAGGGTCCTTCGATGGTGATTCTTCTCAGATTGAAACCCAGATCTGAAACCCAGATCGAGAGAGGATGAGACGGCGAAGGAGAGGGGCAGAGTGAGGGTTCAGAGGGACAGAGGAGGGAGATGAAGAAGAGGGTGAGGGGAGAAGAAGCAGGAAGCAGGTGGGTCGGTGAAGGAGAGGGACACAAGCGAGAGAGAGAGAGAGAGAGAGAGAGAGAGAGAGAGAGAGCAGATGAAGCGTGGGTTGGGAAATGAGGAAGAAGGAGAAGAAATTGATTTTATAGTGTTGTAATTTTGCTTCAATTTTAGGGTAGAATTTTCTTTTCGCCCCTCTGTCAATGTGTCGTTAGTTTTTAACTATGACAGGGATGCAAAAAGTATTTATCCATAAATTAGTGGACAAAATGTCCTTTCTTCATAATCAGAGGGTGAAAAATATCTTTTACCCTTTCATTAATCAACAACAATTGGGTTTATTAGGGCCATTACATCATTTCTAATGGGGCTTAGTAAATACACTTCTTGATTTGTAAGGGTAAGCCCATGCTTGGCGTGCAAATGAGCAACCTGATGATTGCTCCGTCTGGTGTATGTGAAACGACAAGACTCGATGCTTCGGGAAAGCGCCATTGCTTCATTTAGTACATTACCCACCTCCGAGACAGACCTTCCACCTTCTTTCCTTATCGTCTCCATTTCTTCCATCACCGCTAGAGCGTCGGTTTCGATTACCAGATATCGATATCCACGGTCGATGGAAAACTTTAGTCCATCACGGAGCTTGCCCCTCCGATGATCTGGATCTGGTTTCAAACGGTATATGTTTGGCGAAAACGGCGATATATATGCTTTCCCCATCCTTGATGACTCCTCCGAAGCCGGCTGAGGCTTTGGATTGATTCTAAACACCGTCCACATTTAGCTTCACCGCACCTTTTTCCGGTGGTCTCCAAGTCTGAGACGGTGGAACGACGGTGGTGGGGGTGCAAGATCTTGAGGCTTCAAAAGCTTCCAGGTGGCTAATAGCTCGTCCACATTCTTGAATCCACCCACTGAACTTTACGTTTCCTGTTTTCTGATCTACAGTCAGAAAATCTACCTGGTTTCTTTAGCAATTGGGCATCTCAGAAAAATATGTGTTTCATCCTTTTGTTGCCTTCCACATAAATGGCACATAACTGGTATGCCGATTTTGCATTTAGCCAGATTGACTTTGGTTGGCAGATCCTTGCGCCACGCCCTCCACACAGGGTAAATATTTATTTTTGGGATTTTTCAAATTCCACAACTTGGCGAGTCATTTCTCCCCCTTCACTGTTTCCTTGTTGATTGACACTCTTTCTTTCTTGCTATTCGGTAACCAGTATTAAAACACCTTTTACACACGCATCCTTCCAAAGATTTCAGTAACGGACTGGCCATCGAACCGGTGAGACACTGGGTCACGATCGGACCAGTCAGACCAGTGGTCGGAACGGTTGAACCGCACGTTTTTTAATAATATATAATATATTTTTTATTTATACGTGTAATAAAAATATAATATAAAATGTAAAATTAATCAAGAATAGCTTGAAATTATAGACATGACTTATGGCCAACAAGACATAATTAATTCTTTTACCAAAAAAATACATCGAATAAAAAAGTTTTAAAAATATCAAAATAGCAAAAAAATTATCAAATTGCACACAAATAACACAAATCATGCTTATAAACATAGAACCAACATTTTGTGCTTAAAAAGATATTTGGTGTAAAAAAACAAAAAGAAACCAACAACAACAACAACAACAACAACAACAACAACAACAACGACAACGACAACAACAACATATTTTTTAATTTTTAAAGTACTAATATTAAAATTTTGAAGTGGGGACAAGGTTGTAATGATTTGAGAGGCAAAGGCCACCCTCAAAAGATGTGTAAATTGCTAGAGTGGACTGAATGCTCAAGTCATTTCCCTCAAAGACGATAGCATTCTTAATTTCCATATAGCCAGCATAGAGCAAACAAATGCACGGAGATCAGGAGATCCTCACGATTTTTTGGAATCCAATTCCTCATCCAATCGGGAAAAAGACCCCGTCATCTACCCATCCAAAGAGATAAAGGGGCGGCAAACCGTACGCGTGCAATTTCAGGTCAGTACATAAAAAGTGTTTATTATTTTGGGGCGTTGTTGTGCAGATCGGTCATGTATTGTACAAAAGGGTGATGGATCGTGCAATGTGATCATTAATCGACAACACACCTTGGAGGCATTACCAAGGAAATAGCCTGAGATTTCAGGGGTCGGGAGACCCATATAGCGTCTCATACAGGGGGTCCCATGAATAGAAATATCACGTCGGGAAGTAGATTGGTTGAACTTGGGATTCAAAGAAACAATGGCTAGATTTAGGGGTGTAGTCTCCCAAACGAATGAAAGACCATATGATTATATCTTCTGTTTCAAAATCTAAAATTTGGACGGTGCCAATATGTCTGGCCAAACATGCTGGGAAGAGATCCTTAATCTTGTGATGGTTCGTTTCAGAGTCTAAAAGTTGGACGACGGGAATTTGTATGGTTAGAAATGCTGGGAAGAGATCCTCAATCTTGCGATGGTTCCACTGAATGTCATTTCCCACTACAATGATAATATCACTTAAACTGTTGAACCTTGATGGGTTGAGGAAATTTTCTAAAGGAAGTAATAACCCTGGGATCCAATTGTTTGTACCAACGTCTATGATCATACCATTTCCAACATGCCAAACACAACCCTCTTGTAGCTAAGCGTTTTCAAACTGCATATCGCTCCAGGCCCATACGCAAAGAAATAGAAAATCCCAGTTATATATTCACACGAGCTTTAAACACTCGGCTTCCCTAGAGGGATTTTGATTTCAAAAGTATTTGTGCATAATTGGCTAGAAGGGATTTACTGAACCGACTCAAATTCACAACCCCAAGCCTCCTTTAGATTTGGACTTTCAAAGAAGGCTGTCAGAAAAAAGTCAGAGTGGTATTTTTGAGGAGGGTTTCAAAGAGTAGTATATATGTCCATGGCTAGGCAGGAGCTCTGAGGAAGACAAAACGATGATCTCATATATACTAGCTCGGCTAAAGCGGCTAATTTAATAAGATTGAATCTTCTTACGAGATTAAGCAAAGAACAAGTGCGACATCGAGTCACTGTCGCTTAGAAGTTTTAGCCAATGTTGCCTCGGAGATCTGATTGTCGTAGCTTTCCGGAAAGAGCTTCTAAGAAGATGATAAAGAGGTATGACGAAAGAGGATCTCCTTATCCAAGGACGGTTGTGGGCTCAGAGTGGTCTTAAACCTCACCATTGACCAAGATAGAGTAGGTGACCGTTGTGACACACTAGGACAACAATAAAAGATAGTGTGGCAGAAATCCCGTAGTAGATAGAGCCTTAAAAAGAAAGCTCCAGTTGACAGAATGAAAACTTTACTCATTTCAATCTTCAAAGCGGCCATTTGAGAGCACGAGTAACTCCAATTGATTTTTGTAATCAACTCATTTTCTAAGGGAATATAATAAACAAATGATATCCCTAGGATTAAAGTCGACTGGTGATTAGAGATGACAAAGGGAGAATGTGCTTGAGGCAGGAAGGTGTGACTTTCACAATGATTTTATAGATGGTTCCACATAAACTGATTAGTCTGAAATCTTGTGGAGAGATAGGTGAAGAAGTTTTAGGGATTAATGTTAAAAGGGTTATGTTGAGTTCCCAAAGAATGAAGTTAGAGTTGAGAAAGGACAAGAGTGTTGTGGTAGTCGAAGGTCATTTATGTCCCAGCATTTTTGAAAGAATATATTTGGGTACCTGTCAATATTAAAAATTTCATACTTAACTTCATTAGGTCTGAAAGGATTATAAAGGATTCATATATTATCATGCGAAAGGCGAGGAGAGAATGACTCCCACACTTCCCTGTTCTCCGTCTCGATGGTGATAAACTTAGGGCATAAATCTCCTTGAAGAGGAAGAAAAGTAGAGTGGAAAGGTGGATTTTCTTGTTACCTTGTTCTCTAAATTCTCTTGAAGGTTGTTGATTTGGGTGCGACAGTTGCAAATTTTGCATCGATCTTGAAAGGAACCCAATTTTTTGTCTACTTCGCAGAGCCACATGAATTAGGCTCTTTGTGCCAATAATATTACTTCTTGGCTACGTAGATCATCCAACAAGAATTGCGCCGCTCTTTCTTGTGTACAACGGGAATTTCAAAATTCAAAAGTGCCTGAATACGACTCAAATCGGCACTCCACTACTAGAAATTTTTCCTTTCCCGGCGATTTTGATAAATCTAGTTTAAAAGCGCCGTTTAAAGGCACCTAAAATGACGGTTTTCTCAAAACCGTCGTAAATGTCAACATAATCGGCTGGTAATAAACCGTCGTATTAGATATTTCAAATCAGACAGTTAGTGACAAACCGTCGTATTAGATATGTCAAAAACGACGACACGAGCAAAACCGTCGTATTAGAGATTTAAAAAAGACGCTTACCCAAATTGTCCTATTAGATACCTCAGAAACGGCGGTTGTCTCAAAATCGCAGTATATACAAATAATTATTAATAAAAGATAAAATAAACGGTGAGTATTCAGATCCCATATTAGCCGTTGACTCTTATTTAATCTCAGCCGTAGATAGTATACCCTATTCTTATAACATCAACAACCTCTCTCATCGTCTCATTTCAACGCCTCTCCTCCTTCTCCTCCTCCCTCACCCGCTCTATCTCCCACCTCTCATTTCAGATCCACGATGATGGTGCCGGCATGGTGATGACGGGTATACTCTCTTCCTCCATCGAACTCTCCTCCTCCCACTCTCTTCCTCGTCAATGATGATGGTGTCGGACATGTATGGCGTCGGACAGCTTCAGATTCACAGTGATGGTGCCAATCTCTTTCTCTCTTCCTCCATCTTTCTCTTTCTGCTTCTATCATCGTGCTCCCTCTGTTTCTCTTTTTCTATCTGACTTCTATCGTCTCTGTCTCTACTTTCTTGTCTTTCTCTCTCTAATTCTCTTTGTCTCCTCGTTCCCTCTTTGTTTCTGTGTTCGTCCTCCATCTGTCTCCATTCATTCCTCATTTGGATCTAGATATGTTTCGGTCCCTATCTTCCCTCCCTCCCACTCTAACTTCCCTGGTCTACGAAGGTTGACTCAGGTATTGAAGAATATGTAAGTGGCTGGTTCAATTTAAAATGGTTGATTCTGGGTAGGACATTGATTGAGACTGTTTATGGTGATGAAGATTTTGGAAGAGACGAATAAGCAAGAAAATTTGTTTGTGTAAAAAAAATGAATGTGGTAGATCAGTTAAAAAAACGAGTTAAAAATATTTTAAATAACAAACGAATTAAAAATTAAATTAAAATATTTTTTTAAAATAAACGGCAATTTTTTGTCAACTGTCGTTAAATTAATGACGGTTTTTCCCAACCGCTGTTTACTTTAACGACGGCTGTAAACCGTCGGTTACTATTCCCAACGCGAGACCGCCGACGAGCTGCAAACCGCCATTTTGGCCACCGTTTAAACTTTCAACGGCGGTTTTTAAGCTTTTAACGGCGGCTTGTCCCCGCTCTTTTTTGCAGAAATTTATGTAGTGCTCGTTGCCTCGCCTCAACGCGAGGTCCAAGAAACCAATACCTTCCCTGCTCCACTTAAGAAGCTTGAAGCAAAGCATTTTACGCCAAGGCCTCATTTGGGTAAGGGATAAAAACCATGGGTATAAGGGATACATTGGGATATGAGGTAGTATATAATTGTATTAGGATAAGGGTGGATAAGTGAGTTTTGGTTATGAGTGTTTGGTTAGAGCATCATATGAGGTAAAATAAGATGCAAGGATATGTAATAATATGTGTAAGAAATACCACATGGTCATGCAAGTATTTTTTTTAATTACTTTGTCTAACATTGTAGAATGTAAACTAGAAAAATCAATAAATGTATTTTAGTTTGAAACCGATAATGGTTTATGAAAGATAAACCTTATCAGTAGGCTGTATCTTAGATGTTTAATGGCGGAGAAAATACCGCCGAGATCTCTTAAATCAAAACGACTCTTGCGAGCTAGGGTTTTTGCCCTCGAAGATCACGTACCAAGTGCAAAAGGGGGGCTAATGTAGATACCATTTACTCGTGACACCATTGATAATCCACGTGGCGCTTCGAACAAGAGACATGTGTGCATATTTCGTGCTCCATAAAGCACTGTAACGTACTCTCTACTTACGTGTATGCGAAGGATTGTGAGACAGGGTCCTGTCGCGTGCGAGGTGCTAGTCTTCCATGCGTCCCTTGTTAGTTATTCAGAGGCATGCCAATGTCCCTGAAAATGCGAACAAAGACTCCTACATAAACCGGCCGGAAGTCTTTCAATTAGGCGGACGTTGTGGTCACGAATGACTCCATCACCATCGTGGATGTTCTCCCATGTCTGTCCTATGGCCTGTTTATATAGAGGGATCTGTCTGTTTCATGCTTAGACTTAAGATTCCGAATCATCACCAAGCAAAGCTCAAGCCATCAATGTCTCCTCTCTGGATAATATTTGTTGCCTTGATCTTACCACAAACCTACTCTCACTCTCAGCCCTAAACATGTTAACTAGGTGTCGTTTGTTTTGTTCTTCTACTTACAGGAACACATGTCAACTGCTCCGAATTCCCCCTTGCATAAATCAGGAATTTTAATTCTGCAAAGTGAGAGAGAATCGGCAAAATAAGAGATCAAATAATCTGCTTATTATTGGTTCAAACAGATTTTAATATGAATTTCAAAATGGTGTGACAAACGAAATTAAATTCAAGTGACTTACTTTAATTATAATTGATTAAATTGGGGTTCCCTCATTCTAAATAAATATTATCAAAAAATAATAAATAAATCGGGGTTCCCAAATATGCACTGAACATTGCGATTTTTTATCAGAGTTGGATTAAAATCTAAATTTTTAGACTACTTAATTTTTTATGAAAAAAAAATTTAAGTTGAAAATATGCATATTAGAATCATCCTAGGGCAATTGTAGAATCTCTAAAATTGGAGATTTTGAACATGCAAATCTCTAAATAAATAATTTTAATGTGTTTTCAACATTAAACATGATGAAAGTTTATTTATTAATGTGTGTATTTAATTAATTGACTATAGAGATCTTAATATTTTGTCAATTTGATCAATTAGTAATCTGCAATTTCAGCCCATACTTAACATATATCGAGTTTAAATTCAACTGAATTTTTTACCTAGACTATTTTCAGCCGATTTTTTCATATTTTCAGTTGATACGAAATAGGGGGTCAATTTCTCTCTGTGTGTTGTTTTGGAAGTCCCGGACATGAGGTGCAGGACTCGCATGAGATTGCAAGAGGATATGGATAGCTCATGCTTGTTATTAAGCTGAACAATTTCATAGTTTATATGTAGTGGATCATGTGTCATTTCGCTTCTCGCATCTCCTATTTTCTTTCACTTTTTTTAAACATATTTTCTTTCACTTCGGTACAACTGATCGTTCGACGCTTTGATCAATTTAGGGAGCTCATAATCACAACACATATTATTTAGTTACAGCACAATGAAAGACTTTTTTACATATTTAAATACCCTTTACATTTATCTGAACAACACATTAACTGTAATCTCATCTTCTTCATCCTCTCTTTTCACTAATTTTGCTTATCCCTTTAAATAAGTTACGAATTTGTTGAAACATACATCCTGAAGTAGCATTTGAAGCTAAGACGACTGTTCGAATTAACTTTTTTTGGGCGTCCAAAAGAGCTCCACATTAATAATTGATAAGTCAGAAGTTCATGGACATTATGTTATGAAAATACAAGCAGAGAGCTTAACTCATTGATGATGAAAGCCAGAAACACAAGCTTAAGAAATTGCTAAGTACCAAAGCTTCAAAGCTTTGAGTTACTGTAGCAGTTCCTATATGTTGAATTATCTAACTGTTTTGTGCAGGATTTGGTTATGTTTTGGTAATGATGGTTTAATTATATAGTTACATTCAATAATCTATGTTCTAAGTTGATCATTGCAGGACTAAGTTGGATTGAAAATCCAATGTTCATTCTTGTGAAGTTAGCAGGCAAAGCTTCAAAGCTTTGAGATATTCTAGTTACTCTTTACTACTAAGTTCTACTAACCATCTTTCTGTGTGCAGATGGATTCAGTGATACTTAGATCTTTATACATGTTGATTATTGTCTATTATTGTGGACTCTATATTGGTTACTTGATATATTCATGAGTTTGAATATATTTGTTAACTCGGAACTGTCAGCAGACAATTCTAGCATAGTTTTCTCATTAATTGTTCGTTGTTGTTTCAAGTAGATCTTTTTGCTAGATTGTATTGTTATTTGTTTGATCTTGTTTGCTAAGTATTTGCAGGTCTGTTGGACACTCCAACGTCCATAGACAGATCAGCAGTGCATTCAAATTAAGCTGTTGACAGGAGCTTATCAGATAGGAGATATTTTAGGAATTCTGTTCTTGAAATCTCTCAAGTCAGTTGCAGACTGAGATCAGCTACTTAAATTTGAATTGCAGAGAATTATATGAGAGACAGAGGTTTTGGTTTTGAATTGGGCAATCAACTGGGAAGATCAATTACATACAGCTCTTCAAATCATTCAGGAATTCAACTCAAGTAGACTGAAGATCATTCAATTCCAGAAGAACTCATCCAGGCTTAAAACAGCTTATCTTTTCTGAGTTCTTCTTTCTATACTAAATTGTATTATTTATTCTTCATCTCTAAAACTTCACTAAACTTAGTAGTTTGGTTGTTCAAGTGAACAACAACAGGTTCTTATTGTTTCAACAGGTTGTAGCCTGTAACTAGATAGGTTGGGAACCACAAGTTGTATAAGTGTAAGGTAGCTCACTTAGGCTTGAGATCTAGGGCTAAATCTAGGTGATTAATAAGAATTTGTGTTTGAATCCCTGAGGGATTAGATCCCTCAGGCATAGACTAGGTCCAATTGTGACTGAAATCTGTAAAATCTATGTGTTCTTGCTATTTACTTTTGCTGCTTTTACATACAGTTTATATTGGAAGTTTCAAAGCTTTGGAGCTTTCCAAGTCTCAAAGCTTTGAAGCCTCTATACTCTGTTGTTATATCTTTAAGCTTTTCAAGTTCTTTTCAAAGCTTTGAGATATCAACAGTTTGCTCTACTAAAGTTTCAAAAACTTGTGTTTAGGCAAAAGCTAGCATACTTCAACCCCCCCCCCCCCCCCCTTCTAGAGTATTAATATACATGTTTACACCTACATTACACACTTTCAATTGGTATCAGAGTTTTGGGTCACAGTTTAAAGATCTAACAATCTTGTGACAATGAGTTTTGTAGGTGAAGGATGATTCTCACGGGGAAGGGCATCTAATAGACCCCCATTGTTCTGTGGTGATAACTTTGTGCATTGAAAGGCATTGATGAAAATGTTCATCATAGATCAGGACAAGGAACTATGGTATTTTATTGTGAATGGGCAAACCTGTTCTATACTACTGTGAATGGTGTTAGAACTGTCAAACCTGATGAACATCTCTCAGTTACTGAACTGGAAAAGGTATCAAAAAATTACAAAGCTTTGAACTAATTATATTGTGCTCTTAGTGCAGATGAGTTCAATAGGATATCCAACTGCAAAAATGAAAAGGAGATCTTGGATAAGTTGACTATTACCTATGACGGAACTAGCCATGTTAAACAGACAAAGATTAATGTCCTTTTGAGGCACTATGAACTGTTTAATATTAATTCTAATGAACCCATCAAAGATATATTCAAAAGTTTTACATATATTGTGAACAACTTGGAGTCTTTGGGAAAAGTATTCTCAAATGAAGAAAAAGTCATGAAGATACTCAGAAGTTTGCCTAAAGCCAAATGGGAGCCTAAAACTACTGTTATTGAAGAGGCTCGGGATTTAAGCATTCTGGAACTTGATGATCTGCAAGGAAATCTACTCACTCATGAGATCTATGAAGGAATTTGATGGTGAACTGAGTGACAACATCAAGAATCTGGCACTCAAGGCAAAAGACAATGAAAAATCCCAAAGCCTTGAACCAGAGGATGATGATGATGATGATGATGATGAGGAAGCCTTAGCCTTGATTTCCAAAGTCTTGGCCAGAATTCTCAAGAAAAAGATGAGCTCTGGGAACAAGGATTACAACAAAGAGAAGTTCAGATCCTCAACCAGCAAGGATCAGAAAGGTAAGTCTTCTACACAATCATATAAACCTAAAGTTATGAATTGATATGAATGTGGAGAAGCATATCACCTAGTAAGAGACTGTCCTCAAAAGTAAAAGAACAAACAATTTTCAAAGAAGGAAAATGACAACAGAAGGAAGAAGGCAACGGTGGCCTCATGGAGTGATTTAGATTCTTCAGACACAGATTCTGATGATGAACAAGCCAATCTCTGTTTAATGGTTGGACATAAAGAGGACCATTCTACTGAGAAGCCAATTAAAGACAGGGTAAAAAATCTCTTATCTAGTCCATCAGATGTGAAATTCTCAAAAGCATGTTTTTAAATTAGGAGAGTTACAGGAATGAGATTGATTCTTTGAAAATGAAAGTTCATGAGCAGGCAAAAGAAAATTTAGATTTGGTTTTTCAGAAATGAAGCTACTAAGTTAAAAATTAACAGTGACTTCAAAGCCTTGGACAGTAGATTCAAAGATTTGAAATCACAATTCAAAGAAGTAGTTGATCAAAATACTATTTTAACTGACAAGTTTGTTGATCTAAAAAATCATTATGATGACTTAGAACAACAAAACACTTCATTGACCAGTAAGCTTCAAGAATTCAAGAAAATTATTTCAACTTTTGCTGGCTCAGAACAGAAGTTAAGTCTCATGCTTGGAGGAAGTCTGCAGTCTGTTCACAAAAGTGGAATTTGATATAATCCAAAATTTTCAAGAAAAATCCAAACCACATTTGTGAAAGCATGAAGCATACATTCACCAAAGTGTCACTATTGTTGTAAAATTGGACATGTAAAAGTAACTTGCCCCTTGAGAAGGACAAAACCTCACATAATGAGGAACACCTATCCTTATCAGCTTAAGGGACAAGTGAAACAGATTTGGGTTCCTAAAGGAGTTAGACCACTGTAGATAGTGCTTTCTGGGCTGACAGATCTTGGCCACGTGGCAACCATCCAGCACACCATATTGTTCTCCACACACACTGGATCACCAGCCACGCTGATCCATGTGGGGGCTGCGAGACAGAGCCCTCGCATACCACTGCACGGGACTTGTAGGGACTTAGTGGTTTGGAGGCTAGAGTAAGCCATGTCGCGTGCGAGCCAAGCCCGCGCGCGACCTTTAGTAACTGTTTTGAGAGATTTATGGCACGACCTCCATAAACCCGGTCAATCCGGTCAAACCCGGTCAACCTCGTAACGGTTCCGGTATTCGCGCATATCGTGCTGTAACGGTCCCTATATATGAGGACGAACGTGCCGTTGTGGTTAAGCTAATTAAGCCGCCATTAATGGGAGCATTAACCACACTACAATGGTCACGTTCCCTGCTATATATAGGACGTTAACCTTTCCATACAAAGGAGGACGCACTAGCCATACGCGGAAGCTCTGCCAAACCTCTGTCTCTCTCTCAGACATTGCTACTGCCTTACTCTCTCCCTACACACAACCCAACTCTTCCTGTGCCATCTCTGATCCTCTACATACGGTGTACACGGAGGTCTCCCCGCCGGAATCTCTTGTGCACATTTTGGTGAACCCGACGTGAACTTACCAACAAAAGCAACCATGTATCAGGAGGATGATATCAGCAACAGATCGCCTTCCACCGAAGCCGCCTCGGGAGAGGAGACCCGCCGTACTCCTACAACCCCCGGCGAGGCACCGACGCTAGAATCCTTGGACGCCACTGTCCAAAGTCAGGTGAAAGCTCTCAAAGCTCAGTCTGCGCAGCTAGAACGGATCCTGGCCGTTGTGGGCACCCTTGCGCCGAACCCTTCACCAGCCACCGCCGTCCCTCAAAGAGGAGGAGCCCCTACCGCTCCAGGACTAGGAGTGTCAACCACACCTCCCAACCCTAATCTGCAGACTCCACCGGCGACTACGCAGCTACCTTCAATTCAAGGGTCGACAGCTCAGATGTTGCCTCTCGCTGCTCATACTCCTCAGCCTCCGGCTTTGGTACCTAATTCGGCGTCGCAGTATCCCTGGCCTCCTCCAACGGCGATCTGGGGCAACGCGAGCAGCCAATATGTCCCCAATCCTTCGGCGGCATATGTGTCGCCTCCGCCTGCGGCAACCCCTCCTCCTGCCACCGAGGGAAGCATTCCAGAATGTATGACGTCCCTGCAGAAGCGTATGGACACTATTCTGGCTCACCAATCATTCGCGGATACCATCATCCCGAAGCTAGACAACGATCCACCCATCCCGCGGGATATCTATCTCATGCCTAACCCGGTGGGGTATAAGGCCCCTAAATGGGACAAGTTCGAGGATGTCAACGGGAACGCTCATGAGCATGTCATGCGTTTCATTGATGTCATGGGGCCATACGGAGCTGATCCCAAATTGCTGATGCGAGAGTTCCCAAAATCCTTAGGGAACGTGGCGTACAAGTGGTACCGAACGTTGGAGGCCGGATCTGTGAAGACATGGGACGACATGGTCCAGAAGTTCTATACCAAGTTCTTCCAGATGGAAGAAAAGGTGACAATGATCCACCTCTCGCGGATGTATCAGAAGCGCGAGGAGGACGGGATAACTTTTATCAAGAAGTTCAGGGCGAAGTCCTTGGAATGCAAAGATCCAATGCTCGAAGGCCGGCTTGTAGAGACATGCCTGCAGTGCATGCGAGACGAATACAAAGGTATGCTCATCAACCTGCAAACACCTACGTTTTCAAAGCTCATCGAATGCACGAAGAACATCGAGCCTATAGTTGAGAGGCAGAAAAAGAAGAACGACCCGGAGCGATCTTCGAGCGGTACCACCTACAAGATCGGGAGATTCAGCTACAAGAGGGGACGCGAAGCTGAGGTCAATACAGTTTCACTACAGAAGCAGGCGAAGGTTGTGAACTTCGACGTACCACCTCTGCCATGTTCGGTGGAGGAGGCAAGCGACCTCTGCAGGCAATGGCGCAAGGACGGTGTCCTACCGCCGCTCGAGAAGGTACCCTCCAAGGAGATGGTGAGGGACCCAAAGTGGTGCGAGTACCACGGCAAGGTTATGCATCCCACAGCGGAATGTAAAAAGCTCAGGATCGTGTTTAGCCAAAAGATGAAGAACGGCGAGCTGATCGTCAGCGATCACAGGAAGGATGTGCGCAACAATCCACTTCCTGCCCATGCAGAGCAAGACTCGAAAGGGGAAGAGGTCGCCATGATCTCGATTGTGGACTTAGAAGAAGTCGCAGAGGATGGTCTACCCATCATTGCCGAAGTCCATGAGGACGAGGACTACAGCGTAGACACAGAGGACGAACGTGCCGTCCGGATGGAGGGGTCGCACGGCTTCAGCAGATTCTTCGACGAGATGAACTTCTCGGAGAAGTGCAGGACAGAAATGACGAAAGCAATCTTGAGGATAGCAGAGGACTACGAGGAGGATCTTGTAGTCTCCAACGGGAAAGTCATCAGGGCGTCTCGCTCTACAGAAAAGATTATGACCTTTTCTGCCAGCGACAAAAAGACAGATGCGAGCCACCAGAGGCCTCTGTATGTGACACCCATCATCAATGGCGTCGAGTTCAAAAGAGCATTCGTCGATGGAGGAGCAGCGGTCAACGTCGTTTCGCTCCAGACACTGAAACTGGCAGGGATCCCCGAGCACAAGATTGTCAGGCGTCCATCTCCGCTGATGGGATTTGGGAGCGACTCTAGAATGACGATCGGATGGATCCGCCTGGGCGTTCAGATTGGCAAAATCAAGTGCTCCGCGAAGTTCTATGTCATAGATGCGAATACCACGTATCACATGATCATAGGTCGAGCCTGGATTCATCGCTTTGACGCGGTCCCTTCAACAGCTCACCAGGTCATGAAAGCTATCTGGAATGACAGAATAGTCGAGATACCGGCTTCAACAAATCCATTCAACCTGGATGAAGCATATCTCAGCGAGGCGGTGTGGTTCACCAAGATGGCGGACGAGCAAACACCGAGACCATTCAACCCTACTCCTTTACCTCTGTGGGAGGATATCAAGGATCAGTCACCAGCAGGAGTAATGGTGATAAGAGAAGATGCCAAAGAAAAGCCGCCTACACGCGAAGAGGCGCCGCGAATCGCTTACCATCGAAAGAACGTGTACACTTCGAAGAGAATAGCAAAGCATGACCCTGAAGGCAAAGAGATAGAGAGTTGCTACGCCAACGGGAAGAAGTGCTATCGCATATGAAGGTGCGCGGGGATGTCCTCACACGGGCATGGGGATATCCCTGGGCAAATCAACCAAATCGAGCAGATTGCGGTAACGGAAAAGCCAATGCAGAGCACTCCAGATGAAAAGCTCAAAGAAGCATCCGAATGCATGGAAGACAGGCCCAGACCACAAAAGCAAGAGCTAAAGGAAGTGTTCCTCAGCCCGAACGAGGAAAAGAAGAGGCCAGTCTTTCTAAGTGCAGAACTCACAAGCGAGGAGGAGAAAGGACTACTACAGCTCCTAACTGAGTAAAAGGATGTGTTCGCATGGGAGTATGATGAGATGCCAGGTCTGGATACAAGCATCACTATGCAGCGTTTAGACATCATCCCGGGGTCTAAGCCGGTAAAGCAGAGCACAAGAAGCTTTAGGCCGGAGCTTAACGTGAAGATCAAATAGGAGATTGTCAAACTCCTGGATGCCAAGTTCATAGATCCGAATCATCATCCCACCTGGCTGGCCAACATTGTGCCAGTGGTAAAAAAGAACGGACAGCTTCGCATCTGCGTGGATTTCCGGGATCTCAATCGTTTCTGCCCAAAGGACGATTTTCCACTGCCCAACATCGATTTGCTTATCGATTCAACAGCGGGCCATCGCATGTTCAGTTTCATGGACGGCTTCAGCGGGTACAACCAGATCAAGATGGACCCTGAAGATGCGCGGAAAACTGCATTCATCACTCCGGTGGGGGTGTTCAACTACACAGTGATGCCGTTCGGTCTCAAAAACGCGGGTGCAACCTATCAGCGGGCCATGATGGCTCTGTTCCACGACATGATGCACAAGGAAGTGGAATTTTATGTGGACGACCTGGTGGTTAAATCCAAGCAGGAAGCAGATCACCTCGCGGATTTGCGGAAAGTGTTCAATAGATGTAGACGCTTTCAATTGAAGATGAATCCCATGAAGTGCGCATTCGGGGTGACATCAGGAAAGTTCTTGGGATGCGTGGTTCATCGCCAAGGAATCGAGCCCGACCCTGCGAAAGTATCAGCCATCACTGGCATGACGCCGCCCCATAACCAAAGTGCCTTGAAGACATTTTTGGGAAAGCTATCATATCTGCGGAGATTCATCCCAGCGATTGCCGAAATCACCTGCTGTTTTAGTGCCCTTCTCAAGAAAGATGCCGTATACAGCTGGACTCCGGAGCACGAAGCTGCGTTCGAAAAGCTGAAGGATCTGCTGACGTCTTCAAAAATAATGATCGCACCTCAACTGGGATCCCCGCTTCTGCTATATCTGACGTCAACAAGGAGGTCCATAGGAGCACTCTTGGCTCAGGAGTACGAGGGTCAAGAGAGGCCTATCTACTATATCTCGCGCATTGTGCAGCCTGCTGAATTAAGGTACACAGACATCGAACGTCATTGCCTTGCCTTGTTCTTCATGATAGAGAAGTTGAAACACTACTTTGCATCGCATAAAGTAGTAGTGGTCACCAAGAGCGATCCCATACGATATCTGCTAACTCACACTACTCCTGGAGGAAGGTTGGCGAAATGGTACATGACCATCTCTCAATACGATATCACATGCGTGCGACCGCGAGCGATCAAGTCGCAGGCGGTAGCGGATCTGTTGGCACAGTTCCCCGACAACAGCCACGAGCCCGTGATCGAAGAAGAATTCGAGGGACCTGAGATATATGCAGTCGACGTGCCCTATTGGACGCTCCATTTCGACGGTTCGTCAACAAGGAAATGCGGGGGCATTGGGATAGTCTCGACCAAGCCGGATGGGGAGGTCATACAGATGTCCGCAAAGCTCGACTTCGCAGTCACCAACAACGAGGCAGAATATGAAGCCCTCATAGCGGGGCTGCGTGCAGCAAAAGCTCTGGAAGTAAGCAATCTGACGGTCATGGGAGACTCCAAGCTGATCGTCAAGCAAGCCTCGGGCGAGTACGGTTTGAAGGAGATTAACCTTCTGTCCTACCGGACTCTAGTACAAAAGCTGGTGCAGCAATTCTGCAATGTGAGATACGAGCACAAGCCCCGAGCAGACAACAGGCATGCAGATGCTTTGGCCACCTTGGGATCCAAGGTTAGTACAGATAAATGTCCCGCAAGGATCTCCATCGAAGTGCGAACATCGTCGGCATTGACAGAAGATGCGTGCGACGACGAACACATGGATGATACGGACTGGAGAAAAGCAGTCTTACGAGCTATTGCAGAAGGCACAAGCAGTGAAAGCTGGGCACTCACAAAGGGGTATTGCATACATGACAACACCCTTTACTACAAGGGTCCTGGCGGAATATTCATGCGATGCGTCTCCGAACAAGAGGGACAGCTGCTGTTAGAAAAGATTCACCAACACGCTTGCGGAGAAAGCGAGGTGTCAATCTATCGGAAGGCTCAGAGATACGCCATTCATTGGCCAGACATGTCAACAGCCGCGGCCCTGATACAAGGGAAGTGCGAGAGTTGCGCACTGATTAAAGATTCCTTACTCATCGCTCTAACCGACGATGATGCGGACTGGAGGAAACCGATCTTCGATTTTCTCACCCAGGGCACCTTACCCGAATCAAGAAAAGAAGCGGAGAAGTTGAAAAGGAAAGCATCCCGATATGTGATGCAAGAGAATTTACTCTGGCGAAGAGGTCATGAGGGCAACTTGCTGCGATGTCTAGACGGCAGGGAAGCACAAGAAGTCATGGACCTTTCTCATCAGGTGGAACACCAAGGAGGTGCGAAATTATGCAGGCAGCTCCTCTCAATTGGATATTTCTGGCCCACGATGGAGGCTGATTGCCGCATCAAAGTACGACGCTGCCAGGAGTGTCAATTCAAAGGAAACCTAGTGCACGCTCCCGTTGTGGATCTACATGCATTGGGAACGCCATGGACATTTCACACATGGGCTCTAGACTTCATTGGTCCCATTCGACCAACATCACATGGGAATCATTTTATTCTCACCGCAACTGAGCTATTCACCAAATGGGTGGAGGCGATACCACTGAAGACGGAAAATGCGCTAGCTGTGGTCAATTTCATCCAAGAAAACATCATATGCAGGTTCGGAATTCCCAACACTATCCTTTCAGATAATGGTACTCCTTTTGTTAATCGCCAGGTGGCTGCGAAGTTAGCAGAGTACAATATCAGACAGATATGTTCTACCCCTTACTACCCGAAAGGGAATGGGCAAGCCGAGGCGACCAACAAAACGCTGTTAAGGATTTTGAGCAAGATGGTCGCAGATGACCACAAGAAATGGGCTGATTCTCTAAGCATAGCCCTGTGGGCTTACCGTACTTCTCCAAGGACACCCACGGGGGTCTCACCATTCCTACTATGCTATGGGGCCGAGGCTGTGGTACCTGCGGAGGTGAGAGTCAATTCGGCGAGATTGGCCTTCCACGCACTATACGACAATCAACGCGATCATGACTTAGTCTTGCTGGAGGAAAAGCGAGAACAAGCTAAAAGGACCAACAAGCGGTATCAAGAAAGGATCGCTCGTGCTTACAATAAGACGGTCCTGCGAAGAGATTTCGCAGTTGGAGATTTGGTCCTGCGCGCATCTGATCACTGCATGCGAGAAGCGGCTCATCCAAAATTCGCAGCCAATTGGGAAGGACCTTTCGAAGTCACAGAAGTCTTTGACAGTGGCTACTGCAGCATACGGAGGTTGCACGGAACGAACTCAACCCCGAGTTCAGTCAACATGCGCTGGATTAAGAAGTACTATCCTTGACTTCACTCATTTAATGCGTTTTATTATAACGTTGCTTCATGTCTTGTATGGCTATGATTTACACAATCTCCTCTCCCATATGAGAGAATTGTAATCTCATCTCTCCCATATGAGAGCATTATAATAAGAGAATTCTCCCAAATGAGAACTTCATATTTCTAGCTGTTAATTTTGCTTCATCTAGTTTGTTATTACTGTTAACAATGGGCTATCCGCCACAATAGCGATCTAAGCGAACTATGATCTTAATTGATCTTCTAAGCCTATCTGCTACGATAGCAATCTATGCCAAATGCGATCTTAATTGATCTTCTAAGCCTATCTGCTACGATAGCAACCTATGCGAAATGCGATCTTAATTGATCTTCTAAGCCTATCTGCTACGATAGCAATCTATGCCAAATGCGATCTTAATTGATCTTCTAAGCCTATCTGCTACGATAGCAACCTATTCGAAATGCGATCTTAATTGATCTTTTAAAGCCTATCTGCTACGATAGCAGCCTATGCAAATGCGATCTTAATTGATCTTCTAAGCCTATCTGCCACGATAGCAGCTCATGCGAAAAATGATCTTAATTGATCTTCTAAAGCCTATCTGCCACGATAGCAGCCTATGCAAAATGATCTTAATTGATCTTCTAAAGCCTATCTGCCACGATAGCAGCTCATGCAAAAAAAATGATCTTAATTGATCTTCCAAAACTTATCTGCCACGATAGTAACATATGCGAACGTGATCTTAAAACGATCTTTCAAGCCTATCTGCCGTGATAGCAGCGTTATACAAATGCGATTTAAAATTCGTCCTTAAGACTATCTATTGCGATAGCCACATTATGCAAAATGATCTTAAGTGATCTACAAAGGTCTATCTGATGAGATGACACCTGCACTTGAATCTGAAAGCAAATCACAAGCCCATCTGCCAAGATGGCACAGCTGCGCAAACACGATCTCGAACGATCTAATAAGACGTCTGCGAATTTATGCGGCAGATAGCAAATGCGAAGTATGCATATCGCATTACACAAGGCGAAATGTGCCGATACGTATGCGAAGTTGTATTTTGTTGTAACGAGACAGCAGATAATACAAAATCTATTTATTATTATGAGTCAAAAAGACTTACAATTTATCTGTCTAGATAGCAGCTTACAAGCGAAAAAGCTCAAATCTAACTACGCAGCCAACATGGCTTACAATGCATTCGAAAAGTAACTTGTAAGCGAGAAGTTACACATCGCAGGAATCTTGACTGGAAAAGGATGAATCTAACGGTCCTAGCACCGGCTATGCGAGATCTGCGGTCAAAGATCTATCGCAAGTAGGGACTTGCTATAAAAAGAGCGTCCTACGAGAGCCACAGGAAGCCATACGTTCAAGATCCCAGTATTTGACAGGGCCCTTGTCCTATCAACATCCCATGAGATGTGCTTGAGGAACCACCGGTTCCGGCGTTCAACAGGCAAGCAGAAGCTCCAAAGGGCAAGGGCTCCTTGTAGACGGGGATGAACGCAACGGTTCGCCACCCTGAGCTCACGAACGTGGGGGCAGTAAATTCTCCTCCAGGGATGCTGGAGGAGAATTTCGCCGCTCATTACGAGTCGGTAGCACGGTCACTACGGCGCTGCACCTCACCGGGAGGCGGCCGGAAACATGACCTGCAAACATAATAGACGAAGAAAATTCTTTAAACACACATGAGATATCATCTCCATCTTCTTTATGATGGTTATAAAGATCAATAAGCCTCATAAAGCGGATCTTGGAAACTATCTATATAGCACAAAGCGCAAACTCAGGTCTCATGACTTGGAGTTGCCATGAATCAACGAAAAACAAGCGTTGAAGCCAGCAGTCGTAAGGACTCACGGCAAAGCACATTTTTGGGATGAAGAACCCAAATGGAAAAGACAGGGTTTATATAGACCCGGTGGAGACTCTTCAGTTGCTAAGATGAGTCAGCAGAATTTGAAAAGAGGGTTAGGTCAATCACTTACGCCTTGAAAAGCGGTAACAATCAATTACCCTACTAAAGGCTACGACGATTCAGTTGCGTATCCTAATTAATGACGGATGGCCATGATTCGGATGGACTTCCCAAGGAAAGCGTGCTTATCTTACGAGAAATTAGCGCGAAAATCAAGCAGAAAATCAATTGCTGATGTCATAACTGGATATGCACAGAGATATCCCATCAAATCCCGGAAAGGGCAAAACGGGCATGTCGATTGCTTTTGTTAAAAAAAAGGGGGGAGAAACCCTAGCAAAATTACATTAATGTTTCAGCATTACATTAATGTTCCAGCTATTTGTTTGCTACTTTTCAAATTCAAAAAGTCAAAGCAAATTCTTGATCAAGGAGTCATGAGGGGCGAACTGATGGCTCAGATTCTCTACCTGCTCCACTTCCTGCTTCAATTGCTCGCACTTGGAATTCATCTCATGATAGAGCTTCAGAGCCTCTTCAGCCTTTTGCTTTTGCTGCTCCACCTTCTGCTTCTCAGCTGCGAGGTTTTGGTGGCCGAGTTTCAAATTTACGGCTGCGTGAATCAAGGTAACTCTTTTCATAAGAAACCTGAAACCCAGTCTGCCTTGGACTTTGGCAAGAAGATTTTGGCACATGCCAAAAAGCAATTCGGCACTCTGGACAGAAATGGTCGCAGGCGTGGCCGCAGACAGCTGCTCCAAAATCCAAATGGCTTCGGTAAGAAACAGCCTCCTATCAAAGGGCCCTATCTCCAGAGATCTTGCAAATGATTGGGGGTAGGTGAGGCGCATCCGAACTAGCCAGTCCACATCGGTTTGCTTCAAACCTAAAGCAATGTCAAAGCTAAGTTATGTTATCAAACTCGCAAATGAATAATGTGAGATGCAAACAGCAAACCTCTACTTACCAGTTCCTTCAAGGATATCACGAAGAGAAGGAATGTGCATTGCTGGAGTGGTCGAAGACTGTCCTCGCTCCATAGCTCTTCTATCAGCTGCGAGCTCTAACCCTTCATAGTTAGGAGGAAGAGTATAAGCCGCACCAACTGCGACTGCATTCCCGACCTGCGAGCCCCAAAAGCTCCACGCAGGAAGAGGTACCGCCGACTCAGTCATCGCCGGAGGCGAAGTGACAGCCGAAGTTGCTTGGCGAGGGAAACTTTCAGATGCGGAAGCATCGACAGTACTCGTTCTTACTTCCTCAGCGCCAGCATGGGCATCTTCCTCCATTAGCACAGCATCAGCTTCGGCATCATCAGAAAGTTCGATGATGTCCCCAAGAGGCTCTCCTGCATATTCAGCAGCTGCGACGGGCTTCTCGGTATGAGAACTCGGAACCGGGACATAGGATGCAGAAGGTTGACTTCTTTGTTCCAGCGCAGGCTCACCAGCATCGCCTGCGATACAAAATGCGATAGTATGAGGTAACTCGTATTGTACGTTATTTTACTATCTTTGCTAAAGCTAAGAGCAAGCACCTCCACGCGAAGGTGGGATTGCAGTATCTTCGTCATACACTAAAGATGTGGAACCATGCCCTATTAGTGTGTCCTCATTAAGCATGTCTTTAAAATGAGCGTGACCTGGGACGCGAAGAAACTAGTCATGATCATGATTCAAGTTGCTAAGACTAGTCCATGCACATCAATCAAGTGATTACCTGAGGGTTCTCCGCACTTGCCTAATAGCCAACGGCGAATGTCAGCTTTTGACACACCATGCTTTAATGCACCCACTACAACATCTCTATAAGTTACTGCGAGATTAAAAATCTCACCTCTATTGCCGCCTGCGATTTCTTCAAAATCCGCTTGGGCCTGCTCCAAAGCTGCTGCATCCTCTTCTGGAGCCACGTCCTCCTCCTCAGCCTGAGGAGATACCTCTTCAGGAAGCACATCTTCCTCATCAGTGGGACGCACTAAGTCGTCAACATGTTGCTCTTCGAGGCTCCGCTGCCTCACACGCTCGAGCTCCTCCTCTTCTCGCTGCCTTCTCCTTTCAGCAGCTTCCGCGGCTGTCTTCCTGGACTCGGCAAGAACGTCCTCGCCTATGGGTTCGTCTGGAATGTCAAAATGAGCATCCCTCTTCTTTCTCTTGGCCAAAAGGCCACCGATGGTCTCATCATCATCATCATCTGCGAAGAAATGATTGGTTAAAGATCAAGTTGCAAAAAGAATTATGATAATGAGAAGAGAAACGCGATGGAGGTACCTCCTGATTCTTCCTCATGTATCACATTCGTTCTTTCTTCTTCTTCTTCATCACCTTCTCTGGGCTCCTGCCTCTCCTCTTCTTCCTCCTGGTTGAATGGAACGAAGGTCTCAACTGCGAGCTCCTTCCGCGCTCTACTGGGCATGCGACCTTTGCCTTTGTCTTTGGCAGAAAGGGACCTCGCTGGAGGGGAAGTTGGAGCACTACTAGGGGAAGAAATTGTAATTCCCTTTTGCCTGGGTCTCTTCGCTCTCGGCGCGACAGTCGCTGGAGGAGACGGATTATCTCTGGGTGGAGACGAGGCCGGAGCATTATCTATCAGCGAGTCAGCAAAAGCATTCATGACTGCGCGAATCCTGGTTTCGACCTCGGGGTCCATCCTCAATGCTAGCAGGAACGACTGTCCTTGTCTTCTGGTGGCAACAATGGTGTTAACCAGCGACTTGGAACGATCGCCAGATGCGAATCTCCGCACATGACACTACAACAAACAGTATAGAATAAAGACATCAGCATGTGGAAATCAAGAAGCTTAACGCACGCAAAAAAGTTGCTTACCTTAGCAAATGTCTCGCTATATCTGATGACATGCGAGTCGCCTTTCTTAACTGCGGCGATCTTTTCATTCAGGATGACGTCAGGGCACAGATGGTTCTCATGATCCAACAATGAGTAGCAACCATATTGAGACTCGTCCAGACTGCAATTGGGACGAAACGGAAAGGAGTTTCTTTTGATCAAGGGAGCTCTACTTGGCTGGGGGGCTGACTGTGTCTCAATTCTCGTCTGCTGGGCGATCCAGTATGCGAGCCAGTTCTTGGAACAACCGCCCTCGCGATTACCTGCAGGCTGCTCAAAGGGAAGATTGTTCATAAAAACTGTTTTGCACTCCTTTGTCAGCAAGCGCTTATAGCAACCCCTGATAATAGACTGTGGCCAGATTGATGGTGCCACTGCATCAAAGCCGAACTGGGGAGAAACGCGAGTGGGGTCGACATCCACGGTAATTCTCTCATACCTCGGCGCGAGCTCACGAATATGCTCTGCGAGAGCAGGAAGGGAACCTCGCAGACACCAGCAAAAGAATTCGCGGTAGCGTTCATGGAAACGCGATCCCTCTTCAAAGAGGAGCTCTTCTGAGAAGACAATGGCCTTAGAAGGGTACAGCTTCGGAAACCATTGCACGTTCTCAATGCGCGGCATAGGGCCTGGCAATGAACTCTTGCCGGTTGTCGCATATCAGGCTCCAAACGCACTTGGTATTGTTCGCTCCGAACCACCTCGCAGCTCTGCCGCTGTTACGCTCCTCCACCTCGCCTGGGGGACACCACTTGTCGGGCTTAGAAGCAGTCGGGGCATAGGACGGCCATCGCTCAAATACCCACATCGTCAAGAAGGCAATGTTGACGAAAGTCAGTATGTCGAGGCGGCCACGCGACTCTCTCATGGCCACAACTAGCTGAACCAGTCTATAGTACAATGTACCCAAAACCAAGGGTCCGAGTGCGACTCTCTGGCCAAGCGCCAGCTTCACAGCAAGCGGCAGAACGTGATAGAAGACCACATCATGCGGGTGACCATCGATCAAGTACCTCGACAGCCAGGCACAGGGGAAAGCACAAAGGGTCAAGTGATAGCCTTTACCCTCCACATAATTCTTGGCCTCTGGGTCCTGACTCAGAAGCTTCTTAGTGATGCTGCTGTTCGCGTAGTCACGGAAGAAGTACTGCACCCATTTGTTCCAAGTATTCTTTGCAGACGTATCGACCAACTGCCAGTTAGGAAGGGCTTTGGTAGTGGTCCACCGGGTGGAGATTTTCTTTACCTCTGACAGGCACTCCTCCATCTGCGTGTACAAAGCGATCTCCGCATCCGTCCTCAAGGGACTCAAAGGGTCCACTTCACCCATTGGAGATAGATCATACAGCATATGCACGTCCTCGAGCGTGGGGGCAGCCTCGAACTCAGCAAAGTGAAAAGTGTGAGTCGCAGGCGAGTAGCGGGAAAGAAGGTTTAGAAGCATGGCCTGGTCCAGCTTCACGGCAGCACCCTTCATAGCACGAACAGCGAAGTACACGCCGGCCTCGTTGAGGGTCGCAGCATGATTGGTCAACACGTGGTCAATCCACTCGTCCATGTACCAATTTCTGGACAAAAGCTTGCGTGGAAATCGCAGCATAGGGGAAGTACCCATTTTCGATTCCCAATCGAACCACGTCCTCGGAGCCAATCAACTCGAGCAAGGCTGAGTTAACTGGGGGAGTCAGTGTTAGCAATCCCTCATTGGGGACAGAAGCAGGCAATTTCTTCGCCTTAACCCTCGCGTGGTAGAAATCTTTGCCACCCAGATAGGGGGCTTTTCGCCACAAAGCTTGCGGAAGATCAGTTATCTCTTCGTCCTCCTTGGTGGATTTGGTTCCTTTTGTCTTGGCCATTCCTGCGGAAGAGCAAAAAAAAAGGGGGGGAGAAATATGCCACACTTCAGTTCGAATTCTGAGATTCAAGATCTGTGGAAAGAAAGACGAACAGTTTCTTGTATCAATTTCAGAAATTAGAGGGTTGCATTATCAGTGATTTCAAAGCCCTACATCGAAGGTCCTTATCGTTAGAGGATTAAATCAAAATTGGGTTCAAAAATTGGAGCTTCTTCACAAGTTTCAACAGACAATATGTCATGGGTTTGCAGATCCAACACAGTTCAAAGCATACACCGGTATTCTAAATTGAGATTGAACAAGGCCAACCTTGTTTTTGCGAAGCCTGCTTGGATACACACAGTTGGAGAAGACGATTTGCAGTTCTGAACTGGTGATTGATTATCTGAATCTGCTCTCGAAGACTTCCGGGTATCATTCACTTTAAGAGAAAGAAGTGATTCTTTGCAACAATGAAGAGTACAATGTATTTATCCAAAAACAATGAAGGGTTGCGTCCTTTCAGTAGTCGAATTGCAACCGTCACCGTCGAATCGCGCAATCACAGGACAAGCTGACGTCACGCCTAAAACCCTAAAGGCCAAACGGCACGACTCTAGGGGTTTTAGGTCATAATGGCACGCACGGGGGCTGAACTTACCCGTACTTGAATTGGTGCGTGGCGGCGACGCGTATGTTGGTTTCCGCGCATGGAAGTCTATACAGCTATGAGTCTTCACGCGCAGAAAGGGGGCTAATGTAGATAGTGCTTTCTGGGCTGACAGATCTTGGACACGTGGCAACCATCCAGCACACCATATTGTGCTCCACAAACACTGGATCACCAGCCGCGCTGATCCATGTGGGGGCTGCGAGACAGAGCCCTCGCATACCACTGCACGGGACTTGTAGGGACTTAGTGGTTTGGAGTCTAGAGTAAGCCCTGTCGCGTGCGAGCCAAGCCCGCGCGCGACCTTTAGTAACTTTTTTGAGAGATTTATGGCACGAGCTCCATAAACCCGGTCAATCCGGTCAAACCCAGTCAACCTCGTAACGGTTCCGGTATTCGCGCATATCGTGCTGTAACGGTCCCTATATATGAGGACGAACGTGCCGTTGTGGTTAAGCTAATTAAGCCGCCATTAATGGGCGCATTAACCACACTACAACGGTCACGTTCCCTGCTATATATAGGACGTTAACCTTTCCATACAAAGGAGGACGTACTAGCCATACGCGGAAGCTCTGCCAAACCTCTGTCTCTCTCTCAGACATTGCTACTTCCTTACTCTCTCCCTACACACAACCCAACTCTTCCTGTGCCATCTCTGATCCTCTACATATGGTGTACACGGAGGTCTCCCCGCCGGAATCTCTTGTGCACAACCACCTAACATGGTTGACTCTCAGTATGAATCCAAATTCTACACTTGGTCTAATAGCATGTTAAGGCATTGATTAAATTTTTTAGGATGTCACCAAAGCTTTGAAAGATCAGAAATGAATATTGGATAGTGGATGTTGCAGACATATGAGTGGGAAGAAATCTTTATTCTCAGAGCTCAAAGAGCAATCAGAGGGTACATCACACTTGGTGACAAAGCAAAGTGCAACATAATTGGTATTGGAAGTGTTGGTAACAATTCTGCATATTCAATTTCTGATGTTTATTTAGTTGATGATCTTAAGTATAATTTATTGAGTATTTCTCAGCTTTGTGACAAGGGTAATAAGGTAGTTTTTAACAAGGAGACATGTGTGGTGCAAGATGAAAAATCAGAAAATTGCATACTCACTGCTCCTAGGTCACACAATGTTTATGCACTCTACACTGGCAAAGTTGCAGGTGATAGTCTTAAGTGTCTCAAAGCTTTGAAGGATGACACAAAACTATGACACAGAAAGCTTGGTCATATAAGCATGCATTCTTTGAATAAGCTCATCTCAAAAGATCTGGTAAGGGGATTATCAATCCTCAAATTCAAGGATGATGAGTTTTTCAAGGCATGTACTCAAGGTAAACAAACCAGAAGCTCATTCAAGCCAAAGAATTTTGTAAGTACCTCCAGACCCTTAGAATTGCTGCATATGCACTTGTGTGGTCATATGAGGGTTCAAACACCCAGAGGTAAGAGATATATGCTTGTTGTAGTTGATGATTACTCTAGATATACTTGGGTTATGTTTATTAGAGAAAATTATGAAGCATTATCTGAATTTTCTAAACTTTGCAAAGAGCTTCAAACTTTGAAAATTTTACCTGTTGCATCTACTAGAAGTGATCATGGTAGGGAATTTGATCAAGTTGATTTTGATTTATTTTGTGCAAATCATGGCATTACACACAAATTTTAGAACTCCTCAGCAAAATGGAGTAGTTGAAAGGAAAAATAGGACTCTTGAAGATATGTCTACAACTATGCTACTTGAAAGTAATTTGCCAAAATCTTTGTGGGCAGAAGCTGTTAATACTGCCAACTATGTGCTCAATAGATGTTTGATCAGGCCAATTTTAAAGAAAAATCCTTATGAAGTGTTTAAAGGCAGAAAGTCCAGTGTTTCTTACTTTAAGCCTTTTGGCTGTACTTCTTTTGTGCATAACAATGGCAAAGATAATCTTGGTAAATTTGATGCTATAAGTGATGAAGGTGTGTTTCTTGGTTATTCTCAAACCAGCAAGGCTTACAGAATTTAAAATAAGAAATCTAAGATTGTAGAGGAGAGTATTCCTGTTTTTTTTATGAAAGTACTGATGATTCTCTGAGTGAAAGTTTTGCAGATCTTAGTTTGAATAAATATGAGGCTGAAGACCTTGAGAAAGTCTGCAAGAGCAAAACTAAGCACCGAAAACTTTCAGAAGAATCTCAAGGCCTTGAACCCCCTGCTGAGCCAAAATCTCAAAGCCTTGAGACTGAGATTGACAGGAAATATGATGCTCCTTCTACTGTATCAAAAACTCAAAGAATTGAAGGTCCATACACGTGGAAACCCAGAAAGAAGTTCAAATATCTCTCAGATCATCCTGCTGAGAATATTATATCATATCCAACAACTGGAACTCAGACAAGAGGTCATTTGAGAAATCTATGTGCATTAAATGCTTTTGTATCACTCATTGAGCCCAAAAATGCAAAGGAAGCACCAGAAGATGCAGACTGGATCATTGCAATGCAGAATGAGCTGAATGAGTTTGAAAGAAACAAGATTTGGAATTTGGTTCCTAGACCAAAGGATCAATCAGTGATTGGAACAAGATGGGTGTTCAGAAATAAGCTTGATGAGAAAGGTAAGGTTGTGAGAAACAAAGCAAGACTGGTTGCACAGGGATACAATCAAGAGGAAGGTATTGATTATGAGGAAAAATTTACCCATGTTGCAAGGTTAGAAGCTATTAGAATACTTCTTGCATTTGCATCACATAATCACATAAAACTTTTCCAAATGGATGTCAAATGTGCTTTTCTGAATGGTTATTTACAAGAAGAAGTATTTGTTGCATTACCACCAGGTTTTGAAAATGATACTTTTCCTGATTATGTTTACAAACTGGAAAAATTCTTATATGAACTCAAGCAAGCTCCAAGGGCTTGGTATGACAGACTCCCAAATTTTTTGTTGGAAAATGGTTTTTAAGAGAGGTCTGGTTGATTAAACCCTTTTTATCAAGAATCAGGAAAAAGATATGTTAGTTGTTCAGATATATGTAGATGATATTCTATTTGGTGCTACTAATGATGCTCTTTCAAAAGAGTTTTCTAGTCTAATTTGCATGGAATTTGAAATGAGCTTGATGGGTGAACTAAATTTATTTCTTGGACTTCATGTACATCAAATGAAGAAAATAATTTTTGTGCATCGAGGAAAGTACACCATGGACTTGCTAAACAAGTATAACATGTCACAGTCCAAGGTTGTAAAGACCCCTATGAGTTCATCACTGTCTTTAGACAAGGACACAACTGGTAAGAGTGTAAATCAGAAAGAATACAGAGGTATGATTGGTTCACTCTTATATCTAACTGCTAGGAGACCAGATATTATTTTTAGTGTGTGCATGTGTGCAAGGTTTCAGGCTGATCCTAAAGAAAGTCATTTAATTGCTGTGAAAATGATTTTTAGATATTTGAATGGAACCAAAGACTTGGGGCTTTGGTATCCAAGAAGGTCTAATTTTATGTTGAGTGGATATTCAGATGCAGACTTTGCAGGATACAAAGTAGACAGAAAGAGTACTTCTGGATGCTTCCAGTTTCTTGGATCTTCATTAATTAGTTGGCATTCAAAGAAGCAAAATCCAGTAGCTCTTTCAACTGCAGAAGCACAATATATTGCAGCTGGAGCTCGTTTTTCACAGGTTTTATGGATTGCATAGCAGTTAAGAGATCTTGGATATGATTTAAAAAATGTGCCTATCTACTGTGACAATACAAGTGTCATTTCCATATCTAAGAATCCAGTCCAGCATTCAAGAAAAAAACACATAGATGTGAGACATCATTTTCTTAGAGATCACACATAAAAAGGTGATATTGTTCTATCTTTTATTTCTACTTCTAAGCAAATATCTGATATTATCACTAAACCTTTGCCATATGAGAGGTTTGCATCCCTAAGGCTTGAATTGGGTATGTTAAACAAGGATGCATTGGTTTAGGGAGAGTAATTATTTACTATGTGTATTATATGTGTGATTTCAAAGCCTTGAGATTATATTTTCAGGAGCCTTGAAAATATGGCTCAAAACTTTAAAGTTTCTGTACTTGTATGAAACTTCTCAAAGCTTTGAGCTACTGTTTCACTGCTTTGATGAGTGGATTTGCATTATCTTTAAAAAACTGGATCATGAAAAATTTTGTGATATCTTTTAGATAATTACATAATCTTTTCAAATGTTCAGATATTTGATCAAAATATCTACAAATATCTTGAAAGTCTTCTGAAATCTTTTTGCATGCAAGTCTCCTACTTTTAGTCAAACTCATCTACCTACTTAAGCCAGCTTCAGGACCTATTTTCTCTCATTCTCTACTTCTATCTCTTCGTCTCTATCTCTTTCTCTCTCCCCATTCTCTCAATCTCTCTCAAAACCTAACCCAAATGGAGCGAAAATTAGAAAGGATCAAGCAGCTAGGTCAGACCTCCAACAAGAGGGTGAAGAGAAAAGCTAACAGGAAGATCACCATTCATGGATCAGGCTCAGAGGACACGGCTAGTGTTCATGAGACTTTTCCTCCTACAAAGAAGACTAAGAAAGGGAAGGAAGTTCAAGAAGAAGCAAGGGCTGGGTCAGATTCAGAATCAGCAACAAAGGAGGTGGTAAAAGAAAAAGGGATCAGGAGGAAGAGTCAAGTAAGAAGAAGAAAGAAGTAATTGCTGAGAAGGAAAAGAAGAATGTACCATCTCCAAAAGAGAAGAAGGTTGGTGACAAGAAAGCAGAAGCAATTTCAGAAAAGAAGGTCGAAGAAACCACTGAGAAGAAGAGGGTTAAGCACAGTGCAGGGAAAACCAAGAAAGATACAAAATTTGGTAAGAATCTCTTGCATGAATCTTGGTTTGTTAATTCTGAATTCAAGAAGGTATAGATGGATGGGTATGCATCATCTAAAGTGTCTTTTTGTAGTCTGATCAGTTCTAATTTATTGGAGATTTTAGACTTAGATTACATTAAGAACTTGAAAAACTCATCTATTGGAAGTATGTTGAACCCACCTTCTAAAGCTTACCCTAGGTTAACCAGACTGTTCTATTTGAATTTGGTTCAAGAGCTTGATGATAGTGATAGATACATCCTTACTTCAAAAGTGGCTGGTGTGGACATTAGGTAGATCACAGGGTGTTCTCCAAAGTTTTGGGAGTGCATAGGAAGTATAAGGTTGGTGACTATCCTGATAGAAAAGAAATCCTAGAGAAAGCCAAAATCCATGTTTTTCTTGGAGGGAACCACTTTTGAACCCAAGCAGTTAACATATTTTGTGTGTTTCACTGTGAAGCCAAAATCCTATTTTCTACCATTATGAGGTGTATGGTCCCCAGAGAATACTCCAAAGAGTTGGTAACAGCCAAGGTTTTAATTTTTAATGTATTTGATTTGTCAAGGGTTTGAGGTTGACCTTCCTACTGTGATGATGGAACACATGGTCTACTATGGGACTAGGACTAGGAACCACTCTTTACCCTATTCCAATGTTTTACCATTGTTTTACAAACATTTTGGAGTGTCTTTGAAGGATGAAGAGAAGATTACTGCTGGTTTTGGGGTAGTTGATGAAGCATCCCTTCAAAGGATTGTGATTGTGTATACTGCTAAGGGAAAGTGGAAGTTCTATTCAGAGTTGAATGTTAAGGATCTAAAGGAAAATGAGTTCATCAAACCTAGAGCTGCTTCAACCCCTGAGGTGCCTGGTAATCTGGATTTCTCACAGATTATAGACCGGGTTGAGGTTCTGGAAGATGGTGTGGAAGATTTGAGACAAGGTTTATTTGACTTGTCCAATGACCTTACTAAGTTCAAAGGTTTGGTGCTTAACAAGCTTGACCTGATCTTCAAAGGTTTGGATCTGGAGAAAGTGTCTTCTTCAGAAAGTAGAGATACCAACATTGATTCAGAGAAAGTTCTGGGAGAAGCTCTCAAGAAACAGAAGAAGAAGAAGAAAGGTATTCATTTTTTTCTGACATCAAAGGATCTCATTGACCAATCTGAAGAGGAGGCAGATGATGAGGAAACTGTTGCAGAAAAAGCTGAAAAGGAAGCTGCTGATCTGAACAAATTGGTTGATGAGGTTGTTGAAAAGATGCAGGATGAGAAAGCTCATGGAAAGAAAGCTGAATAACAAGGAGAACAAGTTGAGGAACATGCTGAAGATGCAGAAGTCTCAGAAGAAGAACAAGAGGAGACTTAGGGAAAACGCAAGGGAACAGTAAAGTCCACAGGATCTTCAAAGCCTTGAACCTACTCTCTCCATTCTTTCTACTCTTCTTAGTCCTGAATCTTAGGTTATTATTCTTATTTTCTTTAAAAAAAACTGTGAACATATCCAACATTTCTTCTATTGTTTTGTTGAAAGTCAAAAAGGGGGAGAAGATTATATGTTATGTGTTATGGGTATGCTTTTAGTAGTTTTATGGATGTTTAGTATCTAGTTTTATGGTTTGTAATAAATTCTGGATATGTATAATCTGTGTGAGATTATATGTTCTGTGGTATTTGAATTTATGTTATTCAATTCTGTTTTTTTACTATTGATTGTAAGTTGCATGATATCAATATCCAGATAATGTGTTTTGTCTTTCATCAAGGGGGAGATTGATAAGTCTGAAGCTCATGGGCATTATGTTATTAATATACAAGCAAATTAGCTCCTTGATGATGAAAGCCAGAAACACAAGCTTAAGAAATTGCTAAGTACCAAATCTTCAAAGCTTTGAGTTACTGTAGCAGTTCCTATATGCTCAATTATCTAACTGTTTTGTGCAGGTTTTGGTTATGTTTTGGTAATGACGGTTTAATTATATAGTTACATTCAGCAATCTATGTTCTAAGTTGTTCATTTCAGGACTTATGTTGGATTGAAAATCCAATGTTCATTCTGGTGAAGTTAGCAGGTAAAGCTTCAAAGCTTTGAGATATTCTAGTTACTCGTTACTCCTAAGTTCTACTAACCATCTTTATGTATGCAGATGGATTCAGTGATAGTTAGATCTTAATACATGCTGATTATTGTCTATTATTGTGGACTCTATATTGGTTACTTGATATATTCATGAGTTTGAATATACTCGTTAACTCAGAACTGTCAGCAGACAATTCTAGCATAGTTTTCTCATTAATTGTTAGCTGTTGTTTCAAGCAGATCTTTTTGCTAGATTGTATTTTTATTTGTTTGATCTTTTTTTCTAAGTATTTGCGGGTCTGTTGGACACTCCAACGTCCATAAACAGATCAGCAATGCATTCAAATTAAGCTGTTGACAGGAGCTTATCATATAGAAGATATTTTAGGAATTATGTTCCTGAAATCCCTCAATTCAGTTGCAGACTGAGATCAGCTACTTAAATTTGAATTGCATAGAATTATATGAGAGACAGAGGTCGTGGTTTTGAAGAGGGCAATCAACTGGGAAGATCAATTACATACAGCTCTTCAAATCATTCAGGAATTCAACTCAAGCAGACTGAAGATCATTCAGTTCCAGAAGAACTCTTCCAGGCTTAAAACAACTTATCTATTCTGAGTTCTTCTTTCTGTACTCAATTGTATTATTTATTATTCATCTCTAAAACGTCACTAAACTTAGTAGTTTGGTTGTTCAAGTGAACAACAACAGGTTCTTATTGTTTCAACAGGTTGTAGCCTGTAACTAGATAGGTTGAGAACCACAAGCTGTATAAGTGTAAGGTAGCTCAATTAGGCTTGAGATTTAGGGCTAAATATGGGTGATTAATAAGAAGTTGTGTTTAAATCCTGGAGGGATTAGATCCTTCAGGCAGAGACTAGGTCCAATTGTGACTGAACTCTGTAAAATCTCTGTGTTCTTGCTTTTACTTTTGCTGCCTTTTACATATAGTTTATATTGGAAGTTTCAAAGCTTTGGAACTTTCCAAGTCTCAAAGCTTTGAAGCATCTATACTCTGTTGTTATATCTTTAAGCTTTTCAAGTTTTTTTCAAAACTTTGAGATATCAACAGTTTTCTCTACTAAAGTTTCAAAAACTTGTGTTTTGGCAAAAGCTAACATACTCTATTCAACCCCCCCCCCCTTCTAGAGTATTAATATACATGTTTACACCTACATTACACACTTTCAATAATTTTTAGTTTTTGGTTCGGTCTCTGGCTAATCAAACTCATTGACTTAGTGGATTAAAATCGGCCTGTTTTCAACAATCTCATTGTTATGCTTGTAAATTTTAATCTGATAATCTGCAACTTAAAATAACCTATGTGCGGTTGTAGAATCTCAAAAATTGGGGATTATGCAGTTGAAAGTCTCCAGAAAATTAATTCTAATATTTTTTACATTAGCATGATCACAGTTCAAATATAAATAGGTGTATACTATTACTTAACTTTAAAAAAATTTAAATTTTGTTAAATAGATCAAGTTGGTGATCTATAATTTCAGCTCATACCAAACAGATTGTGATTCTCAGTTAAGTTCGATTTTCTTTTCAGATTGCTTTCAGCTGATTATTGAAATTTTCAACTGGTACCAAACAGGCCCTTACATGCTTCAGTGGGGTTCACCTAGTCTGAAAACTATTTTTATCCAAAACGTTGTAGTCTTTGATGGAAATTATTTTGAATTTTTTCGTTATTTACTACCTCCAAATGGAATGGTACTTTTCTATAAAGAATGGGTGATTGAAATTGTCTCCATCCATGTCAATATAATCACGAAGCTGAAGGGGAATTAAAAATTTACGTTTTCTGGTATTCATCGTGATCTATGACCTGAAAATAAAAAACACTACTAAAATCAAGTTAATTAAGAATTTCAAGTTGGCATATCAATTTTCAAGAGGACAGAAACATTATGGCTTCTGAAATCAGAGGAATGTTCATTTATAGTGGTGTGTGAATCATTTTCTGGCGAAAATGAAATGTTCAGATCGAGTTGGTGGTGCATTTTGTTCACATCACCAAGGTTTAAGTCAGTGACGGAAAATAATCAGAATCACTGTCGGCCCCATTGAGGAAACTACGACGGTCTCATTTGGTCGAACCAGGGAAAGTGTAACTAGTTCATCATGTTGGTATTAGAGAAGAAGAATAAAAATGCCTAAAGCTTCAAGCCTAAACTGTTAGCTGGAGCCCAAAGTTCCAAGCCCGAAGAACCAATTTGCATTGGCTATTAAACTATACGGGTCAACTATTGTATAATGAAGAATCAATGGTCTAGTGTGTAAATATGTAGCTCAATCTCTTGTCACAGCCATTAGATTTAGGCTAAAGACCATCGAAGGGTCAAGGCTGTAATCCATTGTTTACTTAAGCTTTGTTTTGTGTCCTAATACATTCACCTTTCTCTGAACATTTGGGAGCTTCAGTTCTCTCATTCATGGTGATTTCAGTGTCTCTGTTCTAAACTTCATCATCTCTAACAACTCTTTTCATGTTATCAGAGCCATGACAGAGTCATTGAGCTCTTCCGCGATGGCCACTGCCATCGTCTCCACCCAAAATTCCACTACGAATCCGCTATACCTCTTGTCAAATGTCCATAACAAATTACGTGATCTGGAAACACCAAATCACTTCATTGTTTCAAACCTAAAATATTTTTGGGTATCTTGACGGATCTATTACTGCCCCGCTCGAATTCGTGAAAGATGCAAACGGATCTGCAACAACCACGGTCAATCCAGAATTTAGAACCTGGCAAACATAAGATCAAGCCTTGGTCACTCTTTTCAATGCTACACTGAGTCACTAGGCACTCAGTCATGTCATAGGTCAGTCAACATCCCGATCTTTCTGGCTAGCTCTGGAAAAGAGGTACGCCTCCCTCACTCGCTCAAATACCATGCAATTAAAGTCTAAGTTACAAACAATAAGAAGAATTCTGATCCAATTGATATGTATATGCGAAGGATCAAAACGGTTCGGGACAAATTAACAGTTTCCATGGTTCAAATTGATGAAGAGGATATGTTATTGTATGTGTTAAACGGTCTGCCTCCTGAGTTTAATACTATGCGTTCTTCAATTCGAACTAGGTCTGAACGTTTGACATTGGAAGATTTACATGTTGCTGAAATCTGAAGAGCAAATACTCGAATCTCAAAATGCCTCTTCTCAGAATCAAAATCTTGCTTTTAATACTGTTACCACCAATTCCTCCTCCAACAGAGGAAGAGGTAGAAATAATGGTAATAATGGCTATGGTAGGTCTGGTAATTTTGGAAACCACCGTGGTGGTTATGGTAGGGGTAATTATTCTGGTCACGGGAGACAAAATGAACCTGGTTTCGGTAATGGTAATGGTAGATGGTCTGGATATCGTGGTGGTGGTCGAGGAGACTATCATCATACTGATTTCTTTGTAAATAACAAAGGTCGTACCCCAAATTATGGTTCTGCACCTTCGTCCAGACATGTTACATGTCAAATTTTTGGACAAGACTATCACACTGCCCTAGACTGTGTTCACTGTATGAATTATGCATACCAAGGGAGACAACCTGCTGATAATCTCACTGCCTTAGCTTCCACTACACAAATCAAACTCTCAACCACGCTACTGGTTGTCTGATACTGGATCCACGAACCACATGACGCACGATTTTCACAATTTGAGCATTTCAGATCCATATTTGGGCACTGATCAGGTCACTGTTGGCAATGGCCAATCTTTACCTATTTATCACTCGGAAACTGCTCTTTTATCTACTGCATCACACAATTTTTCACTGCACAATACTCTTCACGTACCTAAACTTAGCACAAATCTCTTGTCTGTTAATAAATTTTGTACAGAACATAACTGTCGTCTTATTTTTGACTCAACATCTTTTGTTATTCAGGACAAAACTACGGGGACAATTCTTTATCAGGGGTTGAGTAAAGATGGACTTTACCCCCCATTGAGTCTTCTTCTTTTCGCACTTTTCATTCTGCCTTTGTTGCAAATAAGGTGGATACTCAAACGAGGCATGATCGTTTGGGCCACCCTTCAGACGCCATTTTAAATAAAATATTTCCTCGTTTTAGACACTCTAATGGTTTATGTCATTCATGTTTAGAGGGAAAAATGCATTGTTTAACATATACTTCCTCTACCTCTAAAACTGCTGCACCTTTAGATTTATTTCATAGTGATTTATGGGGGCCTTCAAGCTCTAAAACTTACCATGGATATCGCTATTATGTGCTTTTTATATACGACTATTCATGTTATACTTGGATTTTTACTCTTCACAACAAATCTGGTGTGCCTACTATTTTTACTAAGTTTAAGAATCAAATTGAAAAATTATTAAATCATACCATTCGTATATTACGTAGTGATGGTGGTGGTGAGTATACATCTTTTATTTTTCAGCAAATTCTTAGTACTCATGGCATAACCCACCATAACTCTTGTCCCCATACGCCGCAACAAAATGATGTTGCCGAGCGTAAACATAGATACATAATAGAGATTGCTGTAACTTTGTTAAAACGTGATCCGTTAACTAATTTTTTATGGTATCATGCGGTAGCTGCCTCTAATTATTTAATCAATCGCTTTCCTAGTACGAATACTGATAACAAATCTCAATTTCATCTTTTATTTGGTACTGTGCCTGACTACTCCAAGCTGAAATTTTTTGGTTGTGCTTGCTTTCCACATCTTCTTCCTTATAACAGTTCTAAACTTGACTCAAAAACAAAAATGTGTGTTTTCATTGGCTACGCGGATGATTACAAAGGTTACTTGTGCTTATATTGGATTATGAATCGCATTTATATAAGTCGCGATGTAGTGTTTAATGAAACTGTTTTTCCATACGGTTTATCTAATTCTGGTACTTTCTCTAACACTTCCTGTCCCACTGTTTCAGGAACAACTACGCCACCACTTGTTACTATTCCACTGTCCCAAGAAGCCCCTAACGCATCAATGATGAGTGGACCTCCTAGTGCAACAGCCGCTGCTCACCCACTGGTGTCACGACCAGACCTTTTTCGCTTTAAGTTGATTAATAATTTATCAGAGTATACGCGTCATTTTCGGCCGCGACGGAAATACGAACCCTATCACTTTTCGAATAAAAATAGCGGAAGATTAGAAATAGACAATTCTGTTCAGTTTCAACAAAAACGTCATTTTCCTATTCATTTGATCAATAATCGTTTACAATTATCGAGTACACAAATCTTAACAAATATTACAATTAATTCGTAAACGCTATAAATCTAGCCCGTCTATAGTCTCGAATCGACCCGTTCCGGTACCTGTAGATATTTTAGGGTGAGCAAAAAGACCAGTAGGTACCGCCTAACCACTAGCGTATAATTATAATAATCAATTAAACTATAACATCGATTTATCATGCTTTATACATCATGCGAATAACAAACAATAACTTAACAATCAAAATATAAGCATATAATCATGTATAGACCGTAATTACAGTAGACGTGAAAACTATATTTCCCCTACATCATAGTAGCTTCATGATAACAACTTTGAAATGATACGAGTAGCTCCATATCTTTTATCTCAAAATATTCACAGTATCTTTCTATCTCACTTATCAGTAGTTGAATCGAATCAGGAATGAGAAATAACTAACGCACTAGGCTCTATTTATAGAAGTCAACGACCAATCAGATCGCGATGAGTCATCGGGGCACATGGCTTGCATGCAGCGGAAGGGCCGTCACACGCTGACATAAGTCCCCTGTGTGTCATTCATGCAAGGAATAAGCTCATATGCATGACATGTGTCCTTACTGCGTGTTAATCGTGCATAAACTATGCCCCTATGTGTGACACGTGTCTGCCCTACGTGTCGTGCATGCAGGGACAATCACAGATGTTGTGACACGTGTCCCTCTGTGTGTCATACATTTATTTGGCCAAATCTAAATGCTTATCCTCAACCACCGCGTCAAATAAACATGCAATTTAGTCATGTCAAGCATATAGCAAGCCACATATCACAACATTCATACATATGTACTAATTAGCACTTAAGCTACTAATTACCACTAATTATCCCTAAATATTTTTTTCTTTAATTTAGGAATAAAATAAGAAATTATGACTTTTGGTGTCTTTCTAGACGAACTTAACTATTATAGTTTAGCACTAATTATTACCTAAATATTTTTATCCTCAATTAAGCAATAAAATAAGATATTACGACTTTCGGTGTATATTTGGACGAGCTTAACCTTAATAGTTGCAGTTATGGGCTTATCTGTCAACTACTAAACAATTAAACATGAAATAAATTGAAGTAATATAAGCTTAAGAAATGGGGTCATTACAACTGGAGCTGAGAGACCCATTGTTCCATTGAGCAGCATCGGTACTCGCAATATCTCCGAAGCAGCCCACCCTCCCTCCAGTGAAGGCATGGCACCTTATCCTGAGTTGGTGCAACCCACTGGAGCCGAGAGACCCCCTGTTCCGTTGAGCAGCGTTGATACTCACAATGTCTCCGCAGCAGCCCATTGTCCCTCCAGTGATGGCATGGCACCTTCTCCTGCGACTGCCCCACAAAAATCTACCCCTACTGAGATGCCAACCACCTCACATCCCATGCAAACGCGAAGCAAATCGGGTATTAGTAAACGTAAATATGGTTTTTCTGCTACTACTTCTAATTTTGATCCCTCTTCTTACACCGAGGCTAGTAAACACTCTCATTGGCGCAACGTTATGACTGAAGAGTACACTAGACTCACACAACAAGATACTTGGACTTTAGTTCCACCGCCAAAAAATGCAAACATTACTGGGAACAAGTGGGTTTTCGCACCAAATACAACCCGAATGGCACCATTTCACGTTACAAAACTCGTTTAGTAGCTAAAGGGTTTCACCAAAATCCCGGAGTCGATTACGATGAAACTTTCAGTCCAGTTGTAAAACACTTCACTGTTAGAACCATCCTTGCTTTTGGCCAAGAATTTTAATTGCCCGCTTCACCAATTAGATGTTAAAAATTGCTTTTCTTCACGGAGTTCTTCGTGAAATAGTTTTTATGGTCCAACCACAAGGTTTAAAAAACCCACAGTTCCCTAATCATTTTTGTAAACTCAATAAGTCCATATACGGTTTAAAACAAGCTCCAAGAGCTTGGTTTGAACGGTTTACCACCTACTTATATTCCATTGGATTCACTGTATCTTATGCTGATTCATCTTTATTTATTTGTCACAGAAATGGCAAAAGCACTATTCTTATATTGTGTAGACGATATTGTTCTGACAGGTGGTGACTCTCACATTATTGAGCATCTAATTCAAAAACTCAACTCCGAGTTTTCCATGACGAATCTCGGCCCGTTAACCTATTTTTTGGGCCTTGAAATCAAACGGACGAACGACGACATCTACATTCATCAGGCTAAGTATATCTCTGACCTTTTGTCTCTCCTTAGCATGTCAAATTGTAAGCCTGCTCCTAACCCCTCTCACCTGGCACTAAGTTTCACATGCTTGATGGTAAACCTCTAATTGACTGCACTCCTTATCGACAATTACTTGGTGCACTACAATATTTAACCATCAGTCGCCCTGATATTTCTTTTGCAGTAAATCACTTGTGCCAATTTATGCACAAACCTACTGATATTCATTTAACTGGCACTAAACGCATACTTCGTTACTTGCAGGGTTCTAAACAGCATGGTCTCTTCTATCAAAGAGGGTACATGCCAATAATGCCTTCTCGGACGCCGATTGGGCCGGTAATCCAACCGATCAGCGTAGCACCACAGGCTTTGTTATCTTTCTTGGACCCAACCCTATACATTGGGGAGCCAAGAAACAACCTACGGTTGCCACTATTCAACCGAGGCCGAATATAGGGCCCTAGCATCTACCGCGGCTGAACTAGCATGGCTACGAATCCTATTTCGCGAACTTAACCTATACATTTCTCACAAACCAAATCTTTGGTGCGACAACTTGTCCGCCATTGCAATCACTGCCAACCCCATTCTCCATGCCTGCACTAAATACATCGAAATTGACTACCATTATATTCGCGAAAAAATTCTTACTAACGATTATATGTTTCCTTTGTTAACAGCTCGGACCAGCTTGCCGACATCTTTACGAAAAGACTCTCAACAAGCCAGTTTCAAACACTCAAACACAAATTGATGGTTCAACCAGCCCCATCAGTTTGAGGGGGGGGGGTATTAGAGAAGAAGAACAAAAAGGCCCAAAGCTTCAAGCCCAAACTATTAGCTGAATCCCAAACTTCCAAGCCCGAAGAACCAATCTGCATTGGCTATTAAACTATACGGGTCAACTATTGTATAATGAAGAATCAAGGGTCTAGTGTATAAATATGTAGCTCAATTTCTTCTCACAGCCGTTAGGTTTAGGCTAAAGACCATCTAAGGGTCAAGGCTGTAATCCATTGTGTACTTAAGCTCTGTTATGTGTCCTAATACATTCACCTTTCTAACATTCAAGAGCTTCACTTCTCTCATTCATGGTGATTTCAGTGTCTCTGTTCTAATCTTCATCATCTCTAATAACTCTTTTCAGTTGGGTCGGTGAACAGAGTCAAAATTGTATCCCCGTTTGCTGGATCAAGTTCTCACTGAGTTCTCAAATCCTGCACTGTGACCCAAGCTCAGATCTCGCAAAGGCGACGATTCACCCATCAGTGGTGGCACATCCACTACCGCTTGATTTGACGGTTCTGGTATGAATGGTTTCTATTTTGCCACTATAGAAAGATATTTAATTGAGAGAGAGAGTGACGTGAGCTGGGTATCAGAGAAATTGAGGTGTGCCGAAGTATGATAAGGGGCTAATTTGATTTGATTAGCAAAAGTTGGCCGAATGGGAAAATATGTCAATATGTTTTTGATTGTGCTGTAACTATATATACAAGTTGTGCTGTAATTATCATATCCCTTAATTTAAACAGTTGATCATGACTGTTATTTTCTTGTTTTTTACGAGTGACTCATGTGCAAGTGTTGACGGAGTAATATATTTATATATACACACTCATAATATAGCCCCGGAACATGTATACACCGAAGTAGGTGCGACTGTTGGTTTTATTCTCTTAATAAAAAAGTATTATTTAGCATAAAATTTGAAATATATTTTAATTTTCGCGACAAAATGAGAAATATTTTCTCAAATTCAAAAAATAAGAAAGGTTAAGAGATGAAATCATGACATGAATCAAAATTTGCCACCTCAACTGCCCCTTAACTTCCCATAAAGATCTCTTTATGTTTACCAAATAAAATCCATTTCTTCAGATTTCTCTTATTTCCTTGTACACGATTTTCTTAATTTACTCGAACCTTAATAATGAAGCTAAAAGAAAACCTCATTAAGTCAAGCCTAAAATTAGAAGCTAACAAAATGGAGTAATAAGTTAACAAAAGATCCGGTGTGTTCGCGGCTCTCTCTGTTCTGGTCTCAACGGAAAAAAGCCACTATTCTCTCGTCGTTCTTCTTCTCTTCTTCTTCTATCTCTCTCTCTCTCTCAGTTCCTCTTCTTCTCCGGAGACCCATCGCACCTGGTTTTTGCCCCCTTCACAGAGAGAGAACTTTTTATTCTCTCTCTGTGAAACCACCCGACCCGAAGATATCATCAATTCTTTCGCTTACACATCCCCCACCAAAAACAACCCACATCTGTATTCCTGTATCTCTATACATACATCAATACATACATATCTTCGGTGTTTGGTTCATCTTCATCCTTCAACAATGAACAACCTTTTATCTGTAAGTCATTGTTCTCTCTTGCTGCTTGATTCATCAGGAAACCCAACAAAAATTAAAAAGTTGGGTCGAAGGATTCGATTGTTTTCAGCTTGAAAGATCAGTCACACATCAAACATAATTTACCTATTTGGTCTTCTGGGTACCAAAAAGAATGTGGCATGCAATAAATGATGCAATTTTGTTTTAGAGATAAATAGATTGACCTAATGATGCTGCAGAATTGGGAATTCTATTGCATTATGGATTGTTTTGTTGGGAAAAACAAAAATTTTCTTTGATAGTAGATCATAGACAATGGAGTAGCTAAATTTTCCTTATGGTTTATTTTTTTCCTGAGCCCAAGCATGTTTTAGATTCTAGAGCATTGAATTTTTTCGTTTCCGGTGATGGTACAATTATACCCACAAGTTGAAAATTTTGAGCACTTGATGTGAATATAAATGGATCCATTTCTGTTTACTTGCAAGTCAGATGCTACATTCTACTGAGTTACATAACTTTAGTGCCTGATCTGATGATGTTTAGAGGTACATCCTCTTATCATGTGTAAGTGTGTGACAGTGTAAAGTAAGAGGTAACATAAAATCCTTTTATACGTCATTTTTACACAAATTCTTTGACAGTGTACATCCTTTTTATCATGTTTAGAGCATGGAATTTTTTTGTACATCCTTTTAAGTCATAGTATTGCATCACTGATACAAAATGATGCAAAGACTAGGTGGAGAACAGAAAAAAAGTGTATGCTAAGAGGAAAATCGATCATTTATCTCTTTTTTATTTGCACTTACATGTATTCTCTCCGTGACTCACCTTGCAGAGCTCGTTCGAGCGCCGCGATGAAGCAGACTTAGATATTGAAATGGGAAGGCATCGACAAATGAACTCGGGAGAATTGGGTTTAGACACCTTCTTCAAACAGGTAATATACAGTCCTCCTTTAATTTTCCAGCAGAAATCATTAATTTATTATTCTTTTCAACTACTTGGAACTTGCGGAAAATGAAGGATTTTATGCACTACCAAGCAAATAAGGATTTTTGTTTTCCTTTTCCTTTTCTATTTCTACACAAATTGTGTGGTTTTAAACATGGCCTAATTTGCTAATTCTTCTGCGTGATTGAGTAGTTTCTCATCCATACTTACCTATCTCTGTTGTGTTCCTTTCCATGCCAGGTTCAAGAGATTGACACTCAGTTCGATAAACTGAATAAGCTATTAAGGAAACTCCAGGTGAGTGGTTTCCTTACTTTTTCGGCTTTTTTGTCCGTGATAAAGTTTCAGTTCTGTTATCTATCGAGAAAAGTTAGTTGAAGATAGTAAGGCTAAGTTGTTCTAAGTGACCTATCCCTTATTTTATTTTTATTATTATAATTTTTTTACAGTTTGTGGTGTCCCCGAACTGGTATTAGTTCATTATGTTTTTGCTGTTCATTCGCGAGTTTAACTTCATAAAGCAATTATGATTTTATCAAAAAGTTGAAAAAGTTGGGATAAGAAAGCAAATGACACTTCAGAAAGCTCGTTGCAGTATAATAGTTTCAAAAGTAATTAAGAATGATGGAACAGCCACAAGTTCTGATCTACTATTCTACAATGTCATATGAATCGTGTATGCAGGATGCTCACGAGGAGTCAAAGGTTGTAACTAAGGCTGATGCAATGAAAGGTACTTCACGTTCATGGCTTAATTTTTCGGTTTGGAAAATGAACTTTGCTTGTTCATCATAACTGGGAAGCCATAATTGGTATTTGTGATAATGTGCAGCAATTAAGCAGAGAATGGCGAAAGATATTGATGAAGTTGGGAGAGTTGCCCGTTTCATCAAAGCAAAGATTGAGGATCTTGACAGAGATGTAAAAGACACACTTTATTATTTGATGATTCTAGTTTAGTTCTTCATCTGACTTAACTACTGTGACTCTGACTATTTTCTTCTTGTGGTTTGTTATTTGAGCCCAGAATATGGCAAATAGGCAGAAGACGGGAGCTGGGGCAGGATCTGCTGTGGACCGGTCAAGAACATCGACAACAATGTAATCTTGATTCCATTAACCTAAATGCAAAATGCTGGCAACAAATGATAGAAGTAACCTTATATATTGTGTTCTTCTGTTGCAGTGCGCTAAAAAAGAAGTTCAAAGATAAAATGTTTGAGTTTCAGGTAATACTTAATAAGTTCATGTATCTTCAATTTCCCTCATTTCTGAAGCTAAATTAATTAATTAACCTTGTTCGCAGAAACTAAGAGAAAACATTCAGCAAGAGTATCGTGAAGTTGTTGAAAGACGAGTTTTCACTGGTAAGTTGAAAATGAATTCTTCCCTTAAGGTTTGAGTTTTGCATCTTGATGCTTTGGTTTGTTAACGTCAACCAGCTGATTAATTTATTTTATTTTTTTGCCATGATTGTCAGTAACGGGCACCAGGGCGGATGAAGAGGTGAACTTCCCCACTTCTTTTAACAATATCCATTACAAAAAAATTATAAATATTGCACTTCCTTGACTATTTGGCTTTTTCAGACAATTGAGCGGTTGATAGAGACTGGAGATGCAGAGCAAATTTTCCAAAAGGCAATCCGGGAACAAGGGCGTGGCCATGTACACCTTCTATACCCTATCTTCTTGTTGAAAATTTTAGGAACTTTTAAGTTGTATTGTTTGTGAGAGTAGCTTGAAAAAATGTTTTCCCTCTTCAGTAGAGTTGTCAAATGGGCCGGAGGATCACCGAACTGGCCGGGCCCGGACCGTCCGAAGGGTGAACCTACAGGACCGGAGTGATCCGGGACGGGCCCTAGGCCGTATAGGTAGGAAACCATCGGCTTGGCCCAACAGAAGCCCGGGACCAGCATGGGACCGCGAAATATATTAATATTATATAAGTGCATAATATATAAAATATATGAATACAATTAAATGTATAGTACTTTAATTATATAAACATAAGAAAGGCTAGGACCGGCCCGCCCATAAGGGTCATGTGGGCCAAGCCGGTCCTAGGATTCCAACTTCCAGGTTTGGCGCGGACTAGCCTGCCTCAGTCCAGGAACGGCCCGGGACTAGTCCGTCTCAGTCCAGGACTGGCCTGCGGTCCTCCCTCAGCCGGTTTGGTCCTGGGCCGGCCCGTTGGACAGGAAATTCCAATCTGTACTAGAGAAACTATAGTTGAACATGCCTTCCATTTTCTTATTTGCCGTGTGCAGATAATGGACACTCTAGCAGAGATTCAGCAACGCCACGATGCAGTTAGGGAAGTGGAGATGAAGTTGCACGAGTTGCATCAGGTATATTCAGAACTCCCTCGAAATAATGTTGTGCACTTAAAAGAATCAAAAAATTGGGCGACCTCGTTGTTATAGTATCCCCTTGATTAGAGTATCTACTTTCTTCTGATACTAAGTAACTACTGATCTAATGTCATGTTATGTGCAGATCTTCTTGGATTTGTCGGTGTTGGTGGAGTCGCAAGGGGACATGATCAACAACATAGAATCGCAGGTAAATAAATAGACTATAATCTTCATACAACCTTAATTGTAACGAACTGACTTCAGCCGTCACCTTGCTTGATGTTTTCTTCCGTCAGGTATCCAAAGCAGTCGACCACGTGCACGCTGGGAATAAGCAGCTGACAAAGGCGAAGAAGTTGCAGAGGAACAAGAGGAAATGGGTGTGCTTCGCCATGCTCATCCTGCTCATCATTATTATAATTGTGTTCGTGAAAGTCAAGCCGTGGGTCAAGGGTGCATAGGGTAATTGACTTCCAAATGTACAATTGACAAAACAGAAAGCGGTACCATTCTTTTTGCCTTGTTGGAGTCCATGTTTCTGAAGCTGCCATATTTTTCTGGTCTCCTTGATGGTAGTTTAGGATACACCATTTTTACTACGCACGCACACGAAAATGTACATACATTCTTTTTTACTGGAACAAGTAAACCATCGTCCTTTTGTACATGTTTTACGCTCTTGAAACGTTTCTGTAAATTTGGTTTTGAGGTTGTACATGACATTCATCTACTGATTAATGGGCAACGCTTGTGTTATCTTCTTCTATCTGAGAATTACTCTGTTCTTTTCTACATTGTGATTGAGAAGCACTTTACTTCGCACCGCAGCTAGAAAATAGAAAGAGATTTCAACACTTAACGGAGGCAGAAATTGGAACCAGACAGTACAAAACTAAATGCTACCCAACTTATAAAATAAATTCAGTATATATCATGAATTTTGTAAGGTTATGATTGAATTTTTAATTTCATCCGGGACATTTATGTATTTATTAGAAGAGTTTTAATGTTACATAGCTATAATAAGAGGGGTTGTAGTGGAATTTTCAAACATTCAGGGGTGGCGATTGCCCTCATGTCCAGCTGCCTGTACACTTAACTACATTGTAGTTTCGGTCAGTTGACACTACGATTAGGGCTGGCTGACTAAGGGTGAGTTTGGGAATGTTTCTGCTGCCAGCACAGCTGCTTTCCGGCAGCAGAAGCAGTTTTAGTGTGTTTGGTAAAAATAAAATTTTTGCTTTTCCGGACAGTTTCTGCTGTTCCACAGCAATTTTCAGGAAGCAAGGGGGGAGATGCTTTTCTAGAAAGTGCTTTTGATTAATTTATCTACAACCGATTTTGACCTTACAATTTTTTTAAATATCAAGAGTTATCTTTCCGGAAATGACACGTGTCATATAGTTTTGTCATTTTACCCTCTCACAGCAACTTTACAGTTGATTTTACCAAACATAAAATTACTATATCAATATTTCACAGCAGCTTCTAGGTAATATTTACCAAACAACATTTTATCAAGAATTCACAGCAGCCGTAAATTTTGACCGCTGTTAACGCAATCTCATCATACCCAGCATTAATTTTAGACTTCGGTGTCAGCCATTAAATATCTTTCAGCATGACGTTAACACTTTTTCGAAAATGCTTGTTGAATATAAACTTTTAGATGATGTGTATTGCTGTGATTTTTTTTTTTAGTGGACATTGGTAAGAAATACATATATACTATCTAACAATTGAGGGAGGATGTGGCTCGAACTCGGGCCGATGAGCTGACGGGGCACTCCCTTGAGACAAACGCCAAACTTCTAAGGCAGTTAAATGCCAAAGTTCACAAGGAAATACGGATTTCTCAAAATAAAATACGGTGAAATACGGAAATATACCCCTAATCGAGTATCAAATGTGAGGGGAGGTAAATGGAGTTTAACAGAATATGACAAAGCTCCAAATTTGCAGTTACATCCCTCCCGTATAAAATCCTTTCCCTTTTGCATTTTCTGTGAACTAGCTATAGCGAAAATGGAAGAAGTGAGAGACGACGAGAGAGCCGCAACCGCCGAAGAAGCCGACGATGAGGCGCCGATGCTGAGCGCTCATGCCATCGAAGCCCTGAAGCAATTTATGGAGGAGCAGAACCAGGCCCTCGCCGCACAAGAAGACGGCGGCGGCGGCGGCGGAGGAGTGGCGTTGGTGACGGAGGATTGGAATCTGAGCCAGTTCTGGTACGACCCACAAACGGCTGAGACTGTGGCCCAAGAGGTTCTCGCTCTCCGCCAGTCCTTCGAGTCACCCTCTGTTGCTTGCCTCGCATGCCCTACCCTCTATGCCTACCTCAAGGTAAAAAAAAAAAAGAAAAAAAAGAAAAAAAAAAGAAAAAGATTTTGATTATGATTTGAATAAAGTTGTTTTTTTGCATTATCATGGCCTATTGAAGAGGATCCAGTAGTAGTAATTTGTGTGTAATTGTTGTGTTGTGTGGCGTGTTTCTCTGGGCTGTGCAACAAATTAGCATACTAATTTGCCTATTCTGAGTAAATTGAGTTGACAAGATCAGTTTTAACCTATCTGGGTTTGAAGTTTTATCATCATTGATCTAGAGACTTGGTTCCAACATATCTCTTTTAAATCCTGGGAGGACTTGTACTCATAACCTTAGGCTATGCTTGGAAGATGAAACCCTATATTGTTGGCCGTTTTCTACAGGAGGGGTATTGCTAGCCTCGAGGTTGATTAGTTTATCCAAAGGAAGGGGACAGTGAAGGAAGTGGGCATGGGAGCCAAGCCTTCAGGCTTGGAATTGTAGAATTTAGGCCATCTCCAATAGGAGGTGTATGGCCAGCCCCAAGCCTGATTTTCCAGTCTATCCCTTTGTTAGTTAGTATTGCGATAGAACAATAATATAGGGGAATTGGAAGATTTTATCCTTTTGGAGGGCATATATCATTTGCCATTATTAGGAAGGGGATAGGGATGTAACACCCCAGTGAGGGGGCAACTGAGGCCTCCTGAAGGGGCTTGTACCCGCTCAAGAAGGGTCCATTCTCTCTTTTACAAGATTCTTTCATCTTCTTGGAACTTATTGAAAATGAATTTGTTGGATAGCTTAGATTTGAGTTCTTATGCTATGAACAAAGTGACAAAACTTCAATAGAAGCAGGGGTTTCCATGTTCCTTATCTATCATTAATTATCCAGGCAATAATATTTGTAGACCTACAATTTTCCTTATGTAAAAGAAGGTCAACATTTTCCTTTTATTTAGTGTGGAAAGTTTTGGTACAAGATGTAACCCTCGTTACTTTTCTGTTGGTCGTAGCTATCATATCGATGGTTACAAGTACGATAGAACTAACAACCCAGCAGTATAATTTGTTTAGGATATAGGTTTATTACATGACATACGATATGCCACAATTTTCTTTTCAAGAAAACTGTATCATAATATTCACATTCCAATTGATAAGTATTGGATACCTAATATCACAGTAGGTGTTTCTCATAATGCCAATGCCGAATATAGTATGCAATATGAGTTGCGTGCAATGAAACCCACTCGAGCGCACAAACATTTTAATGCTTCCTTTAGAACTACTTTTTGATTCACTGGTTCTCAAAGCTTTGCCACAGTAGAGGAACATTTTTCGGAAATGACACGCTATTTGACAAGGTTTGTAGTATTTGATGACTTAACTATCACTCTGTATTTAATTTCAGAAAATTGATCCCGATGTACCTGTTCAACTTCTCGAGTACGATCTGCGTTTTAGGAAATATGGAAGCGAATTCACATTCTATGACTACAATGAACCAGAAGAGCTTCCATCAACTTTGAAGCACTCATGTGATATTGTGGTTGCCGATCCTCCTTACCTGGTTGGTATATCTAACTTTTAGACTGTTTGTGTTTCATGTCAAAATGGGCAGGAAAATTGTATTCACTTTAAATGAATATCCACAGTTGGGATAGCCTTCAGCTCAGTCTTCATTGGTCAGTGGTAGTAGAGTAGTAGCAATAACAAGATTCTATCGAAGTTTAAAATGCTTTATGTAGGCAACTAGTAAGTTGATGTTTGTAGATGATTTTACAAGATGGGCTCAGGTTTGATTATTTTGGAATGTGTTTTTTTGGCGCAGAGCAAGGAGTGCTTGGAAAAGGTCGCTCAAACAATTTCATTTCTTGCTCGACCTGGAAGGTGCTTCTTGCTGTTACTTACAGGTATGCCCTAATTTTGTTTATCTAATTCCATTCCATTTTGCTATGTTCATTAATTTTATGGACCTATGAGTGCTGTAAAACTTGTCCATTTCATGTTGATGTTGCACTCACTCCCTTTGTCCCACAAGAGGTGTCTCTAGTACGTCTAGAACAGTGGTGGAGCCGTTGATATAAGATCGGTGTAGATTCAGAAAGTTGTAATATACGTCAAGGAAAAATCCCGTGTTTGTCAACCCACAGGTTGACTTTCTACCGTTATTTAATGGATAGAGTGGGGAAAAATAGCCCACATGTAAAATACTTAATAAATAGCCCAAATGTGAAAAATAAATATTCAAGCCACTATTATTCACACTGCTAAAGCCCAAGAAAACATAATTTATTGATGGAAGGCTCCTTGTATAGCTCTTTTATTTCATAACGGTCCGTGACATGATAGAATTTGCCCATTTCCGGTGTTTTGTTCACAATTTGTTTCGTAAAAATAATTTACTAAGTAATACAATTTCGTTTAAACGATGTAAAATGATTTACAAGTTTCAACGCCACAAGTCATTTTTTAATTTGTGTAGAAGCATTATTAACACCTCATCGCCCTCTCCTCTACAACCCATCACCAATTCACCACTAGGCACTAGCTACGACCAACTCTCCCACCATCTCATGCTCCTACCGCTGCTGCCGTGCCATCGCCTGAACAATCGCGGCCACCACCTGCTCCCACCACCACTGAACCACTGCCACCTCCTCCACCTACCACCGCAAGGGCCGCCTCAAGACTTTTGGAGACCTGGCAATACAAATGGGGCATCGACGTACATGGGCAGTTTTATGTTTTCTTCCATCTTTTCTAAAATTCGTCACGAATCGGTTTATAAATTCAACTTCGGTGAACAAAAGAGACTCAAAATAATAACACTCTAAAAAGTAATTTCTATTAGGTAACAGTGACGTGAAAATAGTTATACAAAGAACCAATTGAATTTGGAATATAAATGAATGTATTGCTTTTCTTAGAACGAAGGAATTTTTTTGTAAAAATCAAGTGATTTATTAACTTACATAATAAACTATATCAAATACTGTAATAGTAGAAAGATTATATAACAAAAACAATCTTAATGAAGCTCCCTATGTTTTAGAGTTGAGGTCTCTCTCTCATTTACTCAGCTCTTGTAAACAGATTTCATAATTCAATAATAATTTATCTGACCCAAACACTACTATCTTATGGTTTATCTCTCTTTCTAAAAAGACAAATCAATAATAATTATTCTTTAATAATTATTTCTTCATTTCCTCAAAAGAGTTATCCCTCTTTCTCGTAAAAAGGAAAACGAATTATTCCTTCATTTTCTCTCCAACTCCAAACATAACAAATCACGTCAATTATTCTCCTTTTTTCTCCATCTTTCAGACTCACAAATTAATGGAGCATTATCTCCTAATTATTTGTGGATTATACATGAATGATAGAAATGTAATACATAACTACTTCCTATTTTGGGCCCTAAGATTTTTGGAGGCCCTAGGCAATTGCCGAAGCTGCTTATAGCTTGAGCTGGCCCTGACCGCCACTGTCACCACCTGAACCATCACCGCCACCACCTGCTCCCACCACCACCTGAGCCACTTGCCACCTCCTCCATCTATCACAGCTGCGGCCGCCATGAACCCCGTTTGCTCAACCTGCTGACGCCACCACCACCGCCTGCCGCCAGTCCTGCCACCATCACCTGAACGACCAGATGCCGCCACCACCATGACCACCTAAAGCTCCACTACCTCTTCACTACCTGCACCGCTACTGTCCACTGCACCACTACTCTACCACCACCACTGAACTCCACTACCTGCTCCGGCTGCTGCTGGTGCCGCTACATCTCAACATTGTAAATTAATAATAATGTATATTGTGAGGCATGGACCCTTGACCTCTTTTCAAATAACAAATGTTTATCTGTTGAGCGAACAAATTACTTGGTAAAGGTTGTACAATTTTTATAATTATGTCATACACCAATAAAATAATTTTCGTTAACCAAGTACATGAAAATGATTGGAAGGACACGTACTGCCAACCAAACGGACCCATAATGTTGAAAGGAAAAAATTCTATTTAATAGATGAGTGATGTGTGGTACGAATATGGAAACCACGGTGATGGAGTTCACCTAATGACCACCTTTAACTTCTATAATGGGACTTTGCTTGTTTTTTGTTTCAGGGGAGGTTCAAACGGAAAGAGCAGCTGAACTCCTTGGTATGCATCCATGTGGATTTAGACCTCAACACTCCAGCAAACTTGGAAACGAGTTTCGTCTATTCACAAACTATGATCCTGAGACAAGGTTAGGAGGTTGGGAGCGCAATCAGCGGACCTTTTAGCCGCCTACTCAGCCATTTTCACTCAAGTTGCAATCACTATGTAAAAACTTAAAGTCTTCTTTAGTGTTCTTTTTCATTTATCATAAACTTGCAACTTTCTATAAGCATAACAACAGCAATTTGGAAATTGTTTATGCTTATTTAAGCCGTTGATCTAGTTTTGTCATTTGTTGATGAGACTATTGAAATTTCCGATTGCTCTGTCTATCCAGCTTGCAGATATCACCGTGAATGATTTTTTTTTTTTTTTCCAAAACAAATTTCATTAACTAACAAACTCCTTCCTTACATTCAAGAGCTGGTTCATATCAAAATCCAGCCACTGTTTACTCTACTTGCTAAATTCTTAACTAACTCATCTGCACTCTGATTTGCTTCTCTAGGCACCCAATTCAGAGAGGAGTTCATTCTTACAAGACCTCCTCTAATATCTTCTAATAAATTTGTAATCTCCCAAGCATCACCCTTCATGATCAGAGAAGTGAACTCTTGATTGTCTCCTTCAAAAATAACATCTTTGAAGCCTTTCTGTTCAAGTTTCTGAATTGCTGCAAGAGCTGCCAAGGCCTCAGCTTGTAACACAGAAACAGTAACACCTGTCCTCCACCCCCATGCAATTACTTCTTTATTATGATTTCTAAGGAGCCAGGCACAAGTAGTGCAGCCAGAATCTTCAAATCTGCTTGCATCAAAATTGCATTTGAGACTCTGGAAATTAGGGGGAATCCATTTCTTCAACTTTTCTTTCAGCTCATTGATCCTCATCTTCTTCTGCACCTCCTCTTCTTTGCAAGTAGCAACTCCATATAACCTTCAAAGACATTTGTTCACCACCTTAGTAGGGATGATATTGGCTTTAGAGAAAATCACCTCGTTCCTGGCTTTCCACACATTCCAACAATAATCTTCAAAAGCATGCTTTCCTCCAGTTCTTTTGTATTAACCAGCTCCACACATTCAGCAATCCACATTTGTAAGTTGTTCACCTTCATGCACATTTTTGGTGTTAAAATACCAGTATTTGGAGAGAAAAAGAAGCTAAATCTTTTTGGAGAGAAAAAGAAGCTGAATCTGTTAAAAGAGCCCATTTGGAGAGAAAACGGAGAGAAAACGATACATGATTTATGGCAATTAATCATCATACCTGAATCTTCTCCAAATTAATCAAGAAGCTGTAGAAAATTTACCACCTCTGCACTTTTAGCTTGAGTAAATATTAAAGAATCATCAGCAAAAAGCAGGTGATTCAATTTTGTACCTCCCTTGGATATGGCAATGCCTTCAATTTTCTTATCAATTTGAGCTTTGTGCATAGCTCTAGAGAACACTTCCATAATCAAAACAAATAAATATGGAGAAATTGGGTCTCCTTGTCTCAACCCCTTGCTAGGTGAAAAAAATCCACTTTCTTTCCCATTTATTTCCACTGCAAAAGAGATTGTAGATACACACTGTCTAATTATAAGTCTCCACTTATCACAGAAACCAAATCTCAGAAGAATTTCCTCCAAAAAGTCTCAATTTACTCTGTCATATGTTTTATTTAAGTCCAGTTTCAAAGCCAGAACTCCTTTGCTACCTTTCTCTTTTTGCCCAATAAAGTGGAACAATTCCTGGGCAATAATAATGTTATCTTGGATTTGTCTATTTGGCACAAATGCATACTGCTCTTTGGAGATTAACTTGTCTAAAACCACCTTCAACTTATTGGCAAGAAGCTTTACAATAACCTTGTATGTGAATGTACACAAAGCAATAGGCCTAAATTGAGTTACCTCTTCAGGATGTTGGACTTTTGGGATGACAGTGATGACTGTTTTGTTGATGCTTCTAAAAGGTATCCACTTTTGAAAAAGCTTTGTATAGCATTACAAAATTCCACTTGAACAGTATCCCACTGAAATTGAAAGAACAAACCATTGTACCCATCAAAACATGGTGCTTTGGAAGGATCAAAGTTAATAGGCACTCTAGTCCAGTCCACATTCTCTTCTTCTGTAATAGTAGTGGTAATTTGTTACACTTGATCATTCCACTGAGTATTACTCTTAGCAGTGAAAAGGCCCCTGTAAAAATCTACAAAATTCTTCATCAACTCTGCCTCTTCTTCAATCCACTCTCCAAGACCATTCTTGATCTTGTTTATTCTATTTTTTCCTCTTCTCTGAATAGTAGCCAAGTGAAAAAACTTGGTGTTTTTATCGCCTTCTTTGACATACTTTTGTCTGACCTTTTGCTTCCAGAAAACTTCTTCCTTATCCCATAGCTCACCGATTTTGATAGATAATCTTCTCTTCTTCCAGGTGATTTTGTGGGGAGAAAGGAAGGCTTTGACATTGAAGAAGGTCCTTTTCCAGACTTTGAATGTGCCTCCTATAATTTCTCACATTTGTTCTGCTCCACTCACAAAGTTGTCTTCTTACTATACCCAACTTCTTACCTAATCTGAACATGTCTGACCCAGAGTAAAAATCAGACCAAGCTTCTGAAATTACCTTACCACACTCTTCATAAGATAACCAATTTTGATCAAACCTGAAAATGTACCTTTTCTCCCCATAGCAGTTATCAGTGTTAAAAATTAATGAAGTATGATAAGAACCCCAAATAGCTTCTCTTTTAATATAGGCATTTGGATGATTAACTCCGTAATCAAGACTATAGAAAAACCTGTCAATCATCTCTCTCACATTGTTATTAGATCTCTTATTTGTCCAGGAGTAGCCTATCCGGATTGTGAATGTACACAAAGCAGGATTTACTTGATTCTGGCCAGCCACCACCGCCTTTTCAATAGTTGATTCCTCATTTACTTGATTCTCAATTAGCTTATCTGCTTTGACACAATCATTATAAAGATACCGTTGCTCAACATGAACAAGCTCAAACCTGATTTCATCGTCTAGCATCTTCTCCACCAGCCTAACCTCCAGTTGATCATCTTCGACTCCTGTATATAATCTCCAACTCCTCGTATGTGTAATACCCAATTCACGCCTTGCTGCAATTGCCTCCTTAGCATACCTCGCATCTGCTAAGATCTGATTCTTCTTTTCTTCAACAAATTAAGGGTTGGTTTCAGCTTCCCATTTACTGCGTTTCGCATCTGGGTTTGCTAGATATTCATAATTTCTTCTCTTTAGGGAGACGAATCGATTGAAAACGGTTGCTAATACAATATCAGAAAAGGGGTTTCAAATAGAATATGGTTTCGGGTCGGAATTAGCCAACCCATTTTCCTTGGAACCTGTTTTTTTAAACCTGACCCACCTTTTTGAGCTACGAGGACGCCACTGGGCTTCTAATTTAGTATCATATTTACTTGGGCTATCTGGTTTTTCCAACCCAATATTTTTTCTCTACAGAGCCTTTAGCTAATTTCAGGCCCAATTGAGAAGAAGAAAAATCATTAGGTTTTGGTTCTTGATAAATTACCTCTTTACCCTCTTCCTGTCGCTTCTGATCCAGCTGCTCCTTACCCAAAACTTAGGAAATTTGAGTAATATCCGTCAACGTGTCACATTCTTCCGTACACACCTCCTTCTCAGAAAAATCGTGCTCCTCCTCCAGCTGTCGTACTATAGTACCCACCTTCACACGCGCATCATCTTCCTCCTTCTCCACGTGGATCTCACGCGCCACCTTTTCCATTACCGGCGCCCACCGTTCCAACTCATTTTGTTTCCTTTCCTTCTCCTGTTCCCTTGTCCATGGCATTACCTTTCTTGGCTTAGCTCTAATTCTAGCTCCATAACCTGATTCTGCCTCATCCTTTTCCAGCACAAATTAACACTGCTTATTAATATGGGTTACTCTCCCACATCGATAACATAGATCACCAAGCCGTTCATAGCAGAACTTCACCCAGATTCTTCATCCCCTTTCTTACCTAACATAAACCCTTTCGGAAGAGGATAAAAAATCGGCACATTTACCTTGATCCGAAAGTAGGGTCTTAGACCAACCAAAGGAGGAGCCAGAGCATCGGTAGCAATCCACTCTCCAATGAGGCCTCCGATTTTCTTTGCATCTAGCTCCGATCTCTTCTCCGGTGGAAGTCCCCTTACTTGAATCCAAAGCGGACAAACACGAAAATCCAGAGAAGCTAAGTTCCTTCCTAAAGGCCATTTATGAAGATGAAGGAAGTGGAAACCAATCGACCATGGGTTTTTTTCTAAGATTTGTTCGTAGTCTTTCTCTTCTTCAAATTGAAAAGAAAAAAGGTTAGGCTCAATTGGATCTACTGTAACCTTTCCTTTCAATTTCCAGATGCCGTCAATCATCTGCTGCATAGTATTTTTTCGGTTCCTTTCTCGCGATACCATCTTCCAACAAGCGTCTTCTGATGAAGATGGTTAAGAATTTCTGGATCGTCATCAAGCTCTAAACGAAGCTCCTCTATCGCTGAACTAACTCACACGAAGAATACCACAGAGGAAAGAACAAACACTGGGGTACAATAGAGAAAAAGAAGAAAACCCAAGATGGTTAAAATGGCAACAGATGTTGCAGAAAGAAAAGACAAAAACCTAGGTTTATGAGAAACAGATAAATATTGGGCCAAAGATGAAGATCACACTAACACATACAAGTCAAGAATTAGTTTATTTTGGATCGTAGACCACCATGGTTCCCTTGTCCTTATCATTGCCATCCACTGTCTTATTGCTGCCTCGTTGAGCTACTTTATTCTCTCTTGAACGTTCTTGCCCCAATGTTCCGTTATGTCCTTTGTCTACTTGGGGGTTGTCCGCTGGTTGGTTATTGTCATTCTTGGCATCGGCAGGTTAAGAGGCTTCAAGATAATGATGTTCCTTCAACTGATTCACTGCTAGGTCACTCTCATCAGCCTTCTTTTCCCTTTGCTTCTCACCCTCTTCTACAAACATTGGATTGTTAATGGCCATCATCCCATGCTTGACCTTTTATGTGACCTCCTCGATTCCTATTGTAATCTGACTTTTAATCTCGGTTCATATCTCTTTGATATTTGCTTTCCTCTTGATGGTGGTTGGTACACGAGCCTGTTACCGTACCTCTTTTCGCATTCTTCCTTTTCATATTCCTTAAAGTGCGGGCATTCCATGCTATTATGGGTTATAAGCCCACACTGGTCACAAATTGACATGACACATTCGTATTTGAAATCAAGCCACTTCTCCTTACATTTGATTATGACATGTATACCGCGTGGAAGAGGGTTCTTGATGGGGGGGGGGGTGATTCGAGCCCTAACCCTAACATAGTTTTGTCGGTCCTCAATAAAAAAAACATTAATTTCGGACTCCATTTTCGCCACCAATATTTGCCTGTTTCTCATAAACTTTTGAGACAAATTGGTCAGAAGGGAGGAGAAGGTGAAGAAGAAACATCAACAATGGAGATGGAGAGAGAGAGTGTCTGAGAGAAAGAGCCCTTTGCGTCCATACCGTTTGCGTGACTTAATCATGACCTGTTTAAATTAACTGCACTATCACTGTACATATCCTAACCGCGACAAAGCGGAACCCCTTATATAAAAAAATATGAACAGTTATAATAATGTATTATAACAATCTATCACCAGTAATTTAAAAAAAGAAAAAAGAAAAAAAAAAGAATTTATCAATCATTTCTCAAGAAATTGTATCACCATATAGGTTTTGTCTGCCTCTCCGAGAGTAAATTGCAAATTCGATCGAATTCACCAGCCGGGTGAACATCCAAATTTTTATTTAAGTAAAAGGGCTATTGGAAAACCGTGTACCGGGTTGGCGGGTCACAATCCAGACCGGGTTGCGTCCGGATAACTTGGTAAAGCTGAAAAGGAAAGCACGATTTACCCACCTGTAGTTGCTACTATTTGGATCCGACTCCAGATTAAGATCCGTCCAGAACCTTCACAACTTTTTTATACTTCTCTCGTTCACTCTGCAATTCAGTTCCTGCAATTCTCAACTCTGAAGCACTTACTGAAGTCGTGAAGGAAGACGACGACGAGAGAGAGAAAATGAGACCTAACATTGTCACTGAGGTAAGATCAAGCTCTTCTTGATAGCTACAAACGCTTATGATACCTCCATATGTGTACGTGCATACACTAAAAAACGAGTATTGATTTCAAGTCGTTCTAGAATAGCTAGTCCCTCAAGTTTCTTAGATACGCCTCTGGAGTAATCGCTGTTTTAGCCTTGTTAGGGTTTCTGATTACGAGAACTTTAGGTTTCAATTTGCTCTTTGTTTTTTGTAGTTGCTGGTCTGGAATCGCGATTGAGAATTGAAAAAATGTGAAACCCTAGATTTGGTTTCTGGTATGTCAAGTTGTTGATCACCGCCTCACCGGTTGAATGTAGTTTCAGAACTGTTTAAGTTCGAATTTCCAAAAAAATAGAAGAAATTAGCCTCAAAGACATTTTCGAAGAACAGTGAAAAAAAAAATCTTTCCAGTGAGTTTTCACATGCTGAAATGAATTGAATTGAATGTGTTTATTATAACAGTAGCTAAATACTTTATACTTACTACAATGGTAGTTGAGATCTGCCACGTTGTTATTAGATATTTAGTTAGTTTTAGCTGTTAGGCGTTACATATCTAGGTGGATTCAACTGTTGTAATCTTCGGTAGGCTGCGATTACAATGAACTTTCTATGCATATACTCCACTCAACTGAACAATGTTTTCCCAGTTTAACCAGAGTCGGTTGCATGGATCAAATTCCTTCAGTACTGTATGTCAAAAGAATCTACTAGTATATGCAACTAATAAATATAGAAGGGAAAGAGTACTACATGTGCAAAACCGTGGTACGGGGTATGAGAAAAATAGAAATTGAGAATATAATGTAAGTTTTGATTGAAATAGAAACACGGAATATAAACATAGGTGTGCATAAGGAAAAGGGCTATGATGAGCAAGCATTAAATTGCACCTATGAGGATCACTTCCATATTTAATACAATTAGTACACTTCTTTCTACAGAAAGAGAGGTTGATGTTCCAACATCGGTACCCTCATCTCCACCGAGTGTTCGAGATATGAAAACGCTGGGGATGTGGGTCACTTAGATACAGGCAACTAGTACCTGTTTCCTTACATATAACCAGATCTTGTTGGTTTCATTTTGAGATCAGGGTTTCAAACGACCTCACTTTAATCATAACAAATATAGTCCTCTCTACTATAGACTGAAATTGAAGTCTTACAAAAGTAATTCTACCTCCACCCTTCTTTGTGATCCTAGGTTCTATTAGGTTAACCACAGGGGTATACTGCCCCATCGCACGCGGCTACCATGTCCTGTATAAATGTTCTCCCAACTGGAACGACTTGCCTTCCTAGTAGAGAGCTTTGGTCTACACAATGTCTATTAAAGGATTGGTTTCTCTTCAACTGCAGTCATTTTAATTTTATTTCAATAAAACACCTTTGATCCCATGCTCTTCAATTTATGTATTTGTATGAATCAAACGGATGAATTTGGGTAGAGGATCATTCCAATATTTGAATTACGGTTTTGTGCGGAATGTGTGTAGGCAGGATTGTCTACCACGGTGTCACAATGGTGGGGAGGTATTCCATTTCTTTCTTCAGCAGTGGTCATTCTTTGCGGGACTGTTTACTTGGTGTGTCTTTTGATTGGATATGACTCGTTTGAAGAAGTATGCTTCTGGCCCACTGCAGTTGTTTCACAGTTTCAAGGTATGGTAGCTCAAGTCTTTCTGGTTCGTTCTTTTTTGGATCCAAGTACATGTTATTTCACTGCAGTTCTTGTTGTTATAACTTAAAAAAGGAAAATTTACAATACATGCACCTATCATCAGATCACGACTAACATATGTTTTCCCGAATAATATGCCATCAGATGCATTGCTTCCCTTTTTCTTTTGGTACTTTTCTCCATTGTTCTTTTTAACATATACATGCCGACTATCCGTTCAAGAGCTCGAAATCTAGTTTCGTAGAGGCTAAGAGTTCAGTTTTTCTTTTATGCACTTTGTTTGAATTTATATAGCTATTTAGTTACGACTTTCGATGTTACTGAAACCTTCCTTTTCGCGTCTATGCATTTGGGTGTAGTGTAAGAGAAGTAACTTAGCAGAGAACTTGTATGTGCAGTTTTTCTTATGAGTGAATGTATGAATAATAACTAGCGTTGTAATTTTTCGAAGAAATGATCTAATTGTTAGATTATGATATCAAGAAATCTATAAACTGTAGAAGGACAAGTGCTTATCGAGTTACAGGCAGTTTTTTTGTGTTGACAGTGTTGAAAAGCATATAATGTCAAGTGTTCAAAATTATTTTGGTCATTCAAAATTAAATATTTGTGGCAGTTTTTGGTGGGTTGAAATTTCTGCCACAGGTAAAATAGACCAGTTTAATTCATCTGAAAATATTAGACAGTTTAAATGGAGCAAACAAGTCTTTCCACCAATTAACACCTTAAGTCACCTAGAAGCATGGATTGGCAGTGGCACTTTGTGAGTCAATTCGCCTGTAAAACGCCAACTAGACAGATATGATTATGGAGGGCTTCAACGTCAAAAGTCTCAAAACCTGAACTACTGAACACTTCTGGTCAACTTAAAAGGCCAAACACTGTTTAAGAAAATTGCAGCTGCTTTTGAATTGAAGGGCTACCTAAGCGGCCTTAATGATATGTGACAACCCAGAGTTTTAGATATACAGGAGTACCTAGAGAATGGAGGTTTTAACCTTGGAGCAAACTTAAATCAAGAAACATGCTCACATAACCTTTATATAGTCAATAAAGGGATGGATGCTTACTTGTGCAATGGGGTTTCCTACATTTTATCTCACTACCAAATCGAGCGAACAAATTTTTCCTCACATCTACGAGTTGTTGGGGACCGTATAACATGCCATTTTACACGTAGCAATTTTATGCTCCTAATATTTTATTTTATTCGAAAGTGAAGCCATTAGTATAAATTACATACTATAGAGGGAAATTTCTTCGTTAGCATTGTGACTAATCTATTAGTTTCACTCGATTTAAAATGAAGTAAGTTAGTGAAACTTTGAAAAGTTGACACTCTCTAAGTCTTAACTGCTAGTATACTAATACTCATTTCATGTATATGAATTTAAATTTTTTCTTGCATAAAATTAGTAACTTATACCAATAGTATCTATGCGCTCTCAAATGTGATACTTCTGAAGTTATCTGCTTCCGTGCTGACATTTTCGCTTCAGGTGACATGGGTTTAGACTTGTAACTTCAGTTAGTGCACCCTCATTATAGTTTTCTTTTTTGGGAGCTAAAACTGTATATTGAGAGTTTGTGCTGAAGAATATAAATTAATCCAAAAAAATGGGATATCAAGTGGCAGAAGTTTTGTAGGTGAATCAATAGTGAATTGTATACCTAGCCATTGGATGGCTTCCTTGCTGCTTCAGTGATTTAGAAGCCAATCTTGTTCTCTTGCAATATTGAAACCTTCCAGTGCCTGTAAAATATCTCTGACATGATCATCAAGACTAAACTGTATGCTGCTGAGTGATTCTATATATTTTTTTTTTTCTTTCTATTACTTAAATCAGCTACCAACTTAATTTCCCATTATTTTCTCCACCATCAATACTCTTTCACTGAAAAGGAGATCTTGATTGGTTGGGAAGTGTAGGTTTACCACTGAATATTTCATATGTTCCCAATAGGTAATGTATTCTTATAGGGGAAGTGTCAAAGAGGTATAAATGTTAAACCATGACAACCTCAAATTGTTGGAGGTAAAAAAGTGAAAATTATTTTTCAAGAAACTTTACATTGGTCTAAGACGGAAAAGCCAGACGAATTTGCTCCATTACATTAATACGATACAGCTCCGCATGGATTAAGGACTCGTGGTCCTAAAATCTGTCCATTCTGTTCTTACTTTAATATTCCATCACTCCCAGTGGTAACGCCCTCCAAAGTTCACACCTGTTGCCAAAGCCACTTCAGACTGATGCAAAATTTCACTTTCAGCACCAAAAATCTGGAAAAAAACTAATATGCCATGCAACTACCCCTCCTTAGCGCTGTCACTACTTAAAGTAGCTGAACTGCTGAAGTATCATTAACAAACAGACAACACTTTACTTCTAAGGCGGGCTCTCTTGCCCTATCATAAAGCCTAAAACCTAATGAAACTGCTCGGTCAAAGTCAAACATCTGACTCAATACCTCTGTAACATGATAGAGAGAAGTAGGATACAGGTTAAATTGGAATTTTTCATAATCCTTCAAATTTATCCTACTCAACTAGCAAGAAATCAAGAATCATGAGAAATTCTCATATAACTTTGTCATATGCTTTTCAGCTTCCAGCTCGACAAATGCCCCTAAATGCCTCCCCTTTAGCCTAAACTGTACAGAAATTTATGTGCTTCTTACACCCATCCTATTAGCAATCTTTTTCTTCCTGCTAGGGAGGAGGAATGAATAACCAAATCTCTATCCAACATCATAGTTGAAAGTATCGACCTGCACAATTAAGAACTGCTCAGAAAATTCTGAATGACTTTGTTCCATTAAAATGCACAGTAACATATTCTAAATACGTGACTTAGTTTCACGAAATTGGTCCAACTGACGGTGTCTATCAGTTGAAAAGCTGTCCATCCAAAGATAAAAAAACAGTGGAACAACCAAACAACAATATGGGATGGGGGAACAATGAGGCAGTAAAAGATGTGTGTTTGATGGTCGTCTAACATGATACTGTGGGCATTTAGAATCACTTCATCCCGAGAATGCTAATAGTAGGGAAAATGTTGAACTGTGAAAGTCTATATAATCAAGATTGCATCCTTAATCTGTATGCTTCCGTAAAGGTGAAATATTTAAATCTAAGATGAAGTCCCTTGAATTGTATTCTTAGTAAGGTATCATCCAAGTTACATTCTGATCAATTCTAGCTGGTTGTGATTTGAAGAGATGCATCTTACATAGAAAGAATAAATTATTTACATTCATGATGTTCCCTTCTAGACATTATGTTTTTATGATACATGCCATTTCTTTTACAGAACAGAAACGGTCACTTTATCTCCCTTACTCCTTCAATGGTAATAAATCTGGTTTTATTGTTCTTGTCCTTTGCAGTTTATAGGATGTACACCTCTGTCATTTTTCATGGTTCTCTGCTACATGTCGTATTCAATATGATGGCCTTGGTACCTTTGGGATCTGAGCTGGAGAGAATTATGGGGTCCTTGCGCTTGTTGTTCACAACAATACTATTGACTACAAGCAACGCAGTACTTCACCTTCTTATTGCGATATTGGTAGCAAATAACCCGATACGCCCGTATCAGTATCTCATGAATGAGTGTGCAATAGGTTTCTCTGGAATCTTATTCTCTATGATCGTTATAGAAACGAGTTTAAGTGGAGCTCAACACAGAAGGTTAGCTCTCTCCTTTTCTTAAATAATGTTGTTTAAGTTTTGTTCAATGACTGTTCTTCCTTTTGCGGTCGTAAAATTCTAAGGGCGGAGTTATTTGCTTGAGCGTCTGAACATCTAGTGGTTTTTGAAGAAGGAATCCTTCCTGAAACCTACATAGTTTGATTTTCAGTGGCTAAGCACCTTTTTTTTTTAAAGTTGTTGCCTTAACATCCGTAGAAAATTGATTGACATATTCTTTCTTTGCAGTGTGTTTGGACTGTTCAACGTGCCTGCTAAATGGTAAATGCTGAACTGTGTATGGTGTAAGTTGAATTTGTTTCCTCGATGTGATGTGAACTTGATTGCTTCTATGTCCCAGGTACCCATGGATCTTGTTGGTAGCTTTCCAGATTCTCATGACAAATATCTCGTTACTTGGTCATCTCTGCGGAATTTTATCTGGATTCGCTTGTATGTTTTTTTCATTTATAGACACGACCGTCTAATTTTACCGATATATTAATATATATTTTCCTGGTTATTGTGGTGCAGCCGGTACTATATTTGGAATGGTTGACTATACTCTTTGCTTTTTTTTTCTGATTTCAGATACGTACGGGATCTTCAATTATGTACTACCTGGAACATCCTTTTATTCTTCCATTGAATCCTCCTCTTGGTTTGTAAGTGATTTTGGAAAAGCTTATCTGTATGACGATGCAGTTGACGTAATTATTTGCAGCATGTTTGCATTTCAAGTCCTGCAAAAAACAGAACCTGATGTCTACACAGTTGTTATCCTGTATTCTTTTGGTTGTTGAGTCACACACTGGCCTATTTAAAGGCTGAAATGTGAAAGCCACATGGAAAAGAAAAGAGATTCATTTTTTCTTAAGTTCCTTCAAGTATAAGAGTTTGGAGATTAGTCTTTTGTGTCAAGATATGTAATACAATCATTATCCATTATTAAAAGAATCTGTGGACTAAAAGAGAAAGGAGAAGTAGGGAATTAATTTTGTAAGTGGATCAAGTGATTGAGTGAGTTAAGGTATCCATCTGCGTGGTACCAGGGATTCACTGAGGTGTGCAAGATAGTCTTTCTCTGTAATAGCACTGGATCAGAGTATTAAGGCCGTGAGATGGCCCTTTGTGGGTTCTATCTTTCTAGTGTCCATAGCCTTTCTTTCTTTTCGGAGGGCACACGCAAGTCTAACTCCCTTTTGGTTTGTTTGTTGTTGAAAACCAATCATGTTTTGTTTTGTTGCTCTTTGTGTTGCTATCTTGGAAGTCATTGACATTGCTAATTATTTGTTGCCATTGCTTGAAATGTAAAATGAACACATGAATTATACTTGCTTTTTTTGCTTGTTTTTCTTTTCTTGCCCTGTTTGTGTTAGTACCAGTACTCAGTCTATACAAAATGTTTCTCAGGCACTGAACGGTGACAAATTTTTTAAATTTTGCTTTTCAGTCAGCCTGTGCGAGACGACAGAAATTCATAATGTGCACTGGCGGCAACCCTTCCGGCTACATCCCCACGCACTCAAGTCAGAGTACAACGCCTAGGTACATTCTAGTTATCTGAAAATCCTTTTGATCTCCTTAAACAAAATCTAACGTTTTAATTAAGCAGTGGCTTGCTATCTGGAAATATATGGAGAAACATCTCTTCATGGATGCCCCAGAGAGAATCACATGTTCAGGTTTGAGACAAGCTTCTTGACAAAATCAATAATTATTCACATTCACATGTAGATGCATGTATGTTCTGTCTTTATGGTTGTCATATGTTGAGTGTTTAAAGGAATGCTTATGATCTTTGGAGCTAGTTTTAACCAAGGATACCTGGATCGAAATTCGTTACGGAATGGGATTGCGGTACGCACTACTCTATGGAATTCAGTTTGCTAGGGGTAGGCTTCTCCGGATCGCTTGAGAGGAACTAAGTTCGATTGTTTAGATCGCGGAATGCAATTTATAGATGACTATATTTTTATTAATGCAATTATGGTTGTATTAGTAATGCATTTATATACAAATTTTATGTTCTGACCGTAAAGCCATACTTATTTACTTATTTGGTTTTTGGTGGTAGGACTTTTTATGCGAGGAATAAGCTAGAATTTTGTTTTCATAATTTTTTACTAATTATGATTAATAATGAACTCCATCTAGAAGATATAAATAAAACATGATGTACTAATCGTGAGCATTTTAACTGAAACGTCTCACACATTCATTACTGGGGTCCACCACTAAGAGATTTTATTAGGAGACTAAAATATAGGATTGTAATAGCAAAGTTTGACCGCCAAAATCTTGTCAATCTCTCCCTATCTCTTCACAGGCTTTCTCGTAAACCCCGTTCTCTCTCTACACAAATTATCTGATGATGGGGAACTCCCAGTTTGACTATTTGATTGACGAACTGATCTGCCTAAAGCAATTGACGATTGAGATCCCAATTCAACGAAGTTCAATTTTGTGGATTCTTCTTGTAAAAGCCCTGCGCTCAATATATGTTTTGTACATCTACGGAACGCTGTGATCTCCGTTCTAGATCGCCGATAACCCGCGATTGGGTACGCGTGATCCGGTTTGGAGATAGTAGCTATATTGGCGAATTCTGGTAACACTGGTATTAGGTGCTCAATTTGCGAGTAATGGTTTGTGAATGCTCGTATAGACGATAGAACTTTTTGTGACACTTTTTTCAGTTTACTTCGTAGTGGTTGGATGTGTAACTACTGGAAATAGTTAAGAAGTGGGGATTGACGAACAAAGATTCTTATCCTCTTGAGAGTAAACCTTATCTATTGGAAATTAGGACAGCTTCTCTTCATGGATTTATTTAGTTTAGATCAGTGCTACCAGCATGCGCCAATATAGCTACGATCTCCGAACTGGATCGCACGTTTCCAATCGCTGGTTGCCGGCGATCTGGAACGAAGATCTCAGCGTTCCGGTGATGTACTAAACATATATTGACCACAGGGCTGTTTCAAGAAGGATCCACAAAATTGAACTTCGTCAAATTGGAATCTCAATCGTCAATTGCTTTAGGCAGATCAGTTTGTCAATCAGAGAGTTAACTGGGAGTTCACCATAATCAGATAATTTTGTGTGAAGAGAGAGAACGGGGTTTACGAGAAAGCCTGTGAAGAGATAGGGTGAGATTGACAAGATTTTGGCGGTCAAACTTTGTTATTACGATCCTATATTTTAGTCTCCTAATAAAATCTCGTAGAAATGGACCCCAGTAATGAATGTTTGAGACGTTTCAGTTAAAATGCTCACGAGGAGTACGTCATGTTTTATTTATAGTTCAATATTAATCTTAAATAGTAATAAATTATGAAGACAAAATCCAAGCTTATTTATAAAAAATGTCCTACCACCAAAAACCAAATAAGTGTGGGCTGTGGCTTTACGGTCAGCACATTAAATTTGTATATTAATAATATAATCATAATTGCAATGATAAAAATATAGTCATCTATGAATCGCATTCCGCGATCTAAGCAATCGAATTTCACTCCGCTCAAGCGATCCGGAGAAGCCTACCCTTAGCAATCTGAATTCCATAGAGTAGTGCGTACCGCGATCCGGTTCCCGTTCGGGAGCGAACTGCGATCCAGGTAACCTTGGTTTAGATTATCAGCTAATTAGAAACTTTCCATTATATTGCCTGCATATCTGATTATTGGGCTTTAGCTCGTGATGGCAATTTTGGAATTTTCTTCAAAAGTTGATTAATGTAGACTGTTCATGAAGTGTTGATGAAAGTAGATTGTTTGTGTCGTTAAATGTGTTGAATGCAATAGTTGAGCAGAAAAGATGTTTTTAGAGTTTCACCTTCTCAAAGGAAATACTAGGAGTAGGAAAGTTTCTCCATACACAGTTGAACTAGTTAAGACTTTCAGGCTAATTACGGGTATTTCATTATATAGCTCTTGCAGTGGAATTCAGGATATTCTTTTCCCTTTCTTTGAGGAAAGGAATTGGGTAAACATAGCTCATTTGTGCTAGATATTGAGAGATTGGGTTTTAGATGAGTGTTATCGTTCTTCGCTTTATGCTGCATCACTTGTACAGAGCTGGTTCAATCAGCCTCAATTTTGCATTGAAGAAAATTGTCCAAAGACATTGACTCGATTTGGTTGGTGTTATTCCACACTAATTATTCTCGTACCTATCTCCTTTCATCATGGAAGAAGCTTTATCATCATGGATGAAGCAATTTCTACCTAAAGGGATACGTTGACTTTAAGCTGGAGCTCACTATCATCTATCGTAACCTATTTCCTTTCATTGTTTCCACTGCCAGTATCAGTTGAAAGAAGAACCGACAAGTTGCATACGGGCTGTTTTTGGGATGGCATAAGGGCGAGAAGAAGATGCATCTCGTAGCTTGGAGAGAGATTTTGTCAGACAATAAAAGTTGGTGGAGTTGGTAGTCGTAGTTTGCAACTATTTAGTTGTGCTTTATTTGGAAAATTGTTGTGGAGCTTTTCTCTGTGAAGAAAATTATCGCCGGGCGGCGGCAAAATTCGGGCTTATGCAGGGAGGATGGGTGACTAAGGAAGGAAAGCGCTGTATGGGGTATAATTATGGAATTGTACTAGGTGTATCTCAGAAAATTTGTTTATCTCCATGTAGGTAATGGCCCTCCAATAAGTTTTGGCATGATATTTGGTGCGGAGACGTGCCCCTATCTGATGCATACCCTGGCCTACTTATTTTATCAAATAACAAAGATGCCAAGGTGATCGATATTTTGAACATTAATAATGTAGGAGAGTTATGAGAGCAATTGTTCATACGGAAAGTACATGATTGAGAAGTCAGCTATTTGTATCAATTTATCCCAGGATCTTATTCTATCCATGTGCATAGTGGAAGAAACGAAAAAATCTGTTGGTCAGGGGCCAACGAGAAGTTTACTGTGAGAGGGTTTACACCGTATTGATGGCTTACAAAGTAATTTTCCTCATCGCATGCTCTGGAAGTCTGGTGCACCCTTAAAAGTGGGATTTTTGCTTGGACTGTCGTTCGAAATTCGGTTCTCCCCACTGATAATCTGAAGGAAGAGAGGACTACAGTGTGCAAATAGGTGTGATGTGTAGAGGCGGTGGGGAAAGAGTGTCACATCTCTTCCTACATTGCTCAGCTGCTAGGGGTCTATAGAAAATTATTTGAGGCGTATTCGGGATGCAGTGGGTACAACCAATAGATATGAAGTTAGAATGTTGGCTGACTGGTAAGGATCAATATATCCCCGTTCACCAATTGAGGTCTATGTTTCTTTGTACTTTCTGCTTTTGGTGAAGAAAATTTCTTAAATTCGACTTCTATCCTTGTTGACTTTTGTGATATGTTCAACATATGGGTAGATCAATCTTGTACCTCCGCATTGTGTTTACAATATAATCTGTACTTAAATAAAAATAAAAATCATTCTCTTGCCTGGGCGTTTTACTGGTTCTGATGTCCAGACTTCAATTGTCATGGTATCGGTCTTACTTTCCCTCTCCTTGTTATGCCTCCACTAGACCACAAGCGAACTCAGCTGATTGTGCCCTTACCTTCACCTGTGAACCCTCCTTCCCTCAGGTAGCAGTTAGAATTCGCCAGAAAATCTGTGTCACTTATCTGCTCTAATCGCAAAGTGGCAGACTGGCAGCTTCTTCATCATATGCTTAGATTAAGACACCCTCAGATCAGCATCCACAATAACCGTGTTCCTGGCTGCAGCCATGCTGCTGCTTGTTTGTCGCCTCTCTGATATGGCTGCTGCCTCTGGAATCAGTGTCGAATCCCAACCCTGCTTACCGTCGCCCTTGCCGCTAGCATGTGCCTGACCACCCATACCGAATCCAATAAACAGTTACTTTGCCAGAGTGGACTAAGCCAGAGACTTCCAGTAGAAGCCTCCCATTACTCATCCACGTGTTCTATCGCTGGTCGTCTCCGCTGTTTCTGTAAACCTGATGCTCTCAGTCCTCTAATGCTAGAGCTACACGGAATTTGTGAAGAGAGCTAGCTGAACCCATGGTCCAGCTTCTCTCAGGCATGCCTATTGAACTGCCAGGTGCTAACACCTCCTTCATCAGTACTTTGAGGCCCACCAACCATCCTTGACTCTTGTCCAAAAATCCTCCATCAAGGATCTTTGTCATCTTTGGTCTAATATTTTCATGATTTTGAGTCAATAGTAGCTTTGAGTGTTTCTTCCTAACTTTTGAAGACCTTCCACACTAAGTAAACATATTTCAATATGGAGAAGCTCCTTAATTTTCCTGTACTGATCATGATTGTATGAGAAGTATCTTCCAATTTTCTGTAGGAGAAGAGACCCTCAGTATATCGCTCTGATAAAGACATAGTAAGCCTTCATTTAGGAGGCAACACTTTTTTAATGTCAGAAAGTCCTACTTACATAACCCTTCTTACCTGATACAATTCCTTTGTGATAATACGCCTATGATCCTTCTCGCTCGTCCTGAGTTAAGAAAGCTGTATTTCGTACCTCATATCAGAAAGGTCATCAAGAACTTCACTCTTAACGGTCTCGGTGAATAAAACTGTTTTCCATTCACTTCCAGTGAAGATATTGTTTGTGACATTAATATTGTCCACTATGTTCTCAAGGCTATAAACTCACCCCTTAATTGCATCACTCCCAAACTCAAATCTCTCATCTGTAAAAGGAGAGTTGAGTTTGTAGCCAAATAAGCAAATATGCCATGTTGTAACATAACATTTTGTCGATACTTCCTTTCCTGTCGTGACGATTATTCATTTAAGCCCGTTGTTCTTTACTGTACTGAATCGCATTTGAATCGAAGAAAAAATGCTTCTATTCTGTTTACAGACTTGGTAGTGAACTGCATCAAGGGATATTCAATTTTAGAGAACAGTCGGTTTGGTCTTGTTGGGTCTTTGATCATATTCTTCAGTATCCAGAATAATCTTGTATTTGACTCTAAGGTCTAAGCGCTGCATTCTAATCCCATATTCTCCTGGCTGTCTTCAGATTTGTGCGACTTTAGTTCACATATAATTGCAACCTCGAAAATTTGACATTTTGCTGAAATACGTTTGAGCCTCGAGTTTTCCCTGCAGGCTTGTTAAAAACGCAACAATATACTTGTCTCTACTTCTGTTATAGTTTATGTTGTCTCTGTCAGAAAAGGGAGAGCAATATGTAAGTGTTGCATTGAAGCATTTTCATTTCTGTCCATCTGGAGCAAGGATTCAAATATCGCCCGTACCGGTACCGTATCGCCCGGTTCGTAACGGTACCGGAGGGCACCGAATCCGATACGGCCGTTACGGTATGCGTGGATCGGATTCACGGCGATATCGGCCGATACGGACCGGTACGGTCGAATCTCGGGCGATACGCACCGATTTGGAAAAAAAAAACGAATTTTCAGAGAAAAAAGAAGAAGACAGAGGCGAATCTCAGGGAAGAGATCCAGAAATTGAAGTCGTTTGAGAGTTGATTCTTGGTCGGATTGTTGAGAAACAGAGGAAGAGAGACGCCGCGTTCTTCGTATCAGCAGATTTCGATTCGTAATCGTCGTTCGTCCTTACATCGTAATCGTCGTTCGTCTGTCTTGGATGGTCGTGTGTTTTGGTTGAGCTACTGATTGCTCTGCGGCTAGGGTTGAAGTGGTTATAAGATGATAAACAATTCACTTTATTTCACATACACCCCTTTGTTTTTTTTAAATTTCAAAAAGACCCCACCAGTTTGTATTTTATTTAGTTTTCATCTTCTGTATGTTAACTTTCAGGTTATCTGAAGATGAAATTGAATTTATTTAGTTATAAATTTAATATTTACTTTAAAACAATACAAATTTCAAATATATAATTATATATATATACAATTATACAAACACACGGCGTGTCGAGTCTTCTAATTTTCTACAAATAAGCAATAAAGACCACGAATATGTTTTAACAGTTTTTTTAAAAGTAACGTTAGCATCAGTTGACATTTTTTCATATTCACGCGTTCGGTCCCCGGTTCCCGTTACGGTTTGTCCGTTACAGGTCAAATCCGGTTTCCGCGACCGTTACCGATACGCCGACTGATACCGCTATTTGAATCCATGATCTGGAGACATGGTTTAGAACATTTCCCTCAGATGATACATCATCCTTCCTCACGCGATGCACTTACGAAGTATCTAGAGTATTCGTATAATATCAAACTGAAATATTTTTTAAGTTCCGAATAATAGTCCGAGTTTTTTTGTTCGTGATGATTGTCGGAGACATTTGTTTCATTAGAAATCGTCCAAAATTTCCAGTGGTGGATTTTGGAAAACATTGTAAACTGGAATAGTCATTTTCCATAACTTTCTTTTTGTGGCACTTTCTGGAGTAGAGTTCTCTCAGATCTGCGGAAGGATGGAGATCAAGGATATAGCGCAATTTTATTTAGGAGGTTAACCTCAGCTATGAAAAGCTTCGCCCTTCAAGGAGTCAACACTATTAGGAGTATATTAATAACTGTTATCTTTATTATCTATTAGTTTAGGACTTGAGCACTACTTATTACCAGTCTTTTAGGTTTTCCCCTAGGTTTTTCTTCATGAATACTTATTGAGATTTCAGATTATTCACTGTTGATGACGGTCTCGTAGTTCTTTATTTGGTGGTGTGCTGCACCAGTTACTAATATCTAAAAGGGTACGTTAGATTCTATTAGCATAATGATACGGAGGTGTTCCTTTAGGTTACCACATTCTAGACTTCTGCAATATGATATCTCTGTTCCATGTGGCAGATACATTCTCCACCCCAGGTGGTGCTAGCTCCATCTGTTTGAGGCTTGAGAGATGGCAATGCTTAGATATTTCCTGTTGTAGTTTCATTTCGACACCCTCTGTTGAAGTAAGAGATAGGATATTCCGAACAAGAGGATTTAGGTTAGTGAGTTGTTGTCCCTATGAAATAATAGCTAATCAATCATGCCTTTCGTGCGGGTCGGAACTTACCCGACAAGGAATTTAAATAATCTGATTGAAGCAAATATGAAAAATGGGCACAAAAAACTAAGTTTCTTTTTAAGGAGAAAGAGAGCCCTTTCAATTTGAAACACACAGATCCAGATCATCCAGACAGGGGTCGTCTTTTCCCATACATCTCATCTGGAATCTGAACTAATTAATATGTAAGTGTTGATCCTAAACCTGGCATTATGTTAGAGTCATAATGATGTAGCGCGTAAAATCTGTATGCTTGTTTGCTTTTCTCTTTCTGGAATAACTGAAATTTAAGTCTTAGTGCATGTTTGGTATCCCAGATTTTAATCCATTCGGATTAAAATCGGCTTCTTTTCAACAATCTCGTTTGTTATGCTTGCAGATTTTAATTTGATAATCTGCAGATTAAAATAATTTGTGTGCAATTGTAGAATCTCCAAAATTGGGGATTATGCAGCTTAAAATCTCTAAAAAATTAATTTTGATTTCCTTTTTACATTAGTATGATCACATTTTGGTTACAAATATGTGTATTCAATTACTTGACTTTAGAGCTCTTTAAATTTTGTTAATTGGGTCAAGTTAGTGATCTATGATTTGAGCTCATACCAAACAAATTGTGATTCTCGATTAAGTTAGATTTTCTTTTCAGATTATTTTCAGCTGATTATTGAGATTTTAAGTTGGTACCAAACAAGCTCTTAAGAGTCCAATGAATTTCATCATCAAAATTTTGGGGCACATATACTATGATGTTTTTTATGTGATTTATTCTGTTTCTAATTAAGCTATCCGAAAACTGCAGTCTGCCGAAGAGAGCAGCAGGTTTCCTGGGAGAGGAAGGACGCTTGCTTCTACTAATACTCCTGCCAGTATAAATCCCGATTCAACCCTGCAGGCTAGACTCTTGGATAGTGGAAGCAGCCCGAACAATCTGTCAGGCCCAGCAGCAGTTGGCGCTGCCCAGCAGATTGTGACCGGAAGGTATTTGACTAATGTGTCGGTGGTGATTGATTTCAACGCCACCTCTATTTTTATGATTTGATTCACAACCCTTTGGACCTCTTGTTTGCTGCTTAAGAAGTTTTCAGGATGTCAAAAGAAACTAATTGTCCTTAAAGGGGACTGGTGTGTTGTTATATTGTGTTCTATTGTGAGGTAGATCTTGGGATTCTGATATCTGCAACCAAAATTTTATGAATTCCTTTGAACTACGAATCTATCTTATCGGGCCTCAAATGGATCCAGTTTCTAGGACCAGGACTGTCATTCCATTGGAACTTGTCCTGTCAGGTGAATAGCCAGATAATTTGTATGATTCTGGAAGATGTGTTAGCTCTGTAGAAACTTAGGGTCATTTCAGTAATTTGGCACAGGGTGCCTGATGTTGGCATAGTTTTGTTTGCTTCACTTTTTTTATATTTAGAAGTTTGTTAAGCTTCTTGTTCCTTTTCAATTGTAGGCAGCCAGCAGTTGTTGATGCGGCTGCTGGCCTTGCAAACAATCAGGTAAATTCTTGAAATATAAGTCAATATTCCTTTTGTTCCATTCGATTAGTAAGTTTTTTATCTGATATTTTGTCTTGTTCGTTTCTGATTTGCAGGTTTTAGTTGTGCCAGAAGAAGAGATTCAGAAACTTGTGGCAATGGGTTTCGAAAGGGTAAATTTACTTGTATCTCGAGTTCTTCATACGATGCTATTTTAATTTATCTAGTTTCTTTCTTGAAAGTGGTAATTTATTTTGTGGAGTCCATCGCTTGGATTCAAAGGTTGCTATGCTGCTATGAGTACATGATTTCTAGAAATTTTAGACCTCGAACAAGGTTCGTGATGATTGTTTAGTTGGAGATGGCTAGTTATATGATGTACATCTTTTTAGCACTAAGGACCCAAAGATATCTGAGTATGGTACCTGCAAAACATTGCTCTTGGGAGGATGAGGTGGATGATAGACTTTTGGTGGAGGAACTTTGGGGTTGTGGTTACATAGTTTTCCAAGTTTATTACAAGATTATTGAAGTTTTACAGAATGATGTTTTTGTATATAGATAAACCCGTAGGTCAGTGAATATATAGGTTACAGAGATAGATAATTATAGAAAATCTATCTCTACAATTAAGGAAATAAATATCAAATCAATCATACAGCTATGTACACATTAATGATTGATTTTCACCAAATCAATCACTGCTGATTTCATGCAGTCAGTAATTATGGATTAATTACTGCTGATTTTCTGCTAACACTCCCCCTCAAGCTTGGCTGTAGATATTAATAAGACCAAGCTTGTCCAAGAAAAAATTGAAAACCTTCTCTGTAAGACCCTTTGTAAGTATGTCAGCCAGCTGTAGATTAGTAGGCACATACTTAATGTTGATAATGCCTGTCTCAACCTTTTCTTTGATGAAGTGTCGATCTACCTCAACATGCTTCGTTCTGTCATGATGTACTGGATTATGAGCTATGCTGATAGTCGATCTGTTATCGCAGTAAAGATGAATAGGATCCTCATATCCAATCTTCAATTCTCCCATAAGTCTTTTTATCCATATAACTTCACAAACACCATGAGCCATAGCTCTATACTCGGCTTCTGCACTACTTCTTGCTACAACAGATTGTTTCTTAGTTCTCCAAGTGACCAAGTTACCCCATAATAGGGTACAATAACGAGACGTTGATTTCTATCATCTATTGAACCAGCCCAGTCAGCGTCCGTGAAAACTTTAATTCCTCTATCATTAGTCTTCTTAAAGAATAAACCCTTCCCGGGTGCTTTCTTCAAGTACCTCAAAATCTTATACACCGCATCAAGATGGCCTTGGCAAGGTGCATGCATATACTGACTCACTAGACTTACTGCAAAGGCGATGTCGGGCCTTGTATGAGAGAGGTAAATAGGTTTTCCCACCAGTCTCTGGTATCTTCCTTTATCAACCGGACCACCTTCAAACATCTTTGATTTATTTCCAAGCTCAACTGGAGTTTGGCTAAGCTTACATCCTAACATGCCCGTGTCTTCTAGTAAATCAAGAGTGTCTTTCCTTTGTGACACAGAAATACCTTCTCTACTTCTCGCAAATTCCATGCCGAGAAAATACCTTAATGCTCCAAGGTCTTTAACCTCAAATTCCCTTGCCATCATCTGTTTAACTTTGTTCATCTCCTCAACGTTATCTCCAGTAATTATGATGTCGTCAACATAAACTATCAAAATAGTTATCTTACCATTTTGTGAGTGCTTGATGAACAGTGTGTGGTCTGCATGTCGTTGAACATATCCAAGATTTTTGATAACTTTGGAGAATCGATCAAACCAGGCCGGAGGAGATTGTTTGAACCCGTAAAGGGATTTGTTGAGTTTGCAAACAGTTCGATTTCCCATCCTTCGTTCGAATCCTGGAGGTTGACTCATATATACTTCTTCTTCAAGTTCACCATTCAAAAATGCATTTTTTACATCCAACTGATGTAGTTGCCAATCGCAATTCACTGCCAGCGAGAGAAGAATTCGGATGGTATTGAGTTTAGCAACAGGAGCAAAAGTTTCACTGTAGTCAATACCGTAAGTTTGTGTGAATCTTCTAGCAACCAGCCGTGCTTTATACTTCTCAATAGAACCATCTGCCTTATATTTGACGGTAAATACCCATTTACAGCCAACCGTTTTTTTATCATGCGGAAGCTCAACCAATCTCCAAGTATTGTTTTGCTTAAGAGCTCGCATTTCTTCCAATACCGCAGCCTTCCATTCAGGAGTACTAAGTGCTTCTTCAATGGTCCTAGGAACAGCAACACTGGACAAATTCGACGTAAAAACACGAAAAGAAGGTGACAGGTTCGAATAGGAAACAAATTTAGAAATAGGATGTTGAGTACACGCTCTAATTCCCTTTCTAATGGCTATTGGAGCATCTAAATCAGAATTAGAATCTGAAAATTCTGAATTACCTGAGATATCAACAGATTGAAGTTCTATCACGGGTGTGACTTTTTGAGAGTGAGTAGGATTCATGATTTGCTTGTCCTTAGGGGATTTTTTCCTTGAGTAGACCTGCAACTCCTTGTGCTTTGGCCTAGTTGTTTCTCCTCCAACTTCTTGCACAGATAAATTGTCCGTGGAAGAAGATTCTGGTATGAGTTCCGTGATAGGCCTTATTTGCTCGGATATAATTGGACTAGGAGTTTCAATAGTAGAAGTGATTGATGGAGTCAATGGTACATCCAAGGATCCCATGAACCCTTAGCTTCCTGATGAAAATTCTCCCCGTGAAGCGAAGTGGGGAAAGAATACGGAGTATCCTAAAAAAATGTGACATCACACGAAACAAAAGTTTTTTTAGACCGAGGACAGTAGCAACGATAACCTTTCTGAGTGGGAGAATAACCAATAAAGATGGTCTTGAGTGCTTTAGGATCAAGTTTACCACGATTGTGTTCATGAATGTGTACAAAAGCAGTGCACCCAAAAGTTTTTAGAGGAAGGGTATTTGTGGAAATATAAGGATAAGATCTGGCGAGGATGGACAAGGGAGATTGAAACTTAAGAGGGCGGCTAGGAAGGCGATTTATGAGATATGTGGCAATTAAGATAGCATCCCCCCACAAATACTTTGGAACACTCGTGGTAAACATTAGAGCACGAGCAACCTCCAACAAATGGCGATTTTTTCTTTCCGAAACTCCGTTTTGTTGTGGAGTGTCAACACAAGAACTTTGATGAATAATGCCATTTTCCAGCAAATATTCACCGAGAATAGAGTTAAAATATTCTCTGCAATTGTCAGTTCGAAGCACTCGGATTTTGGTTTGAAATTGGGTTTCAATCATCTGATTGAAATTTTTGAATATCTGGTGTGCTTCAGATTTTTCACGAAGAAGATACACCCATGTGACACGTGTGTGATCATCGATAAATGTAATGAACCACCTTTTCCCATGAGCGGTGGTGATTTTAGATGGACCCCATATGTCACTATGAATCAAATAGAAAGGAGCAGATGAGATATATGGCCTTGGAAGAAAAGAGGTTCGAGTATGTTTAGCTAACTGACATATATCACATTGAAACAATGAGGAAATTTTAATTAGTAAATAAGGAGGGAAACATTCGTTTTAAGTAGGAAATATTGGGATGGCCAAGTCTGTGATACCACAACATTATTGTAGAACGGGAATCAGAAAAAGAAGCTACAGTAGACACACTAGGTTGTCCACTAACTTTATTTTGATCTGCTAGGAAATAGAGCCCATCATGAATCCTAGCACTGCCAATTGTCCTCCCCGATGATAGATTCTGAAAAGAACACGATGACAAGAAATTAGCAACACAGTGATTGTCAGAAGTCAACTTGCTAATAGAAATCAGATTGGAAGTTAAGGAGGGAACATGAAGGACAGATGTAAGAGTGAGACCCATAGACAATCTTATTGTTCTTATTCCTTTAACAGGAGATAAAGTGCCATCTGCAATTTTAACGGTGGCTTTATGGGAGTAAGGTATATATGAGTCAAATAGACTGAATGCACTGGTCATATGGTGAGAGGCACCTGAATCTATAACCCATAATGTTAAAGGATTGGCTGAAGAAATAAAAGTTGAAAAAGTGTTACCAGAGTGAGCGACGGTGCAAGATCCTAAATTTGAACCAGTTGGTAGGTCGAGATTGAGAAGACATCGTAGATGATCCACTTGTTCTTTGCTGAATGGGAGGGAAGGCCCCGTGAGATCAACTTTTGTATCCTTATTATTGCTAGACTGGACTTGATAGGCTCGCCCCTGTGATTGCCTATCATTGTTCTATCTACAAGGAGCCCAGTTGGCAGGTTTCCCATGAAGCTGCCAACAAATAGAACGGATGTGTCCGTGGCGATTACAATGGTCACACCACATGCGCTCACCTTTTTTGTTTGACCTCATGTCAGGATTAGGATTAGGATGAGGATTAGGATGAGCTTGACTTTGACTTGAGAAGGAAAATTGCGGGAGATGAGGGCAGATCCCTCGAGAACTGACTTACTGGAAAGTACACCATCAGATAACATAACCTTGCGCCTGGCTTCTTCACGACGCAACTCAGAGAAAGCTTCCTCAGTATCAGGAAACGGGTTCCGACTCACAACCCGTCCACGAACTTCATCAAGATCGCTGTTCAACCCAGCAAGGAAATCAAAAACTCGTTCATTTTCAAGTTTGCGCCGTTGCTTGACAGTGCAATCAGCGCAAACAGAATCATCCTCAAGAAATAGATCAAGTTCTTGCCAAAGAGCTTGGAGATCAGAGAAATATTGGGTCACAGACAAAGACGCTTGCTTCATGGCTTTGAGTTTTGATCGAAGCTCAAAGATTTGAGAGGCATTACCGAGATCAGAGTACATACGACGAGCAGCATCCCACACTTCTTTGGCTGTTTTGAACCACAGATAACGACGACTGGTTTTAGGCTCCATGGAGTTGATCAGCCAAGCAAGGACAATCGAGTTTTCAGCCATCCAGATTTTTTACGAGGGATCAGTTGACTTTGAAGAGGGAAGCTCACCGGTTATATAACCCAATTTTCCACGACCACATATTACTATCGTCACAGATTGAGCCCACTGAAGGTAGTTGTGGCCATCAAGTTTGTGGGCTGTGATGTGGAGAGAGTTGTTATCTCCACCATTGAAAGAGACAACATGTCCGTTGGAGTTTGCAGGGACCTGGTTCTGGTGAGAGTTACCAGATGAAGTGATATCACCGGTGGTGACTTCTGGGCTCTCGTTTTCCATTGAAGAAAAATGAGAGTAATTTTCTGGGAGTGAAAAAGAACTGAAAAGAGGGAATTCCCAGAGATTACCGCTCTGATACCATGAAGTTTTACACAATGATGTTTTTGTATATAGATAAACCCGTAAGTCTGTGAACATATAGGTTACAGAGGTAGATAATTATAGAAATTCTATTTCTACAATTAAGGAAATAAATATCAAATCAATCATACAACTATGTACAAATTAATGATTGATTTTCACCAAATCAATCAATGCTGATTTCATGCAGTCAGTAATTATGGATTAATTACTGCTGATCTGCTAACAATTATACATGTGATGCCTTTGTATGATGGCAAGGAGTTGGAAAATTATTGACGGTGGCAGAAAAGTTTACTCCTTTGTCTTGACTAGTAGTTCTTACAGACATAGCTAGCTATTGAGACTTGAGAGTGGTCGGGACTCCAGCACATGATGGTATGTTGGGTGGTCGGGAAGAGTTCATTGGCACAGAACGATAGTGCCATATTTCATAAGGGATGGTTGAAAATGTTGAGAATACCAGATCTATTGCTTTGTCATAGCATGAATATTTCTGACGAAGTGGTGGACCTTGATGAGGTTGGCTTTTTTTGCAAGCAAATGTTGTGCTAGGTTATAAATGTTTTAAATAGAAAGCATCTAATTTACTAGGTGGGTATGGGGATGAAGGTTGGAGTGAGAACTTCGGAGTTTCATTGTGTGATTTATGTTATGATTCAGTTGTCACATCATTCAATCAACACGGACGATATGTAATTCCAAAGCGTGAGGCACAGACTTCTGTCTGCTGGTGAGAAAGGAATATTTATAATTAAATCATTATTGACAAGTGGGAAGTCTGAAATATTTTGGTATAGAGAGTTATTGGAGGCATGTTGTTGGTGTATATGATGAATACATTTAACAACAGTTGATGGTAGAATATGAGAAGAATAACATTATTGATGGTTCATAATAACCTAGGCTATTACAAGAACCTTTATATAGGATTGGGAGAACTACAGAGAATAGAAATGAAATCACTCAGATCAATCTGTACTAGAAAACATAATGGTTGCAATGACTAATATGGAAACTAAATAACCTAACTATAATCTACGATAATGATAATTTCTCTATCATCCTCCCTCAAACTCAATGTGCCAATATTGAGTTTGCGAGCAGACACCAGAGCAGCAGCGGAGAAGACCAAGGGGTTGTGATGGGGATCAGAAAGTTCAAATTTTGAAATTCAACATGGTTAAACAAGGATAGGATTTTTCAGATTCAGTTAGGATATTCAAATTAGTTTATCTTTCAGTTAGGATTTTCATTTCAAATTAGTTTATCTTTTAGTAGTTGATTTGGTTAGGATTTATGCAGCCATCCATCTATAAATTAGATGGATTGTCAAACGTATTTCCCAGTTTTTGATTGAATAAACATTTCATTTCCTCTTACTGTGTGTTTGAGCTTAGAGAGTACTGTGTGTTTCTCATTTGTTCTCACCTGGTTCTACACCAACTTGGTATCAGAGCCACAACTCGATCACCAGAAGCTGCTGCTGCCGCTACTCCAGGAAAGTACTACTTCAGAATTGACGGCCGGGATCCTAGTTCCTCGGGTTTGAATCAGACTTTTGAAGTCTCTTCAGATACCGGCGACTACCCCGCCGCCGTCTCGCTGGCGAGAGCCGTATATCGTTGTTCTCAGGTCTGAACCAGAGGTCCTCGAAGCCACTGCTGCCAAGACATCGACGTAAACCAGGCCACCAAGGCGCCTCCATCCTCTTCTCGCTGAACCAGACGGATTAGCCATCACTTGCGGCCACCAGAGGCGACCTCAGACCGCACTCCTCCACGCCATCGCCAGTCGCTCCATCTCCGTTGACCGAGTCAACCCACGCAGCCACGACCGCAACTGCCTTAACCGCCAGATCGAACAGAGGAACGTTTCCTTTGTCGGCTAATCCCGTGCTTCCAGGACCGCATCCGACCATTACCGGAGCGCCATCAACAACAAACATCAACACCGTCGCTGCACAACTCTCTACTTGGTTGTTACCGCACAGAGACATAAACCCAGTTACGAAATCCCCATACTACCAGATAACCTAGCCCACTGGCTACAAGCCCAATTTTCAGTTAAACCAAAAAAAAAAAAAAAAAGTAACCAGCAACCTACTCTTCTAGACACAGTCTAGCTTTTTTCAATTTTTTCCCAGCCGACCCATTCATTATTTTCCAGCAGCTTACAGGAAAAAAAAAAGAAAAAAAAACAAACAAACAAAATTAATTTTTCTTGGCAATTTTCTCTCTGAGATTTTTGTCACAATCAGGCTCGTATTCTACGGAATTTCGGGTCGACCATTTGGGCTTATATTCTTCGGAATTTAGGTCCCTTGTATCTCATAAATTTCGAGATATAATCTACTTGATTTCACAGGAAATTTCAAGTAAAAGAAATCTATCATGGCCAATCAAAGTATCGTGGAGAGACAAGATGCTTTGGAAAAACAAGTTCAAGCCATTGATAACACTGTTGGAACACTCAAAGGGTCTATTGACGAGTTGACTCAACAGGTGGCTCGTTTGGCCAAGTCGCTGGGGAAGCAACCTCAAAGTGTGGAAGCAGTGGAATACGAAGTAACACCCCACGGCAGCCCTACAGTTCAACAACTCGGTTCTGTCAATCGAAATGTGCGTGATAACTTAAGGGGGGAGCGTGACCGCTTAAGGGATCCACGCCAACACCAAAGACCCCAAGATGATTTTGATGAGTTCGAGGATGAAGTTGACGAGAACTCTCATAGACACAATAGATCACATGGCAGACGTCAACACCGGTCTCCAGATAGAAACTATGATCGCTATAGGCGTTATGATGATGAGGATCATGACATTACAAAGAGGGCTCGAGCCGAGGCCCCTAACTTTGACGGACAACTAGATCCTAATGCATTCCTAGATTGGTTGGATGCAATGGAAGACTACTTTGACTGGCATAACATGACTGATAGAAGACGCATTCGCTTTGCGAAGATGAAATTAGTGGGGTTGGCTAGACGTTATTGGAAAGACGTGGAAGAACAAATAGAGAGGGTCGGTGACGAACCCATCCTTCTTTGGAGTGAGATGAAGAATAAATTGAAGGCGAAGTACCTCCCAAAACACCATGAAAAGCGGCTGCTCGATCAATTCATGAACCTAAAACAGTTATCCACAAGTGTGACTACTTACATGAGTAAATTCGACGACTTACGCATACGATGTGGTATTCATGAGAAACCTTTAGGGACAATGATGAGATTCATCAATGGGCTGCGCGCGGATATGAAGCGAGAAGTCAACCTGTACGAGCCAGATACGATTGAGGATGCTTACCACAAGGCATTAGAGATAGAGAGCTATCAGAGAGCCCCAGTTCAAAGGCATTGGAACTCTCAAGCAGGGGATACCCAACATAGTGGACCGAGTTCTTTCAAGAGGGCTAGTGGTACTACGTTGGGCCCAACAGCGTCAACTGCATCTAAGAGTAGTATGGCCTCCAATGCTGCAAGTGGTAGAACTTCGTTTCCGAACGAATCTTCAAAGGCGTGCTACAAGTGTCGAGAGAAAGGACACATAGCTGCGCAATGTCCACAGCGCAATTTGCTCGTCGAATATGAAGACTTTGACGAACAAAACGAGGAGTGTCATGTCCAACCATTAGACGAACCTCTAGACTGGGGGGAAGAAGAAGAGTATAGAGAGGAGGATGGAAAACAGTTGAGTATTATGAGGTGCATTCTCTCTTTGCCAGCCAAAGATGATGAGTGGAAGCGAACAAGCATTTTTCACACATTTGTAAAATGTGGGGATAAAGTTTGTAAGGTTGTTATTGATGGAGGGAGTACAATGAATGTGGTTTCCCAGTCTGCTATGGCGAGGTTAAATCTACAACCCAAACCACACCCTAAACCATTTCGTGTTGCATGGGTTGATAAAACATCCCTCCCTGTGAAAGAGAGGTGCATTGTTCCTATCCAAATGGGACTCTACAGAGAAAATATTGTGTGCGATGTTCTCCCCATGGACGTAGCTCACGTATTACTCGGACGTCCTTGGATATTTGATGAAGACGTCACTCACCACGGGCGTGCCAACACCTATGCTTTCAAGCATGGAGATAAGATAATCAAGCTTTACCCAGCAAAATCATCTGAGAAGGATAAGAATGAGTTGAAGAGACCCCAAAAACAAAACCTTCATGTCTTGGCCAAGAAGGATTTTTAGAATGAGAGTAATGAGAGTGGGATTATCCTAGCCGTGGTGGCAAAAACTATGTTCTCAGTTAACTATGACCAGACCTCATTTGCGTCACAAGAGGTTAGTAAGATGTTAGAAGAATTTCAAGATGTAGCTCCAGATGAGTTACCAAATGACTTACCACCACTGAGAGATGTTCAACATGCTATCGATCTTATCCCAGGATCGCAGTTGCCAAACTTGCCCTATTACAGGATGAACCCTAAAGAGCGCACTGAGTTAAACAGACAAGTTGAGGGACTTCTCAAGAAGGGATTCATTCGTGAGAGACTCAGCCCATGTGCAGTGCCTGTCTTACTAACCCCAAAGAAAGATGGTTCTTGGAGGATGTGCGTAGACAGTCGTGCCATCAATCGAATCACTGTTAAGTACCGATTTCCCATTCCAAGACTTGATGACATGTTAGACCAAATGGCCGGTTCAACATGGTTTTCTAAGTTGGACTTGAGGAGCGGATATCACCAAATTCGTATCAGGCTTGGGGATGAATGGAAAACCGCCTTCAAAACTCAAGATGGATTATATGAATGGACGGTCATGCCTTTTGGCTTATCAAATGCTCCCAGTACTTTTATGAGGGTTATGACCCAAGTCCTTCGTCCTTATTTGGGGAAATTTTTGGTCGTGTACTTTGATGATATACTAATTTTCAGCAAATCCAAGGAAGAACATATGAAGCACCTCCGCTTAGTTCTCACAACACTTCGTGAAGAGAAGTTGTACCTAAACTTAAAGAAATGCTCTTTCCTACAAAGTAGTGTGCTTTTCCTCGGATTTATTGTCTCTCCAGAGGGGATATCAGCTGACCCTGACAAGGTCAAAGCTATAAGGGAATGGCCCGAACCAAAGAGCTTGACAGAAATTCGTAGTTTTCACGGACTAGCCACCTTCTATCGGAGATTCATATAAGGATTCAGCTCAATTACAGCCCCGCTCACAGACTGCATGAAGAAAGGAGAATTCAAGTGGACCTCAGCAGCAACGAAGGCCTTTAAGGAAATTAAACTCCATATGACTGAGGCCCCTGTGCTAAGACATCCTGATTTTTCCAAAGTCTTTGAGGTATCATGTGATGCTTCAGGCATAGGAATCGGGGGAGTTCTAAGTCAAGAAGGTCACCCTATTGCTTACTTTAGCGAGAAACTCAATGGAGCGAAGTTGAAGTACTCCACTTATGACAGAGAGTTCTACGCTATCGTGCAAGCTCTTCGCTATTGGAGGTACTACTTGCTATCACAGGTGTTTGTTCTTTATTCTGACCATCAGGCTCTTAAGTACCTGCACTCTCAACGTAATCTAAACTCGAGACATGCAAAGTGGGTCGAGTTTCTCCAGGAGTATACGTTTGTTCTCAATCACCGTGCCGGAGTTGAGAATAAGGCTGCTGATGCTCTCAGTCGTGTTGTTTATGTCCTTCAAACCATGAATGTTCAAGTTGTTGGGTTCGAACGAATGAAGGACGAGTATGACACATGTCCTGACTTTGGTATTATATATCGTGAGGTGAAAGATGGTAATAGACACGAGTATGTTGATTTTTTCACTCGAGATGGTTACTTGTTTCGAGGTTCCAAGCTATGTGTCCCTCGCACATCAATGAGAGATTTCTTAATCTGGGAATTACACGCTGGAGGTCTTGCCGGACATTTTGGTCGAGATAAGACAGTCGCACTTGTTGAAGACAGATTCTATTGGCCGTCTGTGAAAAGAGATGTTGCTCGAGTTGTCTCTCAGTGTCGAACGTGTCAAGTGTCCAAAGCAAAGAAGAAAAACACAGGGTTATACACACCGTTGCCTGTTCCGCATGAACCCTGGAAGGATCTTAGCATGGATTTTGTCCTTGGGCTGCCCAAGACTACACGAGCTCATGATTCCATTCTTGTTGTCGTTGACAGGTTCTCCAAAATGGCACACTTCATTCCTTGCAGTAAGACGACAGATGCTTCACACGTTGCCAAGTTATTCTTCAAGGAAGTAGTTCGTCTCCATGGATTACCGACATCCATTGTGTCTGATCGAGATGTTAAGTTTGTTAGCTACTTTTGGAAGACACTCTGGAAGCTCTTTGGTACAAATCTCAAATTCTCGTCTGCTTTTCACCCACAGACTGATGGTCAAACTGAAGTTGTCAATCGTAGTATGGGAGATTTGTTGCGCTGCCTAGTACGAGACAAGCCTGGACTTTGGGATTTGATTCTTCCTACTGCTGAGTTTGCTTACAACAGTTCAGTTAATCGGTCAACAGGAAAGAGTCCTTTTGAGATAGTTCATGGGGTTGCTCCGCGCCAACCAGTCGATCTTGTTCAGTTACCCGTTAGTGCCCGTTCATCAGGACCTGCCGAGTCTTTTGCGGAGCATATTCGCAATTTACATGTTGAAATAAGAAGGAAGATTGCGCTAAGCAATGAGAGCTACCGCCTTGCTGCCGACGCACATAGACGGAAGTTGGATTTTAATGAAGGGGATTATGTGATGGTCCGTGTCCGTCCTGAGCGTTATCCAAAGAACTCATTCAAGAAACTTCATGCTAGAGCGTTTGGACCATATCGTATTCTGCGAAAACTTGGGCCAAATGCTTATTTGCTAGACTTCCCTTCCGATTTGGCGATCAGTCCAGTCTTTAATGTGGAAGATCTCTTTCCTTATCGTGGTACATTTGAGCCACCGGCTGATGCAATTGGTAACCCTACCTCACCTCAAGCTATTACACCACGCATTCCACCTCTTCCCTCGTTAAAGAATGAGCAGGTTTCGGAAGTCCTGGATACAGAAGATGTTCTCACATCTCAAGGCACTATTCGTCGATTTTTGGTAAAATGGTATAACCGTCCAGACATTGATGCCACATGGATTACTGCAGATGAGTTTCGCCTCATTGATCCGGAGTTTTTTCAGTCGCTCGCTCCGGAAGAGTGTTCTTTTCAGCCGGGGGAAAATGATGGGGATCAACTGCTAAGAGTTCGTGACAAGTACAAGAACAAGTACGAGAGAAGAAGAAAGATTGGTATCCTAGGAGAAGAAGATTATTAGCAAGGACATGATTTCACTCTATCTCTCCGGAGGAGAGTTCTTTTCAACCGGGGAGAAATGATGGGGATCAGAAAGTTCAAATTTTGAAATTCAACATGGTTAAACAAGGATAGGATTTTTCAGATTCAGTTAAGATTTTCATTTCAAATTAGTTTATCTTTCAGTTAGGATTTTCATTTCAAATTAGTTTATCTTTTAGTAGTTGATTTGGTTAGGATTTATGCAGCCATCCATCTATAAATTAGATGGATTGTCAAACGTATTTCCCAGTTTTTGATTGAATAAACATTTCATTTCCTCTTACTGTGTGTTTGAGCTTAGAGAGTACTGTGTGTTTCTCATTTGTTCTCACCTGGTTCTACACCAGGTTGTGAAGGGACTAAGTAGTTGAGAAGGCAGGGTAGAGAACTGCTCGATGCCCAAAGAAAAAGAAAATTGTTATACTAGATGAAACTAGCAGCAAACAAGAAGAGTACTCTAGCAGGAATAAAGGAGAAGAAGAAAGGAGAATATTAGTTTTACGACATTGTATCGAGAAAGAAGAAGAAGAAAGAGAAAGTAGTTTTACAACATATTGTGTCGAGAAGATGAAAACAGGTTTACGACATGTTGTGTCGAAAAGAGGAAGACAACAGTTTTACGACTTGTTATGTCATGAAGAGGAAGAGCTGAAAACAAAGGGGTGAAACAGAAAAGGCTGGAAAGAGTTTTGGTCATTATTGAAAATAGAGGTAGTAACTGGTATTACCATAGAATTCAAGTTGCATGTTTGTAATACTATAAATTGAAGGGGTCCTTAGGGAATATAATGAAGAATCAAGCGCGGTCATCTTCTCAACAGACGATGGTCAATGGACAATGAGGAACGCCCATGGACGGCGGCAACCCTGAAACAGTGGCAAGAAACAGAGGCCCTAACCAAAGTTTAGGCCATAAGAGCATAGATCGAATCACGACGGAAAAGGGTCAACGTTAGCAGCTGTTGCAGTACTTTGAGCACTGCAGATGAGTTTGGTGGTGGCCGCCATGAGGACTCTGACGACGGAAGTGGTGGAGGCTGCTCCGGGGTTGAGATTGATGGGGACGAGTCAGAGGAATCCATCTTGTAAAGGCAGAGAACAGGGAAGGCTGCGGCATTGATCCATTAGAAGGGTTGATTGGGGGTTAGCCAACTGGTTGGGGGATTTGACGACGGTACAGTCCCACGGAAGTGGTAGTCAAAACAGGGGACATGTCACCATTGGTGAAGCAAAGTTGGATGACGAGAGTGATCTGGCAAGAATCCCACCTTAGCGAAGGTCATTGATCAGTATCACTGGCTGTGACGATGGACCTGTTGCGGCGGAGAGTGGTGGAGAATTTTGAGGTGGCGGCCAGAGCCTTGACCGCAGAAATGGAGAGACCCATTGAGTGTATAATTCTATGGAGAGGCAGCATTACCTCAATAATTCAGGGGTATTGAGTGAATTAACTCATAATATTGTAACAACCCGATATATGATCTAATCCCCCTTCCCAAGGGAACTTCGACCACGATGGACAACTGCGACACACAAATTTCGGCGAGGCGGCTGATAGGTGAGAGAAGGAAAGGTTGCAAGGTCTGAATTTTCAAAAGAGCGAGAACGAGGAAGGTTGAGAACGGTGGATCATCACGGAGAAGGTGCCACCGATCTGGATAAGGAGAGTGGCTGGTGTTCTCGGTAGGAAGAACTCCAATATGTGGCTGTGAAGATGGAACCGGGTGCAGTGGCGAGCGGCGGAGGATGGAGGCAGCAGGCCCAATGTTCCCGATGGCGAGGACAGTGGCAGAGAAGAAGTCACCAGCATCGACGATGATGCTTCACAGATGGAGAAGAAGGCAGTGGCAAAGAGAGCGATTGGTTGTGATGCCAGATGAGGCAGCGGCTCTGTCATGGCAGACAGATGAGGCCGGTGCTGATGGGTGGCTGTTTTAGGAATTATACTGACGCTTTAAAAAAACCAGGAGCTTTAACAGCAACAAAAAAAGTCAGGATCATAACTAGTCCACTCGCGATGGCTATTCATATGGGAGCGGTAGCGGTTTATGAGAACAGAGTGATTGAATCTCCAGGGCAGTACTGATGGGGAGAACCAATCCGGTTGTTAAAGTTTTGTTATCCAACACAGGCACGGCGCCTTGACAGAGTTATTGGTGATTCTACATTGTGGACTCGTAGCACATCCATCTCTCAACTCATAGGCTATTATGCCGGCCTTATATTTTTGGTTTTGCTGATCAATTCCATGGTTCCTCGATTGTTTTATTTGTGTAAACTTTTTTCATCTTTGTGGTAGTTGTCAGTTTGTTGAAACTTGACAGGTTTCTATTATCTTTGACATTTCATAAAATTGGACTTCTCCGCCGAGTGTTATTTTGTAACGATCCTTTATTGTTGTGTCAAATAAAAGGTGGAGTGATGGTAATATTCTGATAGCTTTTGCTTTGGGATTATTGCAGACGCAGGTAGAAGTTGCTGTGTCGGCTGCAGATGGTGATCTAAATGTAGCCGTGGAGATTCTTATGAACCAACTGGTGTGTTCTTGATACTCCAATTTCTTACTTTCCCATTCATGATGGGTTTCAAAATTATTGATTGATTTGGGTTTTTTTTTTTTTTTTTTTTTTTTTTTTTTTTTTTTTTTGGGGACGATGAGCAGGACTGATTCTGAAGACTGCCGAGATCTATGTGCCTGGAAAGCTTCTTGGTAGTGATCATTGTATATTCGTGCCCTGTTCAACATCAAACATCGGGAAAATTATCAAAGTATTGTATCAAAAGTAATGAACTGTAGATTAACCCTAGATTCGACAACTTATTAACATCGGTGCTAATGTAGTTCTGGATTGAATTAAACTCTGCATCTCTTTGGTGACTTGTAGTTGTGTTCAGTACTTCAGTTTGCTGGCATTGTTGGAAATGCGAAACGCGTGTAAAGCTCGTCTACTTTTCTGTGAATGTGTGAGAAAATCGTAGGGTTTGAACGCATTCCTCCAAAACTAAAGAAATATATTGATTTTGTTCTCAGTACTTTTTTTCGTCCCTATTAGAGGAACTTGTAGAAGTCACTTTCTCGTACCAGGTTCTTCAAAATGGATCAAGCCTCTAGTCAAGTTGGTTCAGGCTAACTCGTAGTCAATCATCTGTTTGAAGATCCTGGAGTGTTTTTCGTTTTCTAGATGCCACGCATAGAGCTCATTTGGGGTTGCTCAAATCATTACTTGTAAGTTGTAACTGACAATGTTAGTCAGTTCTTATCTAAATTTTAATCCTTGGTCCAAAAAAGAAAATAGATGCCATCTATAGCACAGCTCAAGTGTTTTTGTACTTGCAGAAAGATATTTCAAAACCGATTGGCTGAGGTGGGAGTAGCCCATGACAGTTAATAACTAGTTCTCTTCCCGTTGAATATATGATACGAGACTTTTTAACATGCCCGCTCTTGTGCGGGGTTCGTTTTGCCTACACATTGATCTTTTGTCAGTGGGTGACAGTGAGCATGTGAGTTAGGGTGGGTTTGGGAATGCTTTTGCTGCCAGCACAGCTGCTTTCTGACAGCAGAAGTAGTTTTAGTGTGTTTGGTAAAAATATTTTTTTTGTTTTTTTGGACAGTTTCTGCTGTCCCACAACAATTTTCGGGAAACAAGGGGGGCGATACATTTCCAGAAAGTGTTTTTTAAAAATTTTAACCTTACAATTTTTTGAAATATCAATAGTTATATTTACAGAAATGATACGTGTCATATATATTTATCATTTACCCTCTCACAACAACTCCACAGTTGATTTTACCAAACACAAAATTACTATATGAATATTTCGCAACAGCTTTTACGTAATATTTACCAAACAACATTTTATCAAGAATTCACAACAGCTTTTCCACAGTGTTTTCACACAGCAGATTTCTAGTACCGCCACAACATTCCCAAACTAGCCCTTATTAGACCATTCACCTGTGAAGCGTGACTCTAATATAATGTAGAAATTTATGGAGTTCCACTTCAAAACCAATTGACTAAGAATGGAGTAACCCATGACAATTACTAATTATTTTTCTTCTTTTTAATGTACGATGAGTGACTTTTCAATTGTGATACTAAGGTGATTCAGGCTGAACCTGATAAGGTTCGCATCACTCACAAATGTATAATCCATCTGGTATGTATCTTATGTAACACAACATGAACAAGTACCAAGTCACCAAGAAATTCGGAAAAACAAAATCAAAGGTACACATTTAACTTTTCACAATCTACACAAATCAGATGTTTGGAGCAAATTCAAACTACTCTATTTCCGGATTTGTAAGTTTTGCAAATCGGGGTATCTCCACTGGAGGTATTCCTCAAAACTGAGGCTGAAAGAGTCAAACTCACTTCGGTGATCTTCTACGCCTGAGGATCTGGTTGTCGGCTAGGGGACACTACCTGGCATTCACACAAAAAAATTGGTTGAAACCATCCTTTTTCCATTTCTATTTCTCTGAGGATTCGCAGTCTCATCTAATATTGTTGGGTGCATACAATAAATTTCCCATTAAAATGTCGACTTCAGCTTACTGGGCACTTGTTTCGCCCACTCTTTCATATAATGAGAAAGAGTTACAAGGTTGGGGATTTGAACTTGGTATAGAATTATTGCTCTGAATAGGAGCTAAGTCGGGAATTATTGACTCACTCGCGCAGTCTGCATCCAAATCCTGCAGAAGATAGAACCAAAGATGAAGTGTATAATGGGACAGTTACATAAACTAAATATGGTTGGACGAGTCCGATGTAATGGTAAACACGGACCTTTTTACCCCTTTTGCATTCCCTTGAATAGTGACCAATCTGTCTGCAGCGGTAGCAGAAAAGTCTAGGATTCAAGATAGAGAAGTTCTCAATGAGTTTCTCGCAATCCTTCACAAACACAATATCCTTAAAATTAGAATGTATTGAGCTTAGACAAAAATATTTCTATGTCACTGTAAAATGTACTAGTAGTTAATACTAAATATGACTTACAGGACCGAAATGTCCAAGTTCTCCACATTTGTAACAAGAGGGTTCTTTGCATTCCTCTACCATGTAATCAGCACAAGAAAGATGGCCAAAACCCATGCAAACAGAACATTGTATTTGCTGCCAGACAGAAAGGATATCACGGTATGAGGAAGAGATATAAATGCATAGTATACAGCCTAATAGACAGAAAATTGTACCTTGAGATCATCGTGGAGGTACGTATTTGAGCATGAGAACATGTCATGTCCAAACTCCCCGCACTTCAAGCATAATGTCGCACTCTCATCCTTTTCTATCTGCTTCTTTGGACAATTCTTTTCAAGGTGGCCTCTACTATAGCATATAAAGCAATCAACTACCTGAAGCAGAAGGATATAACCACTTTGATAAAGTTTCTTTTATCGTGACACTGATACTAAAACTTATGCAAGTTTACAGTGTTTCTCATGCAGTTTTCTTCAAACTCCAAAGATCGCAAAAGTAAATGAAATGAGGTTATGTTGGATGCAGCTTCATCTTCGGATTTATGAAGATGTTGCAGCATCAAGACTCTTTTGGTTCTTGTGGTACCAAGGAATGGGGTGATTTTTAACATTATACCGAAATTCTTTGGGAGAAATAACTCATGTCCTCCATATTCATATATATGTTTATTGAAATAACACACTACCACATCTATGATTGCTTTAGTTGATATCACACCCTAGTAACGAACTAATCAAACTTCGGAGATGGATTGAGCGGTTTCCTGATGATGATGATGATGATGAGGAAAATATGCAAGTAAAAAAGTTGAAAACAAATTCTATAGTGAGATTCTGGTAAGACCTGCTTGCAATCCTTTGCCTTGTGGTCGAGGCTTCCACAAAGGAGGCACCTCTTTGGCTTCCTCCTATTTCGAGTCAGAAACTTATCAGTCATCACCGACTTGCTGGCTGGGTCATCAAAATATCTTCCACCACGCTAGGGTTAGTAATACAAAAAATGTGTGTGATTAGTACCTCTGCTACAGTTCAATATACTACGCGCAGAATCCAAAAAATTGAAACTCCCAACTTACGGGTTTTCTTCTATGCACAACATTGTCCCTCGTCTCTACTAGCAACTCGGATGCAGGTTTGTTGAGTTGAGGTAAGTATATATCCAGCGGCTTTGCCTCAAAAGGCACACTACTTATGCCTAAATCCTCGGGCGTGTCCTCCGCTGTAGGTTCAACCTGTGTTAGTGACAATGGCAACAAAGTTAGTTGCAATTTTGCAAATTATGTTTCAATTCTGTCCTATCAAGTCATCTAACGGGTTCGAAAATCACCCTATTTTTGCTCGAGTCCTCCCAGTGTTCTTCTTCCAGAACATTGGCCTAGATCAGAGAAACAAAGACAGGTTCAAGTTGAGGACTACATATTGTTTGTGTGTATATGGCATTATAAAATGGTGGAAAATGTACCTTTCTTTTTCTCTGGTCATCCTTTCTATCCTCCACGTCATTTACCTAGGTCAGAAGAATGCCAACTCAAATTAACACTGTAAATGAGTATATTTTACTCTCTTCCTGAATGAGATGAATAAGTGTACATACAAGGTTAGCAGGTTGAGAAGGCACCCTTTTGGTGCTCGAGTCTCCCGACTTGTCCTCCTCTACATCAATCACCTGTCTCACCAGAATGTAAGAAGTCTCATTAGAAATGCGGCTAACAGTTTTCTGTACCTCTTCATTGGTCGAGTTCTCTTGGATTTCCTCCACAGTTTTAACTAGATTGTTAGAGTTACGCGCGCGGAAGCACAATGTCAGTTGTTGAGGACCAAGAAGAGTGATTAGACGAAGAAAAAGATGAAGAACAACACAACGATATAACATGGTTCACTAGCTTTTAGGCTAGCTACATCCACGACCAAAACGAACTAATTTATTGACGAGAGAGCCAATTACAATCCAAGACACACCACACATATCAATAGAATAGTCCTACACCCATATATAGGCCTAAACTAGTGACTTGTGCCCAAAGCAACGTCCAAACGTTGCCAAAACGAACAAGGAAACAATTCCAAAACGAACAAGGAAACAATTCTTAGCCGCCTTGGACCAAGTCAATTTTCTATGCTAGGTTTGAATCACCAAAATCTAACAAATCTCTACCTTGAATCAAACACCCTAGCAACCAATCCAATGCTCCTCATCAATCCAATTGTGGATGCGCCTCCCAATCAAGAACGCCTCCACCCAATTCACCAAATCGTTTCTCCGATTACCATCCGTCTTTTTCAACGAACACGCCAATTATAGATGCACCTCCAACAATCAAATTTGAAGTGCTCCACCCTAATCGAAACGATCAACCAATCAACCGATAGAACATATTCCCAAATTTGCGGTATTGGAATACATTCACTATGCGCCACAACAAGCGCGTCTTTGCGTCTCAACAAACGCGTAGATTTGTGTGTCTCAATCAACACACCCTAATGCACCATGACACAATGCATCTCCCCAATATCATCACAATGACACTTGATGATGAAAGTGCCTATCAATCAATGTCATGCCAATTGCGCCGCCAATATAGCGCACCAAGACGCCAAACGAGACACGCTCAATAACGTGCCAACAACCAATGCGTGCACAATAACACACTACCAATCAATACATGCCCAATAACATGCACCCAAACAATCCACGCCCAATAACGTGTCACCAATCAATTGTGTGCCAACAAGACACATCAATTGCTCCATGCCACGAGCCAAATCCGCCGGTTGATCCGAGTCGTCTCCACCTTGACTTGAATCCTCCTAGCGGCCCGAACAAGATCGCTCCATGTCGATGCTCCAACTCTTACGTGTTCGTGCAACGGATGAGCCCAATTTAGATCCACACGCCCAATGCTCCATGTTGGAAGCCCGATTGCGCAGGAACACCAATTGCACGTGAACCTCCAAATTCGCGCTAGAATGCGCGCCCGATGCTCCATGGCAAAGAACCCGATAGCTCCCCCAATAAGGAACCCGATTGTTCCCTCAATAAGAAACCCGATAGCTCCCACAACAAGGAACTCAATAGTTCCCCCAATAAGGAATTTGGTGGTGGGTGTACCAACAATATTCTCATCAACACGATAGATCTTCATCCCAAACGGATTCGTCATCACTCATCACCAACAAACCCAACCCAACAACCTGGCTCTGATACCACTTGTTAGAGTACGCACGCGGAAGCATGATGCCAGTTGTTGGGGAACCAAGAAGAGTGATTAGACGAAGAAAAAGATGAAGAACAACACAACGATATAACATGGTTCACTAGCTTTTAGGCTAGCTACACCAAAACGAACTAATTTATTGACGAGAGAGCCAATTACAATCCAAGACACACCACACATATCAATAGAATAGTTCTACACCCATATATAGGCCTAAACTAGTGACTTGTGCCCAAAGCAACGTCCAAACGTTGCCAAAACGAACAAGGAAACAATTCCAAAACGAACAAGGAAACAATTCTTAGCCGCCTTGGACCAAGTCAATTTTCTATGCTAGGTTTGAATCACCAAAATCTAACATAGATTAGACGAACAGAAACTGAGATATTGCAAATTATCAAATGAGTTTTGTTTTATCAAATGAGTTTTGTTTTAGTGCATACACTGTTAATAGGTTGAGAAGACACCATCACTATGCTCGAGTCCTCACACTTGACAATAGTAACCTAGGATGTCACAGGAATGTAACAAAAGTCATGTGAAACGCTGCAGATTATTTCTGCCTTTCTTGTAAGGTATGTATGTATTAATAATGTACAATGAATAGATGAGGAGTACCCTTTCTTTGTTCAGCTCCTCCCGGTTGTCCGCCACAACAGCATTAACCTATATATTAGCAGAACAGTTAATGAAGCAATGCTAATATGTGACCATTCCCTAAATATAATATTTTGAAGTTTGCTTTCTCACATTAATGGGTTGTGAAGGCACCCTTTGTTTCTCCAACACCTCTTGCCTCTGCTCCATGTAAACAGAGTCAGATTGAAATACTGTGAGCCATTGTTCCCCCTTCAAAATATGCATTAGTTTACAAACAATATTTAACAAGTAGAAATAGGGTCAACAAGCTAATAAGCATTACATGTAAAGACCAGGAAGATGTCCAGTTGAAGTATTTTCACTGAATTCAAAACTATTAACACACACAAGATTGATGGTTGTCACATTGTCTGAGCCACTATTTCAAAAAATTACATACATACATGCATACATACATATCCATTGACATAGGTATTTGAGATCATGCACCTGAACTCAATTGTGGAAAGAATCTCCTAGTCCTAGGTAGCATTATATGAAGAAACTCATATTAGAGTCATGACTAGAGGTTGGCTACGGATCAGTAACTCGGGACTTTTGCTACCTACGATACATAGAATTTTCCTAAACAAACCCGACTTATCTTGTTCAAAAGCTCAATTTATCTGAGAAATGGGTGAGTTCTCAACAGTGAACAATATAAATAAACTCCAAGAATTTGAAGTTTCCGTAAATGTACCCTCTCTCGAAGTAGGCGTTGTAATAGATCAGTGACGAGAGGAGTGATGTCATATACAGATGATAAAAGGACATTGTCACGAGTCATGCAAACAAAAAGGTACATATAAAGCAAAACATTACTAACTCCTAATTGAGGAGATTAACATTTCAGTTCGAGTACCCTTCCGGAGATTCATTTTGTTACTGTCTGCTTAACTTCCTTAAAGTTTCAGAGTACTATTATGTCATTGTACTTGATTCTTCACAAATATACACTCACCAATAGCATTTGACTGGTGCAGAATTTTCTTAACTATTCACAAAAATCAGTTCTCTCTTCCGGTTCCCCTTCTGCATTGAGAATTCCTATACAAGGTTCTGATCTTCACTCCAGTTTCCGACAACTAAGAAAGTGTAAACCCGTATGATGTCCTTTTGGGTCTGTCGTATTTTGCAGCTGAAGTTTGTTTTTTCCAAAATTATGCTTCCTCGCAGATCACTCTTTCTCATTTTCCCTTCCTCACTTTGAGTATTCTTTAAGTTGAGATGACCGCATAAATCTGAAAGCATCTGGAATATCTCAAAAAATTAACTTCGCCAGTAACAAGGAAATCAAGCAGCCCATGCTCCAAAAATTTGAAAGAAGTGAAATGGTATGATTCGTTGTCCATATTGGGTAAAGTGGTACTAGTATAACCCCGCTTCCCTGTATGGTTGCATAAGAAACGCTGAAATCTCCATGTTCAATAAAATGTTCAACAAACACAAAAGCAAAGACTGGTCATGACCGCGCTTCATAAGGATAATCCAAATTTACCTCTTCTTCAATGGTTCACATCCAACTTCAAACAAAAATGAATACACAAATAGTTATGCTCCCTCGTCCCCACAACTTGCAGCATCTATGACCAACTCCACAACCACCATTAACAACCACACAAACAATCCCACCACCATGGTCTAGCCCACATCAGAACCATGGTCCTATGGAACATACGTCTATGGATGTTCACATGAGAGACTAAATCATGATCATCAATTGAGAGGTACAGAAACATATCGGCGAAAAGGACCTACAGAATATGCAACCTGTCCTATGTATATGCATCCTGCTCAGGCCAAGTCTTCTTTTTTAAATTGGAAAAAGAACTCATAATACCAATACTGAGTGGAAGTAAAATACCTGCACCTAAGAGCAAAAAAAAAAAAAACACACTGAATTGAAGAGTAATGCAAAGAGTAACTGCATTCATTTGTAGAGTTTCTTTTCACTAACTTCTATGATAGCTGAAGGTTAATTTTTCCTTCAGACCAGAATATCTTGTACTGCATGATTTCTCGATTGTCAGCAATGTCTTTCTCTTCGAAGAATTAACTTCTAGAGGAGAAAAAGAAGTTTATTCAGGGTTGAATTATAAAATTTCAAGTGGATGCTCACTTACACTTGATTTCGTTAGGATGAATACCAGGCTTATTTAAAAGAAATCATATACTGAATCAATCAGCTCCTATCCAAACAGGGCCAAGGTTACAGAGAGGTAATCTTGTAAACCTAATCATACATCATCCAATAATCCTCCTTCCAAACAGGTCCCTTATCTAGGAATGCACAAAGAGTAATACACACAAAAAAGGAAAGCTATTGTCTATGATACCACACAATTGCAATCTTTTCAATCAAATCTACATTTCGTGGTGATTGTTTAAACTTTAAAGCCAAGTGCCAACCAAGATATCTTTACTTTTTAGGCGTAAATAGCGCAAGGGAGAACATATAACACGAAAACATACAAATAGTTAGCAAGAAAATGAAATAAATTGCACAGTAAGGCGGTATAAATGGTCTTACAGAGTTGTTATGCGCCTCGCTCAAAGTTTTTTGCCTCTTTCCTCTCTCCTTCGCGGCATTCTCCGCAGCAATCATTGCAGCTAGGTAGGGGAAATCAGTCAAATCGGAAAGTACTCGATGCTGATCCTCTTTAAATACATGAGTGCTGCTCATTTTACCACCGGCTGAGCAACACTGAGAGGAACCAAACAACAGAAAGAGAAAATCAGCTCGGTCTAAACAAATTGCAAATGTCCCTATGAAGAGAGGTGAGAAATTGAGGCGTTATCCTGATTTCTGAGTCAGTGTGCGGCGTACCTTGTTTCACAGGGCGTGTGTTTATATTTAGAAAACCCTAGAAAGTATTGAAATTATGTGTCTTAAATGCACAAAGCATTATTGGTTTTTACTAGATCCGGACAACTGCCAGTAGACATGTTATGACAAACCACCTCACGAACGAAGAACGAATAAAAGAAGAACACGAATATTTTACGTGGTTCGCTAGCAAAATATTTGCTAACTACCTCCACGGCGGAAAAGCACTCTTTATTCACTTAAGAGGAACAATTACAATGTTTTTGCATACCTAGTAGAGAGACTACTAGCTTCTTTATATAGTACCCTAGAGGAAACCCACAGGCCAAAGGTTTCCAAAACCAAATTGGAAACAAACTTGCTGCCCATAAGTTTCCATCTTTGATATGGAAACAATTCCTAACAATTGCTACCTCATTATTCCACCGCCTTTGACTAATTCAACACATTCAAGGCACCTCCTCAACAAATTCCCACCTTGACTTGAATTCTCTTGTCAACAGCAGCTGCTCCTCTTCTCGTAAACAAAGCTACGTCTTCTCCGCTCCCAATTGTCTCTCGTCAGAGAGACTCACTGGACCCCCACCGGGTCCGACATGGCCCCTAAGGGCCTCACTGGCTCAAGATGTTGAGCAATTCCAGACAATGCTGGAACCTGCTCTCCGGGACCGGCTTGGTGAACATATCCGCGGGGTTGTCAGCAGTCCCCACCTTCATCACCTTAATCCTGCTCTCGTTTCTCAGAAAATGATACCTGACGTCGATATGCTTGGTCCTTTCATGATGAACCTGATCCTTAGTCAAGCAAATCGCACTCAAGCTATCACAGTAGACTATCGCCTGATCTTGAAGTAGCCCTAGATCATTGACCATTCCCTTAAGCCAAATTGCCTCCTTTGCTGCTACCGTTAAAGCCATATACTCCGCCTCCGTGGTGGACAAAGTCACCGTCGGCTGTAGCGTCGCCTTCCAACTCACAACAGATGCTCCCAGAGCAAATACGTAGCCTGTCATTGATCTTCTACTGTCAATATCCCCTGCATAGTCCGCATCCGAGAAACCAGCTACCAAGATGTTTTCACGTGACCCATAGCATAGGTCAATGTCTGACGTACCCTTAAGGTACCTGAATATACGCTTCACCGCCTGCCAATGGTCCCTACCCGGATGAGCCATAAAACGACTAACCACACTAACAGCGAATGCCATGTCAGGTCGAGTACAGACCATAGCATACATGAGACTTCCAACTGCGCTAGCATATGGAACCTTGGACATGTACTCCTTCTCCTCTTCAGTCTGAACGGTGTACATTCCTAGCTTGTTGTTAGTTGCCATAGGAGTATCTATAGCTTTAGCTGATAACATCCCGAATCTTGTCAAGATCTTCTTGATGTATCCCTGCTGTGATAGGAAAAGCTTCTTCTTCTTCCTATCTCTATAGATCTCAACTCCCAATATCTTCCGAGCAGCTCCCAGATCCTTCATCTCGAATTCCGCACTAAGGGACCTCTTCAGTTCTCTAATGTCCTTGATATTTCGAGTTGCAATCAAAATATCATCCACATATAGAACTAGGTAAATACGTGATCCACTATGCAACTCTTTGTGATACACGCAGCAATCATACTCGCACTTGTGGTAACCAATCTTCAACATGAAGCTGTCAAACCTCTTGTACCATTGCCTCGGCGACTGCTTAAGTCCGTAGAGAGATATCTTCAGCTTGCACACGTGGTTCTCTCTTCCAGGAACTTGGAACCCCTCCGGTTGGCTCATGTATATTTCCTCCTCCAACTCTCCGTGCAGGAAAGCTGTCTTGACATCCAATTGCTCAAGCCCTAGGTCGTGGTGTGCCACTAAAGCTAGTAACACCCGGATAGAAGTATGTCTGACCACTGGTGAGAAGATCTCGTTGTAGTCAACTCCCTCTTTCTGACTGAACCCTCTTGCAACTAGCCTTGCCTTATACTTGACGCCCTCTCCATATGTAGTTCCTTCCTTTCTTCTGAAAACCCACTTGCAGCTGACTATCTTCCTTCCCGCTGGCAATTTAACAAGCTCCCAAGTCGAGTTCTTGCTAAGAGACTCCATCTCTTCTCCCATCGCGGCAGTCCACTGTGCTGACTCAGAACTAGATATAGCGGCCTTGTAGGAGGATGGCTCGTCCTCTACCTCTTCCGCTACCTGTAATGCATATCCCACCATACCGTCATATTTGTATCTCGCCGGAGGCTTTATGACTCTCCTTGGTCTTCCTTCAGCAATACTTTGATGAACCGGTTCCTCTGGTGTAGACGCATTCTCACTATCAGACTCTTCTGCTACTTCCTCTTCGGCTTCCGGCGGCGGTGTAAGGATTTCGGAATCCTTAGGATCAATAGGATCCGACTCTCCCTCCACCTTCTTCTTTGCAACTCCAAGCTCCACTTCCACGGAGTTCTTCAGCATATGAGTCTCATCAAAGACTACACTTCTGCTAAGTATAATCTTGTTATCTGCCCATATCTTGTATCCCTTCACACCTGTTCCGAAACCCATGAATACTCCCTTCTTAGCTCTTGGTTCTAGTTTGCCATCATCAACGTGATAATAGGCAACACAACCAAATACTCTCAAATCCGAGTAATCCACTGCATTACCGGTCCAGACTTCCGTAGGAATCTTGCATCCTATACCTGTGTGCGGGCTCCGATTTATGAGATAGCATGCCATGGAAACTGCCTCTCCCCAGAAACCTCTAGAAAGACCTGCATTCGAAAGCATGCACCTTGCTTTCGCTAAAAGTGTCTGATTCATTCTCTCGGCTACACCGTTCTGCTGCGGTGTGTGCCGAACGGTGCGATGGCGTGCTATTCCCTGATCCTTGCAGAATCCATCAAACTCTGATGAACAAAACTCTAAGCCGTTGTCCGTGCGCAGCCTCTTCACCTTCTTTCTCACCTGATTCTCTACTAGTGTCTTCCACTCCTTGAATCTTGCGAAGGCTTCACTCTTGTGCTTCATCACGAATATCCAAGTCATCCTGGAGTAGTCGTGTATGATGCTTAGGAAATACCTGTATCCTCCAATCGCCTCGACTCGAGATGGACCCCAGCAATCCGAATGGATATAATCAAGAGTACATTTCGTTCGATGAACCGCCTTAGGGAACTTGCTACGCTGTAGCTTCCCATACACGCAGTGCTCACAAAACCCTAGGCTCTTGGGCGCATGCCCGGTGAGATACCCCTTCTTGTGAAGTTCCTGCATTCCACGTTCACTCATATGACCGAGCCTCATATGCCACAGCTTGGTTAGATCAGCTTCCTTAATCTCGGCTGAGACAACTCCAGCAGAACCTGTGATCTTCGAACCTTGCAACATGTACAAAGTCCCGCTCTTGACTCCCTTGAGTATCACCTTAGAACCCTTGCAGACTTGTAGATCTCCACCTTCATCTTTGAAACTGTATCCCTTGCTGTCGAATAGACTCAAGGAGATCAGATTCTTCTTAATATGTGGTACATGCCTGACTTGCTCTAAAGTACATAACTTCCCTTCATTCGTCTTCAATCTAACTGAGCCGCTCCCAATAACCTTACAGACGGCTCCGTTTGCCATGTAGACAGACCCTCCATTCGTTTGGTCGTACGTCGAGAATAGCTCCCTGTTAGAGCAAATATGATAGGAAGCTCCGGAATCAAGGACCCACGCATCTTGAGAGTGCGTGACAACATCCGCCATTAGAACGTAATCATCCTCAGACGAGTTACCTTGTTCAGCTACGGCTGCGGATCCATTATGCCCCTGTTGACCGCGTTTCGGGCAATCTCTCTTCCAGTGCCCCTTTTCCTTGAAAAAGGCACAGACATCCTTGGGTAACTTAGAACCTGATAACTGCTTTTTCTTGTTCTTCTTACCCTTCTTGCTTCCCCCCGTTGCCATCAGTCTGGAAGCATGGTCCTCTATACCTGTGCATGCACCCTTATGGGGCAGTTCCCTAGCATGGAGTGCCGATCTCACCTCCTCTAGGGATAAGTCGTCCTTGTTCACAATGAACGACTGCACGAAGTTCTCATATGATGGAGGTAACGAGATCAATAACAAAAGTGCAGCATCCTCATCCCCCACCTTCTCGCCAATATTACGCAAATCTAACAGAATTTTGTTCAATTGATCAAGATGGTCCTTGAGAGCCGTACCTTCGAGCATCCGCAGGGTGAAGAGCCTTTGCTTTAGCATCAACTTGCTAGTGAGACTCTTCGTCATGTAGAGACTCTCCAACTTGAGCCAGAGCTTCGCTGCTTCCTTCTGATATGCGATCTCGATGATCACGTCATCCGATAAGCACAGCATAATCGTTGCGTGTGCCTTCTCCTCCATTGCCTTGAACTCCGCTTATGCAACATTCATGCCTCCCTTGTCCGCGGTCAAAGGTGTCCACAAGCCTTGCGATTTGAGCAAAGCCTCCATCTTTATCTTCCACAGACTGAAGTTGTTCCCTCCTGTGAACCTGTCGATCTTCAACATCGATCCGGACTTGTTCTTGGTGGATCTTGAACTCTATTCGCGTGCTCCACCTAGATCGCAAAACCCTAGCTTTGATTTCACCAAGTTGTGAAACCCTAGCTTTGCTCCGCCTTGATCTTGATCTTGAAACACCGTCGACCTTGGCTCTGATACCAGTTTGTTATGACAAACCACCTCACGAACGAAGAACGAATAAAAGAAGAACACGAATATTTTACGTGGTTCGCTAGCAAAATATTTGCTAACTACCTCCACGGCGGAAAAGCACTCTTTATTCACTTAAGAGGAACAATTACAATGTTTTTGCATACCTAGTAGAGAGACTACTAGCTTCTTTATATAGTACCTAGAGGAAACCCACAGGCCAAAGGTTTCCAAAACCAAATTGGAAACAAACTTGCTGCCCATAAGTTTCCATCTTTGATATGGAAACAATTCCTAACAATTGCTACCTCATTATTCCACCGCCTTTGACTAATTCAACACATTCAAGGCACCTCCTCAACAAGACACAAAATTTTAATTCTTCCTAAAACTATATCTTTTGACATATAACTCGGATGCAGTACTATGGTTGCTGACAGTACGATACATGCACTATCAAAGTTGCAAGATAACCCCCACACGGTATTGATTTTACTGGCATCGCGCAGCAACATTTATATTTCGCAAACCAACAATATGAAAACAGATGTCAGCTTCCAGGGGCGAGATGTCAGCTTTTGGGGGCGCGATGTCAGTAAAATCACTACTGCGCTAGGTTATCTGTCAACTCTCATAGTGCATGTATTGCACTGTCAAGGAACATATATTACACGGGGGTTATATGTCAAAAGCTTCCAAAATTAACCTTTGATCATTAACTTTATATACGTGCTTCATTATATAAATTGTCTGTTGATCTCGAAGATTGAATTTGTCAAGAAAAGTGTGTGAGAAAGTGTTTCAGGGATTGAGCACGATAAATATTGAAAATCATCTTGTGGAAGAGAATAGAAGCAGCTTCAATACGTTTATCCTGGTAATTGATATAATTCACTGCAACCCGGGTTCACCCTTATTCAGTTATTTGTTATGTAGCTTTTGGATGAAAAGGTATGGCATAAACCATTAAAACCCCGTTTTATTTTTTTCCATTGATTAAATAAAGTTCAGAAAAATTCATAAGTTGGTCCGTCACATTTCAGTATCTGTGGGAATTTTATGATTTGATCAACTAAATTACATTTATAAGAAAATTCCAAGATGTGGAAGTCATTACACAAACATCTAAAAATTCGCGCAAATTTCACCCAATCTTAGGAGAGAAAGAACTAGAATCCCACTCATATGCCAGTTGTTGGACTTAAGTCGGTTCTTGGAGGATCAGAGGAGGTGATCGATCACTAAGTAAGTGATTACCAGAAGAATGTGTGGTTCTTAAAAAGTAAATTAATGGACGTCTAAATCAATATTTTCAAATAGAGGGTTAGTCAAGAATATTGGCCAAAAGGCACATGTAGTTGTCAACATCCAGCTTAATCCAAGTATTCTAAATACGAAACGACTGTAACAATGAGAAGATGATTAGCTGCACGTAGGAACAGAAGGATGCACAACAAGATCCACGGTCAGTTCAGTGTAAACAAGGTAATGAAGTCTTCTGTAGACATCTTTTCATTATATCTAAGGTTGGCTTCTCCTTCGACTCAGAATAGTTTAACTGCATGATTTCCCCATTTTCAAGAATAATTTTAATCTTTCAAAACTAGATTATGAAGTAAGCGGTTGGGTGTAACTCCATTGAAGTCCGTGGGAATTTGAAATAAATTGATGGCTTTACCGTGCTGTTTGCTGGGTTGCACTCAGTTTTTTGCGTCTTTCGATTCTCCCTCCAGGCCTTCTCGAAAGCCAACATTGCGGCTAGGTCATGGAATTCAGTCAAGTCAGAGACCACTTGAACAGTTTCCTCTTTACATACACGATCACCGCTCACTTCATGATCAGTTGAGCAGCTCTGAGAGAAATCAAGCAACAGAAAACAGATATTGAGCTCAAACACAACAGATATGAAAAGGGTTTTATGGCTACTGAACAGATCGGACAGCCTTGTTTCCTAATACAGTGTGCTCCAGACAAAACCTACTCATTATAGTAGTTCGTGTTGCCACAATTTTTGATACAATAGCAAGTTTCTTTTTCTATCAGACATTCTAGAACATGGCAGAGTAGCACTCTGCGAAGGCAAATTTAGCCATTCAATAACTTCTTACACTATTTAATCTTAAATATCAAAAATGTAAAATTCGGCATATCCCTGATGCCATGCTATCCAAAGATGCCTACCCCATGTCATACTAAACTCCATAAGGTGTTGCATTCACCATTCAGTTCAGCAAACCAATTGGATCCCTTTTCCAGGTAGCATATATCAGCTGAACAAAATTTGGTTCCTACTCAAACTTACTAACTTTGATCCCTGTACGAGATGCCCTTATTAGTGAACTTGTTAATCAAACAAAATGTCCCAACAAAACTTCTCCCGGTGTCATGAGACAGTGCCGATAACTTGGTTTCACAAGACGGCATGCTCCAGGTTAAAAAATCGCACCGAGTATCTGAGTTATATATCTGAAACCTTACTAAACAACACAGTTAGCAGCACAAGCTTTTAGACAAAGCGGTGAATTTTGCCATAATTCTTTTATAATGCATGAATGATAGTAGATCACACTCTTCTTCATGAGGAGAATAAGTTGGGTAACTATTACAATGAACAGGTAAGTTTTATTTTTGAATCGCCCAAAGCCAAACACGATTAAAGCCGTGAAGTTGTTATGATTTTGTTTACTTTACTACTTGAATTGACCGAAGCCAAACACGAATCACAAACAACTGAAACAGTTTTCAAACATTTAGAATAAGAAGATACTCATAGTGATGAACTTTTTCAGAAACTAACACAGCCAGTTACAAAGGTGACTTTCTTTGACTTTGAGTTGTGCCACATAAACAGAATAATTCCCTAATGTGGTCAAACTAAAACCCACAAACGGAAGCTACTAAGGGCACCTCCAATAGTAGAATGTATTTTTTGCATGTTCTAAATATTGCATGACATGCATTTGTACTTTTGTTCCAGCAGTAAAATGTAATTTATACATTTTGTAGTATGAGAAGTTAAAAAATACATATTAGGGATGCATGAGAGGAAAGAGATAGACACAAAATTTTGCATCCCTACATTTTTGTTAGCTATTAATAGAGATGAAGATGCATGTTCTGCAAAATGCATGGGAATATGCATCGTCTGTTGGAGCTCATTTTTTCCTCATTTTCTTTATATTTTGCATAAAAGTGACTTTTGCACGAGCTATTGGAGATGCCCTAAGAATGAAAAATTTCCCTCTTTTTCCATTTCAATTCTAAGTTCAGATCTTCACTCACAACTTTAACCCCTTCACTTGGACCTAATTACCATATCTGTCACCAGTTCTTGAACAAAAAATGACACAAAGATTGAAACATTTAGCAACTACCTCCATTATTAGAATATACCAAAAGAAGGAAAAAAAAAAAAAAAAAAAAACACAAAATAATCGTACCTGCGTGTTGGTGCTAGTTTGGGGTTCCTTCTGTTGAGGATTATCCCTGTTTTTGGATTTGTTTAGCTTCAATTTCTTCTCCAAGGCCAACATTGCAGCTAGGCGAGGGTAACTGCTCAAATCAGCCAGCACTTGCTTGTCTTGCTCTTTTGTTACATGCCCACTTTTCACCACCTTTGGATCCATCGATTGACTGTTCTATTGATTGAGTCACTGAAGGAACAAATTTCAGAGAGTAGAAAAGGAGACAGAGAGTAAAGAGAGAGGTGGGTTCCTCTCCCACGACTCTACTATGGTGCAAGATACACAGTTTTCCTCGGTGTTCTTGAAAATTCGTTAAAAAGACGTTTTTATTTACAGTCGGCAGTTATTTTTTCCTTATTTACCATCATCTAGTACTACTACTACTACAGAGTCTATAGAGGCTGTTTGGCTATCTCAGGAAAAGGTTGAAGTTTTGGGTAAAAAGACATTTTCACACCCTCTACTTTGACTAAAGGACACTTTCACTCCTTCCAGTTTGGGACACTTTCATCCTTCGAATGTTTCGAAGTTCAAAGTAACTTGCATCTCCTGATTGTGGCATTGTTAATATGGGGGTTGGCTTCGCCACTAAAAAAATTTGGAGATAAAAATCTGCCCCCAGTGTCATGCAAATAGACGGATAACCACCATATGAGTATAAATGAAAGTGTCACTCATCTTAAAAGTTTAATATGATTTTGAATTATCAATAATCTAATATATTCGACTTTGATTGATTTTTAGTGTAAAAGTATCCGGCTCCTCTGAATTTGGGAGTCGGTTCAATTTTGAGAGACTTCTTCAATGTAAAAGAAAATATGAATTCCTCGATTTTGGTAGCCAAATTAGATATCAGATAATTCTAAGGAATAATTTGAACTAGCCCAAATGGCCGACATTTTCTCGAATTATCTATATAATAAGTCAGTTAGGTGTTTTTCTCCAAAAATAGAACTTGAATATCCTAGCCAACTAATCCCTCAAAAATATCTTCAGGCATTTTTGATGCGTTGATTTGATTGAGCATTCACTTATCTTGTAAAAGTTATTAAAAAGCAATTCAGTTAAATAAAATCACATAAAATTTCTTGTCTATAGTTTCAAAATTCATGTCTTACCTCATTAACAATTTACTTAATCTTCGTTAATAATCTGTTGTCACACATGAATAAAAGAATCTATATTCATTTGTAAACTCAATTTAATAAAAAAAATGAAATGAAAATATTTTATAAATGCCCTACGGGCACATGTTTTTTTCTATTATACCCATATTTCAAAATAATTTATCTCCTCCAAAATTTCTTCATGCTCTCCTAGAGCATATTTGTACCTAATGCGAATAGAAAATATCAAAAAAGAAGAAGAGAAAAATCATTATTTCTACAAACAACTGCATTAACTAAAGCTTATTTAAGTAAATTGAGGTTGACAGAGTCTCACCGGTGAATCATACTAACCAGATCTAGAACCTCGGCTGGTGGGGATGCTGAGGTTCAACACGGATATGGAAGTGAAGTAAGTGAAATGATTGGATGCGCTGATTGTGTTGTCAAATGATACATATATTACATGAATAAGTTTTCTAGATGAGCTCTTCGGGGATTTGACGAAAAATGAAGTATAAGTTTTGAGAGGCTCACTCGATTGATTTTTAAACCTCGCGACAAATGTTCTAATGGCAGAAACAGATTCAACGAACCTGTCTCTAAAATGGAAGAAAAAGAAAGAGCTCATTCAAAGAAGAAACACACGTGGTGTTAAGGCAGTCAAAAGGTCAACTAACAAAGGGGCTCATACTGTTGCATTAAGAGACCTCAAGGATAGATCTATCATTTAAGTTTTGGTGGATCCACCGGGCTTGTAAGCAGATGTTTCGTCCCAAGATGAGATGTAACCATTTATTAAGGCCAAATATTTTGTTGGATACTATTTGTGAAATGAAAAAAAATCCTTTATTTACTAAAATAATTTCGAAAAACGGATCTCCAAGCACTTTTTTATATTTTAGGACTAATGTTCATTCCATTTGGTAGGTAGCTATGGATATTTCATTTTGTAGTTCCATTTAGAAAAATGGATCTACAAGCACTTGTTTATATTTTAGGGCTAATGTCCATTCCATTTGGTTGGTAGGTATGGATATTCGAGTCAATATGTCAGACTACAAGTCGGGTCAAACCATGTTGAGTCATAGACGTGTCGAACCAATATTGACCTTTTAATTTTTGTTTCAGTTTTGTGTTGCCTGTTTCTGACCAGTTGTCGATTCCTATCCACCCAAACATGTTAAAAATGAGTGAAAATATTTTATATGTGCCATACGGAAACTTGTCTTTTTCTACTATTCCCATAATTCACAATAATTTATCTCGTCTAAAAATTTGTCATTCTCTCCTAGAACATGTTTGTACCTCTTGCGAATTAGGAAATATAAAAAAAGAAGAGGAATGTCAATATTTCCACAAACAACTGCATTTACTAAAGCTTATTTAAGCAAATTGAGGTTGACAGAGTCTCACCGGTGACTCATACGGGCCAGATCTGGAAGCCTCGGTCAGTGGGGATGCTAATGATCACCGCGAATATGGAAGTGAAAGTAAGTGATTGTGGATGGGCTGATTGTGTTGTCAAGGCACTAATGATACCTTTATTGCAGGAAGAAGTTTTCCGGATGAGCTATTTGGGGATTTGACGGATAATGAAGTCGGTGATTTGAGAGGCTCACTCGATTGATTGTCAAACCTATCGACAAATGATCTAGTGGCAAAAACAGATTCAACGAACATGGCTATAATATTGAAGAAGAAGGACGAGCTCATTCAAATTAGAAACACACATGGGAGTCAATGCAATGAAAAGTTCAACTCACAGAGGAGCTCCTACTGTTGCATTAAAAGACCTTGGAGATAGATCCCTCATTTCAGTTTTGGTGGATCCACTGGGCTAGTAAGCTGATGTTTCGGACCAAGATGAGATGTAATCATTTTTTAAAGAAAAATATTATGTTAGAGCCCATTTTTGAAATAAAATAATCTTTTAAAAAACTGCATTTACTACAAGTATTTAGAAAAAATGAATCTACATGCACTTAATTATATTCCAGGGCTAATGTCCTTAATTCTTCATTTTCAACACAACTCCCATTCCATTTGGTGGTAGGTATGGATATTCGAGTAAATATGTCGGGTTACTGGTGGGGTCGAACCGTGTCGAGTCATGAACGTGTCGAACCAATGTTGACCCGTTCGTTTTTGTGTCATTTTTGTGTCGCCCTGTTTTTGTCCTGTAGCAGCTTCGTGTCAACCCAAACCTGCTAAAAATATCGAATGAAAGTATTTTATAAGTTCCCTATAGGCACATGTCATTTTCTATTATTCCTATAATACACAATTGTTTCTCGTCCAAAAAATGATTCATGCTCTCCTAGAGCATGTAGGTACCTATTGCGAATCAGAAAATATAAAAAAAAGAAGAGGAAATCGATTATTTTACAAAAAACTGCATTTACTAAAGCTTCTCAAAGCAAATTGAGGTTGACAGAGTCTCACCAGTGACTCATACGAGCCAGATCTAGAAGCCTCGGCCAGTGGGGATGCTGAAGATCAACACGAATATGGAAGTGAAGTAAGTGAAAGAATTGGATGCGCTGAGTGTTATCAAGACACTAATGATACCTTTATTACAGGAATAAGTTTTCCAGATGAGCTCTATCGGGATTTGACGGAAAATGAAGTACATGCACTTATTTATATTTCATTGCTAATGTTCATTCCATTTGGTTGGTAGGTATGGATATTAGATTCAATATGTCAGGCTATGGATTGGGTCAAACCGTGTTGAGTCATAAACGTGTCGAACCAATGTTGACCATTTAATTTTTGTGTCAGTTTTGTGTCGCCCGGTTTCTTGCCCGTTGTCGATTCCTATCAACCCAAACCTGCTAAGAATTGAGTGAAACTATTTTATAAGTGCCCTACGGGCACGTGTTTTTTTTATTATTCCCATAATTCACAATAATTTATCTCTTCCAAAAATTCTTCATTCTTTCCAAGAACATGTTTGTACCTGTTCCGAATTAGGCAGTATAAAAAAAGAAGAGGAATATCAATATTTCCACAAAATTGCACTTACTAAAAGTTATTTAAGCAAATTGAGGATGACAGAATCTCGCCGGTGAAACATACGTGCCAGATATGGAAGGCTCGGCCGGTGGGGATGCTAATGATCAACGCGAATATAAATGAAATAATATATTTCCAGACACCGCAGTTTAAAACCCAACCAAACCGGTCATTCACGGTTCAGTTCTGTTCGGTTTTGAGCCATGAACGGTCCAGATTAGGTTCGGTTTTGCCCCAATCGTTACATGCGATTCAGTTCGGATGGGTGCCAAAACCGGACCAAACCGAACCGTTTTCATCCCTACTTTAATGGCAGAAACAAATTCAACAAACCTGGCTCTGAAATGGAAGAAAAAGGAAGAGCTCATTCAAAGAAGAAACACACGGGGAGTTAATGCAGTCAAAATGTCAACTAACAGAGGAGCTCATATTGTTGCATTCAAGAACCTCAAGGATAGGTCCATCATTTCTGTTGTGGTGGATCCACCGGGCTATTAAGCTGATGTATCGGACAAAGATGAGATGTAATCATTCAAATATTTTGTTAAGCCCATTTGTGAAATGAAAAAAAAAAATTAATTACTAAAAGAATTTAGAAAAATGGATCTACAAGACCTTATTTATATATTTCAGGGCTAATGTCCATTCCGTTTGGTTGGCAGGTATGGATATTCGAGTCAATATGTCAGGCTACGGGTCGGGTCAAACCGTGTTGAGTCATAAACGTGTCGAACCAATGTTGACCCGTTAATTTTTGTGTCAGTTTTGTGTTGCCCTGTTTCTGACCCGTTGTCGATCCCTGTCCACCCAAACCTGCTAAAAGAATTGAGGGAATATATGTTATAAGAGCCCTACGGGCATATGTCTTTTTCTATTATTCCTATAATTCACAATAATTTATCTCGTCCAAAAAAATTTCACTCTCTCCTTCAAACATGTCTGTACCTCTTGTGAATTAGGAAATATAAAAAAAGAAGAGGAATATCAATATTTCCACAAACAACTGCATTTACTAAAGCTTATTTAAGCAATTTGAGGTTGACGGAGTCTCACCGGTGACTCATACATGCCAGATCTGGAAGCCTCGGCCGGTAGGGATGTTGAAGATCAACGCGAATATGGAAGTGCAAGTAAGTGAAAGGATTGAATAGGATGATTGTGTTGTCAAGACACTAATGATACATTTATTGCATGAAGACGTTTTCCGGATGAGCTCTTTGGGGGTTTGACGGAAATGAAGTCAAAGCTTTGAGAGGCTCACTCGATTGATTTTTAAACCTATCGACAAATTTTCTAATGGCAGTAACAGATTGAACGAACCTGGCTCTAATATTGAAGACGAAGGACGAGCTCATTCAAAGAAGAAACACACGGGGAGTTAATGCAATCAAAAGGTCAACTAACAGAGGAGCTCATACAGTTGCATTAAAAGACCTCGAGGATAGATCCCTCATTTCAGTTTGGTGTATCCACCGGGCTATTAAGCTGATGTTTCGGCCCAAGATGAGATGTAATCATTTATTAAGGCCAAATATTTTGTTGGATCCTATTTGTGAAATGAAAAAAATCTTTTATTTACTAAAATAATTTCGAAAAACGGATCTACAAGCACTTTTTTATATTTCAGGACTAATGTCCATTCCATTTGGTAGGTAGCTACGGATATTCCATTTTGTAGTTCCATTTAGAAAAATGAATCTACAAGCACTTTTTTATATTTCAGGGATAATGTCCATTTAATTTGGTTGGTAGGTATGGATATTCGAGTCAATATGTCAGACTACAAGTCGGGTAAAACCGTGTTGAGTCATAAACGTGTCGAATCAATATTGACCTTTTAATTTTTTTTTCAGTTTTGTGTTGCCTGTTTCTGACTTGTTGTCGATTCCTATCCACCCAAACATGTTAAAAATGAGTGAAAATATTTTATATGTTTCATACGGGCACTTGTCTTTTTCTACTATTCCCATAATTCACAATAATTTATCTCGTCCAAAAATTCATCATTCTCTCCTAGAACATGTTTGTACCTCTTGCGAATTAGGAAATATAAAAAAAGAAGAGGAATGTCAATATTTCCACAAACAACTGCATTTACCAAAGCTTATTTAAGCAAATTGAGGTTGACAGAGTCTCACCTGTGACTCATACGTGCCTGATTGTGTTTTCAAGGCACTAATGATACCTTTATTGCAGGAAGAAGTTTTTCGGATGAGCTCTTTGGGGATTTGACGGATAATGAAGTCAATGATTTGAGAGGCTCACTCGATTGATTTTCAAACCTAACGGCAAATGCTGTAGTGGCAAAAACAGATTCAACGAACTTGGCTATAATATTGAAGAAGAAGGACGAGCTCATTCAAAGAACAAACACACATGGGAGTCAATGCAATCAAAAGGTCAACTTCGAGAGGAGCTCATACTGTTGCATTAAAAGACCTTAAAGATAGATCCTTCATTTTAGTTTTGGTGGATCCACTGGGTTAGTAAGCTGATGTTTCGGCCCAAGATGAGATGTAATCATTTGTTAAAGCAAAATATTCTGTTAGAGCCCATTTTTGAAATAAAATATTCTTTTAAGAAACTGCATTCACTAAAAGTATTTAGAAAAATGAATCTACATGCACTTAATTATATTTCTGGGCTAATGTCCTTAATTCTTCATTTTCAACACAACTGCCATTCCATTTGGTGGTAGGTATGGATATTCGAGTAAATATGTCGGGTTACCGGTCGGGTCGAACTGTGTCGAGTCATGAACGTGTCGAACCAATGTTGACCCGTTAATTTTAGTGCCGCCCTGTTTTTGACCCGTAGCAACTTCGTGTCAACCCAAACCTGCTAAAAATATCGAATGAAAGTATTTTATAAGTTCCCTAAAGGCACATGTCATTTTCTATTATTCCTCCAATACACAATTGTTTCTCGTCCAAAAATGATTCATGCTCTCCTAGAGCATGTAGGTACCTATTGCGAATCAGAAAATATCAAAAAAGAAGAGGAAATCGATTATTTTACTAACAACTGCACTTACTAAAGCTTCTCTAAGCAAATTGAGGTTGACAGAGTCTCACCGGTGACTCATACGAGCCAGATCTAGAAGCCTCGGCCAGTGGGGATGCTGAAAATCTACACGAATATGGAAGTGAAGTAAGTGAAAGAATTAGATGCGCTGATTGGTTATCAAGACACTGATGATATCTTTATTACAGGAATAAGTTTTCCAGATGAGCTCTATCGGGATTTGACGGAAAATGAAGTACATGCATTTATTTATATTTCATGGCTAATGTCCATTCCATTTGGTTGGTAGGTATGGATATTCGAGTCAATATGTCAGGCTACGGATTGGGTCAAACCGTGTTGAGCCATAAATGTGTCGAACGAATGTTGACCTTTTAATTTTTGTGTCAGTTTTGTGTCGCCATGTTTCTTGCCCGTTGTCGATTCCTATCCACCCAAACCAGCTAAGAACTGAGTGAAACTATTTTATAAGTACCCTACAGGCACGTGTATTTTTTTTATTATTCCCATAATTCACAATAATTTATCTCGTCCAAAACTTCTTCATTCTCTCCAAGAACATGTTTGTACCTGTTGCGAATTAGGCAATATCAAAAAAGAAGAGGAATATCAATATTTCCACAAAGCTGCGGTTACTAAAGGTTATTTAAGCAAATTGAGGATGACAGAGTCTCACCGGTGACACATACGTGCCAGATCTGGAAGGCTCGGCCGGTGGGGATGCTGAAGATCAACGCGAATAGAAATGAAATAATATATTTCCAGACACCGTAGTCTAAAACCGAACCAAAGCGGTCATTCATGGTTCAGTTATGTTCGGTCCAGATTAGGTTCGGTTTTACCCCAATCGTTATATGCGGTTCAGTTCGCATGGGTGCCAAAACCAGACCGAACCAAACCGTTTTCATCTCTACTTTAATGGCAAAACAAATTGAGCCATGAACGGTCCAGATTAGGTTCGGTTTTACCCCAATCGTTATATGCGGTTCAGTTCGCATGGGTGCCAAAACCGGACCGAACCGAACCGTTTTCATCTCTACTTTAATGGCAAAACAAATTCAACAAATCTGGCTCTGAAATGGAAGAAAAAGGAAGAGCTCATTCATAGAAGAAACACACGGGGAGTTAGCAGTCAAAATGTCAACTAACAGAGGAGCTCAAATTGTTGTATTCAAGAACCTCAAGGATGGATCCATCATTTCAGTTGTGTTGGATCCACCGGGCTATTAAGCTGATGTTTCGGCCAAAGATGAGATGTAATCATTTTTTAAGGCCAAATATTTTGTTGGATCCCATTTGTGAAATGAAAAAAAAAAATTAATTACTAAAATAATTTAGAAAAATGGATCTACAAGACCTTATTTATATTTCAGGGCTAATGTCCATTCTGTTTGGTTGGCAGGCATGGATATTCGAGTCAATATGTCAGGCTACAGGTCGGGTCAAACCGTGTTGAGTCATAAACGTGTCGAACCAATGTTGACCCGTTATTTTTTGTGTCAGTTTTGTGTCGCCCGGTTTCTTGCCCGTTGTCGATTCCAGTCCACCCAAACCTGCTAAGAATTGAGTAAAACTATTTTATAAGTGCCATATGGGCACGTGTCTTTTTTTATTATTCCTATAATTCACAATAATTTATCTCGTCCAAAAAAAATTCACTCTCTCCTCAAACATGTCTGTACCTATTGCGAATTAGGAAATATAAAAAAAGAAGAGGAATATCAATATTTCCACAAACAACTGCATTTACTAAAGCTTATTCAAGCAATTTGAGGTTGACGGAGTCTCACCAGTGACTCATACATGCCAGATCTGGAAGCCTCGGCCAATGGGGATGTTGAAGATCAACGCGAATATGGAAGTGCAAGTAAGTGAAAGGATTGGATAGGATGATTGTGTTGTCAAGACACTAATGATACATTTATTGCAGGAAGACGTTTTCCGGATGAGCTCTTTGGGGATTTGACGGAAAATGAAGTCAAAGCTTTGAGAGGCTCACTCGATTGATTTTTAAACCTATCGACAAATTCTCTAATGGCAGTAACAGATTGAACGAACCAGGCTCTAATATTGAAGATGAAGGACGAGCTCATTCAAAGAAGAAACACATGGGGAGTTAATGCAATCAAAATGTCAACTAACAGAGGAGCTCATACAGTTGCATTAAAAGACCTCGAGGATAGATCCCTCATTTCAGTTTGGTGTATCCACCGGGCTATTAAGCTGATGTTTCGGCCCAAGATGAGATGTAATAATTTGTTAAGGCCATATATTTTGTTGGATCCCATTTGTGAAATTAAATAATCTTTTAAAAACTACATTTACTCAAAGTATTCAGAAAAATGAATCTACAAGCACTTATTTATATTTCAAGGCTAATGTCATTAATTCTTTATTTTCAACACAACCCCATTACATTTGGTGGTAGGTCTGGATATCCGAATAAATATGTCGGGTTATGGGTCGGGTCGAACTGTGTAGAGTCATGAACATGTCGAACCAATGTTGACCCGTTAATTTTTGTGTCAATTTTGAAACACCCTGTTTCTTACCTGTTGCAGATTCGTGTCGACCAAACAAGCTAAAGAAATCGAATGAAAGTATTTAATAAGTTCCCTACGGGCACATATCATTTGCTATTATTCCTATAATTCAAAACCGTTTATTTATTCCTTAAATAATTCATGCTCTCCTAGACCATGTTCGTACCTATTGTGAAATAGAAAATATCAAATGAGAAGAGGAATCTGATATTTCTACAGACAATTGCCTTTACTAAAGCTTATCTAAGCAAATAGAGGTACAAAGAGTCTATCCAGTGATGCATACGAGCCTGATCAGGGAGCCTCAGCTGGTGGGGATGCTGAAGATCAACACAAATATGGCAATGAAAGTTAGTGAAATGATTGCATGGGCTGATTGTGTTGTCAAGGACACTAATGATACCTTTTTTGTAGGAAGAAGTTTTACAATGAGCTCTTTGGGAATTTGACAGAAATTGAAGTCAAAGTTTTGAGAGGCTCACTCGATTGATTTTTAAACCTTTCGACAAATGCCCTAATGGCAAAAACAGATTCAACGAACTTGGCTCTGAAATTGAAGAAGAAGGACGATCTCATTCGAAGAAGAAACACGGGGGGAGTTAATGCAGACAAAAGGTCAACTAACATAGGAGCTCATGATTCTGCATTAAAAGACCTCAAGGATAGATCTGTCATTTCAGTTTGGTGGATCCACATGACTGGTTAGCCGATGTTTCGGCCAAGATGAGATGTAATCATTGTTTAAGGCCAAATATTTTGTTGTAGCTCATTTATAAAAATGAAAAAGTCATTTAAAAAACTACAGTAGCTAAAAGTATTTGGAAAAACAGATCTACAGGCACTTATTATATTTCAGGGCTAATGTCCTTAATTCTTCATTTTAACCCGTAACCCCAATTCATTTTGGTTGGTACATATCGATACTCGAGTCAATATGTTAGGCCACGGGTAGGGTCGAACCATGTTGAGTCATGAACGTGTCGAACCAATGTTGACCCGTTACTTTTTGTGTCTGTTTTGTGTTGCCCATTTTCTGTTCCGATGCCGATTCCTGTCCACCCAAATCTGCCAAAAAAAAATTGAATGAAAATATTTTATAAGTGACCTACGATCACATGTATTTTTCTATTATTCCCATAATTCACATTAATTTATCTCGTTCAATAATTCTTCATGCTCTGCCTGAGCATGTTTGTACCTATTGCAAATTAGAAAATATCAAAAAAGAAGAGGAAAAATAATATTTCTACAAACAACTGCATTTACTAAACCTTATCTAAGCAAATTGAGGTGACAGAGTCTCACCGGTGACTCATACGAGCTAGATCTGGAAGCCTTGGCCGGTGGGGATGCTGAAGATCAACACGAATATGGAAGAGAAAGTAAGTGAAAGGATTGGATGGGCTGATTGTGTTGTCAAGACACTAATGATACATTTATTACAGGAATAAGATTTCCATATGAGCACTTTAAGGATTTGACGGAAAATGAAGTAAAAGTTTTGAGACGCTCACTCGATTGATTTTTAAACCTGGCGACAAATGCTCTAATGGAAGAAACAGATTCAACGAACCTTGCTCTAAAATGGAAGAAAAAGGAAGAGCTCATTCAAAGAAGAAGCACACGGGAAGTTAATGCAGTCAAAAGGTCAACTAACAGAGGAGCTCATATTGTTGCATTCAATGACCTCATGGATAGATCCATCACTTTATTTTTGGTGGATCCACCGGGCTTGTTAGCTGATGTTTCTGCCCAAGATGAGATGTAATCCTTTGTTAAGGCCAAATATTTTGTTGGAGCCCATTTGTGAAATGAAAAAAATCCTTTCTTTATTATAAGAATTTAGAAAAATGGATCTACAAGCACTTATTTATATTTCAGGGCTAATGTCCATTCCATTTGGTTGGTAGGTATGGATATTCGAGTCAATATGTCAGGCTACGGGTCGGGTCAAACCGTGAGTCATAAACGTGTCGAACCAATGTTGACCCTTTAATTTTTGTGTAATTTTTGTGTTGCCCTGTTTATGACCCATTGTCAATTTCTGTCCACCCAAACCAGCTAAAAAAATTGAGTGAAAATATTTTATATGTGCCTTACAGGGAAATGTCTTTTTTATTATTCCCATGATGCATAATAATTTATGTCGTCCAAAAAAAATTCATTCTCTCCTAGAACATGTTTGTACTTATTGCAAATTAGGAAATATAAAAAAATAAGAGGCATATCAATATTTCCACAAACAACTGCATTTACTAAGTCTTATTTAAGCAAATTGAGGTTGATAGAGTCTCACCAGTGACTCTTACGTGCCAGATCTGCAAAGGCTCGGCCGGTGGGGATGCTGAAAATCCACGCGAATATGGAAGTGAAATGATTGGATGGGATGATTTTTTTGTCAAGACACTAATGATACCTCTATTGCAGAAAGACGTTTTTCGGATGAGCTCTTTGGAGATTTGACAAAAATGAAGTCAAAGCTTTGAGAGGCTCACTCGATTATTTTAAACCTATCGACAAATGCTCTAATGGAAGAAACAGATTCAACGAACGTGGCTTTAATATTGAAGAAGAAGGACGAGCTCATTCAAAGAAGAAACACATGGGGAGTTAATGCAATTAAAATGTCAACTAACAGAGGAGTTCATACTGTTGCATTAATAGACCTTAAAGATAGATCCCTCATTTCAGTTTTGGTGGATCCACTGGGCTAATAAGCTGATGTTTCGGACCAAGATGAGATGTAATCATTTGTTAAGGCCAAATATTTTGTTGGATCCCATTATTGAAATAAAATAATTAAAAACCTACATTTACTAAAGTATTTAGAAAAATGAATCTACAAGCACTTAATTATATTTCAGGGCTAATATCCTTAATTCTTCATTTTTAACACAACTACCATTCCATTTGGTGGTAGGTATGAATATTCGAGTAAATAAATCGGGTTACGGGTCGGGTGGAACCGTGTCGAGTCATGAACGTTTCGAACCAATGTTGACCCATTAATTTTTGTGTCATTTTTTTCGCCCTGTTTTTGACTAGTTGTAGATTCGTGTCGACCCAAACCTGCTGAAACTATCGAATGAAAGTATTTTATAAGTTCCCTAAAGGTACGTGTCATTTTCTATTATTCCCATAAATTCACAATTGTTTATCTCGTCCAAAATTGATTCAAAGCTCTATTGCAGGAAGACGTTTTTCGGATGAGCTCTTTGGAGATTTGACGAAAAATGAAGTCAAAGCTTTGAGAGGCTCACTCGATTATTTTAAACCTATCGATAAATGCTCTAATGGCAGAAACAGATTCAACGAACGTGGATTTAATATTGAAGAAGAAGGACGAGCTCATTCAAAGAAGAAACACACGGGGAGTTAATGCAATCAAAAGGTCAACTAACAGAGGAGCTCATGCTGTTGCATTAAAAGACCTCAAGGATAGATCTCTCATTTCATTTTTTGTGGATCCACCAGGCTATTAAGCTGATGTTTCCGCCCAAGAAGATATGTAATCATTTATTAATGCCAAATATTTTATTGGTGCCCATTTGTAAAATGAAAAGTGCTTTAAAAACTGCACTAACTAAAAGTATTTAGAAAAATGGATCTACAAGCACATATTTATATTTCAGGACCAATGTCCTTAATTCTTCATTTTAACCACAACCCCCATTCCTTTTGGTTGGTAGGTATGGATATTCGAGTCAATATGTTAGGCAACGCTCGGTTCGAACTGTGTTAAAACATGAACGTGTCGAACAAATGTTGACCCTTTAGTTTTTTTGTCAGTTTTGTGTTGCCCTGTTGTGACACCATGCCGATTCCTATCCACCCAAATATGCCAAAATATTGAATGAAAATATTTTATAAGTGCCATACGGTCACGTGTCTTTTTCAATTATTCCCATCCAATAATTTATCTCGTCCAAAAATTCTTCATGCTCTCCTAGAGCATGTTTGTACCTATTGCGAATTAGAAAATATCAAAAAAGAAGAGAAAAATTAATATTTCTAAAAACAACTGCATTTACTAAAGTTTACCTAAGTAAATTGAGGTTGACAGAGTCTCACTGGTGACTCATAGTCTCATACGAGCCAGATCCGGAAGCCTCAGCCGGTGGGGATGCTGTATATCAACACAAATATGGTAATGAAAGTAAGTGAAATGACTGCATGGGCTGATTGTGTTGTCAATGACACTAATGATATCTTTATTGCACGAATAATTTTTCAGGATGAGCTCTTTGGGGATTTGACGGAAAAGTAAGTCATAGTTTTGAGTGGCTCACTCGATTGACAATGCTCTAATGGCAGAAACCGATTCAACGAATTTGGCTCTGAAATTGAAGAAGAAGGACGAGCTCATTCGGAGAAGAAATACACGGGGAGTTAATGTTGTCAAAATGCTAACTAATAGAGGAGCTCATATTGTTGCGTTAAAAGACCTCAAGGATAGATCCCTCATTTCAGTTTTGGTGGATCTAGAGGGCCGATTAGCTGATGTTTCAGACCAAGATGAGATGTCATCATTTTTTAAGGCCAAATATTTTGTTGGAGCCAATTTGTGAAATGAAAAAAAATCTTTATTTACTAAAAGAATTTAGAAAAATGAATCTACAAGAACTTATTTATATTTCAGGGCTAATGTCCATTCCATTTGGTTGTTGGTATGGGTATTCGAGTCAATATGTCAGGCTACGGGTCGGGTCAAACCGTGTTGTACCATAAACGTGTCGAACCAATGTTGACCCTTTAATTTTTGTGTCAGTTTTGTGTTGCCCTATTTCTGACCCGTTGTCGATTCCTCTCCACCCAAACATGCTAAAAAATTTGAGTGAAATATTTTATAAGTGCCCTAGGGCACGTGTGTTTTTCTATTATTCCCATAATTCACAATAATTTATCACGTCTAAAAATTCTTCATTCTCTCCTAGAAAATTTTTGTACCTATTACGAATTAGGAAATACAAAACACAAAAGAAGAGGAATATCAATATTTCCACTTGATTGAGTTTTAAACCTATCGAAAAAATGCTCTAATGCCATATACAGATTCGACGAATCTGGCTCTGAAATTGAAGAAGAAGAAGAACAATTCTTCAAAGAATATGGTATGTATGCTCGAGATTGAAGGAACTCATTCAAAGAAGAGACACATGGGGGTTAATGCAGTCAAAATGTCAACTAACAGAGGAAGTTGTACGGTTGCATCAAAAGACCTCAATGACAGATCCCTCATTTCAGCTTTGATGGATTCACCGGGTTGGTTATTTGATGGTTTGGCCTAAGATGATATGTAATCATTCGTTAAGGCCTAATATTTTGTTGGAGCCCATTTGTGAAATGGAAAAAATCCTTTCAAAAAATTGCATTTACTAAAAGTATCTGAAAAATGAATCTACGGTGTCTTTATGGTGGAGTGATTTATCGGTTGTGGACTCTCTAGATGAGTCTGCCTTTGCAAGTAAGGAATTTAGTGGCTGCTTCCTAAGGGTTAACGGTAATGAGAAGAATGGTGAGGAAGTAATTTTTCGTGTCTTCGTATTTTTGAAATTCGGGTATAATATTTTGAGAATTTTTAGTGGGGGATTGTATATAAAAATACTCAAAATAATATTTTATGTTTAATTTTAATTGTTGATTTTTTTTCAAAAAGTTGTGTTCTTTCAAATAGTTGTGATTTTAACAAACAATTGCGTGTTTTTGTTAGTGTCTTTTCGAAAAGGTGCTTTGATCACCCTCAAAATAGAAGTATGTCTTTTTTGACAAATCAAGTTTCAGATTTGTGTCTCTCTTCTTCAATCACTTGTCCCGTGTCCGAGTTGAGTTCTAATTTAGGAGAAGACAAGGAGTGCAATCTCGCTTCTTCTCCACCGTAGTAGGCATTGTATCGGTAGGTAGCATTTCCTGGTAGCCCATTTTGCACCGTATAATAGTGAAAATTTTACCCTAAAGATAAGTCTTGAACCGCCTTAGCCTACATCATCAATCACCTCATCTCCTACAAATCGATAAGTTTTTCTATCTCTTTTACCTTTCTTATCTATTTTGTTTTTGAGTCTTTTCAATTCATATTCTTATACTAATCATAATTCTGAAATTGTTTATTTTTGGTGGATTTTCCACCACAACAACTTCGGTATCATTTAATTTTTCCCTGCCTGGTTCGATTTCCTGACTCCGCCACTGTCACACCCATATTCGGCCCGATGTTTCTTGGGCTTCTTTATGGACAGGCCCAATCTGGGAGACACTGCAGCTCTCTCTATCTGGATCTCCCTCACCCATTCTTCTCATTACCATCACCCCCTCCCTCACCAGCAGCCGGCAATTTTCGCCGGCGATCACTCCCGAACGCCGACCTCTACTTCCAACTATCAATAAAACCCTCCACTCCTTAACCTCCTGCGACCGTACAATCACAACCTTCTCAGCCGTACCTGCAATTCTGAGCCTCTAATTACTCTCCCGTCGATCGACAAACCATGGGCAGAGGCGACAAGCGGTCTCGCCGTGAAGGCTCATCTTCGTCGTCCTCAAAAATCGACACCTACAAGCGTCACCAGACTTCATCAGCCGCAAACCCTAACGAACGGGTAGGTAATAAATCTCCAGCTTTCGTTTCATATCTAGAAACCCCTAATTTACACCCCAAAGTGAAATTACTCTGCGAAATCATCGCCAGCACTCCGTCGGTGAGCGTCGAGAAGGTTCTCGACGACACCGGCGTCAGAATCTCGCCGGAGGATGTCGAGGAAGTGTTGAAATTGTCGTATGGCTTTCCGGGATCCGCCGTGAAGTTTTTCCGGTGGTCTGGGTACCAACTGAGTGACAAGCACAGCCCATATGCTTGGAACTTGGTGGTTGATTTATTGGGTAAGAATGCCTTATTTGAGGCGATGTGGGACGCGATTAAGTCGATGAAGAAAGAGGGTTTGCTCTCTTTAGCTACGTTTGCTTCGGTTTTTAGTAGCTATTCTAGTGCTGATAGAGTTAAGGAAGCTATCATGGCTTTTGATGTTATGGAACAGTATGGTTGTGCTAGGGATACCGTGGCGTTGAATTCGCTTTTGAGTGCCATTTGCAGGGAAGGTAAAACGGCCAACGCGTATGATTTAATGAGTGTTGTGAGGGGTAAGATACGGGTAGATGCGGATAGTTATGCGATTTTGTTGGAGGGGTGGGAGAATGAGGGAGATGCGACGAATGCGCGGAGGACTTTTTCGGAGATGGTGGCGGAAATTGGTTGGGATCCGAAGAATGTACCTGCTTACACTTCGTTTTTGACCACTCTTCTGAAGAGTCCTCATGGTGGGATGGAGGACGCGCTGAGGTCTATTGCGGCTTTGAAGGAAAGAGGGTGTTATCCTGGGTTGGAGTTTTTCAGAACTGCTCTTGAGGAGTGTGTGAAGGCAGCCGATGGCAAGAATGGTAGATTGCTTTGGCAAGAAATAGTTGGAAGTAGCGGCCTTAAAGTTGATACTCAGATGTACAATTCGATGATTGCTTTATACTGTTACCTCTCGGAGACTGACGTGGCTATAAAGCTGTCGGATGAGATGGTTTACCAGGGTGCTTTTCCCGATTCTCAAACTTACAATCTGTTGCTCAAGTTCTTGATTAAGGCCAGGAAGTTACGCGACATTTCGATGATTTTTACCGAAATGACTAAAAACGAGTGTGTCCCAAGCGAAGAAAACTGCTCTTCAGCGGTTAAGGTGTGCATAGATAATGGAGACCCTTATGCAGCTATCAAGATCTGGAAATACATGGTTGATAATTTCGATCCTCACTCTCATGAGTTGGAGGAAACTGGTAATATGCTGATAGTTGGACTTCGTGATATGAAGAGGGTTCAAGAAGCTGTCAAGTATGCTGAAGATATGGTTGATCGACAGATCAAGGTGACGTCTTTCACGCTGTCGAAGTTGAAGCAGAGCCTTTCCAAAATGGGCAAGGGTCCTGTTTATGATGAACTTCTAAAGAAATGGAAAAGTCGGTAGGTTAGTTCTGGCACTCTCCTCCATTTATGCTGTGCCTCTTTTGCAGTTTTCTCCTGCATGACTTATCAATCATTCTCTTCAGGGAGATAATGTTTTATTTTATATGGTGGATTGACTGTCTTAATAGGTAGCCAATTTAGTACTTGTAGTAGGAGCTTTTTTGATAATTTCGCAATTAGATCACCTTGCGAGAATTCCTTTTGTGGAGCTAGCCTCTAGTGCAAGTGTCCTAGTTGACTTACCTTTTAGTGCATGTTTATGTGGTACCATAGCTAGCATTACTGTAACTGGTGTTAATTCTGGTGTATATGCAGCAGGATAATTATTTTTCATGCACACATCAAATCGTATTTGATCAACTGATTCTGAATTGAGTCTTTTGTTTGTGAGATATCACTGGTTGGTTGACAACAGTCCGGAATATTTTCTTCATGGTATTATTATTATTATTTTGTAAATGAGGTATGCATAGAGTTATATATATTGACAAGTGTTGCTGCTCACCGTGGTTTCTGAAAATAACCCTACATCTCCTTTCCTTTTGGAGACTTGAAAGTTTCTGTTTACTATTACATTTCAGGAATTGTAATTCCGCTTTGGAAGAACGCTTATGACGGGAAATCAGATTTTAGCCTTTCATGGCTATAGTATTTACTTGTGAGGAGAGACAATTCATAAGAAGAGTGAGAGAGACGGTAAGATATCATTAACTCCTTAAATTGGGAAGATTTTACTTTTTGAAAGGTGCTGCTTCTTCCAGAATCATTTTCCAGAGAGAATTGTGCATTACAAATGACATATATTGTAGCTCTTGTGCCAAATTCTTTTGACAAACTTCCCGAATGATATGGTTGCGATTTTCTTGCACAATCTATTACATGTCAATGCAGAATCTCTTACCCGGTACTAGTATAACCCATTTAAAATATTTGTTTGCTTACGTGGCCGATCTGGGAATTCTGAACTGACTCTCCCTTTCTGTAAAGGGGGAATTCCGAAGTGGACGAGTCTTTTGAAAGTAGGCTTTATGATGAATGCCGTGAATGTTGCTAGCCTTGAACTTAGCGTATGTCAGTGTGGGGCTCTTGCTCTTGTACTGTGTAAGTGTCCTGTGCTGAATTCGTATGTGTTGGGTAACTTTTGTATAACATAACTCATACAGTGGCCGGACTGCAAATAGATGCAGCTCAGAATGTGTCCATCCTTCAGAGATCACAGCCTTATTTCGTGTATCCTGATTATGGTTATCCTAGCAGAGTTTTCTTTTTATAACACCCATAGTCGCAGCTCATGTCATGTTTGAAAACCTGAGTTCGAGGTGTCTGTGAAGTTCCTTACTAAGGCTATTTGAAACACCTTTTTCTGATATGTTTTTTTATGGATTTTGTAAAGTTTGTCCAACTTATGTGACATATGATCCGACCCGCTGGAGTCTTGGTATTCCGTCAGTGTCCTAATTCACATGGAATTTAGGAGTCTCCTTGTCATGAGAAGCTAGCCTCTAGTGCAATGTTTTTAGTAATCAACCTTGTTTTGGATGCAAGCTTATGTGATACCTAGTATCATTGTAACTGGCATTGGTTCTGATGCATACATTGTTCGTATTTGAGCAAATTCATCGGATGCTTGTTGAGTTGACTAGGTTGTTTGTCGTTTGGATTATAGTCGACATATTGTTAAAGAATTGCGGTAGTTGGGTTACGACGTTTTGTTGAATGAAGGATGCCAAGAGTTGCATTCAGAACGTGTTGGGGGTACTCGCTGAGTTACACCTGTTTTTGGATTGAAGTTTATGCTATTGTGATGAATATCACTGGGAAAATGGTTTCAGACCCGCGGTCTTAGAATTTTACATTTGAGATTTTTTCTTGAGAAATATAGCTAGCACTTATTATAGTGAAATCTAGACGAGAAGCTTGCGGAAGTAATTAAATGGGCTGATCTGTCACAATGTGAAATAACTTCCCACCAAGTGCACTATTGTCTTACTTGGTGTGACATCTCATTCACTTTGGTCTCTACACTTTGAAGGTGCATTTGGATGAGGCATCATTAAACCCAAATTTGTTTGTAAAGGAGTGCTAGCTCACGCCATAAGAGTCAAAAGAGCATCGATAGTCCTTGTATCAAGTATCGAGTTTGAGATTCCAGATAGTAGTACAATAGGGTTTCAAGGTAAGATTCTGCCATAGTACTTTGTAATCCATGGCCGCCCCCTGCTGACATCATTGCTACCTCCACTTCAACCACACAACCGCACCACGCCAGTGTATAGTTTGAAGAAATGGAGGATCGATATTTGTTTGATTTAAAATAGAGAAATGAAGATTTTTTTGTTCTAATATGATTGGAGGTCTAAGATAAATCTTTCGTAATTTTGAAAATTGAAAAAATAGAGATTTGATGTTGACAAGTAAAATCTTCAGAAATAAAGAGATGGAGGCTGGTTGGGAATGATCTAGCCTTTTATGATTTTCTTCTTCATCATTACCCACATGCCAGTCTATCTCTTACGGTTAGGACTAGAGAAAGTTACCTGGGAGCCAACATTGCACCTTGCGTGTGGTTAAGACTAGAGAAAGTTGCCTGGTAGCCAAGATTGCACCTTGCGTGTGGTTACTATGGACTTCTTCTGGTTTGTAGTCCGTAAACCCAGCCTACATTGAGTTCCCTGATGGTGAGCCTCAACGGATTTAGTTTGTTACGGTTTTAGTTTGTTAGTTTCGCTACAAACGGCTGTTCGATAGAGCTTTGTGGCCGTGTTGACCACAAAACTCAAGACTGCACTTGGATTGAATGGGACACCATAAACAGCCTCAATGATCCTGTTCTTGAAACCTATTTGTGACCATTTGCAAAAGTTCACAGTTTGGGCTGTAACACTCCGTATTTCTGACTCGGAAATTACAGAAAGTGCTATTCTACGCACCTGACTCTTGAAAGGCAAGGAGATTGGTAATCAGAAAACCAAAACTTCCAAACTCAGACTCAATTAAAATATGACGAACGAATACATATGTACGGCATCACCATAAACCACATATTACTTACCCTGAGACGGGAAATGATCATACTGCAAATGCATGAGAGAACATACTAACTATTTACAGGTGCAACTCTCAAGCGTCTGGAATGCTTTATTGCAGGAGATAAGTCAATCGTCTTTGTTTGTACACACTGAAACAGCAATAGAAACACAACAAACTAGCGTGACCTTTATTTACTGCCTCAGCTTCCTGGATGAAACCAAACTATATATACTTAGGCGCAACCCCTTGAACCAGCTAGTGCGACTGATTACTTCTTTGGTGGTTTGACGATGAGAACGGGGCATTTTACGTGATGAGCGCAGTAGTCACTGACACTTCCCAAGAATGCCCTGCACCAAGCATATATCCATATATTTGATGATCATAGCATCTTCTTAGGAAAAGAATTATCTATGCAGAACTAGATAGTACCTCTTAACCATTCCGAGTCCACGGCTACCGACAACAAGGAGATCGACGTGTGTTTCTTCTGCAGCTTGGCAAATCCTGTACTTGGCATCTCCTTCAAGAATCATCGTCTCCGCTTTTATCTGTGCATGAATCAGAACACTCTCTTGTTCAGGTAGCTAGAGATGTAAGTATAATGAAATTATAAACTAATTATCGGGATTTAATATTCTTTCCAGCTGGTTTATGGTTTAGATGTGAAGGAAGGGAAAGTTTTGGCAAATATGCAAACTTCATTGATTACCATCTTCTGCTTGCAAATCTCCAGAGCACGAGCGAGGACAACCGCTGCAACTTTTTCTTGAGATTTCCTTACAGTCTCCACCATTCCCGTTGGTGCATAGACAACTACATGAGAAAGAAATGCATATATATAATAGGCAGAACAACTTTATTAAGAGTTGATAGTAACTGTATGAATTCAATTTCAGTGTACTAAGAAAAATCATGTTAAAACTAAGAATTTCTTGTAAGATTTAAGAAAAATGATCACTTTTGGACCCTTCATTTATCTAGACCTACACTCCAGGTTATTTTGGAGTATCTCACTTTAGGATCGGTGCAACTTAAATGGGTTTAGATAAATGAGCTGACATTTGCCTTACTGTTGAAGTCCATTTCCAAACAGAGTTACTATGGGTGGGTTAGTCAACCCATCTAAACACATTTGGGCTTGTTGCGAAACTTATAATTTAAGGTCTGCTCATTTTAAGTCCCAGGTTTTTCTTTGGGCCTAAAGTCTCAGGTTAGAACCCTATGGCGATCAATAATATATTGGAACTTCTGCACGGCTCCGTGGATGCTGGACTGGATAAGACTGTTGAAGCCCATTTACCAATGGAGTTAGTATGGGTTGGTTAGCCAACTCATCTAAACACATTTGGGCATGTGTGCACAATTTATAATTTAATTTCTGTTCCTTTTAAGTCGGTTGGAACCCCGTGTCGATCAATAATCTTTGAAACCATTGTAAACTGAACCGGCTTCTCCCAGGCTCCGTGAATTTAGTCAATGTGCGTACTGATACTAAAACAAAATACTCTCTCTGTTCCTCCAGTTTCTTCACAAAGTTAATTGGGTATTATTTGGGCCTAGCGAATTACTCCAGTTAGCAAAATGATGCAAAAATATGGTAATTTTTTCACGGTGTAGTAAACTTTGCTTTACAATACCACAAAAAATTATCAAATTCTTTCTTTGTTTTGCCAACCAAAATGGTTGGCCCAAATAATACCCAAATAATTTTGGGAAGAATCTGGAAGAACGGAGGGAGTATATTTTCTTAAACGGGAATCCCATCTACCCCCCCCCCCCCCCCCCCCCCCCCCCATTTGCAGCTTAACGGGTTAAATTGGCGGATTTTGATGGATAAAAGCCCATTACAACCTGTACAAGGTCCATCTTAATGAAAATAGTTAAACTGGTACTTAAAATGTGTGACATAAGGGATTATCTGGTTATTCTCTCTATTAGAGTGCTAGCTATAGCAAAAACATAAACAAAATGGACTTAAAAGTTGGTGAGGAGGACGAACCAGGGGCCGTTCCAGCTCCAGCAGGAACGATGGTGTTCTGAAACGGGTAATAGACGTGTAGAATGGTGAGCATTCCAGCATCCACAATCGGCTCCGTCGCCGTCTCACCGCCAACCACGGAAGGGAAGAGGTTGTCAACCGCCCACTTGAGAGCATAAAAGCTCTCTTCGCTCTCGTCCACCGCCACCATAACTTTCATCTTCTTCTTCTTCTGCACCGCTGCTGGCGCCGACGCTAGCGGCGGAAGTTCCCCCGGCGGCTGCACCACCGCTCCCTCCGCACCGGCTTCACTCGTCCCAACTGGTTCGCCCTCCATTTGGATCTCTCTCTCTCTCTTTCCCACAAAAACACCGAGTCGACCCAACTCTAACTCTTTTCTATATAGAAACTGACTCAGCCACTGGTTTGTAAATGACAGTTGTACCCGTGGTAATGTGAGGGACTCAGCAACTGGTTTGGGTGATTCGGTGGGTTGGCCTTTTTGGTCATTTAATGTGAAGCTTTCTTGTGTCATGTGGCGGGCATGCAAGATACTCAAACGCCACGTAGAAAGACCAACACAGACGAAACTGAAACTCGATCACATCCTCTTTTTTGTCACTTAGCAGAGAGCATGAGGTTTTCATGATCATCGACGTCCGGTTTTGGAAATTGGAATGTTCAGTTGCGTGGCACTTTTTATTTCATACTGTTGAACTCATAGTTTAATTTCGTACCGTTTCGGTCATAAAACGAAGTATAACCGGTACCGATACATACCGTATCCGGGTGATTCGCGATTTCGGCTGTTTCGGGGTGTTCCGGCAGATATAGCGATTTCGGCTGGATTTCGGTCGGGTTCCGTTTGTATTTAAACAAGAAAAATCATAAACTTATTTTGATCTTCTAGATAAATAGTTTTCTAAGTATTTTTCATTTTGTTCACTCATTACATACTATATTTTAGCAAACACTAAGAATAAAAATCAAAATTTAGTAAAAAAAAATACATCTTTTATGTTTATTTTGAAAAATACATGAATAAAAGTTGGATAATTCTAAAAATATAAGAATTTTTGGGCAATTATAATAATTAAGAAAATTAGTCCGAAACGAATTACCGAAACATACCGGTACCGAAATGTTTCATTCTAGTAATAAAAACGAAAACGACGTCCGGTACGATATTTCAAACTATGGTTAAACTTGTACAAGTAATGTGCAGGAAAGAAAACTCTCGGGTTACAGAGTCCAAGAATTGGCTTGGAATGCCAATAATCAACTATGGTGATTATAGATGACAATAGGTCGGATCCGAACTGAATGTGTCGTATTTAAATATATTTAAATGTAACTATGAAAGCGGGTAGGAGCACTATGTTTGATCCAATTAAACCCATTTGATTTGTATTGAATTTGGATTAAATTTCTCACAGCAATGTTATATCCCAAACCAATATAGGAACCTGTTCGAGCACTTCTGACCAATGTTCAAATCACTACGAGTAACAAACTATACTCAACTTCAATACGCGCTAAAAATACTTTAACCCAGTAACATACCTATCATAATGCCAAAACATGCTATCAGTAACACGTTTCTCTAATTTTTCTATATGCCTGAATCCTGTAGCAACACAAATCAATATCTGACATTATCTATCTATCAGGCACAAAACACTTGTACCAAATTAGTTTAGCATCATAGCCAGGGGCGGATGCAAATGGTAACTTCTGATGGCTATGGCCCCCACTTAACTTTGAAATTTAAAAATTGCCCCCTTGTTTTGTCATTTTTTCAGTTTAATTCCCCAGTAATGCACTATAGCCCCCACTGAATGTCACAAAATTCAACCTGTTATTGATTTTTCTCTAAGTTAGCCCCGACTGTCATAAAATTCCCTAGCAGACGTGCATCTTTCTCTGCATGAAGCGCTATATATCTAGGTGGTACTATGAACAAATATATCGTTGATGATGCGCAAACTCTGCTGATGTGCTCAATTTGATGCAGAAATGCGACAGAGTTGAATAATCTTACCGGTAGGTAAAACAGACTTAAGAAGCCACTTTATAGTGCTAATAAAGAGCCATAAATCCATCTATGTTGATGCCTCCGTTAAGCATATAACTAGTAAACTAAGTCCAGAAGCCAAAACCCGGACAGCCTATAGTCGATGCTAGTTATCACATTTGGCATGCTTGAACAACAACAATAGTACTACCTTTTAATCTTTCCAAGCCCACGGCTACCCACGACTAGGACATCAACATGCATTTCCTCTGCAGCTTTGATCCGTACATTAATAAAACAATTTTAATGTGTCCTTAGTTTCTCCTTCCAGTATCAGAGTTTTTACTTTGATCTGTACATTAATAAAACAAGAACACCATAATTCTAAGAAAACAAAGAAAAACACATGAAAATGTAGGACTTGCATCAAAATGTCACTCCAGTGTCATGCATTAGTTTGTTTTTCTTACCGCGCTGTTTTTGCACATTTCTGATGCACAGAAGAGTAATGCTTCTGCATCCTTCTCTTGGTTTACCTTCACTGACTGTACGAAGCCTGTTTGCGCATATACACCTACTAATACCAATTACAACAACCAGTTTACTACTAAAGGAAACGGTGTCGTTAAACAAATTGTCCTAAGGTTGACTTGAGGCTACCGTCACTAGAGAATGGTAGTGTAGTTTTCACAGGTGGAATTTCATTTTCACTATCTATTCCGTCTGCCAAACCCCAATGATCGATCATACCCCAATGGTACTATATGGCCTCGTTATCGCCTTAGAGTTTCTAGAGTGACTCACTCAGAACCGTATCAATAGATATGCTAGCTTAAAAAGGACATGCGACACATTTCATTTCCTGATAAATGTCAAGCCAATATGTTTTTTCTTCCGGATAGCTCTCTCAACAATTCCAGCCCGATTCCTATGAGAATTGCATAGAGAAGCCATTAATCCGGAACCATGAAATACACTCAGACCAAAACATGAAATTTCACTCTGACTAAAGAAACACACAACCCACCGTCTCTTTTGTATACAAACTCAATCCGAGGAGGAAATACAATGTAGCATTAACTACAGATCAACCGCTTATAGACTAGTTTATAAGCCATCTCCTCTACATAATTTACAAGATTATTCCCCGTACAAATACATCAGTACAGTATCTTATAATTTACATACTCTCCGAGGTAGCCACCACTATATATGTCCTCTCGCTACGTAGTCCTCTCCACTGGTGGCTTGACAATGAGTACCGGACATTTTGCGTGATGCGCACAATAGTCACTCACACTTCCCAAAAATGTCCTGCAGCAACACATATCAATATCTGACATTATCTATCTATTTGGCACAAAACACTCAGTACCAAATTAGTTTCTCTGCATGAATGCCACAAAGTTGATGATGAGCAAACTTGGCTGATGTGCTCAGTTTGATGCAGAAATGCCACAAAGTTGAATAATCTTACTGGTTGGTAAAAGAAACCGGACTTACTTCATAGTGCTAAAGAGCCATAAATCCATCTGTGTTGACGACTTCGTGAATCATATCACTAAGTAAATGCATGTTTGGGAATTGATTAAAATTGGTCATTTTATTTAGATTTCGTTTATTATGAAACAAAATTTTAAGATGAAAAACCTGCAGACTAAAATAATCTCAGTGCAATTGTAGGATCTCCAAATTTGGGGATTATGTGGCTAAAAATCTTAGAAAAAATAATTTTAATGTGTTTTAACATTAACATGATTGTAGTTTATTTATAAGTGGGTGAATTCAAGTTACTGACTATATCAAATTGATCAAATTAATTATCTACAATTTCAGCTCATACCAAACGAATTTGGATTTTCAGTTCAGCTGGATTTTTCACCCAGATTTTTTTCAGCTGATATTTTAGATTTTCAGCTGATACCAAACAGAGTCTAAGTCCAGAAGCCAAAACCTGGACAGCCTATAGTCGATGCTAGTTATCACATTTGGCATGCTTGAACAACAACAATAGTACTACCTTTTAATCTTTCCAAGCCCACGGCTACCCACAACTAGGACATCAACATGCATTTCCTCTGCAGCTTTGCATATCATGTCCTTAGTTTCTCCTTCCAGTATCAGAGTTTTTACTTTGATCTGTACACCCGAATAACAAAACAGATCACCATATTGGTAGAAATCAAAGAAACACACAACAAATGCAGGAATTGCGTCAGAATGTCACTCCACTGTCATGAATTAGTTTGTTCTCTTACCGCGCTGTTTTTGCACGTTTCTGATGCGCGGAAGAGTAATGCTTCTGCATCCTTCTCTTGGTTTACCTTCAGTGACTGTACCAAGCCTGTTGGCGCATATACACCTAACAAGGTATAGAAATTTCAGTGTGGTTAATATGTGTATAAAGCTGAAAATCTGAAAGTTCAAAATAATCTGAGTGATAATCTGAAAAATCGGCTGAAAATCTACGCAGCTTAAATCTCAAAATTGTAGGGTATGAGCTGAAAATATGCACAACATAAGATTTCATCTGCAGAATAGTAGATTAAATAACCTCCGAATTTGCAGCCCAAAACATGCATTCGGCAACCCCAAAACAGTTTCGCAAACAATGTTTAAGTAGAAACGAAAGATTTTCATCCAACTGTTTCGAAATATTGTGATGTTTGTGATTGGCAAAATAAGTTGTGAAAATTATTAACCTTGTATTTTTTATTTTTATGCGCCAAGATTGGATTCCGAGCTGGTCTTTGTGCACCCTAAACTTTTGAGTAACTGTTACTATACCCCCAAAATTCGTTAACAATTTCAGTTGTGCCCTTCATTAAATAGCAGTAGTGCAACCCAAAAATATTTACACTGTGCAGTTGTGCCTCCCCTCTTACGGATTCCTGGCTCCGCCACTGGGGTGCCCAAACACTTCCTGGCTTGTTCTTAATTGATTGATTGACATGTCAATAGTTGAATTTTGTACGAGTTTGAGCTAAAATTGACTTCGCAACAGAGATACATTAGCATTTAGTGGACAAGAAAGGATACAATTGGCAACTTAATTGTATAAAAATTGCAAATTCATAACACCTTTGATGTTGTTCCATATCTTGTTAATCAAACAGTGTGTGAAATTAACCAGAACTTGCAATTTTCAGATAAAATTCAAATGAATTGATGCGAGGGTCAAAAGAAGCTATTCCCAAATAAAATCAAAGCTATTCAATTTCAATTTCAAGAACACAAAAAGAGGAGAGAGCAGAAGAACCAGGGCCAGCGGCTGCGGTTGAGTGCATGTAAGGTTGATAAACGTGTACGACGATGATTGAGCCCAGCGCTACCGTTGGCTCCGCCGTCGCGGCTGGGAAGAGGAACTCGGCGGCCCATCTAAGAGCGTAGAAGCTCTCGTCGCTCTCGTCAACGGCCACCATCACCTTCTTCTTCTTCCTTGACTGCTCCGCCATGACCTCCGAGCTCGCTCCCACCGCTTCCGTCTCCATTTGCTTTATCCCACTACAGACAGCAGGCTAACGATTTCTGTTTTTTAAAGTTTAAACAGTGAACTCCGTGATGAACAAAACATCCAAAAACGGGTAAAACACCTGCACCCCCTCTGGTTTGCTACAAAGACACTTTCACCCCCTTCTTGTTTGAGAAAAGGTGCTCTTACCCGTGTAGTGTGTCAAACTTCAAGACATTTTCGCCTCACGGTTGTGTCATTCGATACTCTGAGATGACAACTTTGTCCCGAAACTACTATCTCTAATGGATCACCACCTCGAAACTAAAAGCGTCACAATTAGGAGTATAGATGTTTTGAGATATTGCACACTAAAAGAATGAAAATGTCTTTCGCCAAACAAGAAGGGAGTGTATAAATATCTCGATTTTTTTAATAAAATATCTTGAAATTTAATTTAGTTAAAATCGCCATTCTTTCCTTTTAAAAAAATACCATTCATTATTTTATTTTGTAGAAAGTACATCTATTTTTTCTACATGTGAAATTTGGTTGACATGTTGTTCTCAAAAAGTAGAAAGGAAATAAAATTTTAAAATATTTAACTTCTTGTGAATGTCGGTTTGAATAGGTACTAGCCCAAACTGTAGAGTGTTTAAAAGCCCTTACATGAAGTTCTGGGTTCGAATTCGATAAACGACAAACTCCCATTTGTCTAATACGTTCTGTGCATTATCATCGTCCATGTCTTTTCTTGGCTCTGCCGCCGAAGCATCCAGATAAAAAGCTTCGTTCTAGTTATGGGTTCTTAGCGATATGAATGATTGAAAGGAGGAGTATGATGGTGTTGGAGGACGCCATCGAAATTAATGGAGGGTAGTGAGTGGTGGTTGGGTTTTTGGAGTAAGGATAGTTGATGGAAGACACGACGGGGTTATGGGTTTTGTCTATGGTGATTGGGGTACTGGGCAACAGTAAATTTGATCGTTGACTATGGGGTAGAAGATGGTGATGGAGATGGTGGTGGTGGTGAGGATGCATACTAGTGTGCTGCAGAGGATGGTTTTGTTGGTTTGGGGCCTTTGGATTGTGTTGTAACAGAACTCCTGTTACAGAGCTCTGTTACCAATTTGTTATGACATGGGGGTATTCGAGCAAGAACGACGAAAGCAAAATCAAGAACGAGACATATATTTAACGTGGTTCACTAGCGAATTCGGAACGAACCCGCTAGCTAATCCACGGCCAGAACCATATATTTTATTGAGAAGAGAACCCGATTACAATATACCCCGTGGCCACAACGGCGACCCCATAATACACCCACCCGAACAACACACACACAAAAGCTACCAAACCTCACCAATTTAACTCTCTGTACGTTGTGCTACTGACTAAAAAAAGCATAATGTCTTTAAATAGCCAAAGTAGTGGAGGTGGTATTCATAAGCAATTAGGAATTGCTTTGCCTCCAAGTTAAGCCACTTTGCCGACTTAACACAAACTGCACCACCTCCTCTGATTTGTGACCAACATGGGAATAATTCCATGTTATTATCACACCAACTTTGACTTCAACTTTTACATAATTAATTCAAGTCACATACTTTGACAGAGTGGTTATAGTGTTAATTGTGGCAAGTGTTGTGGGGATAAAAAGAAATAAAGATAAATATGTGTTGCAATGAGAAAAGAAGTCGAGGGTGTAATGGTCATTTCAGTACATGTTGGTATCACGGGTGCAACAAAATGAAACTTTGGGTACCACCGTTGATACGATTGAAAACTTAGGTCCTAAAGTGTAACAAAAGTCATAATATGACTACTGTATCCGGGTCAGATTTCGTGTCTCGAAATTCTACACGGTACGGCGCCAAGGTTAGCAATCTGAAATTCTAACTTGGTTCAGCCTTCACTCCGTTAATTGGACCGCTAGTAGCGATGTTTGTAAGGGATAATTGCACACGATAGTTGTATGAATCTGCACTAATTTTATTCCCTTGAATTTCACTAGTACATCACGAATTCATACAAGTTTTCTCGTGTTTTTCTCTCTACAATTCTCTGCTCTAACAATTGCTGAAAGATGCCATTTATTACATTGATTTCCAGCCAAAAAGATGGCGGTTACATTCAGTAATAACTACCTAACAAATAACTAATTTGCTGGAAGTAACCGCTGGAAACCGCCATCGGACCCGACGGCCCTGCTGGCACTGGGTCAGGCACTGGATGCTGCTGGAACCGGCACTGGGTCGGCACTGAACCAGACACGGTGTTGGCACTGGGACGACACTGAGCCAGACAGTGGGTTGGCACTGAGACTGCACTGAGCCAGGCACTGAGCCAGACACTGTGTTGGCACTGGAACGACACTGAACCAGAGCCTGAGGACATCGGGACTAGAACCTGAGCCAAGCCCTGGGGAATGGCACTGAGCCAACTCCATCTCTCCACCGAAGGCAACAAGAACCAAGGCACCAAGCCAAGGCCAGAATCCACCACGAAGCCAAGGCACCAAGCCAAGGCAAGGCTAAGGCACGAAGCCAAAGCCAATTTCACCACGTTATCTCTCCGTCTTGCACGCCGTTACTCCTTGGTTCGTTTTGCTAGACCGACGTGCACGCCTAACGAACCATCATCGAGGCAACAATCTAGGGACGTGACAGCTACCATCGATGTAATTTTGCCTCAAAATTTTTTCTTCTTAAAGAATTGGTCAGAACCGAGAGAGTAATTTTCTTCTTAAAAGAAGTGTTGCGTTAAAGTTGGGCTTCGGTGGTCGGCAGGTGTTTCTCTATCCCTCTCTCTCTCGGCGAAAACATAAAATATTCTCAGTTCTCGCCGGCGAAGCCTCTCTCTATAGCGTACACAGCGAGATTGCCTCACCGAACGAACCAGTTTCTACTGGTATGTTGACAACGACGCACTCTGTGAGTGTACGACCGCCTCTATCTCGCTAATTCCCCTTCAATTTCTGTCACTGTAACTTATTCGATGCCTAATTTATGGTTTTGTTGGTATACGACTTGCGTATTTTGTCTAGTGATGATCATCTATTCTTTTCAGTTTCACGAGGGTTTGAGTTGAATAGGTGCGTGAAACGCACTGGTGTTGATTTTGGGAATTCCGAATGAGTTGATTGAGTCAGGGTTTAGAGGATTAGGGCTTTGACTTTTTTTTTTTTTTTTTTTTTTTGCAGCAAGAGGATAAAGAGATGATTGTACCAGGTATGGAGCTTGTGGAGGGTCCTCCTCACTTGACCTATTGTTTTCAATTAGTCGGAATTGATGCTTGAGTTTGTGGTATAGTTATGGTAATGTGGTTCATGGTTGTGGCATAATAATTATGTGAATTGGTGAACTTTTCAGTGATAGCGCAACCTAAGACTGCTGGTACTATGGAGAACCAAGCTGTCGATACATATAGGTTTACCTGGAAAGTTGATATATCCAGGTTGTCGGTCAGGAAGCTCTATTCTGAAGTTTTCATCGTTGGAGGTTACCGATGGTAATTCATCCTCTCTGCGTTTTGCCTCAGTTAGTGATTTATTTATTTTCTTTTTTATAAAGTACTTTATTGGTCTTGGCAGGAGGTTGCTAATGTTCCCCAAGGGGAACAGGGTCGACCACTTGTCTTTGTATTTAGATGTCGCAGATTCATCCTTACTGCCGGAGGCGTGGACAAAGTTTGCAAGGTTTAGCGTGGCTGTCGTCAACCAAATTAAAAAAAAGTATACAATAAAGAAGGGTAATTTCTGTAATCCTTATATCTTTCTGATGATATTTAATTTCGCATCTGTACATATCATTGATGCTGCCATCAGTGGCGCTGTTTATTGTTTCCTATTTGTCTAGCAGTGAAGCTGTGTTACTCTTTCAGCTCCATATTCATTACATCAATCCCATATGAAATTGCTATTGTAATATATTTATAATTATAATTAAAAATTGTAATCTAATTGCTGAAATGGACAAAAGAAGTGTGCACTTCTATTAATATTTTTTAAATATCTATGTTTTCTTAGATTCTTTCACATTCCCAAAAGAAAAGGAAAATTGATTGCTTTCATTTGCATAGCATGTTATATCCTTGAGATGCTTTAGAATTACTAATATTATTAACCTGTTCTCGATCAGAGTAGTAGGCCTGATATCTTTCTCTGTGATAGATAGCATAGGTCTTCTTAGTTGTATCGGCCACGGGCTTAGGGGGTTTTTACTCCCTCTAAGCTCTAACTTTCAAATTCCTGCCAATGTTTGGTGCCAGTGAGCACAACCTGGCTATTGAGTTGAGACAGCCAGGGTATTTGTTGAAGTGCATGCAAGCCAGTTCAGTACTCATCATTATTTTATTCTTTTGTCGTTCGTATTTGTGCCTAGGAATTATTATCCGAAACAAATTTGTTGTCATGGAAGCAAGGATCAGTTTGAAACTGAATCGAGTTACTGTGTGAACTTCCAAATGTTTTTGTAAACATAGTGCATGATATCCAACTCTTTTTCTGCTTCAACAGTACTGCATTTTCCCTCAAAGCCAATAAATAAATAATAAAACTACAGTTAATCTGTAGGAAGATTAAGCACCATGAGTAGACAGCACTGTAGTATGATTGGGGTACCTACTTACCCAAAACATCAAACTTATGAGTTAGGGCCCAAATCATACTATAGTAACTAAGGACATCTTGTCCACTATCCCAATGTGGGACAATCTGCTCACACATTGCACCAAACAATTTCCCCTTCATGTGTGAGCCTTTTTAACATGCTCCCCTCGCCCGAATTCATTTGAATCACTTTTGTGAGGGTGCACCGACACCCTATGTTGCACAAGTGCGGGTGCGGGAACTGGGCGCGGGTGCGGCAAATTTCCAAAATTTCAAGGGTGCGGGTGCGGCGGGGACTTTTTTTTAATATTTTTATTTTGTATTATCTGCGATACCTTATACTAACATAAAAAATAATATTAGTAATCCAAATTATAATCACGCAGAAATTCATACATTGATTCAAGAAAACATAGTTACTATATCAACATTATAATCTCTTGCTGTCGTCGTTGTTCTTAGCTTTGGATAGAGAATAATTTAATGGTTAGAAGTGTTCACATATATGCATGTTTTTTTTGGTTAAATTGTAGTTGTATTTTAGTGGACCTCTCAAGTCTCAACTTAAGCTTTCAAAATGACCCTACATTATCCACGAAGCAACCACAAAGCACCCAAGCACTCACGAAACACCCAGAATCACCCGGTGCGGGTGCGGTACCTTTTAGAAGAACTTGTGCAACATAGCTGACACCATCTGCAAGACCGCCTGCTGCGACCACACAGGAATTTGACTGTCCGCAGGAAAACCAGGTCCACAATTCATGGAAGACCTATCCATGACAACACCGAACAATCTTATCCTTTGTGAGAATGCACCGACACAATCTGCAAGACCACCTGCTGCAGCAACACAGAAATGTGACCGTTATATCTAGATAAAACAAATGTAAGCAAATAACTTTTTTAATATATATTTACCTATTTCAAGAACCCTTTTGACTTTATGGGCACTATGTGGGGGTTGATTGAGGGGTATCACGGTGAAAATGCTAAAGCATCCATCTTTGTTTGGATGGAAGTTTATCAAATCTTTCAATCCTTCTTTCTTCTTCAATAAAACTGCAGCTATATCTGATAAAGGAAATGTAAGAAAATATTTTTTTGATTTATATGTACTTATTTCATGAACCCTTTTGACTTTATAGGCACCATGTGGGGGTTGGACGAGGGTATTCGCGGTGCAAAGAGGATAAAGCATCTTACCCTGTTTGCATGAAATAAGTGTCAAACATTTCTCATTACACATTCCTCTCCGCCATAGTATAAGACTTACTAGGTACTGAGATTCATTTCAAGATATCCTGTTGTTTGCAAACATGTTTTGCAAACAATTGCCAACGACCTTGATATTATTCCTTTAATTTCCCTAAGAAAAGACATCCTCTACGATGATTGACTCTGCTTAAATGCTCTAGTGATATATAAATACACACACAATCTGTGGCTAGGATGCTGTTATGTTACATGTATTTGCTGTTATCCTAAGCAAGGAACGGATATGTTTTTCCATCGTGTAACGATAAACTAAGGCTCAGTTTGTTTCGCCGTACATATTTTACTATGAAAACTATTGGGGTGAGAAAGTTCTCCCTACAATTAGTTTCCTGTGTTTGTCTCAATGTTACCAGAAATCCCCTGAGCGATGCAATCCAGATCGTTCGATCCCATTGCAGATCGTTGATTGTAGCGATCGTGATGTTAAATATATCTTACTTAATGTGTTTGTTGTTGGTAGTCGTCTCCTCTTATACGACATGGAGAAACTTCATCCCGAAAGCTACCCGATTGACCATGAAACCTAAACCAAATCTAACTTATTGTTTCACCGCCCTGAATTGGGTTAAATGAGTTGGTAAATTGTGGGATTTTTATGACTTTCAATAAAGAGATTCTCAAAGTTAATTCTCCACTTTTCCTGAAACTCATCCTTCTCAACTAAAAATCTATCATCCACATCACTAATTACTTGACAAAACTCAAGTCCTTATCTTGCTCTAATTTTGCAATTTTATGAATATCCCTCTCTGCATCCTTAGGATTGAGTTTTTCATAGAAATCATCATACTTCCTCGCCTTAGCACTCTTAGTTTCGACTTTAGCTACTCATATCTCTCTAATTGCGTACTACTCCCTCAAATGAAGAAGACTTATGACATTTTCTTTTCGTTTTAATAACATTTGGACCTAGTCCTTTAACCACCACTCTTCTTTTGAGGTGGCCTACTTCTCTCAGATTTCCCTAAGATTGTCATTGCTACCCTTATACATCTAGCCATCTCCACTCACATATGATTAGGTTCTTGCAAAACCAACACCGCAAAATTGAGAGAGAATGTTTTACCGTAAAAGAAATTGAGCCTCAATAAGTTATTAAGTGAACTTCAACCATTAAAAGACATTCTGAAAACAGAATGCTTTAATAAATTCCATTTACTTCTGAACCACTTCATAAACAAGAAATAACTTGTTGATCCGAAATAACTTGTTGATCTGTCTTGCCTATTTCAAGAAACCTTTCGACTCCAAGGCCACTCTGTAGGGGTAGGGGAGGAGGGGTTCACGATGAGAAAACGATAAAGCATCCTACCCTGTTTCCGTGGACTGTGTTCCTTTTTTGTCTTTCAGGAACACATTCTCTGTAGATGATTAACTGTGTTTTAAAGGCTTAAGTTAAGATGTATATATATAGTGAGGGTAAAAGACAATTTCCACCCCTGCATTATGGGTTAAATACAAATACCCCCCTGCATTATGGATAAATACGGATATCCCCGTCAGAGGTTGGAGGTAACGGCGCACTAACGGAGAGGCAAAAAACAATTATATCTACCCCTACTATAGATGCAAAATTACACTACTAAATATTTTCTTTCTTCTCATCTTCCTCATTCTAACCCTAGCAGCAACCCTCTTCTCTCTCTCTCTCTCTCTCTCAACCACCGTGTTGATCTCTTTCTCTCTACTCCTCCTCTACCTTCTGAATCGCCTTCAATCATCTCTATCCTACTGACTTGTTCTTCCCCCTTTTCGCTCATCTCTCCCTTGTGCTTCGTCGAAAACCATCAAGACCAGCAACACCGCTGCCCCCTGCACCTCCAACATCGCTGCCACCAACATCACGCAACAACTCTGCCACCAACCACACCCAACACCTGTGGTCCCGGGAAAAGACTAGATCTGGCATATTGGTTGCGGATTCGAAGATCGTCATCTTCTGTAAAGTTTAATAACAGCCCTCTCTGGTTCTCCTTCATGTCGATCCAGCCCACACCACCATCGATACACACCACCACTACTACCCTCTCTCCGAACTCTTCAGTCGGACACACTGGTCTTCTTCTTCGAGTTCTGATTTGGGCGAAAACAATTCGATGGGGTGATTCGGTTTTGGGATATGGGTTTTCTCCGATGCCCTTTTTCACGTTGGTCTAGGTTCCGTAGTCCTCACGGTTTGTTGGTCTGGGTTTTCGAGTTCAGGATCTGGGTTTTCAAGTTCAGGATCTGGGTTTGTTAAAAAAGTGCTTTGATTATTACAGTTGTAATAGGATGCAAGGTGGCGATGTGGAGAAAGATTAAGGTGCGATTTTTGGGTGTAGATGAATTCGATGGTGGTGGATGTGGTTTTCGATTGAAGTTTCTGGGTTGGGAACCATCAAGGTTGAGCAGTGGTTTAATCGGGCATTATTTCAGAATTTTTGTGACTGTTCTTTGAAACTGGGATTATAATCCTATTGTTTGTTGATGTTCTTGTTGTAACTGAGTTGGCGTTCTCTTGATTTTCCCCCTTTCTTAGGCGATGATGAATTTGTTATGTTTTGTTTGTTGTTGTTTGTTTGTTTATTTGTTTTTTTGTTGTTGTGTTGGTGGTGTGGATTCAGTGGTGGTGGTGTTGCTGGTGGGGATTTGGTGGTGGTGGTCAAGAACACCAAGAATGTCAAGAATATGAACACAATAAACACAAAAAGGGTGGTATTTGTCCACAATTCATCCCTTGCAAGGGTAAAATGGTCACAAAAAATCTGATTGTACCTGGCACTAACTGATTGTAACATAAGGGTGGTATTTGTCCACCCTCCATCCACTGCCTCTGACAGGGGTATCCGTATTTATCCATAATGCTGGGGTATGTGTATTTAACCCATAATGCAGGGGTGGAAATTGTCTTTTACCCATATAGTTATACACACATTGTGTGTTTTGAGCCAGAAAAGCAATGGGAATCCAGTGGCATTCTGTTGAGGAAATTTAAGTGAGTGTTTACTTGGAAACATCTTCAGAACGATACTTTAACGCAAGCGCATACAATCTCCATGTAAGTTAAAGAATTAAATTGCTGATATCTACATCCTAATGAGAGAAAGTCGTGCTAAGCAAAAATTAGAAACTTATTTTTATTTTTTTGCTTCAATTATAAGGATACATGATTTTATAACTTATATCATATTTTTCCTTGACCCATATAATGAAAATCTTCTGAAACCTTTGTATGTATAGCATTCATGTCAAGTGAAATCACAAGGAGTTGTAAACTTGTAAATTTTGTACAAGCTCTGAATAAATTTATAACCCTTTTTCATTGTGTAACATTTCGTAGTGTAACATCATGAAGCAAACTTCATTTTAACTATTTTGCAGAAACATGGCATCACTTTCAGGCTAAAGAAAGTGATTGGGGCTTCACAAGTTTCGCCCCTCTAAGTGATCTATATCACCCGGGCTCGGGGTTTCTTGCAGATGGCGCGTGTATTATTAAAGTTGATCTTGCTGTTGGAGAGGCCAGTGAGTGCTTGAAATACGAATTGAAGAAAACTGGCTATGTTGGACCAAATGATCAGGGAGCGAAGTTAGGTGATTGTCCTGACCATATCTCCGAGCCCAAAACCTCGCTGCCAAAGGCAACTGGGAACTTAAACGCTGCTGAGACTGTGACAGCTACGCTGGAGAAAGGAATGGGTGACAAGGTGGCCCCGATGTTGACAGAATTTGATGGAGTTGATTTAGCTTCTGAGAAGGCCAGTATTCTTGCTGCCCTCAAGGAGTCAAACCCTACTTGCTTCGAGTCCTTGCACCTTAAGACCCCTCTGGTGCGGAGGCCACTGTACGATTTGCTTGCACAAGCCCTCCTCGATCTGAAATCTTTGGGTAAGGAGAGTGCCCCCTTCGCATATAATGCTCTTTTGCCTGTCATGCTCGACTTGGAGACCTGTGGCTTTCAGCTGGCTGACCTGAAGGCCTACATAGAGTTTCTGAGCCAGACTGCTGAAGAGAGGGTAGCTATTATTGCCAAGAGAGAGGCTGCTGAGAAGGAGAGGCAGGAACTTCTTGCGAAGCTTCAATCTCTAGATGAGGAAATTGCTGGGACAAGTCTTCCCACCGCTCCCACTTCTTTTCCTTTCTAATTTTATCAACCGTCCTTGTAAAAAAACCGCGACGTAGCTTTTCTTTGAACTTCTGAAGTCTCTCCTCTAAATATTGTAATATATCATTTCTCGGATGTATACATTAGGTGTTTCTGCATAAAAAAGTCTGTGAGGGACATAGTTGTTGATTCCGTTCCGGGCCGGAACGGCCGGAACGTTCCGTTTTACGGACAAAACGAAACGGAATACAAGCTGATCCGTACCGGTCAGAAATCCAGTCGGTTCCGCCCCGATCCGCCATGTTCCGGAAATTTCGGGCGGATCCTGTCGGATCCGGAAGATCTCGTTGGTCCGTTTCGGAGCCAAATTAAAATTTAAATGCCAGTTGCTAGATTCGAACCCACAAACTTGGGAACTGACGTCCACTTGTTTATCACTGGACTAACACTTGCTATTGTTATGTAGTCCACATTTAATATATTTAAATAATCAGTGGGAATCTATTGCATTAACTATTTAACTTCTTTTTCTCTAATTTCAAAAAAATACTTCTTTCCCTTTTTCATTTAAGATAAATATACTGATAATGATATAATCAATTATTGTATAAATGTACAAAGTTAAGTGATTTTGATACTTAAAAGTTCATATTAAGTACACATTATTTATTCTCTTCTTGTCCTATTTTTCTCACCACAATCCGATCACTAAATTTAGTAGTAATAATTTTTTTCATGACAAATGTGATGTTATTGATTGGTTATTTGATGAATAAATTAGTCACATCTAGACTATATGTTCTAATTTAAGTATATTTATAAGATATTTATTAAGATACATATTTTATGTTATATATATTAATAAAATAAAAAAAAAATGCGGTAAATCCGGAACGGATCGCCGTTCCGTCGGGATCCGAGATCGTTCCGTTCCCAAGAGCAAAACGGAACGGGGACCGGAACGGTATTCACAACTATGGTGAGGGAGGCACACTATTTCCCCTGACTGGTGAGTCTGTTCACTGGTGGTTTGACAATGATGAGTACATACCTAAGTCACCTAGAGCGGGAGCGAAAGCGGGAGCGTGAGCGCGAAAGCGAAAAATTCTAAAACTGTTGTATTTGAGAGCGGCGTCTTGAGAGCGCCTATATAAATTATATATTTAATGAGATATTAGATATAAACATATTACATATTAAATTTTTGGATATTCGAGATTTTGTGTCGTTATCTGCTTTCAATCTGGTTCAAAACAGTGTTGACATGCAAGCTTCTTCAGATGGGGTTTCAAACCCTTCTCCGAAACGGATTCGGCCGCCTACCGGGTGGACAATAGTGAGCACAGATGCGGCGTGGAATCAACAGAAGAAGAAGGCGGCGGTGGGGATCTCAGTGGCGAATTGCATGGGGGAGTTTATCGCCGGAAAAGCCTCTCCGAGACCTTTCAGATCCTCTCTGTTGGAAGTTGAGGCGGAAGCCATCAGAATGGGGGCATTATTTGCTCAAGAGATGAACATTCATTCTCCGTGGATTGGAACTGACTCATCGGTTGCTGCGAGAGAGTTACAGCAACTCTTGGGTGGGATGGAACGGTCTAGAATAGCCTCGGAAGGTGGATTAGCGTTGGAAGAAGCCATAAATTTACTCCTTATGCTCCCACGCGTCTCGATCAACTACACGCCACGTCAGTTCAACAACTGTGCCCATCACTTAGCTAGACAAGCAATAGAAAGCCAAATAGATCTTAGCTGGTTTAGGCCTCCTCCAAACTGGATTGTTGATTTAATTTCGAACGATGTAATGGGCTTTGTTTCTGGCCCAGTTTCTGCTGTTCTTTAATTGCAGATCCTTTTCAAAAAAAAAAAAGAAAGATTTTGTGTCAATAGATAGAAATTTCATATATAAAATTATAACCTCATATACTAACAAATATAATGTATGTTCAGCTTTATTAAGTGTTAGTCGTGAGTTTGACATGCGATAAGGCACGTGGCTACTTCAATAGGGGATTGACTGTGTCATTTTAATTGAAATTATAGTTTGAATTACTTTCAAATGGGCTTGATAACTTTTTACTGAGACCCATTGCTGAGAAAAGTACACAGCGTTGGTGAAAACGCGCTCTAGAATTTTGAGAGCGAGGTTTATAGGAAAATTCAAACTGAAAGCGCCGGAGCGAGGATTGGGAGTGGGAGCGAAGCCCCTCCAAGCGGTTTTAGGTGATTAACACCAGAGTTCACACAAATCAACGGTAACATTTTGTCCCAGCAATTTCCTCCAAGAGGTAACATTTTGCATTATGCGTACAATTTGCATTACACACAAATCAACGGTAACAATTTGCATTATGCGTACAAAATGTTACCTCTTGGAGGTAACGTTTTAGGTGATTAACACCAGAACATATGCAATCGTGGTCTTGGAGTGAAGAGGAAGAAGATAGGAAATTAACACCAGAGTACACACAAATCAACGAACGCAACTAGATCTTGCTTGGAAGATTCATATGGGTAAGGGCGATTTCTCTTTCTATCTCTCTTTCTCACTCTATCAATTTATTTACCAATATTGTATAAAGACGTGGGTTATTTGGGTGGTGAAGGGTAGTTTAGTCATCTAGCATCGAAACATTATTCAAACAGAAAAGGATGTTGATAAACAAGAAACAATCCGATTAGTAAAGTAGATTGAAAAAGAAGAAACGTGGGTAGTGTTAAACAGTGGGGCATGCTGTACTGGGATATGAGCTGAAATATGATTACAATGGAACAATGTAAGATATAAAATTTTGTTACCCGCGAGCTTGCATCACTGTCTTCCCCTTCTACCCGCGAGCTCACATCTCCGCCATCCCCGTCAGCATGGGCTTCCTGAAGAAGATTAATCTTAAAGAGTCATCAATGTTGACGGATTGAACATGTGAGATTCATAAGTTGAGTTGAGAACAAGGACGATGAGTCATTCATACTGAGTTTACAAAAATAGTTAAACGAAAGTAGCGGGTTGAAAAATCAGTCCACAGAACTCATACGTTCAGTTCACCCATTTCAACCCGATTAGACAACTATCATTCTGTCTGCGCTCTTTCTTCCCAATGTGACTTTTACCTCTATTCACTGGGTCACTTTGTCCTGGTGATTTGGATAGCAAAATTATGAAATATTTTGATAATCTTTTCGTGATGTTGTTGAGTAAAAGTTATTATAAAACACATTGATAAATTTGAAGGAATAACATGATCTATCACATAGAGATCTACAATATGAATTATAGTTGGGTTTTGACGTAGGTAACGCAGCGGAATAAAAAAAATTAATTCCTACTCAAAGCCCACCAAGGATCAAAGGAAGAGACATTCATAACATGATGAAGGACATACAAGATGTGTACATTTGTGATTTGGGAGATCACACGAAGAATAATGTCCTCGTCTCTACGGTTGATCCACGTCTAGAGGTGATATCTAGATCTTCCTTCTCCTAGTGCTAGCTTGGACCGGATGAAGAGGGAAGAACGAATCAAGCAACGAGGACAAGAGAGGGGTTCGGCCCTCTCTTGTGGCCGACGGGTAGGGGACGGGCTAGGGTGGCTTCAGCCTCCTTAGCTTGTCTCTTGCTCTCTCTTTTGCTTTCACTCCCACTCAATTATGTTATGAGCGTTAACATTAGGTGGGAAGGAAGCTAGAGCATCCTTTATATAGTCCAACAACACTTTGTTGAATTACATAAGGGCCCCTAGTTCTACATGAACTTGGGTTAGTCCCTTCCTTGCAAATTAGTCCTACTAAGTTTGCAAGGTGTTGCAAAGTGATCCTTCTATTAATTAATCATATTAATTAATCTCAAATCTAGTTCCACTCTATTATACGTGTAACCCCATACGTTTCTACTTAGTTGGTAGTAACTCATTACTAACACGGAGCAGTGTCTAGCAACACATCCATGCAACCCAACTAATAGAAATAGTCAGTGATCCCGACAAACCTTTGTGCCCAATATCACATATTGTATTATCCCTTTGTCTCCATATCCGGATTGGACACGAGACATAATAGTCACAATCGTATATCCAATCCATAGTTTCTCGATCCTGGAAAAATGCTTACTCAAGCAGATAACATCAATATCTCTATATTTATTTATCTGAGTTTGGCCAGACATTCAATAAACACCATCCCTCGAGTGGCCATGGATATTTGCTCCCATTATGTGGGAGGGACAAATCCTCTCTACATCACTACGATCTCTAAGCTTTCTTCCTATCATGCCCGATAGCTAACTTTATAGTTGCCCGGTTAAGGCACAACGTTGAATAGCATAAAAGCATGATATTTCACAACTAGAGTATCTAGTGACTTCAAGTCTAAGGATTAAAATATTATTAGCACTACGAGAAGCGATTGTGACTTTGACACAATCTAATGTATCCTTCTTGTTGTGGGTCAATCCAGTTGTGCACAAGGATTTCCTGAGGAGAGAACCCAAGTGTGCACCTCAAACAGGGAATGAAGGCTAGAACACAAAGAAGTTGTAAGGTGTGTGTAGGGAGAGGGTAAGCACTGGTAACTGCTTGAGAGAGAGAGACAGTAAGCTATGTATTGGACCAGTATATGACTTATGTCGCAACGGAGAGCTCACGATCCTATATATAGTGGGGAAGTGACCGTTGAGGGGTTAATGCACCATAAATCGCAGCTTAAAGATAGGTTAATTAACGACACGTTCGACCTTGTATATAGGAACCGTTACGTATCTGCCCGCAAGTACCGGAGACCGTTATGAGATCAGCCGCATTGATGGGACACGTAAGCCTAGGATCTCTCAATCAATTACCAGAGGTCGCGCGCAAGCTTGGTTGATGCATGCGCGCGACGGGCCTTATCCTAGCCTCCAAACCACTAAGTCCCTACAAGTCCCGTGTTATGGTGCACGGGGGCCCTGTCTCGTAGCCCCCACGTGGATCAGCACGGGTGGTGATCCGGTGTGTATGGAGCACAGCTAGGTGTGCTGGATGGCTGCCACATGGTGATGATCCGTCTTTCCAGAAAGCGCTATCTACGTTAGCCCCCTTTTGCGCGAATGTCACGCGCATGTCTGTTGTGCAGTCTCGCAAAATCAGCCTTGCGTGGGCCCCACGCAGATGCTCGAATCAATTCAAATCGAGTTCAAAAACCCTGGCCCCCAGGGGGGGCAACATCGAATTAAATGATGGTTTTAAGTTGTGCTACAGAGGATTTGTTTGAGGAAGACCGATATCCTGGCCTTGCAATTCTCGCAGATTGTAGTTGGAATCTTTTGAATGCATGAATTTTGAATTACTTTGTGGCTTTCGTAGTTTGAACCTCTGTAAGGCCTTAAGCAAAATTATGTTCATCTGAATTTTGCTAATGAAGAAGCGCTTTTGCTTTTACCGAAATAGATAAGCTTTCAATCGCGTATTGCCACTGTCTAAGTAGAATACTTTCAAATGTCGCAACCATCTAAATAGGCAGTCTTTCAACCGCATACTGCTGCTGTCCAAGAAAATAGGCTCGATTAAGAATGGATGCTATCTAGAGAGATAGTCTTAAGTTCGTGCCTCGGTGCTATCTTGGCAGATCGGCCTCTGGTCGAGCGTGATTGCTATCTGAACAGATAAGCTTATACCGAGTTTTGTTGCTATCCAGACAGATAGGCTTATTAAGCATCACTGATATCTAGACATATAGTCTTATTTTAAACTTGGCTGCTATCTAAATAGATGGGCTTAGAATTATACATTTGGCTGCCATCTAAACAGATGGGCTTAGAATCATGCATTTGGCTGCCATCTAAACAGATGGACTTAGAATCATGCATTTGCCTGCCATCTAAACAGATGGGCTTAGAATTATGCATTTAGCTTCTATCTAGACAGATAGGCCTTTGTATTTGCATTACTGCTATCATACGAGATAGGCTTACATTCGCGTATTGCTGCTTTCATATGAGATAGGCTTTGACTTTTGCATTAATGCTATCATATGAGATAGGCTTATGTTCGCGTATTGCTGCTATCATATGAGATAGGCTTTGAATTTTCATTACTGCTATCATATGAGATAAGCTTACGTTCGTGTTTTGCTGCTATCATATGAGATAGGCTTTGAATTTGCATTACTGCTATCATATGAGATAGGCTTACATTGTAAGAAATATTTTAAGGGCAATACCTCTTCAATAGGCGATCCACTGAAGTAGATCATTCGCTTGTCAATCGGATTGGGGTGACGCAATCCCATGACGTCACGAGATCATGCAATAGCCACTTCTTTTCCTTTTGGCTCTCTCTCTGAATGGGATAGCAAGGGGTCGAAACCAGAGCTTGCGGGCGCGCGATCGTGTGAGAACTCCTTCCTTCGCTTATCTACAATGGGCTCAATGTTCCTGGCACAGTCGATCAACTTGGAGAAAGTTGGGATGTTCAGATTGATTAGCATACCTTTATACTCACCGTGCATACCCTGGACACAGATTTCAACGAGGCGACTCTCGAGTGCCGCATCCACGCATTATAATGACTTTGTTCTGAACTTCTTGATGAACGCGATGCCCTCCTCGTCATGCTTCTGATACATGCGCGACAGGTGGATGGTCGTGACCTTTTCTTCGACTTGGAAGAATTTGGTGTAAAACCTTTTGACCATGCCCTCCCAAGTTTTGATGGAACCAGCTTCCAGGGTCCTGTACCACTTGTACGCGACAGTCCCTAGGGACTTGGGGAATTCCCGCATCAGCAAGCACGGATCATCCCCGTGTGGGCCCATTAGATCAACGAAACGCATAACATGTTCGTGCGCATTCCCGCTGACTTCGTCAAATTTATCCCACTTGGGTGCTTTGTATCCAGTAGGGTTGGGCATCAAGTAGATGTCCCGCGGAATGGGAGGCGCGCTGTCAACCTTTGGGATGACGGTATCTGCGAAGCTCTGGTTTGAAATGATGCTCTCTATACGTTGTTCCAAGGCCGCAAAGCCCGAAATGTAGGGCATTGTTGGATCATAGGGAGGTGGCGGCGAAAGTGCATGGCTGCCAAGATTCCCACCTGCTTGATAAGGCGCCGTCGTAGGGTTCCCCATCGTCATCAAGGAGGAGCTCGTCGGGATGCCTGGAGCCTGAGGCCCCAGGCCACCAGAAAAAGAATATTTTGCAACAGATGTTTGCACTATGGATGTGGTTGCCGCCACTGGTAGAGGCAACAGGGCTGTCAATGGTGGGACTGAAGCCCCTGTGGTGGTGTTTTAGCAATCCTTCCCAAGATTGTCATGATTTGAGCAATCTGGGCGGACTGGGCCTGCATCATCTGGGCTTGAATCTGAATCGTAGCTTGGAGTGCCTCCAAAGAGGGCCCTCCTGTAGCAGCTACATGCGTACAGACACTGGGATTGACAGTGGTGTTAAGAAGTCCCTCTTACCCTGGGGTCTCCTCGTAAGAAGGGGACCGATCGCCATCATGACCGTTTGCGTCATAAGACATTATGGAAGGGTTAAAAGGGATTGAAGGTGGATGTTTCACGTCGGGTTCACCAAATTGTGCACAAGTATTTCCTGAGGAGAGAACCCAATTGTGCACCTCAAACAGGGAATGAAGGATAGAACACAAAGAATTTGTAAGGTGTGTGTAGGGAGAGGGTAAGAACTGGTAACTGCTTGTGAGAGAGAGACAATAAGCTATGGATTGGACCAGTATATGACTTATGTCGCAACGGAGAGCTCACGATCCTATATTTAGTGGGGAAGTGACCGTTGAGGGGTTAATGCACCATAAATCGCAGCTTAAAGATAGGTTACTCAACGGCACGTTCGATCGTGTATATAGGAACCGTTACGTATCTGCCCGCAAGTATCGGAGACCGTTATGAGATCAGCCGCATTGATGGGACACGTAAGCCTAGGATCTCTCAATCAATTACCAGAGGTCGCGCGCAAGCTTGATTGATGCATGCGCGCGACGGGCCTTATCCTAGCCTCCCAACCACTAAGTCCCTACAAGTCCCGTGTTATGGTGCACGGGGCCCTGTCTCGTAGCCCCCACGTGGATCAGCACGGGTGGTGATCCGGTGTGTATGGAGCACAGCTAGGTGTGCTGGATGGCTGCCACATGGTGATGATCCGTCTTTCCAGAAAGCGCTATCTACATTAGCCCCCTTTTGCGCGAATGTCACGCGCGTGTCTGTTGTGCAGTCTCGCAAAATCAGCCTTGCGTGGGCCCCACGCAGATGCTCGAATCAATTCAAATCGAGTTCAAAAACCCTGGCCCCCAGGGGGGAAACATCGAATTAAATGATGGTTTTAAGTTGTGCTACAGAGGATTTGTTTGAGGAAGACCGATATCCTGGCCTTGCAATTCTCGCAGATTGTAGTTGGAATATTTTGAATGCATGAATTTTGAATTACTTTGTGGCTTTCGTAGTTTGAACCTCTGTAAGGCCTTAAGCAAAATTATGTTCATCTTAATTTTGCTAATGAAGAAGCGCTTTTGCTTTTACCGAAATAGATAAGCTTTCAATCGCGTATTGCCACTGTCTAAGTAGAATACTTTCAAATGTCGCAACCATCTAAATAGGCAGTCTTTCAACCGCATACTGCTGCTGTCCAAGAAAACAGGCTCGATTAAGAATGGATGCTATCTAGAGAGATAGTCTTAAGTTCGTGCCTCGGTGCTATCTTGGCAGATAGGCCTCTGGTCGAGCGTGATTGCTATCTGAACAGATAAGCTTATACCGAGTTTTGTTGCTATCCAGACAGATAGGCTTATTAAGCATCACTGATATCTAGACAGATAGTCTTATTTTAAACTTGGCTGCTATCTAAATAGATGGGCTTAGAATTATACATTTTGCTGCCATCTAAACAGATGGGCTTAGAATCATGCATTTGGCTGCCATCTAAACAGATGGACTTAGAATCATGCATTTGCCTGCCATCTAAACAGATGGGCTTAGAATTATGCATTTAGCTTCTATCTAGACAGATAGGCCTTTGTATTTGCATTACTGCTATCATACGAGATAGGCTTACATTCGCGTATTGCTGCTTTCATATGAGATAGGCTTTGACTTTTGCATTAATGCTATCATATGAGATAGGCTTATGTTCGCGTATTGCTGCTATCATATGAGATAGGCTTTGAATTTTCATTACTGCTATCATATGAGATAAGCTTACGTTCGTGTATTGCTGCTATCATATGAGATAGGCTTTGAATTTGCATTACTGCTATCATATGAGATAGGCTTACATTGTAAGAAATATTTTAAGGGCAATACCTCTTCAATAGGCGATCCACTGAAGTAGATCATTCGCTTGTCAATCGGATTGGGGTGACGCAATTCCATGACGTCACGAGATCATGCAATAGCCACTTCTTTTCCTTTTGGCTCTCTCTCTGAATGGGATGGCAAGGGGTCGAAACCAGAGCTTGCGGGCGCGCGATCGTGTGAGAACTCCTTCCTTCGCTTATCTACAATGGGCTCAATGTTCCTGGCACAGTCGATCAACTTGGAGAAAGTAGGGATGTTCAGATTGATTAGCATACCTTTATACTCACCGTGCATACCCTGGACACAGATTTCAACGAGGCGACTCTCGAGTGCCGCATCCACGCATTATAATGACTTTGTTCTGAACTTCTTGATGAACGCAATGCCCTCCTCGTCATGCTTCTGATACATGCGCGACAGGTGGATGGTCGTGACCTTTTCTTCGACTTGGAAGAATTTGGTGTAAAACCTTTTGACCATGCCCTCCCAAGTTTTGATGGAACCAGCTTCCAGGGTCCTGTACCACTTGTACGCGACAGTCCCTAGGGACTTGGGGAATTCCCGCATCAGCAAGCACGGATCATCCCCGTGTGGGCCCATTAGATCAACGAAACGCATAACATGTTCGTGCGCATTCCCGCTGACTTCGTCAAATTTATCCCACTTGGGTGCTTTATATCCAGTAGGGTTGGGCATCAAATAGATGTCCCGCGGAATGGGAGGCGCGCTGTCAACCTTTGGGATGACGGTATCTGCGAAGCTCTGGTTTGAAATGATGCTCTCTATACGTTGTTCCAAGGCCGCAAAACCCGGAATGTAGGGCATTGTTGGATCATAGGGAGGTGGCGGCGAAAGTGCATGGCTGCCAAGATTCCCACCTGCTTGATAAGGCGCCGTCGTAGGGTTCCCCATCGTCATCAAGGAGGAGCTCGTCGGGATGCCTGGAGCCTGAGGCCCCAGGCCACCAGAAAAAGAATATTTTGCAACAGATGTTTGCACTACGAGATAGGCTTACATTCGCGTATTGCTGCTTTCATATGACATAGGCTTTGACTTTTGCATTAATGCTATCATATGAGATAGGCTTATGTTCGCGTATTGCTGCTATCATATGAGATAGGCTTTGAATTTTCATTACTGCTATCATATGAGATAAGCTTACGTTCGTGTATTGCTGCTATCATATGAGATAGGCTTTGAATTTGCATTACTGCTATCATATGAGATAGGCTTACATTGTAAGAAATATTTTAAGGGCAATACCTCTTCAATAGGCGATCCACTGAAGTAGATCATTCGCTTGTCAATCGGATTGGGGTGACGCAATTCCATGACGTCACGAGATCATGCAATAGCCACTTCTTTTCCTTTTGGCTCTCTCTCTGAATGGGATGGCAAGGGGTCGAAACCAGAGCTTGCGGGCGCGCGATCGTGTGAGAACTCCTTCCTTCGCTTATCTACAACGGGCTCAATGTTCCTGGCACAGTCGATCAACTTGGAGAAAGTAGGGATGTTCAGATTGATTAGCATACCTTTATACTCACCGTGCATACCCTGGACACAGATTTCAACGAGGCGACTCTCGAGTGCCGCATCCACGCATTATAATGACTTTGTTCTGAACTTCTTGATGAACGCGATGCCCTCCTCGTCATGCTTCCGATACATGCGCGACAGGTGGATGGTCGTGACCTTTTCTTCGACTTGGACGAATTTGGTGTAAAACCTTTTGACCATGCCCTCCCAAGTTTTGATGGAACCAACTTCCAGGGTCCTGTACCACTTGTACGCGACAGTCCCTAGGGACTTGGGGAATTCCCGCATCAGCAAGCACGGATCATCCCCGTGTGGGCCCATTAGATCAACGAAACGCAAAACATGTTCGTGCGCATTCCCGCTGACTTCGTCAAATTTATCCCACTTGGGTGCTTTGTATCCAGTAGGGTTGGGCATCAAGTAGATGTCCCGCGGAATGGGAGGCGCGCTGTCAACCTTTGGGATGACGGTATCTGCGAAGCTCTGGTTTGAAATGATGCTCTCTATACGTTGTTCCAAGGCCGCAAAGCCCGGAATGTAGGGCATTGTTGTATCATAGGGAGGTGGCGGCGAAAGTGCATGGCTGCCTAGATTCCCACCTGCTTGATAAGGCGCCGTCGTAGGGTTCCCCATCGTCATCAAGGAGGACCTCGTCGGGATGCCTGGAGCCTGAGGCCCCAGGCCACCAGAAAAAGAAGATTTTGCAACAGATGTTTGCACTATGGATGTGGGTGCCGCCACTGGTAGAGGCAACAGGGCTGTCAATGGTGGGACTGAAGCCCCTGTGGTGGTGTTTTGAGTAATCCTTCCCATGATTGTCATGATTTGAGCAATCTGGGCGGACTGGGCCTGCATCATCTGGGCTTGAATCTGAATCGTAGCTTGGAGGGCCTCCAAAGAGGGCCCTCCTCTAGAAGCTACATGCGTACAGACACTGGGATTGACAGTGGTGTTAAGAAGTCCCTCTTACCCTGGGGTCTCCTCGTAAGAAGGGGACCGATCGCCATCATGACCGTTTGCGTCATAAGACATTATGGAAGGGTTAAAAGGGATTGAAGGTGGATGTTTCACGTCGGGTTCACCAAATTGTGCACAAGTATTTCCTGAGGAGAGAACCCAAGTGTGCACCTCAAACAGGGAATGAAGGATAGAACACAAAGAATTTGTAAGGTGTGTGTAGGGAGAGGGTAAGAACTGGTAACTGCTTGTGAGAGAGAGACAATAAGCTATGGATTGGACCAGTATATGACTTATGTCGCAACGGAGAGCTCACGATCCTATATATAGTGGGGAAGTGACCGTTGAGGGGTTAATGCACCATAAATCGCAGCTTAAAGATAGGTTACTCAACGGCACGTTCGACCGTGTATATAGGAACCGTTACGTATCTGCTCGCAAGTATCGGAGACCGTTATGAGATCAGCCGCATTGATGGGACACGTAAGCCTAGGATCTCTCAATCAATTACCAGAGGTCGCGCGCAAGCTTGGTTGATGCATGCGCCCGACGGGCCTTATCCTAGCCTCCAAACCACTAAGTCCCTACAAGTCCCGTGTTATGGTGCACGGGGGCCCTGTCTCGTAGCCCCCACGTGGATCAGCACGGGTGGTGATCCGGTGTGTATGGAGCACAGCTAGGTGTGCTGGATGGCTGCCACATGGTGATGATCCGTCTTTCCAGAAAGCGCTATCTACATTAGCCCCCTTTTGCGCGAATGTCACGCGCGTGTCTGTTGTGCAGTCTCGCAAAATCAGCCTTGCGTGGGCCCCACGCAGATGCTCGAATCAATTCAAATCGAGTTCAAAAACCCTGGCCCCCAGGGGGGGCAACATCGACTTAAATGATGGTTTTAAGTTGTGCTACAGAGGATTTGTTTGAGGAAGACCGATATCCTGGCCTTGCAATTCTCCCAGGTTGTAGGTTGAATCTTTTGAATGCATGAATTTTGAATTACTTTGTGGCTTTCGTAGTTTGAACCTCTGTAAGGCCTTAAGCAAAATTATGTTCATCTGAATTTTGCTTATGAAGAAGCGCTTTTGCTTTTACCGAAATAGATAAGCTTTCAATCAAGTATTGCCACTGTCTAAGTAGAATACTTTCAAATGTCGCAGCCATCTAAATAGGTAGTCTTTCAATCGCATATTGCTGTTGTCCAAGAAAACAGGCTCGATTAAGAATGGATGCTATCTAGACAAATAGTCTTAAGTTCGTGCCTCGGTAATATCTTGGCAGATAGGTCTCTGGTCGAGCGTGATTGCTTTCTGAATAGATAAGCTTATACCGAGTTTTGTTGCTATCCAGACAGATAGGCTTATTAAGCATCACTGATATCTAGACAGATAGGCTTATTTTAAACTTGGCTGCTATCTAAACAGATGGGCTTAGAATTATACATTTGGCTGCTATCTAAACAGATGGGCTTAGAATCATGCATTTGGCTGCCATCTAAACAGATGGGCTTAGAATCATGCATTTGGCTTCCATCTAAACAGATGGGCTTAGAATTATGCGTTTAGCTGCTATCTAGACAGATAGGCCTTTGTATTTGCATTACTGCTATCATACGAGATAGGATTACGTTCGCGTATTGCTGCTATCATATGAGATATGCTTTGACTTTTGCATTAATGCTATCATATGAGATAGGCTTATGTTCGCGTATTGTTGCTATCATATGAGATTGGCTTTGAATTTGCATTACTGCTATCATATGAGATAAGCTTACGTTCGTGTATCGCTGCTATCATATGAGATAGGCTTTTAATTTGCATTACTGCTATCATATGAGATAGGATTACATTGTAAGAAATATTTTAAGGGCAATACTTCTTCAATAGGCGATCCACTGAAGTAGATCATTCGCTTGTCAATCGGATTGGGGTGACGCAATTCCATGACGTCACGAGATCATGCAATAGCCACTTCTTTTCCTTTTGGCTCTCTCTCTGAATGGGATGGCAAGGGGTTGAAACCAGAGCTTGCGGGCGCGCGATCGTGTGAGAACTCCTTCCTTCGCTTCTACACAATGGGCTCAATGTTCCTGGCACAAGCGATCAACTTGGAGAAAGTAGGCATGTTCAGATTGATTAGCATACCTTTATACTCACCGTGCATACCCTGGACACAGATTTCAACGAGGCGACTCTCGAGTGCCGCATCCACGCATTCCAATGACTTTGTTATAAAATTCTTGATGAACGCGACGCCCTCTCGTCATGTTTCTGATTTATGCGCGACAGGTGGATGGTCGTGACCTTTTCTTCGACTTGGAAGAATTTGGTGTAAAACCTTTTGACCATGCCCTCCCAAGTTTTGATGGAACCAGCTTCCAGGGTCCTGTATCACTTGTACAGGACAGTCCCCAGGGACTTGGGGAATTCCCGCATCAGCAAGCACGGATCATCCCCGTGTGGGCCCATTAGATCAACGAAACGCATAACATGTTCGTGCGCATTCCCGCTGACTTCGTCAAATTTATCCCACTTGGGTGCTTTGTATCCAGTAGGGTTGGGCATCAAGTAGATGTCCCGCGGAATGGGAGGCGCGCTGTCAACCTTTGGGATGACGGTATCTGCGAAGCTCTGGTTTGCAATGATGCTGTCTATACGTTTTTCCAAGGCCGCAAAGCCCGGAATGTAGGGCATTGTTGGATCATAGGGAGGTGGCGGCGGAAGTGCATGGCTGCCTAGATTCCCACCTGCTTGATAAGGCACCATCGTAGGGTTCCCCATCGTCGTCAAGGAGGAGCTCGTCGGGATGCCTGGAGCCTGAGGCCCCAGGCCACCATAAAAAGAAGATTTTGCAACAGATGTATGCACTATGGATGTGGTTTCCGCCACTGGTAGAGGCAACATGGCTGTCAATGGTGGGACTGAAGCCCCTGTCGTGGTGCTTTGAGCAATCCTTCCCAAGATTGTCATGATTTGAGCAATCTGTGCGGACTAGGCCTGCATAATCTGGGCTTGACTCTGAATCGTAGCTTGGAGTGCCTCCAAAGAGGGACCTCCTCCAGCAGCTACTTGCGTACAGACACTGGGATTGGCAGTGGTGTTAAGAAGTCCCTCTTACCCTGGGGTCTCCTCGTAAGAAGGGGACCGATCGCCATCATGACGGTTTGCGTCATAAGACATTATGGAAGGGTTAAAAGGGATTGAAGGTGGATGTTTCACGTCGGGTTCACCAAATTGTGCACAAGTATTTCCTGAGGAGAGAACCCAAGTGTGCACCTCAAACAGGGAATGAAGGCTAGAACACAAAGAATTTGTAAGGTGTGTGTAGGGAGAGGGTAAGCACTGGAAACTGCTTGTGAGAGAGAGACAATAAGCTATGGATTGGACCAGTATATGACTTATGTCGCAACGGAGAGCTCACGATCCTATATATACTGGGGAAGTGATTGTTGAGGGGTTAATGCACCATAAATGGCAGCTTAAAGATAGGTTACTCAACAGCACGTTCGACCGTGTATATAGGAACCGTTACGTATCTGCCCGCAAGTATCGGAGACCTTTATGAGATCAACCGCATTGATGGGACACGTAAGCCTAGGATCTCTCAATCAATTACCAGAGGTCGCGCGCAAGCTTGGTTGATGCATGCGCGCGACGGGTCTTATCCTAGCCTCCAAACCGCTAAGTCCCTACAAGTCCCGTGTTATGGTGCGCGGGGGCCCTGTCTCGTAGCCCCCACGTGGATCAGCACGGGTGGTGATCCGGTGTGTATGGAGAACAGCTAGGTGTGCTGGATGGCTGCCACATGGTGATGATCCGTCTTTCCAGAAAGCGCTATCTACATTAGCCCCCTTTTGCGCGAATGTCACGCGCGTGTCCGTTGTGCAGTCGCACAAAATCAGCCTTGCGTGGGCCCCACGCAGATGCTCGAATCAATTCAAATTGAGTTCGAAAACCCTGGCCCCCCGGGGGGGGCAACATCGACTTTAATGATGGTTTTAAGTTGTGCTACAGAGGATTTTTTTGTGGAAGACCGATATCCTGGCCTTGCAATTCTCGCAGATTGTAGTTGGAATCTTTTGAATGCATGAATTTTGAATTACTTTGTGGATTTCTTAGTTTGAACCTCTGTAAGGCCTTAAGCAAAATTATGTTCATCTGAATTTTGCTTATGAAGAAGCGCTTTTGCTTTTACCGAAATAGATAAGCTTTCAATCGCGTATTGCCACTATCTAAGTAGAATACTTTCAAATGTCGTAGCCATCTAAATAGGCAGTCTTTCAACCGTATATTGCTGCTGTCCAAGAAAACAGACTCGATTAAGGATGGATGCTATCTAGACAGATAATCTTAAGTTCTTGCCTCGGTGCTATCTTGGCAGATAGGCCTCTGGTCGAGCGTGATTGCTATCTGAACAAATAAGCTTATACCGAGTTTTGTTGCTATCCAGACATATAGGCTTATTAAGCATCACTGATATCTAGACAGATAGGCTTATTTTAAACTTGGCTGCTATCTAAATAGATAGGCTTAAATTTGCACATGGCTGCTATCTAAACAGATGGGCTTAGAATTATACATTTGGCTGCCATCTAAACAGATGGTCTTAGAATCATGCATTTGGCTGCCATCTAAACAGATGGGCTTAAAATCATGCATTTGGCTGCCATCTAAACAGATGGGCTTAGAATTATGCATTTAGCTGCTATCTAGACATATAGGCCTTTGTATTTGCATTACTGCTATCATACGAGATAGGCTTACATTCTCGTATTGCTGCTATCATATGAGATAGGCTTTGACTTTTTCATTAATGATATCATATGAGATAGGTTTATGTTCGCATATTGCTACTATCATATGAGATAGGCTTTGAATTTGCATTACTGCTATCATATGAGATAAGCTTACGTTTGTGTATTGCTGCTATCATATTAGATAGGCTTTGAATTTGCATTACTGCTATCATATGAGATAGGCTTACATTGTAAGAAATATTTTAAGAGCAATACCTCTTCAATAGGCGATCCACTGAAGTAGATCATTCGCTTGCCAATCGGATTTGGGTGAGGCAATTCCATGATGTCACGAGATCAGGAATAGCCACTTCTTTTCCTTTTGGCTCTCTCTCTGAATGGGATGGCAAGGGGTTGAAACCAGAGCTTGCGGGCGCGCGATCGTGTGAGAAATCCTTCCTTCGCTTCTCCCGTGTTATGGTGCGCGGGGCCCCCGTCTCGTAGCCCCGACGTGGATCAGCACGGGTGGTGATCCGGTGTGTATGGAGCACAGCTAGGTGTGCTGGATGGCTGCCACGTGGTGATGATCCGTCTGTCCAGAAAGCACTATCTACACCAGTATGCCATTACTCCTAATGCATACCCATGTGTTAGACTTGATATCTCCATGTCAATCTACACACATACTATTCTATATTTGATCGTCCTATTAATCAATATAATGAACTAGGGACATTTTAAGATAAACAACACATTGTATCTAAGGACTTCATTATATTAAATATCACAATAATTAAAAAATGAAAATTCTAGCCATTACATCATTCATACTAAATATAAATTGCCTCTAGGACACCTATTCCAACAGTCTCCCACTTGCACTAGAGCCAATCTGGTGCATCTCGTATGCCTATAGATCTAGTGTTCCCGTCATGCTTACGCTGCGCAAGCGGCTTTGTGAGTGGATCCAAAAGATTGTCATCCGTTGGAATCTTGCACATCTTGACATCTCCTCGATCGATCATATCACAAATAAGATGGAATCTCCTAAGTACATGCTTTGATTTCTGGTGTGATCTTGGTTCCTTGGCTTGTGCGATTTCCCCAGAGTTGTCACAATACAACTCCATGGGATCCATGATGCTAGGGACCACACCGAGCTCAGTGATAAACTTCTTTATCCAAACTGCCTCCTTTGCTGCTTCCGCAGCAGCAATGTACTCAGCTTCAGTTGTAGAATCAGCAACTGTCCTTTGCTTGGAACTTTTCCAGCTCACAGCTCCTCCATTTAGGCAAAACACGTATCCAAACTGCGTTCTGTGTAACCAATTACACACAACTCTTCCTTTCCTCCAAATATTAAGAACACATCCTTAGTTCTTCTCAAGTACTTTAGGATGTTCTTGAGAGCAATCTAGTGACTCTCACCCGGATTGGATTGATATCGGCTTACCATACTGAATGCGTATGATACGTCTGGTCTAGTACACAACATGGCGTACATGATAGATCCTATGGCCGAAGCATAGGGTATCCTACTCATGCGGTCCGTCTCAATCTTATTGGAAGGACAGTCATTCTTAGAGAGAGTGACTCCATGCGACATGGGCAAGAATCCCTTCTTGGAACTTTGCATGTTGAACCTCTTCAACACCTTTTCTATATATGTACTTTGACTTAGTCCTAGCAGCCTTCTAGATCTATCCCTATAGATCTTTATACCAAGTATATAAGCTGCATCTCCCAAGTCCTTCATTGCGAAACATTTTTCTATCCAATATTTAACAGATTACAAGGTAGGAATATCGTTTCCAATGAGCAGTATGTCATCCACATACAAGACCAGAAACACTACAGAGCTTCCACTAACCCTCTTGTAAACACAAGGCTCATCTTCGTTCTTGATGAAGCCAAACTCTTTGACCGCGTCATCAAAACGTCGATTCCAACTCCTAGAAGCTTGCTTTAATCCATAAATGTATCTTTGCAGCTTACATACTTTATTGGCATTCTCTGGATCCACAAAACCTTCAGGTTGTGTCATATACACATCCTCAAGGAGGTTCCCATAAAGGAACGCTGTCTTGACATCTATTTGCCAAATCTTGTAGTCATAGTATGCTGCAGTGACAAGAAGGATTCGAATGGATTTAGTCATGGCGACTGGTGAAAAGGTCTCATTATAGTCAATACCATGAATCTGTCTATACCCTTTGGCCACCAATCGCCATTTGTAGGCCATTACATTTCCATCCATGTCAGTCTTCTTCTTGAAGACCCACTTGCACCCTATGGGCCGAGCCCCTTCAGGTGGTTCCACCAAAGTCCATACTTTGTTGTTGTACATGGAGTCCATTTCGGATCTCATGGCTTCTAGCCACTTCTTTGAGTCTGGGCCTTTCACGGCCTCTCTGTAGGTTGTAGGCTCATCATCTATGAGTGGTATGTCATCGGGCTCAGTCACGAGAAGTCTGTACCTCTCTGGCTCATGATGTACCCTTCCTGACCTACGGAGTTCCTGTGTCACCTGAACAGGTTCTTCCACAACCACTGCAGTTCCTGTTCATGTTCCATTATCGGTTCGGTGTTTTGTGGTTCTTGAATTTCTTCAAGTTCTACAGTCCTCCCACTTGCTTCTTTAGAGACTAGCTCTCTTTCTAGAAACACGCCGGTCCGAGCTACAAACACTTTGTTCTCGGTTGGATTGTAGAAATAATATCATTTCTTTTCCTTAGGATATCCCACAAACTTACACATATCCTCCTTGGGCCCGAGTTTGTCTGATTGTAAACGTTTTACATAGACATCGCAGCCCCAAATCTTCATAAACGACACTATGGGACGCTTCCCAGTCCATATCTCATATGTTGTCTTCATGACTGATTTGGTTGGAACGCGGTTAATGGTAAAAGCTGCAGTCAATAGAGCATGCCCCCAAAATGATATTGGAAGATCCGTTTGACACATCATAGATTGCACCATATCCAATAGCATGCGATTCCTCCTCTCGGATACACCATTCCATTGGGGTGTTCCGGGTAGAGTGAGTTGGGATACTATCCCACACTCTCTAAGATATTCGTCAAACTCTTGGCTCAATTACTCTCCTCCACAATCCGATCGCAAAGCCTTAATACTCTTACCAAGTTGCTACTCTACTTCATTCTTAAATTCCTTGAATAATTCAAAAGATTCGAATTTGGCCTTCATATGGTAAACAAATCCTTATCTACTAAAATCATCAGTGAATGTAATGAAGGTGTTAACCACCTCTGGCAGGCGTGGGAAACGGCCCACACACATCGGTATGTATGAGTGCCAGTAACTCACCAATCCTCTCACCTTTCTTATTGAAAGGGGATTTTGTCATCTTTCCTAATAAACAAGATTCGCATGTATCATATGATTCCAAATCAAATGAGTCTAGAATTCCATCCTTATGGATTCTAGATATGTGTTCTCGTTTATATGGCCTAAACGACAGTGCCATAGATATGTGGGATTTATATCATTAATTTTAATTCTTTTAGTATTTATGTTATAGATGGAATTATCTAGATCAAGGATATATAATCCATTAGACAAATGCGCACTACTATAGTGCATACTATCAAAATAAAAGGAGCAACACTTGTCCTTTATTGAAATAGAAAAACCTTCTCGTCTAAACAAGAAACGTAAATAATGTTTCTGCTCATAGCAGGTACATAATAGCAATTGTATAATTCTAAAATAAGTAAAGAAGGCAAAGATAGTTCATAAACGCCTATAGCTAATGCAGAAACTCTTGCTCCATTCCCAACGCGTAGATCTATCTCCCCTTTAGCCAATCTTATATTTCTTTTCAAATCCTGCGCATTTCGACAAATGTGAGAACCACATCCAGCATCCAATACTCAAGATGAAGAAATAGAAAGATCGACATCTAAAACAAAAATACCTGGTGTTTGTGGAATCACTATTACAAGCTTTTTATCCTCTAGATAGTTTTGGGAATTCCTCCTCCAATGACCCGGCTGGCTACAATAGTGACAATCCCCTTAAGCCACGCCCCTACTAGGCTTTAGGGCTTCCTTGGATTTTGTAACTTTCTTGCGCTTTCCTTTATAAGTTGAGGCAACTCCCTTGCCCTTCCTTTTATTCACCATCATTATGGCTTTGCCCTTGCCTTTGTTAACGCTCTGTTCAGCTGTCTTTAGCATGTTTAGCAAGTCTGGCAGAGGCTTACTGATCTCGTTCATGTTATAGTTCATGATGAACTGATTATAACTGTCAGGCAACGATTGCAAGACTAGATCAGTTGCCAAATCTTGGCCCAGTGGGAATCCCAGTCTTGCGAGATTCTCTATATAACCGATCATTCGGAGTACGTGAGGCCTTACTGGATTACCTTCTGCAAGACTGCTCTTAAACAGTGCTTTGGACACCTCATACCTTTCATGCCTTGCCTGTTCCTGAAACAATTGTTTCAAGTGTATGATCATATCATAGGCTTCCATACTCTCGTGTTGCTTATGAAGCCAGGATTCATGGTGCACAACATGAGGCAAGTCACATCATTAGAATCATCTATATGTTTCTGATGTGCCCTAACGTCCGCTAGAACAAACTCATCTGCGGGTGGGTCTGGAATTTGAGTGTCCAAGACGTACATCTTCTTTTCTTGCTTAAGGACAATCCTCAAGTTTCTGTACCAATCAATGAAGTTTTTTCCAGACAGTTTATCCTTCTCAAGGACAGATCGCAGGGATGAAGTCGATGCGTGATTGTTTGCCATTTGGAATTCTACAAAACGAGAAATATGCAAGTTTAGTATTTTGAATGTTTTAACTATATTTAACAACGGCTAGTTTATCAAATATAGCTCCCACTATTTTTCTCGGATTAATATCCCTCACCATTAATGCGGAAAATATCTTATATATTTTATAGTGAGTCCAAGATTCATATTTCACTTCTTCTTGAGCTTGCTTTGGCAAGTCACCCAAGAATTGATTATTTAGGTAGGAACCTTTCCAATTGCATCCCATGCAACTCTTGGTCCAATTATGTGAATAACCCATTATTCTTTATCTTTTAGATAACTCCTGATTGTCATGCCTCTAGGCTCATCAATCCAATTGATCTCACATAGTTGTGTCCAACCTCTTGCTTCAACAATCACACATTACTTGCTTGTGTCGCCGCAACACACCAAGATGAATTAAATCATCTTGCTTTGGCAAGAGCGAATTTAATAGACCTTGATCATGAAGGGTGTTTAGGCAAGAGAAGGCAAAACGCAATATACTATTTGAGGGATTTAATAATCATTATTTGTTTGGTTGATCCTATCAACATGATCTACATATTTGGATTGGGCAATCCACAATAAAAGATAATCTTTGTTTATTATTATTATTATTATTATTATTATTATTATTATTATTATTATTATTATTATTATTATTATTATTATTATTATTATTATTATTATTATCTTGTTAAAGTTTTGCATGCATCCTCCATACATCAAAATAAATAATAAACATCCACAAAAGAAAAATAATGTGGCATGGATATGGTCCCTACACTAAGATATTATCAAGCTAGTGATAATATCTATGTGCCCTAATGTGACAAGGTCATCTCCATGTGCTCCACCATAGCCGCACGCCTAGGGTAGGGAGTCTCCATCGTCTTTTGGCTTCTTGGTTCTCCGATCTTCTTCTCCATGCTCTTGGATATCATCTAAATATTTCTAATTCCAGCCTAACATCTAGAATAAATAAATAAAAGCCTCACATGTTGAGGTGAAAAACGACTCACAGGCCGTAAAACCTAATTAATTATTAAATTAATATGATCAGTCCGCAGGCCGTAAACCAAAACACAAAAACATAAAACATCCACAACCTAGGCCATATCCATCCACCATGCAACAAAGCACATAATATATTTAAAACCAATTTTTACCACGCTTGTTCAATTTTAGTTGTTTTGGACATACTACGGTCAAAACGGTCCAAGAGGTTTACCAAGGGTATGGCCAAACCAACCAAGGAACATCCACACTAGGCTCGGGCAGGCCGACCCCTAGCCCACACGGCTAGGCCGTGCGCTAGGGTGCGCCGGCCCCCTTGGGCCGTGTGTCTTGGATGGAAAGAAAGGAAAGGGGGGGGGTTTCTTTAGGGCCGCACCTCCTTATGGCATTGTTTCCAAAAACAAATCCATTCTTGTTGGGTTGTTTCCAAAAACACCCTTTTGCCTTGATGCCCAAGTTTAATTGTTTCCATACTTGAATGCATGTGCCCAAACCCTAGTTCTTGATCTAAAATTCCTCACATCCTATGTGATCAAACTCACCAATTTATACATCCAATGTTAAATTAGGTATTGTTTATTGCATCTACTATGCCAATTAATTTCAATTTCGCGTGATATGAACTAAAACGGTGTAAAACTGAAATCGTAACACATAAAATCATGTTATGCACTACGACATGTGGCTCTGAGACCACTGTTGGGTTTTGACTTAGGTAACACAGCGGAATAACAAAAATTAATTCCTACTCAAAGCCCACCAAGGATCACAGGAAGAGACATTCATAACATGATGAAGGACATAGAAGATGTGTACCTTTGGGATTTGGGAGATCACACGAAGAATAATGTCCTCGTCTCTACAGGTGATCCACGTCTAGAGGTGAGATCTAGATATTCCTTATGCTGGTGCTAGCTTAGACCGGAGGAAGAGGGAAGATAATCAAGCAACGAGGACAAGAGAGGGGTTCGGCCCTCTCTTGTGGACGACGGGTAGGGGACGGGTCTAGATAGTGCTTTCCAGACAGACAGATCACAGCCACGTGGCAGCCATCCAGCACACCCGATTGTGCTCCATGCACACCTGATCACTGCTCATCCTTATCTACGTGGGGGCTGCGAGACAGGGTCCTCGCGTACCGACACGGGACTTGTAGGGACTTAGTGGTTTGGAGGCTAGGGTAAGGCCCGTCGTGCGCGTGCGACAACCAAGCTCGCGCGCGATCCTTTGTAACTGCTTTGAGAGACTTAATGACCACGCCCTATAAATCCGGCTCGACCTCATAACGGTCTCTTGTATGTACGGTCAGGTGCCTAACGGTTCCTATATACACGGTCGAACGTGCCGTTACTGGGGCTATCATTAAGCCGCCATTTATGGTGCATTAACCCCCTCAACGGTCACTTCCCCACTATATATAGGATCATTATCCCTCCATTGCGGTAGATCCTCAGATCATATCTAACAAACGCTCAGACACTCCGTCGTTAAGCTGTCTCTCTCTCAGTTACAATAGCTTACCCTCTCCCTACACACACCCTACATCTCTCTTTGTCCTTATCTCCTGTTTGAGGTGCACGCTTAGATCTCTCCGAGGGATTTCAGTGAGAAAAATTTGGTGAACTCGACGTCAACACTCACCTTCAAGGCTTTAAATCCTTCAAAACCAACCAGAAATGTCGTCTGATGGAAACGTTCGTGATGGTGACTAGTCCCCTTCCAATGAGGAAACTTCAATGGAGGAAAGACCGCTTAACACCATCGTTAACACGAATATCCGTGCTCAAACAGCTCCCGGCAGTGGACCCTCTCTAGAGGCACTCCAATACACAATCCAGAGTCAAGCCCAGATTATGCAGGCTCAGTCCACCCAGATTACTCAAATCATGACGATCTTGGGAAGGTTGAACCATAACGCCGTTCCAGGAGCGTCAATCTCGCCTCCGACGGCCCAACTACCTCCGCCGATGGCAGCAACAACATCTATAGTGCACACATCTGTTTCCCAATCCTCTTTCTTCGGTGGCCTTGGGCCTCAGGCGCCTGGCGTTTTGACGAGTTCCTCCCTGATGACGTCGGGAAACCATATGACGTACTCGGCGGTGCCTTATCACGCAAGTAGAGCTTTAGACAGCCATGCATTCCCGCCACCACCTCCCTATGATCCAAGCATGTCGTAAATTCCAGGCTTCGCGGCCTTGGAACAACACATAGACAGCATCGTCGCGAATCAGAGCTTCACAGATCCTGTCATCCCGAAGGTTGACAGCGCGCCTCCCATTCCACGGGACATCTACTTGATGCCCAACCCCGTTGGATATAAAGCACCCAAGTGGGAGAAGTTTGATGAAGTCGGCGGAAACGCTCACGAACTTGTGATGCGATTCGTTGACATGATGGGCCCACATGGGGTAGACGCCAGACTGTTGATGCGCGAGTTCCCTAAGTCCCTGGGGGCAGTCGCGTATAAGTGGTACAGGACTTGGAGGCCGGATTTGTCAAGACATGGGAAGATATGGTGAAGAAATTCTACACCAAATTCTTTCAAGTTGAAGAAAAGGTCACCACTATCCATCTCTCACGCATGTACCAAAGGCATGACGAGGAGGGGGTCGCCTTCATTAAAAGGTTCACGGCCAAGTACTTGGAGTGTGTCGACGATGTCCTGGAAAGTCGACTGGTGGAAATATGCCTTCAGGGCATGCGCGATGAATACAAAGGTATGCTCATTAACTTGAATATGTCTACTTTTTAGAGACTGATGGAAAGCACCAGGAACGTGGAGCCACTGGTGGAAAGGATGAAGAAGAGGTACGCTAGCGAGCGTACGCAGGAGAATTCCAGCTTCAAGGTGGGAAATTTCAACTACAAGCGGACGCGAGCCGTCAGTGTACATGTAGTCTCATCCCCCAACAAACAACAGCGGCCCCCGCCCCAGGAAGCACACTTGCCTTGTTTGATTGAAGATGCAATAAACCTCTCCAAGAAATGGCGGAGGGACGGAATCTTGCCTGCGCTAGATTATAGGCCAACAGGGGAGCAACTACGACACCCAAGGTGGTGCGAATGCCACAGACATGTCATGCACCCTACCAGAGAATGCAAAAAGCTCAAATGGATGATGAATAGGAAAATCAAGGAGGGGCAGCTAGTTGCTGAGGAGCCGTCCAAAGATGTGCGTAGCGACTCCTTGTTGTCTCATGCGAAGAGGAAGTCAAAGGGGAAGGTATAGCCATGATTTCGATCATGGATATCGAAGAGGTCGCAGATGCAGAGGCTTCGGTGGTTGCAAAAATCCATGAAGATGAAGGCTACGGTGTTGACACAGAGGATTCGCTCACGGATTGGATAAAGAACTCTGCCAGGTTCGCTAAGTTCTTTGATGGGATGAATTTTTCGGACGATTGCAGGCACGACATGAAAAAAACGATCATCAAGGTAGCCAAGGACCATGGAGAGGAATCGGTCACCTCTAATTGGGACGCTATGAAGGCCGCGCGATCAGGAGGTCTGGTCATGACATTCGGCGATTCGGACAGGAGTACTGACGCCAAACATCAGAGACCACTGTACGTAATGGCCACCATCAACCACGTCAAATTCAAGCGGGCCTTTGTCGACTGCTGTGAATGTCGTTTCGCTCAAAACCTTAGAGCTAGAAGGAATCCCTCAATGCAAAATTGTAAAGAAGCCATCATTGTTAGCAGGCTTCGAAAGTGACTCCAGAGTGATGGCCGGCTGGATTCGACTAGGAATCCAGATTGGGCAGATTAGCTGTTTCGCCAAGTTTCACGTCATTGACGTTGACACGACTTACCATATGATCATTGGACGAGCGTGGATTCATCTCTTTAATGCCGTACCTTCCTTAGCTCACCAAGTAATGAAAACTATCTGGAAAGACAGGGTGGTCACGATACCCGCCTCTGTAAATCCCATCGACCTGGAAGAAGCACACTTTCCTGAAGCAATGTGGTTTGCAGGAACAGCAGACGAAGCGACCCCGACGTCCTGTCAGCCGACCCCACTACCCAAGTGGAATGACATCCAGTATCAATCAACAGCCGGAGTGATGACAATGCGAGAGGAGCCAATGGAGAAGTGGCCGAGGCAGGGAGGAGCCCCCAAATTAGCTTACATCGAGAAAAACGTTTATACCTTAAAGAGAGTCGTACAACACGACAGCGAAGGGAAACACGGGAGAAAGTTATATCGCATCCAAAAACGCACGGGGTCGCCCTTCACCCGCCCCATTAAAAGCGCCCCTGGACAAATTTATGAACTGACGGAAAACCCCGATAAGGACAAGAATTTGTTATCAGAAGAAATCAAGGAGGCCCCCGAATGCATGGAGGACCGCCCAAGGCCACAGAAGCAAGAACTAAAGGAAGTATTCTTGGGTCCAACCGAGGAAAATAGGAGGCCGATCTTCTTGAGTGCGGATCTTTGCGAGGATGAAGAACAAGTGATCCAACTATTGAAGGAGTACAGGGATGTGTTCGCATGGTATTATGACGAGATGCCATGGGTGGATCAAGGCATCACTATGCATAGGCTGGACATTGTTCCGGGATCAAAGCCAATCAAGCAAAGCGCGAGGAACTTTCAGCCCGAGATAAATGTCAAAATCAAGGAGGAGATTGTCAAGTTGTTGGGTGACAAATTCATCGAGCCTAACCACCATCCGAACTGGCTTGAAAATATAGTCCCTGTTTCGAAAAAGAACGGGAGCCTTCGCGTATGTGTTGATTTTAGGGGCCTAAACAAGTTTTACCCGAAGGACGATTTCCCTCTACCAAACATAGACCTACTGATTGATTCCACCGCAGGCCACAAAATTTTCAGTTTCATGGACGGATTTAGTGGCTATAACCAGATCAGAATGGACCTAAAAGATGCAAAGAAAACGGCGTTCATCACACCTGTAGGGGTCTTTAACTACACCGTTATGCCATTCGTTCTGAAAAACGCAGGAGCCACATATCAGCGCGCAATGATGGCTTTATTCCACGACATGATGCATCAGGAGGTCGAGGTCCATGTGGAAGACCTGGTAGTTTAATCGAAACTAAAGCAAGGACACCTGAAGGATATGAGGAATGTCTTCGACAGATGTAGAGTGTTTCAGCTAAAGATGAACCCCATGAAGTGTGCGTTAGGAGTAACTTCTGGAAAATTCTTGGGTTGTATGATTCACAGACATGAATTGAGCCTGATCCCGCGAAAATATTGACGGTCACTAGCTTGCCGACACCACAGTCCCAAACCGAGCTAAAGGCATTTTCAGGAAAATTATCCTACCTAAGGAGATTTATACCAGCTATAGCGGAGTTGACATTTTGCTTCGGCAATTTGCTAAAAAAGAATGCGGTATTCTTATGGACGCAGGAGCACCAAGGTGCATTTGAAAAAGATTTTGGCATCTCCTCGGGTAATGATCGCACCTCAATTGGGGTCACCTTTGCTGTTATACTTGACCTCAAAAAAGAGGTCTATCGGAGCACTTTTAGCCCAGGAGTTTGAAGGCCAAGAAAGACCGGTGTATTACATCTTGCACATGATTCAGTCTGCAGAATCCAGGTACACAGATATTGAGCGCCATTGCTTAGATCTATTTTTTGCTATTGAGAAGTTCAAGCACTACTTCGCGTCCCATAAGGTTGTCATCATAACCAAGAATGATCCTATACGTTATCTGCTGGGTCATCCACCATCCTGTGGGAGACTGGCGGTATATGACCATTTCACAGTATGACATTGTTTGCGCACGACCAAAGGCCATCAAATCCCAGGAGTTAGCAGATTTATTGGCCTAGTTCCCGGATGAAAACTATATACCTGTAACAGATAAGCTTGAGGGGCCAGAAATACACGCGATTAATGAGCAGTACTGGAAGCTGCATTTCGATGGATCGTCAACAAAAGCAGGAGGAGGGTTCGGAGTAGTACTAATCAATCCAGACCAATAATTCATCCAGATGTCAACCAAACTGCACTTCGCAGTGACTAATAACGAAGCCGAGTATGAAGCCCTGATTGCGGGATTGCTCGCTGCTAAGGCTTTGGAAGTTCAGAATCTCATCATCATGGGAGATTCCAAGTTAATCGTCAAACAATCCTCTGGAGAATATGCGCTCAAAGAGATTAACCTGCTAAAATACAGGTCAATAGTGCAGAGGTTGGTTCAGAAGTTCCAATCAGATACGAACATACCCCCAGGGCCGATAACCGACATGCGGACGCACTGGCTACCCTAGGATCAAAAATCATTTCTGATAAATGCCGGAAAAAAATCTCGATCGAAGTCATGACGACTCCGTCTTTGGTAAAGGACTTGGGTGAGGAGGAGTCCCTTGTGGAATAAGATTGGAGAAAGCCAATCCTACGTGCGATGGCCGTTGGAACTTGCAAAGAAACTTGGGTGTCCGTCAAGGGATTTCGCATACATGATGGCCTGGTATATCACAAAGGACCCGGAAGGATTCTATGCGGTGCGTGACAGAAGAAGAAGGTCGAGCAATGTTGGAGATTATCCATCAACATTCATGTGGAGACAATGAGATTTCCATTTACAGGAAGGCCCAAAGATATGGCATCCATTGGCCGCAAATGTCATACTTTGCAACCATCATACAAAGCAGCTGTGAAAAATGCGCTTTGGTTAAAGAATCCCTGGAAATTTCCGCAATCAGGGATGAAGATTAGCGAAAGCCCATAATTGACTACTTGCGAGAATGGACCCTACCTACTGAAAAAAAGAGGCTGATAAGCTGAGAAGGAAAGCTACTCTATACATCTTGCAGGAAGGATTGCAATGGCGAAAAGGACACAAGGAAAACTTTCTCAGATGTTTGAGCGGGCAAGAGACCCGGGAGGTAATGGAAATGTCCCATCAAGTAGAGCATCAAGGAGGTGCAAAGTTATGCAGACAACTCCTAACAGTCGGATACTTCTCGCCAACTATGGAGGCTGACTGCCGTGCGAAAGTCAGAAGATGCGAGCAATGCCAATTTCATAGAAATTTAGTTCATGCTCTTGCCGTCAACTTACACGCGTTGGGCACTCCATGGCCTTTCCATACTTGGTCGCTGGATTTCATCGAACCGATACGACCCCCTTCACGCGGAAATGAATATATCGTCACAGGAACAGAGCAATTTACTAAATAGGTTGAGGAAATCCCACTCAAGACGGCCAACACAGCGGTCGTGGTCAAATTCATACAGGAAAACATCGTTCATCGCTTTGGTATTCCTAATACCATATTATCTGACAATGGGACTCCTTTCGTCAATCGCCAGGTGGCCGAAAAATTAATGGAGTACGACATTAGACATATATGTTCGACGCCCTATTACCCAAAGGGGAACGGGCAAGCAGAGGCTACCAACAAGACGCTACTACGGATATTGAGCAAAACGGTCGCGAATGATCACAAAAGATGGGAAAATTCCTTCGGAACGGCACTTTGGGCATATCACACATCGCCCAGGACTCCTAGAGGAACTTCTCCGTTGTTACTATGCTATGGGATGAAGCAGTTGTCCCCTCTGAAGTTAAGGTGAATTCGGCAAGACTGGCTTTCAGTGCCTTATATGACAACGAGCGTGACCATGATCTCGTCCTACTAGAGGAACGGCTCGAGGAGGCTAAAAGAGCTAACACCAAATATAAAGAAAGGATCTCGCGTGCCTATAAAAAAACGGTCCAGCACCGGGACTTTGCAGTAGGTGACCTAGTCCTAAGAGCCTCTGACCATTGCATGCGTGAGGCAGCTCATCCCAAGTTTTCGCCTAACTGGGAAGGACCCTTTGAAGTCAAAGAAGTCTTCGAAAGTGGTTACTGCAACATTCTGCACTGCCACGGAACGACCACCGCTCCAACACCGGTCAACATGAGGTGGCTGAAAAAGTACTATCCCTAGCTTCCTCTTTTTGCTTTGAGAAAATATTTACATTGGATATCTTTCGCAAATCCTCCCATATGAGGATTCATATAAATAATAACTCTCCCATATGAGAGCTCTTTCATCAGCTACGAATCTTATTTAATCATTCCAAAACGTAAGCCTATCTCATATGATAGCAGTGTAAAGCTTATCTATCCAGATAGCAACATAAACATAAACGTAAGCCTACCTCATATGTAGCAGGATTGCAAACTTAAAGCCTGTCTACCTATATAGAAGTCAAACATAAAGGTAAGCCTACCTCATATGGTAGCAGGATTAAAAACTTAAAGCCTATCTACCTAGATAGCAGCCAAACATAAACGTAAGCCTGCATCATATGGTAGCAGTACTACAAACTCAAAGACTATCTATTTAGATAGCAGCCAAAACCAAAGCCTATCTTCCTACGATAGCGGCAAAGCTCATAAAAGTCAAGTGTAAGCCTGCCTGTCTAGGTAGCAACGAGACGCGTGTGTAAGCCTGTCTCATATGGCAGCAACCGAGTGCAGTCATGCATGGGTATAAACACGTCTCATGACAGCAACCATGAGCCAATAATGTAAAAACCCCCTTGTTCCGGCTCGGTAGAGACCGGGAGGGTGCTACTTGTAACGAAACGGCGGAAATCATGAACAAAACATCCATAGTTATATATTAGAAACGGCATAATTGTCTCATTACATTAAAAAAAACTAAAATTAAACTAAGCGTTCAACCTCATAAAATACACTAAGATAAACTAGTACAACATTTGCGCTCCCTCCTACATTGAGCTTCCTTCGCCTAGGCCTGCGGGGGAAAGAAACAAAGACCGCAGTTTTTCCAAAGTCAGCGAGAAATGCTGAGTAAGAGAACACCCAAACACGTAAACCGGATAAGAGGCTTTTTTATTTTATAAACCAAGATGATAATTGGAAGGTAATCAAATATGTTTTCATGATTGACCATGTATGAAAGAGAACTATTTTTCCCAACTCTTTGTTTCATAATGCGATTTTAGGAACGTGATCTCAAATAATCAGGACATATATTCAAAAAAAAACATTCACAATCCATACCATTGCCCCAATTAGGGGATTCTAAAAATTCAATTCACCATAAATTATCCACATAAAAAGCCACATTATTATTTTGTTGTAGCGGGGAAGAACCAACTGCCAATATATCACAACATATCCATAACCAAGCTACCAAGACCTTAAGTGTCGACACCCCCCTAAAGGGTTCTTGCGCCCAGAAGGAGTGAGTACAAGGAGCGACCCGGGGCTAAGTGCGGCCGGGTTAACCATATAAGTATCCAAATAGTGTTCCGCCGCCCAACTCTTTCCACTTTAAGTTATTACACATTATTAATTTATCATGTGATAACTTTGAAAGGAGCATTTAGACACATAGTCAAAATCCCAAGTTGAACAGGCACATCACAAATCACATTTTGAGACATGAAATCATAAAAATATTTGGACACGAAAGGAGGACGGGCTCACTAGGCCTGGCATGTTTACTTACCTCAAGTAGCAACAGAAACTAGCACGATAATATATTCTACGGAGAGGCGTAGCCCTCGTCTATGAACCCTTCACCTACAATTTAATTGGCAATTTTCTAGTCACACGGTTGTACTCTTAAACAAATGATTGTACTAACCCTATATGAATGCCTTGTTAGGACATATGATTAGATCTAACTCTTACGGTCCGAATAAATACCAAAATGTTTTTCATGTGCAAATTGTGATAACTCTAGGTTAATCTATATCATACTAGTAGCTAATACTATTTTTAAGTAAATCTCGTATGAGGGAGTTATGAGTTATTGCAATAGGGTTCAAAATTAAAATTTTCAACTTGACACAGTTTACGAAAATCAGTATTTAAAAATATCTAAAATTTGTTTTAGTATGAAACCACTTGGCGATGAAAGTAGACACGTAGGGCTTCGTAACGGTATAAAGTGGAGCAAAAACGGAGTTCGTATGAGTGAGTTATGACCTCACAAAGTTGGGTCAAATAGTATGTCCGAATCCAGATTTTCAGACCCGACTCATCTTACAAAAAATGGAATTATGGAAAAAGTATAAATTATTTGGATGTGAAACTAATTGGAAATGAAAGTATACTCGTAGACCTTCGAAACGATATAAGGTGGGACAAAAACCGAATTTTATGAGTGAGATATGACCTCTCAAAGTCAGGTCAAGAATTTTGGCCGAAAATTGAGTATCAAAACGAGACTAACTTCTTTCAAATTTCATTTCTTTCCACAATCTTATGGGAATACTTCATTTTAGTTATATCAAATAGAAGGAAGAGGTTCTACATGAGGAATTAATAATGAAATTGAATAACTCTAGTGTAGAAGATGCATGAATGATCAAAATAAAGAACTATGATTGAAACTTACCAACTTGGTCTTTAGGAATACCCAAATGAAGTGAAAAGGAAGAGAGAGCTTGAGGTCTTGAACTATGGAAGTAAGAGGAGAGTGTGGTGATGGTTTCATCCAAGTGAGAGAGGTAGGTATTTATAGAGAGAGGTGGAGCCTTGGAGTGGATGATGTGACTTGACATGTAGAGTATTAGAGTGGAGTGATGTGACTACTCATGTTGAATATTGGATTGGGATGTAACTACTCATATGGAGTATAAAAATGGAGTGATGTGACAAGTCATGTTGAGTGTTGGATTGGATGTGACTACTCATATGAAGTATAAAAATGGAGTGATGTGACAAGTCATGTAGAGTGTTGGAATGGTGATAAGACTACTCAAATGGAGTATAAAAATGGAGTGATATGACAAATCATGTAGAGTGTTGGAATAGATGATGTGACTAGTCATGTTGTGTATAAAAGTGAGGTGATGTGACTACTCATGTGGAGTGTTAGAATGTTTTTACTTTACTTGAAAAGACTACACAAATGTGTGATGATGGCCAAAGATGACTTGAGTATTTTGTAAGCAAGTTATGTCTAGTCATTTAAGAGTATGATGATAACTATTTATTTTTGGTGTGCTCATGCAATAATGTTATAGTCATGCTATATGGTTTGTTATTATAGCTTCTTTGTGGTTCATATTGATAAGAGATGTTAGAAAATAGTCATTGGGTTCATATATATACATATTCCCCTTATTTTTCTACGATTAGAGTAGTAAAATAACAAGTTTTGGTCATGTTTTGAGAGGCCATCCTCTCAAATTCGGGAATACACTAGGAAAGTGTGATTGATTGGACAAGATAGCTTGAAAAATGAGAAATGTAAAGTGTGTAGGGGAAATAAGCTTGATGGGACAAAAGTGCCATGACTAGCATGGCTAAAGCTAGGAAAATCATGGGTCTCAACCTTAGGGAAAGCATGAGTCTAACCCTTCCCTACACTTGATGTATATGCAAACCATATGTACAAAATATATTAATACATATATTAAAATTTTAGGAATACCTTCATACCATTAACCTTAATGACTCAAATTGAATTCTTATCACAAATCACCAATTTACCCCTAGTCTTAAAACGGGGTATTACAAATAAAAAACATGAGAAAAGGACATTTTAATAAGCACAGAGCAAGTGCGCGCAAAAGATAAACGTTCAGATGATCCAAGGATCGCGGCCGCAAGGGGCACGATGAAAAAAGTTACAAAAGTTCGAAGGGGTAATGCTAGAAAATTTATATCCTCAAAAAGGCCCTTCAAAAGGGAATCTCCTGCTGACAGCCTGATGCTATTAACAGTCAGCTTCCCCAAACGAGCCTTTTAACCTGCATGAAATTTAGCGTCAAGGGCGGCCTTCTCCTCCCTGTAGGCAGCGTACTCGGATCTGAGTTGCGCAGAATTACGAATATTTGCTAACCTTGGCACAAGGAAGCCCAAATCCAAATGCCCTGCTGCGATCTGCTAGAGTTCTTCTGCACTAGTAAGAAGGGCCTTGGCGCTGTCAACCGTGGTACTCACGGGCGTGGTGGCGTGAATTCTCTCCAAGAGAGAAACCATCTTTCTAAATAGTTCCTCCCTGTCCTTCAGGGTTAGTTCCAGCACTCTAGGGAGTGCAGATGGGAAAGACACACGTACTCTCATCAGCCATTTAAGGCAAGCCTGATCGATACCTGCACGCGCGAAAGAGAAAACAGATCACTTAGCAAAAACATGGGTTCAATAACTAAGGACCATGGACAAAAGTAAAATGGTCTTACTTGTCCCTTCGATGATCTGTCAAAGAGAGGCAATAGGCATCGCTGCCTGCGAACTGGAATTGACTGCATTGGCCAGCCTCTGATCTGCTTGAAACTCCCGCGCGAAGTACGGTTCAGGAATCACAAAACTCCTTTCAACGGCCACAGGATTCGCAACTTGCAAACCCCATACTCCAAACAGGTTCTCGGAGAAGAGGGCATCCAGATCCAAATCAAAACCGCCCGCGGGAGCAGCACTTTTCGAAGCGCTCAACGCAGGAAGGGGCTGAGGCTCTCCAGCATTCTCCGCACGGAGCGTATTCTCCAGAACCGTCGCATTTTCTTCCCGCCTAGTGTCTTCTTAATCTGAGGAAATATGTATCGCTGGGGTATCCGGAATGACATTGTTTTCTTTCCTTTGGAACTTGACGTGCTCCCCTACAGGAAGACCTTAAACCGTGGGAGTTCTTCTCGTTATAATCTGCCTTGTAGAACTTGCATGAAAACGAGGGAAACTTCTTTCGCATCCTCCCCATCAGAGTTTTTCTCTATGGCAGAAGAAACTGGATGGGCGGTAGACTGCATGATGACTCCCATTCGAGAACGCTTCGATTTCTGAGAAACTATGTCGCTAGCCTCAGATTCGCCACTACTTCTCTTTCTCGTCAAGTTTTCACAAATTGAAGGCAGAAAGGCTTCTAAAGCATCAGAAACCAGCTGTTGGACTTCAGGAGTCATGGGCCTGGCTGGGTCGATACGACTGTCAGGTAAGGAGGACTTCTTTAAGATTGCCTTCTCCTTGATACAGCTCGCGCTATGATCTCCAGAGGCGAAACGCCTCAAACAGCACTGATACAAAGAAAAAGGTAAAATTAGGTGTAGCCCATGGAAACATAAAGACAAGGGAAGGAGGCGCGAGTATACCTGGATGAACGAGTCAGCATATCTAACTTTGGCTATATAATATTTTTGTTTAACAACGTCAACCTTTTCTTCGAGAACGAATTGAGCGCACAAATGCCGGTTTTTAGCCAACAAAGAGTAAAAGGCGTAACGCGAATCATCACGGCCACGAGTTGTCTTAAAGGAGTACTCCTTTGTTGAGAGTGCGGCCGCCTTGCTAGGTTGGAGAAGAGCATGACTGGGACTGTTCTGTAAATTGATAAGACGATGGGTTTGAAAGTTCTAGAAATCAACCCAGCCAGACTATTCTTACCTCTCCTGCTACGCGACAGTTGAATCAGAAGGAGTTCAGCAAGGAGAAGGGAAATACCCCGGTCATGTATGACGCTGTCATAACACCTTTTGACGATAGAATCGGGCCACAACGGAGGGGCGACAACATCATACCCAAATCGGGGGCTCACACCAACGGGATCGTGAAACACGATTAGCTGCTCATAACCGGAGGTCTCTGGGCCAGGCACGTATTCAGGTAAAGCGGATAGATATCCCCTCCGCACCCAGTTAACGAACCTATTGTAGACCCAACGTTTTTTGGTAATGTGATCAGCAGTGATTTCACGGTCTTCCTCGGGATAGAAATCTTCCCAGAAATCTGTGTTTTCATCCTCCAATCGAGTAACGTAAGGACGAGGATGGAAATAACGAACGTCGTCGCATATGAGGGCAAAGACGCGTTGGGGAGCTTTGTTTTGTACCAACGCCATGATCGAGGGGACAGGAAAATCCGTGTAGCATTGGGCGCATTCCATAAGCCTACGTCGACAGGGTTCGGAGCGTACGCAGCCCATCTTTCGGAAACCCACATGGGAAAAAATGCAGTGTTAACAAAGGTGGTGACATCAACTCTTCCCTGCGACTGTTCGGCGTGCTCCATAGCTAAATCTAAGCGATAGTACAAGGAGCCCAACACAAGAGGCCCTAAAGCTACTTTCTGTCCAAGTGATAGTCTCACAGCAAGGGCGTGTACATGGTTAAAAACTCCGTCGCGAGGAAATCCATCTATCAGGTAGCACGATAACTACACGCACAAATAGCCACAGAGGGTAAAATTCAGTCCCTTGCTGTCGACACTGATAACAGCCTCTGAATCCTTGTCCTGCCACTCACGAGCCATATGTGGTTCAACGTAATCCCTGAAGAAGTACATCACCCACTTCGACCAGCTACTTTTAGGACTGGAAGGCACGTATGCAAATTCTTGCTAGGGCTGGTCGCGCCTGATTTCCATCTTGAAGTAGTCTTCTTCAAGTCTGCTATGCAGACCTTCATATCTTCAAAAAGTTGAAGCTCTTGCAGATCGGTCTAAGCGGCCAGAGGATCAAGGACCCCCATACTTGGAGATGCAGCAAAACTTCAGTATCTTCCAAGGTAGGAGCAGCTTCGAAATCCGGAAAGTGAAAGGTGTGCGTCCTCTTGGAGTACCTGGAAAACGGTCTGAAGCATGACGTTGTCAACTCTGATATGCAGCCCCTTTGTGGCACGGACGGCGTGGAAAATATTGGCCTGCTTCAACTCCCTTGCATGATTAGTAAGAATGAACTCCGTCCATTATTCCATCCAGTCGGGTCCTTCCATAAAAGTTCCCAGTCAGAGCTTGAAGGCTCAGACACAAGTTGTAGAATGTCGACTACTGGGGACGCCCGGAGAGTGGTTACCTTAATAGTAGCCACATAAAATTCATAACCACCCAAATAGGGCTCCTTGAACCATAACTCCCTGGGAAGCTCAGGGACCTCGACAGTTTCCTTGTTCGATTTCTTTGGGGCCATTACTGTGAAACACAAGCACACCAGATTTTACAATCCTATTGCATGCAAAAGAGAAGGGGGAGAAGAGTATCTGCAAAATTTGGAAAAATTATGAAGCTTCAAGTTTATTCACTCACCGTGTTGACGATTAAGAGCCTCGATCGCTTGAGAGATGGTGTCGAAGAGCTTATCAAGAACTTTGTCGAAAGTTTCTACTTCAACTGGAGGATTCTCTCTCTGATGCATATGAACTCAAGAGCAACAACAATGGAAAATTTCTAATTGAAGGAAGCAAAGGGTTTAAATAGCCTTCAGATTGAAGAGTCACGACTGATAACGTATGCTGAGTCAGCAACGCTTCGATATCCGACGAGATTGACGACCCATCAGTGATCTTTGCCTCAAAAATAGTTGAAAAATCATGGATGGTGTCTGATTAGCTTCACAGTGGCCACGCTTCGTCATAGGTTAAACGACGCTTCTAAAACCCTAGGTAATCATGGCTATGACTGGGGGCTACAGGAATTCAAATTCAAAATACAAAGAATCTGTGCGGGTCTACAAACGGCTGATTTGCGCGACTGCACAACGGACGCGCACGTGACATTTGCGCAAAAAGGGGCTAATGCAGATAGTGCTTTCAAGACAGACAGATCACAGCCACGTGGCAGCCATCCAGCACACCCGACTGTGTTCCATGCACACCTGATCACTGCTCATCCTTATCCTCGTGGGGGATGCGAGACAGGGCCCTCGCGTACCAACACGGGACTTGTAGGGACTTAGTGGTTTGGATGCTAGGGTAAGGCCCGTCGTGCGCGTGCCACAAACAAGCTCGCGCGCGACCCTTTGTAACTGCTTTGAGAGACTTAATGACCACGCCCTATAAACCCGGCTCGACCTTATAACGGTCTCCGATATGTACGGTCAGGTGCCTAACGGTTCCTATATACACAATCGAACGTGCCGTTACGAGGGCTATCATTAAGTCGACATTTATGGTGCATTAACCCCCTCAACGGTCACTTCCCCACTATATATATTATCATTATCCCTCCGTTGCGATAGATCATCAGATCATATCTAACAAACGCTCAGACACTCCGTCGTTAAGCTGTCTCTCTCTCTCAGTTACAACTGCTTACCCTCTCCCTACACACACCCTACATCTCTCTTTGTCCTTATCTCCTGTTTGAGGTGCACACTTAGATTTCTCCGAGGGATTTCAGTGAGCACAATTCGGTGAACCCGACGTGAACACTCACCTTCAAGGCTTTAAATCCTTCGGAACCAACCAGAAATGTCGTCCGATGGAAACGTTAGTGATGGTGACCGGTCCCCTTCCAATGAGGAAACCTCAATGGAGGAAGGACCGCTTAAGACCATCGTTAACACCAATGTTCGTGCTCAAACATCTCCCGGCAATGGACCCTCTCTAGAGGCACTCCAAGCCACAATCCATAGCCAAGACCAGATTGTGCAGGCTCAGTCCACCCAGATTGCTCAAATCATGACGATCTTGGGAAGGTTGGGCCAGAACACCGTTCCAGGAGCGTCATTCTCGCCTCCGACGGCCCAGCTACCTCCACCGGTGGCAGCAACCACATCTATAGTGCACACATATATTGCCCAATCCTCTTTCTCCGGTGGCCTTGGGCCTCAGGTGCCGGGCGTTTTGACGAGTTCCTCCCTGACGACGTCGAGAAACCCTACGACATACTCGGCGGTGCCTTATCACGCAAGTGGAGCTTTAGGCAGCCCTGTATTCCCGCCACCACCTCCCTAGGATCCAAGCATGCCCTACATTCCAGGCTTCGCGGCCTTGGAACCACGCATTGACAGCATCATCGCGAATCAGAGCTTCGCAGATCCTGTCATCCCAAAGGTTGACAGCGCGCCTCCCATTCCACGGGACATCTACTTGATGCCCAACCCCATTGGATACAAAGTAACCAAGTGGGATAAGTTTGATGAAGTCAGCGGAAACGCTCACGAACATGTGATGCGATTCGTTGACATGATGGGCCCACATGGGGTAGACACCAGACTGTTGATGCGCGAGTTCACTAAGTCCCTGGGGGCAGTCGCGTATAAGTGGTACAGGATCCTGGAGGCCGGATCTGTCAAGACATGGGAAGATATGGTGAAGAAATTCTATACCAAATTCTTTCAAGTTGAAGAAAAGGTCACCACTATCCACCTCTCACGCATGTACCAAAGGCATGACGAGGAGGGGGTCGCCTTCATTAAAAGGTTCAGGGCCATGTCCTTGGAGTGTGTCTGGAAAGTCGACTGGTGGAAATATGCCTTCAGGGCATGCGCGATGAATACAAAGGTATGCTCATTAACTTGAATATGTCTAATTTTTCGAGATTTATGGAAAGCACCAGGAACGTGGAGCCACTGGTGGAAAGGATGAAGAAGAGGTACGCTAGCGAGCGTACGCAGGAGAATCCCAGCTTCAAGGTGGGAAAGTTCAACTACAAGCGGACGCGAGACGTCAGTGTACTGCAATCTCACCCCCAGCAAACAACAGCGGCCCCCGCCCCAGGAAGCACCACCCTTGCCTTGTTCGATTGAAGATGCAATAGACCTCTCCAAGAAATGGCGGAAGGACGAAATCTTGACTGCGCTAGAGCATAGGCCAACAGGGGAGCAACTACGAGACCCCAGGTAGTGCAAATGCCATGGACAGGTCATGCACCCTACCAGAGAATGCAAAAAGCTCAGATGGATGATGAATAGGCAAATCAAGGAGGGGAAACTAGTTGCTGAGGAGCCGTCCAAAGATGTGCGTAGCGACTCCTTGTCGTCGTCTCATGCGGATAGGAAGTCCAAGGGGAAGGAAATAGCCATCATTTCGATCATGGATCTCGAAGAGGTCGCAAATGCAGAGGCTCCAGTGGTTGCGGAAATCCATGAAGATGAAGGCTACGGTGTTGACACAGAGGATTCACGCACCGATTGGATAAAAAACTCTGACAGGTTCGCTAAGTTCTTTGATGGGATGAATTTTTTGGACAGTTGCAGGCATGAGATGACAAAAACGATCCTCAAGGTAGCCAAGGACCATGGGAGGAATCGGTCACCTCCAATTGGGAAGCTATGACGGTCGCGCGATCAGGAGGTCTGGTCATGACATTCGGCGACTCGGACAGGAGTACTGACGCCAAACATCGGAGACCACTGTAGTAACTGCTACCATCAACCACGTCAAATTCAAGCGGGCCTTTGTCGATGGTGGAGCTGAGGTGAATGTCATTTCACTCAAAACCTTACAGCTAGCAGGAATCCCTCAAAGCAAAATCGTAAAGAAGCCATCATTGTTGGAAGGCTTCGGAAGTGACTCCAGAGTGATGGCCGGCTGGATTCGACTAGGAATCCAGATTGGGCAGATTAGCTGTTTCGCCAAGTTTCAGGTCATTGACGTTGACACGACTTACCATATGATCATTGGACGAGCGTGGATTCATCGCTTTAATGTCGTACCTTCCACAGCTCACCAAGTAATGAAAGCTATCTTGAAAGACAGGGTGGTCACGATACCCGCCTCTGTAAATCCCTTCGACCTGGAAGAAGCACACTTGCCTGAAGCAATGTGGTTTGCAGGAACAGCAGACGAAGCTACCCCATCATCCTATCATCCGACCACACTACCGAAGTGGGAAGACATACCGTATCAATCAACAGCCGGGGTGATGACAATGCGAGAGGAGCCAATGGAGAAGTGTCCTAGGCACGGAGGAGCCCCCAAATTAGCTTACATCGAGAAAAACGTTTATACCTTAAAGTGAGTCGTACAACACAACAACGAAGGAAACACGGGAGAAAGTCATATCGCATCCAAAAACGCACGGGGTCGCCCTTCACCCGCCCCATTAAAAGCGCCCCTGGACAAATTTATGAACTGACGGAAAACCCCGATAAGGACAAGAATTTGTTATCAGGAGAAATCAAGGAGGCCCCCGATTGCATGGAGGACCGCCCAAGGCCACCGAAGCAAGAACTAAAGGAAGTATTCTTGAGTGCAACCAAGGAAAAGAGGAGACCGGTCTTCTTGAGTGCAGATCTCAGCGAGGAGGAAGAACAAGAAGTTGATTTAACTATTGAAGGAGTACATGGATGTGTTCGCATGGGATTATGACGAGATGTCAGGGTTGGATCAAGGCATCACTATGCATAGGCTGGACATTGTTCCGGGATCAAAGCCAATCAAGCAAAGCGCGAGGAACTTTCGGCCCGAGATAAATGTCAAAATCAAGGAGGAGATTGTCAAGTTGTTGGGTGCCAAATTCATCGAGCCTAACCACCATCCGACCTGGATTGAAAATATAGTCCTTGTTTTGAAAAAGAACGGGAGCCTTCGCGTATGTGTCGATTTCAGGGACCTAAAAAAGTTTTGCCCGAAGGACGATTTCCCTCTACCAAACATAGACCTTCTGATTGATTCCACCGCAGGCCACGAAATGCTCAGTTTCATGGACGGATTTAGTGGCTATAACCAGATCAAAATGTACCCAGAAAACGTAAAGAAGACGCGTTCATCACACCTGTAGGTGTCTTTAACTACACCGTTATGCCATTCGGTCTGAAAAACCCAGGAGCCACATATCAGCGCGCGATGATGGATTTATTCCACGACATGATGCACCAGGAGTTCGAGTTCCATGTGGACGACCTGATAGTTAAATCGAAACTAAAGCAAGGACACCTGAAGGATTTGAGGAAAGTCTTCGACAGATGCAGAGTGTTTCAGCTAAAGATGAACCCCATGAAGTGTGCGTTCGGAGTAACTTCTGGAAAATTCCTGGGTTGTCTGATTCACAGACATGGGGTTGAGCCTGATCCCGCAAAAATATTGACGGTCACTAGCTTGCCGACACCACAGTCCCAAACCCAGCTAAAGGCATTTTTAGGAAAATTATCCTACCTAAGGAGATTTATACCAGCTATTGCGGAGTTGACCTTTTGCTTCGACAATTCGCTAAAAAAGAATGCGGTATCTTATGGACGCAGGAGCACCAAGGTGCATTTGAAAAAGATTTTGGCATCTCCTCGGGTAATGATCGCACCTCAATTGGGGTCACCTTTGCTGTTATACTTGACCTCATCAAAGAGGTCTACCAGAGCACTTTTAGCCAGGAGTTTGAAGGCCAAGAAAGACCGATGTATTACATCTCGCACATGATTCAGTCTGCAGAATCCAGGTACACAGATATTGAGCGCCATTGCTTAGATCTATTTTTCGATATTGAGAAGTTGAAGCACTTCTTCGCGTCCCATAAGGTTGTCATCATAACCAAGAATGATCCTATACGTTATCTGCTGGGTCATTCACCACCCTACGGGAGACTGGCAAAATGGATATGACCATTTCACAGTATGACATTGTTTGCGCACGACCAAAGGCCATCAAATCCCAGGCGTTGGCGGATTTATTGGCCCAGTTCCCGGTCGAAAACTATGAACCTGTAACAGAGGAGCTTGAGGGGCCAGAAATACACACGATTAATAAGCAGTACTGGAATCTGCATTTCGATGGATCGTCAACAAAAGCAGGAGGAGGGATCGGAGTAGTACTGATCAAGCCAGACCAATAAGTCATCCAGATGTCAATCAAATTGGACTTCGCGGTGACTAATAACGAAGTCGAGTATCAAGCCCTGATTGCGGGATTACTCGCAGCTAAGGCTTTGAAAGTCCAGAATCTCATCATCATGGGACATTCCGAGTTAATATTCAAACAAGCCTCTGGAGAATATGCTCTCAAAGAGATTAACCTGCTAAAATACAGGTCAATAGTACAGAGGTTGGTTCAGAATTTCCAATCCATCTGATACGAACAAACCCCCAGGGCCTATAAACGACTACCAAGTTCACTAATGGTGTTTCATGAATCAAATCGTCACTCATATCACTCCTAGTGACCCCCGAAGAGAATTCCCGGTATTTTCCCTCTTGATAAGTAAAGTCATAAATCACTCTTTGTTAATTGTGCACTCCACTCGATTAATTGAGAATCTTGTTACTTTTATTTTAGTAGAATTTAGCAAACAAACAATTGCACTGTGCCCACATAGGGTTAGAGTTAGAACTGATTCAGAACGAAGTCTCTAGTGTTCGACAACCCGGTTTTCCGAACTTTATTACTACACCGACAACTGTACACTTGCAGTTGGAGCGTGTCACTACGCATACTATACATGGGTTGGGGAATTAACCATGTTCGAATGGCCATGAACCCTTATCCTCTAGAACTTATTCCAATGCGATAAATGAATCCTTCTGACAGGGTCTTGCACTATTGATAGATGTCTAGATCTTTGTCATAGGCCATGCACCTCATATTACATGCGTCACTTATCATATCATAGTCTTCTAGCACGTATCGGGATTCTGTCTCATCTCTTACTCACCTAGACTATCCAAGATATCGTAAAGGCGGTTGCTCGTGTGTGGGAGACAAACTAGTGTCCGCGCGAAATGTTTTATGCTAGTACAGGATATGTAAACGCATCATACACGTATCGAAACAACATGTAACATAATTAAACAAATCCAATTAACATCCAACAATCAATGTCTAAATCATATCATCGGTCTGCCTTCCTCTTGACCATGAAAAACCCATTTGTTTCCAATGGCGCTACGTCCAGGAGGCAAGTCAACTAGGTCCCAAACATGGTTGGTTTTCACTGACTCTAGTTCTTCTTGTAAAGCAATTTCCCATTCTTTCTTGTCAGGCGATGATAGAGCCTCGCACAATGTCCTAGGTTCATCATCTTCTTGTGTGATGACCACCATGGCCTCCTCTTCGATGTCAAATCCTCGACGGGTAATCTCCCACGAGCGCTCCTAGGCAAAGATGGTTCTTCTTCAGCATCATCACCATATGTGATGGGCTGCTCACTAGGTAAGTCACTCACACTGTTCTCAAGATCCATAAGAACAAATTCCTCTTGAGTGGTGGTGAATTGAGTGTCATCTAGTGGTTCCTCTTCTTCGTAGAGAATACCATCTCCACGTGCTTCTCCCTGACTAGGAAAATCTCCTTCGAGAAATTCAACATCTCGCGACTCCATCTCTGTTAGACTGACATCCGGCTGTTGCGCTATGAGTACGTAACCCTTGGAGTGCTCAGAGTATCGTATGAATTTGCACTTCCTTCCTCTAGCCCCCAACTTCCCATGGACATGGGAGACGTTACGTACATAGGAGGCCGACCCCCATGGCCTAAGGTGACCCAATTCAGGTTGCCTTTTGGTCCACATCTCGTAGGGGGTTGTGGCTACAGACTTGCTGGGCACACGGTTGAGTATGTATGTGGCTGTCATCAATGCGTCTCCCCAATAGGAGACAGGCAGATTTGCGTTTGCCATCATACTGCGCACCATCTCTAACAGTGTCCTATTCATTCTTTCCGCTACACCATTTTGTTGCGGTGTGAAGGGGATAGTTAACTGCCTCACTATTCCTTTGTCCTCACAGAGCTCTTTAAATTGCTCAGATAGATACTCTCAGCCTCGGTCTGTCCTAAGAGCCTTAACTCTTTTGTCCAGTTGGTTCTCTACCTCCTGTAGGAACTTTCTGAAGCACTCTAGCGCCTCAGATTTATGTGTCATCAAGTAAACATAGCCGAATCGAGTGTGATCATCTATGAATGTGATGAAATAGCAAGCACCACGTCTAGTCCTAACATTCGATGGACCGCAAACATCAGAATGAATAAGTTGTAAAGGCTCGGTAGCCCTTACTGCTTACCGAACGGTTTGCGTTTGGCTTTCGCTGCAAGGCATCACTCACAAACAGGTAGAGATATCTTGGACATATTTCCAAGTAGGCCTTGGCCAGCCTGTTCATCCTGTCGTGTCATGTATGTCCCAATCTAGCATGCCATCTAGTGGAATCAACATCACTAGAAGATGTAATGAATGAGCAAGAATCATAAACACCACCAATGCTAGAACCAATAATGTCTAGATAAAATAAACCACGAGAAATAAAACCAGTACCAAAACATGAATTGCCACAAAACAGTTTGGCAACTCTACCCTCATAAACAAGTTTGTAATCCAAATCCGAAAGTCTAGAAACTGAAACTAAGTTCTTGCGTGCATCAGGAGCGTATAGAACATCATGAAGGACAACCGTCTCTCCAGACCTCATCTTCAGCTGATATGTGCCAATGCCCACTACATCAACGAAGGAGTTGTTCCCCATGTACACTCTTTTACTGCCCACTGGTACTCGCCTATAATCCGTGCACGCGTCTCGATCACATGCTAGGTGGTCACTTGCACCTGAATCCAAAACCCGCTCATTAGGGGAATCGGCAATATAAACTTGACTAATAACAAAAAAGTCAGAGTTTGGATTATAGTATACCTTTGGCTCGGTGCAATCACGAGCAAAGTGACCCTTCTTTTGGCTGTTGAAGCACAAGACCCTAGCCAAGTTCCTAGCTCTTCGAATCTTCTCGCCACCAGCTCCTTTCTTGATCTTGGGATTGGGGTCTCCTACGGGCTTCCCTTTTCCCTTGACGCTCTTGTCCGCCTTCCTCCGGTTCCCGCGCGCCTTTTGCGACTTCGGAAGAGGGTGCTCTGCCAATAAAACCTCGGTGTTGGACTTGGCGACCTCAATTCGCTCACTTTCCAACAATAGGTGACGTTTGACATCCGCGTTATGGGCCATGTTCTGCTTTATGTGATCCCATGTGCGGGGCAGAGAACGCAGTACCGCTTGTACTTGCTCTTCATCGCATAAGTTCCGTCCAGCTACTATGAGCTCTCTGATCATGAAGGCCATAGCCCTCAAGTGCTTAGTCATTGAGTGTTCTGGCTTCTTATGATAAGAATCGAACTTCATCCTCAAGACCCTCAACCTAGTGACAGAAGTGGATCCATATTTGCTCTTGATCGATTCCCACATCTCCTTTGCAGTGACAGAATTTTCAAACTCCCTGATGAGGTCATCTTCCATCATACATAGAATATTTTAACATGCCTTCCTATCCGCCACTTCCCACTTGTGAAAAGCAGCTAGGCGGGGCTCATGATCCTCAAGAGTATCATTATCACCCATCACAGGTTCAACCTTTTCTGTCTAGAGATGGTCGGACAAATCTATGTCTAGCATGTAGTACATAGCACGACGGCTCCACATGTCGTAGTTGTCCCCATTAAGCTTTACAACTTTAGCAGAATCAGCGATAAGACTAGATGATTTCGACATTACTGTAAATATGAGACAAAGCGGAAGTACAATCATTTGTTTTTAGCTCCTAGAAACATTTAGACAAGATTAAAAATTAATAGTTCTTCACAAGGACTCCACCAAAACCTAGTAGCAATTCTAGGAATCAAATATTGTCACTTATGATTCCCCATTAGTTTTAATCAAGTCTTAATGTGAGCTCTTTTGTTTTAGATTCTTTAGCACGCGAGGTTATCCAGTTATATCCAATCACACGCAGTTGTAACATAAAACAAGCACAAGCATAAAATAAATATGCAATGGATGTGGCCCCTAAGGTGCACTCCCACTATTGAGAGTACGTCTCAAGCAAGTCTTGAACTTCACGCCTCACCCATCTCGCCTATCTCGAGAGTACATCTTGAAGCTCCTTTGTTCGTCTGTTTGCTCCATGCACCTTGCGTCGTAGCTTTTGATTTGACCACCTCTCATGAAGCTTCTATTCTTCAATCTTCACTAACTATCTTATTTCTAATTAGAAGTAACCTCATTGAGGCGATTGGATGAGAAGAGAAGACACTAGAGTATGTAGAGAGGCACGACACGCATGCCGTATTTAATTTGATTACAAATTCAAAACCAAAACAAAATATAAAAACATCTATGCCACATCCATGCACCAAACACATCCATTCAACCCAAAACAGCATGTATAATGATAAAATAAACATACTGAAATTTTTAAGAAATTTCCAGAAATAAATACTAATTACTGGAAATTAATAAGCAATAATCTAATCAACTAAAAAGATCGAAAATTGCTTTAAACCTCCTAAGGTTTCACAACCTATGGTAGACAGTAGGGAAAAATGACCTAAGTCTCCAGAAAAAATTTGGGCTCAAAACAGTGTGTTTAAGGTCGTATAATTGCCTCGGGAAGTGTGCAAAACACTAATTAAGTAATCTGGAAAATAATAAAATTTTATTTTTTTCCAAAAATTATGAAAAAATCCCAGAAAATAAGAAATTTAATTCTGAGTCTGTAAAACAAATTTTGGCGAAAATTGACTGCGGGAGGAGGCCGCACGCGCCCTCATGCGCCACCGCGCGTGGGCGCGTTCGCCTCCGTCACGCGTTGTCGACGGCATTGCCACGTCAGATGCCACGTGGTACGCCACGTCAACCATACGTTGACACCAGCTACCACGTCATCTGCCACATCACCAGACACATGTTTGCCACGTCATCGCCACGTTAGCCCTGTGCCGACGTGGCACTTCCACGCCACCTGCCACATCAGCCCTAGCCACGTCAGCAGGTCGCCGCCAGCCCTTAGGCGTGTGGGGCGCGTGGCCGCGCGTGGAAGCGACGTCGGTGGTGCGTGAAGCCCACGCGCCGCCTTCACAGCCTCCGTTTCCGATGATCCTTATATCATTGGAATCGTCTCTTCACCCTGATTCCGATTATGTATTCAAAAATCAATTCTAACAACTTTTGAAAAAGTTGACTTATAGATCAGATCAAAAGCAGTCCAGATTTATACAGTTCCAAATCTTAAAATATTCATAACTAATCATGGTTTATCCAAAAATTATAAAATTTATATTTCTGGAATCCTCGTGAAAAACTCTACCTAACCATATAGGTTTAGACTACAGATTTTGAACTTTCAGAAACTCGATTTTCTAATCAGATTCGGGTTCGCATTACAAAGCATGAAAAACAAGCCTAGGGTTCTGATACCAATGAAGGAATAACGTGATCTATCACATACAGATCTACAACATGAATTATAGCGGAAGATTCATGTGTTTACCTCTTCGCTTAAGCTCCTAGCGCAGCGGATGATCGTAGGATGCTTGCTTTCACGTGCCAACCTTGCCTCCACAGTCTGGCTCGAATCTCTAGGACGAAAGCTCTTGTTCACACCAAGATCCACCAATGGAGGCTAGTTAGAGAGAGAGGCTAGGGTTTCTAGAACTATATTTTGATCAGTACATCATCTCTACACATTAGTACATAAAATAATGAGAGGCTGTCTCCTTATATAGACAGACTTATACCCAATTGCAATATTACCCCATAAGGTTCACACCTTTGCTACTAACCCCATAAGGTTTGAGTTTTGTTGCAACTAACCACATAAGATTAAGATAATTGCATTAGACACCCCACATGGGCACACCAAATACTAGTAAAATTATCAAAAAATCGCATCATTTTGTTATCGAAATTATTCGGTTAAAACGACTAAGATACGAGTCAAAAAATCAACATGAGAAGAAAAGTGGTAACAAGATCCGAGCCCATTTAAATTTTACGGATACGGGCGGGTTGACAGGTCCAGGTCGAGCTTGCCAGCTCTAGGTGCAATTACAGTTCCTCTCCCTCTCCCTCTCAGTGCTTGGAGTCACCTCCTGCATCGTACCAATTTCAACTGGTATGCCGGCGACGACGCCGTCTTTGAGTGTACGACCGCCTCTATCTCGCTGCTTGCCGTTCAACTTCTGTCACTGTAACTTATTTGATGCCTAATTTCTTGTTTTTCTGGTACACGATTTTGTCTAGTGATGATCATCTATTATTTTCAGTTTCACGAGGGTTTTGAGTCGAATTGGTGCTTGAAACGTTCTGGTTTCTGACTTTAGGGATTTAGCGGTTCTGATTGAGTTGATGGAGCTAGGGTTTAGAGGATTAGGGTTTTGACTGTGTTTCTTTTTTTCCTTCTCTTTTGCAGCAAGAGGATAAGGAGATGATTGTACCAGGTATGGAGGGTCCTCCTCACTTGACCTATTGTTTCAATTAGTCGGAATTGATGTTTGATTTTGTTCTAGAGTCAGTTTATTGTGGTTCATGGCTGATGCATAACAAATATGTGAATTGGTCAACTTTTCAGTGATAGCGCAACCTAAGACTGCTGGTACTATGGAGAACCAAGCTGTCGATACATATAGGTTTACCTGGAAAGTTGATAACTTCTCCAAGTTGTTGGTCAGGGAGCTCTATTCTGAACTTTTTGTCGTTGGAGGCTGCAAATGGTGATAGAAACTTATAGCATTTTGCTTCAGCATGTTAACTTTAAGTTTGTGATTTATTCATCTTTTTTTCCTTTTTTTTTTTTTTTTTTTTTTGGCAGGAGGTTGCTATTGTTCCCCAAGGGGAACTATGTCGACCACTTGTCTTTGTATTTAGATGTCGCAGATGCATCCTCACTGCCGGAAGGGTGGACAAAGTATGCACGGTTTAAGTTGGCTGTCGTCAACCAAATTAATAAAGAGTATACAATAAAAAAGGGTAATTTCTGTAAAACTTCTGATGAGAACTGTAAAATTTTGCATCTGTACATATTATTGATGCTGCCATAAGTGGCGCTGTTTATTGTTTCCTATTTGTCTAGCACTGAAGCTCTGTTAGTGTTTCAGCTGAGAAGCTCCATATTCACCACGTCCATCCCATATGAAATTGCTAGTGTAATATATTTATAATTATAATTAAAATTGTAATGCAATTGCTGAAATGGACAAAAGAAGTGTGCACTCATATTAATATTTTTAAATATATATGTTTTCTTAGATTCTTTCACATTCTCAAAAGAAAAGGAAAATTGATTATTTTCATGGCATGTTCTCGATCAGAGTAGTAGGCCTGCAATCTTTATCTGTGATAGATAGCATAGGTCTGCATAGTTGTATCAGCCACGGGCTTAGGGGGTTTTTACTCCCTCTAAGCTCTAATGTTCAAATTCCTGCCAACGTTTGGTGCCAGTGAGGGACAACCTGGCTATTGAGTTGAGAGAACCAGGGTATTTGTTGTGCATGCACCACACAAACTTAGTACCTGCTTAAATGCTCCCACACCATCACAAACTTAGTACCTGCTTAAATGCTCTAGTGATATATAAATACACACACAATCTGTGGCTAGGATGCTGTTATGTAACATGTATTTGTTGTTATCCTAAGCAAGGAACGGATATGTTTTTCCATCGTCTAACAATAATCAAAACTAAGGCTCAGTTTGTTTCGCTAATTTAAGTGCCGAAGCCTCCCTTCGTTCAAGGATCATTTTTCTCTTTTGAAGCCCCGGGGGCTCTATGGATCCTTAGCCCTACCCTCGATCTCACTTCAAATGCCCTTTCAGGTGGCTACACTCGAATCCGCATTCACGCCCCCGTTTGACTGCCGAGCGAAGCGAGACCTGAAGACCAATAGGGAGATTGGGTTTAGGTACATATTTTACTATGAAAACTATTGGGGTGAGAAAGTTCTCCCTACAATTAGTTTCCAGTGTTTGTCTCAATGTTACCAGAAATCCCCTGAGCGATGCAATCCAGATGGTTCGATCCCATTGCAGATCGTTTATTATAGCGATCGTGATGTTAAATATATCTTACTTTATGTGTTTGTTGTTGGTAGTCATCTTCTCTTATACGATATGGAGAATCTTTGACCCAAAACCTACCCAATCGACCATGAAACCTAAACCAAACCTAACTTATTGTATCACCGCCCTGAATGGGGTTAAATGTGTTGGTAAATTGTGGGATTTTATGTTTACATTTTTTTTTACTTTGTTGAAACTTCCAACTTATGTTGAGCATAATTTTGGGAGTTGCAAAAATAAGGTAATTTGTTTAAAACGAGGCGCTAGTGAAAAATCATTTAGCATGGTTATAGGCTTTTATAACTTAACAAGTGGACCATAGACATTTAAATTTGCAACTTTTACATATAGAATTCTAATATGGCCGGTATGGCTCTAAACGGAACGGCTTTGCCAACTCTTGGGCCATGACCATTTCATTCTTGTAATTGGAGCCTCCAACAGCCTACTATGCACGGGATAAAACCTCCTCAAACGGTTCTCTCATTGTCTTCCATTGGTGCAACATCTGGATTCTTTCCGTGTCATTGTGTATCCTATCTTTCTTAGTTACGCCACTCATCCACATAGCATTCTCATTTCTCCTACACTCATATATTGATTGTTTTTTTCTTAATTACCCAGTACTCCGTCACATACATCTAAGCGGGTAAAGCTCAACCTTCAACCTAGTACATGTCCTTAATCACCCTCATTTTTCCCAAGGCCGCAGAGTAGTAAATGCTTCTTCGTACATGTCCTTAATCACCTCAATATATTGAACATATATAATTCTTTTCTCCAAACACCACATTAACTTCCTCTGTCTTCACTCTACCACGTCCCTTTCCTAAGTCTTCAAACGCTAAATGAAGGTCTATCTTATTTTCTCTAAACTTCTGTATTAAGCGCTCAAGTAGGAATATGGCCTCCAGCCCTCCATAGTCGATATTCCTGCCGTAAAACCAACAAAATTGATTTTATGTGACAGTTATCTCAGACCTTAATCTCTCCCAAAGCTTTATTCTGTGACTCAGGAATTTGATACCTTGGCAATGAGTGCAATTTTGAAAATCGCTTTATTTTTTTCCGATTTATTTTATATAAAGATATCCATATACTTTTCCTCCATTCTCCCGACATTTTCTTACACTTCAAATTGTTTTTAACAAACTAGTCAACTATTGTGAAAACTTGCGGGCTTCCACACTTCAATAGGAATCTTATCAGTTCCTGCTAGAGCTTTCCCCACTTCTATTTTCTTCAAAGTCTCTTCGACTTTAATTTCACTACTCTTACGAGATTTTTTTCTTACAGATCATCACACACTAGATCCACCAATATCCCCTAGCTCAAGGCACCGGAATGACTTTCAATAAAGAGTTACTCAAAGTTAATTCTCCACATTTCCTGAATCTCATCCTTCTCAACTAAAACTCTATCATCCACATCACTAATTAGTAATTACTTGACAAAACTCAACTCCTTATCTTGCTCTAATTTTTGCAATTTTATGAATATCCCTCTCCGCATCCTTAGAATTGAGTTTTTCATGGAAATCATCGTAAGTCCTCGCCTTAGCACTCGACCGCTTTCTTAGTTTTGACTTTTGCTACTCATATCTCTCTAAGTTCTCACTATTCCCTCCTATGAAGAAGACTTTATGACATTTTCTTTTCGTTTTAACAACCTTTTTGGACCTAGTCGTTCCGCCACCCCTCTTCTTTTGAAATGGCCTACTTCCCTCAGATTCCCCCAAGATTGTCATTGCTACCCTAGTACCCTTATACATCTAGCCATCTCCACTCACATATGATTAGGTTATTGCAAAACCAACACCGGAAATTGAGAGAAATTGTTTTACGGTAAAAGAAACTGAGCCTTAATCAAGTTACTAAGTGAACTTCAACCATTAAAATACATTCTGAAAACAGAATGCTTTAATAAATTTCAATTACTTATGAACCAATTCATAAACAAGAAATAACTTGTTGATCTGAAATAACTTGTTTTTCCGTCTTGCACCCTTGCCTATTTCAAGAAACGTTTTGATTCCAAGGCCACTCTGTAGGGGTTGGGGAGGAGGGGGTTCACGATGAGAAAAGGCTAAAGCATCCAACCCTGTTTCCATGGACTGTGTTCCTTTTCTGTCCTTGGAACACGTTCTCTGTAGGTGATTGACTGTGCTTAAAAGGCTTCAAATAAGATGTGTATGTATAGTTATATATAACACACACACAAACATTATGTGTTTTGAGCCAGAAAAGCAATGGGAATCCTGTGGCATTCTGTTGAGGAAATTTAAGTGAGTGTTTACTTGGAAACATCTTCAGAACGATACTTTAATGCAAAAATTAGAAACTTATTTTTATTTTTTGATTCAATTATAAGGATGTAGGACTTTATAACTTATATCATGTTTTTCAGTTGCCCCATGTAATGAAAATCTTCTGAAACCTTTGTGTGTATAGCATTCGTCAGAAATCATAAGGAGTTATAAACTTGAAACTTTTGTACAAGCTCTGAATACATTTATAACCCTTTCATTGTGTAACATTTCGTAGTGTAAATATCATGAAGCAAGCTTCATTTTAACAATTTTGCAGAGACACAGCATGACTTTCAGGCAAGGGAAAGTGATTGGGGCTTCACAAATTTCATCCCTCTAAGTGATCTAAATTGCCCGGGCAATGGGTTTCTTGTAAATGGCACGTGTATTATTGAAGTTGATCTTGCTGTTGGAGAGGTCAGTGAGTGCTTGAAATATGAATTGAAGGAAACTGGCTATGTTGGACCCAAATATCACGGAGCAAAGTTAGGTGATTGTCCTGAGCCCAAAACCTCACCGCCAAATGCAACTGAGAACTCAAGCGCTGCTCTGCAACCCACTTCGCTGGAGAAAGGAATGGGTGACAAGGCGGCGATGTTCACAGAATTTGATGGAGTTGATTTAGCTTCTGAGAAGGCCAGTATTCTTGCTGCCCTCAAGGAGTCAAACCCTACTTGCTTCGAATCCTTGCACCTTAAAACCCCTCTGGTGCGGAAGGCATTGTACGATTTGCTTGCACAGCTCCTGATCGATCTGAAATCTTTGGGTACGGAGAGTGATCCTTCCGCATATGATGCTCTTTCACCGGTCCTGCTCGACTTGGAGGCCTGTGGTTTTCAGCTGGCTGATCTGAAGGCCTACATAGAGCTTCTGCGCGAGACTGCTGAAGGGAGAATAGCTATTATTGCCAAGAGAGAGGCTGCTGAGAAGGTGAGGCAGGAACTTCTTGCGAAGCTGCAATCTGTAGATGAGGAAATTGCTGGGACGAGTCTTCCCACTGCTCCCACTTCTTTTCCTTTCTAATTTTGTCAACCGTCCCTGTAAAAAAAAAAAAGCTTGACGTAGCTTTTGTTTGAACTTCTGAAGTCTCTCCTCTCCATAATAATGCAGTATAGAGTTGTAGTTAGTTGCGCGTATGTATACATTATTATGTGTTTCTGCTTCATAAAGTCTCTGAGGGAGGCACAACTAATTCCTCTAAACAAGTGAGGCTGTCCATTGGTGGTTTGACAATGAAGTACATACAATTTGCATGATTCGTACAAGTTTTACTCCCACTATCAATATCATTGGTTATGAGAATTCACAAAGTTGCTGAAAAGTAGGATATGTGAAATTGGAAATTGCTAAATATACAGGTGAATTCAGCAAGAGACTTGCTGAATGACATGGAAGGAGCGAAAAAAAAGTTCTCTTTTGAGCAAACCCAGGTGAATCCAAGGTAATTAATTGATCAGCCCAACTTCTGCCCAGCTAGGTGAATATGAACAAAGGAAAATGTTACCAACACAGCAACACTGGTGCTTCTACTGAATAAAGGACAGTGGTAGTGCAACTATGATGCTTGTTGGAACCAGAATTCACTGATGATGTCTTCGTCTTCGATCATGAGAAAATAATTTGGTTGTGATTGATGGGGGCTGGTGTCAGGATTTTGCAAACTCAGCTCTAAGTGCAGAAATGAAAGCTCTAAGAAGTGAAGTTTTTAGCAACAGAAGAGAATTTCTCCAAAAAGTTAGTTCAGTTGAAGGTGATTGCAAGCAAGTGGTAGAGATCTAAGTCACCTAGAGCGGGAGCGAAGCGGGAACACGAACTGGAGCGGGAGCGTAAAAACGTCTAATCTCAGAATTATTGCATTTCATAGCGTCACGAGAACGTCTATATATAATATTTATTTACTATAATTTTATGAAGAAAACTAATATTTACATATGATAATGTGATTTTACACATAAAAATATTTTTTATTAAAGGGGTTGTCAGTATTCATTTGTCAAATATGTTACTTCAAATTGGAAGAAAAATGTTTAAATAGCTGAATTATCAAACTGACACATAATAATTTGAGATTAATCATCAAGTATAGTCCAAACTAATGGTAAATAGGCTTTAAAAAGTAATTCGCCTACGAAAACGAGCTCTCTATTTTCTGGAGCGCCTTTAGAGCGAAGTTTGGTCTCGAAAGCGCCAGAGCGAGGTTTGGGAGCGGGAGCGATGCCCCTTCCTAGGTTTTAGGTGACTAAGGTAGAGATTGTGACAATAAGATGCAGATGTCACTGGGAGGCTAATCAAATATCATCGATTTTACTTGTGAGTTCGGATTGAAAGTCAGATGGGTTAGAAGGATAGCAAGTTCAAATACTGATTGTTTCGTTTTTGTTTTTGTTTTTGTTTTTGTTTTTGATAAACTAGATTTTCATTAAACCGAGGGGAAACCAACTTTATCCAGCCTAATGGCTTTACATGTAGGATATGGTACCAAGTCCAGATTAACAAACCCAACAAAAGAATTACTTCTGACCCAGTTACGCAGTTAGCTACTTCATGAGCAACTGTATTACATTGTCTATTACAAAAAGTGAGGTCACAATGTTTGTGGATCAACAACCAACTATGGACAGCTTCAGCTCTGTTCCTCCATTTCCAATGGGCTTTTAGAAGGATTTCTACAAGCTTCAACAACCAATTTGCAATCTGACTCAACTACCAAATTTATCCAGCAATTTCTAGTGATGGTGTTGATAGCTACTTGGTTGTTTCTTCTGTTTCTTCTTAGTTTGACTTTTTCATCCGTAGTCGTGTCACTTTGACCCCGTAATTTGGATAACAAAATGATACAAGCTTTCGACAATTTTTTCATTGTGTTGTAGAGTAGGGGTGGGCAAAACTCATCCAAACCGGCCGCATCAAACCGGTCCGAATATAACACCCGTTCATGCTACTTGATTGGGTACGATTATAAAATCTCAAACCGGAACTAACTTTGATTGATCATGGTTTTAGATTTTGCAAAACCGTTTAGGACCGGTCCGGTCCGATTAAATTTTTACATGGAAAAATTACATATTGTAGTTAGATAACACCGTACGATAACTAAATTTATAAGTCCCAGTAATAGTTTTAGTTGATTTTCCTCAAATAACTCATTTTTTTCTAACAAACTATGTTAAAATTTTCAATTCCAAAGACGAAGCTTATGATTTATTTCTTTTAACAAAAATTTATACGTTTTTCAACTAAATTATATAGATTTAACAACCTGTTCAACCCGGTCCGAATCGGACAGAGTTGATAAGTTAAGTTTGGTTCGAGTATCGAGAACAACTGATTGGGTTTGGGTTGAACGTTCTCCAATCCGTACCTATTGGGCCGGGGCAAAATTTTCGACAATACCCGCCCAAGCTGGTCCGTGCTCACCCCTATTGTAAAGCAACATTTACTCTACAATACTTTGAAAAAATTATCAACTTTTTGCATTGTATTATTAATCTAATCATCGGGTCAAATTATGCTGATGAAAAAGTAGGACCAAGAAAAAAGGACTCCCATCCCAAAGTTTGTTGCATTGAGCTGAGCTGGCTTCGATTAGAATTTTTAATTCTCTGGTCTGACTCAGGCCCATTCCCCAGCCCGTACTAACATAGTGTCGTGCAATTCCAGTTTCTCTCTCTCCCGTCGAAACCATAAAATATTCTCAGTTCTTGCCTTGCATTCGTCCCCAACGATTCAATTTAGACTGGTATGACGACAACGACGGCGTCTTTGAGTGTACGAGTACGACCGTCTCTGTTCTTTTCAGTTTTCACGAGGGTTTAGATGACTAGCAGGGCCGGCCTCAACCCTAGGCAACTTAGGCAATTGCCTAAGGCCTCAAATTTCGGGAGACCTCATATTATGGAGTAGTATTAGTTATAGTCAAAATTAATTATGTGACTACTATTGAGGAGAATTAGTTATAAATCTCTCACAAAAAAAGGAAGAAACGGATTACATTACTTAAATCCACTGTCAACGGAGAAGAGAGGAAAGTTAGGAGATAAATATGTAATGTGAGAGAGGGTGATCAGTAGAATATATATTTTTTTTTTGAGAAATGGAGATAAATGAGGAGGTAATTGTGGACGTTGGTTATTATGAGAGAGGTATTTTTTTCCTAAAAAATAGAGAGGTATTTTCGAATTTGGATTCGTTATTTATATCAATCATTCAATTGAGAAAATTCCACAGTCAAACCAGATTTATTAGTGTAACGATTTTAGTCGATTTCTTCTTTAACCGTTTGATTACCTTCTCAATGAAATCCTGGTTTTTCCACCTTTTTATCTAAAAAAACTTTCGCTTCATATTCATTGATTTTTTTAGAAGAATATTCTTTGAAATTTTATTTAATGTTTTGTTAGTATTGAGTGTTTTCGTGTATCTTCGAAAGTCAAGCTTCTAAAATGTATACTCAAACTTGAGCCCAACCAATGTGTCGCCCCTCAATCTTTGAAGGTCAGTACTCTATGTAAACTACACAAGTTCCATACTAGCAGGTACTTTTGTTTTTTTTTTTTTTTTTTTTTTTTTTTTTTTTTTTTTTGAGAAGTTATTCGTTTTTAATTTTCTAACATATATATTTTGTAAAAAAATTTACATCATTGTCTTGTTCTAAAGTCCCTTTATATGTGAAGTATAAAATTTAACTCTTGTTATAAAAAACTATCAATTGAGCAAATAATTTTGATTTGAAAACTTAAAAAAAAAAAAATTGATTTGAAAATTTCAATGGACATATTTTCATGTAAGAAGGCCAGAATAGTAAATTTTAACCAGTATTATTATCAAGGGCTCACTTAATATTTTGCCTAAGGCCTCCAAAACTCTTGAGACGGCCCTGATGACTAGGGCTTTGACTGTGTTTCTTTTTTTCCTTCTCTTTTGCAGCAAGAGGATAAGCAGATGATTGTACCAGGTACGGAGGTTGAAGAGGGTCCTCCTCAGCTTTTCGAAAGCATGCACTTGAACTATTGTTTCAATTAGTCCGAGTTGGCGTTTTGGTTTTGTTGTAGAGTTAAGTTCTAGTGTAATGTGGTTCATGGTTGATGTATATATATGATATGAATTGGTTAACTTTTCAGTGAAGCCTGAAACTGATGGTACCGTGGGGAACCAATGTGTCGATACGTATAAGTTTACCTGGAAAGTTGATAACTTACCCAAGATTGAGACCAGGAAGCTCTATTCTGAAGATTTTATTGTTGGAGGTTGCAAATGGTAATAGAACCTTATACAGCATGTTGTTGTTGTTGTTGTTTTTTTTTTTTTTTTTTTTTTTTTTTTTTTTTTTTTTTTTTTATTCATCTTTTCTTTTTTTGTAAAGTACTCTATTGGTTTTGGCAGGAGGTTGCTAATGTACCCCAAAGGGAATGGGGTTGACCACTTGTCTCTGTATTTAGATGTCGCAGATGCATCCTCACTGCCGGAAGGGTGGACCAGACATGCACGGTATACCTTGGCTGTCGTCCACCCAGTTCATAGAAAGCATACCATACAAAAGGGTAAATTTAATTTTGTATTTGTACATATTACTGATACTACCTGTGTTACTTACTGTGTCACTTGTATCAATATTTTTTGAATATCTAAATTTCTTGTATTCTTTCACATTCCCAAAAGAAAAGGAAAAAACTGAATTATTTTCGTAGCATGTTATGTCCTCAAGATGCTTTAGAATTACTAACAATATGCATGTAACTTGTTCTCAATCAGAGTAGTAGGCCTGAAATCTTTCTCTGTGATAGAGATCATAAGTCTGCTTAGGGGTATTGGCTGTTGGGTATCAATGTGTAAGCAGTTTGTCCCACATCAGGATGGTGGACATGAGGTTCATGGTTAATATAGTATGATTTGGGCCCTAACTCATGAGGTTGACCTTTTAGGTAAGTGGGTGTCCCAGATCATACGGTGGTGCTCCTTTCTCGCGGTGCTTAATCTCCCTACATTGGCCATGGGCTTAGGGACATTTACTCCCTCTAAGCTCTAACGTTCGAATTCCTGCCAACGTTTGGGGCCAGAGCCAGGGTTTCTGTTGCAAGCTGGCTCAGTAGTACTCTATTGGTTTTGGCAGGAGGTTGCTAATGAATAACGTGTCCACCATCCCAATGTGGAACAGTCCGCTCACACATTATACCACCTGACAATATCTCTGATAAAAAAATGTAAGGAACTAACTTTTCAATATCTCTACCTATTTGAAGAACCCTTTTGACTTTATGGGCACTCTTTTGGGGTTAGATTCATGATGAAAAATGCTAATGCATCCGGCTTCATTTGCATGAAAGTTCATCGTATCTTTTAATTCTTCTTCTCTGCCTCAATAAAACTGCAGTTATATCTGATAAAAGAAATTTTTTGATTTATATTGACCTATTTCAAGAACCCATCTGACTTTATGGGCACTGTGTGGGGGTAGGTGGAGGGGCTTGACGGTGAAAAGAGGATAAAGCATCTGACCCTGTTTGAATGGAAATTTTAAGTATCAACCATCCCCACTTTGCCCTAGTTTAAGACTTACTTGGTACCGAGATTCATTTCAAGATATCGCGTAGTTTGCATACATGTTTCACAAACCTTTGCTGACGACCTTGAATGTTATTCAACCAATATAACCTTGTGACCTTGTCCATCTGGACTTTCTGTTCCTTTAATTCCCTTAAAAACAGATCCCCTGCGCGGGTTGACTATGCTTAAATGCTCCAATGATATATAAACACACACACACACACATCTGTGGCTAGGATCCTGTTATGTCACATGTATCTGCTGTTATCCTAAACAAGGAGCGGATGTGTTTTCCCATCATATAACAATAATCAAAACTAAGGCTCAGTTTGTTTCCTAGTAAAATTTTGACTATGAAAACAGTTGGGGGTGAAAAAGTTCTCTCTACAAGTAGTTTCCGGTGTTTGTTTCAATGTTACTGGAAATCCCCTGAGCGATGCGATCCAGATCGTTCGATCCCAGTGGCAGATCGTTGATTATAGCGATCACAATGTTGAATATATCTTACTTTATGTGTTTGTTGTTTGGTGGTCGTCTCCATATACGATATGGTGATAGTTTTTTGGTAGCCTGGTTTGTTCAGCTTATAGATTTTATTTTTATTTTTTTTTGCCCAAGATTGTGCAAGTATGTGAACTGAAATGTCGGATAACAATGTGTTAGTTCAACAGTCAAGCATGTGAGTAACTTGCTAGGTCTTAGGTTCGTCCAGTTTTTATACACACACACACATATGAGAATTACATCATATGCCAGGTTCGAACCCGGGACCTCATGCAGGGGCTTCAAACGCTCTACCACTGAGCTAGCACCCATTTGCCAGTTTATATATATATATATATATATATATATATATATATATATATATATATATATATATATATATATATATATGTGTGTATATATATTTCTATTGCTTTTCTTATGGATTAGAAACTTGAAAGTTAATGTAGTTCTTTTGCTCACCTTAGCCGTCACAGTGCTTTAATTTCCAAAAAAAATTTACGGATTTCAAACTTTTAGTGTATTTTAGAGGATGAAAACCTTTTCCTGGTAATATGTCTTTCTTGCTGTGTGATTGTGCATCCTATCTTTCTTAGCTATGCCACTCATCCACATCACACTGTCATTTCTCCTACACTCATTTCTTGATTATATTTCTTCTCAATTTCCCAGTGCTCCGTTGCTTACATCTAAGCGGATAAAGTTCAACTGTCAACCTAGTACATGTCCTTAATCACCCTCATTTCTACTACAGTCGCAGAGTAGTAAACGCCCCTTCTCGCATGTCCTCAATACACCTTTTTTTCCCCTCCAAGACACCACGTTAACTTTCTAGGAACTCTATCATGTGCATTTTTTTAGTCTATGAACACCAAACGAAGGTCTTTCTTATTTTCCTTAACTCATCTTTCAAGCGCTCAAGGAAGAATATGGCTTCCATAGTCGATATTCCTGCCAATCTGCCATAAAACCAACACAATTGATTTTATGTGACAGTTGTGTCAGACCTTAATCTCACCCAAAGCTTTCTTGTGTGACTCGGAAGTTTGATACCTTGGTAATTAGTGCAATTTTGAATATCACATTATTTTATATGAAGGTTGCCCATATACATTTTCTCCATTCTTCAAAATGTTGTTAAATAAACTAGTCAACTATTGTACCCCTTTGTCACTTGGGGACTTCCACAGTTCGATAGGAATCTTATCAGTTCCTACTAGAGCTTTCCCTACTCATTTTTTTTCAAAAGTCTCTTTGACTTCAATTTCAAGATCTTACGAGTGATTGTTTAGTTGATCACACACTAGATCCCCAAGATCCCCAAACTCAAGGCACCAAAATGAAGAGTTTCTCAAAGTTACTTCTCCAAACTCTATCATCCACCTGACTAATATACCTGACAAAACTCAAGTCCTATCTTGCTCTAATTTTTGCAATTTTATGAATATCACTCTCTGCATTTTTAGAATTGAGTTCTTCATAGAAATCATCACACACCACACCTTAGCATCTTTGACGGCCTTCTTAGTTTCGAATTTAGCTACCTCATATATTTTTTAAGTTCTCAGTATTTGTTCAAGTGAATAAGGATTTATGACATTTTCTTTTCCTTTTAACAACTTTTTGGACCTAGTTGTTCCGCCACCATTATTCTTTTGAGGTGGCCAACTTCCGTCAGATTCTCCCAAGATTGGCATTGCTACCCTTGTACATCTAGCCATCTCCACCGACACCAGTTCTGAGAGAAAATGGTTTCCCGTTAAAGAATCTGAGCCTAATTCTAGTTACTAAGTGAACTTCAACCATAAAATACATTCTCAAAACAGAATGCTTCTATGAAATTCTAATAACTTCTGAGTGAATTCATTAAAAAGAAATAGCTTGTTGATTCGTCTTGCCAATTTCATTCAAGGGCACTCTGTAGGGGTTGCCGGTTGGGGAGGAGGGGGTTCACGATGAGAAAAGGCTGAAGCATTCAACCCTCTTTCCATGGACTGTGTTCCTTTTCTGTCCTTCGGAAACACATTCTCTATCAGTGGTTGACTGTGCTTAAAAGGCTTTGTTTGAGAAGTATTATATATGTAGTTATACACACACGCGCCCACTCACAGTGTGTTTCGAGCTAGAAAAGCAATGGGAATCCCGTGGCATTCTTTTGAGGAACTTAAAGTGAGCTTCTGCTGGGAAACATCTTCTGAATGATATGTTAACACAGCATATGGTATCTACATCCTGATAAGGATATCAGCAATTATTAGGAGTTATAAAATTGAAAACTTCTTAGGATATAGAAGTTTCTGTTAGCATTATGTGCGCCCATGTGGGGTGCACAGTGCAATTATCCTAAACTTATGGGTTTAGGTGAGACAAGCTCAAACCTTATGGGGTTAGTAGCAAGGACATCAACCCTAGGGGGTACGTTGCAATTAGGTATAAGTCTGTCTATATAAGGAGACAGCATCCTAGATTATTATGTGTGCTAGAGACATAATAATACACAATACTGTAGAGATCATGTGCTGATCATAATACAGTACACCCTAGACTCTCTCTTCAACTAGCCTCCATTGGGTGGAACTTGGTGTGGATCAGAGCTCTCGTCCTAGAGATTCGAGCCAGATTGTGGGAGCAAGAAGAGCACGTGAAAGCAAGCATCCTACGATCATCCGTTGCGCTTAGGAGCTAAGGAAGACAAGGTAAACACATGAATCTTCCGCTATAATTCATGTTGTAGATCTGTATGTGATAGATCTTGTACGTCCTTCATTGGTATCAGAGCCTTAGGCTTGTTTTTCGTGCCTAGTTATGCGTTCCCGAATCAGATTAAAAATTCGAGTTTTTGAAATTTCATAATCTGTTAGTGAAACCTATATGGTTAGATAGGTTTTTTCACAAGGATTCCAGAAATATAAATTTTGTAATTTTTGGACGAACAGACAATTAGTTATGAATTTTCTAAAATTCGAAACAGTATAAATCTGGACTGATTGATCTGAGCAGTAAAAAGATTTTTTCAAAACATGTTAAAATTGGGTTTTGAATACATAATCTTGATCTACGTGAAAAGACGATTCCATCGATGTAAAGATCGCCGGAAACGGAGGCCGGGAAGGCGGCGCGTGGGATTCACGCGCCACCGACGCCGCCTCCACGCGCGGCCACGCGCCGCCACGCGCCGCACGCTCCAAAGGGCTGGCGGCGGCTGCTGACGTGGCAGGTGACGTGGAGGGTGACGTGGCTGCTGACGTCAGCACATGGCTGACGTGGCATGCCACGTGGCAGCTGACGTGGCACGCGGCCGACGTCAGCGCGTGACGGAGGCGGACTCGCCCACGCGCGGCGGCGCGTGTGGGCGCGTGAGCCCTCCTCCGGCCACTATTTTTCGCCAAATTTTTTTCTATATGCTCAGAATTAAATTTCCTATTTTCTGGAATTTTTTCATAATTTTTGGAAAAACAAAAAATTTTATTATTTTTCCAGATTAATTAATTAGTGTTTAGCACACTTCCCGAGTCAATTAGACGTCCTTAAACACACTGTTTTGAGCCCAAACTTTTTCTGGAGACTTAGGACTTTTTTCCCTACCTTATGAGATAGGAGGTGAGATCCTAGGTAGTTGGGAGCGATTTTCGATCTTATTAGTTGATTGATTTATTGCTTATTAATTTCCAGTAATTATTCTTTAATTCTGGAAATTTCCAGAAATTTCCAGTATGTTTATTTTATTATTATACATGCTGTTGTGGGTTGAATGGATGTGTTTGATGCATGGATGTGGCTTGGATGGTTTTAAATTTGGTTTTGGTTTTGAATATGTAATCAATTAAAATACGGCCTGCGTGTCGTGCCTCTCTACATACTCTATTGTCTTCTCTTCTCATCTAAATCGCCTATTAGAGGTTACTTCTTATTATGAATAAGATATTTAGTGAAGATTGAAGAATAGAAGCTTCAAGAGAGGTGGCCAAACCAAAAGCTATGGCGCGAGGTGCATGGAGCAAAGAGAAGAACAGGGAAGCTTCTAGGAGCACTCGAGATGAGGCGAGATCCATGAGGCGAGAAGTTCAAGACTTGCTCAAGACGTACTCTCAATAGTGGGAGTGCACCTTAGGGGCCACATCTATTGCATATTTATGCTTATGCTTGTTTTACGTTATAACTGCGTGTGATTGGATATAACTGTATAACCTCGCATGCTAAGGAACTAAAACAAAAGAGCTCACATGGTTTTACATGATTGAAACTAATAGGGAATCATATGTGACGATATTTGATTCCTAGAATTGCTGCTAGGTTTTGGTGGAGTCCTTATGATGAACTATGAAATTTTAATCATGTATCATGTTATTTCGGAGCTAAGAAAATGCTAGTATTAATTTCATATGCAATGTCTCAAGATCAATCGTGTCTAAATTCAAATTGTAAAGGCTAAAATAGTGACAATAAACGATATGACAAGTCATCGTACTATGTAACCAAATACTTGGGCATAGTTTGTCAAAACACCTACAAGTATGGTCGAACCTGTGATAAATAGTTGTCACAGCAGCACATGAACATTATCTTTAGGCTAACCAATAAGTGGGAGGCAGTCAAGATAAATGTCATAGAGCGTGCTATGCCAAGGTGGGGAAATGACCTCATCAGCAAGTTCAAGACCACTTTGAGATTCAAAGATTGTAGGAATGGGCCAAAGAAGAATCTTGGATCCACCTTAGCCATTTGCCTCATTAAAATTGTGAGTAATGACTCATACATTTGCCTCATTAAAATTGTGAGTAATGACTCATAAATCCTACCTTAAACTATCGTGTTTAAGTTATCTGATTAGCAATTTGTTGCTATCTCTGCCACGCTTCATGAAAGTTCCATGGAAACGTTATATGACACACTTTGAAAGTGTCAGGATGTTTGGATGAGACCAAACATCACTCCGTTCTAGGATCTAAGCAATATATGATTGCTAAGTATACTAGTTCAGCATACTTTTGAAGTCTAAGCAATATATGATTGCTAAAGGCTATGAATGAAGTATGATCGGCAGATTTAGTCCCTACTCCGGTATTAGGACCGTGAGGAACAGGTGGGGCAAGGATAAGGGAATGAGGGCAAAAGATTGGTACATGACCAATAGCCCAAGACAGGCAAATGCAAAGGAGGAAAAGGATGTTTTCCTAAGACTAGAAGGCCAGACCTGGTACTAACTTCTCGTCTAAGGATCCATGAGATTATCTTTGATGGAGTAGCCACCAAAATTTGTTTTGGTCACAGTTTTACTTTGGAATTGGTCATGTTATGTATGGTTATGCACTCTTGATTTCTAGCATGAATAAACGCCTCAGGATCTTTGGATATCAACTAGGGTTGTGCCTTATGATTCTGATATGTGGCGTGCTAGATTGAGACACACTATGTCAGGAAAGGATGTTCAGGCTAGCCAAGGTAGGCCTGCTTGGAATATGACCAAGGTACCCTTACCTGTGTGTGACTCTTGCCTTACTCGAAAGGCGAAAGGCAAACCATCCAGTAAAGCAGTAAGGATTATTGAGTCTTTACAAACAATTCATTCTATTGTATTTATGTTCCATTAAATGTTAATAGCTAAGACATGGTGCTTACTGTTTCATCACATTAGTAGATTATTGTACGCATCTCAACTATGTGTGCTTGGGCCACATAAGTCTGAGGCACAAGGGTGCTTCAGACAGGTATCTACAAAAGGTAGAAAACCGTCTGGATAAAAGGATATGTCCTTAGCCAGAATGAGACTGCGAGTGTCTATCTTAGCAAGAGCTATGTGATGGAGAGTAGTTAGGCAGTTGGCTATTCCCATGCCCCGCAGCAGATTGCTGTGGTGGATAGGAGGAATAGGATACAGCCTGAAGATGGTTTGATGTATGATAGCACGTTCAAAGTATAAGTTCCCTATCTTGAGGAGACGCTTTGTTAAACGTCTGTCGGAGTACTCAACCAAATACCCACCAAGTCTGTAGCCACTACGCCCTACGATATGTGGACCAAAAGGCAACCTATAAGAGGTCACCTTAGGCCATAGGGATCGGCAGCTTATGAGCTAACTAATTTTCCTAGTCAGGGAGAAGCTCGTGGAGATGGTACTCTCTACGAGTAAGAGGAACCACTAGATGACACTCAATTCACCACTACTCAAGAGGAATTTGTTCCTATGTATCTTGAGAACAGTGGGAGTGCCTTACCTAGTGAGCAGCCTATCGTATATGACGATAATGCTGAAGAAGAATCCTCTTTGCGTAGGAACGCTCTTTGGAGCGTACCCCGTCGACGATTTGACATCGAAGGGGAAGACATAATAGTCACCACGCAAGATGATGAACCTAGGATATTGCCCCAGGATATTTCATCGCCTGACAAGAAGGAATTTATACCCTAGATGGAAGAAATGTATCTTCATGGAGTAACATGTCTTCCCACACTATTCGGAGTACTTTAGGGGGTTGCGTATTCGAAACGCAACAGCCGGTTAGTAGTGTAACGCAAATGGATTCACAAAATATATGATTTCTCATAAGGAGATGTCCATAATTAAGGGAATGTTCGTAGAGATGATAATCTCCGCGGGCATGGAGGAACCGCTAGAATATACCCTGTTCCTTAGTGCATCATGAGGAATTAGTCCCTCAAAGGATTCTTCGGACAGTGGGAGTGACTTTCTAAGCGAGGTGCCCATCCATAGGGGTGAGAGCAAATTATGATCCTCCCATGCAAAGGAATTGCTCATAGGAGCATACCCCATCGACTGCTTGAAGATCGAAGGGATGATCTTAAGTATCAACTTGCATAAACGATAGGATAGAATGCTATGCCTTATCGTTCCCTAATTATGAAGAATGAAAAGTAGCCTTTACAGAAAAAGTTAGAGTCTCTAAAAGACCAACCAAGTTTAAGGCTAGGTTGACTTTTCCGACTGGATGTTAGACTATTGGAAATAGATGGATTTCCAAGGTCATTCAGAGTGACACAGACGGAAGCATAGTAAGGCATACGACTTGCAGAGATATCGGTAATAGTTGTGATTATGGAAATAAGGCTCCATTCTCGATAAACGTGACGACTTAATTTCTCAATAGAGAAATCAGAGAGGTGATCTGTATGACTCGACCACAGGGTTTCGAGATATAAGATCGGATGCACAAATAGGTGCAAGCTAATTAAGCCTATGTATGATCTTAATTAGTCCTCTAAGTCAGCAGCATTTTATCAATGGATGAAAACCGCTGCATATCACTCTCGGTCGTAGAGAGTAGATGAACACGTCACTTATTATCGATGACTCACTATTTCCAGGAGAGTCTAAGGACTATTTCACATCCACTATAGGGTGGTTATCTTTTCGATTTATGACGAAGGATATTAGTAGGGCGAGATGCACTCTCGTTCGTTCAAAAGGACTTCTTATATTGACGCATAAGGCGGACAACAAGGAGATACTCTGAACGATTCCATGTAATGGACCCAATGCCATGTGATACTCCTATGACTCGCTGCAGGATTTTACGAGCCTGAATATTTGCCCTAGAAGACATCATACAAGATTGACCAAATGACCAAAGTGCCCGATGCAGTGTGAGTCTGCTATATACTATGGTATATACTGAGACCCCACAAACCTTATGCAATCGGAAGAGTGGATTTCAGGAAATCTAACTTAAGACACTAGATTGCAACCAAAAGGATACTCTGTACGAAGGATCACGTGTTATGACTATCGGAGATGATGCTTCGACTAGCCAGCAATGCATGCTGACTAGGGTGGGGACCTGGATGCACGTAGATCCACCTCAGGCTATAGTCCATGCTAGATGATATCGCATGGAACTGCAGCATAAGTGTTGCACAATCGTAATAGACCGCTCCATTGATCATGGAAGCGAAGCACGATTGCCTGTTCTGTCACCGGACAGAAATATGTTTGGATAAAAAGGTTTCTGATTAGCTTATGAGCTGTCAACCAACCTATAATGCTGGCGTACGGCTACAGTACTCTTGACAAGGCCAAACATATAGAGAAGGTTACCATTTCACAAAAGGTGAAATAACTACCTGAAGAGTAATCTTGGAGTAGATCGACTACGGGACAAAATGAAGGTTCCTCCCATTCCTAAACCACATAAGAATCATCTTTGTGGATTGATTTAGAAAATTGGGACTCGGTAGTCGATCACTAGCGATATGATTGATGAGCATGTGAGACATTGATAATTGGATTTTAATTGGATTTGTTATGCTACATGTTGCTTCGATACGTGTATGATACGTTTACATATCCTGTACTAGCATAGAACATGTCGCGCGGACACTAGGTTGACTCTCTCACACGAGCAACCGCCTTTACAATATCCTGGATTGTCTAGGTGAGTAGAAGATGAGACAGAATCCCGATAAGCGCTAGAAGCCTATGATATGATGACTCATGTCATATGAGGCGCATGGCCTATGACAAGAGCTGGACATCAATCAATAGTGCAAGACCCTGTCAGACGGATTCATTTGTCGCATTGGAATAAGTTCCAAGGTGAGATTGATTTATGGCCATTCGAGCATGGTTACTACCCCGAACCATGTATAGTCTGCGTAGAGAAAGCCAAATGAGAGAACTGATTTCGATTGCATATGTGCAACACTCAGTACTCGGGTTAATAGTCATATGGGATGTTGGACTTACATCTGTATAGTGGTCCCTATGGGATAGGACATGTGCTCTGATAGAGTCCAAACACTATGGCGCACATCTTATGAGATAACGCGTGCTGATGAGTGACATGAGGTGGCGAGTCGAACTAGTCCCTGAGTTTCCTCGCCGTGTGAGCCTCATCGATCATATAAGAATGATTGACACTGTATACCCTTAGTGCTTTCATCCATGTCGGGGAGAGACGGTTCGGTGGTGCTACTTTAGCGTGACACCTCACGGCTATGAATGATTCGGCCTACCAGGACATTGCTAGGAAAGCAGCTGACTCCGAATCAAAGCGACAATGGATAGAAAGGAAGATTCTAATTGCATCGCTCTTTATCATATTCATTGGGCCCACCTACAAGATCTTATGGGATCATGCAGGATATGAATATAATAAAGGAGATATAGACTCATTGACGCACGACCTTCGGGACAAGGTAGGTGCTCATGGTCTATGAGATGGCAATAGATAGAATCTGGGGAATACGAGAGATATATATATGTATTGCATTATTTCTTAAAGGGTTGAGTGCGCCTGCTGCTAGCTCGTCTCGTATGAGTTTAGAGTATGGATCTCCCGAAATGCAGGTTCTCTCACAGTCACACACCAAGGCCACATAACACTTTGGCAGATGATAATAGTTGGAGATTGAGGGAGACTATAACTACTGTATTTGTGCAACCCCACTGTGCGAGTGGGAGATGTTAGCATTATGTGCGCCCATGTGGGGTGCACAGTGCAATTATCCTAAACTTATGGGTTTAGGTGAGACAAGCTCAAACCTTATGGGGTTAGTAGCAAGGACATCAACCCTAGGGGGTACGTTGCAATTAGGTATAAGTCTGTCTATATAAGGAGACAGCCTCCTAGATTATTATGTGTGCTTGAGACATAATAATACACAATACTGTAGAGATCATGTGCTGATCATAATACAGTAAACCCTAGACTCTCTCTTCAACTAGCCTCCATTGGGTGGAACTTGGTGTGGATCAGAGCTCTCGTCCTAGAGATTCGAGCCAGATTGTGGGAGCAAGAAGAGCACGTGAAAGCAAGCATCCTACGATCATCCGTTGCGCTTAGGAGCTAAGGAAGACAAGGTAAACACATGAATCTTCCGCTATAATTCATGTTGTAGATCTGTATGTGATAGATCTTGTACGTCCTTCAGTTTCCTTATCCGAGTATTAAGTTTATAACTTATATCATGTTTTTCCTGTGCCCCATAAAATGAAAATCTTCTGAAACCTTCTGTGTATAGCATTCATGTCAAGTGAAATCATAAGGAGTTATAAACTTGACAAGCTCTAAATATATTTATTCATTTCATAGTGTAACATTTCGTAGTGTAAATATTGTGAAGCAAACCTCATTCTGAGTATTTTGCAGAGGTATGCCATCACTTCCAGGTGAGCAAAAGTGATTGGGGCTTCACAAGTTTCATGCCTCTAAGTGATCTATGCAGACGTTTTCTTATAAATGACACGTGTATTATTGAAGTTGATCTTGCCGTTGGAGAGCTCAGTGAGTGCTTGAAATATGATTTGAAGGAAACTGGCTATGTTGGACCAAGAGATCGGGGAGCGAAGTTATGTAATTGTCCTGACCATATCCCTAAGCCCAAAACCTCACTGCCAAAGGCAACTGGGGACTTGAACACTGCTGAGACAGTGACAGCTACGCCGGAGAAAGGAATGGGTGACAAGGCGGCCCCAATGTTGACAGAATTTGATGGAGTTGAATTAGCTTCTGAGAAGGCCAGTGTACTTGCTGCCCTCAAGGAGTCAAACCCTACTTGCTTCGAGTCCTTGCACGTTAAGACCCCTCTGGTGCGGCGACCACTGTACGATTTGCTTGCACAGCTCCTACTCGATCTGAAATCTTTGGGTAAGGAGAGCGGTTCATCTGCATATCTTGAAGATCTTGAAGATCTAAATATTTGCAGTGGACTAAATTGCAAACTGGTACAAATTGATGACATGAAATCTTGGAACAGCAGCTACCGTAGGATTGATGGAGCTCCTTTTATCTCAGCCGTTGGATGATCTCTCTTCCGTTAGATTTGAAAATTTAGTCCAACGGCATCGTTTCTTGTAATGACTAGTTAGCCGTTAATCTTTTGTTTAGTTTTAAAACTTATTGATTATGCGAACGATGTCGTATTAGTCCAGCTGGATGATTATGACTCGATTAGAACACTTGTCTTGTTCTGATTGGTCTAGTCAATCTAGTTGGCATACTCTCTGTTTCTCCTTGTCAGCTTAGGGATAAAACCCTAGCTTCATTCCCAAATTAGCTATGAATGAATTTTCACTTTGTGACAATTTTTCTTCATCTCTCTGGATTTCTTCGTTTCTTCAACATGGTATCAGAGCCTCTGGCTTGATTCTTCGGTGTTTTCCGATTCTAGGCGCTAGGGTTGCTTTTGATTCAAAGCACCGATCTAGCGGATCTCTGTTTTCTGGAAGAAGATGGCACTTCCGGTTGATTCCAGTAATTCACCAGCTTCCGGCGGATCTGGTTCTAGGGTTCCGATGGATGGTTCCTCTCCGTTTTTCCTTCACAACTCAGACTCACCAGGTATGGTTCTGGTTTCTCAGGTTCTTACTGGTGACAATTTCAATATTTGGTATAGATCCATGGTTGTTGCTCTTGAGGCTAAAAACAAGCTTGATTTTGTCACTGGTGTTATAAGTGAACCTGATCGTACTTCTGAGATGTATTCTTTGTGGAAGCGTTGTGACAGAATGGTTCTCTCTTGGTTGTTGAACTCTGTTAGCAAGGAAATTGGATCTAGTGTAGTTTATTATACCACTGCCAAGGATATTTGGTTTGATCTCATTGAGAGGTTCTCTCAGAAGAATTTGCCCAAGGTGTTTCAATTAACTAGTGCTATTGTTAATTTGAAACAAGGTAGTATGAGTGCCACTACCTACTTCACAAAATTGAAGTCTCTGTGGGATGAATTGGATAATTACACTCTCAAACCTCAATGTGTTTGTGGTGTTTTGCATACATGTTCATGTAACATTTTGGGAATGCTCTATAATAAGACTCAACAGGAGCACATTATGCAGTTTTTGATGGGTTTGAATCCCCAATTTACTTCAGTTAGAGATCAAATTTTGCTATTAGATCCATTGCCTCCACTAAACAAAGTTTTTGCCAAAATTGTGCAACAAGAGATGCAAAGCTCAATTAGTCATTCTGATTCATACTCAGTACCTACAATGGCTATGCACTCTGGTTCTCCTACAGTTTTATATTCCTCTTATGGTGGCAATCATTTACAAGGACATCATCCTCATGAAGGTGGTAACTCCTCTTCTGTTAATTTTGCTAAGCCTAAAGTTAATTGTCATCATTGTGGGGGTAGTGGACATATCAAAGCTAAATGTTGGAAGCTGCATGGATATCCACCTAATTTCAAAAACAAACATAAGTCTCAGACTCCTAATGTTGCTGCAAATGTTTCTGCTGTTGATTCTTCATCAGAGAGAGCTGCTTTCCCTTTTACACAATCTCAATGTCAACAGATGCTGACTTACATTCAAACTCAGATGCCACAATCTTCTCATGGTAACTCTAGTGACAATGCATCAGTATCTCCTTCTCATAGTAATCACTCTAATTCTTTGGAAAGTCCCATGCATCAATATGCTAAGAATGATTCAGCATATGGACATCATTTTATGGGAGGAGTTATTGGTTATGCTTTTGCCTCCCTAGACAATGACAGTATTGGCTATCATAACTGGATCATTGACAGTGGTGCTACAGATCACATGTGCTGTGATTTGACTCTCCTAGCACAACCACTCAAAGTCAATGATATTTTTGTTTATTTGCCAAATGGTAAGAAGGTTCAAGTGTCTCATGTTGGGAATGTTCAATTGACAGCTGATTTGCTGTTGACAGATGTGATGTTTATACCAGATTTCAAATTTAATCTGGTCTCTATGACACAGTTGGCTAAGCTACAACATTGTCTATTTGTTTGTGACAATGACAAGTGCCAAATTTTGCTCAAAGATAACAACAAAGTTGTTGGAGAAGGACAAAAGGTTAATGGTCTTTATCTTTTGAAGACAGTTTCTACCTCATCTTCTGTGGTATGTCACTCTGATTCTGGCTCAAATGCCATGACCTCTAATGAAGTTTGGCATCAAAGATTAGGTCATCTATCTGATGTGAAGCTGAAATGGCTACATAAGGTGATAAATACTCAAGGTGTGATTGATAATTCTTTGTGTGATGTTTGTCCACAAGCTAAACAGAAAAAGTTGCCTTTTCCCAGTCTTGGCAAGAAAGAGACAAAGCCTTTTCTACTCATTCATTGTGACATTTGGGGGCCTTATAAGACACCTACATATGCAGGACATAGATATTTTCTTACACTAGTTGATGATGCTAGCAGAATGACTTGGGTCTATCTTTTGGCACACAAATCAGAGGCACAAACTCTTATTCCCCAGTTTTATACAATGGTGGAAACTCAGTTCTCAGCCAAGATTCAAAAGATTAGAAGTGACAATGCCAAGGAGCTTGCCTTGGTTGATTTCATGTTACACAAAGGGATTATTCATCAACTCAGTTGTGTTGAATCTCATGAACAGAATTCAGTGGTTGAGAGGAAACATCAACATCTACTTAATGTTGCTAGATCTTTGAGTTTTCAGTCTTCTTTGCCTTCTAAGTTCTGGGGAGATAGTGTTTTGACTGCTGCATATCTCATCAACAGGGTGCCTACTCCAGTTTTGCAGAATAAAACTCCTTATGAATATTTGTTTAATGAACTCCCAGATTACACAATGTTGAGAGTTTTTGGCTTTTTATGTTACAGTTCAACACTGCTACAGGGGAGAACCAAATTTGATCCTAGAGCTACTCCTTGTGTGTTTCTGGGGTATGTGTTTGGCATGAAAGGTTATAAACTTTACAATATCAAGGAATGCAGTTTTCATATCTCTAGAAATGTGATATTTCATGAGACTGTTTTTCCTTTTTCCTCTCCACTATCTACTTTGCCTAACTTTACAGATGATGTAGTTCTCCCTGCTATATTTGATGAAGATACAAGTTTAAGTTATGGGACATCACTGGAATCTACTCTTCCACCTATGGATATTCCCATTTCTGAGCCAAATGCATCTCCTATGATCACACCAGCTGCACCACCAAGAAAGAGTACAAGACAGCACAAGAAGCCTTCTTATCTCAGTGATTATGTATTGCAGCAGCCCAGATTGATGTCTGCAAATGTGAATCCAGTTATGTTTGATTCCTCTCCTGGTCCTACTTCCTTTTATTCTCATTTTCTAGCTTCAGTTGATAATCTTTCTGAGCCTCAAAGTTATAAAGAAGCTAGTCAATATTCAGAGTGGGTGCAAGCAATGCAGAAAGAACTTCATGCTCTAGAAGTTAATCACACCTGGGATCTAGTGACACTTCCCATTGGCCATGAGCCAGTTGGGTGTAAGTGGGTTTATAAGATTAAACTCAAATCTAATGGAGAGGTGGAGAGGTATAAAGCAAGATTAGTGGCAAAGGGGTACACTCAAACAGAAGGAGTGGACTATACAGAGACCTTTTCTCCAGTAGCAAAATTGCCCACTGTGAAGTGCTTACTAGCTCTTGCAGCAATCAACAATTGGCATTTGTTACAGCTGGATGTAAACAATGCTTTCTTACATGGAGAACTGGAAGAAGAAGTCTATATGTGTCTTCCTCCAGGTTATACTCCAGATATATCTCATGATCACAATCAAGGGAAGCTAGTTTGTCATCTCAAGAAGTCTCTTTATGGACTTAAACAAGCTTCAAGACAGTGGTACAGTAAGTTCTCTGCCACTCTTTTGCATCTAGGATTCACTCAATGCAAGTCTGATTACACCCTATTTGTTAAGCATGCTCCAGCCTCTTTTATCTGTGTCTTGGTCTATGTTGATGACATAGTTTTGGGTGGGAATGACTTAGCTCATTTGAATTCTCTCAAAGACTCTTTGAATTCTCAATTCCAGCTGAAAGACTTGGGTTTTCTTAGATATTTTCTGGGTTTTGAGATTGCAAGAAATGATACTGGAATTAGCTTATGTCAAAGAAAGTTTGCACTTGACATTTTGTCTGATTATGGCTACAGCTCATGTAAGCCAGCTAGTGTTCCTATGGATCCCTTGGTGAAGCTATCTGCAGGGGTGGGAGACATGTTATCAGAAACTGATGTTAAATCTTATAGAACATTGGTTGGCAAGTTGCTTTACTTGTGTAATTCAAGGCCAGATATCTGCTATGCAGTCAATAAGTTGTCTCAATTTGTTGCTAAACCTACTGCAATTCATCTCAAAGCTGCACACCATCTTCTCAGATATGTCAAGAACTCCCCAGCACAAGGGTTATTCTTCTCTAGCTCTTCCTCTATTCATCTTATTGCTTATGCAGATGCTGATTGGGCAGGATGTTTAGATACCAGAAAATCTACAAGTGGATACCTTGTCTATATTGGTTCTTCTTTGGTACATTGGAGGTCTAAGAAACAGACTGTCGTTTCTAGGAGCTCAATTGAGTCAGAATACAGGAGCTTGGCTGCAGTTTCATGTGAGATCCAATGGTTTCTCTACCTTCTTCATGATTTTGGCATTTCTCTTTCTCAAGCTCCACTGGTCTACACTGACAGTAGTTCTGCACTTCAGCTTGCTGCCAACCCTGTTTTCCATGACAAAACTAAGCATATTGGAGTTGACTGTCATTTGGTAAGGGATTTGGTACAAAAAGGTGTCTTTCTTCTTCATTATGTTTCATCCTCTCATCAGCTAGCAGATATCCTCACCAAGCCTCTTCATCCTGCTGCTTTCAATTATTTACTGTCCAAGTTGGGAGTTAGGTTGATCAACTCACCAACTTGAGGGGGGATCTTGAAGATCTTGAAGATCTAAATATTTGCAGTGGACTAAATTGCAAACTGGTACAAATTGATGACATGAAATCTTGGAACAGCAGCTACCGTAGGATTGATGGAGCTCCTTTTATCTCAGCCGTTGGATGATCTCTCTTCCGTTAGATTTGAAAATTAGTCCAACGGCATCGTTTCTTGTAATGACTAGTTAGCCGTTAATCTTTTGTTTAGTTTTAAAACTTATTGATTATGCGAACGATGTCGTATTAGTCCAGCTGGATGATTATGACTCGATTAGAACACTTGTCTTGTTCTGATTGGTCTAGTCAATCTAGTTGGCATACTCTCTGTTTCTCCTTGTCAGCTTAGGGATAAAACCCTAGCTTCATTCCCAAATTAGCTATGAATGAATTTTCACTTTGTGACAATTTTTCTTCATCTCTCTGGATTTCTTCGTTTCTTCAACAGCATATGCTGCTCTTTTACCGGTTGTGCTTGACTTGGAGGCGTGTGGCTTTCAGCTGGCTGATCTGAAGGCCTACATAGAGCTTCTGCGCCAGATTGCTGAAGAGAGGGTAGCTGTTATTGCCAAGAGAGAGGCTGCTGAGAAGGCGCGGCAGGAACTTCTTGCGAAGCTGCAATCTCTAGATGAGGAAATTGCTGGGACGAGTCTTCCCACTGCTCCCACTTCTTTTCCTTTCTAATCTTATCAACCGTCCCTGTAATAAATGTGCGATGTAGCTTTTCTTTGAACTTCTGAAGTCTCTTATCTCCATACTGTAGTATAGAGTTGTAATTAGTTCCTAGTACGTATACGTTAACTGTTTCTGCTTCGTAAAGTCTCGGAGGGAGGCACAACTATTTCCTCTAACAAAGTGAGTCTGTCCATTGGTGGTTTGACAGTGAGTATAACATTTTGCGTGATGCCTACAATTGTCACGCTCTCTATCTCGTAGGAATGTCAAAGGAAGTGATGAAATTCGAGAAGATCATTGGCTTGCAGGATCATCATCTATCTGTGCGCACCGTACAATGTAATTCTCCCATCCAGCTTGATCTGAACAAGCGAATTGAGGTTTCTCATCAACCCTGGAGGTAGCTCAGGTGCGGAAGACACCATTGCCGGAGCTGAAGTTCAACTAACAACTCCACGGTGACTGGGAGCAGAACACCGGAAAACACACCGCATAAGACCGCACAGCCGGGCAATTAGTCTCGCACTGGCTCTGATACAATGCACAAATCTATATCTTCTGATACATTCACATCCAGGATGGATGTTACTTTTCGAGGAACCAGTTGCACGTTCTTACCAAAGACACGATGATGAAATGACATTAAGGTTCGAAGGCCAAGACAATTGCAAACAACATGAAGGAGATGTCGGATAATGTTAGCATATTTCTGTTTTGCTTCCATTAGGCCATTAGTCTACATTGCTTTGTTCGAAAAATAACTTTTGATACAATTACATGCAGGATAGCGCTTTGTTTGACATCCCATCCGAGGTTCAGCTCAAATATTGTGAGCCAAAAAAAGGCACATTTAGAACGCACTGGGACTCGAAATGTATTTGCTCGCTATTTGATTCATTTAGGTTATAACAACAATGAGAATATGAAAATCACTATGATCGACCATTGTATTGTTGACTCCAAACTTATGTAAAGAGCCATAAAAATAGAGGGGAGTAAGGTTGAAGGCCAATGAAGCATTGGATTAATGATCACAAGAACAAGAACAAAGACGGACTTATTAGTTACTAGTACATGAAAGCAATGAAAAATAACAACACATTACAAAGCGACCGACCGATTCCTCTGTCATTAACTTGATCCAGGCCAACCAACACATGAATGCGTCATGCGTTGTGGTTAACGGGAACGACATACAACGGGTTTTTCCTTCTAGCGACCATACCGAAGTTCTCATTCATGTCTAAATCCTTTGGATCCATCCCTTCTGGTAGTTGCCAATCGAAGTGGTACAGCAGATTAGCCAAAACAAGCTCAACAACAGCCGTACCGAATGACATCCCTGGGCAAATCCTATGTCCTGCTCCAAATGGAATGAACTCAAAGTTGGCTCCGGTGAAATTAATGCAACTGTTTTGAAATCTCTCGGGTTTGAAACTTTGAGCGTCATGCCCCCAAACACTAGGGTCTCTACCAATTGTCCACGCATTGACATAAACTTGGGTTTTTAGCGGTATTGTGTATCCGTCAATCTCACAAACCTCCCTGCACAGCCCAGGAATTAAAGGCACCGGAGGGTGTAACCTCAGAGTTTCTTTTATCACCATCTTTAGGTATTCCAATTTCTCACAATGACTCTGTTGAACTGCCTTTCTTTCTCCAACAACAAGTCTTACCTCTGCTTGCGCCTCCTCCATTATCCGTGGAGACTTCAGCATCTCTGTGAAAGCCCACTCCACAATGGTTGACGAAGAGCCACTCCCAGCAACAAACATGTCCTGTTGGATTGGAAAGAATATTTAGTGAAGTGTAACATTTTACAGAGAAGACTAATGAATTTCAACATGTTAGCAATTGGTGCGCCCATGTGGGGTGCCCAATGCAATTAACATAACCTTATGGGGTTAGTTGCACTAATACATAAACTAGAGGGGTTAGTAGCTAAGGCTCAAACCCTAGGGGTTTATGTGCAAACTTAGGAGAAGTTTTGCCTATATAAGGAGGCAGCCTCCTACATATTATATTGGCTATTCCATACAGAAAAGTCTCTCTGTCTAGATTCATACTAGTTGTAGAGAACCCTAGTCTCTCTCCAACTTCATCCAAGGAGGTGGAACGTGGTGTGGAAATCAGTGTTCGTCCTCGAGATTCGCACTCGATTGGTGGGAGCAAGATCAAGGAGTAGGCGCGTGAAAGCAAGCAACAAACCGATCATCCGCTGCACTAAGGAGCTTAGGAAGACAAGGTAAACACATGAATATTCCGCTTTAGTTCATGTTGTTGATCTGAGCATGTTAGATCCTTCCTGCCCTTCATTGGTATCAGAGCCCTAGGCTTACTTTTCGTGCCTCGATAAGCGTTCCCGAACCTGTTATAAAAATCGCGTTTCTGAATTTTCATAACCAGTAGACGAAACCTATATGGTTAGGTAGGGTTTTTCACGAGGATTCCAGATATATAAATTTTATATTTTTTGGATTTACGGTGAATTAGTTATGAATTTTCAAAGTTTCGGAACAGTATTAATCTGGACTGCTAGATCCAATAATTAGAACACGGTTTTCAAAAACTTGTTAAAATTGGATTTTGACCACATAATCGGGATCAGGACGAAGAGACGATCACGGGAAAATTTTCCTCGTCGCGATCGGAGCACGGGAAGGCGGCGCGTGGGCTTCACGCGCCACCGACGCCGCCCCCACGCGCGGCCACGCGCCGCCACGCGCCGCACGCGCCCAAGGGCTGGCGGCGGCTGCTGACGTGGCCCTAGGGCTGACGTGGCAGATGACGTGGCGGTGCCACGTCAGCAAGAGGCTGACGTGGCGATGACGTGGCAGCCACGTGCCAGCTGACGTGGCAGCTGACGTGGCGATGACGTGGCGGGCTGACGTGGCAGCTGACGTCAGCATAGGTGCTGACGTGGCATGCCACGTGGCATGCTGACGTGGCACATGGCCGACGTCGGCGCGTGGCGGAGGCGGACGCGCCCACGCGCGGCGGCGCGTGTCGGCGCGTGCGGCCTCCTCCCGCCGTCATTTTTCGTCCGGTTTTTTCCTAGGGACTCCAAATTAAATTTCCTATTTTATGGGTATTTTTTCATAATTTTTGGAGCGACGGAAAATTTTAGTAATTTCCAGATTAATTAATTAGTGTTTAGCACACTTCCCGAGGCAGTTTGACGACCTTAAACACACTGTTTTGAGCCCAAATTTTTTCTGGAGACTTAGGTCATTTTTCCCTACGTTTTGCCATAGGTGGTGAGACCCTAAGTGGTAGGGAGCAATTTCCGATCTTTTTAGTTGATTAGATTATTGCTTATTAATTTCCAGTAATTATTGCTTAATTCCGGAAATTTCCAGAAAATTCCAGTATGTTTATTATATTGTTATACATGCTGTTGTGGGTTGAATGGATGTGTTTGGTGCATGGATGTGGCATAGATGTTTCATATTTTGGTTTTGGTTTTGGTTTTTGAATATGTAATCAAAATACGGCCTGCGTGTCGTGCCTCTCTATACTCTAGTGTCTTCTCTTCTCATCCACTCGCCTCTATGAGGTTACTTCTTATTAGAAATAAGATAGTTAGTAGAGATTGAAGATTGAAGCTTCAAGAGAGGTGGCCAAACCAAAAGCTATGGCGCAAGGTGCATGGAGCAATTAGACGGTCTAATGGAGCCTCAAGCTTGGAGTCCTCAAGTAGGCGAGATGGCGTGAGATGGAGTCCAAGACTTGCTCAAGAAGTGCTCTCAATAGTGGGAGTGCACCTTAGGGGCCACATCCATTGCATATTTATTTATGCTTTTGCTTGTTTTATGTTATAACTGCGTGTGATTGAATATATATGTTTAACCTCGCATGCTAAAGAACTAAAACAAAAGAGCTCACATGATGACATGATTAAAATTGATAGGAAATCACAAGTGATGAGATTTGATTCCTAGGATATACGCTAGGTTTTGGTGGAGTCCTTGTGAGGAACTATTGAGATTAATCAATGTCACATGTTACTTTGGAGCTAAGTAAATGCTAGTGATTAACTTCCACAATGTCTCTATCAATTGTGTCTAAATCGAAACTGTAAAGGCTAAATAGTGACAATAAACGATATGACAAGTCATCGTACTATGTAACCAAATCGTTGGACATAGTTTGTCAAAAATACCTACAAGTATGGTCGAACCTGTGATGAATAGTTGTCACAGCAGCACATGAACATTATCTTTAGGCTAACCAATAGTGGGAGGCAGTCAAGATAAATGTCATAAAGCGTGCTATGCCAAGGTGGGGAAATGACCTCATCAGCAAGTTCAAGACCACTTTGAGATTCAAAGATTGTAGGAATGAGCCAAAGAAGAATCTTGGATCCACCTTAGCCATTTGCCTCATTAAAAGTTGTGAGTAATGACTCATAAATCCCACCTTAAACTATCATAAAATTTTAGCACTCGACTATAGTCTATGAGATTAGTACTCAACTATAGCTTCTGAGATTCATGCCATTTATGATGAGATGTTTAAGTTATCCGATTAGCAATTTGTTGCTATCTCTGCCACGTTTCATGAAAATGCCATGAAAACGTTATATGACACACTTTGAGAGTGTCAAGATGTTTGGATGAGACCAAACACCACTCCGTTCTAGGATCTAAGCAATATATGATTGCTAATCATACTAGTTCGGATACTTTTGAAGTCTAAGCAATATATGATTGCTAAAAGACTGTGAATGAAGTATGATAGGCAGATGTAGTCCCTAGCCCGGTATTAGGACCGTGGAACAGGTGGGGCAAGGATAAGGGAATAAGGGTGAAGTATTGGTACATGACCAATATATCAAGACAGGCAAATGAAAAGCAGGAAAAGGATGTTTCCCTAAGACTAGAAGGTCAGACCAGGCACTGACTTCTCGTCTAAAGATCCATATGATTATCTTTGAGGGAGTAGCCACCAAAATTTGTTTTGGTCACAGTTTTAACTTTGGATATGGTTATGTCATGGTGTTTGCGTTCTTAAGATTCTAGCATGAATGACGCCTCAGAATTCTTGGATGTCAACTTAAGAGTATGACTTAAGATTCTGATATGTGGCGCGCTAGATTAAGACACACGCTGACAGGAAAGGATGTTCAGGCTAGCTAGGGCAGGCCTGCTTGGATTTTGCCCAAGGTACCCTTACCTGTGTGTATTTCTTGCCGGACATGAAAGGCAAAAGCGCAAAATCATCCAGTAGAGCATTTAGGACTACTGAGTCTTTTGTGTATTATTCATTCTGTTGTTGTGTTCCATTAAATTGTTAAAGCTAAAGACATGGTGCTTACTGTTCCATCGCATTCGTAGATTATTGTCCATGTCTCAACCATGTGTGCTTGGGCCACATAAGTCTGAGGCACAAGGGTGCTTCAGACAGGTCTCTACAAAAGGTAGAAAAACCGTCTGGATAAAAGGATATGTCCTTAGCCAGAAAGAGACTGAAAGTATCTATCTTAGCAAGAGCTATGTGATGGAGAAATAGTAAGGCAGTTGGCTATTCCCACGCCTCAGCAGGGTGCTGTAGAGAATAAGAGGAATAGGTTACTGTAAGAGATGGTCTGATGTATGATAGAGCGTGCAAAGTACAAGTTCCCTATTTGGAGGAGACACTTTGCTAAACGACTATCAACATACGCAACCATAAGTCCACCAAGTCTGTAGCCACTACACCCTACGAGATGTGGACCAAAAGACAACCTGTATGAGGTCACCTTAGGCCATGGGGATCGGCAGTTTTTGTACTAACTAAATTTCAAGTCAGGAAGAGGTTCGTTGAGAAATAAGTCTCTACGAAACAAAAGTTTCACTGGATGACACCCCATCCCTGAATGATCAACAGGAAATAGTTCCTACGGATCTTCAGGACAGTGGGAGTAACTTGCCTAGTGAACAAGCCCATCATAGATTATGACTATGAGGAGGAACCCTCTTTGCGTAGGAACGTTCTTTGGAGCGTACCCCATCGATGAATTGACATCGAAAGGAAGACCATAAGGGTCATCACGCAAGATAATGATGAACCTAGGGTGTTTGTCCCAGGATTTTTCATCACCTGACAAGAAGGAATTGGAAGTTAGACCCTAGATGGAAGAAACGTATCTTCATGGAGTAACGTATCTTCTCATGCTATTCGGAGCATCCTAGGGGTTGCGTATTTGAAACGCAATAGCCGATAGGTAGTGTAACATAAATGGATTCACGAGATATATGATTTCTCATAGGAGATGACCATAATTAAGGGATATGTTCGTAGAGATGATGATCTCCACGAGCATGGAGGAACCGCTGGAAGATACCCTGTTCCTTAGTTGATTGTGAGGAATTAGTTCCCCAAGGATCATTCGGACAGTGGGAGTGACTTTCCAGGCAGGGTGCTCCATCCATAAGGGATGAAAGCAAATGATGATCCTCCTATGCAAAGGTATTGCTCATAGGAGCATACCCCATCGACTACCTGAGATCAAATGGGATGATCTTAAGGATCACCTTGCATAAAACGATAGGATAGAATCCTAGTCCTTATCGTACCCTAATTATGAAGAATGAATAGTAAGCTTTACAGGATAAATTAGAGTCTATAAAGGGCCAACCAAGTTTAAGGCTAGGTTGGATTTCCAACTGGATGGAAGACTATTGGAGATTAATGGATTTCCAAGGTCAATCAGAGACCCAGACGGAAGCGTGGTAAGGCATATGACTTGCGTAGAAGCGAAAAAGGCTACACTCATTCTGAGAGTAGACATCGACGAATTTGGGTCGATCCGACGAATTTGCGTTGGTTCAACAAGGTATCCTTCCCAAGGTTTTGGGCGATAAGGATTACGTTGATTCGCTTGGTAGCATCAATAGTTGTGGATCCATTCTCGATAGACGTAACGACTGAATTTCTCAATGGAGAAATCCTAGAGGTGACTAAGGTCAAATGCACAGAATGTGTGCAAGCTAACTAAGTCCATATGGGATCCTAGCTAGTCCTCTGGACAGTGGTATTTCAACAGGGATCGTTTACTATATGTTTACGATAACAAGTGGAAACCACTGTGTATCACTCTTACTAGTAGAGAGTTGATGATCACGTCACTTAATATCGATGACACACTATTGGCTAATGGAGCTTAGGGATTGTTCGAGTCCCCTAAGGAGTAATTGTACTCCTGTAGCTCAGCGCAAGGACTTACGAGCCTAGGCATGTGCCCTAAAAGACACCATATTAGAATGACCAGATAACCAGAGTGCCTGATGCAGTATGAGTCTTATATGCACTATGGTGTATATTCAGACCTAGCGAACGCTATGCAATCGGAAGAATTGGATTTCAGGATATCCCAATTGAAGACACAAGATTGTAACCCGGATACTCTATATGATGGATCACGTGCTATGACTATCGAAGATGATGCTTCGACTAGTTAGCCACATATACTAACTAGGGTGGGGACCTAGATGCACTTGGATCCGACTCAGGCTATCGTCCATGCTCGATGATAGACTCGCATGGAACAAATGCAATATAAGTGTTGCATGATCGTATTAGACCACTCCATTGACCATGGAAGCGAAGCACGATTGCCTGTTCCGCCATAGGGCAGAAATGTGTTTAACTAAGGAGGTTTCTTGTAAGCTTATGAGCTATCAACAAACCTATTACCATGAGTAGTGTTAGCATACGGCTATAACAATGCGGTAAAGACAAACACATAGACGAGGGTACTATTTCACAAAAGGTGAAATAACTACCTAGAGAGTAATCCTGGAGTGGATCGACTATGGGCCAGGATGTTGGCTCATCCCATTTCTAAAACACTTAAGAATTGTCTTTGTGGATATCTTTAGAAAATTGGGACTTGGTAGTCGATAACTAACAATATGATTGATAAGCACACGAGACATTGATTGAGTGGATTTTAATTGGATTTGTTTTAAGCAGCATGTTGTTTTGATACATGTATGATATGTTACATTTCCTGTACTAGCATAGAGCATGTCACACAGACACTAAGTTGGCTCACTCACACGAGCAACTGCCTTCGCAGTATCCTGGATATGTCTGGGTGTGGCGGAAGATGAGACGGAATCCAGATAAGCGCTGAAGGCCTGCGATATGATATGAGATGCCTTCTTCATATGAGCATATGGCCTATGATAAGAGCTTGAAGTCTATCAGTAGTGCTAGGAGCCTGTCAGACGGATCCAAATGTCGCATTGGAAATAAGTTCCAAGATGAGATCGGTTATGGCCAATCGAACATGGTTACTACCCCGAACCATGTATAGTCTGTGTAGAAGAAGCCAGATGCGAGAGCTGATAAATGATCACAACCGTGTGACATGGCAGCACTCGGGCTGGTGGCCATAAGGGCTACCGGATAGACATCTGCATAGTGGTCCTTTTGCAAGGATAAGACATGCGCTCTCATCTGAGTGTAAACACTATGGCGCATATTTCCCCTTGAATAATGCGCGCTTATGAGTGACCATGAGGTGATGAGTAGAATTAGTCCCTGGGATTCCTCATCGTGTGAGCCTCGTCGATCGTATGAGGATGATCGACACTGTATACCCTTTGTACTTACGTCTGTGTCATGAGGAGACGGGTCGGTGGTGCTACTTTGGCGTGACACCTTACGGCTATGGATGATTCGGCCTTCCGGACACTGCTGGGAAAGCAGCTGAGCCGAATCTGAGTGACACATGTATGTAAGGAAAGATTCTCGTTGCATCGCTCTTTATTATCTTCATTGGGCCCACCTGCAAGATCTTATGGGATCATGTAGGATATGAAAATATAAAGGAGATGTGGACTCATTGGAGCATGGCCTTCGGGACAAGGCAGGTGCTCATGATCCACGAGATGACAATCGGAGGAATCTGGGGGATACGAGAGTTACGGAGAGCATTATCACTGTTTTATGTTTTAAGGGTGCCTTCCTGCGCTGGCTATACGAGTTTGGTATGTGGATCTCCCGAGAGGGTGCCTTCCCATGCTGGCTATACGAGTTTGGTGTACGGATCTCCCGAAATGCAGGTACTCTCACCGGTCACACGCCACGGCCACACAATACTCTTTTGTAGATGATAGAAAGTTGGAGATTGATGGAGACTGGATGAATTGTGCAACCCCACTGTGCGAGTGGGAGATGTTAGCAATTGGTGCGCCCATGTGGGGTGCCCAATGCAATTAACATAACCTTATGGGGTTAGTTGCACTAATACATAAACTAGAGGGGTTAGTAGCTAAGGCTCAAACCCTAGGGGTTTATGTGCAAACTTAGGAGAAGTTTTGCCTATATAAGGAGGCAGCCTCCTACATATTATATTGGCTATTCCATACAGAAAAGTCTCTCTGTCTAGATTCATACTAGTTGTAGAGAACCCTAGTCTCTCTCCAACTTCATCCAAGGAGGTGGAACGTGGTGTGGAAATCAGTGTTCGTCCTCGAGATTCGCACTCGATTGGTGGGAGCAAGATCAAGGAGTAGGCGCGTGAAAGCAAGCAACAAACCGATCATCCGCTGCACTAAGGAGCTTAGGAAGACAAGGTAAACACATGAATATTCCGCTTTAGTTCATGTTGTTGATCTGAGCATGTTAGATCCTTCCTGCCCTTCACAACACATAAAGACTAATGAAAAATATGCAATCAAACTGAAGAAAAAATCAAGACAAGAAGCACTGTATTATTTTAAAGTCGATGATTAATATAGTAAACTCGGCAAATAAGTGAGAAATGAAATGTGTGTAAAACAGTTTGACATACTAAACATATTCTTAAGACCTATATGCCCCTCAATGATGCAACTGAGTTTGGAATAACGTCTCTGATGATACCTGCTTCATTCTCCACCTAAGTCGTATAGTCCGGTCCACTTATGCCTTGGTAAACCTCCATTTATAATACATTCTCAAAAATGATTGCCAGATTATTGAAAGAAGACAACAAATATTGAAAGAGCACCAACATTGAGTAGTATAAATTAGATAAACACATGTATCTAAATAGTTTTCTTTAACTTAAGTTATCTTAGTTATTAGTATGGTGGTTAAATATAGAGCACCAAAATTGAGAATATATTTTCATGCAGAACATTTTACCACAAACGGAGCCGTAATAGCGAATAATGTATCTAGTGAGATTGACGACTAGTGAAATCGACGATTGTATAAATGAAATAACGCACATATGCTGCTTACCGTGATAACAGCTTTGATTTCTGTGTCTCCTATCTGAAACTCGCGGTCTTCACTTTGCTGAACACGTATTAGAACATCGAGTAGATTTTCCCCTCCTTCTGATTCGCCTTTTTTACCATCCAGCATCTTATCTTTATGCTCTTTGATGACTTTGTCCAAAACACGATCAACTCTTTGTTGAACCTGTGCTAGTTTGAACTTGCTCACACTGAACACATTAAGTAGCCTCAATGAAGGAAAAAAATCAGAAATTATGTAATTCCCCAAAGAGTCAACTTGACACTTCAACAAGGGAATGAACTCTTCATAATCTTGGAATCTGTGGCCGAATACTGCTCTACGAGTTATGTTATTCGACAGAGAGAACACCTCCTCAGTTAGATTGAAGGGTTTTTCTAAAGACGAACGAATCGTTTCAATAACATCAGAAACAACTTGAGCGCGCATGGAACTAAATGAACTGACCTTCGTGTTACTCAAGAGCTCCATTGTGCAAATTTTGCGCAACTCTTTCCAGAACTCACCGTACGGGGCAAAGCCTATGTCGCGCTTTTTGTAGAATAAAGTCTCTGTAGCGGACGATTCAGGCCTGTCTCCAAGTGAAATTTCATGAGTTTTCAAGGCCTCTTTCGCTAGCCGAGGCGATGACACCACCACGGTAGAAACTTCACCAATGAGAAGGTGCACAATGGGTCCGTACTGCTTTGACAAGTCATGGAAAGCACACCAAGGTAGAGCACCCACGATTTGGTGCCAGTTTTCGATGAGAGGTAGTTTCGGAGGACCTGGGGGTAGTTTCGGAAGATTCAAAGACGAAATAGTTGGGTTTTGGGATGTTTTTCTCAATCCCGTCTTCTTCTTCTTCTTCTTCTTCTTCTTCTTCATGATAACTGATCTCAAGAAGAAGAAGATGATGAGGGACGCACAACTTAGAATGAGGGTGGTAGTTTCCTTCTCCATTGTAATGCAATATTATTTTTGATCAACCCTTGTATCTTATATTCTTCCTCCAAGAGGTCCGTGGTGATTTGTTCCTAGATCCAGGAGAGATAATCTACCAAAGTAACAATAATTGTCATGTTCACGTGGTGTTGTTGAAGCAACTAAAAGTTTTCCGACAACATACATTATCTCAAAGTTTTAACTAATTAATATAACTGTTGTTTTCTTCCTAGTTTTAATAAAGATAAAGCTACTACCAAGTGCCAACAATTTTATTTTTAAAAAAAAAAAAGTGCGAATAATTCCCCTCTGTAACACACTAGGCGAATCAATGACTGAAATTATTGCAAAAATGACGCCAGGTGCATGATATTGTAAAGCGCAATGGAAAGTACCTAGTACTAAATCAATAATAATACATGACTAAATCAAGAAAGTACCTTTTTGATTATGTAATCGCAAATATATTAGAGCATCTCCAATACAAATTATGTTTAATTTAACTAAAATCATCATATACAAAAAAATGATGTGATCTCCGATATTATTATGTAAAAACTTAGCTAAATGGTTGTAGTGAAAGACATTTTCTTTTGTAATCAACTTGTGATTTTCTTTTAGGCTTAATTACTTAATGCATACCCCCATTATTACGAAACTAACACATTGCAATCCCCACTTTCAGAATAAGCTTATTGCATCCCTCAGTTTTAATAAATCATACTTGTTGCAACTAGTACAAATTATTTTCCAGAATACTCCATTAATTGACAAACGTGTCCAGTTTATTGAGGGGTTAAATGGTCCACCCATTAAAATTATGAACACCACTGCAGCATTCACCATCTCCACCATACTCGCCCAGATTCCGGCGAACTAATCCGCCACCGCCGCTAGCTGGCTCCTTGATTCTGACGAGCTCAACCTCCACCTGCAGCCACAACTCGTCAATTCTTGTAAACCACCGTCATCCTATCAAACGCCCTTTATCAAACCCTCCGCTGCAATCACATAAATTCCCCTAGCGAATCTCGTAATTGGAATTCTGAGTCGCCCTTTTCAACTTGAAGAAAACAAAGCTCTTGAAACCCATAACAGATACTAACCTCTGCCCAAGATTGGGCGAACCAAAACAGAGCCTAATCTTAAACACCAACAACCCATTGACATTACCTCTCATCCCTGACAACCTTAATCGAAAAAGCCACTACTCAATTGACATTCCCTCTCTTACCTTATTGATTCCTTCAATCAAAGCTTTAATCAAACCCTAATCGAGAGACTCAAAACCATATCCGAATTAGAGAGAAGGGGGAGAGGTCGAGAGGGGGAGACCATCTTCATCGCTTCCGTGTCTCTGATTCTTCAAATCACGAGAGAGAGAGAGAGAGAGAGAGAGAGAGAGAGAGAGAGAGACGGCAGAGAGGATGAAGAGAGACAAAATCATGAAATCTCTATCAGTCGTGTTTTTTTATCACTCTTTCAGTTGTTTATCTTCTAATCTTCTTTGTTCTTATCTCATCTTTTTTTCTTTTTATTTTTTTATTTTTTTATATTAGGTATTTGTGGATTGCCACATTTACCCTCAACATATGAATGGTGTTGGGATTAATTGTTTCACCAGTTGCAATAAGTATGATTTATTAAAATTGGGGAATGCAATAAGCCTATTTTAGAAGTGGGGGTTGCAATGTGTTAGTTTCGCTATAATGGAGGTATGCGTTAAGTAATTAAGTCTTTCTTTTACTGTAACAACACTCTTCTACCTTGACCACCTGGCACGGCGAAGAAACCTACCCATGAAGAACTTGACTGACCAGCAATGCGCAATTCGTTATATTTCTATGAATAAACATAATGCACATACGCTTTCCATTATTAATCAAATTAATACTTGAAATATTAATTTCGTCCACGAGGTTTATCTTAGTACACACCATAGTTGAAGAAAAACGAAAATAATTTATCAAAAAAAAGAAACAAAAAAGGTAATATATCTTATAACTGGATCGGGTCAATGTACACTGATTTCACTACATTCTTAAGTGTTTGAGGATGAGTAATTATATCCAGTTTAGACTTGTATACGACATCTAGAACACGGGTGAGATTAAGGAATATCATTACAAGACAGCGACGTGAGGCCCGAGCGCTTGGGTTTACTAGCAATAATAATTCTTCATTAACATCCTTCCACGCATCTTCAATCATTGCATATATCTCATCAATTGCTTCTTCTTCCGTAACTTCATATTGCTTCATGTAGCAATCCACTGAGGTAGGATTAACACTAGCGATTCTTTTCTTGCGGCGGCCCTTCAGAATTGCAAGATTAAAATTACAATTATGCATACGAAAAATTTAACAAAAGAAGTTGAAATATAAGAAAATTAGTTAGCAGGCATGCCTCATGTCCAGTTAAATCATTCAGAAGACGTCCAATCACAGCTGAAGCCCTGGCAATTTTTGGATTACTGAATATCCAATCGAATTCTTTGATAGTTGCAGATTCTCCTAATCCCAAGAGTGATGATCTAACCATGAAATGGTTGCTCGTGTATTCAGCGTTCGCAATATATTCGTCAAATGGTGGCATGTATCCTTGCTTCAACCACTTGGCCTCGACAAAGTACCCGCGCACCATGCTTTTGATCTGCATGCAACAAATTTGCGGATAGTTTATTAAAGTACGTGTGGTGCTCTACACTACTCATCTTCTGGCACATTATACAAAAGCGCTGTTAGTGGCAGAAAGAAAATTATCACTCACGAAACAGAATTTTTATATATCATACATGGATGCTTGGTAAACCATTTTAGATTAATGTGTTAGTTAATAAATGGAGTGAAATATCAGGTGTCCATTCTTATTATGTGGTTTTCTTAGAGCAACTAAAAATTTATCATGCTATGTACACCTGTTTTGATTCACTGATGATATGTGTGTAGAATTATGTCTGGTTACGATATTTATTGAATTTCCTTCAAACAACTTAGCATTTGGAGAATATCACATCAAGGAAAATGGTAGATATTATACCTGTGATGTACTATAACTATAGCACTTCACTTTCCTTTTCTTTTAAATCCACTTCACTTTCCATAAAAAAGTGTTAAAACAAGTTCTAAGAAAAATATTTATTTAACCAAGAAAAACATAAGAACTGCCCATAATGTGTAGATATATAGGTATACTAAGGGATTGTCCTTGCCCCAGTACACTACCCAAATAACACTAAGAACGTTTCACCAATTGTAATGTTATCAAACAAAATAAGAATTTCATCCACAAACTTAAAATACGTTAGTTTACATCAGATTGATTTTATAATTGCAATTATTGATTTTTTTTAAATGTTTTGAATTTTTTTTTCTTAAATGTTCTCTCTCAATTTTATTTTTTAAAAAAAAATTCTTGAAAAAGTAACAATATAATTTTTGATATTAAAAGACAAATGTTATACATTATTATTTAAACATTTTTATTTAAAAACAGTGAAACCAAAAGAGAAAAGGAGACTTCTCAAAGAAAAAAAATGGACAAAGTCGTGTACATGGAGAACAAATAAATCCACCACACCATAATTGGAGAAAAATCCCACCGCCCCTTACATGGAGAAAAAAAAAAAGAAGGGAGGAAGAGAGGTTTCTACGACTGGGGCCCACTACGAGCCCAACCACCCCATAATTTTGGGAGTTACGACAAAGTTGACTCCCCACCACGTCATGGGTAAACAACTAACCTCCTCCTTCCTCATATTTTTGAAACTTTTAACTATAAGTGGGTGAGATCTAAGTGTTGGAATAGATGTTCTAGAGGCAATCTAATTTTAGTATGAATTGGCTAGAATAATCATAGTATTATTTATGGAGATATTTAATATAATAAAGTCCTTAGATTTACAAATCGTGATGTTTATCTTAAGTATCCCTAGTCAAATATAATGATTAACATGACGATCATCTATAGACTAGTATGGGGTTGGATTGATATGAAGATCCAACACATGGGTATGTATTAGGGGTAATGACATACCGGATTGACCCAAATCCGAGAAGGCTACATACAAGTTATGTAAAGTCACAAGCACTTCTCGCGGTGATAGGATATTATCATCCTTAGACTTGAAGTCACTAGATCCTCTAGCTGTGGAATATTGTGCTTTGACAACGTCAAACGCTACTCTGTAACTGGGTAGTTATAAAAGCGCATGTTGGGCACAATAGGAAGCAAGCTTAGAGATGGTGAGTGATGTAGATAGGATTTGTCCCTCCCACATAACGGGAGCAATTATCCGAGGCCACTCGAGGGATGGCGCCTATGGAATGTCTGGCCAGACTCATATGAATCAATATGGGGATATTGATGTTGTATGCATGGATAGGGCTATTCCCAGGATAGAGAAACATGGATTGGATATACGAGTGTGACTTGTATGTCTCGTGTCCAATCCGGATAACGAGACAAAGGGATGCGATAATAAGATCACAAGGTTTGTCAAGATGACTATTTCTTTTAATTGGGTGGCATGGATGTGTTTCTAGACACCGCTCCATGTTTGTATATAGTTACTACCAATCAAGTAGAAACCTATGGGGTCACACGCCATATGGATATAATTGGACAAGAGACTTAATTAATAAGGATTAATTAAAAGAATCATATTGCAACAAGTTGCTAACTTAGTGGGACTAATTAGCAAATAATACTATTCCATATATGGATATGATTAGTATTGGGCCCTTTATGGAAACAACTAGGAGTAGTTGGACTATATAAAGGAACTCCTTCCTTCCCTCTCAATACATGTTATTCATAACACATATTGAGAGGAGAGGAAAGAGTTGAGAGCAAGCAAGTAAGAGGCGTCCGCCCCTTATCCGCCGCCCCAAACCCGTCGGCCACGCAAGGAGGCCGAATCCCTCCTTTGTGGCTCTGTTGCGTGATTCCGTTGTCTCCTTCCTCCGTTCTAGCTAGCACAAGAAGGTTGGGAGGTCCAATTCTCGATCGTAGGCGTGGATCAACCGTAGAGAACGTGACATTATTCGCGTTTGAAGTCATCAAAGGAGAACCCAAAGGTAAACACATATTAATCATTTACTATCGTTATGTGTTCTTGACTTGTGATCCTTGGAGGGATTTGAACGGAATAATTATCTTCTTCCGCTGCGATTCCATGTTCAAAAGCCTACACTAAGAGCATCTCCAATAGGTTATTTATATGGCCGTTATCTTCAAAATATAAATAAGATGGGAAAAATAGTATCTCTAATAGGCTCTCTACTACGCTCTTTATTTTAGCGGATAGTTATCCCGCTCACTACTTTTAACGAGCCGGATAAATAACTTCATATTTTGTTTACCCATGTTCTAGCGGTTATGTCATGAATTCTTTAAAATTCTCATACAAGAAATATTAAGAATGTGCCACGTGTTATTTAGGTAATCATTTAACTAACACTATTGGAGCATTAACTAAATTTTTACAATATCTAAAATATAAATGTTAAATTTTCATCAAATTATAAATAATTTTTAACTAGTACTACTGGAGAGGCTCTAAGAGCATCCACAATAGTGTAATCTACATCTTATCTATAATTTAGACTATGTCTAATTAAGTTGGTGATGTTTTCAGACTTCGCTCCAATAGTGCTATTAAAAAATTTGTCATATATTTTTGTAATTATTTGTAAACGTTGCATAAATTGAATTTGGGTGAAGAGAAAAAAAGATGGAGAGATTTTAGGGTGATCACGGAGAAATTCATGGAAAAATATTTTGGATGAGAAACATTTTCTCGCCAGATGTGGCGAGCGAAATTCAAACTCAACAAAATAGAATACATTTTAGCAAGTCTACTGGAGCTAGACTTTTCTAAATTCCGCTGGCTATTTTGATATTAACCGCTATTTAGCTAGTCTACTGTGAATGCTCTAAGGGTTATGATTGATTTAATCTAATGGACGAAAAGACATTTTAAAGTCAACTGTTCTGTTTTATAGAATAGGTTAATAGTTCAAATGAGTCAAGAGAATAAAAGAATCAATTTATTGTAATCAATAATCTATATTAATAAAAAAAAGAAAAAATAAATAAATATTGTATACTAATAATAATAATACATGTAATTATAAAATTTCCTTTACTATCCACATATTAAAGAGACAAAGGATATACCAGTCCGTCTATGCTCTTTGTTCCCATTTGACTTTATTGACTCGTACCTGGCTCTCTTTGACCGGATGATTTGGATAGCAAAATAATACAATTTTTTGATAATTTTTTTCACCGTATTATAGAGAATCTTCTACTCTACAACACCATTAAACAGTTATCAAAAAATTACATCGGTTTGCTATTCAAATCATCGGGTCAAAGTGACCCAGTGAATAGTGACAAAGTCAAATTGGGAACAAAGAGAGAGACAGACTGGTAGAATTTACCACAACACCAAAACAAATCTCCGATCATCTCTATATCTTTTGTCAAACTCGTCCATGTTACTCTACTATATGTTTTCTTTAAAGTTAATTTGTAATTCTCACACATCACGTGGGCACCAATTTATCTAAACTACTCTCTACAAGTGTGAAGGTGCTGTAGTGTTTTAGTGTTTTAACAATTTTTTATGCTCTTACAAGATAGGAAATTTACAATTAAACCTTCTCAAAGGTGTTGTGACTATTCAAGTTTGAAATGTAATTTAAAATTCAGTTTTAACTGAGTTTAAATATAAACAGTTGTGACTATTCAGTTCGTGTAATTTCTGACGTGTATCTTTATCATACTTGAATAGTTGTGACTATTCAGTTTGTGCCTCTTTGAATGTGTGTCTTTACCATTTTAAAAAGAAGTCTTAAGTACCCAAAATTTTTACCATATCTTGCGAACTCTCACTCTCTCCCTGATTTACTTTCAATATTTGTTGTCTTCTTTCAAGAATATGGCAATCATTTTTGAGACTGTAGCATAAATTGGAGGTTTAGCAAGTTCTAAGTGGATCGCACTATACGACTTAAGTGGAGAGTGAAGCAGGTATCATCTGAGACGTTATTCCAAACCATTTTCATCGTTGATGGGTATATAGGTCTTAAGAATATTTTTTGTATGTCAGACTGTTTTACGCATTTATTTCTCACTTGTTTGTTGATTTTGTATACTTGTCATGGACTTTAAAATATCACAATGTTTATTGTTTTGATTTTTTCTTCAATTTGATTGTCAATTCTTCGTTAGTTTTATTTTTGTGCAATTAGCTTATAAATAATACCTTTTAAGTATAATTATAATTATTGTAATAAATAAAATTTCATGTGCAACGTACGTGCTCATAACTAGTAAATAAATAGAAGAAAAATGAACTTTACTGCTTCCTTTCCGTAGTGAGCGCCATGAGATATGCCTTCCTTTGCTAGTTCCACGTCAAATTCATGGTACATTTTCAAAAGTCCTCTGTAAACCGGTTTCATGTTATCGGTAAGTTGATTGCAAGCACTCATATCCCACCTGTAAAAGATTTATTAACTTATTTCGATGTCACCACAAAATATGAAAATACAACACTTGTATATAATTACCTTTCTATTGCATCTGTCAGAAGTTGTACTTCTTCAAATGTACCATAGGAGTCGTATGTATCATCAATAAAGGTTATCATTAGGAAAGCTTTTGTGAGCATCAATCGACAAAGAGAGTGTCGAGGTTCCGCAGATGCTGATGCACACCAAAAATATCCCTCCACTGGCCTGTTTCTTGCGTAACTGCCTTTTGTAATTAAGCCTGTGTCTTTCCAATACCTAGGCGTATTGTAAAGTTAAATACAATTTTCTCCTTGTTCTATACAAAAAGAAAAAAAAAAAAAAAATATTACCTACCTTTTTATGTAGGATAGTTCCTCATTGTGCAACACTTGCACCCTGTTAAAGTCTAACTTTGCAAGCCTCAGTATAGTGTCATTCTTAGAGGGATGTTCATGGTAGATATCTATATAGCGCCTCGCTTCAACTCTTGGAACACCCCTGTGGAGGGGTTGCTTTAGGGCGTGACTAACTTGTTTCACAAGCAATGGGCACACCTCGTCTGAATCGCTCAAGGAGTATATCTTCAGGTTGGTTTTTGTGTAGGAAAATGCTTCCTCTAATATGGAGTCTTCATCTCCATGTATCCTTAAATGTGTGGCTTCATACAAGCTTAACATTCCCACTATATCACTGGTAAGACTCTTGTGGAACTTACCATCTTCCCCTTTGAATCTTGAAAAAACGCCTAAAGACATCGAGTATTGATATTAGTAACCAGAGCGTTGATGTTACCCAGGGGCAGCATCATTTAATGAGGATATAATTAAAAATTGTACTTGTACTTGTACTTATTTAAAGATCATTATCTTAAAGCATAAAAAAGAAAACGGATAACCTTTTTGGATCAATTATTAGATTTTACGGTTCAGAGGCATCTTCAAGAATTTGAGTAGTTTATTTATATACTCCCTCCGTCCCATGAGGTAGTTCAAAATTGACTTTTTTGAGATTTTTTTAACCCGGTGATTTGGTTACCCGGACAATATTAGAATTTGGTAATTTTTTCATGGTGATGTAGAGTTAAGTTTACTCTACAACACCATGAAAAAATTACAAAACTTTTACATTGTTTTCCTAACTAAATCATCAGATCAAAGTGATCGGTGAATAGTACACTTTGAACAACCTGCTGGGACGGAGGGAGTAGATTGGAAAAGAAAAATTTGTACCACTCTGTTTCCTCTCTTTCTCCCCCTGTTGATTTTTTAAGTCGTAGTTGGGTCACTTTGACCTGGCAATTTGGATGATAAAACCATGTAATTTTTAGATAATTTTTTCATGATATTGTAGATTAACTCTTACTCTACAACACCATGAAAGGATTGTCAAAATAGTTTCGTTTTGCTATCCAAATCATCGGTTCAAAGTGACCTTATGAATAGTGATAAAAGTAAAAAAATGGGAGAAAGAGAAGAAACGGAGTGGTACTAGCTAGGTGATTAAATTTTAAGTAAAGCACATTATGGTGATAAAAAATGAAGAAGAAGCAAGCAGATAAAAGTAAACCTAGTACTACCTCAGTTTCTTCTAGATTGTACTACTTTGACTTTTCAACTTGTAATTGTGTTACTTTAACTCGGTGATTTAGATAGCAAAACGATAAAAAAAATTGTAATTTTTCCATGGTGTTGTAAAATAAAGTTTACTCTACAAGACCATACAAAGATTATCAAATTCTTATATCGTTTTGCTAATCAAATTAGCGGATCAAAGTGACCCAATAAATAGTGACTAAAAGTGAAATAGGCTGAATGAGAAAAAACACATGTAATAAAATATTGAGGGAATAAGGTCAAAAATTGAGGCAGACGCTACTCATGATAATCAAAGCAACTTACTTACCACTTGACATTTTATGACCATGTTGCCTAAATATTCTGAAATGAAGCGCAACCGTGAACAAGTCAAATTCTGTTTTGCAGTCGTAGTTTGCGAATGTTTGTGAAATAAACTCTTCAATCTCCTCTTCAAAGTGATATGATAAACCAAGTCGTTCAATTGTATTGATGAGATTCATTTTCTCTTCATGTTTTCTACTTCCATCCGGTGCCCCAATCATTGACCTCACTTGTTTCTTGAGAATTTCAATTTCTTTAATATTGTAAAGTTCCATGAGCTGCATAACATACAGTGAAATGTCACCATGTCAAAACTTTATCAGGACCAGAACATGAAGACGCGTAAAGTTCCATGAGCTGCATAACTGTAATTGATGTTGTTGCATCTTCATAGAAAAAACAAGAATAACATAATAGAAGATAGATGTACGTATGACTAACTCACAACCTTGGCTCTCATAAAATAGATTTACCACCTTTGCATCTAAAGTGAAAGAGTTGGCATCATCGTCATTCCATATGTCTGGTGTAAAGTTGGCATAATTACGACTTACAGCATCTTGTAATTTGCACACTTCTTGAGCTTGTTCCATCTTAATAATGGTGGGAGTGGGAGAGAGGGCGAGGTAATCCAGAGTGAGATGACTTTCTACTAGGAACTGAAGGTTTATATAGACTCAAACAATAACAAATTGCACTCAGCCCCTTGTTGTTTAGGGCTAATCCCAGCTTACATCCTATTTTAATTTTACAAGAAAAGCTAAGATAAACTCTCTATGCCAGAAATGTCCTAATGAGGGTGACGAGTGGTACCCAATAAAAATCAGCATACTCATTTATCAACAATTATATTTTAAAATTGGCACTTATTACGAAGCATTCAAACCCGCAGCAAAGTTGGGGAAGAAACAAAACACGAGGCAGCGAAGCATAGTTGTGATTACCGTTTCGGTTCCCGTTCCGTTTTGTTTTTGGGAACGGAACGGCAATCCGTTCCGGATTTAACGCACTTTTTTTACTATATATAATATACGAAACACTAGTGATACTTCATATGAAAACAAATGATTGATAAAGATAACGATGAATTATGGCAAGGAAAATAGAATAACAAGATGCATGAGTAATTATCGATAAAATAAATAAATTATTTGTACTTAATGTGAAATTTAAGTAAGTAAACAATGTACATTTTATATAATAATTGATTATACGTAGTTGTGTGTGTGTTTGAAATTTACCTACCACTTCGTCCCACATCGTTTACACCATTTGGACTTTTACCACTATCCACTGGGTCATTTTGACCCGGTGATTTTGATAGCAAAACTTTGTAATTTTTAAATAATTTTTCCGTAGTTCTTATTCTACAAGAACATAACAAAATTATAAAAAAAAATGCATTGTTTTGCGTTCCAAAACACCGGGTCAAAGTGACCCAGTGAATAGTGGTAAAAGTCTAAATGGTACAAAAGATGTGGGACGACGTGGTAGTTGTGTTAAATAAAGGTAACAAAAACAAAAAGTCAAAATAATGAATACAGACTGATTAACATAATAAAATGTGGGTAGCCGTTAATAGTGGTACAATTGCCTCAGTGGTTAGTTGTTTACTGTTTGGAGGTTCGATTCCCTAACTTCTACCACTCGGGGTTAGGGGGTTCGGGGGTTCGATTCCCTAACTTCTACCACTCTTTCCCACCTCTTTCTTCCCAATTTCCATTTTGGGACGTCCCACCTCTTTCTTCCTATTTCTAAATCGGGTAACCTAAAACAAGGCGAAAGACCAATTTACACCTCTAAAATTATTGGTTCACATTTTTATTTTATTTCATAAACTCGAGTGGCCCAAATCACTGGGCCAATTAAACAAAGTAGCCTAACTTAACGCTGATTAACCCAACCTATTAAACTAACCCAACCCATTGCGTCTACCAGTAACCCTAATTGACTTATCCAAACATCAGCCTCACATTTCTCTCATTCTCACACCAACAGAGAGAGAACCAGAGGGAAGGGAGAGGTGTTAGAGAGAGAGAGAGAGGTAGAGAAAGACAGACGAACTTGGAGAGGATGATGGTGGCTTCTTCTGGCGGCGACCCAGGCAGATCCGACGGTGGTGAGGAACGGTAGTGATGCGTACGAAGATTTGGACTCCGGCGGTAGAAGGCTAGGACGCCGGTCGGCTTCGATCGACAGTAGAGGAGGGCGACGTGGGGACTTCTACTCCTCTTCTGTTTCTTCTAACTTTCTCCTTCATCTTCTTCTTCTTCTTCTTCTTCTCCTACTCCTCCTCTTCCCCTATTTTCTTCGGATCTGATGCTTGCCTTTTAAGTTTCGGATATGATGTTATAAAAAGAACTGATTTTTTGATATGATGTTTGGATCTAATGTTTGGATCTGTTGAAAAAACTTGATTATGGATATGATATTATTGACGTTAAGTTTAATTTGTTGTAAAAGTATTGATTTTGGATCAGATATAGTTGATGGTGGTGTGAAATAATAAACGTGTGGTGGATGTTGGAGGTGGTAGTGGTGGTGGCTTGGTGGTGTTGTCTGTACTGTGAACAAAGAGAGAGAGAGAGAGAGAGAGAGGGAGGTTGAGGCAGAGAGTGGAGAGAACATAGAGGAAAATCTAGGGGGAGACTGGGCATTTTGGTCTTTTCCGTCCCAACTCTTAATCCCAGAGCCCAGCAGCCATGTGAAGAAAGAGCTGGGACAGACTGGTAACCCAGATCAGAATTTTCCAGGATGACCCGGATCCGACCGAAATGTCCGGATCGGCCTGGAACCGACCGGATATCTAACCGGTACGGTACTGAGGGTGATTCGTACCGGTTTGGCTACGGAACGGAATGATCCGGCCGTTCCAGAACGGTACGGTATTCATAACAATGCAACGAAGCATCATCACCATTTGTAATTGTACGAATGCTGAAGCCATTCGTATCATTGCCATTCGTGCAATATCAACCATTCGTACTAATGGAGTTTTGAGGTGGCGGCTGAAAGTTTCCTTCCCCAGTTTGGAAGGTTCCTAATTGCTTTGGGAAGTTTAGTGCTTCCTAAGTCTTTATACACAGTCACGGTCACGGCTATTCTTGTGTGGGTTGTGATCATGTCTTCTCTATTAACATAATTGGATTTTCTGGCCGTGGATGAGCTAGTATTCAAGCTAGTGAACCACGTCAAATTCGGCGTTCTTAATCGTTTTTGTTTCATCGTTATTGTCTCTACCCTCTGTTTCAGCAAATAGTACCCAGTGCTAGGTTAAGGTATCGAGACAACGATATTGGGTAGGTTAAGGTATCGAGACAACGATATTGGGTATGGCGATGAAAATCAATCAACTTGATGGGAAGAACAATTTTAGCTTATAGCATATAAAGATGCATGCTTCGTTGAAGCAGCAAGGTCATCTTTGGCTTCCAGTGGCTAACAAGACGGGCGTAGATACAACAACTGTAGCGTTTTTGAAGATGGAGGAGCAGGCACATGCAACGATCATGCTGTGACTCGCAGACGACATGATCATTGAGGTCGCATATCAAGAGACGGCATCTGACTTATGGTCAAAATTGGAGAACCTCTATATAAATATGACGAAATTAGTGGCCTACAAGTGTGTTGAAGCAGTGTTATTTGGGGGGGGGGGGGGGGGGGGGGGGTTGTGAATATTGCTTTACAGGCATCTTCTATATACGAGACTATCCTCCAAATCGTATGTGGTTTTACTAGGGTACTACTCAGTATATTTATACTGCTTTGTTATTGCTTCACTCAGGGCCAGCCCAAGGGATTGAAGGCCTAAGGCAAGTAAAACATTTGAGGCCACCCAATTGAAGAAAAAATGTACACAGAAGAGTTTATATTTCGGGGAAAAAGTATATACCTTCAACAATTGTGTGTAATGTATTAGTTTCTTTTAAAGAATATATTAGATTAACTTTAATGATGTTAAGTGAACTTACTATAAGTAAAAATAAATAAAATATTCTTATCATCCACGAGATTCGAACTTGAGTAAAGTTTGTGGCAAAATATTACTTACCACTAAACTAAGACAACATTTAATGTTATATTACAACAGAAAATATAATTAAATTAAATTTACCTATTTTTTTAAATAGAATTATAACATATGGGCCCCTGCACCGGGGGCCTAAAGTGGCTGCCTCAGTTGCCTACCTATAAGGCGACACTAACTTCACTTTTTATTTCTTCTACTAATAAGAACAATCATGGTATAATTTTTCTAACGGTCACTACGTGGAACCTAAGAGACAAATCGATTTTACTTATTGTCCGTGGAGATTTGAAAATTCTCTCTGAACGATGCTGCTGCAATTTCAAATTTCTCTGTCTGATTTCAACGTAATGATGTAACGATTATTCCTGCTTTACATTGATACAATGAGCAGTTTTCCCCCAAAAAATATTAGCGGTCTGAATTCAACCAATTTGTTAATTGTAGCTTTCAGATTTGTTGTATATTTCAGTTAGGTGTATTCGTCCTAACTGAGATTGTCTTAGGAGCACATTTTTAACCCTACTCCATTGCCCATGGGCTCCAGTTTAGTGCTATTTTCTTTATGGTTTCAAGTAAATAGTGTTTTCCATTAAAAAAACACAATTTTTTCTCGTATCACAATATAGTAAAACCTCTATAAGTTAATACTCGATAAATTAATAACTTCGATAAAATTAATAATTTGTCAAGTCCCAACTTGGGACTAGTACAAAATTGGACCCCGAAATCCCGGTGTATATATATATTGGTCCTAACAAAACTATAAATTAATAATTACTAAAAGAATCCAATTTATAATATTGGCTAATGAAAAATGAATTTATAGTCACTTGCTTTTTTGTTGAACTTCCTATATATGCTGAGTTTATCTATAAATCTCCTCATTGCACTTAAGAGTTGCGGCATTGTCTTCTCGTACTGCAACAAAAAGTTGTGAAGAGTTGTTGCCGCTTGCAATGCTTCTTTCTGAGTGACCAGTTCCAATGCTATTGAATCATCTTCCACTTCGTCATCAAACAAAATTAGAATGGTATTCACATTAATAATGATAAAACTGATTTGTTTTTAACTAATATACATTTTAACTAGTACATTAGACTTGAAAATTTAAATGTTAAATGTAAAATCTCTTTCATTTGATAAATTATTAATTTATTGATATAATAATATCTCGCTAAATTAATAAAATATCGTGGTCGTAACATTATTAATTTATAGAGATGGTATTGTATTGTATATAGGCTAACTTTTTTTTAGGGAATATTGACTTACTTTGATAAAGATAGATTATTACTTTGATAAAGATAAATTATTAGATAAATTATTGAATGAGTGGTTGTGATGAGATTTTTTTTATTTCTTTTTCCGCATCTTAACCACACATAAAATAATCTATGTAATACTATGGGGGGCAAAAGACAAAAACCACCCCTCGAGTATGGGGTATATACAAAAACACCCCTCGTGTTCGGGGATATACAAAAGCCACCCCTGTCGAGACAAAAGCCACCCCTGTCAGTGGATGGACGTTAGACGAAAAGCACCATTCTGTTACAATCAATTAGTATGGGGGTGAAATATGACCATTTTATGACCATTTTGCCCCTATTTGTATTTTTTATTTTTTTTTTTGTTTATTTTCTTAGTGTTCTTGGTGTTCTTGAACTCCACCACCACTAAAACCCCATCACCACCAGGATGAAGAACACCTACACCAAATCGCCACCTGAATTTAAAAAAAAAAAAAAAAGATAGGTAAAATATCAAAAACCCCCTACCCAAATCAGACCCAGAATCATCAACCACAAGCAAATTAAGAGGAAATCAAGAGGATGAATCACCACCTTAAACACCACTGCCATCACAAACCACGACCTCAGCCATTAAACCCAATCAATCACAGCCCCTAATAAAACTAAGTCTTGCCCAAAACTCATAGCTTTACTCTGCATTCGAACACTGAATTCGAACAATCAATCACAGCCCCTACCAAAACTAAATCCTATCCACCAATTCGAACACTTAACTCGAATCAACAAAACTCGGAATTCAGTATCCCGATTCTCTCTCGATGAAGCACATAACCCAGATACCTGGGTTCTTCTTCGTCGGAAAACGGAAGAAGGAGAGAGGATTGACATGGATATGGTTTATGTGCTTCATCGAGAGAGAAATAGAGGTCAGGGAGAGGAATCACGCTTGTTCCAGCATAGATCGGGACCAGGGTCGAGGTATCTGGTTCGCCGTCGTTCGGTTCCAGTGAGGTCGACGCCGGTTACTGTGAAGGTCGTCGGCTGTTCCGTGGGGTAGAGAGACGTAGCTGGGTTGGGTGTTGAAGAAGAGCGAGGAAGAGGAGAAGGTAAGGAGGAGGAGGAGGAGGGGTGAAAGGACCTGTCGATGGAGGTAACTTTTGAGGCGCCGCCTTTAGCCGGAGACTTCTTTCAGGCGATGATGATGCTTAGAGGGTGATGGCAGTGGTGGTTGTTGTGGAGAGGGTGGCTTGTGTGTGGGTAAAGGAGATATAAGGTTGAATGTGAGGAGAGAGAGACATTTAGGGTTAGAAGTGTGAGAGGAGAAAGACAATAATTAGTATTTATGTTGTGTAATTTGTTTTCATACGAAGGGTAATTTTGTCTTTCCATACCTCCGTTAGTATGCTGTTAGATGCTAACTCTGACAGGGGTGGCTTTTGTATATCCCCGAACAGGAGGGGTGTTTTTGTATATACCCCATACTCGAGGGGTGGTTTTTGTCTTTTACCCTACTATGGGGGGTTTGGTACCATCTTTTTTTTTTGTCTTTTAAGACAAAATCATCTTTTTTGCTTTTCTTACTACCTATATAAAAGAAGTTATGGCCACATTGCGTGGCAGTGGTGGCCCAATCATGTACTGCCAATTCGGACAAAGTGCCAGCGAAATGCCTATGTAATAGTGACGTGTAGAAAAGGTCGGTTATGCCCTTGCTGACATGGAACAGGTAAGCTGTGGTTGAAGGGCGTTGTGGTCATTTTGGATCTTCTTTGCCTGGTTTGATATCACAAGGCTTCTCTCAGAAGCCAGCTTCAACCAGAAGCTTCGTTCTTCTCTCTCATCTCTTTCTGTTCTCACTTCCACAGCACCGCGTCTCTTTCTCTCTCTCTCGCTCTCTCTCTCTCTCTCTCTCTCTCTCTCTTCGCTTGGAAATTTTGCCCGTCGCTTCCGAGAGAAGCAAGTGCAGCAAGTGCTTTTGCAGTCGATGGAGGCGGTGGCTTCGCTGTGTTTTCCTCTGCTTGGTTAGGGTTTCTGGGAAGAAGCTGTTCTTGGGGTTGAAACCCTATTTTCTGATGAATCTATTTGATGTTGTGGATTATTTGGTTGCCGATTCGTTCGAATCGGTTGTGTACTCGTCCGATTCAAAGGAGGCGCTTCGATTTCCCGAATCGGCGATGGCGAGGGAGAGGGCTCCGCAGAGATTGGCGGTGACGACGGACAGGGTTTCGAGTAGAAGGTTCTCCCTTTCCGCGTACGATTTCTCTGTGTCGGTGCTTCGATGGGTGCTTCTGCTCTCTATTCCTCTGCATGACTAGTGAAGTATGTTATGGGTGACAATCCTCTGATGGCTCTTCTTAGGTAAGTTTGTAGCTTCTTAGGTAAAATCAAATTCAGTGCTGTGATTTCTCCCGCCAACATATTCTTCATCCTGCGATGTTATTTTTCTTTCGTTTGATTTACAATTTGTGTCTTTGTGAGATGGAAACTGCTACTATTTTTGTGACTTGTTTGAACTAGGGTTTATTTCTAGATAGTGGGGGTTTTATGTTGAAATTGAAATCCATACCGATTTTTCTGGGCTGAAATGGTGTGTTGATGTTTGTGCGACTTTGTTGTCTGCAGAGAATTTCAAGACTGTGATTTGTGCTTGCGGAGTGGTTTTTGGTCTGTTTATTACAGTTTAGCTTAATTGTTTTCCTTGCTGGTCCAAGAGAATGATTATTATGTTATACGAGTTTACAACTAGGCCTGGGGATATATGCATCATTTAAGCTGAAAGATTTCAGCATTAGACGAATTGGATTGTTTGGTGGCGATAATTGTCTGAATCTCGGACCTATCTGATGAATTTGTTATGTCTGAGTATGCATTTCATTTCTGAATTTGAGTACTAAATGTGAAGAAAAATCAAAGTATTTTTCAACTTCGAACTATTTCAGTATTTCTTATCTTTTTCGTTTCCCAATTTCGAATTGTTGGAGTTATACTTGTTACTATTAGTTTTATTTGTTAGTACATTTATGAATGCCGTCATTTAAACTTCTCCTTAACAAATATGATATTGATCATTCAAGTTACAAGAAAATTAGCCTGAGGTGATGGTTGGTATTCCTAATGACAAGTTGGCAACTCTTGCTGGAAGCTTGAAGGCAGCTGAGAAATGGGTTAATAACAACATCTCTAGCCATGTCCACAACAATGTTAATGTCAGGTTGGCGTTAGCAGTTTCTGGTCTATCGTCGATTCTGAATTGGCAACCTCACAATTCGATTCAGCAGATTCTCGTGAAACTTCCGATAATTCAACTCTACACACTTTGTTCTCAGTTCCAGTTTCAAATTTACCCGAGAAAGTCGATTTCAGCCTCGCCACCGCCAATCTCTGCGAAGCCCTCTCCCTCGGCCCTTGCCACCGCCCATCTCAGGTGTGAATATCTACTACGCATCTCCTCTGATAATAGTTCTAATTCCTTTTCAGGGTTGGTTTACGTTTGAACTTCCATTATTAACTGACATTTCATTTGTGTTTCTTTAGCCTGGAAATCATCAAGAAGATGGCGAGTGAAGTGTTGGCTGGTAGAATTATCGGCAGTAATACTGGATATGACAGTTATTGGAAGGGATGGTAAGCTTGTTATCTTTTCTTTGTTTTGTTAATTCAGAAGACAAGACCAATTTGCTAAAGGGTCATACAATCCTAAAGCCTGTCATCAAAATGAGTGTCTTGTTCGCATCATCAGTATGCAATCCACATAAAGGTTTCCACCCCCTCTCAGTTCTCTACATACTTCAAAGATACATAAATCTGTGTGTGTATGTATGCATGTACCAAAAGTTGGCTTCATATACTGCAGGCGAATTGGTCTTTGGAAAATGTATGTATGTGTATGCATCCATTTGGATAAATTGCACTTTGCACCCCTTGTGGTTTGGGTTTAAACATACTATGCAAGAGAGGCTGTGAAGATGAATTTTCTCGAGCAGATGATTCAGGCATGAAGATCGGATCTGCTTTGTTGGCGGGGCAACTCAGAGGTTTTTGAACCACTGTAACTTCAGCCACGGCTGATTCGTTCTCCGCCGGTCACTGTAAACAGATCTGAGCCTTTCCCTAACCTTCCGCCATTGATTTTTGGAGATCATTTTTGTTCTGTTTAGTTTTACGCCTTTCCACAAATATTGGCGCTTTATTTATGAACCTTCAAGCGTATGTGTTTTATTTGTTTTTCGTTGGCATAACGCTGATTTGAAATTTGACACCTTGTGGTTTGTTTCTGGATTACTGCTACTCGTCAAATGTTCATCTGATTTTCGCCAAAGGGAGTCTGAAATTGTATTTTCAAATCACGGTGTTCTGGACACAAGATATTGACATAGCACCGTATGAGTTATTAACTATATAAGGGCGGAATTGGTTAGAGTGTCTATTTTCTCTCTTAAAGCAAATTCTATAGCCATTTTAATGGATTTGTCGTCCAATAAAATTTGGTAAACTGATTTACCATGTAATTTAGGATGGTGTATAGTTACTCAATCATCTCAATGTTCCGGGGTGACAGCAAGCAGAGACAGAGGAACAGATCGGGCCGCGAGAAAATGGTCAGCTTCGTGTGGGTTCTAGCAGTTTATCAAATCTGGAGTTTCTGCATGTCGCAATTATCGAATTCAATTGAGTTCCAATCTCTTATTGATGCATGCTTGAGCTATTAACTTCTTTGTTGTAGTTCCAATTTTCTCGAATCTGTCTCTCAATCGATCTTGTGATTGATTATTGGTGTTTCTCTGATACCTAATTGAAATGGGGATTGTGACGTGATATAAGCCCTTAATGTATGTGGGAATGTTTGATTTTCATTCTCTTACCACCATGAGCAAGAAGATATTGGTAATTTGATGCTTGATAATCCCACCATATGAAATACAATATCGAATTTGGAATCTATGGTTTGTCGTGAATTATTGTTAATGATGACATGAATAGGTAAGGTATTGTCTCGTGGAATTCTTCCCTGCAAAGGAGGCTCTTCACTCCTACTTAAACCGCCTGTCTTTGTTTATGGTTTTTTAATTTATTTTCTTTTTCCCTATTTCATGCATAAAAGATCAGGGTGATAAGAAATATTCCATCACTAATTATATTAAGTAATTTTTATGTGATGGTGGATTGAATTAAGACGAATAGATCATTGAAGACTATTTCTATGTAGCAAGTTCGTATTTTATTTAGTTCTTAGATTTATTCCGATCTAATTCCATATACATGCTCAAACGCTTATCTTATCAAATTCACCTTACGTTTACAGAGATGTGAAGACTATAAAGAAACCTTTCACTCCCCTGTGCGAGGTACATGTCCAAGTGACTCATTTCATGCCTCGAAGATCGCGTTGTTCAAGTCTTTAGACGGATGGGCTAAAAATAACCTGTTGTTGCACTTATAGCCCGTTGAGAGATGTTGGCAGCCAAGTGATTTCTAACCGGAACCTGCCTCGGAAGGATTTGATGCGCAAATGAAATCCCTGATGAATATCGTGGTAATGGTTGGAGACCTGATCACAGAGGAAGCTTTACTTACTTATCACTCTATGCTTAATAGGTTAGATGGAGTTCGAGATGAGACAAGTGCGAGCCAGACCCCTTGGGCTATTTGGACAAGGGCATGGTCTGCTGCAGAGAATAGGCACACCGATCTTCTGAAGAAGTACCTATACCTCTCCTGCCGGGTTGACATGAGGCAAGTCGAGAAAACAATTCAGTACTTGATTGGCTCGGGAATGGTGAGTGCTTCAAGTTGACAATGAATTCCACTATAGTCTAAATCTTGCTCTCCTTCATAGAGGGCTCTGCTTATATATTTTTGTTTTGTAACCTTCAAATGACTTTTAAATTTAGTTAATTGTTTATGGATTTCCTTGGCCCAGCATTACATATCCGTGAAGGGAAGGGAAGTGAAAAATTTGTAAAGAAATAGCAGCATATTCTGTTTTCTTTAAGCTTAGTGTGTCTACATTCCCACCATGAGTAAAGAAACTAAATCTATATCTGTATCTTATTTCTTGTTTTTATTCTAACTTATGTTCTTTGATGCATTCATCATAGGATCCTCTGTCTGAGAGCAATCCATATATGGATTTCACTTCATTTCAAGAGAGGGCGACGTTCATATCTCATGGCAATACCGCTAGGCATGCTAAGGAGCATTGGGACATGAAACTGGCACAGATATGCAGAATAATTGCAGCATATGAGAAGCGCCAAGAAACTGCATACATCAAGATCGTTGAGAAACTCTTCGAGGCAGACCTATATGGAACGGTGTTGGCTCTTGCCGACATGATGAAGAAGAAGATACCGATGCAAGCCCACTTGATGTATGACGATGAGGATGACAACCTGTTCGACCACTTCTCCGCCGTAGCCCAGCGGCTTGGAGTCTACACCGCCAGGGAATACGAAGCCGTTACTGTGCCTCCTGGAGTGAAGTCGCGGTTGTTGCTGCTTCACCGTCGTCAACACTCTCCTTAATCCTGGAGTGCCTTGCCCTGAGTGAAGGACTGAGCCACTAGAAGAGAAATCAGACACGGAGGTCCTGTTCGTGATTCCTGCTTCTATGACGAATCTTCAGGTTTCAGCGCATGCAAGGACACTACTGTGAGGAGGTAAAACAATTTGGTTTCGTAGATCTACTGATATTCCTGACTGTTAATATGTTCGGACTCAATTTCTGGATTATTCCTCCTCTAATTGGGACGAACAACCTGACAAGTGAGTGTTTATTTTGACTGTGTAGCTGATAATTGATGAGCGTCTTTTTTGCATCTTCTAACTTTTCCATTACTTCATTTTTGTGTAGAAACCACTGCATTTGAGATATATGATGTTTTTCCTGGAGTTATCAGATACAACATCAACATTTTGCATTCTTATATATTTCAACTGCAAGCATGCATACATGCAAATGAGAGTAGAGATTGCATTATCAATGTAAAATTTGTAAAAAAATAAACACAAGTGTGAAGTAGGAATTTTATTGTGGATGTTCCACGAAGCACCGAGTTCTATAAGTCGATGTAGGCATATGATTGTGAAATTCTTCAGAAGTGTGATTTATACATAGTAAATGCATTTTATTGTTCTGGAATTGGATAGCGAGGATACCTCTTACATAGATCCACATATAGCAATAACTGTGCCAACTTTTGGATTATGGGGCTGACTAACTAACTGGGGAATCCTTTACGATTGCCTGTTTTTGTTTTACATGGTTTTGGGCCTTTCTTGTGCTTGCTGGGTGATTTTCTCAGTGAACTGTCAATTTTCGTGCATGCCTGAGACACATATGCTATTTTTTTTTGTCATGTAAAGTGAATCATATCGCACAGCAAGCCATTTTATCACATATAATGATACTGAAAGTGATGGTTTGAATCAGATACGATGTCTCACTCATGAAGAGATGGAGAGTTATCACCGGCTTTACTTACAAAGATTAAAGGAATTTGGAGCTTCAGGAGAATTCCCAGATGATTGGGGTCTTGAGGTAAAAATTTGCTTTATCCTCTTTCAGTGTTCTTCAATATCGTTATTTTTTACGTTGGCGGCAAAGCTCGAAAGCGCCGAGATAAGAGTCAAATCGTTGGAGTACTATTTTGTTGGTTGGTTTCCTGAACAAAATGGACCTGATTATCCATTTGCAATCTACGCACACATCACATAACTCTTGGTACATTTTCTGATTGTTGGTTCAAATCTGTGGTAATAGACGATTGTCAGTAAGGAAGAGTTAATACAAGTAATTTTGGTAGATATATTTAGGTTGATATATGATTTAAATTGCTTCTTGGTAGAATTTGGTATACGAATTTGCTGACTGGAGCTGTTCATCAAATAATTGAGACCACCACAGAGTGTTGATTTTAGTTAATTGTGACTTGTATGGTTATCTAATAGATGAATCATGACTACTTTGTGTTTCATCTAAACTGTTGTCTTTCCTCGTTGGATTTGTTGTTTCGGATTATTCGAATTGTTTTTATTTGAAACACAGTAGGATAGATTGGGTTTTCTGGTTCAAGTTCATTTGTGCCCAATTCTTTTGTCTATACTTTTTGCGTCAGATTGTGACCACTTTCTCCCAGCAAGTAAGAGATGCCTGCAATTCAAAAAAGCTTACGACATGACTTGAATTACTCTCCCACTGGCTTATCATATAGCTTCACTGCATATAATTGCTTTTTTGTATATTTAGTAGAAATCTTATATGTTATTTATGACATTCTTCAGGAGATTTGACCAAGGCTTTGAATGCGTCGACTAAATCTTCGTCTTCCCAGAACAGTATACAAGTACTCCGAGCAGCAGTCAACATGTCTATCCATTGAAGTTGCTGCATGTTTAAACTCCTTACAAAGGTAAGTTGCTGCATGTTTAAACTCCTTACAAAGGTTTAAAAGCCCATGTAAAAAATCATGTATTAGCTGAGCCATTACTATGGCCGTGATTTTCGGTTGTTTTTTACCATATCCATGTAAAGTAATATCTGTGAGTTGTATTGTCCATAGATGTGGTTTGGTTGGTATTAAAGAGACGTAGCAAAATTGGAAGTCACTGATTGACAGATATCCTATACGCAACGGGCTTGAAACGTTGCCGATATACAATTGCCGATATACAAAGGCACAACGCGCGCATTCGGTGTCTCCTCTGTGTATCAATATATTACGAGTTGTAAACTAAATTCCTGTGTCACATCTATGTTTGATTTCGAAGAACTATATACAAGGAATCAAAGCAGTATATACTAAAGATTTTACAAGCAAAGATATCACGAGACAGGAAATAACCATTGCCACCTATCCATTTGATAAACTAGCTATGAGAGCTAGGAATGAGAAGATAAGAGATGACTAATTGTTTATGTCCTATTGATTGAGCTGTTAACAGTTAAAATTTTTGAACTTCAAGTTAAGTTCTGGTGAGGTGAACCGCTGTAGTTGGAAGTGGACTTCCACGCAGCAGATAATGAGGGCAATTTTTTGATTGAATATAAATATAAGACGAAGCCCGTAGACCCTTATTTGGATTTGAACCTATGACTTACCGTGCCTCACCATGGGCCAACTTTACCACTGAGTTCAAAAGGGCCTACTTTATTCAACTCCCAGACAAATCGGTGTTTATAGAATAGATCTATGGTGTATTCGCTGAGCTATGGTGTATTCTCTGTCCCACTGAGTTCAAAAGGGCCTACTTTATTCAACTCCCAGACAAATCTGTGTTTATAGAATAGATCTATGGTGTATTCGCTGAGCTATGGTGTATTCTCTGTCACTACAGAAAAAAGGAACTGCACGAAAACCATTTCAAGAGATTACTGTCGTACATACCCTTGTATATTACCTGTTCCATGAGAAACCTGTTCACGCCTAAACATGTCTGTTAGCTTCATTTGAGAAAAAACAGTCTAGAGCACTCATATTTCATAACTAAGGTGTGGACGGTGTTCATAATCTGCTCATATGACTTGCATTTTGTGGACCAGTGTTACTATCCGGATATGAGTGTTTAGGACATAGGACTGCGTAGAATTACGTAATGACCAAATTTGAATTGCATTCCTGAGGTTCCCTCTTGAGGGAATCCACCAGAAGCTTAGTGTCTTTGAGGACTGATGCAAAGTTACAGTGAGCGCTCCTTTTCTTTTCTGATACTCAATTTGCTTTATTGCGGGGGTATCTATTTCAGTGTGCCAAGGTCAAAGACTACGATATTGTTTTACATTACAGAGGAATACATACATGCTTCTTTATAGGACACTAACGACTAAACAGGGTCTATGGGTATGTTTTGTCCATAACAATATATATCTCCTTATTAATAGAGTTTTCTAAATAATATTTTATTAATGAAATAACAATAAACGATGTACTCGCAAGTCATAGGGGTTGAATCCTGGTCGTTTCCTTAAAGAGATAACATGCAGACAGACCGGTGCAGGTACGTTTAGGGTTTCAGAGTCAGTTTCCAACATAACTCATGAGGTTGAGCTATATGTTTTTTGCTATTGTGTATTCTACTTTGGGGATGATTCTTTTCAGATATCATAGATGCATAATTTAGGGTTGAACTGCATATGTACCAGAGGTAATCCATCTTCAGTTTAGCGGACTAAAACATAGATGAATAAGCAACCAAGTAATTGAGCATTTGATTTGTATCATGTGACGAAAGTGGTTTCAGAATGATCTTATTTCCGTATCGTGAATTGATCACCAGACAATCATGTTTTGTCTGTTTTCCCTTACCTCTTCGTTAGTTTTCCCCACTTTTGTTTAACTGCTGACTGGATAATTTCTTGTGGATTCAAAGACAGTAGAAGCAGAACGGATCTCAGTCGATCATGTTGCCCATCTCAAACCTTCTGATGGAGGGTTTGCTGCAACTCAATGTGAGTCCTGCTGACCTGTTCCGAATACTCATCCAAGTTACTTTTGCTTTTCAGCTGAACGCATTTCTCCATATTTATAGGGTTTTGCGGTTCCGATTTATCTTGCCATTTCATCGTTTTTAATATATTATCTCTGATTTGAATTTTTTAGGATTTGGGAGTTCAGACTGGAAATTTCCTTTTTGGGAATTTGAAAGGATTCGATTTGGTCGGCGAAGATTCTGAATTTCGTCCAGTGGATTTCAACAGTGGTGAGAGAAATCGATGGTTTATAGTTCGTTTTTGTTGAGATGCTGACGAGGAGTTAGCATGGACTTGGAAAATTATGGGTTTCAGACGACTATTTTGTTGTAGTGCATTCGGCCCTATGTGCTTTGCTTCAACAATAGCTGGTTGTGAGTCAATACAAGGTTGGAAAAACTATGGTTGGAGAAGCACCTCTGCGCATAATTGAGCCCAAACTCGGTAGGGGCATTGCTTCCTACTTCTTCTACTTCTACTTATGCTTCTTACATACATGTGATCTCTTACTTCAATTCCTGTCTTCACAAAAATGCATTTTTGAAAGTGGGACCACTCGCAGTCACAATGCGACTGGTAAGAACGACCTTCAATTTACTTGGGCGTGGCCATTATAACCTTATGTGGTTTCCTTTTTATTTACAGCATCTGCTTCATCGATCAACAAGTATCACACTTTTGCACTGAAAAATCTCACAATATTGACCAATCGCTTTAATTTTCTCTCCAATCTTTGATGCTATGTCTTTCTCTGTCACTATATGTGTTTAATTCCTTGCTTTGTGCACATTATCAAATAATGTTAGTGTCAATTCCATCAGACTTTAATATGAGGTCCGTGTAATCAAACTCCGTCAAATGCCTGAAAAAGAACATGCGATTTGTTTTAGTACTTTGTTTTATGGTGTTGTAACGGTTGTGTTGTTGTGGCCGCTTCTTGGTAAGATGCGTTACTTTCAATGGGAACATTATGGAATAAGGACAGGATTATTTCAGGGTGCGATTCTTATTCTTGGATACGTATATCACTCTGTAGTAAGAGTTTTGTTGTACAGTTAATGTGATTGAAAATTCATGGGTGTGATGATAGCTTACATTTTCTGTTTTGTGATATGACAGTGAGTTCCAGGACATATTTGGTATTGATCACTTCATCTCATCCTTGAAAGATATTGTTCACATATTTAGAGAGCTGCCTCCCAGACTAAAAAAGGAATGGAACTAGGGACGAGCTGTTACATGGCAACGGTTAGGCTCAATCTACACGAAAACGTTGCGCGGCAGAGGTACAGTTTATGCCAATGCTTTTTTTACCTAACGTTGACTCAGAAGCTAATTATCTAACAAGGTCGTATAAAATTATTTTCAGATAAAAACATGTACAAATCTCAAGTATATCACAATCCAAAACATGTTTGGAATGCGCTAAAAACATGTACAAATCTGCAAAATTGGAGATTAAATAAGTTGCAGATTCCGCTCAAAACAAATCTTAATCAACAGTTACTTTCGCGACTCAATGTTTAGTTTAGTTTTGGCTTTCCATTTACACACCTGGGTTTTTTGCATTCTATGTATAGGAGCTTGATGGGGCAGCTTCTCCATCCATGCATGCGTTGACCAGCTTCTCCAACAAACAAGAATGATTAGGTTGGTTGTTGGCCTTAACTTCATCATTCAAATGCCAAGGACATGTCTAAATACTCTGCTATATGTACCATTGCAGTTTTGAATTGAGCAACGTTTTTACAGTAGGATTGAGATGGACCAGTTATATACGCAATGTACTCTAACTCCCAATGTATGTGACTGCCTTCCTCTAGCGGTGAAGTATATATAGTAGCTAATTTCGTTTGGAATTATGTGATGTGCTGTAGCAGTTGCGCGCGGAGTAAAAACTAGAACATACATTGCTAGGGAAAACAAAATTGAATCAAGTGCTGTAACTGGTAGGCATTCTATGGCTGATGCAAAATAACCACCGCTCCGCGCGCAGCCTCTCTCTTATAAATGTAGCTGGGAATGATATCGTACAAGGAAACAAGAAGCTAATTTTGGGTATGTGAAAGATCATAATCTCATTTTTATTTTATGTTTGCTCTTTACTTTTTCCCACACATTTAGCCTTCACACACGTGCATTTCTCTATCTCAGCTTTCCTATGGCAGTTGATGATAACAACATCTTAAACTGGGCAAACAAGAAAGTGAAGAGCTCGGGAAGAACATCTCAAGCAGATAGCTTCAAAGTAACAGATATATTATAAATAGTTTAGCCAATTCAAGGTCAGAGTTGCATCTTTGTGAGATGATTGATGTGTTAAATTTTGCAGGACAAAAGCCTATGAAACGGGAAATTCTTCCTGGAACTTCTTACTGCTTTAGAGCCAAGGGTTGTTAACTGGGAGGTTGTTAGAGAGGGTGAAACTGGTACGCCATTCTCAGATCTTGTGGTTTATTTTGACATATTTAGCACTTCAGTTGGATACTTTAAAACATTAGATGTTAGCTTTATTCGATTCTTAAGAAACATCACATCACATAAAAGTAGGGAGAGATCACTATGTCTAACCTGTTTACTTAATCCATTGTCTGAACAGGATATATCTGATCTCATTTTCTGCTGATTTAATTACAGATGAGGTTAAGAAGCTGAATGAAAATTATATCACCAGTGCTGCTCGCAAACTTGGATGCTCTATTTTCTTGCTTCCAGAGGACATAGTATATGTAATAATAAGACTGACATAACTCTTGAGTATAACCCTTTCTTATTATACCCAGAATCGTGCTGTTCATGGGAAATAGGAGAAAAAAGGAAAGGAAAATAGAGTCATAGATTTTTTTTAATGTTTGGAAATAGAAGAAAATAAAAGGAAAAGAAAGTGAAAAAAAATTTATATGGGGAAATGGGTAATCAGTTTTCTACCCAAATCAGGCGGAAAAATTGTTTCAAAATTTTACGGTTCTTTACATCGAGCATCGAACTGTCACCCTTCTTCAGTTTTAGGACTTTGGTGGCAGGTTTAATTGGATTGTGTTGATTTAGAGAATGGTCTCAATTTACCATTTGATGGTGGTGGCGTCGTGGTGGTAGTTGCGTTGGTGTTGATGGCAATGGTGGTGTATAGATTTGCCAGAGATGGTACCTGTTAAGACTTATCTATCATTTCACATATTATTTGGTTAATACTTATAATATTACATACTATATGGTATTATTTTGCATATTAAAGTGTAACCATTTTGATTTCTTTCATTTATCTTGTAAGTTTTTCAAACTAAGGAAAGTAAAATGGATGTTCCCAGATTTTCTTTCATTTTCGTTTCCCTTTCCTTTCCTTCCCATTCTCCAAGTTTCAAAAAAGGCCTAAATATCTGCTGGTTTTTACGACAAAGGCCCTCTTGGTTGGCATCCCCGTGCTGTAACCTTGGAGGTCATTTTGTATTTGGAGTAACCAGATGTCATGGATAGTTTTCACAATATCACTGGCCATACTTTTGTAAATGATAATTATTCAGGAAATCAAACAATGCATCACTAACAAGGGGTTCTTCACTTCCTTTTATATATATTTTGTAATGACATAGGAAATAAAAGATACATTGCTTGGCATGCATGGGTGTTCATTCTAAGAGTTGCAGTCAGCTCTTTGTTTGATGTTCAATCTAAGATGCATTGCCCGGCATGCCTGGCATGCAAGGGTTAAAGAGGAATGCATCTTAGTGTTCATGGACATCAATATCATGTAGTCTATAGGGATAATTGAAATGCGAACTAATACAAGGTTTTGAAATATTCCAGGCATTAGATTACTGCCATTCACAACGCATGGCAGTCAAGTGTTTGATCACCATGAATTGTCTTCTGGGGTAGAGCCATGGTAGCTGGTGGGGATATTCTGTGAAGCCTTAATGTCCACTGTCCTTTTTTATACTGGCACGGTAATTTGCGTTGTGGCCTTTGTCCTATAACCAGAACTCTGTCTTCCTCTTCTGTCTCCTTCTGTTCAGTAAAGTGATTCTCTTAGAAGTACAGAAAGCTTCCCTATCAAGCTAGCATGTGACAGGGATATTTCAGAAAGTATTTGTGGGCTTGGTTCAATTGTGACCGGGTTAGCCACATGCTGAGAGGCTGTGACGATAAATTTCTATAGCTTGCAATTCAGCCTACGATTACGATCCGAATCTTGGCGGGGTAACCACAGCGAGGGTCACCCTTCGCTGTTGTTGCAGCCATGTTGGTGCCATCGTAGCTTGATCGCATCCATGATCTGAGCCTCTACAAATAACAGCATAATGAATGCTGGCGCCATGTCAGCGGTCATGGCCACTCTGTCGATGCGTGGGTCTGCCAGCCGTGCTTACCAAAATACTTATTCTACCCTTTATTAATTACCTCTACTGTCTCACGCTGATATAAGGTCATTATTGTTCATTCAGCCTTACCCTCCCAGCTGTCTCTCTCTCCGCTTTGGGTTTGAACAAAGTGTTGTTGATTCCGCCTCAAAAATGATAACTAACATGTTTCCTGACGGTGGCCCCTTGAAAATTTTAATCTTATATGGGTGAACCTCTATATATTATGCATATTGTATGCGTATTATGTTTACCCTCAAGGTTCTGGAGGTGCCAAATTGTGAATTACGACTTTTTACACCTCAAAGTTTACATAATAAATCGTGAAGTTTGCCCTTGCAACATAGTGTACGGAGCAACTGGTAGACTGGAAGCATTACATCTCCGATTGTAATGATGTTTTTTAACTTTGGTTAATCTAATGCCCATTTTGATTCATAACTGCAGACAATGTATTGGAATTATCAGAAACTTAATCTTATGGAGAGCCAGACATTGTGACTGCAGGTCGACTTTATAGATCCAACATTCACGGAACTGCTAAATTCCGAGCAACCCATCAGCTTTAAAGGTATGAAACTTCATCTTCCATGAAGGGGATTGTGATTTGTAATTGCTTATACAGGAATCAACAAGACGGATTTGGATTTGGATTGCAGTTTGTGCATTGTGTACTGAAACTGTAATATTTGATTCAACTACTAACAATAATTTTAGGCTAGAATTCTTACGAGCAATATCCTGTGAAGGACGAGGGTTAAAACCATAACATTTGCCAGGCTTTCAGCACGGGAAGGTCTAATCTGATTAGTCAATTCAATGTCCTAAAAAAGATGGTCATAATTTAAGATAGAGAAAAATGGAATGTCATTAGGCTGCCAAAGGAGCTAGAGTGTCTGGTGCTTCAAGGATGATTGGTATTGATTTGAATCCAAGCATATTTTTGCAGGGTGAGTTTGATACTTCATTAACTAACCATTGCTAAAGCAATTGAGCACTGCCCCTTGTCTGATTTGGCTTTTTAACTCTGACACAGTACAGAAATTTGGTGTGATAGAGTTTGTTTACCCCAAAGACCACAACAAACCAATTCAAGAGGTGCTGAATAGGCACTCTTCAACATCGGATATAGCCGTGCTTTGAAGGCGTGATTGATTATAGACGGTTCTAATGTTACGTTCTATTTCGCAATATGAATTGCTCGATGAAATGATTGCTTTTGCTACGATCAATACACTGAAGCGAAGATTCTGACTGAGTTTATTAAATCGGATGGTTACAGGATGGAAGTCACACAAAGGTCACCCATGGCGGTAACCCGTATCTTGGCGTAGTGAAGGCACACGCTACAAGAACAATGAAGTATGTTCACTCTTGTGTAATTATCTTCTTATTTTAAAACATTGAAGTATTCAATTTGTGCTTCTTAAGCAGGTGTTCTTAGATGTGGTGGAGAGTGTTTTACATTTGTCAATGGAAATGGTCAAATAATCAGGCCTGATGTGTGTTAAAGATGCGGACAAAGTCGAGGCACTCAAATCTCCTTCTGTCTTTCCCCTTTTTCTTTATGCTTTTGCAGCTTCAGGTACTTCTTGTTCTTTATACTATTAAGAACTTGAGTTGACCAAACTGTATCAGTGATTGGCATATCTTTTCTGCATTTTCGTGTTCCGGATCTTATATAATTATGTTAAATTTTGGCAGGAATTAGTCCTCTCCTGTTTTTGCTTAGGTCAGTTGTAAGTTCATATCACAACACGTTCTTAATATGTTGCCGATACATAGTAGCTTCACTTGGGGGTTCTTTTCCCTTTCTTTCAGTTGGGTCACTTCACATACAACATGGAGGAGGAAGAAGAAGAAGAAAGAGGGTTGAGGAGGCTGAGAATAGGGTTTAGGGTTCTGCGACCACGGCAGGGAGGTCACCCACGCCCAGCGCCAGCCCGATCTGAAGAAGTCGCCCGCGAGGTTTCCCTCATAATTCTATCTCCGTCTTTTCAAATTTCATGATCCAAATTGAAGTTGTTTTTCTCTCTCTGAATATCAATTTTTGGAAAACCATATGTGTAGTTACCATTATATTGTATGTATGCCTGAATCATATCATTGTGGGTTTGTGAATTGATGGGTTTTGATTGTAGTGAGTGAATTTATTTCCATGTCAACCCAATTAATAATTTACCAAAAATAAATAAACCCACGTTTCAATTGTAATGTTGGAAGTTCAAATGAAGCAGATGTAATGTAATGAGAAAATCATATTAGTGTTTGAGACTATATGTAATTTTCAAGATAAGACTATGAGTTAACTAGGTAAGACTAAGTTTACACGGCTCTTATGAAAAGGGAAGAAAGTGGAAATTATAGAGAATTAGGGAACGGCGAGTCGAAGAGGGAAGTAGGAGACGCGTGGCGGGCTTGATAAACGCTCGGTTTCCTTGGTCTTTGGAAGTCAGAGGGAAGTTGCTGCCTGTAATTGTGTAGAGCAAGACTGTCTTAAACTGATTCAGATTAGGGTTAAAAGTTGCACTTTTAAAAGGATGTGGTGGATGTTGTCCTGGAAGGCTGGATAAGTTTATACGAGTACCGTTAAAAGTGGCTAGGTGGAAATTATAAAGAATTAGGGAACAGAGAGTCAAAGAAGGAAGTAGGAAGACACATGGCTATATGGATGCTTTGGTTCCTTGGTCTTTGGAGGCCAGAGGTAGAATACTGGTTTTGGGAATCTAGAACTTCTGTTTACTTGTACTAATGATCTAATCATAGCTTGTGGAGAATATGCTCCCTGTGAAAACTGATATTCATAGTTTGTGGAGATCCATTTAAGTTACTGTGAAGGTGTTGCATAGCTTCTTCTCCTTATAAAGATGTCCTCATATTTGCTCTAATATTCTGTTATTCGCTTCATAATGTGCTGCACAGTTACTGTTGCCGTTACTGTGTATAGATAGCTCTTTTGTTATTTTGTGGTTCCAGTCTTTGGATAATATGTACAGGAATTTCCATTTCTGGTGATTGTTATTCTTATCTGAATTTATCAAAATTGAGAGTTCAATAGCTTAGCATTCCACAATGTAGGTAATGTAGATTTTAGGTTACGCTAACTCTCTTCATTTCATTTGCAGCGGAACTCCCACCATTGCTCCCTTCTTTCAGTGGTATATTGTGTGGGTGTATTGAGTGTTTGACAGGCCAACGGCCAATTCATTGCGTTTAGGTGGCATGATTCAGGCATTTATGATGTTAATACGAAGACTGGAGGGCCTGATGGTTCGATTGGTAATGAGAAGGAGCTACTTCATGGAGCCAGCAGTGGTCCTTGGGATACATTACTCTCATAAGGTACATAATGTATACCTTCATGTTCAGAATGATTTGATACTTGTGCTAGGTGGAAGACTTGATGTGCAGGACTTGATTTCATTCTCCCACTGGCTCCTTTATACTTGGTTGAAATCTTATGTGGTTTATTGATGTCGTCAGGTATTGTGACTAAGGCTATCAAGAGAACGACTGCATGTCCGTCTTGAAACAATAGCATAAAAGAACTCCGAATACCAACAACTTGTGTGCACTTTGAAGCTGCAGCACGAGTGGAACTCCTACATAATAGTCATGGGACTTTGTCTACACAGTGTACTGAACTTCAACGCCAATGCTCAACGCAGCCACCACCATAGCCAGTCCAATCCCAGACGCTGCGTTTTCTTTCCCGACTTCTGTAGATACTAGCATTACTAGATACTAGATATTTTTGATATTGAGGTTGTATTTTTACTCTTCAATTCATTGCATGTACATTCATCGAGTCTCTGTTAGTTAATCTGTCTTCACGACTATCTTGCTCCGCCTTTCAACTACGCACATCATGGCAAGGCCACACCACGCGCAACGCGCGCGGGGTGGAACCTAGTTGGACTTAAACCAAAGGTTTGGTATCAACTTTTTTCAGGATCTTTTTTATTTTTAGCTTTTGGCTTCTAGTGTGAAATGAGGAGAAGAAAAAAGATGAGTTTGGATAATTTTTGTGTCTTTTTTTCCTCAAACAACACAAATGACTAATGTCCTCATCAATCAATTGTTATTACACCTTTTTGAAAGTCAATAAATAGATAAAAAGAACATGTTAGTAACTTGCACTAAACAATAAAATGTCACATCACTGATTTTTTACAGCATCAACTTTTTTTTACCAAATTCATACATCTTTTGTCTTTAACTTTTGTGTCACAGACTTTTTTCACACCATCTTTTTAGACAACTTAAAATTCAAAAAGTTGATAGTTGATACCAAACCCATATATCTTTCCAAGAAACAGTTTTTTTAAGTATCTTTCTCATTCATTATTTTTTTTGAGGGGGAAGAAAATTTTCATTATAGATGGGACGTCACTCCCAAGAGATCCGTGTAAAATACATTTTCAGCCCATTGAGAGATAACCGAATAGTACGACATATCATCCTCCAAATACCCTTTCTGTGCAAACAAGTGAGCCAGTTGATTAGCATTTCTAGCTGTAAAAGAGTAAGAGATATTGTTGAAGCACTTCGATAATTGGTTGCATCCTTAAATCAAATCACTGTATGATTGATCAACTTGTGCTCGCTTTATTGTTTTTCCACCATCAGAACACTGTATGATTGATCAACTCGTGCTAGCTATCCATAAACTCTAAAAGTTGTACTTAGGCCACGTCGCCACCATCTCCGCCACATGCTAGGGACAGTTTTTGTAAGAAAAGAAATGTACTACTTTTTTTGCTGCTGTAGGATGGTTTGGTATGATTTTTTTTGGATTTGTAAGTCCAATTTTTAATAGTAAGAAAAAATTGTGATCAAGAAGTTCATGAAAAAAGATGCATGTGTGTGGTGAAAAAAATTATGCTGTAAAAAAGTTAGAGATGCAATATTTTTGTTTGTTAGTGAAAATTACAACTTTACATTTTTATATTTACTAATAAAATTATCGTATGTCTAATTAGATGTCGTAGTATCTTAATACAAAAAAAAATTGGATAAATTGATCATTTTTATTGTTTAAGAAGAAAAAAGTGAAAAAAAGGAAAACACACTCCTAAAACCCAGTTTTTTCAGAATTGAGTTTTACATTACAAAGTAAAAAGCTAAAATCCAAAAACTGAAACAGGAAAAGTCATACCAAACCTTTCGGAAAAGTTCAAAACAGATTAAAAGTCCAAAGTGGATTAAAAGTTGGAAATTAGTCATATCAAACCCCCACCCTTTATCTTTCTCATTCATTGTTGTTGCCACTAGCAGCTTTATCTAAATACACAACTATTATGATAACAGAACTAAATGTTTTTTAGGAATAGTTTACTTCACTTTTTTTCAATTATTCACTTGGTCATTTTAAGTCAATGATTTTTCTAGATCACTCACGTTTCACGAACAATGAAACGGAAACACAAATCAAGTAAGAACAAAAGACTTAACATGGTTCGCTAGCACAAATCGTACTAACTACGTCCACGATGAAGAACGGTATTTATTAACAGGATGAACGTTTACCATTGATTGCATACTGATTCAAGACCCCTAATAGTCCTTTTATAATGCCGAAGATCGCGCAAAATCGCCCTAGATGAATAAGGAAACAATCCAGAATTTGCCAGCCACCGAACTTGGTTTTGCTACTGTGTAAAAGGAAATCCTTAAGGAAGATCCAAGTGTACACCTCAAGTAGGGAATGAGAATACGAACACAGGGAGATGCGGGGTAGTGAGTAGGGAGAGAGTAAGCAAATGTAACTATCTGAGAGAGAGACAGCTTAATGACGGCAAGAGAGCTCAAAAGCAGAGTCATTGCCATGGAGGGCTAGCATTCATATATATAGTGGGGAAGTGACCGTTGTGAGGGGTTAATGCACCATAAATGGCGGCATAATGATAGCCCCGTAACGGCACGTTCGACCGTATATATAGGGAACATTACGCACATGTCCGCATATACCGTAGACCGTTATGAGATCGACCGGGTTTATAGGACATGTGGTCATTAAGTCTCTCAAGTCAGTTACAAGGGTCGCGCGCGAGCTTGGTTGTCGTTCGCGCGCGACGGACCTAACTCTAGCCTCCAAACCACTAAGTCCCTATAGGTCCCGTGGGGTTGGTATCACGGGTGGCCCTGTCTCGCAACCCACATGTGGATAAGTATGATCAGTGATCTGGTGTATGCGGAGCACAGTCAGATGTGCTGGATGGCTGCCACGTAGCTATGCTCTGTTTGTCTGGAATGCACTATCTACACCTACCTGCTGTAGCAAATCTTGTGACCTACTGTGGCAGGTCCTGCAACCTAGTTCATGTTGGAATAGATGCCCTAGAGGCAATCGTATATTTAGTATGAACATTGTTTTGACTAGAATATTTATTTATTATATATTGTGATATTTAATATAATGACGTCCTTAGATACAATGTGTTGTTTATCTTAAATATCCCTAGTCCACTATATTGATTAATGGGACGATCAAATATAGACTAGTGTGTGGGTAGATTGATATGGAGATATCTAGTCTTACACATGGGTATGCATTAGGGGTAATGGCATACTGGATTGACCCAGAACGAGAAGGATACATTAGATTATGTCAAGTCACAATCGCTTCTCGTAGTGCTAATATAATTGCAATCCTTAGACTTGAAGTCACTAGATACTCTAGTTGTGGAATTTTGTGCTTTGATGTTATCAAACGTTACACCGTAACTGGGTAATTATAAAGATGGCTATCGGGCATGATAGGAAGCAACCTTAGAGATCGTAGTGATGTAGATAGGATTTGTCCCTCCCACATAATGGGGGTAAATATCCACGACCACTCGAGGGATGAGGCTTATTGAATGTCTGGTCAGACTCTTATAAATCAATATGGAGATATTGATGTTATCTGTTAGCATAAGCATACTCCCAGGATCGAGGAACTATGGATTGGATATACGAGTGTGACTGTATATGTCTCGTGTCCAATCCGGATATAGAGACAAAAGGAAAGTGCAATATAAGATATTGGGCACAAGAGGTTTGTCGGGATCACTGACTATTTCTATTAGTTGGGGTGGCATGGATGTGTTGCTAGACACCGCTCCATGTTAGTAAAAGTTACTACCAACTATGTAGAAACCTATGGGGTCACACGTCAAATAGAGTAGAGCTAGATTTGAGATTAATTAATATGATTAATTAATGAGAATGATCATTGTGCAACACCTTGCAAACTTAGTAGGACTAATTTGCAAGGAAGAGACTAATCCAAGTTCATGGAGAACTAGGAAGGACCTTTATGGAAATAACAAGGAGTTGTTAGAGTATATAAAGGAGGCTCTAGCTTCCTTCCCACTTAATGCTCATAACATAAGAGAGTGGGAGAGAAAGCAAGAGAGAGAGAGCAAGACAAGCCTAAGGCCGAACGCCCTAGGCCCGTCCGCCCCCCTCCCAGTCGACACAAAGAGGAGGCCGAACCCTCCTCTTGTCCTTGTTGCTTTGATTCCTCTTCCCTCTTCCTCCGGTTCAAGCTAGCACTTGTGTAAGGAAGAATCTAGATCTCCCCTCTAGACGTGGATCAACCGTAGAGACGAGGACATCATTCTTCGTGTGATCTCACAAATCAAAAGGTACACAATACTATGTCTCTTATCATGTTATGATGTCTCCTCCTGACGATCCGTGGTGGGCTTTGAAGTAGGACTAATTTTTGTTATTCCGCTGCGTTACCTACGTCAAAACCCAACAGTGGTATCAGAGCCACAGGTCGTAGAGCATAACATGATCTTATGTGTTACGATTTCAGTTTATACACCGTATTATTGTTATTACGCGAAAACTGAAAAATAATTGGCATAGTAGATGCAAATTGAATTTGATTCAATATAAACAAGATCCAATTTAACTTTGGATGTTAGAATTGGTGAGTTTAATCACATAGGATGTGAATAATTGGGTTCTTAAAAAATTAGGGTTCATGGGCACATAATTAAAAAGGGGTTTTCAATTATGGAAACAAATTTATGGAAACAAATCCTTCAGGAAACAACCTTGCTTGGGCAACAAGGAAGAGGGAAGGAGTCTAGGACCGAAACCCTAGCCGTCCGCCCTCTCCTTGCGCGCCAAGCAAAGGCCGCGGGCCACAAAGGGGTGGCCGGCCTTGGGCCGGGCCTAGTGGCGGGCGGCGGTCCTCCTAGGGGTTCGAGCCCTTGTTGGCTTGAACTCCTTGGACCGTTGTAACCATAATTACCCAATTCAACTAAAATTGAACAAGCACGTTAAAAAATTAGTTTTAACTGTATTATGTGATTTGTTGCATGGTGGATGAATATGGCATAGGATTGTGGATGTTTATTGCTTTGTGGTTTGGTTTACGGCATGCGAGCTGATCAAATTAATGTAATAATTAATTATGTTTTACGGCCTGCGAGTTGTCTTTTCTACTCGACATGTGAGGCTTTTATTATTTATTTATTCTAGATGTTAGGCTAAAATTAGACATATTTAAATGATAGCCAAGAGCATGGAGAAGAAGACCGGAGAACAAAAGAAGCCAAAAGACAAAGACGACACCCTCCTAGACGCGCGGCTATGGTGGAGCACATGGAGATGAGCTCGTCACTTTAAGGAAATTGGATATTATCATTGGCTTGACAATATCATTAGTCTTGGGGCCATATCCATGCCACGTTTTTCTTTTTTGTGGATGTTTATTATTTATGTATTGTTATTTAATTTTTGTGTGTATGGCGATACTAGCAAAACATTAACAAGATAATAATAATAATAAAAAGGTTGGTCTTTTATTGTGGATTGCCCAATTCAAATAAGTAGACCATGTTGATTAGATCAACCAAACAAATAAAGAAAAATCCTTCAATTAAATATTGCATTTTTCCTTCTCTTGCCAAAACACCCTTCATGATCAGGGTTCATTAATTTACCATGGTGTTATGCAGACGACACAAGATAGTAATGTGTGTATGTTGAAGCAAGAGGTTGGACGCAACTAGGCAAGAATCCATTGGATTGATGAGCCTAGAGGCATGACAATTAGGCGTTATCCATGGGATAAAGAATAAAGAGTTTTTCACCTAACTGGACCAAGAGTTGCATGGGATGCAATTGGAATGGTTCCTACCTAAATAGCCTATTCTTGGGTGACTTGCCAAAACAAGCTCAAGAAGAAGTGAAAAGGGATCTTGGACCTACTAGAAAATATTATTATATTTTCCGCATTAATGGTGAGGGCTATTAATCCGAGAAAAATAGTGGGAGCTATATTTGATGATCTAGCCATTGTTGAATATAGTTAAAATTGTTCAAAATACTAAAATTGCACATTTCTCGTTTTATAGAATTCCAAATGGCAAACAATAACGCATCGACTTCATCCCTACGATCTGTCTTTGAGAAGGATAAACTGTCTGGAACGTATTTCCTTGACTGGTACAGAAACTTGAGGATTGTCCTTAAGCAAGAAAGGAAGTTGTACGTCTTGGACACTCCAATTCCAGAACCACCACAAGTTGAGTCTGTTCTAGCGGAAGTAAGGCACGTCAGAAACATATTGATGATTCTAATGACGTGAATTGCCTCATGATATTTACCATGAATCCCGAGCTTCAGAAGCAGCATGAGAATATGGAAGCCTATGATATGATCATACACTTGAAACAATTGTTTCAGGAACAGGCTAGGCTGAGCGCTATGAGGTGTCTAAAGCATTATTCAAGAGTAGTCTTGCAGAGGGGAATCCAGTAGGACCTCACGTACTCCAGATGATCGGGTACATTGAGAACCTTGAGAGACTGGGATTCCCGCTGGGCCAAGATTTGGCTACTGATCTTGTCTTGCAATCGTTGCCTGACAGTTATAATCAGTTCATCATGAACTATAATATGAACGAGATTAGTAAGACTCTGCCTGACTTATTGAACATGCTAAAGACAGCGGAACAGAGCATTAACAAAGGCAAAGGCAAGGCCATAATGATGGTGCATAAGAAGAAAGGCAAATCAGTTGCCTCTACTTCCAAAGGAAAGCGCAAGAAAGTTGCGAAATCCAAGGAAGCCCTAAAGCCTAATGGAGGCGTGGCTAAAGGTGAGTGTCACTATTGTAGCCAGCCGGGTCACTGGAGGAGGAATTTCCCTAAATATTTGGAGGATAAGAAGCTTGGAATAGTGATTCCACCACCACCAGGTATTTATGTTATAGACGTTAATCTTTCTATTTCTTCATCTTGGGTATTGGATACCGAATGTGGTTCTCACATTTGTCGTAATGTTCAGGATTTGAAAAGAAGTAGAAGATTGAGTAAAGGGGAGATATATCTACGCGTCGGGAATGGAGCAAGAGTTGCTGCATTAGCTGTAGGAATTTATGAGCTATCTTTGCCTTCTGGGCTTATTTTAGAATTAGACAATTTCTTTTATGTGCCTGCGATGAGCATAAACATTATTTCCATTTCTTATTTGGACGAGAAGGGCTTTTCTATTTCAATAAAGGACAAGTGTTGTTCCATTTATTTTGATGGTATGCACTATTGTAGTGCGCATTTGTCTAATGGATTATATATCCTTGATCTAAATAGTCCAATCTATAACATAAATACTAAAAGGATTAAAACTAAAGATTTAAATCCTACATATCTATGGCAATGTCGTTTAGGCCATATAAATGTGAATCTTGTTTATTAGGAAAAATGACAAAGTCCCCTTTCAATAAGAAAGGTGAAAGGACTAGTGAGTTGTTGGCACTCATACATACTGATGTATGTGGACCATTCCCCACGCCTGCCAGAGGTGGTTATACCTACTTCATCATATTCACTGATGATTTCAGTAGAAATGGATTTGTATACCTCATGAAGGCCAAATCTGAATCATTTGAATTGTTCAAAGAATTCACGAATGAAGTAGAGAAGCAACTTGGTAAGAGTATTAAGGCTCTACGATCGGATCGTGGAAGAGAATACTTAAGCCAAGAGTTTGATGAGTATCTTAGAGAGTGTGGGATAGTATCCCATCTCACTCCACCCGGAACGCCACAATGGAATGACGTGTCTGAGAGGAGGAATCGCACGCTATTAGATATGGTGTGATCTATGATGTCTCAAACAGATCTTCCGATATCCTTTTGGGGACATGCTCTAATGACGGCATCTTTTACCATTAATCGCGTTCCATCCAAACCAGTCATGAAGACACGATATGAGATATGGACTGGGAAGCGTCCCATAGTGTCGTTTATGAGGATTTGGGGCTGCGATGTCTATGTAAAACGTTTACAAACAGACAAGCTCGGGCCCAAAGCGGATAAGGGTAAATTTGTGGGATATCCTAAGGAAACTAAAGGATATTATTTCTACAATCCCTCCGAGAAAAAAGTGTTTGTTGCTCGGATCGGCGTGTTTCTAGAAAGAGAGTTTGTCTCTAAAGAAGCAAGTGGGAGGGCTGTAGAAATTGAAGAAATTCAAGAAACAAAAATCACTGAACCGATGATGGAACACGAACAGGAACCGCAGGCTGTTGTGGAAGAACCTGTTCGGGTAATACAGGAACTCCGTAGATCAGGAAGAGTGCATCTTGATCCGGAGAGGTATGGACTTATCGTGACTGAGCCCGATGACGTACCACTCATGGATGATGAGTCTGCAAACTACGGAGAGGCCATGAAAGGCCCAGACTCTAAGAAGTGGCCATAAGCCATGAGATCCGAAACGGATTCCATGTACACCAACAAAGTATGGACTTTGGTGGAACCACCCGAAGGGGCTCGGCCCATAGGGTGCAAGTGGGTCTTTAAGATGAAGACCGACATGGATGGCAAGGTAGTTTCCTATAAGGGGCGATTGGTAGCCAAAGGGTATAGACAGATTCATGGTATTGACTATGATGAGACCTTTTCACCAGTCGTCATGACAATATCCATTCGAATCCTACTTGCTATTGCAGCATACTACGACTATGAGATTTGGCAGATGGATGTCAAAACGGCGTTCATTTATGGGAACCTCCTCGAGGATGTGTACATGACACAATCAGAGGGTTTTGAGGATCCAGAGAATGCCAACAAAGTCTGTACGCTGCAAAGATCCATTTATGGATTAAAGCAAGCTTCTAGGAGTTGGAATCAACGTTATGATGACGAAGTCAAAGAGTTTGGCTTCATCAAAAAACGAAGATGAGCCTTGTGTTTAGAAGAAGGTTAGTGGGAGCTCTGTAGTATTTCTGGTCTTGTATGTGGATGACATACTAATCATTGGAAACGACATTCCTACTTTGCAATCTGTTAAAGATTGGCTAGGAAAGTGCTTTGCAATGAAGGACTTGGGAGACGCAGCCTATATACTTGGTATAAAGATCTATAGGGATAGATCTAGAAGGCTGCTCGGCCTAATTCAAAGTACAAATATAGACAAGGTGTTGAAGAGGTTCAATATGCAAGATTCCAAGAAGGGATTCTTGCCCATGTCGCATGGAGTCACTCTTTCTAAGAATGACTGTCCCTCCAATGAGATTGAGAAGGATCGCATGAGTAGGATACGCTATGCTTCGGCCATAGGATCCATCATGTACGCCATGTTGTGTACTAGACCATACGTGGCGCATCTCGTATGCCTATAGATCTGGCGAGCCCTTCATGCTTTCGCTGCGCAAGAGGTTTTGCGAGCGGATCTGAAACATTTTCATCCGTTGGAATCTTGCACATCTTCACATCTCCTCGATGGATCATATCACGAATAAGATGGAATCTCCTAAGTACATGCTTTGATTTTTGGTGTGATCTTGGTTCCTTGGCTTGTGCGATCGCCCCGGAGTTATCACAGTACTGCTCTATGGGATCCACGATGCTAGGGACCACACCGAGCTCCGTGATAAACTTCTTTATCCAAACTGCCTCTTTTGCTGCTTCCGCAGCAGCAATGTACTCAGCTTCTGTTGTAGAATCAGCAACTGTCCCTTGCTTGGAACTCTTCCAGCTCAAAGCTCCTCCATTCAGGAAAAAACGTATCCAGACTGCGATCTGTAGTCATCTTTGTCGTTTTGGAAGCTTGCATCAGTGTAACCCTTTACACTCAGCTCTTCCTTACCTCCAAATATCAAGAACACATCCTTAGTATTTCTCAAGTACTTTAGGATGTTCTTGACAGCAATCCAGTGACTCTCACCCGGATTGGACTGGTATCTGCTCACCATACTCAACGCGTATGAATTGGCTCTAGTGCAAGTGGGAGACTTTTGGAATAGATGCCCTAGAGGCAATCGTATATTTAGTATGAACATTGTTTTGACTAGAATATTTATTTATTATATATTGTGATATTTAATATAATGACGTCCTTAGATACAATGTGTTGTTTATCTTAAATATCCCTAGTCCACTATATTGATTAATGGGACGATCAAATATAGACTAGTGTGTGGGTAGATTGATATGGAGATATCTAGTCTTACACATGGGTATGCATTAGGGGTAATGGCATACTGGATTGACCCAGAACGAGAAGGATACATTAGATTATGTCAAGTCACAATCGCTTCTCGTAGTGCTAATATAATTGCAATCCTTAGACTTGAAGTCACTAGATACTCTAGTTGTGGAATTTTGTGCTTTGATGTTATCAAACGTTACACCGTAACTGGGTAATTATAAAGATGGCTATCGGGCATGATAGGAAGCAACCTTAGAGATCGTAGTGATGTAGATAGGATTTGTCCCTCCCACATAATGGGGGTAAATATCCACGACCACTCGAGGGATGAGGCTTATTGAATGTCTGGTCAGACTCTTATAAATCAATATGGAGATATTGATGTTATCTGTTAGCATAAGCATACTCCCAGGATCGAGGAACTATGGATTGGATATACGAGTGTGACTGTATATGTCTCGTGTCCAATCCGGATATAGAGACAAAAGGAAAGTGCAATATAAGATATTGGGCACAAGAGGTTTGTCGGGATCACTGACTATTTCTATTAGTTGGGTGGCATGGATGTGTTGCTAGACACCGCTCCATGTTAGTAAAAGTTACTACCAACTATGTAGAAACCTATGGGGTCACACGTCAAATAGAGTAGAGCTATATTTGGGATTAATTAATATGATTAATTAATGAGAAGGATCATTGTGCAACACCTTGCAAACTTAGTAGGACTAATTTGCAAGGAAGGGACTAATCTAAGTTCATGGAGAACTAGGAAGGACCTTTATGGAAACAACAAGGAGTTGTTGGAGTATATAAAGGAGACTCTAGATTCCTTCCCACTTAATTTTCATAACATAAGAGAGTGGGAGAGAAATCAAGAGAGAGAGCAAGACAAGCCTAAGGCCGAACGCCCTAGGCCCGTCCGCCCCCTTCCCGTCGGCACAAAGAGGAGGCCGAACCCTCCTCTTGTCCTTGTTTCTTTGATTCCTCTTCCCTCTTCCTCCGGTTCAAGCTATCACTTGTGGAAGGAAGAATCTAGATCTCACCTCTAGACGTGGATCAACCGTAGATACGAGGACATCATTCTTCGTGTGATCTCACAAATCAAAAGGTACACAATACTATGTCTCTTATCATGTTATGATGTCTCCTCCTGATGATCCGTGGTGGGCTTTGAAGTAGAGTTAATTTTTGTTATTCCGCTGTGTTACCTACGTCAAAACCCAATAGTTCAAAGTTCGTGGGACCTACTTCTAAACCCGAACTTGATTCATCATTTTCCTTTGTCTCTCTCTTGCTTCTTCTTGGTCCTTTGTTATTGCTCGTGGTGATTTCTTCACCTTCAAGGCATCAATCCAAGAAGTCTCTACCTTGACTTGAACTCTCATGCCAGCAACAACTGCTCCTTTTCTCGTAAAAAAGGCTTGCCTTCTCTGCACCCAATGTCTCTCGTCAGATAGACTCACTGGATCCCCACCGGGTCCGACATTCCCCGCAGGGCCTCACTGGCTCACCGGAACCGGATTTGTGAACATATCCGCGGGGTTGTCAGCCTTCCCTACCTTCATTACCTTGATCTTGTTGTTGTTTCTCATAAAAAAATGAGACCTGGCGTCGATATGCTTGGTTCTTTCATGATGAACCTGGTCTTTACTCAAGAAAATCACAGTCAAGCTATCATCGAGACTCTCACTTGATCTTGAAGTCCTTTAATCCATATTGCTTCCTTTGCTGCTTGCGCCAGAGCCATGTACTATGCCTCCCTGGTCGGCAAAGTAACTGTCGGCTGTAGCGTAGCCTTCCAACTCACAACAGAACTTCCCACGGCAAACACATAGCCAGTCGTTGATCTCATGATGTCAACATCACCTGCATAATCCGAATCCATCAAAAACTAAGATGTTTTTTGTAGCCCTATAGCATAGGCGAATGTCTGAAGTACCCTTAAAGTACCTGAATATGTGTTTCACCGCCTTCCAGGGATCCTTACTCGATTGAGCCATAAAATGACTTACCATTCTAATAGCGAATGATATGTCCGGTCGAGTACAGACCATAGTATACATGAGGTTTCCAACTGCGCTAGCATATGTAACCTTAGAATGTACTCCTTCTTTTCCTTAGTCTGAACGATGTACATTCCTAACCTGCTGTTAGTTGAATAGGAGTATTTATAGATTTAGCTGATAACATCCCAAATCTGATCAAAACCTTCTTGATGTATCCCTGATGTGATAAGAAAAACTTCTTCTTCTTCCTATCCATATAGATCTCAAATCCTAGAATTTTCCCCAAGATCCTTCATCTCAAATTCCATGCTGAAATACCTCTTCAATTATGAATTCCTCCATATTATGAGTTGCGATAAGAATGTCATCTACATATGCAAATAGGTAGATATGTGACTCACATCACAAAAGCTTGTGATACACGCAAAAATCTTAATCGCACTTCTGGTAAACAATCTTCAACATGAAGATGTCAAACCTCTTGTACCAATTCCTCCGACACTGCTTAAGTCTCTAGATAAATCTTTTAAACTTGCACATATAGTCTTCTTTTTCTGGAACTTGGAATTCTTCTTGTTGGATCATGTGTATCTCCTCTTCCAACTCCCCCATGTAGGAAAGCTGCTTTCATGTCTAGTTTCTCAAGTTCTAACTCGTGGTGTACAAGCAGCGCTAGTAGCACACTGATCAAAGTATGTGTGACCATTGGTGAGAAGATCTCGTTGTAGTCAACTCCTTCTTTCTAACTGAACCCTTTTGCAACCAACGTTGCCTTATACTTGATCCCCTCTCCAGCTGTAGTTCCTTCCTCCTGAAACTTGCAAGTGACAATATTCCTTCCCGCTGGAATTTTACAAGCTCCCAAGTCGAGTTCTTGCTAAGAAACTTCATCATTTCCCATTTCCGCAATTCATCGTGCTATTTCAAAACTAGCAGCCTTGAAGGTGGACGAATCATCATCCATCTCTTCGGATACCTCTAATGCATATTGATAACTCCGCATTAGGAGTTATATTCTTTAGGATTCACTACCGCTTTGCGAGTTTTTCGGTGCATTTGTGTGAGAAATTGACCAAATTCTAGTCGTTTTGAGCATACTTGAGTTATTGAGTTTTATTTCGTAATCCGGGCGTTTTTCGTATAATTTATACATTATTTGTCGCATGTGATCTCCCGGTATGTGTTCGTGTTGTGAATTTCAAGAACCGGGAGCTTGGAGCGACTATTTTGGAGCGGGAACGAACTTCGGAACGAAAGGATAGCTCAAGGATATGCTCGAGAATGGAGACGAGAGAGGAAGAATGAAGAAAAGAAGCAAAGAAGTGGAGCTTCCAGAAGTGTTCGTGCGAACACATCTTTGTTCGCACGAACAAAATGACTTAGAAGAATTTTTGAAGGACAAAAGAGGAGAAAAACTCACTGCTGAAAAGTAGGAACAGCTTTGCTGTTCGCACGAACAAGGAGGAATACACTGTTCGCACGAACAGTCGTTTGTTCGCACGAAGAGAGAGGGCCAGCGCGGATTTTTGGGGCTGTTTTGCTATTTTTTGAAAGTTTGAAGACTCCAGACCTATTATAGCATAGAGGGACGATCTTGCGGGAGTATTCACGCATCTTTGGAGTCTTTGGGAGCGAGGTAAGAAGGGAGACGAAGGTTGAAGCGAGGAATATCATCAACATTGAATATTTTAGCGTTTGATCATCTTTTCCTCATCTATTCTTCATGAATCTTGTTATTTTGAATGTGTTGAACACTATTATGTCTAGCTAAACTCTTTTAAGCTAGGCGACTGATGGAAAACTAGGGTTTGTGAATGATTTTTCGGATTGACGACTTGTTGCATGCTTTGACTTAAATCAATGAATGTTCTAGTTATCCTATCTATTCTTGTACTTCATTCTTAATGTTCTTGGCTTGATCACCAGTGGAATATTATTTGTTGAGATGGTTGCACGAAAGTGAGATTTTGGATACGTGTTAAAGAATAGCATAGGTAATATTGTAGTTTCTTGAGACCGAGAGGAGATAGGAACATGATTGACCGTGTGAGGGTAGTTTTGGTTGGTATTTCTAGAACTTAGTGAAAGCGGTGGGCCGGCGGGATCTTGTGAACGAGCCTAGCAAATCAACTAGAGTTTAACGGTAGACGGAGGTGGACTGAGAGGATCCGAAGGCTATTGATTGCACAAATTCATGTGAGATTGAGAGAAGATCGTGATGAGTATTACCCGGTGTAACTAGAACGTGCATAGAGTGTTTCAAGCATAATCCGGAAATCGTTAGCAACCCTAACCACCAATTTCCTAGTTCTTATTTATTAATCGTATTCCATCACAAGTAATTTCGTTTAAAGTGAAAATTCTACAAAAACAATTAGTTAGTAGTCATTTACTTTAAGTCGCTTGTTTCTGGGCGACGAACTTGCAAAAATCAAACACCTTTCTACTGGTTACATAGATATCTTAGAATTAATATCTGGTTAGCTAATAATCGTAAATTCCCTTGGTTTCGATACTCGGAGTCTTAAAAATACTCCTAATACTACTTGACCGTATACTTGCGTTTAAGCGCGTTAAGAATTCGCGTCAAGTTTTTGGCGCCGTTGCCGGGGACTTTAACGGTTTATTAGTTTAGTTAGAAATTGATTTAGGATATCTCTTTTATTTTTGTTTAATTAGCTATTTTGTTTTTCTCACTTGTATTTGATTCTGCTTTTCAGGTTATCAGTGTATGCCCAGGATCCTTAGAGACCTTGTGCCCCCACTTGAAGACCCAGAGCAGTTATTCAGATATCAGAGGAGAAGACAGAAACCGAGCACTATGGGTGAACAGTTGACAAACGCACAGCTCAATCAGCGGATGGAAGAGCTGTCAAAGTTGTTGAATGATCGCAACACCCAGACACCGTACAACAAGTCTGGGCAAGCTATTGTGGAGAAATTCCATACGTCCACGTATGGACACAATCCGGCAATTGTAGTGCCAGACATACAGGCTGAACAATTTGATCTCAAGCCAGCTACGATTCAGACGGTGACCAACCAGTTCCAGTTTTATGGGAACAAGGATGAAGACCTCAATGATTTTATTGGGAAGTTCAACGCATATATAAAGACTTTCATGTACAAGAATGTGACCCCTGAAGCGTTGAAGCTCATTCTCTTCCCTTATTGTCTGAAGGGTGCAGCTGAGAAGTGGCTTGAGTCGAGAGCACCTGATTCGTTCACAACATGGGATCAGTGTGTGGATGAATTTATGGCCAAGTTTTACCCAGTTCAGCGGGTAATTCAGCTACAAGGTGATATTCTAGGCTTTCAGCAGCAGGCCCATGAGACCGTGATAGAGGCGTGGGACAGATTTATGCATCTGATCAGGAAGTGCCCAAATCATGATTTTGGGGACTACAAAATTTGCAGGTCTTCTACCATGGTTTAGAACGTCATAATCAGGAGTTGGTTAACAGGGAAGCTGGAGGAAATTTTATGTATTCGGTTGACAGAGAAGGAGCCTATGCACTTACGAAGCAGCTGGCCAAGCAGGATACACAGTTTTACGATTCTAGGAGATTATCGGCGTTGCCTGAACCAAAAGATGATGAGTGGAAGAAAGGGATCAGCAAGATGGTGTCTGACTTAGCCAAGCAGGTTTATCAGGACAAGAAGACAGTAGCAAGTGTTGAGGAGCTAGAATACGATGCAGCAATGGCACATATAGCAAGCGAGGATGTGAACTATGTGGGGGCACACGGACAGCGGAAGAACTGGAATCAAGGGAATTACAGACCAGGCACGAGAGCTCCGGCGTTCCAGCATAGGCCACCAGTTTCGCAGGCCCCACCAGCAGCTGTTGTAGCGCAAAATTCATATATCTCTGAACTGACGAAGGAATTGGCACAACTGAGTGATAATATTAATACTATGACCACCAATGTGAACAACATGTCCACACAAGTTACTGCTGTATCTGCGGATTTACAGCTGCGATGACTTCTCTTCGTTCTCTTGAGGTACAGGTGGGTCAGATTGCTACTCGACTCTCATCTAGAGCTCCAAGTTCATTGCCATCTAACACGGAAGATAATCCTCGTCAAATCAATGCAATCACTATTGTTGACTCAAAGACCGTTGAATGTATTTTGATGGTAATTGTTTTGAGTGATGAAAGACAAAGCATTTCAGATACTCCAAGGCCTTGAGGTACTGACAGAGCTTCAAAGCCTTGAGAGTTGCTCTTATTCTGCTGAATGTTCTAACAATCTTATGATGCAGATTGGATACCTGATTTTATATATCAGATATTTTCTGCATATACTCATGTTTTACATTATCTATATATCTAACACATTTTCAGATGTTCAGAACAGGGAGAATCAAAGTTTTCTGGACTTAACTTTGAAAAACTGTGAAGCATGTTCAGAGCTTCAAGGCCTTGAGATGTGCCTTGAGCTGCTGACAGTTTTACAGAACTAAGTTGATTCTTTCTTGCAGGTGTTGATCCTTATTATTGTGATTGTTTAATGACTTCTAAGAGTCTTAAACTTGTTTATCATTGTTTATATGTGTAAAAAGTTAATCATTCTAATCTTTTAACCAGTTTTATCAGAAACTGGAAAACCAAACAGTCATAGTACTGCTATATTTCTGGATTTTGTTGTTGCTGTGTTTCAATGTTGTTGCAGGTTCTTTAAACGTGCAAAATCAATCTCAACAAACTCCAACGGATATCCACTTAGAGCTGTTTGAATTTCAGTTGAAAACAGAAGGAGGATTTGTAGGAACTGAGATCCTAAAATCTCTCATTCAGTTGCAGCTGGTGGATAAAAGAGACTGGTTTGAATTTTGAAAGGAAGGGGCTTGCAGAATACTGAGAGAAGTGTGACAAATTCATGGGAGATCATTCATTCAAACACACAGGAATTCAAGCTTCAAATCCAGATTTCAGAAGATCAAGTCATTCCAGTTTTCAGAAGAACACATCCATGCTTCATTAGCTTATTTCTTCTACTGTTTTCTTCATCTGTTTGTAATCTGTTTATCTTTTAAATATCTAAAACCTCACTAAACCTAGTGGTTGGTTGTTCAAGTGAACAACAAGAGGTTCTTGTTAGCTCAACAGTTAGTAGCTGGAACTAGATAGGTTTGGAACCACAAGCTGTATAGGTGTAAGGGAAAACACTTAGGCTTGAAGATATGGGGCTATTTTTGTGTGAGTAATAATAAGTGTTTGCCCAATCCTGGTGGGATTAGATCCCTAAGGCAGAGATTAGGTCTATTGGGAACAAACTCTGTAAATTGCTTTGTGTTCTTTACTTTACAGTTTTGTTAATTTCTGCTGCACACAACTCAAATCAAACTAGGGTTTATATGCTGTTTAGAACTGGTAATAGTTCAAGGCCTTGAAGCTTTCTATTTAGCCTTTGAGAGTTTCTGACAGCTTTCTAAAATCTCAAGGCATTGAGATTTGAGTTTCACACAAAGCTAATTAGTTAGAATCTGAGTTTTGCAAAAAGTTTCCATACTCTATTCAACCCCCCTTCTAGAGTATTTAGGTCCTCTATTTAGTCTACATTACACACTTTCAATTGGTATCAGAGCTTGGGTCACTGATATATATCTAACAATCTTGTGACTATGAGTAATGTAGGAGATGGTGGATTCTCACAAGGAAGGGCAGCCAACAGACCTCCATTGTTCTGTGTTGATAACTTCATGCACTGGAAGGCATTGATGAAGATGTTCATCATAGATCAAGACATGGAACTGTGGTCAATAGTTCAGAATGGTCCTCATGAGTACTACACTACTATTGATGGAGTCAGATGTATCAAGTCTGAGGAAAATCTTTCAGTTACTGAACTGGAAAAGGTATCAAAAAATTACAAGGCTATGAAGCTGTTATACTGTGCTCTTAATGCAGATGAGTTCAACAGAGTGTCAAATTGCAAGAGTGCCAAAGAAGTATGGGACAAACTGGTTGGGACATATGAAGGAACAAACCAGGTTAAGCAGACCAAAATCAACATACTTCTGAGGCAATATGAGTTGCTCAAGATGAACTCAGATGAGACCATCAAGGATATGTTCAAAAAATTCACTGATGTGGTGAATAATCTGGAGTCATTGGGAATGAAGTTCTCAAATGAGGAAAAGGTCAGGAAAATTCTGATAAGCTTGCCAAAAGCCAAGTGGGAGCCAAAGACAACAGCCATTGAAGAAGCTCAGGATTTAAGTCTTCTTCATCTAGATGATCTACAAGGAAAGCTGCTCACTCATGAAATGTCTATGAAGGATGTGGAAGGTGATCTGAGTGAAAATATCAAGAACGTAGCACTTAAGGCCAAAGACAGGGAAAAGTCTCAAAGCCTTGAGACTGAAGATGAGCATGATGATGAAGAGGCTTTAACATTGATTATCCAAGGCCTTGGCCAGGATTCTCAAGAAGAAGAGAATCTTTGGTAGCAGGGACTACAACAGAGAGAGATCAAGACCTTCAGGCAGCAAGGACTACAAAGGTAAATCTTCATCACAGTCGCATAAAACTAAAGTAATGAATTGTTTTGAGTGTGGTGATGCAGATCATTTAGTAAGGGACTGTCCACAAAAGAAGAAGAACAGGAACTTTCATAAGATAGATAGTGACAACAGAAGGAAGAAAGCCGTGATGGCTTCCTGGAATGATTCTGATTCATCAAGTGACTCAGACACAGAAGAAGATCAAGAAAACTTGTGCTTCATGGCCAAGCATGATGAAGAAAAATCAACAGACATATTGAAGAAATGGTAAAAAATCTTCTTGCTAGTCCTTCTGATGTGCTTCCTGAAATTCTCAAGAGTATGTTTTTAAATGAAGAAAGTTATAGAAATGATATTTCTGCTTTAAAGATTAAGATTCATGAGCAGGTAAAAGAAAAACTGGACCTAGTTTTTACCAACAAAACTGTTGAAGTTTCTAAGACAAAGTTTGAAAAGGACTTCAAGGCCTTGGATAGCAGGTTCAAAGTCTTTAAGGCACATATAAAAGAGGTTGTTGATCAAAACACTCTTTTGGCTGAAAGATATGCTGATCTAAAGACTCATTCTGAGGATTTAGAACAACAAATATGTTCTTTGAATGAGAAACTTCAAGAGTCTAAGAAGGTCCGAGCTAGTTTTACAGGCTCAGAACATAATCTAAATCTCATTCTTGGAGGAACTCTGAAATCAATGCATAAAAGTGGGATTGGCTATAATCCAAATTTTCCAAAGAAAAGCCAAACTACTTTTGTCAAATCTGGTAGCAGACATTCTCCAAAGTGTCATTATTGTGGAAAAATTGGTCATGTCAGATTAACTTGTCCCTTCAGAAGATCAGAACCTCACATTATGAGGAATACTTATTCTTATCAGCTTAAAGGACAGGTTATGCAGATTTGGGTTCCAAAAGGAATTAGACCACCAAACATGGCTGATTCTGAGTATGACTCAAAGTTCTGCACTTGGTCTAACAGCCTGTTGAGGCAATGATTTACTTTTGCAGGATGTCACCAAGGCCTTGAAAGATCAGAAATGGATATTAGACAGTAATTGTTCCAGACATATGAGTGGAAAGAAGTCTCTCTTTACTGAGCTTACAGAAAAATCTGGAGGAGCAATCACACTTGGTGACAAATCAAGATGCAATAGTATTGGTAATGGTTCTACTAACTCTATCTATGATGTTTATCTGGTTGAAGGACTTAAGTATAATCTGCTTAGTATCTCTCAATTATGTGATAAAGGTTATAAATCTATATTTGACAAGGAGAAATGTGTGGTGCAAGATGAGAAATCTGGTGATTGCATACTCACTGCTCCTAGATCATATAATCTATATGCTATGAGTACTAACAGTGTTGCAGGTGACAAGCTAAAATGCCTCAAGGCCTTGAAGGAAGATTCAAAGCTTTGGCAGAGAAATCTTGAGCATATTAGTATACACACCTTGAATAAACTCATCTCAAAGGATCTGGTAAGAGGTTTACCATCACAAAAATTTTCAGATGATGAGGTTTGCAAGGCATGTGTACAAGGTAAGCAAACTAGATGCTCATTCAAGCCAAAGAACTTTGTAAGTACTTCTAGACCCTTAGAACTACTGCATATGGACTTGTGTGGTCCTATGAGAGTTCAGACTCCAAAAGGTAAGAGGTATATGCTTGTTATAATAGATGATTATTCTAGATTTACTTGGGTGGTTTTTATTAGAGACAAAACTGAAGCTTTATCTGAATTTTCTAGATTGTGCAAAGAGCTTCAAACTTTGAAAAATTTACCTGTTGCATCTATTAGAAGTGATCATGGTAGGGAGTTTGATCAACTTGACTTTTATTTGTTTTGTGCAAAGCATGGCATATCACACAACTTTTCTGCACCTAGAAATCCACATCAAAATGGAGTGGTTGAAAGGAAAAATAGGACACTTGAGGATATGTCTAGAACCATGCTACTTGAAAGTAATTTTCCAAAGTTCTTGTGGGAAGAAGCTTTTAATACTGCCAATTATGTATTGAATAGATGCTTGATTAGACCTATTTTGAAAAAGACCCCTTATGAACTGTTTATAGGTAGGAAGCCTACTGCTTCTTATTTCAAACCTTTTGGTTGTATCTGTTTTGTGTGTAATAATGTTAGAGACAATCTTGGTAAGTTTGATGCTAGAAGTGATGAAGGTGTATTTCTTGGATATTCTCAAACTAGCAAAGCTTATAGAGTTTACAATAGAAAACCCAAGATTGTGGAAGAGAGTATTCATGTGATTTTTGATGAAAGTACTAAGGATTCTCTGAGTGAAAGTTTTGCAGATCTAGATTTGAACAAGCATGAGTCAGATGATGATGCTGTGAAAGAGGACAAAGGCAAAACTAATGTGCAGAATCAAACAGCAGAATCTCAAGGCCTTGAACCTCCTGCAGAACCAAAATCTCAAAGCCTTGAGATAGAAGCTGAAACTTTCTATGATGCTCCCTCTACTGTTTCAAGAACTCAAAGCCTTGAAGGAGAATATTCCTGGATACCAAGAAAGAAGTTTAAGTACCTTGCAGATGATCCAGCTGACAATATCATATATGATCCATCAACTGGAACTCATACAAGAGGACAGTTGAAGAACTTGTGTGCTTTTAGTGCATTTGTATCTTTGATTGAGCCTAAAAATACCAAGAAAGCACTAGAAGATGCAGACTGGATCATTGCAATGCAGAGTGAGCTGAATGAATTTGAAAGAAACAAGGTACGGAATCTGGTTCCCAGACCTAAAGAGAAATCAGTTATTGGAACCAGATGGGTATTCAGAAATAAGCTTGATGAGAATGGCAAAGTGGTAAGGAATAAAGCCAGACTGGTGGCTCAAGGATATAATCAGGAAGAAGGTGTAGATTATGAGGAGACTTTTGCTCCTGTTGCCAGGTTAGAAGCTATAGAATACTTCTTGCATTTGCATCTCACAATCACATAAAGCTTTATCAAATGGATGTCAAATGTGCTTTTCTGAATTGCTATTTACAAGAAGATGTTTTTGTAGCACAAACTCCTGGTTTTGAAGATGAAAACTTTCCTGATCATGTTTATAAACTAGACAAAGCTCTTTATGGGTTAAAACAAGCTCCAAGGGCTTGGTATGATAGACTTTCAAAATTTCTACTTGACAACAATTTCAAGAGAGGTCTAGTTGATAAAACTCTTTTCATTAAACATCATCAAAGTGATTTGTTAGCAGTTCAGATCTATGTAGATGATATTCTATTTGGTGCTACTAATGATGCTCTTTCAAAAGAGTTTTCTAGTCTGATGTGCAGGGAGTTTGAGATGAGCTTAGTGGGAGAACTGAATTTCTTTCTTGGATTTCATATCTTACAAATGAAGAAAGGAATTTTTGTACATCATGGAAAGTATACCAAGGACTTATTAAACAAGTACAATATGTCACAGTCCAAGGTGCTTAAAACCCCTATGAGTTCATCACTCTCATTAGACAAGGATTCAAATGGTAAGAGTGTGAATCAAAAGGAATACAGAGGTATGATTGGATCACTTTTGTTTTAATTGCTAGTAAACCTGATATTATGTTCAGTGTCTGTATGTGTGCTAGATTTCAAGCAGATCCTAAGGAAAGTCATTTAACTGCAGTCAAAAGAATTTTTAGCTATTTGAATGGAACCAGAGACTTGGGGCTTTGGTATCCAAGGAGATCTAATTTTATGTTGAGTGGCTATTCAGATGCAGATTTTGCAGGATATAAAGTAGGCAAAAAAAGTACTTCTGGATGTTTCCAGTTTCTTGGATCTTCATTGATCAGTTGGCATTCCAAAAAGCAAAATTCTGTTGCATTATCAACTGCAGAAGCTGAATACATTGCAGGTGAAGCTTGCTGTTCACAAGTATTATGGATTGCTCAGCAACTTAGAGATCTTGGCTATAATTTCAGAAATGTGCCTATTCATTGTGACAACACAAGTGCTATCTCAATCTCTAAGAATCCAGTCCAGCACTCAAGAACCAAGCACATAGATGTGAGACATCACTTCCTTAGAGATCATGCAGAACAAGGTGATGTTGTTTTAAATTTTATTTCTACTTCAATGCAGATTGCTGAGATTTTCACTAAACCTTTGCCAGATGATAGATTTTCATCCGTAAGGCTTGAATTGGGGATGTTAAACACGGATGCATTGGTTTAGGGGGAGTATTAGTACTTATATGTGATTATGTGTTGAAATCTCAAAGCCTTGAGATTATACTTTCCAAAACCTTGAAAGTATAGCTCAAAGCTTTGAAGTTTTTCAAACTGCAGAAAATCTCAAGGCCTTGAGATTGTTCTCCAGGTCTTGAAAACATCTGTATTTAATGTATCATCAAATATTATATCTTATCTTTTAGATAACAGTATAATATTTGAATTACTCAGAGAATTTTCTGAAATATCCAAAAATATTTTTCGAGATTCCTTTTTGCATGTTGATTTTAGTAGAGTCCTTTTATGACTCATCCTTTTCAACCTACTTAAGCTGAAAGTCAGGGCATATTCTTCTTCATTCTCTCTCAATTATCTACGTCTCTCCTCTCTCTCTCTCATTTTCTCTCAATCTCATTCCCTTCTCAAAACCCTAAACCCAAAATAGAGCGCAAATCAGCCAGAATTCAGCAACAGGGGAAGCCTTATGGCAGATCCAAGAAGAGGGAAAATAAGAAGGAGAAGATTGTGATTTCTGATTCAGATTTAGAAAATACTCAGAGTTTGCATGAGGACACTCGTCCTGCCAAGAAGTCCAGAACAGAAAAGGGAAATGAAGGCTCAAGCATTGATCCACAGAAGGAGACAGAGACTCAGGGTGGTGATCAACCTAGGTCAGACAAGAAGAAAGGGGGAGAGAAGAAAAATGCTGGAGAAGAGGAAAAAGGGAAATCTGCTCAAGAAAGCAAGAAGAAGCCAACTGAAGGAGAACAAGAAAAGAGCAAACCCACTGAGAAGAAAACAAGGGTAAAGCAGGTTGCTGCTGCAACCAAAAAGGGTTATCAAGGTAAGAATGCACATCCTTCAGATTGGTTTGTTAGTTCTGAAGTTAGGACTGTGTGGATACAAGGTTATGCTTCATCTAAGGTAGCTTTCTGTAGTATGGTTTATGAGGAGTTATTGGATAAATTGGATATTGATTTATGAGAAAGTGAAGAGAAATTGCAGTTTGGAAAGTGTTAAATCCTATTTCAAAAGCCTATCCTAGGTTAACTAGGTTATTTTATCTGAATTTGGTTCATGAAGGTGATGATAAGATGGTGTTAACTTCAAAAGTGGCTGGGATAGATTTGAGGTTAGATCATAGGACTTTTGCCAAAGTCTTGGGCATTCCTAGGAAGTATAATGTTGGAGATTATCCTGATAGGAAGGAGTTACTGGAAAAGGCAAAAGAGATGTTTTTCATTGATGGTGTACCCTCTGGTCCAAAGCAGTTGACACACTGTGTGCTCAACTGTGAAGCTAAAATTTTGTTTACAATTCTGATGAGGAGTGTGGTTCCTAGGGAGAACTCAAGGGAGGGTTACTGATAAGGTTCTTATATTGATGTATCTGATATCTCAAGGGTTTGAGATAGACTTGCCAACAGTTGTTATGGAGCATATGATTTATTGTGCAACCAGAACTAGAAACCATCCTCTTCCATATGCCAACTTGTTGCCTCTTTTTATTGAATATTTTGATGTACCTGTGAAAGGAGAGGAAAAGATTACTGGAGGTTTTGGGTTGATTGATGAGACTGCATTACAGAGGATTGGGGTAGTTCGGACTGGGAAAGGACATTGGAAGTTCTATTCAGAATTGTCAAAGGATGAGCTTGGAGAGAAGGAGTTTGTTAAGCCAAAGGGGGCTACATCAGGGAAAGGACAAGCTAATGAGGATTACTCTTTGTTGGTTGAGAAGGTAGAATATCAGCAGATTGATATTGAAGATCTCAGACAAAGGCTATTTGATATGTCATCTGAATTTAACTAGTTCAAGGGCTTGATGAATGTGATGAATGGGAAGCTGGATGTTGTCATAAAGGGTTTGAACTTGGAGAAGATACCTTCTGCTACTAGTCATGACACCAGTGTGGATTTAGATGAAAGGCTGGGTGATTTCTTGAAGAAGAAAAAGAAGCCAATTCTAGTGGTGCTTACTTCTAAAGATCTGTATGAACAAACTGATGAAGAAGATGCTGGTGAAGACACATGTGTTGATGCAGCTACAGAGGGGGATTCAGTGCAGGTTAAGAAGAAGGTGGATGAGATTATTGAAGAAGTTGTTGCAGAAGTGGAAGCTGAACAAGAGGGTAATCAGTCTGCTGAAGATGCTGGAAGTGAGGATGAAGTTGGAGAAGGCTCAGAGAAAGGCCTGACATCAAAGAAGAAATGAAGATCAGAGAAGACCAAAGCCTTGACCTTCTATCTATTTATTTTCTTCTTTTCTGTTCTCAAGGCCTTGACTTTCTAGGAATAAATTTTGTTCAAGTTTTTTTTTTTTTTTTTTTTTTTTTTTTTTTTTTTAAAGACTCTGAGTAATGATCCAACATTTCTTCACCTTTATTTGATGAAAGTCAAAAAGGGAGAGAAATTATGTGTTTTGTGGTTACTGTGGTTATTTTCAGTACTTGGAGATAATAATAATCAGTTGTTTTGGTTAATCAGTTGTGTTCATATTTTACTGTGATTATCTGTGAATTGCTTATTATCTGTGTTAGATAGTTTATCTAGTACTATTGTCTATTGTATCTGCAATATGTGGTTATCTAATTCTTACAAGGAGTTGCAGGAATATCTACACAAGATTATATGTTTTGTCTTTCATCAAGGGGGAGATTGTTGACTCAAAGACCCTTGAATGTATTTTGATGGTAATTGTTTTGAGTGATGAAAGACAAAGACAAAGCATTTCAGATACTCCAAGACCTTGAGATACTGACACAGCTTCAAAGCCTTGAGAGTTGCTCTTATTCTGCTGAATGTTCTAACAATCTTGTGTTGCAGATTGGATACCTGATTTTATAGATCAGATATTTGCTGCATATACTCATGTTTTACATTATCTATATATCTAACACATTTGCAGATGTTCAGAACAGGGAGAATCAAAGTTTTCTGGACTTAACTTTGAAAAACTGTGAAGCATGTTCAGAGCTTCAAGGCCTTGAGATGTGCCTTGAGCTGCTGACAGTTTTACAGAACTAAGTTGATTCTTTCTTGCAGGTTTTGATCCTTATTATTGTGATTGTTTAATGACTTCTAAGAGTCTTAAACTTGTTTATCATGATTTATATGTGTCATAAGTTAATCAGATTATTGTTATAATCTTTTAACCAGTTATCAGAATCTGGAAAACCAAACAGTCATAGTACTGCTATATTTCTGGATTTTGTTGTTGCTTTGTTTCAATGTTGTTGAATGTTTGTTAAACGTGCAAAAGCAATCTCAACAAACTCCAACGGATATCCACTTAGAGCTGTTTGAATTTCAGTTGAAAACAGAAGGAGGATTTGTAGGAACTGAGATCCTAAAATCTCTCATTCAGTTGCAGCTGGTGGATAAAAGAGACTGGTTTGAATTTTGAAAGGAAGGGGCTTGCAGAATACTGAGAGAAGTGTGAAAAATTCGTGGGAGATCATTCATTCAAACACACACGAATTCAAGCTTCAAATACAGATTTCAGAAGATCAAGTCATTCCAGTTTTCAGAATAACACATCCAGGATTCATTAGCTTATTTCTTCTACTATGTTCTTCATCTGTTTTGTAATCTGTTTATCTTTTGAATATCTAAAACCTCACTAAACCTAGTGGTTGGTTGCTCAAGTGAACAACAAGAGGTTCTTGTTAGCTCAACAGTTAGTAGCTAGAACTAGATAGGTTTGGAACCACAAGTTGTATAGGTGTAAGGGAAATCACTTAGGCTTGAAGATCTAGGGTTGTTTCTGTGTGAGTAATAAGAAGTGTTTGCCCAATCCTGGTGGGATTAGATCCCTCAGGCAGAGATTAGGTCCATTGGGACTGAACTCTGTAAATTGTTTTGTGTTCTTTACTTTACAGTTGTAGATAGTGCTTTCTGAGCTGACAGATCTTGGCCACGTGGCAACCATCCAGCACACCATATTGTGCTCCACACACACTGGATCACCAGTCGCGCTGATCCATGTGGGGGCTGCGAGACAGGGCCCTCGCATACCACTGCACGGGACTTGTAGGGACTTAGTGGTTTAGAGGCTAGAGTAAGTCCTGTCGCGTGCGAGCCAAGCCCGCACGCGACCTTTAGTAACTGCTTTTGAGAGATTTATGGCACGAGCTCCATAAACCCGGTCAATCCGATCAAACCCGGTCAATCTCATAACGGTTCCGATATTCGCGCATAACGTGCTGTAACGGTCCCTATATATGAGGACGAACGTGCCGTTGTGGTTAAGCTAATTAAGCCGCCATTGATGGGCGCATTAACCACACTGCAACGGTCACATTCTCCGTTATATATAGGACGTTAACCTTTCCATACAAAGGAGGACATACTAGCAATACGCGGAAGCTCTGCCAAACCTCTGTCTCTCTCTCAGACATTACTACTGCCTTACTCTCTCCCTACACACAACCAAACTCTTCCTGTGCCATCTCTGATCCTCTACTTACGGTGTACACGGAGTTCTCCCCGCCGGAATCTCTTGTGCACATTTTGGTGAACCCGACGTGAACTTACCATCATAAGCAACCATGTCTCAGGAGGATGATGTCAGTAACAAATCGCCTTCCACCGAAGCCGCCTCAGGAGAGGAGATCCGCCGCACTCCTACGACCACCGGTGAAGCCCCGACGCTAGAATCCTTGGACGCCACCATCCAAGGTCAGGCGAAAGCCCTCAAAGCTCAATCCGCGCAGCTAGAACGGATCATGGCTGTCTTGGGGACTATTGCACCGAACCCTGCACCAGCCACCGCCGTTTCTCAGGGAGGAGGAGCCCCTGCCGCTCAAGGACTGGGAGTGTCAACCACACCCCCAACCCTAATCTGCAGACTCCACCGGCGACTACGCAGCTACCTTCAATTCAAGGGTCGACGACTCAAATGTTGCCCCTCACCGCTCATACTCCTCAGCCTCCGGCTTTGGTACCTAACCCGGCTTCGCAGTATCCCTTGCCTCCTCCAACGGTAATATGGGGCAATGTGAATGCACAATATGTCCCCAATCCTCCTGCGGCATATGTGTCGCCTCCCCCTGCGGCGACCCCTCCTCCTGCTACCAAGGGAAACACTCCAGAGTGTATGACGTCCCTGCAGAAGCGCATAGACACCATTCTGGCTCACCAATCATTCGCGGATACCATCATCCCGAAGCTAGACAACGATCCACCAATCCCGCGAGAGATCTATCTCATGCCTAACCCGGTTGGGTACAAGGCTCCTAAATGGGACAAGTTCGAAGATGTCAATGGAAACGCTCATGAACATGTCATGCGTTTCATCGATGTCATGGGGCCGTATGGAGCCGATCCCAAACTGCTGATGCGAGAGTTCCCAAAATCCTTGGGGAACGTAGCGTACAAGTGGTACAGGACGTTGGAAGCTGGATCCGTGAAGACCTGGGACGACATGGTCCAAAAGTTCTACACCAAGCTCTTCCAGATGGAAGAAAAGGTGACAATGATCCACCTCTCGCGGATGTATCAGAAGCGCGAGGAAGACGGAATAACTTTCATCAAGAAGTTCAGGGCGAATTCCTTGGAATGAAAAGATCCGATGCTCGAAAGTAGGCTCGTAGAGATATGCCTGCAGTGCATGCGAGATGAGTACAAAGGTATGCTCATTAACCTGCAAACGCCTACGTTTTCAAAACTAATTGAATGCACGAAGAACATCGAGCCTATAGTGGAGAGGCAGAAAAAGAGAAACGCCCCTGAGCGACCCTCGGGTGGTACTACCTTCAAGATCGGGAGATTCAGTTACAAGAGGGGACGCGAAGCTGAAGTCAATACAGTTTCACCCCAGAAGCAGGCGAAGATTGTGAACTTTGATGCACCACCTTTGCCATGTTCGGTGGAAGAAGCAAGCGACCTCTGCAGGCAATGGCGCAAGGACGGTGTCCTACCGCCGCTCGAGAGGGCACCCTCCAAGGAGATGGTGAGGGACCCGAAGTGGTGCGAGTACCACGGCAAGGTCATGTATCCCACAGCGGACTGTAAGAAGCTCGGGATTGTGTTCAGCCAAAAGATGAAGAACGACGAGCTGATCGTCAGCGATCACAGGCAGGATGTGCGCAACAATCCACTTCCTGCCCATGCGAAGCAAGAATCGAAAGGTAAAGAGGTCGCTATGATCTCGATTGTGGATCGGGAAGAGGTCGCGGAGGATGGTCTACCCATCATTGCCGAAGTCCATGACGATGAGGACTACAGCGTAGACACGGAGGACGAACGTTCCGACCGGATGATGGGGTCGCACGGCTTCAGCAGATTCTTTGACGAGATGAACTTCTCAGAGAAATGCCGGATGGAGATGACAAAAGCGATTTTAAGAATAGAAGAAGACTACGAAAAGGATCTCGTAGTCTCCAATGGGAAAGTCATCAGGGCGTCTCGCTCTACAGAAAAGATTATGACCTTTTCTGCCAGCGACAAAAAGACGGATGCGAGCCACCAGAGGCCTCTGTATGTGACGGCCATCATCAATGGCGTCGAGTTCAAAAGAGCGTTCGTCGACGGAGGAGCAGCGGTTAACGTCGTTTCGCTCCACACACTGAAGCTAGCAGGGATCCCCGAGTACAAGATTGTCAGGCGTCCATCTCCGTTGATGGGATTTGGAAGCGAATCCAGAATGACGATAGGATGGATCCGCCTGGAATTCAGATCGGCAAGATCAAGTGCTCAGCGAAATTCTTTGTAATAGATGCGAACACTACGTATCACATGACCATAGGACGGGCCTGGATTCATCGCTTTGATGCTGTCCCTTCAACAGCTCACCAAGTGATGAAGGCTATTTGGAATGACAGAATAGTCGAGATACCGGCTTCCACAAATCCATTCAACATGGATGAAGCGCATCTCAGCGAGGCGGTGTGGTTCACCGAGATGGCGGATGAGCAAACACCGGGACCATTCAACCCTACCCCTTTACCCCTATGGGAAGATATTAAGGATCAGTCACCTGCGGGAGTGATGGTGACAAGGGAGGATGCCAAGGAAAAGCCACCCACGCGGGAAGAGGCGCCGCGGATCGCCTACCAGCGAAAGAACGTGTATACTCTGAAGAGAATAGCAAAGCATGAACCTGAAGGCAAGGAGATAGAGAGTTTCTACGCCAACGGGAAGAAGTGCTATCACACATGAAGGTGCGCGGGGATGTCCTCACGCGGGCATGGGGATATCCCTGAGCAAATCAACCAAATTGAGCAGATTGCGGTAACGGAAAAACCAATGCAGAGCACTCCAGACGAGAAGCTCAAAGAAGCACCCGAATGCATGGAAGACAAATCCAGACCGCAAAAGCAAGAGCTAAAGGAGGTGTTCCTAAGCCCGAACGAAGAAAAGAAAAGGCCGGTATTTCTAAGTGCGGACCTCACAAGCGAAGAGGAGAAAGGACTGCTACAACTCCTGACTGAGTACGAGGACGTGTTCGCGTGGGAGTATGAGGAGATGCCCGGTCTGGACACAAGCATCACCATGCACCGTTTAGACATTATTCCGGGGTCTAAGCCGGTAAAGCAGAGCACAAGAAGCTTCAGGCCGGAGCTTAACGTGAAGATCAAACAGGAGATTGTCAAACTCCTGGACGCCAATTTCATAGAGCCGAATCACCATCCTACATGGCTGGCCAACATTGTGCCAGTGGTAAAGAAGAACGGACAGCTTCGTATCTGCGTGGATTTCCGGGATCTCAATCGTTTATGCCCCAAGGACGATTTTCTGCTTCCCAACATTGATCTGCTTATTGATTCAACAGCGGGTCATCGCATGTTCAGTTTCATGGACGGCTTCAGCGGGTACAATCAGATCTAGATGGACCCTGAAGATGCGCGGAAAACCGCATTCATCACTCCAGTGGGGGTATTCAACTATACGGTGATGCCCTTCGGTCTCAAAAACGCAGGTGCAACCTATCAGCGGGCCATGATGGCCCTGTTCCACAACATGATGCACAAGGAAGTGGAATTTTATGTGGATGACCTCGTGGTTAAATCCAAGCAGGAGGCAGATCACCTGGAAGATTTGCGGAAAGTGTTCAACAGATGCAGACGCTTTCAGCTGAAGATGAATCCCATGAAGTGCGCATTCGGGGTGACGTCAGGAAAGTTCTTGGGATGCGTGGTGCATCGCCAGGGAATCGAGCCTGACCCTGCAAAAGTGTCAGCCATCATCAGCATGACCCCGCCACATAACCAAAGTGCCTTGAAGACGTTCTTGGGAAAGCTATCATATCTGCGGAGATTTATCCCAGCGATTGCCGAAATTACCTGTTGTTTCAGTGATCTCCTCAAGAAAGATGCCGCATACAGCTGGACTCCGGAACACGAAGCTGCATTCGGGAAACTAAAGGAGTTGCTGACATCTTCAAAAATAATGATCGCGCCTCAGTTAGGATCACCGCTTTTGTTGTATATGACGTCAACGAGGAAGTCCATAGGAGCACTCCTGGCTCAGTAGTACGAGGGCCAAGAAAGACCCATCTACTACATCTCTCGCATCGTGCAGCCTGCCGAATCAAGGTACACGGACATCGAGCGTCATTGCCTTGCCCTATTCTTCGTGATAGAGAAGTTGAAACACTACTTTGCGTCGCACAAGGTGGTGGTGGTCACAAAAAGTGATCCCATACGGTATCTTCTGACTCATACCACTCCTGGGGGAAGATTGGCGAAATGGTATATGACCATCTCCCAATACGATATCACATGCGTACGACCGCGAGCGATCAAGTCGCAGGCGGTGGCGGATTTGTTGGCACAGTTCCCAGATAACAGTCATGAGCCTGTGATTGAAGAAGAATTTGAAGGACCTGAAATATATGCAGACGATGTGCCCTACTGGACGCTCCATTTCGACGGCTCGTCAACAAGTAAATGCGGAGGCATTGGGATAGTCTTGACCAAACCAGATGGGGAGGTCATACAGATGTCCGCAAAGCTTGACTTCGCAGTCACCAATAACGAAGCAGAATATGAAGCTCTCATTGCGGGACTTCGAGCGGCAAAGGCTTTGGAAGTGAGCAACTTGACGGTCATGGGGGACTCCAAGCTAATTGTCAAGCAAGCCTCGGGCGAGTACGGTTTGAAGGAGATAAATCTTCTGTCCTACCGGACTTTGGTACAAAAACTGGTGCAGCAATTCTGCGACGTTAGGTACGAGCACAAGCCCCGAGCGGATAACAGGCATGCAGACGCTTTGGCCACCTTGGGATCCAAAGTTAGCACAGACAAATTTCCTGCAAGAATCTCGATCGAAGTGCGAACATCGTCGGCGTTAACAGAAGACGCGTGCGACGATGAATACATGGACGATGCGGACTGGAGAAAGGCAATCTTACGGGCCATCGCAGAAGGCACAAGCAGCGAGAACTGGGCACTCACAAAGGGGTATTGCATACATGACAAAACCCTTTACTACAAGGGCCCTGGCGGAATACTCATGCGATGTGTCTCCGAGCAAGAGGGACAACTGCTGTTAGAAAAGATTCACCAACATGCGTGCGGAGAAAGTGAAGTGTCAATCTATCGAAAAGCTCAGAGATATGGCATTCACTGGCCAGACATGTCGACGGCCGCGGCACTAATACAGGGAAAGTGCGACAGTTGCGCTTTGATCAAAGATTCTCTACTCATTGCTCTAACCGATGACGGCGCGGATTGGAGGAAACCACTCTTTGATTTTCTCACCCAGGGAACTGTACCCGAATCAAGAAAAGAAGCTGAGAAACTGAGGAGGAAAGCGCCCCGATACGTGGTACAAGAAAACCTGCTTTGGCGAAGAGGCCATGAGGGTAACTTGCTGCGATGCTTAGACAGCAGGGAAGCACAAGAAGTGATGGATATTTCTCATCAGGTGGAACATCAGGGGGGTGCGAAGTTATGCAGACAACTCCTCTCAATTGGATATTTCTGGCCCACGATGGAGGCCGATTGCCGCACCAAGGTACGACGCTTCCAGGAGTGTCAATTTAAAGGTAACCTAGTGCACGCTCCCGCTGTAGATCTACATGCATTGGGAACACCGTGGCCGTTTCACACATGGGCTCTAGATTTCATTGGTCCCATTCGACCAACTTCGATGGGAATCATTTCATTCTCACCGCGACTGAGTTGTTCACCAAGTGGGTGGAAGCAATACCACTGAAGACGGCAAATGCGCTAGCTGTGGTCCGTTTCATCCAAGAAAGCATCATATGCAGGTTCGGAATTCCCAACACCATTCTTTCAGATAATGGCACTCCTTTTGTTAATCGCCAGGTGGCTGCGAAGCTAGCAGAATACAACATCAGGCAGATATGCTCCACCCCCTACTACCCGAAGGGGAATGGGCAAGCAGAAGCGACCAACAAGACGCTGTTGAGAATTTTGAGCAAGATGGTCGCAGATGACCACATGAAGTGGGCTGATTCCTTAAGCATAGCCCTGTGGGCTTACTGGACTTCTCCAAGGACACCCACAGGGGTATCGCCATTCCTCCTATGCTATGGGGCCGAGGCGGTGGTACCTGCGGAGGTAAAAGTTAACTCAGCAAGGTTGGCCTTCCACGCATTGTACGACAATCAACGCGATCATGACTTAGTCCTGCTAGAGGAAAAGCGAGAACAAGCTAAAAGGACCAACAAACGGTATCAAGAAAGGATTGCTCGTGCCTACAACAAAACAGTCCAACGTAGAGATTTCGCAGTTGGAGATTTGGTCTTGCGCGCATCTGACCATTGCATGCGAGAGGCGGCTCATCCAAAGTTCGCAGCCAATTGGGAAGGACCCTTTGAAGTCACAGAAGTCTTTGACAGTGGCTACTGCAGCATACGGAGGTTGCACGGAACAACCTCAACCCCAAGCTCAGTCAACATGCGCTGGATCAAGAAGTACTATCCTTGACTTCTCTCATTTTATGCGTTTTATTATAACGCTGCCTTATGCTTTGTATAGCTATGATTCGCACATCTTCTCTCCCATATGAGAGAATTGTAATCTCATCTCTCCCATATGAGAGTTCTGCAATAAAAAAAAAAAAAAAAAAAAAAAAAACTTCTCCCAAATGAGAAGAAATTTATGCTTCTAGATGTCTTTATTGTCTAATTTGGTTCATTATTACTGTTAACAAAAGCCTATCCGCTGCGATAGCAACTTACTCGAATGCGATCTTAATTGATCTTTTAAGCCTATCTGTTACGATAGCAGCTCATGCAAATACGATCTTAATTGATCTCTTAAGCCTATCTGCCACGATAGCAGCTCATGCGAAAAAGATCTTAATCGATCATCTAAGCCTATCTGCCAAGATAGCAGCTCATGCGAAAAAGATCTTAATCGATCTTCTAAGCCTATCTGCCACGATAGCAGCTCATGCGAAAAAGATCTTAATCGATCTTCGAAGCCTATCTGCCACGATAGCAGCTCATGCGAAAATGATCTTAATCGATCTTCTAAGCCTATCTGCCACGATAGCAGCTCATGCGAAAATGATCTTAATTGATCTTCTAAGCCTATCTGCCACGATAGCAGCTCATGCGAAAATGATCTTAATTGATCTTCTAAGCCTATCTGCCACGATAGCAGCCCATGCGAAAATGATCTTAATTGATCATTTTCGGCCTATCTGCCACGATAGCAGCCCATGCGAAAATGATCTTAATTGATCTTCTAAGCCTATCTGCCACAATAGCAGCCCATGCGAAAATGATCTTAACTGATCTTCTAAGCCTATCTGCCACAATAGCAGCCCATGCGAAAATGATCTTAATTGATCTTCTAAGCCTATCTGCCACGATAGAAGCTCATGCGAAAATGATCTTAATCGATCTTCTAAGCCTATCTGTCACGATAGCACTTGCACTTGAATCTAAAGCAAATCACAAGCCTATCTGCCAAGGTAGCACAGCTGCGCAAACACGATCTCGAACGATCTAAAAACATATCCAAGCGACAATGCAAAGTGTGTATATAGCACTACAAAAGGCGAAATGGGCCAATACGCATGCGAAATTGTAATTTGTTGTAACGAGACAACAAATCATACAAAGCAATTTATCATTACGAGTCAAAAGGACTTACAATTTATCTGTTTAGATAGCAGCTTACAAGCGAAAAAGCTCAAATCTAACTACGTAGCCCACAGGGCTTACAATGCGTCTAAAAAGTAACTTACGAACAAGAAGTTACGCATCGGGGGAATCCTAACTTAAAAAGGATGAACCTAACGGTCCTAGTACCAGCTATGCGATACGCAGATCTGCGGCCAAAGATCTGTAGCAAATAGGATCTTGCTATAAAATTAACGTCCTACAAACGCCACAAAGGCCATGCGACGATACATTCAAGATCCCAACATTTGACAAGGCCCTTTTCTGATCAACACCCCATGAGATGTGCCTGAGGAACCACCAGTTCCGGCGTACAACATGCAAGCAGAAGCTCCAAAGGACAGGGGCTCCTTGTCCACGGAAACGAGCACAATGGCCCGCCACCCTGAGCTCACGAAAGTGGGGGCAAGAAATTCTCCTCCAGGCATGCTGGAGGAGAATCCCGCCGTTCATTACGAGTCGGTAGCAGGGTCACTACGGCGCTGCACCTCGCCGGGAGGCGGCCGGAAACATGACCTGCAAGCATAATAGACGAAGAAAATTCTTCGAACAAATGTGAGGTATTATCTGCATCTTCTCTATGAAAGTTACAAAGATCAGTAAGCCTCATAAAGCGGATCTTGGAAACTATTTCTATAGCACAAAGCGCAAACTCAGGTTTCACAACTTGAAGTTGCCATGAATCAACGGAAAATAAGCGTTGAAGCCAGCAGTCGTAAGGACTCACGACAAAGCACATTTTGGGATGAAGAAACCAAATGGCAAAAGGCAGGGTTTATATAGACCCTGTGGAGACTCTTCAGTTGCCTAGATGAGTCAGCAGAATTTGAAAAGAGGGTAAGGATCAATCACTTACGCCTTGAAAAGCGGCAACAATCAATTACCCTACTAAAAGGCTACGACGATTCAGTTGCGTATCCTAATTAATGACGGATGGTCAGGATTCGGATGGACTTCCCAAGGAAAGCATGCCTATCTAATGAGCAATTAGCGCGAAAATCAAGGCAGAATATCAATTGCTGACGTCATAATTGGATATGCACAGAGATATTCCAGCAAATCCCGGAAGGGGCAAAACGGGCATTTCGATTCTTCTTTTTGAAAAAAGGGGGGGAGAAACCCTAGAAACATTACAATAATGTTTCTTCTACTTATCTGCTACATTTTCAAAAATCAAAATAAACCTTTGATCAAGGAGTCATGGGGGGTAAACTGACGGCTCAGATTTTCTACCTGCTCCACTTCCTGCTTCAATTGCTCGCATTTGGCATTCATTTCATGATAGAGCTTCATAGCCTCTTCAACCTTTTGCTTTTACTTCTCTACCTTCTGCTTCTCAGCTGCGAGGTTTTGATGGCCGCGTTTTGAAGTTACGGCCGCACGAATCAGGGTAACTCTTTTAACAAGAAACTTGAAGCCCAGCCTGCCTTGAACTTTGGCGAGAAGATTTTGGCACATGCCAAAAAGAAATTCGGCACTCTGAGGAGAAATGGTCGCAGGTGTGGCCGCGGACAGCTGCTCCAAAATCCAAATGGCCTCAGTAAGAAATAGCCGCCTGTCAAAGGGCCCTATCTCCATAGATCTCGCAAATGATTGGGGGTAGGTGAGGTGCATCCGAACTAGCCAGTCCACATCGGCTTGCTTCAAACCTGAAGCAATGTCAAAGCCAAGTTATACTATCAAATTCGCAAATGAAGAATGCAAGAAGCAAACAGCATATCACGACATATCAGTTCCTTCAAGGATCTCGCGCAGAGAAGGAATGCGCACTGCTGGGGTAGTTGAAGACTGCCCTCGCTCCATTACCCTTCTATCAGCTGCGAGCTCTAACTCATCATAGTTGGGGGGAAGAGTATAAGCCGCACCAGATGCGATCGCAGCCCCAACCTGCGAGCCCCAAAAGCTCCACGCAGGAAGAGGTGCCGCCGGCTCAGTCATTGCTGGGGGCGTGGTGGCAGCAGAAGTTGCAGCTTGGCGAGAAATACTTTCAGATGCGATAGCATCAACAGCATTTGTTCTTATTTCCTCAGCACCAGCATGGACATCCTCCTCCATTAGCACAGTGTCAGCCTCGGCATCATCAGAAAGTTCGATGACGTCCTCAAAAGGCTCTCCTGCGTATTCAGCAGCTGCGACGGGCTTCTCGGTATGAGAGCTCGGCACCGGGACATAGGACGCAGAAGGTCGACTCCTTTGCTCCAACACGGGTTCATCAGCATTGCCTGCGATACAAAATGCGATGGTGTGAGGTAACTTGTATCGTACGTTATTTTACTATCTTTGTTAAAGCTAAGAGCAAGCACCTCCACGCGAAGGTGGGATTGCAGTATCTTCGTCATACGCTAAGGACGTGGAACCTTGCCCTATTAATATGTCTTCGTTAAGCATGTCTTTAAGATGAGCGTGACCTGGGGCGCGAAGAAACCAGTCATGATTATGTTTTGAGTTGCTAAGCCTAGTTCATGCATATCATTCAAGTGATTACCTGAGGGTTCGCCGCACTTGCCTACTAGCCAACGGCGAATGTCAGCTTTTGACACACCATGCTTTAATGCATCAACAATAACATCTCGATAAGTTACTGCGAGATTAAAAATCTCACCTTCATTGCCGCCTGCGATTTCTTCAAAATCTGCTTGGGCTCGCTCTAAGGCTGCCGCATCTTCTTCTGGAGCCACATCCTCCTCTTCCGCTTGAGGAGCCACTTCTTCGGGAAGCACATCTTCCTCATCAACTGGACGCACTAATTCGTCAACATGCTGTTCTTCGAGGCTCCTCTGCCTCACACGCTCGAGCTCCTCCTCTTCTCGCTTTCTTCTCCTTTCAGCAGCTTCCGCAGCTGTCTTCCTGGACTCGGCGAGAATGTCCTCGCTTATGGGTTCATCAGAAACACCAGAATGAGTACCCCTCTTCTGTCTCTTGGCCAAAAGGCCACTGATGGTATCATCATCATCATCATCATCTGCGAAGAAACAATTTGTTCAAATCAAATTGCAAAAGAGCTAAGATAATGAGGAGAGAAGTACTATTGAGATACCTCCCGATTCTTCCTCATGTATCGCATTCTCCTCTCTGATACGGACACCTTCAACTCTTTCTTCTTCTTCTTCATCTCTTTCTCTTGGCTCTCGCCTCTCCTCTTATACCTCCTGGCCGAATGGAACAAAGGTCTCCACTGCGAGCTCCTTCCGCGTTTTACTGGTCATGCGACCTTTGCCTTTGTCCTTGGCAGAAAGGGATCTCGCAGGAGGGGAAGTTGGAGCGCTTCTGGGGGAAGAAATTGTAATTCCTCTTTGCCTAGGCCTCTTCTCTCTTGGCGCGGCAGTCGCTGGAGGAGACAGATCATCTCTAGGGGGAGACAAGGCCGGAGCATTGTCTATCAGCGAGTCAGCAAAGGCATTCATGACCTCGCGAATCCTGGCTTCGACCTCAGGATCCATCCTCGATGCTAGCCGAAACGACTGTCCTTGTCTTCTTGTGGTAACAATGGTGTTAACCAGCGATTTGGAACGATCACCAGATGCAAACTTCCGCACATGGCACTACAGCAAGCAGTGTAGAATGAGGTTGTCAATATATTGAAGTAAAGAAGCTTAGCGCATACGAAAGAAGTTGCTTACCTTAGCAAAAGTTTCGCTATATCTGATGACATGCGAGTCGCCTTTTCTAACCGCAGCGATCTTTTCATCTAGAATGATGGTGGGACACATATGGTTCTCGCGATCTAGCAATGAGTAGCAACCGTATTCAGACTCGTCCAGGCTGCAATTGGGACGAAAAGGAAAAGAGTTCCTTTTGATCACAGGAGCTCTGCTTGGCTGGGGGGCCGACTGCGTCTCAAATCTTGTCTGCTGGGCGTTCCAGTATGCGAGCCAGTTTTTGGAACAGCCGCCTTCACGATTACCTGCAGGTTGCTCAAAGGGAAGATTGCTCAGCAAGACTGTTTTGCACTCCTTTGACAACAAACGTTTATAGCAGCCTCTGATGATAGACTGCGGCCAGATTGATGGTGCCACTGCATCCAAGCCGAATTGGGGAGAAACGCGAGTGGGATCAACATCCACAGTAATCCTCTCATACCTCGGCGCGAGCTCACGAACATGCTCTGCGAGAGCAGGAAGGGAACCTCGCAGGCACCAGCAAAAGAATTCGCGATAACGCTCGTGAAAACGCCCTCCACCTTCGAAGAGGAGCTCTTCTGAGAAGACAACACCCTTAGAAGGATACAGTTTTGGAAACCATCTCACGTTTTCAATGCGCATGGTATAGGGCCTGGCTATGAACTCTTCCCGATTGTCCCATATCAGGCTCCAAACGCACTTGGGGTTATTTGTCCCGAACCACCTTGCAGCTCTGCCGCTGTTACGTTCCTCCACTGCGCCTGGGGGACACCACTTGTTGGGCTTAGAAGCAACTGGGGTATAGGAAGGCCATCGCTCGAAGACCCACATTGTCAAGAAAGCGATATTAATGTAAGTCAGTATGTCGAGGCGGCCACGCGATTCCTTCATGGCCACGACCAGCTGATCCAGTCTGTAGTAAAATGTGCCCAAGACCAAGGGTCCGAGTGCGACTTTCTGGCCCAGGGCCAGTTTCACAGCAAGGGGCAGAACGTGATAGAAGACCCCATCGTGCGGGTGACCATCGATTAAGTACCTCGACAACCAGGCGCAGAGGAAGGCGCATAGGGTTAAGTGATAACCCTTGCCATATACATAGTTCTTAGTCGTCGGGTTTTGACTTAGAAGCTTCTTAGTAATGCTGCTGTTCGCATAATCACGGAAAAAGTACTGCACCCATTTGTTCCAAGTATTTTTCGCAGATGTGTCAACCAACTGCCAGTCGGGAAGGACTTCTGTAGTGGTCCACCGGGTGGAAATTTTCTTTACCTCTGACAAGCACTCCTCCATCTGCGTGTACAAAGCAATCTCCGCATCCGTCCTCAAGGGACTCAAAGGATCCACCTCACCCATGGGAGACAGATCATACAACATGTGCACGTCCTCGAGCGTGGGGGCAGCCTCAAACTCAGCAAAGTGAAAAGTGTGAGTCGCAGGCGAGTAGCGGGAAAGAAGGTTTAGAAGCATGGACTGGTCCAGCTTCACGACAGCACCCTTCATAGCACGAACTGCGAAGTATACGCCGGCCTCATTTAGAGTCATGGCGTGATGAGTCAATACATGGTCGATCCACTCATTCATGTAGTCCAATTTCTGAACAAAAGCTTGAGTAGAAATCGCAGCATACGGGAAGTACCCATTTTCGACTCCCAATCGAACCACGTCTTCGGAGCCAATCAATTCGAGCAAGGCCGAGTTAAATGGAGGGGTTAATGTTTGCAATCCCTCACCGGGGACAGGAGTAGGCAGTTTCTTTGCCTTAACCCTAGCATGGTAGAAGTCTTTGCCACCCAGATAGGGGGCTTTTCGCCATAGAGCTTGCGGAAGATCAGGTATTTCTTCGTCCTCTTTAGTGGGTCTGGTTCCTTTTGTTTTTGCCATTCCTGCGGAAAAGCAAGAAAAAAAAGGGGGAGAAATATGCACACTTCAGTTTGAATTTCGAAATTCAAGATCTATTGGAAGAAAGATGAACAGTCTGGTACCAATTTCAGAAATTGGAGATTGGAATTGTTTGCATTATTAGGGATTTCAAAAACCCTACATTCAAAGGTCCTTATCATTGGGGGATTAAGTCGAAGTTGGACTCGAAGATTGGAGCTTCTTCACAAGTTTTCAACAGATAATATGTCATGGGTTTGCAGATCCAACGCAGTTCAAAGCATATGCTAGCATATTAAATCAAAATTGAACAAGGCCAACCTTGTTTCTGTAAAGCTTGCTTGGATGCAGACAATTGAAGAAGACGATTTGCAATTCTGAACTGGTGATTGATTATCTGAATCTGCTCTTGAAGACTTCCGGGTATCATCCACTTTAAGAGAAAGAAGTGATGCTTTGCAACAATGGAGAGTACAGAGTATTTATCCAAAAACAAAGAAGGGTTGCGTCCTTTCAGTAGTCGAATCGCAACCCTCACCGTCGAATCGCGCAATCACAGGACAAGCTGACGTCACGCCTAAAACCCTAAAGGCCAGACGGCACGACTCTAGGGGTTTTAGGTCATAATGGCACGCACGGGGGATGAACTTACTCACATTTGAATTGGTGCGTGGCGTCGACGCGTATGTTGGTTTCCGCGCATGGAAGTCTATCCAGCTATGAGTCTTCACACGCAGAAAGGGGGCTAATGTAGATAGTGCTTTCTGAGCTGACAGATCTTGGCCACGTGGCAACCATCCAGCACACCATATTGTGCTCCACACACACTGGATCACCAGCTGCGCTGATCCATGTTGGGGCTGCGAGACAGGGCCCTCGCATACCACTGCACGGGACTTGTAGGGACTTAGTGGTTTGGAGGCTAGAGTAAGTCCTGTCGCGTGCGAGCCAAGCCCGCACGCGACCTTTAGTAACTGCTTTTGAGAGATTTATGGCACGAGCTCCATAAACCCGGTCAATCCGGTCAAACCCGGTCAACCTCATAACGGTTCCGGTATTCGCGCATAACGTGCTGTAACGGTCCCTATATATGAGGACGAACGTGCCGTTGTGGTTAAGCTAATTAATCCGCCATTGATGGGCGCATTAACCACACTACAAAGGTCACATTCTCCGTTATATATAGGACGTTAACCTTTCCATACCAAGGAGGACACACTAGCAATACGCGGAAGCTCTGCCAAACCTCTGTCTCTCTCTCAGACATTACTACTGCCTTACTCTCTCCCTACACACAACCCAACTCTTCCTGTGCCATCTCTGATCCTCTACTTATGGTGTACACGGAGTTCTCCCCGCCGGAATCTCTTGTGCACAACAGTTTTGTTAATTTCTGCTGCACACAACTCAAATCAAACTAGGGTTTATAAGCTGTTTAGAACTGGTAGCTGTTTAGAACTGGTAATAGTTCAAGGCCTTGAAGCTTTCTATTTAGCCTTTGAGAGTTTCTGACAGTTTTCTAAAATCTCAAGGCATTGAGATTTGAGTTTCACACAAAGCTAATTTGTTAGAATCTGAGTTTTGCAAAAAGTTTCCATACTCTATTCAACCCCCCCCCCCCCTTATAGAGTATTTAGGTCCTGTATTTAGTCTACATTACACACTTTGAACTACTCGAAGCGGGATTGCACTGAAAGATCCGCCATATCCTACTCATGCTAGAGCCGATGCTTCTAAGGCTAAAGAGCATGAGATTTTTGATGATAATGCTAATGTCGTGATCCCCCAATCAAAGGTCGCGACGGGTGAGGAGGAGTGAAAGAAAATGATGAGGTACGTATTGACACTACTACTGTTCCTAATGCAGTTCCATATCCTTTGAGTACGAGAAAGAGGGATGATTCTAGAGATTTTCAGAGATTTCTTGATATATTCAAGAAAGTGGAGATTAACATTCCTTTTGCAGAGGCTATATCAAAAATGCCTACATATGCCAAGTTTCTTAAGGATATTCTTTCAAGAAAGAGGCGCATGAGTGATTTTGCACAGGTTAATTCGACATCTGAGACTTCTGAATGCGTCAGGAATGGATTGCCTAAGAAGAAGAAAGATCCTGGAAGCTTTGTGATACCAGTGATATTCGGTGATTCTCTTACTATGACTGCATTGTGTGATTTGGGGGCAAGCATCAATTTGATGCCCTTGTCCGTATTCAGGAAACTAGGTGTGGGGGAGTCTCGTCCTAACTGAGTTACCTTTCATATGGCTGATAGATCGATTCGTAGAGCATATGGTGTGATCGAAGATATCTTGGTCAAAGTCGGTACTCTCATCTTTCCTGCTGATTTTGTCATCCTAGACATAGAGGTTGGCGAAGTACCTCTAATTTTTGGCAGACCCTTCCTAGCTACAGGAGAGGCTATTATACATGTGAAGAGTGGAAAGCTATCTATGCAGATCAATGATGAAAAAGTGGTCTTCGATGTGTTCAAGGCAATGAAAATGCCTTCATGTTATAATTATGAAGATTGCTTTAGCATAGAGGTTTTTGATGATGACATGGGAGATGAGGAAGCTAAACTGATGTGGGATGAAATTGATGGCATGTATGAGGATGAAGATCAGAGTCCTCCCATGGATGTGTTCCACATGAGCAGCTGGACCAAGCTGGACTTATATGAGCAAGGGGAGAAAAAGTTAGCTCTTATTCCTTCACTCAAGTCACCACCCGTGCTTGAGTTGAAGCCATTGCCTAGCCATCTCAGGTATGCTTTTCTTGGTACTGATAACACGTTGCCCGTAATTGTTTCCTTTGTTTTATCTCAGGCACAGGAGGAGCATCTTTTGGATGTGCTAAGGAAGCATAAAGCAGCAATTGGATGGACTATTTGAGATATTAAGGGGATCAGCCCCGTGTATTACCAGCACAAGATCCGGGTGGAAGAAGGCAAGAAGCCAGTGATCCAGGCACAGCGGAGATTGAATCCGCACATGAAAGATGTGGTACGGAAAGTGGTCATGAAGTGGCTAGAGGCTGGTATTATTTTTTTCGATCTCAGACAGCACTTGGACTAGCCCGGTCCAGTGTGTGCCTAAGAAAGGAGGGATGACTGTGGTGGAGAACGACAAGCATGAGCAGATTGCTCAACGTACAATTACTGGTTGCGTGTGTGCATGGATTACAGGAAGCTGAATGAAGCCACGCTAAAGGATCACTTTCTGTTGCCGTTTATTGATCAGATGCTTGATCGTTTGGCTCCCCACGAGTAATATTATTTTCTGGATGGTTACTCAGGTTAGAATCAAATCACCATTGCTCCAGAAGACCAGGAGAAGTATACTTTTACATGTCCCTATGGCACATTTGCGTTCCGCCGCATGCCATTTGGACTATGTAATGAACCGGCTACTTTTCAGCGGTGTATGATGGCTATTTTCTCAGATATGTTTGAGAAGCATTTAGAGGTCTTCATGGATGATTTCTCCTTATTTGGTGACAGTTTTGAGGACTGTATACATCATTTTGGCCGTGTCTTGGTTCGTTGTAAAGACACTAATCTCGTGCTGAATTGGGAGAAATGCCATTTCATGGTCACTGAGGGGATAGTTCTTGGCCACAAGATTTCACGCAGAGGGTTGGAAGTTGATCAAGCAAAGGTAGAGACGATCAAGCAGCTCCCTTATCCAACTTCAGTGAAGGGGGGTCAGAAGCATCTTGGGACATGCAGGTTTCTATCGCAGGTTTATTAAAGACTTCTCGAAGATCAGCAAGCCTATGTGCGAATTGCTTGGGAAAGATGTCCAGTTTGTGTTTGATGAAGCGTGCAATAAAGCCTTCGACTTTTTGAAGGAACAGCTCACCTCAGCCCCAATCATTAAAACTCCGATTGGAGTTTGCCATTTGAGCTCATGTGCGATGCCAGTGATTTCGCAATTAGATCAGTGTTGGGGCAGCGTAAGGAAAAGGTATGCCATGTTATTTACTATGCCAGTAGAGTTCTTAATGAGGCTCAATTGAATTATGGCACTACTGCGAAGGAGCTATTGGCTGTGATTTTTGTGTTGGATAAATTTTGGCCTTATCTTGTGGGATCGAAAGTGATTGTTTTTACAGATCATTCGGGGCTAAAATATCTGCTTGATAAAAAGGATGCCAAGCCGAGATTGTTGCGGTGGGTCCTTTTGATGCAAGAATTTGATGTAGAGATCCGTGACAAGAAAGGTGTTGAGAATGTGGTAGCGGACCACCTCTCAAGACTTGAGAATGGAGTGGAAGAGAAGGTGCCTATTCAAGAGAACTTTCCTGATGAGAGCTTGCTGTCTTTGGGGGATACTGAGCCATGGTATTGGGCGATTGCCAATTATTAGGCAAATGGGAAGATCCCTGAGGAATGGACAGTGCAGCAAAAGAAGCGACTCTTGTATGTTGTGAAGCAATACTTTTGGGAGGATCCATATCTATTCAAGATGGGCGCCGATAACATCATTAGGAAGTGTGTTCCTACCCATGAGATTAATGATGTGATCAAGCAGTGTCATGCAGCACCTAGTGGAGGTCATTTTAGCTGTCCGCGCACCGCCATGAAGGTACTACAATCTGGTTTCTTTTGGCCAACTATTTTTAAAGATTTTCATGACTGGGTTGCAGGGTGTGATAGCTACCAGAGAACAGGTAACATCTCCAAGCGAGATGAGATGCCAATGTCTGAATGGCTTGAGGTGGAGCCTTTTGATGTTTGGGGCATAGACTTCATGGGACCGTTTCCAGCCTCATATGGGAATCTGTACATCTTGCTTGCGGTGGATTACGTAACAAAGTGGGTAGAAGCAATTGCATGCCCCAAGAATGATGCAGCGACGGTAGAGAAGTTCCTGAAGAAGCACATCTTTACTTGGTTTGGCACACCAAGGGCAATGGTGAGCGATGAAGGGTCACATTTCATAAACCGAGTGTTTGCCAGAGTTTTGAAGTCGTATGGGGTGTCTATCCATAAGGTTTCCCTACCTTATCACCCACAAACCAATGGGCAAGCGGAAGTGTCTAACAGGGAGATCAAGGGGATTATGCAGAAAATCGTCAATGCAGGGAGCAAGGATTGGGCTGTGAAACTTGATTATGCATTGTGGGCATACCGTACCGCATGGAAGACGCCATTGAACATGTCACCATTTCTGCTTGTCTTCGGTAAGGCATGCCATCTCCCTGTGGAGTTAGAGCACAAAGTATATTGGGGTATCAAGCGGTTGATTATGGATCCCGAGTTGGCAGGACAAGCACGGAAGATGAAACTGCTTGAACTTGAGGAATGGAGATTACAGGCTTATGACAGTTCCAAAATATACAAGGAGAAGACAAAGAGATGGCACGACAGTCGTCTCAAACCGAAAGAACTTCGTGTGGGACAGAAAGTTTTGTTGTTAAACTCTGGATGAAGCTTTTTCCAGGAAAGCTTCGTTCTAGATGGTCCGGGCCGTTCCGGATCCACCAAATTTATCCTTGGGGTGCGGTTGAGTTAGTGGATCCTCATACGAAGGAATGCTTCCGCGTTAATGGAAGCAGAGTTAAGCCGTACTTGGAATCAGCGCCAACACCAACCAAAGTGGATGCTATCTACTTTGACGAGCCGTGATCTTTATGAGGTAACTGGGTCGGGCCGTCGACCGTAAATTACAAGCGCTTGTTGGGAGGCAACCCAACGTATTTTCTGCTTTAGTATAGAGAGTGTGTTTTAAATACTGTCGTGTGTGTTTTTCTGAACATTTTGCTTTATGAGGGGTGAGAGAGCGAGAATTTGACATTTGAATTGAGTCTCCGCAGAATTACAGGTGAATACGCGATTCGGACCCCCCTTCTTGATGTGCGTAGACTCACGTTGAAAGGCGCACATCGGAGGTCGGACGTAAAAACAAGGCGGAATTTGAGCAAGGAAATCATTGATGGTGAGCATGAGGGGACTCTCGCGAATATTGATGGATCAAGAACGCAAGGGGAAGGAAGGCGAGTCATCGAGCACCGAAGCTCTTTTTCAGAGCATGCATAAGATGATGTTAGAGTATAAGGCGGTGAATGAGAGGCAGTTTGCTCATGACCGGAGCAGCCGGAAGAAATTGGGAGACTCCGTTAAGAATCTTGGGAAGTGGGTAGCTCATTTGGCTCAGCCGAGCAATGTGGCGCTAGACCCTATCCCTGACAGTGAGGAGTTGTGGTATGAGTCGAGTGATTATGATGTCCCTGGTTCAGCAGAGGAGGAGTCTGAGGACCAGGGATCCGAGTCCGAGTATATCCACCGCCCCTCACATTAGAAATGTTGAGTCCTCGGTTTGACTTCTAAATTCGTTGAGGACAACGATGCATTCTAGTGTGGGGGGGAGTTTTAGTCTTGACTAGCCAGTCCGTGTCTGCATCACCTTGTCTGCATATAGATTGTTAGGTCGTAATGTGTATATTTGTGTGGTCTGTGTCGTGTTTTATGATATTATGTCGTATTGTGATGTGTTAGTCGTGTATATATGTGTTGATGTATGCGTTTGTGTTTATATTGCACGTTTTTCTTATTTGAGTCTACCTACCCTATCGAGTCAGTTGTGTAGTTCATTCGTGTCGGCTTTGCATGTAGCGTAGGAATTATATGAAAAAAAAATCAAAAATTGAAAAAATCCTACAAATTTAAAAGAAAATTTTGAGAAAAGGGCAATCAAAAGAGGCTGAATTTTGATAAATCGCGAAGTGTGAGGATTTTAGGCGTAGGGCATGATTTACTACCGAGAGTGACGACGTGAGTCCCCCCTAGTAGGTATAGAGAGACTTTATTTACGGGAATGCCTACCTGTTTTCGACACTTACGTGATTTTCAAGGCCAAAGTATGTGCCTATTTTCTTACAGAAACTGAGCTAGTGAGCTAAACAAGCCGAACATCCATGTGTACGTCTTAGGTAGTCGCCAACCCGCCTCGTAGTGGCACACGAAACAGCTGTGCGAGGTCATGTATTAGAGCACTCACTGCTTTTAGAACTCACCTTGTAGGACCATTAGACGCCCCGATTCGAACCTTGGATTCTTTGCTAGCCTTCGGACCTAGGGTGACGATTCTTGGCCTTCATCACAAATTGTTTAGAATCACCATTTAAGTGCGTCACGAGGGAGTTGTAGTTGAGGGGGTTCGATGAGGGAGTGATTCATGAAATTTCGTTGAGTTCTACATGTTCCCTTGCACTTCATTAATTATCTACGAGGGGATGCGAGGGTGAGCGAGTAAGCTTGCGCACTTCGGTGTGGCGGTGTTCCATGCCATTACATCATGGACACAGTTGTGGAGAGCCGTGAGTGCGTGACGTCTAATCCGCACGAAATTGGGTTGGGTGAACTTAATTGGTGGTTCGTGCTAGGTACCGGTTTCTATCATTTTGGTGTAGGAGGATCGGTTTGATTAGGCACGAGAAATTCATCTTTGAGACGACTTGAGAGGGGATATGGTGACATTCGAGTGTGGGGGTGTCGACTTTTGACTCCGAACATTGAGTGTGAGCTTGCGACGTGACGACGTGAGTCCCCCCTAGTAGGTATAGAGAGACTTTATTTACGGGAATGCCTACCTGTTTTCGACACTTACGTGATTTTCAAAGCCAAAGTATGTGCCTATTTTCTTACAGAAACTGAGCTAGTGAGCTAAACAAGCCGAACATCCATGTGTACGTCTTAGGTAGTCGCCAACCCGCCTCGTAGTGGCACACGAAACAGCTGTGCAAGGTCATGTATTAGAGCACTCACTGCTTTTAGAACTCACCTTGTAGGACCATTAGACGCCCCGATTTGAACCTTGGATTCTTTGCTAGCCTTCGGACCTAGGGTGACGATTCTTGGCCTTCATCACAAATTGTTTAGAATCACCATTTTAGTGCGTCACGAGGGAGTTGTAGTTGAGGGGGTTCGATGAGGGAGTGATTCTTGACATTTCATTGAGTTCTACATGTTCGCTTGCACTTCATTGATTATCTACGAGGGGATGCGAGGGTGAGCGAGTAAGCTTGCGCAATTCGGTGTGGCGGTGTTCCATGCCATTACATCATGGACACAGTTGTGGAGAGCCGTGAGTGCGTGACGTCTAATCCGCACGAAATTGGGTTGGGTGATTTTAATTGGTGGTTCGTGCTAGGTACCGGTTTCTATCATTTTGGTGTAGGAGGATCGGTTGGATTAGGCACGAGAAATTCATCTTTGAGACGACTTGAGAGGGGATATGGTGACATTCGAGTGTGGGGGTGTCGACTTTTGACTCCGGACATTGAGTGTGAGCTTGCGACGTGACGACGTGAGTCCCCCCTAGTAGGTATAGAGAGACTTTATTTACGGGAATGCCTACCTGTTTTCGACACTTACGTGATTTTCAAAGCCAAAGTATGTGCCTATTTTCTTACAGAAACTGAGCTAGTGAGCTAAACAAGCCGAACATCCACGTGTACGTCTTAGGTAGTCGCCAACCCGCCTCTTAGTGGCACACGAAACAGCTGTGCAAGGTCATGTATTAGAGCACTCACTGCTTTTAGAACTCACCTTGTAGGACCATTAGACGCCCCGATTTGAACCTTGGATTCTTTGCTAGCCTTCGGACCTAGGGTGACGATTCTTGGCCTTCATCACAAATTGTTTAGAATCACCATTTTAGTGCGTCACGAGGGAGTTGTAGTTGAGGGGGTTCGATGAGGGAGTGATTCATGGCATTTCGTTGAGTTCTACATGTTCGCTTGCACTTCATTGATTATCTACGAGGGGATGCGAGGGTGAGCGAGTAAGCTTGCGCACTTCGGTGTGGCGGTGTTCCATGCCATTACATCATGGACACAGTTTTGGAGAGCCGTGAGTGCGTGACGTCTAATCCGCACGAAATTGGGTTGGGTGAACTTAATTGGTGGTTCGTGCTAGGTACCGGTTTCTATCATTTTGGTGTAGGAGGATCGGTTGGATTAGGCACGAGAAATTCATCTTTGAGACGACTTGAGAGGGGATATGGTGACATTCGAGTGTGGGGGTGTCGACTTTTGACTCCGGACATTGAGTGTGAGTTTGCGACGACTCCACTCCCACACATGTGCTTCATTGGTTTTGCGGCTTGGATTTGATATGGATTTCTTAGAGTTAGGAGAAGATGATACTTGTTTGTGATATTTATTCATCGGTTTACGTGCTTCCTTCTCCTAGCATAATTGATTATTTTTGAAGACCACTCTGATATTTGTGTTGGATTTTTGGCATTTTGAGAGAATTTGTTTTTAAAAAAAAGAAATTCTGAAAAAAAAATGAAAAGAGAGAAAAAGAAAAAGGAGAGATGAAATAAATTTCGAGTTGAATTTGAATTGGAACGAGTGGTGGAGCAACTTTGACGACGACGGTTCACATTTCGTGCACGACGCACAACGATGGCCACGGAGATCACTAGTGTACCGGGCTTTGAGGAATTGAGGGCCGGAGGTGGTGAGCTTCGGGTTTCGGTTTCTATCATCGTGGTGAGGGTGTGTGAGATGTGGGATTTGATGTGAGAGTGTGACGCTTAGGACTTGATTACGACAAGCATATCCTTATGTCCCTAAGCCTCATCATTTGAAAACCGTTAGCGGATTAGGAGCTCGGACCTTGGATGTGGCTTTTCCTAGCGTAGTCTCGTATTTCGTGGCACACGCGAAGAGGTGTCGTATTCTTGTACTTAGTAAAGTTAGGCTTTCTATACTAACTAGGGGAGATTCTCGTTGTCGAATTTAGTTCCGACTCATGCTTTGTTCCTAGAGTTCTCATCGCTTCATGATATTCGATTTAAGCCAATGGAGATTGCCCGATCTCAACCAAGAAGATAAAAGTTCGTTTTATGTATATTTGTGTTTTTTTAGAATCGAGTCGTAATTTTTTATCGCATCATCTTTTTGCATTGTTGAGTCGTGTTTTTTTATTGAGTCGGCTAGTTAAGATTTGTATGCAACGGTGTTTCTTGTAAGTATGCAAATCACGGCTCATATCACTTGTGGGGATGATGTTTCATCGGAGGATGTCTTTGGTTGGATTGTGATTGGATTTTGATTGGATTGCTCGGGACGCGCAATAGGTGAGTGTGGGGGTGTTTGATAACTCCGCATTAGGACTTATATTCTTTAGGATTCACTACCGTTTTGCGAGTGTTTCGGTGCATTTGTGTGAGAAATTGACCAAATTCTAGTCGTTTTGATCATAATTGAGTTATTGAGCTTTATTTCGTAATCCAGGTGTTTTTCGTATAATTTATACATTATTTGTCGCATGTCATCTCCCGGTATGTGTTCGTGTTGTGAATTTCAAGAACCGGGAGCTTAGAGCGACTATTTTGGAGCGGGAATGAACTTCGGAACAAAAGGATAGCTCAAGGATATGCTCGGGAATGGAGACGAGAGAGGAAGAATGAAGAAAAGAAGCAAATAAGTGGAGATTCCAGAAGTGTTCGTGCGAACACATCTTTGTTCGCACGAACAAAATGACTTAGAAGAATTTTTGAAGGCCAAAAGAGGAGAAAAACTCACTGCTGAAAAGTAGGAACAGCTTTGCTGTTCGCACGAACAAGGAGGAATACACTGTTCGCACGAACAGTCGTTTGTTCGCACGAACAGAGAGGGCCAGCGCGGATTTTTGGGGCTGTTTTGCTATTTTTTGAAAGTTTGAAGACTCCAGACCTATTCTAACATAGAGGGACGATCTTGTGGGAGTATTCACACATCTTTGGAGTCTTTGGGAGCGAGGGAAGAAGGGAGATGAAGCTTGAAGCAAGGAAGATCATCAACATTAAAGATTTTAGCGTTTGATCATCTTTTCCTCATCTATTCTTCATGAATCTTGTTATTTTGAATTTGTTGAACACTATTATGTCTAGCTAAACTCTTTTAAGCTAGGTGATTGATGGAAAACTAGGGTTTGTGAATGATTTTCCGGATTGACGACTTGTTGCGTGCTTTGACTTAAATCGATGAATGTTCTAGTTATCCTATCTATTCTCGTACTTCATTCTTAAAGTTCTTGGCTTGATCACCCGTGGAATATTATTTGTTGGATGGTTGCACGAAAGTGAGGTTTTTGATACGTGTTAAAGAATAGCATAGGTAATCTTGTAGTTTCTGGAGACCGAGAGGAGATAGGAACTTGATTGACCGTGTGACGGTAGTTTCGGTTGGTATTGCTAGAACTTAGTGAAAGCGGTGGGCCGACGGGACCCGGTGAACAAGCCTAGCAAATCAACTAGAGTGTAATGGTATACGGAGGTGGACCGAGAGGATCCGAAGGCTATTGATTGCACAAATTCATGTGAGATTGAGAGAAGATCATGATGAGTATTACCCGGTGTAACTAAAACGTGCATAGAGTGTTTCAAGCATAATCCGGAAATCGTTAGCAACCCTAGGGACCATCAATTTCCTAGTTCTTCTTTATTAATCGTATTCCATCACAAGTAATTTCGTTTAAAGTGAAAATTCTACAAAAACAATTAGTTAGTAGTCATTTACTTCAAGTCACTTGTTTGTGGTCGGCGAACTTGCAAAAAAATCAAACACCTTTTTACCGGTTACATAGATATCTTATAATTAATATCTGGTTAGCTAATAATCGTAAATTCCCTTGGGTTCGATACTCGGATTCTTAAAAATACTCCTAATACTACTTGACCGTATACTTGCGTCTAAGCGCGTTAAGAATTCGCGTCACATATCCTACCATACTATCATCCATGTATATAGCTGGAGGCTTTATGAATCTCCTTGGTCTTCCTTCAGCCATATTGTGGTATGCTGTCCATTGGTTTGAACGGATTCATCAAAACCATTGTTTAGGTTTGGTTTGTTTGAAGTGGTTTGTCACACTGAACCCTACACATAAGGGGAATGTTAAATAATTCTTTGTATATTGGAAATTAGGTAGATTTTATTCAAGGATTCTAACATTGTAGATTGTGTGCAAGGATTTTCAATGCTATATTTGAGTGTTTATTGGATTCGACTATCCGAACTTACGATATGAATTTTATCACTTGCAATAGTTGATGAGAAATATAGGAATTGGACCGGTACTTGGGAAGTAGAAGAAGAACAAACAGAAAGTAGAATGATAAAATTGAACAAAATATAGAAAGTGATTAAGAGTCTAGAAAAGGGCAAAAAGAATTCTAAAATATCAAAGACAATATGGAGCATAGGATCAATATCCTCAAGGAGATAATCAATACTCTCACTTTTATAACACTCCCCCTCCATCCTAAGCTAAAACAACCTAGAGAGATCTCAGTGCTAAAGGGAGTGTCCTCTGCTGAAAGTACCAAAATATCCCAGTAAGGAATTAAACCAAGACTCTCTATGACAAAACAGAATCAAGAATAACCAACTAGTCGATAACCAAATGCTTAGTGACCTTTAAATTAATAGTGGAAACTTATGAAAACAGTGTGAACAAACTAAGCTCCCGCTCCCACGTGCTCACCTGCAGAGGTTTTAGAAAAAAAAAATCCATCGAAAAGAAAGAAACGTCAGACATGTGTCTGAGTGAACTGTAAAATTAAATCAAATATATAAGTTAAACGATATAAGATTGGATCAGGGTTTAAAAGGATTTACGAAACTGTGAAACAGCTTTAAAGCGATTTTGATAACGCTAAATCATGTTAAAGCAATATCTTTAAAGGAACATTGTAATGACCGCATTTCTTAACCGTATACTACTTCAGTAAATTTCATATTGAAGAATTTAGTTTTTCTGATTCATAATTGCTAAACTAGAATTGTTAAGCTCGTCTAGAAATACACCGAAATTCGTAATTTCTTATTTTATTTATAAATTAAGGATAAAAATATTTAGGAGTAATTAGTGATAATTAGTAGCTTAAGAGCTAATTAAGTTCATATGTATGCATCTCGTGATATGTGGCTTGTTATATGCTTGACGTGACTAAATTACATATTTATTTGACGTGGTGGTTGAGGATAATCATTCAGATTTGACCAAATAAATGTGTGACACCCAGAGGGACACCTGTCACAGCATTTGTGACTGTCTCTGCATGCGCAACACATAAGGGGGACACGTGTCACGACTCAGTGAACTAGTTTGCATGATTGACATGCAGTGAGGACACGTGTTACGCATGCGAGCCTACTCCTTGTATGAATGACACATAGGGGACACGTGTCAGCGTATGGCATCCCTTTCACTGCATGCACGCCACGTGCCCTAATGACTCGTCGCGATCTGATTGGTCGCTGAATTCTATAAATAGAGCCCAATACTTTAGTTATTTCTCATTTCAAAATTCAAGACATACTTCCAAATTTAGAGAAAATACACTGTTCGTATTTTGTTTCCAAGGAATCCCAAATCCTATTTGTTGCTCTTATAGTTACTTCGGCGCACGCTACGAAAGTGCGTAAACTCTGTCCATCACTTTTTAAACACTTGTATTTACGCTTTCAAATTTATCGTCTAAATTGTTAAAATTATATTTAAAAGGTCATTTTCATGATCCTCTATTATTGAACGCCTAAACTGCTTTACGGTTCATTATTTGACTAACGTTACAATGACAAGTTTTATATTTTTATTTTAAAAGTTATTTTTTTATAAATTATAAAAATTATTAAATGTCGAGATACCCTGGACAACTGTTGTTGTTCTATCCACGAGACCTCATCGCCGGGTACTAATTGGCGACGTGTCACTATATATGATGGCGCTAGACATGACAAAGTACGGATATATTACTGGCCTACCAACTACTTACACGAGTAGGCAAGGGGATATATCACCTATAGATCACGAACGGTTACTCACTGCATCTCAACAAAATGAAAAGTTATTGAAATGAAATGTTGATTGTTCTTTTTACTAAGTTTTATAATTGCCAATTGATGATCAAAAATGATGTTTCAGCCATTTTTATTCAAAAGGAGGAGTAATCCCCTCACCGAGCTTTTTAGCTCACCCTTTTCAAACTAAAATTTTTCAGGACATGGATTTTATGAAGACGAGTAAGAGATCCGGATACTTTTGAAGACCTATAGAAATATAGTTTTGTACTGTTATGTTGTGAGCTAGACTTTATTCTAGTCCAATGTTGTTGTAAATAGGCTGGTCACACTTACTAGATAGATAAGGTGTAAACAGTGCGCTTAGTCCTACACTGTGTAATAGTTTAATAGACCATGTATAAAAGAAGTACCGTTTGGTTATTCCAAGTTGTCTCTAATAGTTATTATTTATATTGCTCAATTATCCATGTGTACTCTGATAAGTACTACCTTGTTGGATTGAATCAAAAGCACTTATTAACTATTTTACAGAAAGCTTCTAAATTGATCTCTAAAATGTCTCAATGAGACCCCTGAATTTTCTAATCACTTCCGCAATGATTTATTTTTATTTATTTTCTCATTTCTAAAGTTTAAAATTTTATTATTCATCCCACTTGATACCGAAAGAGAGCCACAATGGCAAGTTATGAACCTTGATCCCGTTACTAATCGGGGTTCGGGAAACGAGTCGTGACAACATGGTAAAGAAAAAGGTTGATCAGAGACTATAGACGAATTAGATTTATATCGTTTTTGAATTAATTGTAATATCATTCAAGATTATTTTATTTGATATTTGTAACTATTATTGATGAAATGAATAGAAAAAATGCATTTTTTATTCAAATCGAAAAGAACTGAATATTCTAAGCTTCCACTATTTTTTATCGAAAAGCGATACGGTTCTTACTTCCGTCGCGGTCGAAAAGCGCGCGTTTTATCCGTTAAATTTGTAATTAACTTAAAGCGGAAAAAGTGGTTCGTGACAAACATGATCTTGAACTAACAGTTTTGAGATCCAGTTTTTATATCACAATAAGTGTTAAACAGAAAACAAATTCCTCTTCGTTCATGATACTAGATCAACGTGAAGGATTCCGAAGCTCACAACCAGTAGTTGTAAATGTAGGGTTTTGATGCGGGATACATAGCGGAAATACAATTAAAATTACATGATCAAATCCCTCCATGAATTGCAGGTTAAGCTATCATAACGTGATAAAGGAGACATTGTGTACCTTGTGAATTTGTGTGATCACAATGAAGGATAGCGTCCTCGTCTGCAAAGTATCCACATCTTGGTATTGAGAACTGGAATCTCCTTCACGCCTTGTGCTAGCTACGTCAAATGACGGATCAAGAAATCACGCAAAACGGGACAACGTGGCCTGAGGGGTCGGCCGAGCTCCTTGTGTCGTCGGGTATGGGGGGTTCGACCACCTCTTTGGCTTCTCTCCTTTCTCTGCTATTTCACTCAATGAAAAATCTTATGAAATAATAGAGCTATGACTCCCCTTTTATAGTCAATAACTCCTTATTGAATACAAACTTGCCCCAATACTAATCCTGTCCATACATGAATTAGTCCACGTTCACACTCGTATATCCAATCCATATTTCTCGATCTAGGGAATAGGCTTATCTATACATATAACATCAATATCTCATATTGAATTATCTGAGTTTGGCCCAACATTCCATAAGCATACCCCTCGAGTGGCCGTGGATATTTTCTCAAATTATGTGGGAGGGACAAATCCTCTCTACGTCATTACCATCTCCCAGTTTTCTTCCTACCATGTCGGATCTCCGCCTTTATAGTTACCCAGTTACGGTGTAACGTTTGACGAGATCAAAATATGATATTTCACAACTAGAGTATGTAGTGACTTCAAGTCTAAGGACTACAACACCATTGTCAATACGAGAAGTACTTGTGACATTGACATAATCTAATGTAGCCTTCTCGTGGTGGGTCAAACCAGTATGCCATTACTCCTAATGCATACCCATGTTTTAGACTTTAGATCTCCATATCAATCTACCCACAAACTAGTCGCCATGCATAGTGATCGTCCTATTAATCAATGTACTCAACTACAGATATTTATGATAAACAACAATTGTAATCTAAGAACTTCATTATATTAAATTCTCCATAAATATTAAATGAATGTTCTAGCCAAAAACATTGTTGAGCATTCATCGTTTAATTAGCTGAGTTATAATGAGTCAATACAAACGCGAACCCGCTCGTTTAATAGACATCCGAGAGAGAGTGAGAAGAGAGAGAGAGAGAGAGAGAGAGAGAGAGAGAGAGAGAGAGAGACCCGATTCAGACGTATTTGTCTAGAAAGTGAAGCTCAATTGTACTCATGTAAAGAAAATGCAAACTCCTAACCATTAAAAAAGAGAAAACCAAGTTCAATTAAATCCCAAAATTGGGCAAATTGGGACAGAAGATTTCTCTAAAACCTAAAATCAGAGGTGTTGAATTATCAGAACTTTTTCAAATGGCGAAGTACAGAGACAAGAGTGATGCATTTTTTTGGTGACACCAGCTTGATTAAAACCCCAGATACTGCCAAATTGAAACAAAGAGAGAGCCATACCCATACGAAGAGAAATCATCAATAAATTCATCATATTAAATTCTCCATAAATAATAAATGAATGTTCTAGCCTAAAAGATTGTTGAGCATTCATCGTTTAATTGGCTGAGTTATAATGGGTCAATACAAACTCGAACCCGCCTGTTTAATAGACATCCAAGAGAGAGTGAGAAGAGAGAGAGAGAGAGAGAGAGAGAGAGAGAGAGTGAGACCCGATTCAGACGTATTTTTCTAGAAAGTGAAGCTCAATGGTACTCCTGTAAAGAAAATGCAAACTCCTAACCATCAAAAATGAGAAAACCAAGCTCAATTATATACCAAAATTGGGCAAATTGGGACAGAAGATTTCTCTAAAACCTAAAATCAGAGGTGTTAAATTCTCAGAATTTCGTCAAATGGCGAAGTACAGAGACAAGAGTGAAGCATTTTTTTGGTGACACCAGCTTGATTGAAACCCCTGATTCTGCCAAATTGAAACAAAGAGAAAGCCATACCCATACGAAGATAAATCATTAATTCGTATGCTGGCAATGATTCCAATGACCAGGAGCACTAGGAAAATAATAATCAAGGAGATACCCAATTCTTCGACACCTCACATAGAGAAAACAATGTGATCGTAATCACTTAGGCCTGGCCATCGACCCAGTGGACCGACCAACCTGTCAACCCAACCCAAAGTGGGTGGGTTTGGGTTCGGGAAATTTCAGCCCTATACGGGTTTGGGCCAACAAACGAGCCCAAACCATGAATGGGCTGAGCTTGGTTTCGACCTCCTCTGCCCAGACCCAGCCCCATCAGGTGACGTAATAGATAATTAAACATATAATAATTATACATACGGGTTATATATGTTTTAGATAGTTTAACTTGCAAATGTGTATTTTTTAATATTTACTAACACATAGGGGGTAGCTGAATTGTCATAAACTAATATATACTAGCATGTCAATATCATATAGTAGAATTACAAGTTGCAAATCATCCAAACCTAATTCATCATCTCATTTCGTTACAGACAGCGACATGGCGACTGTCTTTCTTTACGTGAAAACATAGTTGATATTTAAAAATTAAAATGCGTTAAATGCATGATTAATTTCAATAATATTTTTATTTAACGTTCTACTAATTAAGTAACTTTTTAATTTTTAAAGTTAATATTTTAAATAAATATTGAAATTATTTTGTCCATGGGTTGGGTTTGGGTTTAGAGTTTTTTTCTCAAATGGGGCGGGATAGGGTTCGAGTGTTTGCCCGGATGATGGGTTGGGTAAGGCCTGGGTTCACGTTTTCAAAACATTAGCCCGGACGGTCCGGCCCAGCCCAGCCCTATAATCACTGTAATATTCATTTATACAATAAAGACGATGACAGGGTTGGTGTGGTTGAATGAGAAAGATGGTAGTGGTGGAGGGAGTGACTGGGTAGTGGTGGTGATGAGGAGAAGGAGGAGAAGCAGGTGATGGAATAGAGGATGAGAGAGGGGGAGAGAGAGAGCTTTTCTTTTTTTTTCTTCTTCTTTTTTTCCATCTTCTAATCAAATTTATAATCGGTAGATTTTGTTAACTATCATTGTGGTTAATAGAAAAGTGAGAATTATTTAAAAAATTAAAGAGAAATGCTATGCTTCACCCCATTTCTTCACCCTTACGCGATTTCTTAACGCGTATGCGCAAGTGCACGGTCAAGTAATATAGGGATGGTATGTCAACCCCGAGTTATCGATCCCACGACGACAAACTTGAGATTATATAATTAGTTATTTAGTTTAGAATACGGTAACAAGAGGAAATATTTAAATTGATTTAAAAATTGAAATTAACAGACTAATCTAATATTTTTGTATATTTAAATTTAAGAAGCAACGATGGAGAAACTAGGAAATCTCTAGATCACCTAGGGACTGCACGCGAATTCCGGATAGCTAAGTAACACGTTAACTCTATTCTAAGTTAAGACGGGTAATAGCAATGAAAATCTCCTGTCGGTCTCATGTCAATTTACGTCTTGGTTGACTACAATCTCCTATCGGTCTCATGAGTCTACCGGTCCATTCTAGTAAGCTAACTACGTGCACGTGAACGGTTCATGTCGGTCCACCTTGCATGAATTAGTCGAAATAACCTACCGAATCTACCCACTAAGGCCAATCCTAACACTTCTCCTTTTCGGTCTCGGTGATTCGGGATTGTGTTCAAGTTCTCATCACAATTAGTTTAAGTCACTGCCGTGCACTCATCTAATTAGCTAGTACGTCCGGGTAGCTACTCCATTCATACTAAATATTACACGTAGAACGAGAACAATAACCTAGACAAATATTAACATTAAGCAAAAACATGATTCAAGAGCAAACCCTAGTTTCATTGATAGTCAAATCGTGACCTACACGTGTCAATAGCCTAAGTTCATTAACAATATCTAGAAAATAACAATCCATTCAATGAATCACATCCATAAGCATGAAACAAAGTTTAAAATCCGGAACGAACAATCGTCTACATAACCCTAGGCTCTCTAGAGAAGCCTAGCAAAATTCTAGCTAATCGTAATACAAATAGGAAAACAAGAGTGTTTGTCCATGAAAAGATTGAGAGAGGAAGGCGAAGAAGAAGAAAAACCCAAACCCTAGTATGCGCAAGGAAATCCTTTGGAGATATCCAAGTGTGCACCTCAAGCAGGAAATAGGAACACAGAGAGATGTCGGGTTGTGTGTAGGGAGAGTGTAAGCAATGGTAACTGTGTGAGAGAGAGAGACAGCTTAATGTCAGAGCTTCGGTAAGTCCAGAAGCACTTGTGTAGAACTAGCGTTGAACTAGAGTAGATCTAGTATGTCGCAACGGAGGGCTAACGATCCTATATATAGTGGGGAAATGACCGTTGTGAGGGGGTTAATGCAGCATAAATGGCGGCTTAATGGTAGCCCCCCCCCACCGGAACGGCCCATTCGACCGTGTATATAGGAACCGTTAGGCACCTGACCGTACATATCGGAGACAGTTATGAGGTCAAGCCAGGTTTATAGGACGTGGCCATTAAGTCTCTCAAAGAAGTTACAAGGGAAATGCACGAGCTTGTTTGTCGCACGCGCGCGACGGGCCTTACCCTAGCCTCCAAACTTCTAAGTCCCTACAAGTTCCGTGTTGGTATGCGAGGTCCCTGTCTCGCAGCCCCCACGTGGATAAGCATGGGTAGTTATCCGGTGTACATGGAGCACAGCTAGGTGTGCTGGATGGCTGCCACGTGGCTATGACTTGTCTGTCTGGAAAGTACCATCTACATTAGCCCCCTTTTACGCGAATGTCACGCGCGCGTCCGTTGTGTATTCGCGTAAAATCAGCCGTGCGTGGGCTTCACGCAGATTATTTGAATTTTGAATTATGATTCAAATCCCTAGCCCCCTATCATAGCCATAATTTCCTAGGTTTTAGAAGCGCCGTTTGATTTCTGACGAGGTGTGGACACTGTGAAGCTAATCAGACGCCATCCACGATTTTTTGCCTATTTTCGAGTCAAGAATAACTCAGAAGGATTTGATGGGTCGCCAATCTCGCCGGATACCGAAGCGTTGCTGATTCAGCAGTCGTCAGCAGTCGCGACTCTTCAATCTGAAGGATATTTAAACACTTTGCTTCCTCCAATTAGTACTTTTCCATTGTTGTGGCTTTTGAGTTCGTATGCATCAGAGAGAGAATCCTCCAATTGAAGCAGAAACTTTCGACAAAGTTCTTGATCAGATTGTCAACACATTCTCCTAGGCGGTTCAAGCACTCAATCGTCAGCAAGGTGAGTGATTAGCAGTTTGTCAATTTGTGGTTGAATTTTTCAGATACTCTTCTCCCCCTTTTTACTTTCATCTTGCATGCAATCGGGTTGTAATTTGTTGTTCTTGTATTCCCTGCAATGGCTCCTAAGAAATCAAACAAAGAATCTGCTGAGGTGCCAGAACTTCCTAGGGAACTTTGGTACAAGGCCCCATATCTGGGTGGTGATGATTTTTTCTTGGCTACCATCCAGAGAGACACTCCCCAGGCGTCTCCTCCAGTTGCTGCTCTTGAACTGAAGCCCGAGCCAAACAGGGAAGATTGGGATTTAGCATACGCCCATGATGTACAGAGGCTTAGTATTGAAGCTGGCCTGATCCCATTCAGTGACATCCTTTTCCAGGCTTTCTTGGAAAATCTTGATGGAATGGACGAATGGAACACATTCATCCTTAGCAACCACGAGGAGGTGTTAAAACAAGCTGGGGATTATAACGCCATCCGTGCGACCAGAGGTTTCAAACTCAAAGCCGACAAGGACATGCTAAGGGTCCTATTCTCGCGTTACTCGAGAAAAACCCATTCATTCAATTTTTGTTCTTTCGAGGCCGCGCCTACCCTTGAAGATGTGGAAAATCTATTGATGCTTCCGAGCTTGGGAGCCTTTGACCCTTTGGAAAAATTTGAGGGTGATGAGGAGCTTACCCTCTTTATGCAGATGCAGGAGTGTATTGAAACTCTGAAGAAGCTTTCCACACGGTGGACACCTGACGAGATTAAACCTTGGGAGACTTTCATGTCAGTTTCTTCTAGCGCGAAAAACATTTGGTCTAAATGGCTCATGTTCTTTTACAAAGACTACGCCAAACCCGCCATCATCCAGAAATTTCTCAGAGGCAACCCTAACGCTTTGATTTGTACTGATGGAGAAGGGCTCCCCTGGTCGTTTTGGCTTCCTGTGTATTTGGTTGTCACGTTTCCTCATAGATGGGAGTCCGTGTGACGGAGTCTTTATCCACGTGCTCCCGCTTGCAGTAAAGCTCGCGCTTGGTCGGAAAATTGCTCTAGGGCCTCTGGTTTTGGGTTCTTTATACTATCGTCTCGACTTAGCCGTGTCACATATCGAGGATTCACGTGGAAGGGTCGATGTCATTTTCTTCGTCAATTTGGGATTCTTGACCATGTGGGTTTTCGAACGTTGTCCCGCATATGCTCCAATTCCTTCTGTTGTCGACTCGTGGAACGTACAGAGCTCCAAGAATGTACCTGTGTTCCCGTTCGTGGCATTGGTTTGGTACCAAGAGTACTTGCCGTAACTTTTCATTGGTATGTGATGATGCTGGCCTCTTTGTGGCCCGTCCATATGTGGTGGAATTAGATAAATCGTTTATCTTGAGGACATGTATCCCAAGGTTGATACCCCTTTCCAGGAAAAACACATTACTAGAGGGTCTCGGCGGCGTTATGGAAGGTACGTGAACTGGTGCAGAAGAGGTTATCTGCTTGAACTGGTTGAACATGCGCCTGGTGCAGAATCATGCAACTATGAGCGCATAGCAGTCCCTTTTGATCCTCTTCGCATGGACTTTCAACTGGGTTATGATGCTATCGCGCCTCCCATGTGGTCCAAGTCTGTTACCAAAGGTTGTTATTATGGAGTGCTTTATGGGAAAAGCAACAAACTGCTCATTGCTGAACTCCCTTTGACTCAGCCTTCCAGAGGAATACCCAGGCTCGCCGTTTGACCAATCCCCAGAAACAGCTTCAAGTCGGCACAGTCCTCGCGCCTTTATCAAACGATTATCCTTTCAAGACTACTCTTACACGAAGCGTGGCCCATTACGAATATTACTCATTGCTAGCTGCAGACCACCATCTTTGTCTTAAATTAATTCTGGACGAGAAAACTACCGTTATCGGACAGAACTCCCTTGATGCGAGGACTCAGTACGCGCGGGACTTCCAAGCGGTATTGTCTGAACTTCCTCATTGTCTTTTTATTTTGTTTCCTATGACTGAAAATATTGTTCCCCTTTCATTATTAGTGCTGCTTGAGATGCTTTGCCTCGGGATCGCAGCGGGGGTCTTATTGATCTTTGCCGCTCAAAGAAAAGCCAACCTGACGATGTCATCCTTCCAGATACGCCCATGGATGAAGAAACCCAGTGAGCGATTTTGGAAAAACTTGAACTTTTCCTTGCCCCGCATGTCAAATAGAAAAAGAAGAGAAGTGCAGGTCCCTCTTCGGCTAATGATTTGGTGGCGCAGCAATCAAAACGCTTGCGGAATGAGCCAGTAATGAAGAAACCTTCTTTTGCCAAGAGAACTACTTCAAAGAAAAGGACAACCCAGAACCAGAGGCATTCTTTGTTGCCAGGGAGGAGGAAGAAGAAGGTGAGATAAAGTGGCATATTAACAGGGAAAGTTAATGTGTCAATGCTCATTATTTGTTGCTTTGTTGCAGATGGTGATAGTCCCTTGAAAGGACTGGTAGTCATGACCGAGGAAGTGGCCATCAAAGAATCAAGACATATGGCTGAGGAAATATCTTTTCAAGAAAATCTATCAGAGGAAGAGCGAATCGAGATGGCTAAAAAGAAAAGTCTCGAGGAGATAGCCAAGGGGAGCTCTAGAGAGAGAATACCACGCACGCTCTCAATGCATTCGCGCACGCCTCGTCCTTCTCCCGGAACTGTGAATGCACTGCATCGAGCCCAACTAGCCATTCATGAACTTGTCGATGATGAAGACGGAGAAGGTACAATTTTTAAGTTTGATTTATCAAACTATTAAATTGTGGCTGGCGCACTGCACCATGGTGTACGCCCATATGATATCCGTAGATGGATAAGGGATCGGTGTGGGGAATCCTCAGGTAACCCCTTTGGTAACACGCAACATACTCATCCCTCTTCACTCTTCTTGAGACATGATTTTAATTTCTTGATCATAAGCAGGTTATGCTAGGCTGAAAGGTGTTGATGATAATCTGCGACATACTTTTCGCGCAGACACCCCATATAAGTGGCGAAACGCCGCTTCAAACACCGGTGGAGGTTTAATTTCCATTCTCTGTTTTTTCGAGAGTAACACACTTGTTTTTGCAGAGCCTGAGCCTTGCCCCTTAAGACCTCGTCGCCCCTGCAGTGCCGTAGTGATTCCTGAGCGTGAAATTTCTATCGCAGGAATTTCAAAGCAATTTTTGGAGTTCATTTTTGAGCAGGAGGAAGAGGATCGTCAAAGACAATAGGAGGACAATGTTGCTCCCATTACTCAAACAATACCCATTTCCTCGGATGAAGAAGAAGCTAGGCGGGGAATAAGTGTTGAGCAATCTCATGCAATCGCGGGCTCTGAATGTGACGTTTCCCCTGAGGAAGCTACGATAGAGCTTGATCAGAATGCTAAGTTAGGTGTGTGTGGCGCTTTGATAACTCTCTATTAGAGTTACATTTCTCGCACATTTCATATCATTTTGCGTGCTTTCTGGGTTGATTATATTGGTTTTACACTATGAATAGAGCGAAATTGTTGGAGTTTAGCTTTGAGCATCAATTTGTAAATCCGGGTTTCTCACGTTATTTACATTTATTTTGTCACTTTTGATCGCACGGGATGTTTTTGTGTTGTTTTTGACAGGAAACGGAGCTCATGGATCAATAGGAGAGGAGAAACGAACTTCGGAACATATGCTTAAGCTTGAGAAAGATGAAGCCGAACAATATTTCAAGAAGGCCGGCCGAAAAAAAATTTGAGAAAGTAACTGTAACTCATGACCAGGGGGTCTGGTCGCATGATCAGAAGCTGGTCGCAGGAAAAGGATTTTTCTGGTCATGCGATCAGAAAGAAATACCAGTACTCTCACGGCAAACAATAGGGGTTTTTGGTTACTTGAAAGTTGACTTGGGGATTAATGAGGAGACTTCTAGATCAAACAAAAGGGAGGCACGCAAAAGAATGAGAAGAAAGAGAAGAAGAAGAAGAAGAAGAAGAAGAAGAAGAAGAAGAAGAAGAAGAAGAAGAAGAAGAAGAAGAAGAAGAAGAAGAAGAAGAAGAAGAAGAAGAAGAAGAAGAAGAAGAAGAAGAAGAAGAAGAAGAAGAAGAAGAAGAAGAAGAAGAAGAAGAAGAAGAAGAAGAAGAAGAAGAAGAAGAAGAAGAAGAAGAAGAAGAAGAAGACAACGAGGAAGAAAAAGCTTCACCATTGAAGCTTCTTTGCTTTTGATTTCTTCTACCCTTCTTATTCAATTTTAATGGAGAAACTCTTTTTTTTTGCTTATTCAACTATGAGTAGCTAAAAACTCGATATCTAGGCATCTCGATTTGAGAGCCTAGGGTTCATGTAAACGATGATATTTTTCCGGATTGGATCTTTGCTTCATGATTTATTGATTTCATCTTTTGAATCAATTCTAGTTTCTTGTTTATGTTAGTAATCCTACTCGAGTGACACGATTAATTAGGAGATAAGCTAGGGTTCAAGAACTAGGGTTTCATTCAGTAGCTGATTCATGCTTAAAGTTAGCTTATTTTAATTCAATCGTTCATGTACTGTGCTTAATAGTTGGTTTTAATGGAGTAGTTAACCGAAAACACTGCTTAGTTAGTGAATGCACGACAGTGATTTTAACTAACTAGGATGAGACTTGAACATCAATCTCGTATCCCTGAGATTGAGAAGAGACGTGTTAGGATTGGCTAGTGTGGGTAGATTCGGTAGGTGAGATTTGACTATTTCGTGCAACGGTGGACCGATAGGAACCGTTGTCGTGCATGTCATTAGCCTACTAGAACGGACCGGTAGACACAAGAGACCGATATGAGATTGTAGTCTATCGTGAAGTAGAATGGCTTGAGACCGATAGGAGATAGTAAGGGCTGTTACCCGGCTTAGTTGGAATATAGTTAACGTGTTGCTCAGATAATCCGGACATCGTTTACAACCCTAGGTGATCAACGATATTGCCTAGTCCTCTCCATTATTTGATTAAGAATTCTTCTTAATTCCAGTTTACTATTATTTTTGTTATTGCTCGCAGTACTTGTTTGGGGGTGGCAACACCACAATTCACACACTTTTTACTCCGGTTACCTAGTAAACTACATTAAATTGTTAATTATAAACTTGTTGCGAGCTTGTCCTCGAGGGCTCGACAACCCGATTACTGAAAAAACTCACTCTTTACTACTTGACCGTACGCTTGCGTAATACGCGCTAGTAATCTGCGTCAAGTTTTTGGCGCCGTTGTCGGGGACAACGGTCAACAAGTCTATAGTTAATAATTAGTTTAGTTTGATTTTATTCATTTTTTGTTTCATTTGCTACTTTGATTTCTAATTAGGTTTTATGATTTTTTTGCTATTTCAGATAGTTAGTGCATGCACAAGATCCCAAGAGAGCTTGTGACCCCACTAGAAGACCCAAAGTAGTTGTTCAGAGACCAAAGAAGAAGACAAAAACAGAGCACCATGGGCGAACAATTAACCAACGCGCAACTCAATCTGCGGTTGGAAGAGCTATCTAAGCAGCTAAATGATCGCAACTCCCAGACACCGTACAACAAGTCTGGGCAGGCTATTGTGGAGAAGTTTGAGTCCTCCACCTATGGACACAATCCGGCAATTGTAGTGCCAGAGATACAGGCCGAGCACTTTGATCTTAAGCCTGCGACAATTCAGACAGTAACCAATCAGTTCCAATTCAATGGGAACAAGGATGAAGACCCCTATGAGTTTATTGGGAGATTCAATGCTTACATAAAGACTACAAAATACAAAGATGTGACAAGCGTGGCATTGAAGCTCATTCTTTTCCATTACTGTCTGAAGGGTGCAACTGAGAAGTGGCTCCAGTGAAGAGCTCCTGATTCAATCACTACATGTGCTCATTGTGTGGATGAATTCATGGCCAAGTTTTATCCAGTTCAATGGGTGATTGAGCTACAGGTGATATTCTAGGCTTTCGGCAACATGCCAATGAAAACGTGGTGGATGCATGGGACCCTTTTATGCATTTGATCAGGAAGTGCCCAAATCATGATTTTGGGGCTAACAAAATTGTGCAGGTCTTCTACCATGGTCTAGAACGTCACAATCAGGAGCTAGTTAACAGAGAAGCTGGTGGCAATTTTTTGTAATCTGTTGACAAAGTAGGAGCTTATGCGCTCATGAAGCAGCTTGCTGAGCATGACTCACAACTCTATGATTCCAGGAGATTATAGGCATTGCCTGATCCTAAGGATGATGAATGGAAGACTGGGATCAGCAAGATGGTGTCTGACTTAGCCAAGCATGTGTATTGGTATAAGAAGCCATTTTCAAGAGTAGAGGAGCAGGAATTTGATTCAGCCTTGGCCCTGATTGCAAATGAAGATGTGAACTTTATGGGGGCACAAGGACAGCGGCAGAATTTGAACCAAGGGAACTACATACCAGGCACAAGAGATCATCCAGGTTTCAGGTATGGGTATCAGTCTGGAGCTATATACGCACCTGGGTTTCAGCACATGCCACAAGCACCAGTTTCGCAGGCTCCACCACCGGTTGCTGTAGCGCCAAACCCAGAGATTTCTGTACTTACTAAGGCGTTAACCCAGCTGAGTAAAAACATGAACGATATGAACACGACGGTCAATGCTATGTCTTCTGATTTGCAGGCTACGAAGACTTCTCTTCGTTCACTATAGGTTCAATTTGGGAAAATTGCAGCACAATTATCTGCTAGAGCACCTGGTTCTCTACCGTCTGACACAGAGAATGTGCGTCAGGTAAATTCCATTACCACTCGCAGCGGGGTTTCGTTGACTGATCCACCATACCCGAGCCATGCCAGAGCTGAAGCATCAAAAGCTAAGGAGCATGAGGTCTTCGATTCTGAGAAGACACCTGTCATGGTCCCCCAATCAAAGGGCATGACTCCACATGATGAGGAAAAGTCCAGTGAGGTATTACCACCACCATCTTCTTCTAAATATGTACCTTTTCCATTGAAAACTAGAAAGAAGAAGGATGACTCTGAGGAGTACAGGCAATTTCTTAGTATTTTCTCCAAACTGCACATAAACATTCCGTTGATTGAGGCGCTGCAGAAAATGCCTAAGTATGCGCGGTTTATCGAGGATGCAATCCTTCGTAGAAAAGCTATGGATGACTTTCAGACAGTTAAGTTGAATGAACATGTGAGTTCATGCGTCTTGCATGGGCTACCCAAGAAGAAGAAATATCCAGGTAGTTTTGTGATTGAGGCTACACTTGGCGGGGCCTATACAGGCAGGGCTCTGTGTGATCTTGGAGCGAGTGTCAAATTATTGCCGCTTTCAATATTCAAAAATCTAGGTGTCGGGGAGCCTCGTAAAACTTGGATCAATCTTCAGTTCGCGGATAAGTCATCCAATAAGGCCATTGGGGTGGTAGAAGACTTACTTGTGAGGGTTGGTAGTTTGATCATGCCAGCAGATTTTGTGATACTGGATATGCCAGTTGGTGACATTCCGATCATTCTTGGTAGGCTCTTTCTGGCTACCGGTCGGACGTTAGTTGATGTAGAGAATGGGGAGTTAATCATGAGGGTCAACGACACTATGGAGACCTTTCGGGTTTTCAAACCGACTCCTCAGTATACTCGTGAGGTGAAGCTAGGATTGCCATTTCCCGTGCAAGTTAGGCAAGGAATTCCAGAGCTAACACAGGAGGATCCGCTTGAACTTAAGGGCAAAGAATCGAGTGTGCAGGCGCACGATGTAGTTATGAGCATCCAGCGCCAAAAGTTGGATGCGGAACGACCTGCCAAACCACCTTTCTGAGGCTCTTGAGGTAACATGGTCGGGCCGACGACATTAAATTACAAGCGCTGCTTGGGAGGCAACCCAATTTACAGTAGGATGATTTTTGTTTTTGTTTGTTTATGAGTTCTCTATATTTGACTATGAGGGGTGAGAGAGAGTGGACTAATTTTTCCAATCAGTGTGGAGGGACACAGGTACAGAAGACACACCGGATTCCCCTTCTTGTTGTACGTGCTAGAGAATGCACAAAATTGTGGAAAGGAAAATCCCCACAGTAGTATGCAGAAAAGATATAGAGAATTGCTCGAGGTCGAGGAGCAATTCAAATATGTTTAGTGCCACAGGCATGAGAGGGCTACAGTTCATGTCCTACACGCACATCGGAATCCGGGCGCATAGAGACTTCTCCGAAAATTTTCACCGGTCCACAAGACCCCTTCTTGTTGCAATTTCGCGGCAACGGTGCCCATGTAGGTCCGGGCACCCAGGTACCTCTAACTCTCTCTCTTGTTTCCATGTTTAGCGCTGATTGTTGAAATCCACCGCCTGCACATTTAAGCGATGAGTCCACCTTCATTATCTCTAAATTCGTTGAGGACAACGAAATGCTTAAGTGCCCCGGGGTTTGTATCTACTTTCACGAGCTCTGTCTTTGTTTGCATCGCCTTGTTACATATAGTTATGTGTTCGTATTGTGTTGGTTTGTGGTAGGATTTTGTAGTTTATGAATTTTTTTAGCACTTTTACTTTATTGAGTCCCCTACACAAAACTTGTGGTTAATCGAGTTGGCCAAAAGCATATAGAGTTAAAAAAAAATCATAAAAAAATTGAAAACTTTTGAGAAAGGGCAATCGAAGAGAGTGAATGTGGAGAGGGCTTAATGATAGAATTCCTTAGGAGTATGAAAATCAGAGATGAGGTAGACGCGAGAATCTGGAGTAGGAAGACTTATAGGGCTAATGCACCTTAGAAATGCGAGTAGCTGCCTCTCAGACTAGTTATCCTACTAGCGCTACACTACCGTCACTTAGGTAGTCGTCAACCCTCCTGGTAGTGTCAACTGGACAACTGTGCGAGTGATTTTTATGAGGGCCTCACGTCCCGTCTCCATCTCCTAGGTCCACTAGTTACCCCTATTGATCCGTTTACCCCTTTTATTCACATCCTCTAGCCTAGGAAGCCTTTCATTGTGACTTTCATCACTTGTTAGAATGGTCCTTTCCTATGCGTCATGATAGAGGGAGTCGAGTTAGGGAGGTTCGATGAGAGTGTGCGGAATTGATACATCTTACGTGGATTCTCTTGCATGTCGTATGTTGAGGGGATGTGAGGGTGAGTTAGAGACGGTAGCACACTTTGGTGTGGCGTTGAGTCGTGTCCTTACACCACGATCACATGTGGAGTGCCGTAGTGCGTGATATTTTTTCCGCACGATATGGGGTGGGGTTGGTTGAGCTTATAGGAGGTCGTGCGTTGATGTTCATTTATATTCTCTATATCTTAGGTGATGAGGAGGATCGGTTGGAAAAGCACGAATTACATTGATTACAAGGTTGCGAGAGATGCTTTACATTGATTGTGGGGGTGTCGACACATATTTGAGTATATCACTGATTTGACACATTCGATCCCCCACATTATCTGCTTTGATATTGGATCTTCTCGGATTTTACTATGCTATTATTGGCTCCATGTGTTAATGTTATTGTTGAGGAAATGAAAAAAAAAGGAGAAATAAAGAAAGAAAGAAATTGAAAGTGAATAGAATAAGGAGCTTGCTTTACACTTCATGAAGAGCCGAGGAGATTAGCTATGGATCTTGATCACTCTTTCACATTCGTGGCCGCGAGAACGGCGTTGCACCAAGATTGAGGGAATGAGGGCCGGAGTAGTGAGATTCGATGGGGTTCCTTGGACTTTGGTGAGGGAGTGTGAGAATCGGGCTTTTGTGAGTTATATCATGACGTCTAGGACTACGCTTCTAAATATCCTATCCAACCCGTCCTAAGCCGTCAGCAGTGTGAACCCGTGGATAAATAGCTCGGATGGTAAGTGCTAGGCATATGTTTGACAAGTGTGCGAAGCAATGTCTTAAGTGTTCGTGCCCGTTCTGTCTAACGAAACTGGCCGCAAGTTCTACCGATCACCAAAGTTAAAGAATTTCCGAGGGAATATGAGAGCCTTATGACTTGCTGATTTACTTTTTGAGATTGCCCGATCTCAAGCTAAAAAGAAAAAAAATATTTGTGTTGTTTCGATTTTTGCATTGTGTAAAATCGAGTTGCATTGTAAATAGTCATGTAGATTGCATTGTGTGTGTGAGTTGTTTGTGTCACATGGCTAGTAAAGTTTTATGCAATTCGGTGGATTAAAACGTTGTGTAAGGTTTGATTTTGCTCGGGACGCGCAAAAAGGTAGTGTGGGGGATTTGATAACTCTCTATTAGAGTTATATTTCTCGAAAATTTTAAATCGTTTTGCGTGCTTTCTGGGTTGATTATATTGGTTTTACACTATGAATAGAGAGAAAACGTAGGAGTTTAGCTTTGAGCATTAATTTGTAAATCCAGGCGAGTCTCCCGTTATTTACATTTATTTTGTCACTTTTGATCGCACGGGGTGTTTTCGTGTTGTCTTTGATAGGAAACGAAGCTCATGGATCAAGAGGAGAGGAGAAACGAACTTCAGAACATATGCGTAAGCTTGAGAAAGATGAAGCCGAACAATATTTCAAGAAGGCCGAAAAAAAAAAAAAAAAAAAAAAAAAAAAAAAAAAAAAAAAAACCCAAGAGGTCGCAGGACCAGGATTTTCTGGTCCTGCGACCAGAAACTTGAGAAACTAACTGTAACTCACGACCAGGGGGTCTGGTCGCATGATCAGAAGCTGGTCGCAGGACCAGGATTTTTCTGGTCCTGCGATCAGAAAGAAATACCAGTACTCTCACGACAAACAATAGGGGTTTTTGGTATTTACTTGAAAGTTGACTTGGGGATTAATGAGGAGACTTCTAGATCAAAAAAAGGGAGGCACGCAAAAGAAAGAAAAGAAAGAGAAGAACCAACGGAGGAGAAAGAGAAGAGGAACGACGAGGAAGAAAAAGCTTCACCATTGAAGCTTCTTTGCGTTTTATTTCTTCTACCCTTCGTATTCAATTTTAATGGGGAAACTCTTTGTTTTTTCTTATTCAACTATGAGTAGCTAAAAACTCCATAGCTAGGCATCTCGATTGGAGAGCCTAGGGTTCATGTAAACGTTGATATTTTTCCGGATTGGATCTTTGCTTCATGATTTCTTGATTTCATATTTTGAATCAATTCTAGTTTCTTGTTTATGTTAGCAATCCTACTCGAGTGACACGATTAGGAGATAAGCTAGGGTTCAAGAACTAGGGTTTCATTCAATAGTTGATTCATGCTTAAAGTTAGCTTATTTTAATTCAATTGTTCATGTACTGTGCTTAATACTCGGTGTTAATGGAGTAGCTAACCGGAAACACTGCTTAGATAGTGAATGCACGAGAGTGATTCTAACTAAATAGGATGAGACTTGAACATCAGTCCCGTATCACTGAGACTGAGAAGAGACGTGTTAGGATTGGCCAGTGTGGGTAGAATCGGTAGGTGAGATTCGATTGCTTCGTGCAACGGTGGACCGACAGGACCCGTTGTCGTGCATGTCATTAGCCTACTAGAACGGACCTGTAGACACAAGAGACCGATAGGAGATTGTAGTCTATCGTGAAGTAGAATGACTTGAGACCGATAGGAGATAGTCAGCGTTGTTACCCGGCTTAGTTGGAATATAGTTAACGTGTGGCCCTGATAATTCGGACATCGTTTACAACCCTAGGTGATCAACGAGATTGCCTAGTCCTCTCCATTAATTGATTAAGAATTCTGCTTAATTCCACTTTACTAATATTTTTGTTATTGATCGCAGCCACTTGTTTTGGGGTGGAAACACCACAATTCACACATTTTTTTACTCCGATTACCTAGTAAACTACATTAAATTTTTATTATAAACTTGTTGCGAGCTTGTCCTCAAGGGATCGACAACCCGAGTACTGAAAATACTCTCTTTCCTACTTGACCGTACGCTTGCGTAATACGTGCTAGTAATCTGTGTCACGCTTCTCTTGAGAAAAGCGCCACCAAAGTTTCTTTGGCTGAGCAAAACGTTCCTTTCGATAAGCATACTGTCGATGTTGAGTCATCCAGGCACGACGCACCTCCTGCGCCGAGCGTTTCAGGAAGTTCTTTCTTTACAGGGGGCTTCGATTTGGATTTGGATGCCCTTTTCTCTGAGAACTCGTTTGAGGTATAGGGCTCGCAGACTACAAACCCTGACGTGACTGTGAGGAGTTTTGTGATCCCTGAGTCATACTTTGCGAGGGAGCTTCAGGCAGATCGAAGGTTAGCCGGCGCAGCTAGTTCTATTGCCCCTCTTCGACAGATTGTTGAAGGAACGGGTCAGGTCATTTCCCTTTTGTCCATGATCATATATTTTACTGAACCCATGTTTTTGGCTAAGTATTCTGCTTGTTCTGTCGCGCACGCAGGTATCGACCAAGCTTGCCTCGAATGGCTAATGAAGATGCGTGTGTCCTTTCCAACTGCTTTTGCTAGAGTGGTGGAACTGGCCCCAAAAGACAGAGAGGAACTTTTCAGAAAGTTGGTCGCTCTTTTGGAGAGAACTCATAAAATTACTCCTGCAAGCACTACGGTTGACAGCGCTCAAGACCTCCTTTCCAACACAGAAGCACTTCAAGAGATTACGGAAGGGCGATTAGATCTGGACTTTCTTGTGCAGAGATTGACGAAAAATCCGTAATTCTGCGCGACTCAGGTTTGAGTGTGCTGCTTTGAGGTAGCCGCCAAACTTCATGCGGATAACAAGGCTCGCTTAGAGGAGCTAACTGCTAACAACATCATGTTGTCGGCGGGAGATTCTCCCTTGGAGGATTTCTTTGAGGACTAAGCTTTCAAATATTTGCAAGAACTGCTTTTTCAAACTCCTTAATTTAACCTTTTGTGCCCTTTGTGGCCGCAATCCTTGGAACATCTGCTGTGTTTATTCGCGCGTTGGTTTTGCGCATTTTGAAATGTCTTCTGATTGGTTCATGTTTTTGCTTTCATGAATGTGCGGCTTTATGTGTTTGCTCCTTGTAGGTAAATAGTGTCGCCACTAAACAGATAGGCTATCATGAGACAAGCTTTCACGCGCGTCTAATTGCTACCTAAATAGGTAGGCTTACACTTGACTTTATGATTTTGGCCGCTATCGAAGACAGATAGGCTTACACGCATATATCATGTTTTGCTGTAGTTTAGAACTGTGTCTCAGGACTATTGGTGAGTCCAGAATATTTTAGACCTTTGTAGGCTCAAGTCCCCACGAGCCGCCATCATTATTTGAATTTTCATGCCTCCACGGTATTAAATAAGGTGTGCTTCTCACACAGTGGTCCCAACCTTCATCATTTCCTAGGGCTACTGTATCGTCGTAGTCTTTAATAGGGTCATTGATTCTTGCCCGTTTTCGAGGCGTTGCTGACTCGGCTGGGAAACTGAAGAGTCTCCTCTGATTCCTATATAAACCCCCTTTCTTGCTATTTTGTTCTTCATCTGGGCTCCTGTGATTGACAAAATGCCACATCTCCTGAGTCCTCGCCATTCTTTTCATTGCTCTTTACCCATTTTCAATCCGTATCAGCTCTGGTCCTCCAAGCTTGAACTTGTGCGTTGTGCTATAGAAATGGCTCCCAAGGAATTTACTGAAGAGGCCCCTGATTCGCCTGGTCTTTTCGAAGACCAGTTGTGTAAATTCTTCCGTTGGAACGAAGACATCTTTTTTCTCATCATGTTTGTAAGGGTCATCTCCGGTGGACCTCCGGCGAAGAGTAACCTTGCACCAATTCTTAGACCAGCAAGTAATTAGTGGTGTGCATCTCTGTTGGTTCTCTGGCGGAGAACTATTTGCCACCATTGTTTCAGCCAGGGAGCAACAAGTGGGTGTGCTTCTTTCTTACGCACAATTAGCTTCCTACCCCATGAGCTGTTCTCCCACTTGTTCTTCACATCAATAGCCTTCATGGCTTGAAGTTCATCTGGCACCTTGCCATGTCAGGGGTATGAGCAAAAGCTCTGTTCTGGTCGAGGACGTTAACGACAACGTCAAGTTTCGTAGTTTTAGAGTATTATGTAGGAACGTTCCTTGAGAACACCTAGATTTTTAAATGAAAGCTTTTTCTCGTTGTAAGCTTTGCTTCAAGCTGCTATCTAAACAGATAAGTTGTAAGTCGCGTTTGACTGTTATGAAAGTATGCTTTGCTTTTGCTGTTTTGTCTGCTATGATAGATTTCGAATCGCATATTGACTGCTATTCGATCGAACAGGCTTTGTATTTTTGTTGTCATCAGATGGATGGATTTTGGTCGCGTTTGGCTGCCATCTAGCCAGATAGGCTTTGAATGAGTTGCTATCTAAATAGATAGGCTTTTTATTTTTTGTTGCTATCTAGACAGATAGGATTTAGTTGCGTTTGGATGCTATCTAAACAGATAGGCTTTTTATCTTTTGCTGCTATCTAGACAGATAGGCTTTAGTCGCGTTTGGCTGCTATCTAAACAGATAGGCTTTTTATCTTTTGCTGCTATCTAGACAGATATGCTTTAGTATCTACACATATATGCTTTCGTCGTGTTTGGCTGCTATCTAAACAGATAGGATTTTTATCTTTTGCTGCTATCGAAACAGATAGGCTTTTTATCTTTTGCTGCTATCTAGACAGATAGGCTTTGGCTGCTATCTAAACAAATAGGCTTTTTATCTTTTGCTGCTATCTGGACATATAGGCTTTTGCAATCATCTGCTATCTAGAAAGATAGGCTTATGCTCGAGTATTGCTGTAGAGTATTAAAATGAGTGGAGAGTGACAAACGAGCTCCCCTAGTGGAGGGTTATCATCATTGATGGAACCCTCACATGGGAAAATCCAGGAGTGTACAGTGTTAACTGCAAAGTATGGTAAAGAGAAGGCTAGGAACAATACCGTTGCATATTGGTTGGTGGTGGTATTGCCGTGCCATCCTTCAGATGTGGTAACACTTCTTGCCATTGGAGTAGAAACTTCCTACCTGCTTGCCCTCACTGTCATGCTCGATGACCCTCTTCAGGGTATAAACACTCTTGTTGCAGGTGACCCTGGGAATTTCTTCCCATGAGGATTTTTTCCCCTTAGGCTCCTCTTGCATCACCATTACTTCGGCTGGTGACTGGCCTTTGACGTCTTCCCACTTAGGTATGGGGAGTTGGCCGAAACGAAGCTGGAGTAGCTTCATCAGCCATCTCTGTAAACCATACAGCCTCGGACAGACGTGCTTCGTCTAGATTGAAGGGGTTCACCGAGGCGGGAATTGCGACCACCCTATCTTTCCAGATAGCTTTCATTACTTGGTGAACCGTCGAAGGTACGGCGTCGAAGCGATGAATCCACGCTCGACGATGATCATGTGGTAAGTTGTGTCAGCATCAATGACGTGGAACTTGGTAGAACAGCTGATCTGCCCAATCTGTATCCCCAAGCGGATCCGACCTACAGTCATTCTGGAGTCACTTCCAAAGCCCATCAATGGAGAAGGCCTCTTAACGATCTTATTTTTGCGAGTTTCCTGCCAGCTCCAGGGTGCTAAGTGGGACCACGTTTACCGCGGCTCCACCATTGACAAAAGCTCTCTTGACCTCCACGTAGCTGATAGTGGCTGTTACGTATAGTGGCCTCTGATGATTGGCATCAGTATTTTTGTCCGATTCGTAAAAAATCACGATCAAACAACTTGATCGCGCGACCCTAAGCTTTCACACTGGAGATGACCAATTCTTCCCCGTAATCCTCAGCCACTCTTAAGATTGCTTTCATCATCTCGTGCCTGCAGCCGTTCGAGAAATTCATCTCATCGACGAATTTAAAAAACTTGGCAGAGTCCTTCATCCGCTCAGCACGCGAATCCTCTGTGTCGACATCGTAGTCCTCATCCTCGTAGATTTCCGCATATCACCTGGGCCTCTGCATTTGCGACCTCCTCAAGGTCTGTAATCGAGATCATAACTATCTCCTTTCCTTTGAGCTCCTTCCTCGTGTGAGGCGACAGGGGGTTGTTGCGCACATCCTTGGTTGGCTCATCAACAACCAACTTTCCCTATTTTATCTTCCTGTGTACCAACCACCTGAGCATGTTTCACTCTCTGGTTGGGTGCAGAACCTGCCCATTGCATTCGCACCACCTTGGATCCTGCAGCTGGTCTCTTGTGGGTTTGTGCTCCAGGGCTGGTAGGATCCCATCTTTACGCCATCTCTTGCAAAGATCTATTGCATCTTCAATCGAACAGGGCAAGGGTGGTGCTTCCTGGGGCGCGATCCGCTTTTGTTTGTTGGGGGATGATACCGCATGTACATTGGCATCTCGCGTCCTCTTGTAATTGAACTTTCCCACCTTGAAGTCGGGACTCGCTTGTGTTCGCTCACTTGCGTATCTCTTCTTCATTCTTTCCACTAACGGCTCAACATTTCTGGTGCTTTCAATCAACCTTGAAAAGTGGGCATATTTAAGTTGATTAGCATACCTTTATACTCATCACGTATGCCCTGAAAGCATATTTCCTCCAGTCGGCTTTCTAAGACATCGTCGACGCATTCCAAGGACTTTGCCCTGAATCTCCTGATGAAAACGACTCCTTCTTCGTCATGCCTCTGATACATGCGGGAGAGGTGGATAGTGGTGACTTTTTCTTCTACTTGGAAGAATTTGGTGTAGAACTTCTTTACCATATCTTCCCACGTCTTGACGGATCCTGCTTCCAGGTTCCTGTACCATTTGTATGCGACAACTCCTAGGGACTTAGGAAATTCGCGCATCAACAATATGGTGTCAACTCCATGTGGGCCCATCATATCAACGAATCGCGTCACGTGTTCATGCGCATTCCCAATGACTTCATCGAATTTCTCCCACTTGGGGGCCTTTTACCGACAGGGTTGGGCATCAAGTAAATGTCTCGCGGAATGGGAGGCGCGCTGTCGACCTTCGGGATGACAGTATCTGTGAAGCTCTGGTTTGCGATGATGCTGTCTATCCGTTGTTCCAAAGTTGCGAATCCCGGGATGTAGGGCATTCTTGGATCATAGGGAGGTAGTGGTAGGGGCGCATGGCTTCCTTGGGATCCATTTGCATGAAGAGGAAATGCAGAGTATGGAATAGGGTTCCCTGCCGTCATCAGGGACGAACTCAACGGGAGCCCCGGCGTCTGGAGCACAGGGCCGCTGGAAGGAAAGGATTGGGCGACAGACGTGTGCACTATGGATGTGGTCGCTGCCCCTGTTGGAGGAAACTGGGCTGTCGATGGTGGGACTGAAACCCCTAGAACAGTGTTTTGGAAAAATCTTCCCAAGATCGCCATAATTTGGGTGATCTGGGTAGACTGAGCCTGCATAATCTGGGCTGACTCTGGATTGTGGCTTGGAGTTCCTCCAAAGAGGGTCCATTGCCAGTAGTTGTTTGAGCACGAGCATTGGTGTTAACAATGGTGTTAAGTGGTCCTTCTTCCCTTGAGGTCTCCTCGTTGGAAGGGGACCGGTCACCATCGCGAACATTTCCATCGGAAGACATTTCTGTAGGTTCGGCGGGATTGAAACTTTGAAAGTGGGTGGTTCACGTCGGGTTCACCAAATTGTGCGCAAGGAAATCCTTCGGAGATATCCAAGTGTGCACCTCAAGCAGAAAATAGGAACAGAGAGAGATGTAGGGTTGTGTGTAGGGAGATGGTAAGCAATGGTAACTGTGAGAGAGAGAGAGAGAGCTTAATGGCAGAGCTTCGGTAAGTCTAGAATCACTTCTGTAGAACTAGCGTTGAACTAGAGTGTAGCTAGTATGTCGCAACGGAGGGCTAACAATCCTATATATAGTGGGGAAGTGACCGTTGTGAGGAGGTTAATGCACCATAAATGGCGGCTTCATGGTAGCCCCCCCCCCCCCCCGTAACGGCACGTTTGACCGTGTATATAGGAACCGTTAGGCACCTGACCGTACATACCGGATACTGTCATGAGGTCAAGCCGGGTTTATAGGACGTGGCTATTAAGTCTCTCAAAGCAGTTAAAAATGGTCGCGCGCGAGCTTGGTTAGCGCACGAGCGCGACGGGCCTTACCCTAGCCTACAAGTCCCGTGTTGGTACGCGAGGGCCCTGTCTCGCAGCCCCCGCGTGGATAAGCATGGGTAGTTATCCGGTGTACTTGGAGCACAGCTAGGTGTGATGGATGGCCGCTACGTGGCTGTGATTTGTCTGTCTGGAAAGTACCATCTACACCTAGATCATCAATGGAGGTTTTGGCCTTTGTCTTCGTCTCTCTTGCGTCCTCCTCTTTTTCCTTGTGTCTCTTCTCTCCCCCAAACGTCAATCCTTCATAGAGTTATGCCCTAGGGTGTTTAGTACATGATTCCCCCCACTTCTTGCCCAAAATTTCTTAAAAATTGCATTGAAACCCCATATTTCGGTGTGTTGTACGTCAGACTGGTCTTAGGACCTGTCAGACTGGTCTTAGGACCAACAACGGGTGGTCTAATGTTGATTTCGCCAAGAATTCTAAGTAAAGACTGGTCTTAAGACCAGTTTACTGGTCCTAGGACCAGTCTGGGAAAATACTATTTTTCTTTTGTTCTTTGGTCTTTTCGTCACCCGCCTTCAACTCCAACATGTTCTTGAGCCTTCTCGTTCTTCCGAAGTTCATTCTACCTCCAATAAACATTCACGAGCCTCCGGTTCCTGAAACGCACAACAAGAAACAAATATCGGAAGATCAAATGCAACAATAAAAGCCTGAAATTACACACGGAATGCCCGAATTACACATTTATGCTTAAACTCTCAAACATGCTAGATTTTCTCTATTTGGACATAAACACTCTCAAATGCATCGTAAATCGCGCAAAACGGTAGTGAATCGAATACAAATATAACTCCTTAAATGGAGTTATCACTTAATTGGCTGATTAGTCAATCAAGGAAATATGACAATTATGAGATCGGTATATAAATGTATATTTTATTTTGGAAATAAATATTGACGGGCCCGCCAATTATGCTTCCATGTAGGAGGTGAACTTTAGGGGTGAAGAAAAACTGGTGAAACATAGCGGCCCTCTAAATTAAATTGAAGTGCTTAAATGAAAATAAATTTTGGGTTAAACATTTCCCATTTGCCGGCCCATCCTCACCCAAATAGGTACGGGTTTGAATGTACTGGGCAAAATTCAGCAATTAATTTAAGCGGGCGGGTTTCAACCCATGTAAAGGTTTCAGATACGACCGAGTAAATGGATTGGGCTGTTTCACAGCTCTACTAAAGACCATTCAATATAATGGAATCCGTCATTCAAAATCTAAGTATTTTCCAAATCTTTTAAGAACAGTAATTCTGGAACATTAACTTTATCTTAGGATCCAGTTGCCGAAAAAAGGCCCTTTGATAATCAATCTCTTTTGTTAAACTCCAAGTTAAAGCAACATTCTCAGTCGAAAATATTCATAAATGCAGTGTTAAGTAAGACTTCTCACCTCTCCGCCAAAGTAGCAATACAAACATATACGTCTATTTGAGATTATCCTCAGAACCAGATGTAATTACACAATCAAGTATATAGCCTATAACATGTATTCCTCTATATGATGTTGAAAGCAAGAATAAAATGTAGTGCATACTATGCAAGCTAATTGACCAAATTGTCCATGCTATACCAAATATGATATCTCTAACATAGTCAATGACTGCCAGAATTCTCAAATCATACTCACACAAGTCCAAAACATACAAACATGCTTCCTAAATCATCCAGATAACCTCATCAATGAAATCTACAATTTCACTGTAATACCTTAGTTTTTCCTTAGGCGTATTTCGATAATCTGGCTTTGCATAGGAAATTATTAGTCGCTTGCAGTTAAACTATAATTATATAGTTATATAAAGTAGTTATTAGAGTTATACAAAAATTTCAATTCGTCGCTTAGAAAATTTATATTTTCTAAAATATTTATTTAGTAAATTCTAAACTATTATTGTCCCTCTGAATTATTGTCATGATTATTGTTAGCGAACTCCCCAAATTAAGTTCCGCGACCAATTTACACTGAATTTCATGTACTCTTGCCACATCCTAAATCTCTCCCCTCAACTTGTCTCACATGTTAGAACCAGTACAAGAACCTGACCCGGTAAATAAACTGAAAGAATAAAACTTACAGATTCTGAAGAATTGCAGTGAGACTGAGACGATCTCGTGCATAGACACGATGGCCTTAAGGGTTTATCCGCTCCCTGTAGGTAATGTTGATCCAGAGCGAAGGCCTACCCGGATAATCGCCTCTCACCGTGCAAGCAGAAGTACCGTCTGTATTGCGCCCTTCAAACCGGTTAAGTGGTGTGAAATCTCTCTCTATTTGCAAGAAGGAAATGAATTTCGGAATGAAGAAAAAGAGGAAGGAGTATGCCTTTTAAAGAAGACAGACACCCGTTAGAAACGGCTGGAAACTGTTGGGGAACAAAAAACAGTTACAACTGTTAGTAAAACGCAGTTACAAAACTGACTAATCAAGAATTAATTTCGGGCTGAAGAATTTGATTAGGAGTTGTTTTCTGGCCCAAAAAGATTAAGTCATTTCTCAATCAGGCCTAAGCCCACACCTCACCACGGCCTGTGCCCGAACCCGAACCCGAGACCGAGCCTGCCGGACAGACGGCGGCGGCAGCGCGCGTGTGGTGGCTCGGACCTTAGCTAGGTCCTCCCTCCCTAAAGGAATTGCTTCGCCCAAAGGGCGTGCCTTATAGTTCAAGGTTTGAACATATATGTTGTTCAAACTTGTTCTACCCCCCCCCCCCATGTGGGATGAATTAATTTTCCTACTTGAAGTTTGTCTTTACCACTTGAGGTGGCCATCTTTACCCATGAATTTTTAATTCACCTGAACTCGATTTGGGTGGAAATAAAGTATTAGGATGATCACCCCGACATAAGGTTTTCAAAACTACTTTCACCTCGACGAATCGATAACCCGATTCTTCACAAATCGGGCCCAAAGTCGACCCGAAATCGACAATTTTCTAACATCACATTCAGCTACATCCTAGATCACCTAAAACGTCAGGTGTCGCGCTCCGACGCTTTAGAGGGAAATTCGGTGTAAATCACGCTCCAATATTTATAAAGCACGGATTTACTCACGCACTGTCCTCCTTGGCTTATTTTGAATCTTTGGGCTGAGTTATTTAAAAAATTTAAGGCGCACTGCAAAACCTTGTAAACTCAGCCAGCCACTCAACCAGATGGAGTTGCCTAATTTGTAGCAATAAGTGGATTGACAAAATATGTGAAGGAACAATGTGGAACAAAAGAAATCACCAGTTCTTATAGCCTCCATACCTAATTTTTTTTTTCCGCTACTCTTCGATGTGAGTCTTTTATAAAACTACAAAATAAACGCAAAAAGTTTAGTTTTAATCTATTGAAACACCTTGTCAAAACATTACATATCTAGAATTTGAAGCTCGAGTATATCAAGAAATTCAAGCACACAATTTAAGGAAATCTTATACCGACCAAGTACTGAACAAGACTTTTCTATGAGGAGAAAATCATCAGTTAACTTTGTAACTTCATCTCTTGTTCATGTGGTGTAATTGTTTTAGTTATTTTGCAGATGAAGAATTGGCAGTATTCAAAGTAACTTTCTTATTTATTAAGAGCTAACTACTCCATTGATGCATAGGAAGGTCAATTTTTTCATGTAAAAGTCATCATATGTAAAATGAATATGTATATATTAACACGCTCTCGCGACACTTCCAAAATCAGTTTTTACAACTTAGTCGCTTTTGCGCTCCCGCTTCCGCTCTAGGTGACCTAGGCCACATCCCTCTTTTATTTTTTCCTCCCTTTCTTTTCTCTTTTTTCCCGTCAAACATCCCATCTTCACTTTCTTTCTTCTTATTCTTTCCTTCATCTTTTCCCTTGGCAACAACAAACACCAACTCCCTCAACCACAACCACCAACGCCACCAGTATCATCATCACCACCTCACCTCCGTCGTCTCTCTCCCCCATCATCTATTCTTCTGAACCACCACCATTTCTCCACCGGCACCAGCACGTCTGCCATATTCCTGTTGGGGAATTCAGGCTCAAAACACAACTTATACCAAGTCGTAGCGGAAGCAAATACACCTAAGAATCAAAATTTCCCCCAAATACGTGCAACTAAACGGAGAGCAACACAATTGCAATTGAAGACAATAATAAAAACGAGACAAAACCAATTTTTAACGTGGAAAACCCAAAAACAGGAAAAACCACGGAGCCACTCTCGACTCAAATCGTCCACTATAATCAACAATAGTAGGATACACCACTCTAGTGCCACTAGAGTATAATCGCATCAAAGAAATTAACTATCTTGGGATCAACAACCCCAACCAATACCAACTAGGTGAAAAAGCAATGTAGAAACCCTACTCTACTAACAATTGGGGATAATACAAAGAGAGGGAGAGAAGAAAATCTGAACCGGTAGATTGAAATAGCACGCCGCAAAGATCAATCCCCTGAAATATTAGACGAAACGGGCCAAGTTTCACCGTTGAACTCGCCGGAGAAACCTGCCGGTCGTGGACTTCAAAAACCCAGAACGCCCTCTGTTTCTTCCTCCCAAAGCTTTTCTCTCCTCTCACCAATCATTGATGACACAGCCGACTCATTAAGATACACATGCACACACTTGTACACAAAACCATAGGTCCATGTGGACCTACCATGAACCACACACACATGTGTGATACCACCAACGGTAATACAGCTACCAAGCATTTGAATGCCTTTTTTTCTTTTTCTTTTATGAATTACTCACTACTCACATGAGTAATAATCCGGTGTGGGGTTCTCACCTATGAGGTGGACCCACACCAACATTCTCCCCCTCCACCTCATATGGAGGAATTGAAGGGAGGCGAATCCCTGGACCAGTTCGACATTGCATGTCTGTTATACCGATTAAAATTTTGTTTTTAACATGAACTCTATAATCCCTACTAGGCGGAATTAGGGTTTATACCTGCGTCCAAGCTAGTTGATGTAGGTCTGAAATCCTCTGGATCTTCTCCCGTATTCCTGAAGTTCCTCCTAGATGCAAGTGTGGGCTTGCTGCTTCCAGAATCCTTCTTGGCCTCCAGACGAATTTCTCTCACTCTCGAAACCCTAGATTTCGGTGTATATCTTAAGCATTCGAATTCTGAAGACTAAGGACACATATATAGGCTACGGGAGGGACCTGGAGGAGAAAATACGAATCAGGCTCCTAACTTTATTAGGACTTCTGGTTCCACCCGAACCTAGTCCGAATAAAGTTAATAACAGTTAGTACCACTAAATAACCGTTATTGCACTCCTGTCCATATTCTCAAAACTAATATTTCGAGCTCCTGTTATTAAATACTTATTATCTCCCCATGTTAAGATTACAGATATCCGTCGATTAAATTAATTACTGACTAATTCATTTAATCGACCTCTTCCCATTTCCTTGATCCTTACCACTTAACTTATTCGATATGTCCAGATTACCAAGTAATCTACCTGCAGGGTTTGACATAATCAAAACTTATAAGCTTCATCAAGGGGATATCATCAATCCCATAACCGGGACATGGATTCCTTCGATATATCAATTTACACCATGGACTCAATAGTATCACCCAACTCATCGAGGTTATTGATTCCATAGGAATCTCACTCACTTGACTTGTCAAAGCAATAACTACTTAATACATATGCACATTGACTATCTAAGGATTAAGAGCATAAGTAATCATAATAACCATGAGACATAGCTTGTCTTATTATGTCAGTACAAAGACAATGATCTCAACTTGGTCCTGTTCAATATACACAAAGTATACTAGCACATTGAGTTGAAACTATAGTATGAACCATACTGTTTCCTGTAGCCAAGACAGACCTACTAAAACAATGTGCTACAATCGTTCCGATGGTTTGTCTAATTCCATCTAGATTGTGAACTCACAACTTTCATTCTACAAGAACCGAAGATACGATCTTCTGTGTGTAAGCTATATTCTACACACCAGATCTTCTACTATGCAGAACAATAGACAACTATACACAATAATAATATAATGCAAAAACATTGCCCAAAACCATTCTCATAAATATCAAATTCATATAATCCAATACAAAAATCATGACTTTTAGTATTCAATCCAACAATCTCCCACTAAGACTCAAAGCCATGCAGCAACACACCTCAAACCCATTCCCTCTACGTGACCATCAAAAGCCTTAGTTGTCAAACACTTCGTAAATGGGTCTTCCAGGTTATCCGCTGATGCAATCTTCATCACTGCCACATCACCTCTGTGCACGATTTCTCTAATCAAATGATACTTACGCTCTATGTGTTTTCCTTTCTTGTGAGCTCTTGGTTCCCTTGAGTTTGCAACCGCGCCGCTATTATCGCAATAAAGCGTCATAGCCGGTTGTGCACTCGGTACCACTCCAAGATCCATTAGAAAGTTTTTGAGCCAAACAGCTTCCTTAGCAGCTTCAGAAGCAGCCACATATTCAGCTTCCATGGTGGAATCAGCAATACAAGATTGCTTGATGCTCCTCCAACTAATGGCTCCACCTCCTAATGTGAAAACATATCCAGAGGTAGACTTCCTCGAATCCCTATCTGACTGAAAATCTGAGTCTGTGTACCCGATGGGTACAAGACTATTTTCATGGTAAACCAACATATAGTCTCGAGTCCTTTTCAGGTACTTCAATATATGTTTGACCGCAGTCCAATGTTCTCTGCCAGGGTTAGACTGATATCTACTAACCATGCCAACATCAAAGCAAATATCAGGTCTAGTACATAACATCGCATACATGAGGCTTCCTACTGCAGAAGCATAAGGAACTGCTTTCATGCTTTCTATCTCATCAGGTGTCTTAGGACACTGATCCTTAGATAGACTGATTCCATGTCTGAAAGGGATCAACCCTTTCTTGGAATCTTGCATGCTAAACCTTGCAAGAACAGTATCAATATAATTGGCTTGTGACAAGCCCAACATCCTATTTTTCTGATCTCGCATAAGCTTGATCCCTAGAACGTATGCTGCTTCTCCCAAGTCTTTCATATCAAATTGACTTGATAACCATACATGCACACTAGATAATACACCCACATTGTTTCCAATGAGCAATTTATCATCAACGTAAAGTATCAAGAATACCACCACGTTTTCTTTGCACTTCTTGTACACACACGGCTCATCCGGACATTGATCAAAACCAAAAGATTTGATTGCCTGATCAAAACGGATGTTCCATGATCTAGATGCCTGCTTAAGTCCATAAATAGACCTCTTAAGCTTGCACAACTTGTTCTCCTGGCCCTTAGCTACGAATCCTTCTGGTTGCATCATATAAATGCACTCATCAAGACTTCCATTAAGGAAAGCTGTCTTGACATCCATTTGCCAAAATTTCGTAATCCAAATGAGCCGCAATGGACAAGAGAATCCTGATAGACTTAATCATGGCTACTGGCGAAAAAGTTTCCCTCATAGTCGATCCCTTCTTTCTGAGTAAAACCTTTCGCAACAAGCCTTGCTTTGAAGGTTTCAACCTTCCCGTCTACCCCTCTCTTTTTCTTGTAAATCCACTTACACCCGATGGGTTTTACCCCATATGTTGGATCTACAAGATCCCAGACCTGATTGGAGTACATAGACTCCATCTCAGAAATCATAGCCTTTTTCCACTTTTCCGCATCCGTACTTCCAACAGCTTCATTATAGTTACAGGGATCCGTATCATGTTCATCAGGGACCTTGTCAAAAGACTCTCCCAAGTACATGTATCTGTCTGGTTTACGAGAAACCCTCCCACTACGACGAGGCTGTACTTGTGGTTCACTAGTAGTAACATTTTCCCCACTGCTCGGTTGCGGCGGAATGTCACTACTATCTTGTGGATCACTAGTATTGTCATTTCCCCCACTGCCCTCTTGCGGTGGGATGTCAACACTATTTTGTTGTGTATCACGAGTATCTACATTTCTCCAACCACCAAAAGGTAGTTGAATGTCGATATCATTTTCTTGTGGTATTTCCTCTTGTACAGTTGGTATATCATGACCTTGGACTACTTGATTTCCTCGCATTTCTTCCAGAACAATTTTACTTTTAGGCTTGTGATCCATAATATAGTCTTCCTCTAAGAATCTCGCATTGGTGCTAACAATGACTTTCTGATCCTTCGGACTATAAAATAAACCACCCTTTGTTCCTTTCGGGTATCCTACAAAGACACATACTTCTGTCCTTGATTCCAACTTACTTGCGTTCCCCTTCAGCACATGTGCTGGACTACCCCAAATCCGAACATGCCGTAGACTAGGCTTGCACCCGGTCCAAAGTTCTGTGGGTGTAGTTGGTACTGACTTAGACGGAACCAAGTTCAGAATATATGCAGCTGTCTCTAATGCATGCCCCCAAAAAGAAGTGGGTAAATCTGAATAACTCATCATGGATCTCACCATTTCTAAAAGAGTCCTATTCCTTCGCTCTGCCACACCATTCTGTTGTGGCGTACCTGGAGGAGACAACTGGGATTGAATCCCTTGTTCCTCCAAGTAATCCCTGAAATGTCCCAAGAGGTACTCGCCACCTCGATCAGATCGAAATGACTTGATATATTTTCCTAGACGCTTCTCTGATTCTGCCTTAAAATTTTTAAATTTCTCAGAGGCCTCAGACTTACGCCGCATCAAATAAATATATCCATTTCTAGAGTAATCATCAATAAAAGTAATGAAATACTCAAAACCTCACCTCGCTTGGACATTCATTGGTCCACAAATATCTGAATGGATAAGCTCCAACAGTTCTTTGGCCCTATGACCCTTTGCCAAAAATGGCCTCTTTGTCATCTTACCTTCTAAACATGACTCACATGCTGGTAGTGCCTCCACTTTTAATGAACCTAATGGTCCATTCTCAACCAGCCTTTGTATTCTGTTTATATTGATATGACCAAGTCGTAAATGCCAAAGATATGTTTGGTTTATCTCGCAAGGTTCCTTTCTCTTTTTAGGTAAGCTATCCGAGTTATTCAGTTCATATAGCTGCGCTATGGGAGTCTCAGGATTTATAATGTAAAGACCACCAATGTACCAGAACAAATAAAACGTTTATTTTTCTTAATAACAACAGAGTCATTAAAATAAACTGAATATTCATTCTTAACCAACTTAGAAACTGAAATCAAATTCCTTCTAATGGAAGGTACATAAAGACAATCTTTCAAAACTAAAATCCTATCATTCCCAAAATGTAAGAAAAAAATTCATATTGCAACTGCAGCTACTTTATTCGTGTTGCCCAAGTGTAGATAAATCTCGCCATCACTAAGCTGTCTGGTTTCCTGAAACCCCTGCAATGAATTGCAGACATGGTCAGTGGCTCCCGAATCTACACACCAGGTTCTAGTAGATCGAACCGCTAAACATGATTCAACTATTAGTGAAAGAGATATACCTGAGTTGTTCTGGATTGGACGAGTCAGGAACTTTGGACATTGCTTCTTCCAATGCCCTCTTTGGTTACAGAGGAAACACTTGCCTTTCGGCTTTCCCAATGTCCCCTGAGGAGCAAGTGCTTGCTATGGCCCACGAGCTATTCCTTGAGGTGCCGGAGCAACCTTTGGAACTACTGCTTGTGCAACTTTCTTCTTCTTCTTAGCCCTAGGGTTAGAAGCAGAAGACTTTTCAGCCACCATTACATTAACCGGTTTCTGAAGGAGTCCCTCAGCTGCTTGAAGATCCTTTAACAATTCGGCTAAAGAATAAGTCTTTTTGTTCATATTATAATTTAGCCGAAAACTGTTAAATGAATCAGACAGCGTCATGAGCACTATATCGACCTGAGTTTCCTCATCGATTACAGCTCCAAGGATCTCTAGTTCACCTAGAAGACTTATCATCTTCAGAAAATGATCCCTTACAGAGGACCCTTCAACCATTTTTGTGTTCATGAGGTTTTTCATAGCAACCTGCCTGGCAGCACGATCCTGATCCCCAAACATCTCTTTGAAGTTCTCCATGATCTCAAGGGCAGAGCCCATGTTCTCATGCTGATGCTGCAACACATTAGACATGGAGCCTAATATGTAGCATTTAGCCATCTGATCGGCTTTCTGCCACCTCTTATAAGACTTGGCTTCTTCTTCAGAAGCCTCTTCTAGAGGTTCTGCAGGACATTCCTCAATAAGCACAAATTTGTAATCCTCATCAGTTAGCACAATATTCAAATTCCTCTTTTAATCAATATAGTTTGATCCAGTGAGTTTGTTTTGTTTCAAGAGAATAGATAGTGGGTTGAATGAGTTCGACATTTTGAACCTGAGAATCATGTAAATAAAAACATATAAGGGCAATGTAAACCACCAGTAGTCTAACACAAAAAAATAGTATGCCACGATGGGTGGACGTCTACCATTCATTCTATAGCTAGACATGGTACCTTTGGTCCTGCAAGCCATAGCAGTGACTCCGATGGGGAGGATACTATAACTTACATCTAAGTGTATACCATCATTTTACTTCTAAACCCATTATCCTGTTACATGCCTCTCAGATGGAGAGATGACACATAACCAGTAATTATTAGAAGTATCCTAATAGAAATTTATACTAGTGATCATGTGGTGGTTATGTTCGATAAGAAGGTTAACTCCAAGGCTAACACACACAACCAACTACATCACTTATAAATCAATGATGGAGACCGTGGGATCTATAACCATTAGACTCCCTCTCCCACTTAGTTGTTTGAACAATTTAATACAAATTAAATTATTTATCCATGTCGTCCATGATTAACATGCAAGCATCCACAATAATCATACACATAGATACAATCAAACACATAATAAGCATTCAACCACACAAAGCCCTGCTATTATGGTCCAAGCTTCATTATTCGCGCTATCATGCTTCACTCCCAGCTTTACCGATGAGTTTCCCGTCGATCCAACTCGGCGCTGAGTTGGCTGGGGGTTTTCAGGGGGCAGCGCGCGTGTGGTGGCTCGGACCTTAGCTAGGTCCTCCCTCCCTAAAAGAATTGCTTCGCCCAAAGGGCGTGCCTTATAGTTCAAGGTTTGAACATATATGTTGTTCAAACTTGTTCTACCCCCCCCCCCCCATGTGGGATGAATTAATTTTCCTACTTGAAGTTTGTCTTCTTTACCACTTGAGGTGGCCATCTTTACCCATGAATTTTTAATTCACCTGAACTCGATTTGGGTGGAAATAAAGTATTAGGATGATCACCCCGACATAAGGTTTTCAAAACTACTTTCACCTCGACGAATCGATAACCCGATTCTTCACAAATCGGGCCCAAAGTCGACCCGAAATCGATAATTTTCCAACATCACATTCAGCTACATCCTAGATCACCTAAAACGTCAGGTGTCGCGCTCCGACGCTTTAGAGGGAAATCCGCGTGTAAATCACGCTCCAATATTTATAAAGCACCGATTTCACTAGCCTCCTTGGCTTATTTTGAATCTTTGGGCTGAGTTATTTAAAAAAATTAAGGCGCACTGCAAAACCTTGTAAACTCAGCCAGCCACTCAACCAGATGGAGTTGCCTAATTTGTAGCAATAAGTGGATTGACAAAATATGTGAAGGAACAATGTGGAACAAAAGAAATCACCAGTTCTTATAGCCTCCATACCTAATTTTTATTTTCCGCTACTCTTCGATGTGAGTCTTTTATAAAACTACAAAATAAACGCAAAAAGTTTAGTTTTAATCTATTGAAACACCTTGTCAAAACATTACACATCTAGAATTTGAAGCTCGGGTATATCAAGAAATTCAAGCACACAATTTAAGGAAATCTTATACCGACCAAGTAATGAACAAGACTTTTCTATGAGGAGAAAATCATCAGTTAACTTTGTAACTTCATCTCTTGTTCATGTGGTGTAATTGTTTTAGTTATTTTGCAGATGAAGAATTGGCAGTATTCAAAGTAACTTTCTTATTTATTAAGAGCTAACTACTCCATTGATGCATAGGAAGGTCAATTTTTTCATGTAAAATGAATATGTATATATTAACACGCTCTCGCGACACTTCCAAAATCAGTTTTTTCAAGTTAGTCGCTTTTGCGCTCCCGCTTCCGCTCTAGGTGAGGCCACATCCCTATTTTATTTTTTCCTCCCTTTCTTTTCTCTTTTTTCCCGTCAAACATCCCATCTTCACTTTCTTTCTTCTTATTCTTTTCTTCATCTTTTCCCTTGGCAACAACAAACACCAACTCCCTCAACCACAACCACCGACGCCACCAGTATCATCATCACCACCTCACCTCCGTCGTCTCTCTCCCCCATCATCTATTTTTCTGAACCACCACCAGTTCTCCACCGGCACCAACACGTCTGCCATATTCCTGTTGGGGAATCCAGACTCAAAACACAACTTATACCAAGTCGTAGCGGAAGCAAATACACCTAAGAATCAAAATATCCGCCAAATACGTGCAACTAAACGGAGAGCAACACAATTGCAATTGAAGACAATAATAAAAACGAGACAAGACCAATTTTTAACGTGGAAAACCCAAAAACAGGAAAAACCACGGAGCCACTCTCGACTCAAATCATCCACTATAATCAACAATAGTAGGATACACCACTCTAGTGCCACTAGAGTATAATCGCATCCAAGAAATCAACTATCTTGGGATCAACAACCCCAACCAACACCAACTAGGTGAAAAAGCAATGTAGAAACCCTACTCTACTAACAATTGGGGATAATACAAAGAGAGGGAGAGAAGAAAATCTGAACCGGTAGATTGAAATAGCACGCCGCAAAGATCAATCCCCTGAAATATTAGACGAAACGGGCCAAGTTTCACCGTTGAACTCGCCGGAGAAACCTGCCGGTCGTGGACTTCAAAAACCCAGAACGCCCTCTGTTTCTTCCTCCCAAAGCTTTTCTCTCCTCTCACCAATCATTGATGACACAGCCGACTCATTAAGAGACACATGCACACACTTGTACACAAAACCATAGGTCCATGTGGACCTACAAATGAACCCCACACACATGTGTGATACCACCAACTGTAATACAGCTACCAAGCATTTGAATGCCTTTTTTCTTTTTCTTTTATGAATTACTCACTACTCACATGAGTAATAATCCGGTGTGGGGTTCTCACCTATGAGGTGGACCCACACCAACATTCTCCCCCTCCACCTCATATGGAGGAATTGAAGGGAGGCGAATCCCTGGACCAGTTCGACATTGCATGTCTGCTATACCGATTAAAATTTTGTTTTTAACATGAACGCTATAATCCCTACTAGGCGGAATTAGGGTTTATACCTGCGTCCAAGCTAGTTGATGTAGGTCTGAAATCCTCTGGATCTTCTCCCGTATTCCTGAAGTTCCTCCTGGATGCAAGTGTGGGCTTGCTGCTTCCAGAATCCTTCTTGGCCTCCAGACGAATTGCTCTCACTCTCGAAACCCTAGATTTCGGTGTGTATCTTAAGCATTCGAATTCTGAAGACTAAGGACACTTATATAGGCTACGGGAGGGACCTGGAGGAGAAAATACGAATCAGGCTCCTAACTTTATAAGGACTTCTGGTTCCACCCGAACCTAGTCCGAATAAAGTTAATAACAGTTAGTACCACTAAATAACCGTTATTGCACTCCTGTCCATATTCTCAAAACTAATATTTCGAGCTCCTGTTATTAAATACTAATTATCTCCCCATGTTAAGATTACAGATATCCGTCGATTAAATTAATTACTGACTAATTCATTTAATCGACCTCTTCCCATTTCCTTGATTCTTACCACTTAACTTATTCGATATGTCCAGATTACCAAGTAATCTACCTGCAGGGTTTGACATAATCAAAACTTATAAGCTTCATCAAGGGGATATCATCAATCCCATAACCGGGACATGGATTCCTTCGATATATCAATTTACACCATGGACTCAATAGTATCACCCAACTCATCGAGGTTATTGATTCCATAGGAATCTCACTCACTTGACTTGTCAAAGCAATAACTACTTAATACATGTGCACATTGACTATCTAAGGATTAAGAGCATAAGTAATCATAATAACCATGAGACATAGCTTGTCTTATTATGTCAGTACAAAGACAATGATCTCAACTTGGTCCTGTTCAATATACACAAAGTATACTAGCACATTGAGTTGAAACTATAGTATGAACCATACTGTTTCCTGTAGCCAAGACAGACCTACTAAAACAATGTGCTACAATCGTTCCGATGGTTTGTCTAATTCCATCTAGATTGTGAACTCACAACTTTCATTCTACAAGAACCGAAGATACGATCTTCTGTGTGTAAGCTATACTCTACACACCAGATCTTCTACTATGCAGAACAATAGACAACTATGCACAATAATAATATAATGCAAAAACATTGCCCAAAACCATTCTCATAAATATCAAATTCATATAATCCAATACAAAAAGCATGACTTTTAGTATTCAATCCAACAGAAATCCATACCCGCGATGCTTCTGCACACTTCGAGCTTCGCAACCGGTTCGGATTTCGTCATCATGTCAGCACCATTGTCGTCGGTATGAATCTTGACAAGTTCAACCCACCTCCCATCCAACACATCTCTAATCCAATGATACCTCACATCGATGTGCTTGGATCTCGGGTGGAAACACGACTTCTTACTAAGATGGATCGCACTCTGACTGTCACAGTACAGAGTATACTTCTCTTGCTTCAAGCCCAGTTGTTGTAATAGCTTCTTCATCCAAAGAAACTCCTTGCAACCTTCAGTAGCTACAATAAACTCAGCCTCAGTAGTAGACAATGCAACGGATTTCTGCAACCTAGTCTGATAAGACACTGCTCCCCCCCCCCCCCCCCCCCGCAAAAGTGTTCGGATACCCAGACGTAGACTTCCTCGAATCAATATCCCCAGCCATGTCAGAATCTGTGAAACTAACAAGAGTAGGATCACCATTTCCAAAGCAAATACCAAACTGAGAAGTACCCCTGAGATACCTGAATATCCACTTAACCGCAGACCAATGCTCTCTACCAGGATTGGAAAGAAACCGGCTAACAACGCCAACCGCATGAGATATGTCCGGCCTTGTACACACCATGGCATACATCAAACTACCCACTACTGAAGCATACGGAACCGACATCACGTCTTCCTTCTCTGCCTCTGTCAAGGGACTCTGCTTTGAACTCAACTTGAAATGACCAGCAAGAGGTGTACTAACTGGCTTTTCCTGGTCCATATTGAACCTCTTTAGGACCTTCTCAATGTAGGACTCCTGAGATAACAAAGCCTCTTGGCTTTCCGGTCTCGCGAAATTCTCATACCGAGAATTTGCTCTGCAGACCCCAAATCCTTCATAGCAAAGGATTTTCTCAACTCCTTCTTCAACTTGACAATCTTGCTGGCATCAGGACCAACGAACAACATGTCATCGACAAACAGAAGAAGAATGATTTAATCACCGTCATAGAAATTCTTCACAAACACACAATGATCTGAAGTTGTATTCTTATATCTATGCTCCTCCATGAATGAGTCAAACATCCTGTACCATTTACGCGCCTGCTTCAAGCCATACATACTCTTCTTCAGCTTGCACACGAGATTCTCCTTTCCCTGAACCCTAAAACCCTCAGGCTATTCCATGTAGATCTCCTCCTCCAAATCACCATGAAGAAATGCATTCTTGACATCAATCTTCTCAATCTCCCAGTATCTGCTGGCAGCTATACCTAGAACAACCCGGATGGACGACATCTTCACCACTGGTGAGAATATCTCCTTCTAGTCAACTCCTTTCCTCTGCATGAACCCTTCCACAACAAATCTTGCTTTGTACCTTGTTCTGAGTTCTCAGACTTCAACTTGTAGACCCACCTGTTCTTGAGTGCTATCTTACCCTTAGGAAACTCCACCAACTCATAGGTGTTGTTCTCATGTAAGGACCGCATCTCAGATTCCATGGCTCGCAGCCATTTCTCTTTCTTGTCAACTGTCACGGCCTCATCATAGCTCTCTGGCTCCCCCTCATTCGTGAGTGTCACATACTCAGACATAGAATACTTCCGATAGGTTTGCCGATCTCTCCTAGATCTCCTAAACTCTGTAACAGCAGGAGCTGGTGGCTCTGGAGGTACCTTCTCATCCTGCGCATCTGCCTGATCATCAACTGGAGGTGAATCGACATCACCTGCATCACCCAGATCATCCTGCACTATCTCATCACCATGCTCAACTGGAGTAGGAGCTGGACTCATGTCCACCAAATCATTACCATCAGCTTGAGGCTTATCACATCTATCAATGTACCCAATAGTCTGATCATCGAGAAATACCACATCTCGGCTACTAACAATCTTCTTGGTAATTGGATCCCATAACCGGTACCCAAACTCTTCATGGCCATAACCCAGAAAGATGCAGTGCTTGGATTTTTCATCGAGCTTTGATATTTCATCTTTCAGGACATGTACAAATGCCCGAAACTCGAACACTCTCAAGTGATTGTAAGACACATCTCTACCTGTCCATACTCTGTCACGTATATCTATCTCCAAAGGAATTTAAGGGGAGAGATTGATCAAATCCATAGTTGTTCTCATTGCCTCACCCCAAAAGGTTCTTGGCAGCTTTCCCTGTGACAACATACATTTGATCTTCTCAATCATGGTCTTGTTCATCATCTCTGCTACACCATTATGATGTGGGGTCTTGGGAGGTGCCCTTTGATGCTTTATCCCATGATTTCTGCAATACCAGTGGAAGGAACCCTTGTATTCACCACCATTGTCAGTCCTGATTCACTTCAATGGATTTCATGTTTCCCTCTCAAGACTAGCATGAAACTCCTTAAACACATCAGCCACTTGGTCCTTGCTCCGAAGAGTGTATGCCCACACTTTCCTTGAATGATCATCAATGAAAGTGACAAAGTATCTCGCACCACCAAGTGTTCTTGTCTTCATGGGTCCACAAACATCAGAATGTACCAACTCTAGAATATCGGACTTTCTAGAACCATATGAATGCTGAAAACTCAACCTGTGTTGCTTTCCATCCAAACAATGAGTACAATGCTTCAAGGGATTACCTTAAATACCAGGGAGCTGCTCTCTCTTGGTTAGGACATCAATTCCTTTCTGACTCATGTGACCCAACCTCTTGTGCCACAACTCTGTAGAAGAATCATCAACCGCATTTACCACCGGACTGGTAAGCTTCGCATGCATCACATACAGTGAACACTCTTTCATTCCTCTAGCAACAACCAACTAGCCCCGGGTAAGTCTCCATTTCCCATCACCGAAATGATTGCTATACCCGTCTCCATCAAGCTTCCCTGCAGAAATCAAATTCAGCCGAATATCTGGAACATGTCTGACATCCCTGAGAACAATCTTGCTTCCAGTGATCCAAGAAAACATCACCCATGCCTATGATCTTTGACACACCGTCATTCCCCAACTTGACCACACCATAGTCACCTGGTCGGTAAGATGAGAAGAACTCCCTCCTGGAGGTAACATGAATGGAAGCCCCGCTGTCAATAACCCAGCAGCTGCTCTGACAAGATATACTCACGACATTCTTCTCACAGACAATGAGAGTATCATCCTTAGTCGTTGTAGCAATTGTCTTCTCATTCTTGTTGTCTGACCCTTGCTGTCCCTTATTCTTCAGCTTCCTGCACTCTTTCTTCATATGTCCCATACCTCCACAATGGTAGCATTTCACACTTTTCTTCCAATCACTCGACTGGCCTCTCGAGTGGTTCCTGTTTTTCTTAGGACCCCTACTGTGACTTCTCCCTCTTTCCTCTTTCTTTGCGGTCACCAGTGCCTCAGCCTCCGAGTTCGTTCCTGACTCGGACCGTCTAGCTTATTCATTCAACAAGCTTTCCTTGACCATATCATTGGTCAACTTTCCATTTGAAGTTGAGTTGCTGAGAGCCACTATCAAAGTTTCCCAGCTATCCGACAAGCTACTGAGGAGAAACAATGTCTGAATCTCATCATCAAACACAATCCGCATTGCTGTAAGCTGATTCATGAGCTCCTGAAACCTGCTCATATGCTCAGACACACTCTGGCCATCCCTATACCTCAAGTTCACTAGCCGCTTCATCATGTACATCTTGTTCTAAGCAGTCTGGCTCTCATACAACGACTCAAGCTTTTTCTACAATACGTCCGCTCTTGTCTCTTTGGCGACGTTGTGAAAAATGGTTTGGTCAATCCACTGTCTGCTAGTGGCCACAGTCTTCCTATGCAATGTGTCCCATGCCTTGTCTGTCATAGTGGCCGGCTTTGAAGAATCACCTTCGACAGGATCATACAAATCTTTACAGAATAGCAAATCCTCCATCCTCGGTTTTCGAATTGAATAATTTGCCGAAGTCAATTTAATCATCGTGCCACCAACACTGTGCTCATTCATTTTAATCAACACATCCAACCGAGCCAGCAACAACGAACCTGGCTCTGATACCACTTATTGGGGAATCCGGGCTCAAAACACAACTTATACCAAGTCGTAGCGGAAGAAAATACACCCAAGAGTCAAACTTTCCCCCAAATACGTGCAACTAAACGGAGAGCAACACAATTGCAATTGAAGACAATAATAAAAACGAGACAAGACCAATTTTTAACGTGGAAAACCCAAAAACAGGAAAAACCACGGAGCCACTCTCGACTCAAATCATCCACTATAATCAAAAATAGTAGGATGCACCACTCTAGTGCCACTAGAGTATAATCGCATCCAAGAAATCAACTATCTTGGGATCAACAACCCCAACCAACAACAACTAGGTGAAAACGCAATGTAGAAACCCTACTCTACTAACAATTGGTGATAATACAAAGAGAGGGAGAGAAGAAAATCCGAACCAGTAGATTGAAAGAGCACGCCGCAAGGATCAATCCCCTAAAATCTTAGACGAAACGGGCCAAGTTTCACCGTTGAACTCGCCGGAGAAACCTGCTGGTTGTGGACTTCAAAAACCCAGAACGCCATCTGTTTCTTCCTCCCGAAGCTTTTCTCTCCTCTCACCAATCTGTGATGACACTGCCGACTCATTAAGAGACACATGCACACACTTGTGCACAAAACCATTGGTTCATGTGGACCTACCATGAACCACACACACACGTGTGATACCACCGACGGTAATACAGCTGCCAAGCATTTGAATGCCTTTTTTCCTTTTCTTTTATGAATTACTCATTACTCACATGAGTAATAATCCGGCGTGGCGTTCTCACCTATGAGGTGGACCCACGCCAACAATTCCACCCCCCTCTCTCTATCTTCCTCGCAACCGGGAAGAGACCGCAATTGCAACAGCCGCGACCAAGAAGGCCATAAACTGCCACCTCCAGTAACGTCGACGAAGATCTTTGGCCGAGAAAACCATGTGAACTTATCTTTAAATATCTCTCCCTCTCTCGCCATATGAAGGTTTGTGGATGTATGTGACAGCCTCAGCCGGAGCCAAGGCCGGCGAGAACAACCGGGACGAGCACCACTAAAGGGATCTCGACTTGCCCTATTTCTCAATTGTTTTTTTTTTGTTCTTGGTGTGGGTAAGCTCTAGATCCACTCACAGTTCGTCTATCATTGTTAAAATTTGATTTTGAAGCTTGAATTCATTCTTCGTTGTTGAGAAGATGGTATGAATGAAAGAAAACTAGAGTTTTTGGGGTCCTTTTGTACAATATAGAACCATGGGGTTTGTTGTGTTATTACCCAAAACTAAGTATTATAAAGTAGGTTGCTGAGTGTAGTTTGTTATCACTGTGGGGAGGGCTTGGTATTTTATCATTATGTTAAGTTAATGGGATAACTAGTTGAATGATTCGAGAACATGTGGGGGGGGGGGGGGGGGGGGTGGGGGGTTAAATGTAGTTCCTATTTTCTGTTTTTATTAATATAATTAATTAACAACTTTTTATTGAATCCATTATTTAGAAATTCTAATTTATATATAAAGGAAATAAATAAAAATGGATACTTGTTGTGATGTAATTTAAAGATAAAATTTCTATAAATTATAAGAAGTTACAATTCAATATCTACAATTTTGTTTTCTTAAAAAAAAGTTAGAAAAAATATTATATATATATATACACATTATATATGTACGTACGTACGTACATATGTATGTATGTATGTATTTGAGAAATAAATTGTTTTAGTTATTAACTAAATGTCACTTTGGCCTTGTTTTCAAAAGAAAAAGTGTAACTTTGGCTGTTTGCAAAAAAAAAATCACTTTGGTTTTATTTAAATACTAGCAAATGACCCTTGCCCGTAGGCACTTATAAAATATATTACTTGACTTACATGTGTTCGCGGGACAGTTATAAAATATATTATTTGACTTATATTTTATTTCTTGAAATTAATTTAAATACTGAATTTATATATATTTCATTTGTTTGTGTTAATAAGTTATTAATAAATTTACATCAAATAATTAATGAAATAAATACATAACTTTTTAGATCCATTATAAATTTGAAAGATCCAAGATAAGATAGGATTGCAGAATAATTAGTTAGATAATAGAGAGATTTTTAAGATATAACAATATCTTATCATTTATTTGCTTTTTGTTATGAAATATATTAAAGATATTGTGAATATTCATAATATATTGTATTACTATATTTAGTAGATATTGATTGACCCCCACACCCTAAATAAATGGTGGTTTGGTGGAGAATAACATACACTTAATATTCCTACATACATTGTTCTCTCTTCTCTACTTTTGAGTTCACAACACGTTATCAGCACGCTCGCTCTACTGGCAGAAAGACCAAATTAAAAAAGAAAAAAAGGTACGAGTTTATTGTTTATGATTATTATTGAGAAACGGATGACCAAACAAAATATTTAACTTTTCGATTTTGATTGCTCCTGTCTGTAACATTAGAAGTTGATTCAAACATTAAAATTTTCTGAATTTTTGTATTGGTCTATAAGTATGAAAAAAAGAGTGGCCCGAATGAAAAGAAAAAGACGCCGCCACCCATAGGGTAGGGCTCGGGTGGACCTCAAAGGAGAAAAGAAAGTTTCTTGGAGATAGACCCACACTTCTTCCATTGAGCATTAAACTCATGGAGAACCTCCTAAGCCCTATAAACCACCTGATCAATATGGTTTTTTTGTTCGCATTAGTGATTTCCATTTGTTCCATTGTTGGATTTATTTTTTCTTTCTCATTATACCCAAAAAAAAAAAAAAAAGCTACGCTGCTTTTGGGAATTTGAATTCAGCATATAGTAGCCGACCCGATCTACAAAACTAGGTTCTGTTTATTACTACATATTATGCTGTTTTTAGTTTGAACCCGGCAGAAAAGAAAGAAAAAAAAACGAACCCTAGACCTCGATATACTTTTAGATCAAAGACTGACCACAACATACTATTTTGTTTTGGCATGATTCAAATTGAAAAAAAAAAAAAAAAAAAAAAAAAACAGTGGCTGTTAGAGCACTTAGATGCTCCGCTTAGTGCGTTCGTTCTTCTAGCCCAAATTATTCAATCCGATCTAGAGCAAATACGTGCTACTCCTTGTGTGTTTTTGAAAAACTCGATCTATTTAGATCTAGAGATGCACATATGATCTAGAGCAATTATGTGCTCCGCTTTATGCGTTTTTAAGACTTATTATTATTATTATTATTATTATTATTATTATTATTATTATTATTATTATTATTATTATTATTATTTTGAAAAATAAACTGCTCGGTATTTCCCGTCCAACATAGGTCTGACTGTTCATAAGATCTTACATGTTGTGGCTCTGCCACTAGCTGTACTTTGCAAATAGAAGCATAAATAAATAATCTTATTGAAGTTCTATTGTTGCTTTAAAGTTCCTTAAAAAAAATGTCCTTGTCGGGTCGTCAACCTAGACGCACAAGCCGCCTCGCCCTACTGCAGCAACCACCTCCAGTTGAGCCGCCAGTTGAGATTTGAGGTTATATTATGGCTCACTGCTTAGTATTTTTCTTTAAAAAAAATACCATCGCAGTTGCAGGGTTTTGATCCCATGCGCGAATGCAAAGTCCATAACGCGATTACCTATTTTGATCTCGAAAAAAAAATGTGCTATTCAGAGACTCAAATCCAAAACCCGCAGGAGCTATGTATTGCAAAAGCACGCGTTTTGGTACTCTTTCTGAAAGAAAAAGATAAAGTCGCTAGAGGATTATACTCGTGACCACATCACCCAAGATACGGCATGTCCCGGTTGTCTTTATATCGTTTATTTATCTGAAAAAAAAAACATATTTACATGAATTAATTTTTTCATATTTATTCACGTATTTTTACTATCTTTCTCTTATCATATAGCGCATGATAAAAAAAAAAAAAAAAAAGATAATGTCACTAGAGTTTTGAACTCGTGACCTCAAGACGCGGAAAAATAAGTCATTAGAGTATTTTAAACTCGTGACGTTGAGGACGCGCAATTGAAGCACTTACGCATGAACACGTGATCCTATTAAAACTTATATTGTGTGTCACTAGAGTTCTTAACTCGTGACTTCAAGTACGCGTAAATATATATATATATATATATATATATATTAAGTCACTAGAGTGTTTTCAGCTCGTGACCTTGAGGACGCGGAATTTAGCAATTACGCGTGAACAAGTGAATCTATTTGGCGCACCATATAGAGCCCCATCATTTTCTATCTCATATGGATGGTATTGCTAGTAACATAATGCGCTATTTTTTTATCACTTATTTATCTGAAAACAAAATCATGAAGTTTCTTGATGTCCTTTATTAAACCTCTGTGAAGAAAAAAAATCACTAGGGTTTCGAACTCGTGATTGAGAATTACAATTTGTTCTATTTTAATTTTATTTTTGCAACTTTACTGTTTTCTTTTATTTGCAAATAATGTCACTAGAGCTTTGAACTCGTGACCTCGAGGCGATTGCCCGAATAAAACAACTCGGATAAATAAATAAAAAATGCGGATTTTGTCGCTTAATACCGCTTAACAAAGTTATACTGTTATTGCGTTGTGTTCATAAAAACAAAAAAAACAAAAAACAAAAAAAAACAAAAAAAAAACACGAAATGCTCCTAAGCTATTTGTATGCTTAGTTAAACCATGTTCTTATACATGAAGTATAGAGCAAATAACGATTATCTATAACCCAGAGTTATAGTGTTTTTTATATTTATCTTTCTCCCTAGAGTGAAATTTACATAGTTTAAATAGAAGATTCGGTTTTAACTCTTCTCCTCCTATATTGCTATTTTTTGTCACTTTCACGAAGAAGAAAAAAAAATCCTCGGGAGGTTATCATTGACTAATATGGAGATAAAAGTAATTTTTATTGTTGATTGATGCACAATAAACAATATGGAAGAAAAGAAAATACATGCGCTAATACTTCGTCCATATCTGACTAGTTTGATCCATTCCCAAGCGTGAATGGTAGCGAATCCCAAGATATGATGTTTTATTATATCATGTTATGTCAATAGGGATGCATCCCCTGAAGTGAATCCCGTATATATGGTCAAAGTAATTTGCACGGTCTTGGATTGGTTGCAATAGTTATATCGTCATTGTACTAAGACGATCCAAGATTGATCGCCTAAATACCACATCAAATCAGGGGGAGAAAAAAAAATGCACCGATAGTTGCAAATACTGCCCCCTAGTGAGTAGGCATGGTTGCATACTTGTGATACGCCACGTTTTTTTTGTTGATCTCTATGAGAACTGTTGGTTGAGTGATTCAATATCCTCCCAATTTCTATGCGAATGTTTGGTAGAGTGATTCAAGATCCTCCCCATATCTATGTAATTTTTTTTGGTTGAGTGATTCAAGATCCTCCCAACACCTTGGCAATTCCAAGAGTAACAATGAAATTACCACGCCATTTTTATTGGTGCAACACAATTAGATTAGAGATTATTAATTTCCCATTTCGGGATTCTTAAAGGAGTTCTTTGAGAGAAATCCTACAGAATATGTGGTTCATTATTATCAAGATTAGCTTCTTCTATTTACTTCTTCTCTACATCTTGATTTTTTTTCTTGATTGTAATGAAGCCTCAATTTCTTCGTGTCTCACAAAAGAAAAGAAAAATAAAAAAAAAATGCATAAGCCCCCATGTGTGCTAATTGACATCATATTTCATACTCAAAGTTATGGAATATTTGAGTTTATGAAAAGGTGCCCTAAGAAAGGTAACCTCCATTTGTCAAACTAGAAAGTTCGGACAATTTGAAAAAAGAAAAGAAAAAAAATACTCTATTCAAGGATGTACATGAGACATTTTAAGGCTCACACCGGTAGCTTTTTAGCACTGTGTGTTTCATGAAACCGAAATGATCCCCTTGAATATTGAGACTTAAAGTAATAAAACTATTTAAGTTTTATACTTGAATTTATGGACATGCCATGTGATTTGTTATAATTCAAATAAATGACATTCTCCGTTGACAATTTTTTCATAAAATGGCTTGATGCATTACATCGCCTATCCAACGTAGAGAATTTTGTCATAAAAATGGCTTGACGCATTGCATCACCCAACCAACGCCTAGTTTATGCGTTGTGAGTCCATATCAAATCTCATAGAACATTCAAAATTTATAATTCAGCCCCTAAAGTGGCTTGGATGTTGTCAATCTCACATTTGAAAATGTGCATATCTTATATCAAGCACCTAGAAGACATATCGTCTCTAAAAGAGATCAATGGTTTAATGAACTCTTGAATAGATTTCAAGGTTGAGTTTGTCACCATTGGCATCACTAAAAGTGATTTGTTGCTTGAATAATTGATATTCGAATTCAAATAATCTTAATGATTATTTCAGATTGACTATATATGCACTTCTTAAGAATTGTGTAAAGTTAATCATTCCGATGAAAAAAATTTAATTTGAATATTATTTTTAAATGCTCCATGTTCCATGTAGAGAACATCACATAACTCATTTTAACCGCTTTGAAGTTGTAATATGTGATTATGTATTCTCATAAGTGAAACTCCTATCCAAGGATAGTTTAGAGTTCATGAGAATTACAAGTTTGAAGTGTGACAAACTATATCTCCTAAGGAGATAAATTCTCGCATATATATATATATACATATATATATATATATATTGGCTCGAGTATATAAAAATAATATGCCGAAAGAATATCTCTATGACATTGATCACACCGTTCGTGTCATGAGGGGGGAGGAGATACCATATTACATGACATGAGCATCGACTTAATTGTCTTATTCAAACTTTAGTACATGTGACTTCAAACTTCAAATCAAATTCAAGTCTTATAAATTATGACATTTATGAAGCATGTTTAGGTTGCTTATGCAACTACAAATATCCTCCATAAGGACCATCATCTTGTTAGTTCCAATTCCATATAAATTGAGAACACAAGAGAATCATTAATAAATGATCAAATCAATGCCATTGAAGAGGCAACAACTCATGTAGTTGAAGAGTTTCCTACATTTGAGTCTATGTATATGATCATTGATGATATTCACTTTGAAAAGCGCTTGAAATCAGATGATATCCTTACACCACTATAAGTGGAAATGTGTTGACTATATTGGCCAAAATCGAAATCAACACTCGTGTGTGTTATACACGAGCTCTGCATTTAATGCATCGAGCATATATGTGAAGTACTTTGAAGTACTTGAGATGCCTCAAGCATCCATGTTCGTATAGAACAATATATTCAAATGTCCGCACCCTAGTGGTTGAATGCGTGAGACTATTGAAAGAGAAATAGGCTATATTGAAAACAATGCCCATTTGTTTCTCATGGTTATAGTCATAACCCACAAATCCTCTCTTGTTTTAGAGTGATTGATGCTTGGTTTAGTCTTAAGACTACGAATATGAAAGTAACTAGTTACACAAAATGATCGTACGAATCAATATATGTGAAATTCATAGAGGCTATTGCCCATGAGATATACTTCTTTGCTAAAGCAAATCGAAGATACCCAATCGCGAGTAGTTTAAGTGCATATGCATATTATTTAGTATGATAGTTTTTATACTATGTTCATGTAGCATCATATTATGTTACACATTATGTATTTTCTATAAGTTCACTTTTCAGGTATGAAGTGTGACATCAAGATGTTGCAAAGAGGGGGAGAATAAATTACAAGGCATTGTACTCTTTTTCCTTAGCTGAGGTATCCCACATGATTTTTCCAAGCAAGGTTTTAACGAGACATGCAGCCATGGATGAGTTCAATATTTAACTAAGCTCCCGCTTTAAGATGTACTCTTTTTCCTTTGTCAAGAGTTTTTGTCCCAACGGGTTTTGCTCGACAAGGTTTTAACGAGGCATCATGTTAGTGTTAGTGAATATTCAAGGGGGAGTGTTATGAAATATATTAAAGATATTGGAAATATTCATAATATATTGTATTACTATATTTAGTAGATACTGATTGACCCCCACACCCCATATAAAGGGTGGTTTGGTGGAGAATAACATACACTTAATATTCCTACATACATTGTTCTCTCTTCTCTACTTTTGAGTTCACAACACTTTTAACTAAGTTTAATTTTTAATAATTCAAGTATAATAAAAAAGAATTGAAAATCAACAGATCAAAATGTCTTGTTACATTTTTTAAGATTGAATGGCTAGGATTATCTTAACTTCTTTTTTGGAAGAAAACACATAGCTATTTTATTATGTTGATCTTTCTTATCTCTTTATCCCTTGTTTAACTTCAAAAAATATTTTATTATTATCTCTCTATCCTTGTTTTAAATTCAAAAATATTTTTTTGTTTATTATACTCTCCACAATTTCTTTTATTAGTCAGTCAATTTATGAAATATTCAATGGACGGTTCAAAATGTCTCAAGACACTTTATTGAATTTTGATGGCTGAAATGTTTCCGCTGACAATTTTTGGAGGAAAAACACAATGATTATCATAATAATATTCAATGCGCATTTTTTCTTTAGACTTACATCATTATAGCCACGTTTGAACCCAAGACCCTATCAGGGGTTTCAAATGCTCTACCACTGAGCTAGCACCCATTTACTGCAATGCGTATTTAAGGAAAAAAATAGTTAAGTAGTGTAGTACATAAGGTGGATGCTTTTACTTATAGTGACGTATTTACTTGAATGGAACAAATTCAATATCAGTCTTGCTTAAAAAGTAATTCAGTTAAAGCCAATAGGTATAGATATTACGCAAATATTTCAATTTTGTATATGATGGGCCATTAAAGTGGAGCAATTGAATATATATATTTTTTGCAATCGTCAAGAACTTCATTAATAAAGATAGAAATTTAAGATACAAAGACGGCCATTCGAGAAAATACAAGAGCTAAAAGGACAAACTGAAGCAGCTAGCTCTCAAGCAAAGAGCAAACCAAAACAAAGAGCTAATAATTTTGTCTAAAAGCCAAACTAAATAGATACAACCTTAACTAGAGCTGAAAACCAACTACACAAGAAGAGATTACTCTATGATATAGGGAATGATAGCATCCGAAGGCACCGAGCTTGGAGGCAATGGGGGGAGACCAACAACATCTTCCTGAACTGACTGAGGGGGACATGATCCATCTGGAGCAAAAAACACATCAACATTTGCAGAAGCTGGGGAGGGCAAACCAAGCACAGCAGCAGTAGCAAAAACTGGAACATCAAGAGGGGGGAATGAGGCTAATGGCTCAGCAGTAGCAGAAACTGGAGCAATTGAATAATTATTCCTATGACTTTTAAAAATGTTATGATTCGGGCAGAGCTTAGAGAACGATGAACTGATGAAAAACAAGAACACGAGAATACACCGATATAACGTGGTTCACTATCACGGTGCTAGCTACCTCCACGACCCGAAAACCCTTTTTTATTAGAGAGAAACGATACGAATACAACCCACAATGTTTAGGCACAACCTAGGTCCCTTGTATAGACATATAGGACCGACTTAGTTCCCAAGACATCCTAAAAACGAGTATAGAACAAATAAGGAAACAACCTAGAAACTACCAAAGTTTTCCGCCCCAATTTGTTTCCTAAATCTCTTAGCCGCCTTTGACTTTTGCCGCCTTTGACTTAAAGTCATATTCAAAAAATCTCCACCTTGACTTGAATCATCTCAGCAACCCGAACCTGAACCGATGCTTCTCTCCAATAATCAACCCCAAACATTTCACAGCTGTATGCGAAACTCTCACGTCACAAGTAGCTCCAACTTTGCCAAGTTCCTGCAATCAGTGCCCCCAGCGATGCTCCAACTCCCGTCTAGTTCCTGCAATCGAACTCTATCGATACTCCAACTATGGTTGAGTTCCTGCAATCGAAACCCCTGTTTGTTTTTCCAACTCCCACCGAGTTCCTACAACAAAATTGTATGTTGTCCCGAATCCCACTGAGTCCCTATAACAAAACACCTCAACACATTGCTCCGATTCCCACTGAATTCCTGCAACATTTTGCGAAATTGCTCCAATTCCCACTGTATTCCTGCAATATCGCCCCCTTGCACGCCTCATACGCGCCCCCTTGCACGTCTCACACGTTTCGTGTCCCTCGTCAGAGACTCCCCCATGCCAAATCCGCCTCCTCGTCAAGAGCACGGATTCCTTTCCCCCAACGGGGCCTAGAGAACTAGACCATCCTCCGAAGTACCCTCCACCTGCAGCCAAATCTGCAGATCCTGAGTTCATCCTTCGTCCACCGGTATCTCTTTTATCTACCATTTGAACATACGTCACCGTAGCTTCCCTTGGTCGCCATCATCGCGCCGGAACCCTGACTGTCTGAACCCCCATACGCAGCCATCTGCCGTGCCCCCTCTTGCTGAGCCTCCAACTTAGCAGTGGTTGTATCGACCCCCTCTTTATCTTCCGCCAATGGAAACCACATGCCTTGCTGCTTCAACAAAGCACGTACCTTGATCTGCCATAAGCTGAAGTTGTTTCTCCCCGTGAACTTGTCGATCTTGGTCATCCCTCTGGTCATCTTCTTTCAGCTCCTTTTTTCTAGATCCGTAACCCCCAAACGCGTGCTCCACCTTGATCGCGAAATCGTAGCTATGATTCTCACGGATTGTGAAACCCTAGCCCTATAGCTCCACCTTGATCTTTTAACACTGCAACCTAAGCTATGATACCAGTTTGTTAAAACTGGTGATCCCCTTGACCTGGCTCTGATACCAGTTTGTTATGATCCAGGAAGAGATCTTAGAGAACGATGAGTAGATGAAAACAAGAACACACCGATATTACATGGTTCACTAGCACGGTGCTAGCTACCTCCACGACCCGAAAACCCTTTTTTATTAGAGAGAAACGATACGAATACAACCCACAATGTTTAGGCACAACCTAGGTTCCTTGGATAGACATATAGGACCGACTTAGTTCCCAATACATCCTAAAAACGACTATAGAACAAATAAGGAAACAACCTAGAAACTGCCAAAGTTTGCCGCCCCAATTTGTTTCCTAAATCTATTAGCCGCCTTTGAATTTTGCCGCCTTAGACTTCAAGTCATATTCAACAAAAAATAAAAATCAAAGCAGTGGGATGTGAAGAATATTTCTCGGGATCTGAGATCGGTGGTTGATCAACACTAAAAATAGAACTATCATTGTTATGACGAACTCAGATCAAATAATAATTGAAGTAAAAAAAGAAAAAAGAGATAATAAAAATTTTGAACATGCAAGGCAAAAACATTATATGAAAAAAACATGCTGACTTGCTCTAAAAAGAAAACATGCTGACTTCGTACATGTGTTAAAGCTTACAAAGAACTCATGGATATAGAGGTAGAAATATACAAAGAATGTGGATCCTCCCGTCCCGCAAACTCTCAGTCTTCTGTTTGGTTTAGGAAGAGTAGTGCTCGGGCAATTTATAGAAGGAGAAAGAAAGAGGTGATAACTTTTCCTTTCATATTTAAAAAATTTGTTTTGGATAAGAAGATAAGAAGATAGGTACACACTTGGTTCATCAAAAAAAGATAGGTACACACTTGCTGAAGTTCAGTCGATGAGATCTTAATTTACTACGAAGATGATTTTTTTTTTTTTGATAAGTTCAAAATTTTATTATCTATAAGAAGGTAACAAAATTGTTGGGCGATCAACTCCAACTACAAGATCAACACTATCTGGTAAGCTATCACCAGAACCAAAACTACTACATGTAAAAGAACCATTTGGCAAGCTCATGAGCAGTTCTATTCTGAGATCTAGGGCAGTAAGAAAAAACTAAAACCATTTCAGAGGTTGAACTTAGACCTGCCTCCACCCTTGTACACCACTCCCCTCTACCAAACCTGAATCTATTTATCACCATTTGAGCATCTGATTCAATAGTGACTTTATTCCGATTCTCCAACACAAATTTAGCTATAGCTAGTTCCACCGCAAGGAATTCAGCATTCTCAGCATAGATACAATCTTTATACCTTGTACCCCAATTCAACACAGTTCCCAATTCATTTCTAACAATATAAGTAGTGGCACACTTACCGTATTTGAAACTAGCATCACAGTTTACTTTAAACCAGCCCTGATTTGGAGCTTTTTACCCTTCCTCTTCAAGTTTATATTGTTTGGAGTTCTGTGAATTCCTTCTTCATCATACAGATGTCTAACATGGTCCATCCAGATGCTCATAATATCTCTGCAAATTTGTTGTGGCTCAAAGTGTTTTTTCTTTAAAATTACCTCATTTCTACTCAGTCAGATTCTTTCCAAGGTGATGGCAATGAGTGCAACTTCATCATGATGTAGATTCTGGCCTTTATGATCAGACACAAACTTCAGCAGATCTTGTACACTTTGGCCATCCACCTTGTCAATTCTTAGATGCAGAACTTTGAATCAGATTTCTCTCACAGCTGAGCAAGTTAAAAATATATGCTTATTGTCCCGATACCCATTTTGGCAAATCCTGCAGTTATTGTGCCATGAATTTCTAGTGTATGAGGCTTTGGTTGGGATAGAATTTGCTGCTAGTCTCCACAACATGATCTTCAATCTGTTATGAATTTTAGCTTTCCAGATGAAATCTCAATTGAACAAATTTTAGTTGGAGGTGGTAATACCATTTTGCACATGATAGATTGCTTTAGTTGTGACTGTCCCTCCTTTATCTCTTTGCCAAATCCACTTGTCATTTGTTTGGTGTATAGGAACCTTAATCCGCATTATAGCTTTCTTCTCCTCCTGTGTCACCCATTTGTCTAGAGTGTCTTCCTTTCATTTTCTAGTAGTCCAATCAATGAGCTCCCCAACCTTCTTTGGAGCCCTCATTAAATCAGAAGGAGGCTTAGGCTTAGAATTCTCAAGGTTAGGAACCCAAGGATCCTGCCATATGTCAACAGAATTACCATCCCCTAGAATTTGTATAGCACCCACAGCAATAAAGCTCTCTAACTTTAAGCATCCCCTTCCAGAAGAAGGAATCAGATCCTCTTACCTCAATGTGCTGAAAATCAATGAGGTAGTGACACGATCCCACCGCAAGTGTACGGCTGTCACGTGTAGTATATCCGGTAATTCGGGTTTGTCGAATCCAAGGGACTTGTTGTGAATCAATTAGGATGATTAATTTTTTTTGGGCTATCAATTGTGTTTGTTTACTAATCTAATAAAGTAAATGACAAGCTAATTTTTAAAGTGGGAGTGAATATGAAAGACAAATATCAGGATTTTCTCTAGGTTTACTAGGTTTCCACCATTCATGAATTACGGTCTGAAACACAGATGATGAATTGATTTGCCAAATGAGCAAGGGTACTTTGAATATTTCTCAACCAAATTCTATACTTAGAGCACGTACCCTATTTCTCTAGCCTACGTATGTCTAAACATGCATCGTGATCTTCTAACTTCTACCCAATGCTCACAGTCTTTGGTTGATCTCTCTAACCGGTGACTATGTGCTTAATTCAATTATCCGGGCAATTAGTTGCTTTCATTAACCAATTACCTATTATCTTCATATAGGTGATCAAACTACACAAAGGTGGGTTAAGAACAAGAATTAAACATAGCACAACAATTCATCATCAATTAAGTTTAAGCGAAACGTGAATCAAATTCATGATCCGCTAAAACGGCTTTAAACCCTAGCTAACATGGAGAAATCCCGATAATGAACTTAGCTACTGAGATTCATGAGTAACACGATGAATTTTATGTTGTTCATGATAAAAAACAATGAAAAAGATAGAGAAGAGAGATCAAACGATGGAATCATCCCTCTCACGACGAACTCCAAGATCCAAGCCTTCCTCCAATGTGTTATTCCTTGTATCCAACAGCCTACTCTGCCCTCTAATTCTTAAAATCGTGATATATAGGTCTGGGCACGTTCTTTAATGTATTGTGGCCGAATCACAATTCAGCCCCTCTAGTTTGCAATTCTCGGACAGATTTCATAAGCTGATCTTGCACAGGCCTTTTCTCCCTCATCCGGACTTTGTTTTGGGCCTCTCTTATATCATTAGTAATCCGTGGATGTCTACTTTCTAATGGCGTAGGACGTGATTCAAAATTTTATATGTAACTCCAGATACATCCAAAATACTGAAGACTGGTCCAGTGAACTTTTCCTGCTCTTTGTCGTTTTTGCGTCATCTTCAACGGACCTTATATTTCTCGTTCGTCCTTTTATTGAGGTCCATGACCTATCGTTGGAAAGATATTTGAGTCTACTTTCATTTGGCACCGGTCTCACTATAGCAGGTCTTGTAGGACTCAAGATATCATCAAAATAGTGAAGGTTGGTCACTTTTGCTCTTCTAACTTTGCTTCCCTCATTCTTTTTGGCCATTCCCGAGCTGTTCTCATCTTCCGAAGTTTGTTTCATGCCTCCTAGCAATTGTTTAGAATCCTTTCCTATCATGAAAACATGAACAAGCATACCAAGTGATTATATTTGACAAATAACATCTAAAAACGCATAGAAACGCCCGGACTGGAAATAAATCACAACAAGCTCATTCTTCACAAAAATTGGCCTAAATTCCATCACTTTTCACCGGAACGCACACAAATAGCAATGTATTACATGCAAAAGATGACTCCAACTAAGGAGTGATCAGGTAGTAGTACTTTTTTAGCAATAAATCCACCCAGAGACTGTTCTTCTTTATCCATAACACTCCAAGCAAGTTTAGATAACAAAGTTTTATTGAAAAACTCTGCTTTTCTGAAGCCAAGACCACCATATATATTTAGAAGCACATATATGGTCCCGTGCCACAAGATGTTTCTTTTTTCTTTCTTCAGAACTTCTTCACCAGAAATTGGCATTCATGGAATCCATCCTATTTACTAGAGATTTGGGGAGCATGAATACATCCATGGGGTGGGATGCGATAGAGAATAGAACACTATTAATCATCACATTCCTCCCTACAAATGTCAGGAATTTACCTTGCCAACCATCCAACTTGATTTGCAATTTATCAATGCTGCTTTGAAATCTCTTGTTTTTAACTTGTTGTGGAACATGGGAAGTCCCAGATAGATGGCACTCTTTTAACCTTTCTGCAGATTCATAGTCTCTCTGATTTTTCTCTTTGTTTGAGAGTCAGTATTGGGGCTAAAGAAGATTGCAGACTTGCTTTTGTTAACTCTCTGACCTTACGTTTCTTCAAACAATTGCAGACACAAATTAAAGTTATCAGCTTCATAGAGATTTGCCCTCCCCATAAGAATCAAATCATCAGCAAACATTAAGTGTTCAATGGGGGGCAGTGTTTATTGAGTTTAATACCATGGATTCTCCCTTTATTGATGGCAATTGAAGGATTCTAGCTAAGACCTCATGCAAATGATGAACAAACTAGGTGAAAGAGGGTCACCTTGGCGAATCCCACAAGAGCTGTTGAAATTACCATGGGGAGAACCATTAAACAAGCACTGAGAATCTGGTTGTGCTAACACATTCATAGATCCAGTTTACCATCTGTTGAGGAAAGCCACACCATTTAAGAGAAAAACCAAAAAAACCCACTCAAATTTATCATAAGCCTTCTCCATATCAATCTTCACAGTTATCAGTCCACCCTTAACTGACTCAAATATACAGTTAAATACTTTTTAAAAATATATATCTTAATCAACTGATCAAAATGTCTCGAGATATTTCTAGCTATTGGACGGTTATGATCTTCTCATTAACACTTTTCGGAGGGAAACACCTAGTTGATTTATTATATAGATTGTGAGTTTTCAAAAGTATTTAAAAAAAATATATTCTTTTTTATTTAACGAGTAAATTTGATAAATGAAATATTCTTGTTAAATAAATAAGTTAGAAATTAAATATTAATTGTGATATATTAAAGATAATTTCTTTAGTGGCAAATATTTATATTACAACTACAAGAACTATTCTTTTACTTTATTTAGTGAAAGTTTAGTTTTCTTATAATTGCTCATAATTGTTATTAGATTAATAAATAGTCAAATAATACTTGTTTACTTTAATTAATATTTTGTTCAGTTTTATCTTTGTGCTTTCTTTCTCTTCTTCTATTTCTCATATATCGGTCCAGTTTCTGTATTTTCTCATGAACTATTGCAAGTGAACAAATTTCTTATTGTAAGTTTTTGATAGTAAAATTCAATAAACACTCAAAGATAGCACTGAGAATCATTGCTCACAATCTACAACATTAAAATCCTTGCATATTGATAAACCACTTCAAACAAACAGAATGTAAACCATAATTTTGATAAACCAGCTCAAGCAATGGACAATCGACCACATTTCTGACGTGGGACAAACATTTCTTAACAAACATATAAAGAAGATTCATGTGGCGTTTGATGTTTTTATATAAGGATTCATGTGGCGTTTGATATTTTTATTTATGGTTCATCAAGGGTAAACCTCAATGAGAGACCTCAAGCCCAGGACCGGGCTGATCTTATAGCCGCTGAAACCGGCAGCAACGAACAAATTAACAAAATCAGAGAAAACCTAGAGAAACAAAATGAGAAAAATGCAAATTGAATTGATTGAAGGAATTAGGAACGTCATTACAGCTGATTAATACAACTAACAAAACAGAAATTTGTTTCCTATTTTCATAAACTACACATAACACCCCAGAACTCCTATATAATTGCAAAGAACACAGAAACTTATTTGTTTTGATAGCCTCCCTTAAGCTGGAGAGTAAACATTGTTTACTCCAAACTTAGTTAGCAAAAAATGAAAAGGACCAGGAGCTAAAGACTTTGTCAGAATGTCTGCTAGTTGATTTAGAAGAAACATGAACTAACTTCAACTGTTGAGCTTGAACTTTATCTCTTACCAAATGAAGGTCCAATTCAATGTGCTTAGTCCTCTCATGAAAAACTGGATTGGTAGCTATGTGAATAGCTGCTTGACTATCACAGTAAACTGTTGGAGTTTGTTGTTCAGCAACTCCCAAATCAGATAGCAGATACTTCAACCACTGTATTTCACAGGTGACAGCAGCTAGACTTCTATATTCAGCTTCAGCTGAGCTCCTTGAAACCACATCTTGTTTCTTTGATTTCCAAGAGACCAAAGATCTTCCCAAATAAACCAAATACCCAGTTGTGGATCTTCTTGTGTCTGGACAACTTGCCCAGTCAGAATCTGCAAAAGCTTTGATTTCAAAAGTTGACTGTGCAGGGAAAAATAGACCTTGACCTGGAGTAGTCTTCAAATATCTAAGCACTCTATGAGCTGCATCCATGTGACGTATCTGGGTTGAGCTAAAAACTGGGACAGTTTGTTCACAGTGTAACTGATGTCAGGTCTTGTGTTAGAAAGATACAGAAGTCTTCCTATAAGCCTTCTGTAAGTGAACACATTAGCAGAAGAAAGTAGATCCCCCTCTTGAGAACTCAACTTGGAATTGAGTTCCATTGGAGTGAGAGCAGGTTTACAACCCAGAAAACCAGTGTCTTTCAAAATGTCAATAGCACATTTTCTTTGACACAAAGTGATACCCATATCTGTCCTGGTAATCTCCAAACCCAGAAAATAACCCAGATTACCCAAATCTTTCAACTGAGAATGAGAAGCCAATTGCTGTTTGACTAAGTCTAAGAAAACAAGATCATTGCCAGCTAAGACAATATCATCCACATATATCAACATTGCTGCAAAACAAGTACCTTGTCTCTTGGTGAACAAAGAATAATCAGCCTTGGATTTAAGAAACCCCATCTTCATAAGTGTGGTAGACAGTTTTGTGTACCACTGTCTAGAAGCCTGTTTTAGGCCATATAATGACTTTGTGAGCTTACACACAACAGGAGCTGGAATATGAGAAGGGACATCAGCTCCAGGAGGCACATTCATGTAGACATCCTCTTCTAGATCACCATTTAGGAAAGCATTGTTCACATCCATTTGCAGAAGATGCCAACCATTAATTGCAGCAAGTGAAAGGAGACATTTAACTGTTGTGAGTTTAGCCACTGGAGAGAAGGTTTCTGAGTAATCCAATCCCTCAGTTTGAGTGTATCCTTTGGCAACTAGCCTTGCTTTATATCTTTCTAAAGTACCATCAGAATGATACTTAACTCTATATACCCACCTACACCCAACAGTGGTGTGACCAGGTGGCAATGTGACAGAGGTCCAGGTGTCATTCTGCTGTAAAGCCATTAATTCTGCAGTCATGGCTTGTTTCCATTCTGGAATTTGGCTAGCTTCCAAGAAGGTAACTGGTTCTGACACTGTACTGATGTTGGCTACAAAAGCTTTGTGTTGTGTGGTAAGATGATCATATGATAGGTGAGCAGAGAGGTCATAAGGAACAGTAAGAGATAAATGAGCACTCTTCTTGCCTAAAATGAAATCTTGAAAATGAGAAGGAGGTTTGTGAAGTCTGGTAGATCTTCTAAGTGTTTGTGGTGGAGAAGATGGTGATGAAACTAGAGTGGGTAACTGTTGAGGTGATGGAATAACAGATGTAGTAGGAGTGTTGTCTGAAAAGTCAACAGGGGAGACATTGTTGTTTGAGGAGTCAATAGTGGAGACATCATGAGAAGAAATGGTAAGACATGATGCATCATTAAGAACTTGAGGAGATCGAGTAAGACACTTATTGTGAAATGGAAAAATGTCTTCATGAAATATCACATTCCTAGAGACAAACACAGAATGAGTGTGAACATCAAAAACTTTGTAGCCCTTAGAATTGGATGGATAGCCAATAAAAACACATTTAGTGGCTCTGGGGTCAAACTTGTGTCTATGTTGTGGGATAGTAGACACATAACAAAGATAACCAAACACTTTCATGTGATCATAAGAAGGAACATGACCATACAACACCTCAAAAGGAGTTTTATGTTGTAAAATAGGAGTAGGAGTTCTATTGATGATATAAGTGGCAGTGAGAATGCACTCACCCCAGAAAGAGGTAGAAAGATTAGATTGAAACTTTAAAGCTCTAGCTATGTTGAGGAGATGCTGATGTTTCCTTTCTACTCTAGCATTTTGTTCAGGGGTATACACACAAGACAGCTGATGAATAATGCCTTTGGATGCAAAAAATGCAGATAGATCAAACTCAGGTGCATGATCAGTTCTAATGATCTTAACACTAGAACGAAACTGATTTTGAACATGATTGCAGAAATAAGGAATCAAAAAAACTGCATCACTTTTGAGCTTCATGAGATAAACCCAAGTTGCTCTAGTAAAATCATCAACAATTGTTAAAAAGTACTTATATCCACCAACAGAAGAAATGGCATAAGGACCCCAGGTGTCTACATGAATGAGATCAAAAGCAGCAGTAGCTTTTGACTGTGAAACAGGAAAAGAAAGCTTCCTTTGTTTGGCTAATGGACAAATGTCACAACAAAAAGTTGAAACATTACAAGGTTTAGTTTTGAAATGTGGAAACAAACAGCACAGTACATCATTTGACAAATGTCCTAATCTATGATGCCACAAAGAAAAATCCTGTAAAGAAGGAGCAGAAACAGCTGCAGAAACAGAAGTGGGAGATGGCTGAGGTAGCACCAGATATAGTCCTTCACACAGTTGACCCTGTGCCACACATTGACCACTAGTAGGGTCCTGTATTAGACAGGAATGAACATCACAGAAAAAGGTGTAGTGCTGATTAGTAATGAGTTTAGAGATGGAAATGAGATTAAATTTGAAATGAGGAATATAAAGGACATCAGTCAATAGCAAATGTGGATTTACTTGAACTGAGCCAATGTGTGTGACTTGAGTTGAAGTGCCATTAGGAAGGTGAACTAAAACATTAGTGACAGGTGATGAGGTAAGAAACAAGGAAAGATCACTACACATATGATCAGTGGCACCAGAATCCAAAATCCAAGATAAAGGTGACAAGTGTGAAGTGCTAAATTTTGAAAAACTAGTTGCACTAGAGATAGTTGCTGAGAAACTACCTGACATAGGTGAGTCCAAAAGAGGTTGAGTGTTCAGCTTGTGAGAGAGAAAAGTCATTAACTGCTGACATTGAGCTGAACTGAGATTTGGAAAAGCAACATCAGTAGCCAATTGATGATTAGCAGAAGAACCAGTATCTGAGCCAACAACACCAGCAGGAACAAAATCCACAGAAGTCTGATTAGCATAGCCATTTGATGATTTAGGAGCCCCTGAGAAGTTTGAATGAGTAGTCTCTGACTGAGATGAAGAAGTAGGAGTCTTCTTGAACTTAAAACCAGGAGGATATCCATGGAGTTTGTAGCACTTGTCTTTGATGTGTCCTGTCCAACCACAATAGGTGCATACAGGTCTTTTCTTTCCTCCATTAGAACCATAGACCGCATTGCTATGAATAGATTCAGAGACTGAAGGAGATTTGTGCTGAGCAAGCATAGCAGACGCAGGATTATGTAATGGAAGATGAGAGAGATGTGAGATCTCAATCTGCCTTTCTTGTTGAACCACTTTGGCAAAGACATTGGTGAGAGATGGCAGAGGCTCAGTAAGAAGCAATTGATCTCTAACAGGAGTGTAAACTTCATTTAGTCCCATTAAGAATTGAAGAACACATTCCTCTTCATGAGCATCCACAAAATGTTTAATAACATTGCAAGTACAATGATTAAGAGCTCCACAATGACAAATAGGAAGAACTCTGTAATTCAACAATTCATCCCAAAATGCACGAAGCTTGGTGAAATAGGAGGTGACACAAAGATCACCTTGCTTAAGAGAATTGATATAATGCTTAAGCTGAAAAATACGAGGCAAATTCTTCTGAGAAAAACGCTCACGAAGATCAATCCAAATCTCTAGAGATTTGTTCTTGTAGACAATACTGTTTGCAATGTCTTTGGACACAGAGTTGATAAGCCAATAGATGATCATGCTATCACAGCGAGACCAGTATTCAAACAGAGGATCGGATTCAACCGGAACAGGCAAAGTGCCATTTACAAACCCTAGCTTGTTCTTAGCTTTCAAAGCAACGAGAATTGAACGGCTCCAAGTATTGCAATTCTCGCCAGAAAGAGGTTGAGTGACGAGTACAGTACCTGGACTGTCAGAAGTGGTGAGGAAATACGGTGACGATGGCGGAGGTCCGGTCGTCGGTGAAGAATCAGATCCAGAAAATGGTGAAGTCGCAGCCATGGCGAGAGAACAAGGACTCCGAAGAAGATGATGAAGACCGAGGCAACCTCAATTAGCGGTCCGCCGGCGACGGAGTGACGCCGAGATCGGAGAGAAATCGCCAATTGCAGGCTCTGATACCATAACAAAATCAGAGAAAACCTAGAGAAACAAAATGAGAAAAATGCAAACTGAATTGATTGAAGGAATTAGGAATGTCATTACAGCTGATTAATACAACTAACAAAACAGAAATTTGTTTCCTATTTTCATAAACTACACATAACACCCCAGAACTCCTATATAATTGCAAAGAACACAGAAACTTATTTGTTTTTATACAAATTCGCCCATTCTTTTTCGTTTCGCTCCCTGCCTCGAGTCATAGCCATCATTAGCATGTCAAAGAAGAGTTGACCTTCCATCGAGTTGTTTATGTCTCCTGTCCCTTTGCCAACCACCATGTCTACGACTATCACTTTCCCTCCGTTTTCTTTGCTTGGAATCGCTTGTTTGCACAACTTCAATATTGTTATCCACTGTGTTTCGATTGAAATATAAGCATTTATAAAGGAATGAAAAATAAAAATTTCCTGTCCCAATTTCAGATCTTTGAAACTACACTATATGTTGAAGTTTGTTAATTAGAACTTGTAATTAATACCATCTTGAGATACTTATTTTCATCGCTCCAACCTTAAGTGCAGTGAATATATATATATATATATAGAGAGAGAGAGAGAGAGAAATTTTGACGGAAAACATCACTGCAGTATCGTCTCTATGACACTCAGCTACCTGCAGTATTGATTTGTCAGAAAATCCCAACAGTTTCACTTTTATCGACACCGCGCACCATTTTTCAAACATAAGCCCCCTTTCAGTTTCACTTACACCTACACTTAGCTACCAAGAGTTTTACTAAAATGGTGCTCGATGTCGGTAAAAGTGAAACTGCAGGAAGATTTTCTGACAAAATCAATATTGCAGATAGCTAAGTATCAGCGAGATGATACTGCATGAGAGTTTTCGTTGAAATAAATACTATCAGAACTTTATTATTTTAAATTTTGGAAAATCGAGAAAAGGAAAATTTGACTATACATCTACCTTGAGAAAGATGGCATTTGCCGCAGGAATCGCAGCAAACATGTCCCCTCCAACAAAGTCCAGTTTTTCCTTTGGTTTCAAGTCAGCAACCACATGTGGGAGATCAAGAACGGTGCATTTCAAGCTTGGGACAGCTTCAACAATGGCCTCCGCCACTGTGCCCGTGCCACCACCACCGTCGACCAAAGAATTCAACCCCTCAAAGACCTCCTTGCAATCTCGCACCAACACCTCTGTTATGAAACGTGAATCACTAGCCATCGCCTCATTGAAAAAACTATTCATACTAGGTTCCTTATCCGCGTATTCCCAAGGCGTCATACCATGTGCAGTGGTGAATGGAGTCGAATCCCCATTTTTCAGCCAAGTGCTCAAGAAATTCCACGGCTTGATCAGAGAAGGCGACAATATGGTGTAAGCGAATACGTGATTTCTTGTTCAAGGACACTATTGTCATGCTCAACGAAGAAGCCAGAATGAACAAGAATGTGCATGAGGCGATACACACATTGGTTTTTGGTTGGGTTGAGCGAGAGCTGAGAAATAAGCTGAGAAAGTGGCATGGGTTGGCCATGGCTGTGGATGATGTCTGGTATGCTTAGTTCAGTAGCACACTTGAGTGATGCAGAGTTGATGAAACTAAATGTTTGGTTCCAAATATGATCTTCAGATTGCAGAAGCTCAGAGTTTGGCACTCCATTAGCCATAGCCATCTTACATATCAAACAAGCTTCAACATCGGCCTCTATTTATATGTAAGGTGTCTCCAACTATGGAAGTAGGCATGTCAATGGGTCTGGTCTGGGTAGACCCGTGTTGGGTTTTACCCGACCCGCAGGTGGAAGAGTCAAACCCGGACCCGGACCAACAAATCTTAGAACTGTGAGAACCAGAACCGTCTGGACCCAGACTTGTCAGTTCAGAACCATAAACCCAATGACGACCCGCAAAAACAAATGTCATCGTCAGATTTCAGTCCGTCTTCCATTCCGATGAAGACTTCGAAGTGCCCACAAGAGTGACAGAAAATGACAGAATGGATGAATATGAGAACGTGGGTGAGAAGGAGAGAATCATGGAAATGAGAAGGGACAGACCATGATACTTTGGAAAAAAGTAAAATGAATATATCAAGGGACAGAGAGATAGAGATCATGTCTCAGGTAATCCAGATATGATCATATGAGGGAGAAAGATAAACCATTTGATTTCTATTGTTTTTAAGTAACCAACTGACAAGATTTTGATCAGAAATTAAGGTTTTAAAGGAGAAATTAAGGAATGTCGGGAGAGAGATACGTACCAATATCGTAGCAGTGGCGATTTGAGAGGCTGCGAATCTCCAACCTGAAATTCTCTGACTAGACTATGAAAAGGCTATGAAAGAAAACGAAACTAAAACAATTCAATCATCTCATGAAAAATAAAGTCGAACCCTAACACATATAAATACTAAATATTTTCTACTAAATACTCTTAAGACCCCCAAATAAATAGTAAAATGCAATAACTCACCCTAATAATAGAGTAACATAAATAACGTCCTAACTAATGACTACATTGACACGTAGTCGTCGAGATATATTGGCGGAGCACGGGCCCGTTCCTCACGTTGCAGGGCCGTCTCGGTTGTCCTGTCCTCTAGTAGATATGTGCCCGTATCAACTCCCCCTGTCAACAATCGCATTGTCTGCAATGCGAAGTCCGTCATAGTGATCGTTGGTGTTAGAGCCCATATACAAGTACTTACCATCGCATGTGTGCCCCTTGACATATTTCTGACCGCAACGGAAGCACAACACATTCGCGTACCGTTCTTGTCGCTCGGCAGGAGTAAAGCGACGTGCTGGTGGTGTCGGCGCTGTCGCGGGATCCTGGGATGTAGCCGGTGTGAGAGGGCTAAGTGCAGCTGAAGGCGTTCGGATCGCCTCTAACTCACGGGCTAGCGAAAAAGCTTCAGCCAAGGATTGGGGCTTGCGTAACCCCAACTCGCTTCCCAATGGTAGCGTGAGATCGGAAGCAAAAATATATATCAACTGCGGATCGGGGTATAGCTCCAATTATGTTCATCAATCTCTCAAACTCGGTCTGAAAAGCAAGAACTGTAGTTTCCTGGCGCAACTTTGACAACTGACCGAAATAATCCTGATAAATATTATCGTCAAAATGGAGTTTCACCTCCTCCAGAAATGCGTGCCAGCTTGTAAACGAAAAATTATTTTGACGATAACAAAATCAGTCGACAGCATCACTGTCTAACATACTCCCACTAACTGAAGCCGATCATCCGGTGGAATCTGATAATATTGAAAATACTTCTCAAATTTAAAAATCCAAGTATTTGGATTCGTACCTGAAAACTTGGGCACGTCGACGTGCAATTTGTGGTTGCGTGCATCGGTACCAACCTGACTTCTCTGACCCGTCGAAACACCCAGATACGTGGGCAGACCCGCATAAGGAACCGTGGAAGATTTTTTCCCAAAAGAGAAAGGGCTGACCCACGTGACCCAATGGCATTCTCGTACTAGGGTATTGGCCTGAAGGGTTTGTCGATGGCAACTGTGTAACCCATTGCAGCTGTTGGGGTTGGGTCAGAGCCTGGAGCGTAAAGATGAGCGACGCCACGACCGAATGAATATGGTCTCGGTTCGATGGCGGTGGCGGCGTAGCTTGTTGGTGGAACCCTAGCGGGGTTTGCTTTGGTTGCTGGAATGGCTGTTGTAGCAGCGGTGTTGGCGACCCTGGCGACTGTTGTGGCACCGTGAAAGGAATCGGGGACGGCTATTTCTGAAGGCTGGGAGCAAACGGGGCCGAGTTTGGCTACGAGGGGATGATTTGGTGCGGAGATTGCCTAGAACGGTGTTGAGTGGGGCGGTGCAACCCCTCTAATATCGTGCTGGTACTGTGGCATGGGGACGAGCGGGAACTGGGTTGTGGTTGTGGTCGATGGAAGATTGTTGGCAGCTAGGGTTTGCGGTTCTGAAACTCCGAGCTGTAGAGTCGGGTTGTACCGCGCAAATTCGGGATCCTGGTGGTTTGGCGGCGCAGAGTTGAATCCATGGATGGTTTCTGTCGCCCTGTGAAACTCTGGTTCAAGAAACAACGAGGGCGTCGCCGTGGCAGGCGGAAATCCTTGGGAAGAATTCGGCTGCGATTCCGGTGGAGAAGGCGCCGTTCGCTCCTCAAGAGCAGAAATCCAACTACCCAGGTTCACCTCCAAACAGGCGAGTCTTGTCTCCATGTTTTTCAATTGCTCGACGAGCTGAGCTAGAACGTGTGTGTTTGGTGAGTTCGACATTATGAAAGCACCAGATGATACGTGTCAGTATCGTACCAGTAGCTTTTTGAGAGGCTACAAATCTCCAACGTGCAATTGGAGAAGCAGAAATTCTCTTACTAGACTATGAAAAGGCTATGAAAGAAAATGAAACTAAAACAATTCATTCATCTCATGAAAAATAAAGTTGAAACCTAACACATATAAATATTAAACATTTTTACTAAATACTCTTAAGACCCCTAAATAAATAGTAAAATGTAATGACTCACCCTTAATAATAAAGTAACATAAATAACGTCCTAACTAATGACTACTTTGGCACGTAGTCGTTGAGATATATTGGCAGAGCATGGGTCCGTTCCTCACGACGCAGGGTCGTCTCGGTAGTCCTGTCCTTAGGTAGATACGTGCCCGTATCAAAGAGGGAGAGAGAACCCAAGGTCTGAAAGCATTTCAAAAAAGCGGACCGGACATCGAACCGACGAGCCACTTGTTTACCGTTCCACCAAGTGTTGTCGTGCGTTTTCCCCCTTACCGGTAAACTTCTTGTATGCTAGATATGGAAACTTCTTAGGGTAAGGTACACCCTGAATCTCCGTTGGGTACGGAATTGACATGATAGTACCTCGAATCATTGTTCCCATTTCTTTGCTCTGCATCATTCATTCAATCTCTTAAGAATTGTAGTTAGCAATCTGGCTTGGCGCAGCAAGGCAGGCCCACTGTCTAAAAGAGCTATTGCTGACTATCAATATACTACTGTTCTATTAAGGTTATTATTGTATGGGCCATCTATAAGCCCAATCTCAGTCTCTATAGTTTAGGCCCATGGCAAAGCCCAAACCTTTGTTACTATTATTATTACCGTTGGATTGTCTCATTCTAAATCCAGCCGTTAGATAGAGGCTATAAATAGTCTCTTGCTGTCTTTAGGGTTTTATTATGTTGTAAATAATTTCCATAGAATTCATCAGTCTCTCTCTTCGTCTTCTTGTTTTTCTCTGCGTTTTTCTTCACGAACCCTAGAGGTTCTTTTATGGTATCAGAGCCTTAATCATGCTCTCTACTACCACCTATCAATCCAATACTCCACTATATCTCCTCTCCAACATTCATAATCTTCTACCCTTCAAGCTTGACGGCACAAATTTTGTTTTATGGCGCCACCAGATCTCATCGATCTTTCGCACACACAGTCTTTTTGGCTTCGTCGACGGTTCAAATCTCTGTCCACCGGATTTTGTTCCAGCCACTGGTGGTGGCTATCAGCCGGTTCCAAATCCGGCTTACACGGCGTGGGTTCTTCAGGACCACGCGGTTCTGACCATCCTTAACGCCTCTCTCTCTCTACCGAGGCTCTTACTCAGGTGATTGGCTCTCCGACTTCTAGATCTGCTTGGCTTGTTCTTGAGCAACTATATGCGTCTCTGACCCGATCTAATATCATTCATCGCAAATCCTCTCTTCAAACCATCAAAAAAAGGAACCTATTCTATAGATATATACATGCAAAAGCTTTCTACCATCCGAAATCAGCTTGTTGTTTCATCTGTTCACATTGACGATGAAGACATGCTCTTATATGCTCTCAATGGGCTACCCCCTGAATTTAATCCTTTTCGATCCTCCCTCCACATACGCTCCATTCCCATCTCGTTTGCTGAACTTCATGTTCTCCTCAAAGCTGATGAACGATGCGCACAAATCAGTCCCTTGATCCAGATCCGTCCCCCGCTGCTTTCTTTTCCGGCCACAACCCTAATTCTCGTGACGGCGGCCGAGGTGGCTCTCGTAACCCTAATCCGAACCGGGGTGGTGGCCGGTTCGGTTCCCGTGGTCGGTTCGATTACTCAAGAGGGGGTCGGTCTAGCGGATCTGGGTATGGTTCAGGCTCCGGATCCGAGTCTGGAAATGGATACGGGTCCGGTAATGGATACGAGTCCGGATATGGTTCGGGTCAGGGTTCCGGATATGGATCCGGATCTGGATCTGGATACGGGTATGGATCCAGACGAGGTGGTTTTGGTCGTTCGGGCTCTCAACGAGGACGGTCCGGGTCTGGTCGCTCCGCACCAGTAACTTGTCAAATATGTGAAAATGACTTTCACTCAGCCCTTGATTGCTGGCATCGCATGGATTATGCCTTTCAAGGACGCCACCCTCCTGATTAATTGGCTGCTATGGCTGCCCCTTCCAATTCTCAACAGTCCATCCCTTCTGAAGTCTGGCTCACGGACACTGGTGCGTCCAACCACATGATAGCTGAGCTCCGGAATCTCTCTCTCACAGAGCCTTATACTGGTTCTGACCAGGTCACAGTCGGTAGCGGCTACTCTCTGACCATACACCACTCCGGTACTGATTACTTAACCACTGCTCTTACTACTTTTACACTTCCACACACTCTGCACGTTCCAAATCTTTCAGTTAATTTACTTTATGTTCATAAAACGTGCACTAATAATAACGTAAAATTTATTTTTGACAAAAACTCCTTCTCAATTCTTGATAGTGATACTAGTCAAACCCTTTTTCAGGGCCCCAGTAAAAACGGTCTTTACCCTTTGTCTTCTATATGTTCTTCGCCTGGTCTTCAAGCCTTCTTGGGTCAACGAGTTCAATCTGGTCTTTGGCATAACCGTTTGGGTCATCCGTCTAAGGATGTGTTATCAACTTGTCTAAATTGTTCTTCTATTTCTTCTGTTAAAGACGCTAAATTTATGTGTGAGTCTTGCTTATGTGGAAAAATGCATAGACTGCCTTATTCAGTTTCTACATCTACTGTGACGGAATCCCTTATCTTCTACATAGTGATGTTTGGGGTCCTGCTTCTACTACTTCCTTGAATGGTTATCGTTATTATGTGTTATTTATTGATGATGTGCCTCGATACACATGGTATTTCCCTTAAAACTTAAATATGAGGTTTTTGCTGCTTTTGTTAAATTCAAAACTTTCATAGAAAAATTACTTGGCTATGCTATTAGAATTTTACGCTCAGATGGAGGAGGTGAATACACATATTTTATTTTTCAACAATTTTTGTCTATAAATGGAATCCAATATCAGAAATCTTGTCCTCATACACCCCAACAGAACGGGGTTTCTGAGCGTAAGCACCGCCACATTATAGAAATTGCTGTCACTATGCTTCATAATGCCTCCTTACCAAAAATATTCTTGTTTCACGCTGTTGCAACAGCTACTTACCTTATAAATATATTACCTATCAAGAACACTCAACACATGTCACCTTATGAGATTTTATTTAAACACAAACCAGATGACTCACACTTGAAGATTTTTGGATGTGCTTGTTTTCCTAATCTCAGACCATATATATCTTCTAAGCTTGATCCTAAATCAACGCTTTGTACTTTCCTTGGATATGCTGATGGATATAAAGGGTATCTTTGCTATGATCGCACTTCAAGATGCTTTTATATTAGTCGTGATGTAATATTTGACGAATACAAATTTCCTTATTCAACTGCTACTGCTGTTACTCCTAACTGTAATCCATGCTCACATTCTTCATCGTCTGTTTCGGGTTCATATCCTGTCCCTGATTTGAGCATTATTACCTCAGTTGCTCCGTCACACTCTCCATGTGTGACACCAATAATTTCTGAGGGTCCTGGTGGAAATCAGCAGCCAACTGGTGAAGGTTTAGGACCCAGTACAGATACTACTGCAGATGCTACTACAGATGCTACACACTTTTATGGGATTCCTCTAACCTCCACCAATTCTGGCGTGGCAGATTCCACCAACCCAGTGATGATTTCACCTCCACCCCCACCCTCTTCTTCCGGTGGTCATCATATGCAAACCCGAAATAAATCGGGTATCATCAAAAAGAAGCACAATTTTCCTACCTCTGGTTTTACTGCTTTAAACACTACACACACTTCACTTTATGAGCCTTCTTCCTTCACAGAGCCCAATAAATATTCACAGTGGCGTACAGCCATGCTTGATGAATACTCAAGTCTTGTCAAACAGAAAACTTGGAATTTAGTTCCTTTACCTCCCAACACTAATGTGACTGGAAACAAATGGGTTTTCAAACCGAAATTTCACCCCAATGGTACTATTTCTCGGTACAAAGCCCGTCTTGTGGAAAAGGGGTTTCACCAAACTCATGACATTGATTACAAAGAGACCTTTAGTCCCGTCGTAAAACACGCTACTGTTCGCTCCATCTTGGCTCTTGCTACTACTTATGGCTGGCCCCTTCGTCAATTAGACGTTAAAAAATGCTTTCTTACACGGCTATCTTCGTGAAACTGTCTATATGAAATAACCAACTGGATTTATTGATCCAAACTTTCCTAAACATGTTTGTCTACTCCATGAATCTATATATGGTTTAAAACAAGCCCCTATGGCTTGGTTTGAACGTTTTGCTACACATTTACTATCGTTGGTATTTATCTCTGCTTTCTCTGATTCTTCTATGTTTATTCGTCATCACAATAACAAAATGACGATACTATTACTATATGTAGACGACATTATTGTCACTGGTAGTGATACCACATATATTTATACACTTATTTCACATTTGGGCCATGAATTTCAAATGACTGACTTGGGCCCACTCACCTATTTTTTGGGCCTTAAAACTTTTAGGGGCATTTGTATTACCCAAGAGAAATACATCTCTGATTTGTTATCCAAGTTCAACATGAGTAATTGCAAGGCCTGCCCCACTCCCTTAGCTGCTGGGGTCAAATATCACTTAACTCAAGGCACTCCCTTGCCTGAGCCCACCATCTTTAGACAACTTCTTTGGATGGGGGGGGGCTGCAATATCTTACATTTACTAGACCCGATATCGCTTTTGCAGTCAACCACTTATGTCAATTTATGCATAATCCCACAGATGTTCATTTAAGTGGTACTAAGAGAATTATTCGTTACCTTCAAGGAACAAGATCTCAAGGCTTATTTTACCATGCTTCTCCTACTTCTTTGCATGTTTTCTCCGACGCAGATTGGGCTGGTAACCCATCTGATCGCCGGAGTACAACTGGTATTGCTGTTTTTATTGGGCCTAACCCCGTTCATTGGGCTTCCACAAAGCAGCCCGCCGTAGCCCGATCGTCTACCGAAGCAGAATACCGTGCTCTTGCCACGGCAGCAGCTGACTTATCTTGGTTTAAATTACTCTTTTTTTATTTACATCTAAAAATTACTTCTCCTCCTTTACTTTTTACGGACAACAAATCTGCTCTTGCTACGACTGCTAATCCCCTCTTTCACGCACGTACGAAACATATTGAAATTGAAAAGGCTATCAACAAATAACTCATTGTCTCTTTTGTGTCTAGTGCAGATCAATTAGCGGATCTCTTGACAAAGCCACTACCAGCTTCTCACTTCGAAGCTTTGAAGGCTAAACTCATGGCGCATCCACCATTCGTTTAAGGGGGGTAAAAGAGCTATTGTTATTGGGCTACTCAGACTACCAATGGACTACTCTTCTACTAATGTTTTTATTGTATGGGCCATCAATAAGCCCAATCTCAGTCTCTGTAGTTTAGGCCCATGGCAAAGCCCAAACCTCTGTTACTATTATTATTACCGTTGGATTGTCTCATTCTAAATCCAACCGTTAGATAGAGGCTATAAATAGTCTCTTGTTGTCTTTAGGGTTTTATTATGTTGTAAATAATATCCAGAGAATTCATCCGTCTCTCTCTTCGTCTTCTTGTTTTTCTCTGCGTTTTTCTTCACGAAACCTAGAGGTTCTTTTACTGTCGCACAAGAGAAAATTAGATGACAATAGAGATGTCTGACCACCGTAAATTTTGTGAAATGACATTTGATTCGCACATGTCAGTTTATTGTATGAACTTGATATCTATGAAGTTCTAGGAGCAGTCGATAGATTCAAGGACTTTTTTATAGAAGAGATAATATGAGATTCAAACATTTCAGCGTAGAGATTGAAGATTTGGATATTGACAGTTTTCGACCAAGTCAAAAGTGTATGTTAAAACTCTGTAAAAAGTTAACTACACATATTAATCCGAGCAAAGGGAGCATTTTCTTTTCTTTTTTTTTTTCACTGTAAACAACCACTATAAACAATATAACTAAATGGTTGTACCATATCACTCCATTCAAGAACATAAAAATTAGTTTAGGCACAGGACCAGCTTTAGCATGAATGTAGATGCTCTTATCAGTGTCCAGATTCACAACCACCAATAAGAAATAAGTTTACTATAGATTGCTAGATCATTAGGTATAGTTTAATGGTGACGATGTTATCAGAAATTAGTATTAGTCCAGATAGCTGGATCATTAGGTATAGTTTATAAGAAATACTACTAAGAAATACTACTAAGTACACTACAGATAGCCGAATCACTAAGTAATAAGAAATAAGTATTAATACATACAGTGATCACTTTATACTTATAAAAAATAAAAAGTATTACTACATTTAGTGTAATGGTGATCATGTTATAAGAAATTTTGATAGAAAACCCCCTGCAGTATCGTCTCGCTGACACCAAGCAGTATTGATTTTGTCAAAAACTCTCCCCTGCACTTTCACTTTTACCGACATCGCGCAACAGTTTACAAATACTGCTAGCAACTAAGTGTCAGTAAAAGTGAAGCTGCAGGGGAATTTACTGTTTGAGAATGGTGTGCGATGTCGCACAGAGGTTTTCTGACAAAATGAATACTGCTAGTAGAAGTATTTGTCAGCCTGACGTTATTGCAGGGGTGTTTTCTGGTCAAAAGTTCTAAGTATTAATACGTATAGCGGGATCATTAGGTGATCATGTTACATGATCGGGACAGAAGAGTCAGTTAATGAATTGATCAAAATAAATAATTAGCCCAATGAAACCTAGTTATTGGGAAAAAAACTTGACTGATTGATTGATTGGTCATCGCCAAGAAGACTTTGGTCTCTTATGAGTACCCATTCCATCAACCCACCCACGCACTTTGGTCTCTAAAGCTTCATTGTGATTTCCTGATTACACAATGGAAACCGAGTCCACAAAAATTTTCGCATTAGTGCTCTTGATCATATTGGGGTTGTCTATGGTGCGTCCCTTATTAGGGTTCCTGACAACTTTTTATTTTTTTTTTTGTGGTCCCCGCTTCTACAGGACAAAAAAGGTTACCCGGTATAGCAGGTAACCTCGGCTGGGGATAGAGTTGTTAACAGATATTTTCGCTTTAGATAAAGTTGTTAATGTCTGCGCCACATGTAGATAGTAAAGCTTAGCATAAAGTTAATAATTTTTAACAATTCGAAAGAACAGCTTCAACTTAAGATAGCTTTGTTAATAACTTGTTAAGAAATAACGATTAAATAAACTACAAGCAGACCAATAACAATTAAAATGTATTTTATAGGCATGTTTAAAGAATAATACTGGAATAATTTCACAATAACATTAAAATCATATGGTACTTGTTGAGAATTGTCTCTCGGACCGTCTTTCTTGTAAAGAAATCACGAATAAAATCACTCTAAACAAACCTAGATCAATCAGGCTCGTATTTCCTAGACAGGTTACTTGATTGTGACCAGAAGACTTCCTCTTTAACAAAATATTCAGATGGTATTTGTGCAAAATCGCCTTCCGGATCGCCTACTTGTTCGGCGGAGTCCACCGGAGGATTGGGGCATGTGGTTCTATTGTGTCCCAGCTCCTTGGAACTCCATACTGCCTTCTCTTGTCTTTCTTGGGTCCTTTTTGGCGTTTTGTGTTCGTGGGGTTCGGATTTCTCACATGGGCATAGGGATTTTCTTCCTTCTTAATCTCCCCCTCTGTACCCCGAGTAGGTTTATAAATGATTCTCTGCATTTTTCGAATCCCATCGGCCATATGCTTTAAGAAGAACTTAATTGTGTCAGAAGATGTACATCCCAAATTGGCATACAGTTTAACTTGCTATTGGTATGTTGTTCATGACACATGGTGACACCCTGAGTCATTCAATCGATGAAGAAACCAAAATAAATAGTATTTTAAAGGGATATATATCTTAAATAATAAGATAGAACTCTCTCTAGGGTTTAGCATTTTGGAAGGTAAAGTCAGAAGTTTAGAATGAGTTCTTAATACTCAGTAAAATCAATACACAAAGATGCCAATATGTGGGTTTTTTGAGCTTTTGCACATTGCCACGCATGAGACAAACCAAAGGGAGGCACAAAGTCTTCAAGTTGAGTACAACATTTTGTTGGTGATGTAGTTAATGGGAAAGATTAATGTTTCCAATGGGTACCCATTACAAAAATTGAGTTTGATTCATGTATATGCATCACAGGTGTGCCACAATTCAATACATATTAAAAATATATGGCTTATTAAGACCAATTATGGTACTTACAACGCATTGTGATTTTTTACAACGTTACGTCCCACGATGTCGATAGTCGGTTACACCCTATCCCTCGTTGTTCAAGTCCCATAGTTGGGTGTCACTTCAAAACTCCCGGGCTCGTTCAAATGACACAATTAGAACGTTAAATCATATTTTGCTTGAATGAGGCATATTTCATGGCTGAACAAGTACAATGATCGAGTATTTATTCATTTTAGGTACTTATAGGTAACGTAGAGGAATATAAATTAAAGTAATTTCAAAGTAACTCCCACACTTGCTATTGGTATGTTGTTCAGGACACATGGTGACACCCTGAGTCATTCAATCGATGAAGAAACCAAAATAAATGGTATTTTATAGGGATGTATATCTTAAATAATAAGATAGAACTCTCTCTAGGGTTTAGCATTTTGGAAGGTAAGGTCAGAAGTTTAGAATGAGTTCTTAATACTCGGTAAAATCAATACACAAAGATGCCTATATTTGGGTTTTTGGAGATTTTGCACATTGCCACGCATGAGACAAATTAAAGGGAGGCACAAAGTCCTCAAATTGAGTACAACATTCTGTTGGTGATGTATTTAAGGGGAAAGAACAATATTTCCAATGGGTACGCGTTAAACAAAATGGGTTTGATCGATGTATATGCATCTCATGTGTGCCACCTTTCAATACATATTAACAATATATGGCTTATTAAGACCAATTATGGGACTTACAACGCATTGTGATTTTTCACAACGTTACATCTCACGGTGTCGATAGGGGTTACACCCTATCCCTCGTTTTTCAAGTCTCATAGTTGGGTGTCACTTCAAAACTCCCGGGCTCGTTCGAATGACACAATTAGAACGTTAAATCATATTTAGCTTGAATGAGGCATATTTCATGGCTGAACAAGTACAATGATCGAGTATTTATTCATTTTGGGTACTTATAGGTAACGTAGAGGAAGATAAATTAAAGTAATTTCAAAGTAACTCCCACACTTGCTATTGGTATGTTGTTCAGGAAACATGGTGACACCCTGAGTCATTCAATCGATGAAGAAACCAAAATAAATTGTAAAATCAATACACAAAGATGCCTACATGTGGGTTTTTGGAGCTTTTGCACATTGCCACGCATGAGACAAACTAAAGGGAGGCACAAAGTCCTCAAATTGAGTACAACATTCTGTTGGTGATGTAGTTAAGGGGAAAGAACAATATTTCCAATGGGTACGCGTTACACAAATTGAGTTTGATCGATGTTTATGCATCTCATGTGTGCCACCTTTCAATACATATTAACAATATATGGCTTATTAAGACCAATTATGGGACTTACAACGCATTGTGATTTTTCACAACGTTACATCTCACGGTGTCGATAGGGGTTACACCCTATCCCTCATTGTTCAAGTCCCATAGTTGGGTGTCACTTCAAAACTCCCGGGCTCGTTCAAATGACACAATTAGAACGTTAAATCATATTTAGCTTGAATGGGGCATATTTCATGGCTGAACAACTACAATGATCGAGTTTTCATTCATTTTGGGTCTTTATAGGTAACTTAGAGGAAGATAAATTAAAGTAACTTCAAAGTAACTCCCACACTTTCTATTGTTATGTTGTTTAGGACACACGGTGACACCCTGAGTCATTTAATCGATGAAGAAACAAAAATAAATGGTATTTTACTGGAATATATATCTTAAATAATAAGATAGAACTCTCTCTAGGGTTTAGTATTTTGGAAGGTAAAGTCAAAAGTTTAGAATGAGTTCTTAATACTCAGTAAAATCAATACACGAAGATGCCAATATGTGGGATTTTTGATCTTTTACACAGTGCCACACATGAGTCAAACCAAAGGGAGGCACAAAGTTCTCAAGTTGAGTACAACAATATGTTGGTGATATGGTAACTCGGTACAGTTTATGCCGTAAGTTCATTCCCTTGGCATTTGATAATATCACTCAATTCAAAATAATCTACAAAATAGAATCATTAATTGTAATTCTTGTTCAGCCCACGGATGGTCTTGAATTTTTCAAAGTTTTTGATCAGTTTGGAGGAACGTGGAGCGAGATGGGATACGTAAGTTTCACGATTTCTATCAATACAAGTTGATTTATACTTTCATACTTTGTTGAACTTATTTTATTTTGACTTGTTAATGAAATAGATTCCCCAACAACCGAACGGGTAATAATCTAGTTCATTAGAAGTTATTACTAATTTGTTAAAATTACTATCGTATGTATTGAAACTGTATTCTGGTTTAACCTATCAGGTATGATTGTTGCCCCCATGTCTGCTTTTCAATGAACCACTTGATGGATTTGATTCCAACTACAAAGAAGAATTTCGATGTCCAAGTGGAGCAGCTCAGAATCTGGGTTGCTAATGAAATGGCTAGATCAGACTACAACCAACACTTTGCACAGTTTTTAAGGAGTTGATGAAATTGAAGTCTGTTCAAGAGAATTTCTATGAGTTCCAGAACATGTACCAAAAATTTGACACTGTTTCTACGGTTTTATGAAATTCGGGGAAGTCGTCGAGGAAGTCGCCGAGGAAGTCGGCGGGGAAGAAGGGAAAAAAAATGAAATTGTGTTATGTTGTTGGGGGGTTTTGTAACATGAAAAATATTTATGTCAGTTAATGTTGTGGGTTGTTTGGGAGAATGTATGTTATGAACAATGTTTTCCAACGTTGATGAGCCAATGTTTTTTTGTTTATTATTTGATGGCTTGTGTTGTTTTCTGAAAAATTGCTTGTGCTTTTTTGTGAACACAAACTGTACAGTTAAATTTATTTAACGTGCATTTGGTGTTGGCAAACTACCCTCACCTACCAAAACTTAATTAATAAATGCACTACTGGGTTATTATTTATCCATTCTAAAGTGTTGAGGTATCTATCTTAACTGTAGATACCTGCATTTATATCAACCAACCTACCCACTGCCCGCTCTTTATACTATCTCCAACCACTCTCAACTAACTCTTTATTTCTCTCTTCACTCTCAGATCTTATCAGTTCTCCTTCTCTTTCACCCTTATCTTCTTTCTCTCTAACAAATGTCTCAACCTAGTGTAAGATCTTCACCCTCACCAAGAAACCCACCTTCATATTCAAGAGGAGATGCATCCCGGAGGTCAGGGTGTAGGCTTGGGCAGTGCTACTGTGGCCGATACCCTGTAAGTCGTACCGCCCATACGCCCGAAAATGATGTACGCGTGTTTTGGACTTGTGCCAAGCCTAGAGGTCAACAATGCAACTATTTCTACTGGGAAGATGAATTTCCCAGTCCGTGCTCTGCTCCATATCTCCAACAACTTCAGGAGGAGGTAACAAAGTTTAGTAGGAGACTCGTAGGGTCCGAGAATGCTTCCGAAGCCCACTCTTTTCATGTGAAACTTCTGTACGTTGTGATTTTTGTCATTCTCATCGTTTTAATTTTGAAGTAAGATAGTTTCCTTCTCTATTCTGTTGTGTTCAGTTAAGTGTGAGACTCGAAGGGGTCAAGAATGCTTCAAAAGCCCACTATTTTCGTGTGAAACTGTTGTATGTTGTGATTTTTGTCATTTTCAACATTTTAATTTCAATGTATGATAGTTTATCCTGTATTTAATTCTAATTCTGCAGTGATTAGTTAAGGATTCAAGTTTTGTTAACAGTGATATCTCCAAGTTTATCTTAAATGAAAGGGTTAATGTCATAACTGTTAAACACACTAACTAAAGATTAATCAAAGATATCATTGTGTTATCTTATTCGGCTTAGTTCATTCTATAGTGTTAACAATACTATCTAGGTTAAAAAGGAATCTTCCTGGGACCACTTTTTTTGTCCCGTAGCTGGCCTCTGGGACCACTTTTTCATCCGGTAGCTGGCATTTTCGTAATAACCGGCTAGTACCGGCTTAGCCGGTTACCATAGGGACGCACCAAAGTTTTTGCCGATCATATTCGTTTTCATGACAAGTAGCTTAGCTAGGCGAAACAACAGAAACAAAAACACTACGAAGGGTCGAAAGAAGCAGCAACCTCCAGGTCCTTGGAAGCTGCCTCTGATAGGAAACTTGCACCAATTGGCAGGATCACCCCCATGGAGGGCATTTAGAGACTCGGCAAGGAAACACGGACCTATCATGCACCTGAAGATCGGCGAAATCTCAACCTTTGTTGTATCAACACCTCGGCTAGCAAAAGAGGTGTTGAAAACACATGATCTCGCACTCGCAGACAAGACCGAGGCTTTGGCCACTGAGGTCATGTTCTACAACAAAAGTGACATAGCTTTTGCCCCATATGGTGACTACTGGAGACAAATGCGCAAAATATGTGTACTCGAACTTTTGAGTAACAAGAACGTGCGGTCACTTGGTTCGATACGGGAGCAAGAGGTCTCAGATGTAATCACATGGATTCATTCGTCTTCGATTGGATCACCCGTTGATCTATCAGAGAAGTTTGCTTCCGTATCGACTGCTATAACTTGTAGAGCAAGTTTTGGTGAGAAATTCGACGGGCAAGATGAGCTAATTGGTATTGTGAAGGACCAAATAGAGCTTCAGGGAGCGTTGACAGTTGCCGACCTCTTTCCATCAAGAAAACTACTACAATTCGTTCTTGGAACAAAACGTAACTTACAAAGGATGCAACGGAAGGTTGATATTGTTATGGACAAAATCATCGACGAGCACAGGCAGAATTACTTGTCGATGAGCATGAAAGGAGGGAACACAAGAGGGGAAAATTTACTAGATGTGTTAATTCGACTACAGCAGAGTGGAGATCTTGAGTTTCCAATGGCAGACACCAACATCAAATCCATCATTTTTGTAAGCTTAACTACCACTCCATTCTTTCATATTTTCACTGTTATGTCTCCTGCTGTTTATTAACATCCGTACATATATTACATGAAATGCTTACAGCAGGTGCAGATACTTCATCAACAGTTATCGAGTGGGCTTTCTCAAAATTGATGAAAAATCCAAGGGTGATGCACAAGTTACAGACCGAGGTTAGACTAGTTGTTGGTGAAAACAACACAATCCATGAGGCTGATATTGAAAGATTGAGTTACTTAAGATTGGTGCTTAAAGAAACAGTGAGGTTACAGGCTCCTGGCCCTTTATTGATTCCCAGGCAGTGCAGGGAGGCTTGTGAGATAGACGGATACGAGATACCCGTCAAAACAAAAGTCATTGTCAATGTGTGGGCTATCGGGAGAGATCCTTGTTATGACAAACCACCTCACGAACAATGAACGAATAAAATAAGAACACGAGGATCTTACGTGGTTTGCTAGCAAAATATTTGCTAACTACCTCCACGGCGGAAAAGCACCCTTTATTCACTTAAGAGGAACAAGACTACAAGAATGTTTTTGCATACCTAATAATGTGACTACTAGGTTCTTTATATAGTGCTAGGAAATCCCTAAAGTTTCCAAATCCGATTTGGAAACAAACTTGTTTCCTAACTAATCCTCCACCGCCTTTGACTTCCAATGTTTCCTAATCAAAGTTGGAAACAAAGAGTTTGGCCGCCTTTGACCAATTCAAGGCACCAACTCAACAAATCTCCACCTTGACTTGAATTGTCTCGTCAACACCAGCTGTTCCTCTTCTCGTAAATAACGCTACGTCTTCTCCGCACCCGATTGTCTCTCATCACAGAGACTCACTGGACCCCCACCGGGTCCGACATGCCCCGAAGGGCTTCACTGGCTCAAGATGTTGAGCAATTCCAGAAAATGCTGGAACTTGCTCTCCGGAACCGGCTTGGTGAACATATCCGCGGGGTTGTCAGCAGTCCCCACCTTCATCAACTTGAACCTGCTCTCTTTTCTCAGAAAATGATACCTGACGTCGATATGCTTGGTCCTTTCATGATGAACCTGGTCCTTAGTCAAGCAAATCGCACTCAAGCTATCACAGTAGACTATCGCCTGATCTTGAAGTAGCCCTAGATCATTGACCATTCCCTTAAGCCAAATTGCCTCCTTTGCTGCTTCCGTTAGAGCCATATACTCCGCCTTCGTGGTGGACAAAGTCACCGTCGGCTGTAGCGTCACCTTCCAACTCACAACAGATGCTCCCAGAGCAAATACGTAGCCTGTCATTGATCTTCTACTGTCAATATCCCCTGCATAGTCCGCATCCGAAAAACCAGCTACCAAGATGTTTTCACGTGACCCATAGCATAGGCCAATGTTTGACGTACCCTTAAGGTACCTGAATATACGCTTCACCGCCTGCCAATGATCCCTACCCGGATGAGCCATAAAACGACTAACCACACTAACAGCGAATGCTATGTCCGGTCGAGTACAAACCATAGCATACATGAGACTTCCAACTGCGCTAGCATATGGAACCTTGGACATGTACTCCTTCTCCTCCTCAGTCTGAACGGTGTACATTCCTAGATTGATGTTAGTTGCCATAGGAGTATCTATAGCTTTAGCTGATAACATCCCGAATCTTGCCAAGATCTTCTTGATGTATCCCTGCTGTGATAAGAAAAGCTTCTTCTTCTTCTTATCTCTATAGATCTCAACTCCCAATATCTTCCGAGCAGCTCCCAGATCCTTCATCTCGAATTCCGCACTAAGGGACCTCTTCAGTTCTCTAATGTCCTTGATATTTCGAGTTGCAATCAAAATATCATCCACATATAGAACTAGGTAAATACGCGATCCACTATGCAACTCTTTGTGATACACGCAGCAATCATACTCGCACTTGTGGTAACCAATCTTCAACATGAAGCTGTCAAACCTCTTGTACCACTGCCTCGGCGACTGCTTAAGTCCGTAGAGAGATCTCTTCAGCTTGCACACGTGGTTCTCTCTTCCGGGAACTTTCAACCCCTCCGGTTGGCTCATGTATATTTCCTCCTCCAACTCTCCGTGCAGGAAAGCTGTCTTGACATCCAATTGCTCAAGCTCTAGGTCGTGGTGTGCCACTAAAGCTAGTAACACCCGGATAGAAGTATGTCTGACCACCAGTGAGAAGATCTCGTTGTAGTCAACTCCCTCTTTCTGACTGAACCCTCTTGCAAATAGCCTTGCCTTATACTTGACGCCCTCTCCAGATGTAATTCCTTCCTTTCTTCTGAAAACCCACTTGCAGCTGACTATCTTCCTTCCCGCTGGCAATTTAACAAGCTCCCAAGTCGAGTTCTTGCTAAGAGACTCCATCTCTTCTCCCATTGCGGCAATCCATTGTGCTGACTCAGAACTAGATATAGCGGCCTTGTAGGAGGATGGCTCGTCATCTACCTCTTCCGCTACCTGTAATGCATATCCCACCATACCATCATCTCTGTATCTCGCCGGAGGCTTTATGACTCTCCTTGGTCTTTGTCCAGCAATACTTTGATGAACCGGTTCCTCTGGTGTAGACACATTCTCACTATCAGACTCTTCTGCTTCTTCCTCTTCTGCTTCTTGCGGCGGTGTAGGGATTTTTGAATCCTTAGGATCAGTAGGATCCGACTCTCCCACCACCTTCTTCCTTGCACCTCCAAGCTCCACCTCCACGGAGTTCTTCAACATATGAGTCTCATCAAAGACTACACTTCTGCTAAGTATAATCTTGTTGTCTGCCCAAATCTTGTATCCCTTCACACCTGTTCTGAAACCCATGAATACTCCCTTCTTAGCTCTTGGTTCTAGTTTGCCATCATCAACGTGATAATAGGCAACACAACCAAATACTCTCAAATCCGAGTAATCCACTGCATTACCGGTCCAGACTTCCATAGGAATCTTGCATCCTATACCTGTGTGCGGGCTCCGATTTATGAGATAGCATGCCATGGAAACTGCCTCTCTCCAGAAACCTCTAGAAAGACCTGCATTCGAAAGCATGCACCTTGCTTTCGCAAAAAGTATCTTATTCATTCTCTCGGCTACACCGTTCTTCTGCGGTGTGTGCCGAACGGTGCGATGGCGTGCTATTCCCTGATCCTTGCAGAATCCATCAAACTCTGATGAACAGAACTCTAAGCCGTTTTCCGTGCGCAGCCTCTTCACCTTCTTTCCCACCTGATTCTCTACTAGTGTCTTCCACTCCTTGAATCTTGCGAAGGCTTCACTCTTGTGCTTCATCACGAATATCCAAGTCATCCTGGAGTAGTCGTCTATGATGCTTAGGAAATACCTGTATCCTCCAATCGCCTCGACTCGAGATGGACCCCAGCAATCCAAATGGATATAATCAAGAGTACCTTTCGTTCTATGAACCGCCTTAGGGAACTTGCTACGCTGTAGCTTCCCATACACGCAGTGCTCACAAAACTCTAGGCTCTTGGGCGCATGCCGGGTGAGATAGCCTTTCTTGTGAAGTTCCTGCATTCCACGTTCACTCATATGACCGAGCCTCATATGCCACAGCTTAGTTAGATCAGCTTCCTTAATCTCGGCTGAGACAACTCCAGCAGAACCTGTGATCGTCGAACCTTGCAACATGTACAAAGTCCCATTCTTGACTCCCTTGAGAATCACCTTAGAACCCTTGCAGACTTGTAGATCTCCACCTTCACCTTTGAAACTGTATCCTTTGCTGTCGAGTAGACTCAAGGAGATCAGATTCTTCTTAATATGTGGTACATGCCTGACTTTCTCTAAAGTACATAACTTCCCTTCATTCGTCTTCAATCTAACTGAGCCGATCCAAATCACCTTACAGACGGCTCCGTTTGCCATGTAGACAGACCCTCCATCTGTTTGGTTGTACGTCGAGAATAGCTCCTTTTTAGAGCAAATATGATAGGAAGCTCCGGAATCAAGAACCCACGCATCCTGAGAGTGCGTGACAACATCCGCCATTAGAACGTAATCATCCTCAGACGAGTTACCTTGTTCAGCTACGGCTGCGGATCCATTCTGCCCCTGTTGACCTCTTTTCAGGCAATCTCTCTTCCAGTGCCCCTTTTCCTTGCAAAAGGAACAGACATCCTTGGGTAACTTAGAACCTGAGAACTGCTTCTTCTTGTTCTTCTTACCCTTCTTGCTTCCCCCCGTTGCCATCAGTCCGGAAGCATGGTCCTCTATGCATGTGCCTGCACCCTTATGGCGCAGTTCTCTAGCATGGAGCGCTGATCTCACCTCCTCTAGGGATAAGTCGTCCTTGTTCACTATGAACGACTGCACGAAGTTCTCATATGATGGAGGTAACGAGATCAATAACAAAAGTGCAGCATCCTCATCCTCCACCTTCTCGCCAATATTACGCAAATCTAACAGAATTGTGTTCAATTGATCAAGATGGTCCTTGAGAGCCGTACCTTCGAGCATCCGCAGGGTGAAGAGCCTTTGCTTTAGAATCAACTTGCTAGTGAGACTCTCCAACTTGAGCCAGAGCTTCGCTGCTTCCTTCTGATCTGCGATCTCGATGATCACGTCATCCGATAAGCACAGCATAATCGTTGCATGTGCCTTCTCCTCCATCGCCTTGAACTCCGCTGATGCAACATTCATGCCTCCCTTGCCCGCAATCAAAGGTGCCCACAAGCCTTGCGATTTGAGCAAAGCCTCCATCTTTATCTTCCACAGACTGAAGTTGTTCCCTCCTGTGAACCTGTCGATCTTCAAAATCGATCCGGACATCGTTCTTGGTGGATCTTGAACTCTAGTCGCGTGCTCCACCTAGATCGCAAAACCCTAGCTTTGATTTCACCAAGTTGTGAAACCCTAGCTTTGCTCCGCCTTGATCTTGATCTTGAAACACCGCCAAACCCGAGCTCTGATACCAGTTTGTTATGACAAACCACCTCACGAACAATGAACGAATAAAAGAAGAACACGAGGATCTTACGTGGTTCGCTAGCAAAATATTTGCTAACTACCTCCACGGCGGAAAAGCACCCTTTATTCACTTAAGAGGAATAAGACTACAAGAATGTTTTTGCATACCTAATAATGTGACTACTAGGTTCTTTATATAGTGCTAGGAAATCCCTAAAGTTTCCAAATCCGATTTGGAAACAAACTTGTTTCCTAACTAATCCTCCACCGCCTTTGACTTCCAATGTTTCCTAATCAAAGTTGGAAACAAAGAGTTTGGCCGCCTTTGACCAATTCAAGGCACCAACTCAACAATCCTGATGTTTGGGACGATGCTGAAACTTTTAAGCCGGAGAGATTTGAGAATAGTCCTGTTGACTTTCTTGGGAACGACTTTGAGCTTCTTCCGTTTGGGGCTGTAAGGAGGATGTGTCCAGGGATACCGTTTGGGATGGCTGTTGTGGAGATCACTCTCGCTAAGCTACTCTACCACTTCAACTGGCAACTCCGTCACCAGATGAAACCAGAGGACTTGGACATGATCGAGTGCTCTGGCTCGATTGCAAAGAGGAAAAACCACTTGTTCGCAGTCCCAACTTCCCCATTTTGAACTTTTCATTATGCTATGATGTCCTGATAATTGCATGTTGTTGTTGTTGCTGCTGCTGCTGTTATTGTTGTTGTTGTATGAAACTGTAATCTTATCCTATATTATGTCTACTAAATGCAGTTTAGCCCCCACTCAAATTAAATGCTAACCCTTATTATTTGTGTTTTTACATCACATTTTTCAACTTTAGCCCCTGCTGAGCAGAAATCCTGGATCCGCCCCTAGGGTGAGTTTGGTAGAATGGTTTCTGGTGGAAAAGCTGGTTTCTAGATTGTGGTGGAATTTTTTGGTTTTTAAACGAGATTCCGTTTAAACCAGTGTGTTTGGCAGGGGTTTTTAAACTAGATTAAAAACTGAAGAAATGTGTTTGGTAGTGGTTTTTAAACTAGATGATGTAGATTAAATGACAAATATACCCTGGACTTGTATTTTTCATTTATAGATTCAAGAAGAACAAATGCAATGTAATAAGTTCACAATTTCGTGAGCTTCAACTATTTCATGAAAGTAACAATTTGAAGAAGAAATTAATGGTATTGTGACATCTAAAAAATCTAATTTTCAAACTTGGATTCAACAAAAAAGTTAACGATTTCATGAAATTTTGTTCACATCAAAAAATCAAGACTTGTTTCATGAAATTAAAGTATGGGCAATTTTGGGGTCATATACTTGAATTGCGTAGTGTTAGAATAGGATAAACACATTCCTAAAAAAACATAGAATAAACACACAATTAAAATTAAAATAATAACACCAAAGTGAATAAGTCTGATAAAGAGAGTGACCTAATGATACACTTGGAAATATACAGAAACTATGAGGGCAATATGGACTTAGCAAGAAGTAAAAAGAAACTGGAAAAAAATCACCAAAACATGATTTTTTTCTCCACCCCAAAAGCTGAAAAAAGCAGTTTTTAAACTACCTTAAACAATCACTTTAGAGAAACCAAATGGTAGAAAAACTAAAAACCAAAAAAAACATTTTACCAAACGCACCCCTAGTTGCATGTATGTATATACATGCTTTACATGTTTTTGCACCCCATTGTTTGGCAAGCTGCAATTTAAATTACTGGAGGGTATTGGTAGATCATCTATTTAGGCCTTGTATTATTTGATCCAACATTAGTTCAGGCCCATTACTAAATTGTTCAGGCCCATTATTTCATTAGCCCATTCTCTTATTTGGAGCCCATCTCTATAAGGGTTTTAATCCGTAACCCTAGCTTGAATTCTCTATAGCACTTTTCCTATAGCACTTTGGTAGCACTTTTATTACCATCTGGACATATCATCACGAAAAAATCCAACGGATTTGAACTCATCGTTGGTTTGCAAACCATACCAAAAAAAATCAACTATGTGTGCGCACGAGATTCCGGCAGGGAGACCTCCGTGTACACCGTACGTAGTGGATCAGGGATCGCACAGGAAGAATAGGGGTGTGTGTAGGGAGAGAGTAAGTCAGTAGCAATGTCTGAGAGAGAGACAGAGGTTTGGCAGAGCTTCCGCGTATGGCCGTGTTGTTCCTCCTTTGTATGGAAAGGTTAACGATATATATATACTGGAGAACATGACCGTTGTAGTGTGGTTAATGCGCCCATTAATGGCGGCTTAATTAGCTTAACCATAACGGCACGTTCGTCCGAGTATATAGGAACCGTTAGAGCACGTGGTGCGCGAGTACCGGAACCGTTACGAGGTTGACCGGGTTTGACCGGATTGACCGGGTCTAGGGAGCTCGTGCCATAGATCTCTCAAAACAGTTACTAAAGGTCGCGCGCGGGCTTGGCTCGCACGCGACAGGGCTTACCCTAGCCTCCAAACCACAAGTCCCTACAAGTCCCGTGCAGTGGTATGCGAGGGCTCTGTCTCGCAGCCCCCACATGGATCAGCTCGGCTGGTGATCCTGTGTGTGTGGAGCACAATATGGTGTGCTGGATGGTCGCCACGTGGCCCAGATCTGCCATGTCATAAAGCAGTATCTACATTAGCCCCCTTTCTGCGCGTGAAGGCTCGTAGCTGTATAGGCTTCCATGCGCGGAAACCAACATGCGCGTCGTCGCCACGCACCAATTCAAATACGGGTAAGTTCAGCCCCCGTGCGTGTCATTATGACCTAAAACCCCTAGAGTCGTGCCGTCTGACCTTTAGGGTTTTAGGCGTGACGTCAGCCCGTCCTGTGATTGCGCGATACGACGGTGACGGTTGCGATTCGACTACTGAAGGGACGCAACCCTTCATTCTTTTGGATAAATACCTTGTATCCCATTATTGCAAAGCATCACTTCTTTCTCTTAAAGTGAATGGTACCCGGAGATCTTCGAGAGCAGATCCAGATAATCAATCATCAGTTCAGAACTGCAAATCGTATTCTTCAATTGTGCATATCCAAGCAGGCTTCAAGGAAACAAGGTTGGCCTCGTTTACTTTTTTGATTTTAAAATACCGGCGTTTGCCTTGAACTGCGTTGAATCTGTAAACTCATGAAATCTGTGAAGAGGCTTTGATCTTTGAACCCGCTTCGTTTTTAATCTTTCAACGATATTGGGTCTTGCAACTCCCCAATTTCTGAAATCGGCACCGGAACTGTCTGCTTTCCTTTGCATAGATCTCGAATTCCAAAATTCAAACTGAAGTGTGGTATTTCTCCCCCTTTTTTTTTTGCCCTTTCGCAGGAATGGCCAAAACAAGAGTAACCAGACCCGTCAAGGAAGATGAAGAGATGCCGGAGCTTCCGCAGGCTCTGTGGCGAAAAGCCCCCTTTCTGGGTGGGAAGGATTTTTACCACGCAAGGGTGAAGGCTAAGAGGATGCCTGATCCTGTTCCAGTTGAGCGGTTGTTAACACTGACTCGCCCAGTTAACTCAGCCCTGCTCGAGTTAGTTGGCTCCGAGGATGTGGTTCGATTGGGAATCGAGAATGGGCACTTCCCATACACTGCAATTTCTACTCAGGCGTTTGTCCAGAAGTTGGACTATATGGATGAGTGGACTGACCACGTGTTGGGTAATTACGCCGAAACTCTCGATGAAGCCGGCATTTTCTTCGCTGTTCGTGCTATGAAGGGTGCTGCCGTGAAGTTGGATCAGTCCATGCTTCTAGACCTTCTGTCCCGCTATTCGCCTGCGACTCACACGTTTCATTTTGCTGAGTTCGAGGCTGCCCCCACGCTCGAGGACGTTCAAATGCTGTATGAGCTTTCCCCCATGGGCGAGGTGGACCCCTTGAGTCACTTAAGAACATCTGCGGAATTGGCCTTGTATGCGCAGATGGAGGAGTGCCTAGCAGAGGTAAAGAAAATCTCCACTCGGTGGACCAGTACGAAACCTCTTCCGAACTGGCAGCTGGTTGATACATCTGCGAAGAATACCTGGAACAAATGGTTGCAGTACTTCTTCCGAGACTATGCGAGCAGCAGCATTACTAAGAAGCTTTTGAGCGGAAACCCGAAGGCCGAGAATTACGTAGAGGGCAAGGGTTATCATCTGACCCTTTGCGCCTTTCTTTGTGCTTGGCTATCGAGGTATCTGATTGATGGTCACCCCCATGACGGGGTCTTCTACCATGTGTTGCCACTTGCGGTGAGGCTCGCTCTTGGCCAGAGAGTCGCACTTGGACCCTTGGTCTTGGGTACGTTGTATTATAGGCTGGACCAGCTGGTTCTGGCGATGAGGGAATCGCGCGGCCGTCTCGATGTTCTGACCTTTGTCAATATCAGCTTTTTGACAATGTGGGTTTTTGAGCGCTGGCCGTCTTATGCTCCAACTCCCCTCCCACTTGAGAAGTGGTGTCCCCCAGGCGAGACGGAAGCGTTCAACAGTGGAAGAGCTGCGAGATGGTTTGGAGCAAGCAACACCAAGTGTACCTGGAGCTTGATATGCGACAAGCGAAAGGAGTTCACTGCCAGGCCTTACGCCACACGTGTCGAGAATGTGCGGTGGTTTCCAAAACTATACCCTTCCAAAGGCATGGTCTTGTCAGAAGACCTTCTTTTTGAAAAGGGGCCGCATTTCCATGAGCGCTATCGTGAGTTCTTTTGCTGGTGTCTGCGAGGTTCTCTTCCCGCACTTGCAGAGCATATTCGTGAGCTAGCGCCACGATATGAAAGGCTTACAGTGGATGTTGACCCCACTCGGGTCTCTCCTCAGTTTGGTTTCGATGCGGTGGCCCCATCAATCTGGCCCCAGTCTATCGTCAGAGGGTGCTACAAGCGCTTGCTGACAAAGGAGTGCAAGACGGTCCTCATGAGCAACCTTCCCTTCGAGCAGCCTGCGGGAACTCGCAAGGGTGGTTGTTCCCAAAACTGGATCGCATACTGGATTGCCCAGCAGACGAGGATGGAGACAGAGGCGGCTGCGCAGCCAGGAAGGGCCCCCTTGATCAAGAGAAACTCTTTTCCGTTTCGCCCCAATTGCAGTTTGAGCGAGTCTGAGTACGGTTGCTACTCGTTGTTGGACCGCGAGAACCACTTGTGCCCTGATTTCATTCTGAAGGAGCAGGTCGATGCAATCAAAAAGGGTGACACGCAGGTCATCAAATATAGCAAGGCGTTTGCTGAGGTAAGCAGTTTCCTTGTGTGCTTTAAGCTCTTTGATTTGCTTGCACTGATGCTTTTCGTTCTGTATTGTCCAGTGTCATGTGCGGAGGTTCGCAGCTGGTGACCGTTCCAAATCGCTGGTGGATACCATTGTCACCACCCGAAGGAAGGGGGAGTCGTACCGGCTAGCATGGAGGATGGACGCCGAGGTCGAAACAAAGGTTCGCGCAGTCATGAACACTTTCGCTGACTCGCTGATAGACAACCCTCAGGCTCCGTCTCCTCCTAGGGATGACCCGTCCCCTCCGGCAACTGTGGCGACGAGATTGAAAAGACCTAGGCAAAAGGGAATTACGATTTCTTCCCCTAGGAGCGCTCCAGCTTCGCCCCCAGTGAGGTCCCTTTCTGTCAAGGACAAAGGCAAGGGTCGTATGCCCGGCAAGGTGCGAAAAGATCTCGCAGTTGAAACCTTCGTTCCATTCAACCAAGAGGAAGAGGAAGAGAGGCAGGAGCCCCAAGCAAGTAATGAAGAAGAAGAAGAAGGAACAGTTGTGATGCGCGAGGAAGAGTCAGGAGGTACTTCCGTCGCATTTCCTTGTCCTTTATCATGACTTCTATGCAGTTCCTTTCTTTGAACCAATTGTGTATTCGCAGATGATGATGATGAAGCCGTTGGTGGCCTCGTGGCCAAGAGGCAAAAGAGAGATGCCCACTCTGGCGTTTCAGATGATCCCATAAGCGAGGATGTTCTTGCTGAGTCCCGGAGGACAGCTGCGGAGGCTGCTGAAAGAAGAAGGCAGCGAGAGGAAGAGGAGCTCGAGCGTGTGAAGCAACGGAGCCTCGAAGAGCAGCACGTCGACGACTTAGTGCGTCCAGTTGGCGAGGAAGACGAACTTCCCGAAGAAGTGGCTCCTCATGCGGAGGAAGAAGACGAGGTTCCCGAAGGGGATGCAGCAGAGCTAGAGCAAGTCCAAGCAGACTTCACAGAGATCGCGGGTGGCGATAAAGGTGAGATCTTCAATCTCGCAGTTACTTATAGAGATGTAATTGTGGGTGCGTTGAAGCACGGTGTGTCAAAGCCTGACATTCGCCGTTGGTTGGTAAGCAAATGCGGAGAACCCTCAGGTAATCATTTTGAGTGATATGCATGTACTAGGCTGTAACCATTTGAGACAAAGTCATGACTGGTTTAATCGCATCCCAGGTCAAGCCTCTCTTAAAGACTTGCTTAGTGAGGATACACTGATAGGGCACGGTTCCACGTCCCTAGTGTATGATGAGGATACCTCAATCCCACCTTCGCGTGGAGGTGCTTATTCTTAGCTTTAGCAAAGATAACGAAATAACTTATAACACAGGTTACCTCATATTATCGCATTTGATATCGCAGGTCATGCTGAGGAACCTGAGCTGGAGCAGAGAAGCCAGACTTCTGCATCCCATGTTCCAATTTCGAGCTCCCATATCGAGAAGCCCGTCGCAGCTGCCGGACACGCAAGTGAGCATCTCGAGGATGTCATTGAACTCTCCGATGATGTCGAAGCTGATGCCGTGCCGATGGACGAAGGTGTCCGTACCGGTGGTGAGGAGGAAAGGACAAGTGATGCCAACATTTTCGCATCTGATAGTGTCTTCCGTCCAGCGACTTCGGTTGTGCCTCCGGCGATGACTGAGCCAGGAGCACCTATTCCTGCGTGGAGCATTTGGGGCTCGCAGGTTGGGAATGTAATCGCAGCTGGTGCAACCTACACTCTTCCTCCTAACTATGAGAGTTTGGAGCTCGCAGCTGATAGGAGAGCCATGGAGCGAGGGCAGTCTTCGAACAACCCGGTGGCTCGCATTCCCTCTATTCATGAAATTCTGGAAGGCACTGGTAAGCAGAGATTTACCATTCGCACGTCGCATTATTTGCTTGCGAGTTTTGACATCATGACTTGTTTTTGATGTCTCAGGTTTGAAGCAAACCGATGTAGACTGGGTGGTTCGAATGCGCCTCAGATACCCCCGATCGTTTGTGAGGTGTCTGGAGATCAGTCCTTTTGACAGGAGGCTATTCCTTACTGAAGCCATCTGGATACTAGAGCAGCTGTGTGCGGCTACACCTGCGACCATTTCGGCCCAGAGTGCCGAATTGCTGTGTGGCATGTGCCAAAATCTCGTGCTCAAAGTCCAAGGCAGACTTGGTTTCAAATTCCTTAAGGACAGAGTTACACTGATTCGTGCAGCTGTAACTCTGAATCTTGGGCACCAGAATCTCGCAGCTGAGATGCAGAAGGTGGAGAAGCAAAAGGTTGATGAAGCTTTGAAGCTGTATCAAGAGATGAATGCCAAGTGCGAGCAACTAAAACAGGAAGTGCAACAAGTGGAGAGGCTGATCGAGCAGTTCGAGCCCCAGGACTCCTTAGTCAAAAATTTGTTTTGACTTTTCGAATTTTGAAAAGAAAACAGGAAAATGGTTGAGACATTAATGTAATATTTTGAAACATTAATGTAATGTTGCTAGGGTTTCTCCCCCTTCTTTTTTAACAACAAACAATGAGTTTGCCCGTTTTGCCCCTTTCGGGATTTGATTGGACATTTCTGTGCATATCCAATTATGACATCTGCAATTGATTCTTTGCTTGATTTTCGCGCTAATTTCTCGGCAGATAAGCACGCTTCCGTTGGGAAGTCCATCCGAATCATGACCATCCGTCATTTATTAGGATACGCAACCGAATCGTCGTAGCCTTTAGTAGGGTAATTGATTGTTACCGCTTTTCAAGGCGTAAGTGATTGAACTTACCCTCTTTTTGAATTTGCTGACTCATCTTAAGCAACCGAAGAGTCTCCACAGGGCCTATATAAACCCCGTCTTTGCCATTTGGGCTCTTCTATCCCAAACATGTGCTTTGCCGTGAGTCTTTGCGACTGCTGGCTTCAACGCTTGCTTTTCGTTGATTCATGGCAACTTCAAGTTTTGAATCCTGAGTTTGCGCTTTGTGCTATAGAAATAGTTTCCAAGATCCACTTTATGAGGCTTATTGCTGTTTATAACCATCATAAAGAGGATGCAGATAATATCTCATGTACGTTCGAAGAAATTTCTTCGTGTATTATGTGTGCAGGTCATGTTTCCGGCCGCCTCGTGGCGAGGTGCAGCGCCGAAGTGACCGTGCTACCGTCTCGTAATGAACGGCGTGATTCTCCTCCAGCATCCCTGGAGGAGGGTTTCTTGCCTCTTCGTTCTTTGAACTCAGGAGGCTCGCCAATGCCCTTGTCGATCAGGACAAGGAACCCAGTACCAGAGGAATGACGGCTTCCCATGTTTTGTACGACTGCATACACCGGAACAGGTGGTTCCTCTGGTACACATCTTAATCAGACAGGGGCCTCGTCAAATCCGTAGATTTGCGTACTGTGCTGCCGGTGTCAGAACCGGTGGATTCTCTCTTTTCTTAGTCGAGAGTTCCCTTGGCGCATCTCTGGCTTATCAGCCATTTTCCGAATGTATTGTAAGCCACATTGGCTGTGTAGTTAGATGCGAGCTTTTCGCTTGTAAGCTGCTATCTAGATAGATAAATTGTAAGTCATTTGACTCATAATGATAAATAGTATTTGTATCATCTGTTCTTTGCAACAAAATACAATTTCGCATGCGTTTCGGCTTGTTTTGCCTTGCATAATGACATGTAATGATTTCACATATGCGATGTCAATTTGCAAATGTTTCGATAGATCATTCGAGATCGTAATTTCGCAGCTGTGCCATCTTTACGGATGGGCTTGTAGTTGGTCGTTGTAAATCGTATGAGATCACGTTCACAACATTGCTATCGTTCCAGATAATTTTCCAGAGATCAATCAAGATTGTTGAGCTGTGCAAATTGCTATCATAGAAGATAGGCTTTGTTTGAGATCGTTCCTCGCATAAACTGCTATCACAGCAGACAGATCTTTAGAAGATCTAATAAGATGATTCTGCACTCGCGTTGCCATCATAACAGACGGGCTTGGGTGATTAAACAAAATTACTTTGCATATAAATTGCTATCGTAACAGATAGGCTTGGGAAGATCATTATAAGATCGCATCTGTATAGTCCGCTATCTCAAGAGATAGGCGTTAGATGATCGATTGAGATCGTTTTTGTATTTCGCTGCTATCGCAAAAGATAGGCTTTGGACGATCATGTAAGATCGTATTTACATTTGGGTGCTATCGTAAGAGATAGGCTTTAGTGATCGCTTAAGATCGCATTTGCATTTGATTGCTACCATGAGAGATAGGCTTTAGATGATCATTTAAGATCGCATTTGCGTTTAGCTGCTATCGTAAGAGATAGGCTTTAACGATCACTTAAGATCGCATTGGCGTTTGATTGCTACCATGAGAGATAGGCTTTAAATGATCACTTAAGATCGCATTGGCTTTTGACTGCTATCGTAAGAGATAGGCTTTAATGATCACTTAAGATCGCATTTGTGTTTGTTGCTACCGTAGAGAGATAGGCTTTAAATGATCACTTAAGATCGCATTGGCGTTTGATTGCTACCATGAGAGATAGGCTTTAAATGATCACTTAAGATCGCATTGGCGTTTGGCTGCTATCGTAAGAGATAGGCTTTAATGATCACTCAAGATCGCATTTGTGTTTGTTGCTATCGTAGAGATAGGCTTTTAATGATCACTTAAGATCGCATTTGTGTTTGTTGCTATCGTAGAGATAGGCTTTAGATGATCAATTAAGATCACATTTGCATTGGCTGCCATCGTAGGAGATGGGCTTTAGATGATCACTTAAGATCGCATTCGCGTATAGCTGCTATCGTAAGAGATAGGCTTTAGATGACCGATTAAGATCACATTTGCATTGGCTGCCATCGTAGGAGATGGGCTTTAGATGATCACTTAAGATCGCATTCGCGTATAGCTGCTATCGTAAGAGATAGGCTTTAGATGATCGATTAAGATCACATTTGCATTGGCTGCCATCGTAGGAGATGGGCTTTAGATGATCACTTAAGATCGCATTTGCGTTTGTGCTATCGTAAGAGATAGGCTTTTGATGATCAGTTAAGATCGCGTTTGCATTTGCTGCTATCGTAAGAGATAGGCTTTGATGATCAATTAAGATCGCATTTGCATTTGCTGCTATCGTAAGAGATAGGCTTTGATGATCAATTAAGATCGCGGTTGTATAAATTGCTATTGCAGCGAATAAATCATTGTTAACAGTGATACCAAATAAAATAGGGCAATAAAAGCGGCTAGAAATATGAACTTCTCATTTGGGAGAATTCTTTTACTATAATGCCTTCATATGGAAGAGATAGGATTACAATCCTCTCATATGGGAGAGGAGATTGCGTCAATCGTAGCCACATGAGATATTAAGCAACGCTATCATAAAACGTATGAAATAAGAGAAGTCAAGGATAGTACTTCTTGATCCAACGCATGTTGACTGAGCTTGGAGTTGAGGTTGTGCCGTGCAACCTTCGTATGCTGCAGTAGCCACTATCGAAGACTTCTGTGACTTCGAAGGGTCCTTCCCAATTGGCTGCGAACTTTGGGTGAGTTGCTTCTCGCATGCAGTGATCAGATGCGCGCAAGACCAGATCGCCAACTGCGAAATCCCGTCGCTGGACCGTCTTGTTGTAGGCGCGCGCGATTCTTTCCTGGTACCGCTTGTTAGTCCTTTTGGCTTGTTCTCGCTTTTCTTCCAGCAAGACTAGATCATGATCGCGTTGGTTTTCATAGAGTGCATGGAAGGCCAGCCTTGCCGAATTGACTCTGACCTCCGCAGGTACCACAGCTTCGGCCCCATAACATAGTAGAAATGGCGAGGCCCCTGTGGGTGTCCTTGGAGAAGTTCTGTAGGCCCACAGAGCTATGTTAAGAGAGTCGGCCCACTTCTTGTGGTCATCTGCGACCATCTTGCTCAGAATTCTCAGCAGCGTTTTGTTAGTCGCCTCAGCTTGTCCGTTTCCCTTTGGATAATAGGGGGTAGAGCATATCTGCCTGATATTGTACTCCGCAAGCTTCGTAGCTACCTGACGATTAACAAAAGGAGTACCGTTATCTGAAAGAATAGTATTCGGGATTCCGAACCTGCATACGATGTTTTCCTGGATGAAGTTGACCACAGCCAGCGCGTTTGCCGTCTTCAGTGGTATTGCTTCCACCCATTTGGTGAACAGCTCGGTTGCTGTGAGAATGAAATGGTTCCCATGTGACGTTGGTCGGATGGGGCCGATGAAGTCCAAAGCCCATGTGTGAAATGGCCATGGCGTTCCTAATGCATGTAGATCCACAGCAGGAGCGTGCACTAGGTTCCCTTTGAATTGACATTCTTGGCAGCGTCGCACCTTGGTGCGGCAATCGACTTCCATCGTGGGCCAGAAGTATCCGATTGAGAGGAGCTGTCTGCATAATTTCGCACCTCCCTGGTGTTCCACCTGATGAGAGAGGTCCATGACTTCTTGTGCTTCCCTATCGTCTAGGCATCGCAGCAAGTTGCCCTCGTGACCTTTTCGCCAAAGCAGGTTTTCTTGAACCACATATCGAGAAGCTTTCCTCTTCAATTTGTCTGCCTCTTTTCTCGATTCGGGTACAGTGCCCTTGGTGAGGAATTCAAACAATGGCTTTCTCCAGTCTGTGTCGTCATCGATTAGAGCGACAAGTAGAGAATCTTTGATTAGTGCGCAACTTTCGCACTTCCCTTGTATCAGGGCTGCGGCTGTAGACATGCTTGGCCAATGGATGCCATATCTCTGAGCTTTCCTGTAGATTGACACCTCGCTTTCTCCGCAAGCGTGTTGGTGAATCTTTTCCAGCAGCTGTTGTCCCTCTTGCTCGGAGACACATCGCATGAGTATTCCTCCGGGACCCTTGTAGTAAAGGGTGTCGTCGTGGATACAGTATCCTTTCGTGAGTGCCCAGCTCTCGCTGCTGGTGCCTTTTGCAATAGCTTGCAGGATTGCTTTTCGCCAATCTGCGTCATCTATGTGTTCGTCGTCGCACGCATCTTCTGTTAACGCCGACGATGTTCGCACTTCGATGGAAATCCTCGCGGGGCATTTGTCTATGCTGACCTTAGATCCTAGAGTTGCTAAGGCGTCTGCATGCCTGTTGTCCGCTCGGGGCTTGTGCTCGTATTTCACGTCGCAGAATTGCTGCATCAGCTTTTGCACTAGGGTGCGGTATGACAGGAGGTTGATTTCCTTTAAACCATATTAGCCCGAGGCTTGCTTAACAATCAGTTTGGAATCTCCCATGACCGTTAAGTTGCTCACTTCCAAAGCTTTCGCCGCACGGAGTCCCGCGATAAGAGCCTCGTATTCCGCCTCGTTGTTCGTGACTGCGAAATTGAGTTTTGCGGACATCTGTATGACTTCCCCGTCCGGCTTTGTCAAGACTATCCCAATGCCTCCGCCTTTTCTGGTTGACGAACCGTCGAAGTGGAGGGTCCAATAGGGCACGTCGATCGCGTAGATTTCAGGGCCTTCGAGCTCTTCTTCGATCACGGGTTCGTGACTGTTGTCGGGAAACTGTGCCAATAGATCTGCTACCGCCTGTGACTTGATCGCTCTTGGCTTCACGCATGTGATGTCGTATTGAGAGATGGTCATATACCATTTCGCCAATCTCCCGCCCGGAGTAGTGTGAGTTAGCAAGTATCTTATGGGGTCGCTTTTGGTGACCACCACCACTTTGTGCGATGCAAAATAGTGTCTCAACTTCTCTATCACAAAGAATAAGGCAAGGCAATGACGTTCGATGTCTGTGTACCTTGATTCAGCAGGCTGCACGATGCGAGAGATGTAATAGATAGGCCTCTCTTGGCCCTCATACACCTGAGCCAAAAGTGCTCCTATAGATCTCCTTGTTGATGTAAGATATAGCAGCAGCGGTGATCCCAGTTGAGGCGCGATCATAATCTTTGGGGATGTGAGTATCTCCTTTAGTTTTTCAAATGCGGCTTCGTGGTCAGGAGCCCAGTTGTACGCGGCGTCCTTCTTGAGAAGAGTGCTGAAACAGCATGTGATTTCGGCGATTGCTGGGATGAATCTCCGCAAATATGATAATTTTCCCAAGAATGTTTTCAAGGCACTTTGGTTGTGAGGTGGCGTCATGCTGGTGATGGCTGACACTTTCGCAGGGTCAGGCTCGGTCCCTTGGCGATGGACCACGCACCCCAAAAACTTCCCCGAGGTCACGCCGAATGCGCATTTCATAGGGTTCATTTTCAGTTGAAAGCTCCTGCATCTGTTGAACACTTTTCGCAGGTCTGCAAGGTGATCTGCTTCATGCCTGGATTTGACTACCAGGTCATCCACATAGAATTCCACTTCTTTGTGCATCATGTCATGGAATAGAGCCATCATGGCCCGCTGATAGGTTGCGCCTGCGTTCTTGAGACCGAATGGCATTACCGTGTAGTTGAATACCCCCACGGGAGTGATGAATGCAGTTTTCTATGCATCTTCGGGATCCATCTTGATTTGATTGTACCCACTGAAACCGTCCATGAAGCTGAACATGCGATGGCCTGCCGTCGAATCGATGAGTAAATCGATGTTAGGCAGTGGGAAATCGTCCTTAGGGCAGAAGCGGTTGAGATCGCGGAAGTCCACGCAGATGCGGAGCTGTCCGTTCTTCTTCACCACCGGCACGATGTTGGCCAACCACGTGGGATGGTGATTTGGCTCTATGAACTTGGCGTCTAGGATTTTGACAATCTCCTGTTTGATCTTCACGTTGAGCTCTGGCCTGAAGCTTCTGGTGCTTTGCTTGACCGGTTTAGACCCTGGGATGATGTCTAAACGGTGCATGGTGATGCTCGTGTCCAGACCTGGCATCTCATCGTATTCCCATGCGAATACATCCTTGTACTCAGTTAGGAGCTGCAGCAGCCCTTGTTCCTCTTCGCTTGTGAGGTCCGCACTCAGGAAGACTGGCCTCCTCTTTTCCTCGTTCGGGCTGAGGAACACTTCCTTTAGCTCTTGCTTTTGTGGTCTTGGCCTGTCTTCCATGCATTCGGGCGCTTCTTTGAGTTTCTCGTCTGAGACGATCTGTGTTGGCTCTTCTGTCAGCGCAACTTGTTTGATTCGATTGATTTGCCCAGGGACACCCCCATGCCCGTGTGAGGACGTCCCCGCGCACCTTCATATGCGATAGCATTTCTTCCCGTTGGCGTAGAAGCTCTCTATCTCCTTACCCTCGGGGTCATGCTTTGCAATCCTCTTCAGGGTATACACATTTTTCCGATGATATGCGATACGCGGCGCCTCTTCGTATGTAGGCGGCTTTTCGTTTGCATCTCCCCTTGTTACCATCACGCCTGCAGGTGACTGGTCCTTGATGTCCTCCCAAAGAGGTAAAGGAGTAGGGTTGAATGGTCCGGGTGTTTGCTCGTCGGCCATCTCGGTGAACCACACCGCCTCGCTGAGATGTGCTTCGTCCAAGTTGAATGGGTTGGTTGAGGCCGGTATTTCGACAATCCTGTCGTTCCAGATAGCTTTCATCATCTGGTGAGCCGTGGAAGGGATTGCGTCGAAGCGATGAATCCAGGCTCGACCGATGATCATGTGATATGTGGTGTTCGCATCTATGACATAGAACTTCGCCGAACACTTGATTTTACCAATCTGAACGCCTAGGCGGATCCATCCGATCGTCATTCTAGAGTCGCTTCCGAATCCCACCAGCGGGGATGGACGCTTGACCACCTTGTGCTCGGGGATCCCTGCTAGCTTGAGTGTGTGGAGGGGAACAACATTGACCGCTGCTCCTCCATCGACGAACGCTCGCTTGAATTCGACGCCGTTGATGATGGCGGTGACGTACAGGGGCCTCTGGTGGCTCGCATCTGTCTTCTTGTCGCTGGCAGAAAAGGTCATAATCTTTTCTGTGGGACGGGACGCCCTGATGACTTTCCCGTTGGAGACCACGAGCTCCTCTTCGTAGTCCTCCGCTATCCTTAAGATTGCTTTTGTCATATCCGATCGGCATTTTTCTGAGAAGTTCATCTCATCAAAGAATTTGCTGAAGCCGTGCGACCCTTTCATGCGGTCGGCACGCTCATCCTCTGTGTCCATGCTATAGTCTTCCTCTTCATGGACTTCAGCGATGATCGGTAGACCATCCTCTGCGACTTCTTCCAAGTCCACTATCGAGATCATGGCGACCTCTTTGCCCTTTGAGCCCGAATCTGTATGGGCAGGGAGCGGGTTGCTGCGCACGTCCTTCCGGTGGTCGCTGACGATGAGTTCGCCGTTCTTCATCTTCTGGTCGAACGCGAATCTGAGCTTCTTGCACTCGGCCGTAGGGTGCATGACTTTGCCGTGGTATTCACACCACTTGGGGTCCCTCGTCATCTCCTTGGAGGGTGCTTTCTCGAGCGGTGGCAGGACGCCGTCCTTGCGCCACTGTCTGCAGAGATCGCTCGCCTCCTCCACCGAGCATGGCAGAGGCGGTGCGTCGAAGTTTGTAACTTTTGCTTGCTTCTGGGGCGAAACTGCGTTGACCTCAGCTTCGCGTCCTCGCTTGTAGCTGAATCTGCCAATCTTGTAGGTGGTGCCGCTCGCAGGTCGTTCTGGAGCGCTCTTCTTTCTCTGTCTCTCGACGATGGGCTCGATGTTCATCGTGCACTCGATGAGCTTTGAAAACGTGGGTGTTTGCAAATTGATTAGCATGCTCTTGTACTCATCTCGCATGCACTGCAGGCATATCTCTACGAGCCGGCTTTCGAGCATGGGGTCCTTGCATTCCAAGGATTTCGCTCTGAATTTCTTGATGAAAGTGATTCCATCTTCCTCGCGTTTCTGATACATCCGCGAGAGATGGATCATCGTCACCTTCTCTTCCATCTGGAAGAACTTGGTATAGAACTTCTGGACCATGTCGTCCCAGGTCTTCACGGATCCGGCCTCCAATGTCCGGTACCATTTGTATGCTACATTCCCAAGAGTTTTTGGGAATTCTTGCATCAGCAGTTTGGGATCAGCTCCGTATGGACCCATGACGTCAATGAAACGCATGACATGCTCATGAGCGTTCCCGTTGACATCCTCGAACTTATCCCATTTGGAAGCCTTGTACCCCGCCGGGTTAGGCATGAGATAGATCTCTCGTGGAATGGGTGGATCGTTGTCTAGCTTCGGGATGATGGTATCCGCGAGCGACTGATGAGCAAGGATGGAGTCCACGCGCTTCTGCAAGGACGTCATGCACTCTGGAATGCTTCCCTCGGTAGCTGTCGGAGGGGTTGCCGTAGGCGGTGGCGACACATATGCCGCCGGAGGATTGGGAGTGTATTGACTGCCCGCGTTTCCCCAAATCGTCGTTGGTGGAGGCAGAGTGTACTGCAAAGTTGGGTTAGACGCCAAAGTCGTGGGCTGAGAGGCGTGAGCGGCAGGGGGTAGCATTTGCGCCGTTGATCCTTGGACCGAAGGAAGCTGCGTGGCTGACGGTGGAGTCTGCAGATGAGGGTTGGGAGGCGTGGCCGACACTCCCAATCCTGGAGCGGTAGGGTACCTCCTCCCTGAGGGATGGCGGTACCTGGCGGAGGATTTGGCGCAAGGGTGCCCAGGACGGCCAAGATCCGCTCCAACTGCGCAGATTGAGACTTGAGAGCTTTTGCCTGACTTTGGACAGTGGCGTCCAAAGACTCCAAAGTTGGTGCCTCGCCGGGAGTCGTCGGAGTACGGCGGACTTCGTCTCCCGAGGGAGTTTCGGTGGAAGGCGACCGGTTGCTGACATCATCCTCCTGAGACATGGTTGCTTTTGCTGGTAAGATTCACGTCGGGTTCACCAAAATGTGCGCACGAGATTCCGGCAGGGAGACCTCCGTGTACACCGTACGTAGTGGATCAGGGATCGCACAGGAAGAATAGGGGTGTGTGTAGGGAGAGAGTAAGTCAGTAGCAATGTCTGAGAGAGAGACAGAGGTTTGGCAGAGCTTCCGCGTATGGCCGTGTTGTTCCTCCTTTGTATGGAAAGGTTAACGATATATATATACTGGAGAACATGACCGTTGTAGTGTGGTTAATGCGCCCATTAATGGCGGCTTAATTAGCTTAACCATAACGGCACGTTCGTCCGAGTATATAGGAACCGTTAGAGCACGTGGTGCGCGAGTACCGGAACCGTTACGAGGTTGACCGGGTTTGACCGGATTGACCGGGTCTAGGGAGCTCGTGCCATAGATCTCTCAAAACAGTTACTAAAGGTCGCGCGCGGGCTTGGCTCGCACGCGACAGGGCTTACCCTAGCCTCCAAACCACAAGTCCCTACAAGTCCCGTGCAGTGGTATGCGAGGGCTCTGTCTCGCAGCCCCCACATGGATCAGCTCGGCTGGTGATCCTGTGTGTGTGGAGCACAATATGGTGTGCTGGATGGTCGCCACGTGGCCCAGATCTGCCATGTCATAAAGCAGTATCTACACTATGGTAATGGAGTTGTTCTTGAAACACATGATTTTCAAACCAACGGTGAGTTCAAATATGTTGGATTTCTCCGTGATGATGTGTCGCGATCGTAACAAAAGTGCTATTAATTAGGAAAAGTGCTACAGAGAATCCGGACTCGATCCCACCGTCCATTTTCCACCGTTAGCTTCCCCTGTTGCGCCTCTGTATATATTGTCGTTTCCTTTAATACAATGAAGCAATATTATTTTCTCTGTACATTATCTCTCCGTCTTTCTCTTCTTTGTTTTTTCTCTGCAAATCACACAGGAACTCTAGAGTTCTTTCAAAGGGCTCATTGAGTACTTGGTTGACTAGGTACTTGGACGCCTGGGGAAGTTAAAACGGGAAACTTGAGCCTTTAAAATACTAAAACAGGTGACTTTGGGACAACACCACTACAATGGGGATTTCCTAAGAACTTTTGACCTGAGGTTTGAGGGTTTGAAGCCTCTAGTCCGAAATGAGTTTTTTTTCTTTTTTATGCTATGTTCTTTGTCTCGAGGCTCGATGGATGAAACTTCATTTTAAACTAGTGGTTCTTAGAAATACTCAGAGTTAGTCTCGTAATTTGAAAGCTCAAGTTGCTTAGTTTTACTGCTTCCTCGAGGTAGAAGTAAAATTTTGGATCCAAATGACCAAGTGTCCTTTCTATAAGACATCGGGCAAGATGGCGATTATCTTGTGGGGTAGAAGTAGCAATGCAAGTTCAAACCGGAAAAACCACAATCCGAGCAGAACCGGACGGTTCGGTTTGGTTCGGTTCGGTTTGCAAGCTATTATGGTTCGGTCCAGGTTTGAAAAAATCCAAAACCGTATAATACGGTTCGGTTTAGGTTTGAGATACCACAAAACTGTAAAAACCGAACAAGAACCGTTTATGTAGCATATTAGGCTATAGAACAACCAAACTTGATAACTTCTACACATATATCATATACAGTATCTACCTCAAAACCGAACCAAACCCATTAAATGGATCTAGAAATGATCTAATATTTTCTACTTTATTTTTTAATTGCTTCACATAGAAATTTTAGCAATAATTTGATTGTTGAATGATGTATTAAGAAATTTTAAATGAAATAATATATTTCTAGAAACCGAACCAGACCGGTCATTACGGTTCGATTCATTTGGTTTGGAGCCATGAACAGTCCGGATTAGCTTTGGGTTTTGCCCAAACCGTTACATGCAATTCGGTTCGGTTCGGATGGGTGTCAAAAACGGACCGAACCTCATACAGATAATGAGAGCTCAAGAACAGCTCTAGCCCAATTGGGAGCATCAACATTGGCCTCCCTTCTAATAAAAAGAAAATAGCACACATCAAAGCATCTTGCAAGATCCTTACAATCTTCAATTGTGTTTAGCCCTAATTGCTCTCACAGTGATAACCAAGCTTTAAACCTAGCCCTAAATGTCACTGAGAAGACTCAATTAGGAAAGTATCTTGGTGTTTTCCTTAATCAAATAGGAAATAATAAAGAAATGATAGCAGACACGGTTAGTAGAGTTTATAAGAAATGTTCAGGTTGGAAGGGGCTTCTTTTAAATTTTGTAGGAAGGTGTGTCCTCATTAAGGCAGTTCTGAATAGTCTTTTGGTTTACCCCATGTCCATTAGTGTCTTCCCTAACAAAGCTTGTAAGCTCATCACCTCTTTATTAGAAAAATTTTTATGGTTTGGGAATACTTCTTCAAAGGGTATTCATTGGCTCTCCTGGAATTTCCTTTGTAACAAGACTAATAGAGGGGCTTAGGATTTAAACTGATTTATGCTTTTAATAATGCTTTGGTTGCTAAAAATAGTTGGAGAATGGTCACTTCTAAAACTACTCTCTTCTCTAAATATTTCTCTACAAAGTACTGCAAAAGAACTCATTTTAGTATTGTTAAGGCTGGTACCTCTTCCTCTACTGCTTGGAGAACCATCTGTAAAGGAAAAGACAGCCTTTCAAAAGGTTTGGCTTGGAAAATAGGTAATGGGAAGGATATTATGATAAGATCCCCTGGATGGATCCCAGATGTTCCTGCTGATTCTTTACATGAAGTATTGAAATTCACTGATCCAAGGCATATTTTTTCTTTAGTTAATCAACTTCTTGACTCATCTATTGATGGAAGTGGCAGATGGTGTAGTTACACTGTTTATCAACTTTTTCCAACATGGATGGCTAATAGGATTATGGAGCAAGATTGTGGTTATTTTGATCAGCAGGATGTCCCCTTTTGGAAAGCCTCCCCCCTCTGGAGTTTTCTCTGTGTCTTCTGCTTATAACTTTGTAGACACGCAAAATTTGCGGCCAATTAAATAGTGCCATGTGTCTAATATGACATATTTAAATGGTGGGATGATAACTCTATATTAGAGTTATAATTCTTCTACGTTTGTGTACCGTTTTGTGTAATTTCCGGGTTGAATATATTAGAAATACACTATGAACTTGAGGAAATTGGATAAGTTTAGCTTTGAGTGATAAATTGTTAATCCGGGTGTTTTTCACATTATTTACATTTATTTTGTCACTTTAGATCGCACGGGGTGTTTTCGTGTTGTGTTGGACAGGAAACAATGCTCATGGATCAAGAGGAGGAGGAAAACGAACTTCGGAACATATGCGGAAGCTTGAGAGAGGAAGAAATTGGAAGAAAAGAGGACAAATATGGAAAAAGGGGGTTAAAGTGTCATTTTCATAAGTTTGGGTAATGACACTTAACACCCCCAATGAAGTGTAGGATCAAAAGTTGATCCTAGGATCAGAAGCAGATCGCAGGATCACAATATGTGATTGCACGATCAAGTGGGCAAAAGTTGTAGAGAAAAAAAGAAGAAAACCCACTGAATTGTAGGATCACCTCTGTGATCGTGCAATCTGGGTTGATCCTACGATCACAGAAGTGATCCTACAATTCAGTGGGTTTTCTTCTTTTTTTCTCTACAACCTTCGCCCACTTGATCGTGCGATCACATATTGGTGCCTTGAATTGGTCAAAGGCTGCCAAACTCATTGTTTCCAACTTTGATTAGGAAACATTGGAAGTCAAAGGCGGTGGAGGATTAGTTAGGAAACAAGTTTGTTTCCAAATCGGATTTGGAAACTTTAGGGATTTTCCTAGCACTATATAAAGAACCTAGTAGTCACACTATTAGATATGCAAACATTCTTGTAATTGTTCCTCTACTGAATAAAGGGTGTTTTTCCGCCGTGGAGGTAGTTAGCAAATATTTTGCTAGCGAACCACGTTAAATTATGTGTTCTTCTTTATTCGTTCATTGTTCGTGAGGTGGTTTGTCATAACAAACTGGTATCAGAGCTCGGGTTTGGCGGTGTTTCAAGATCAAGATCAAGGCAGAGCAAAGCTAGGGTTTCACAACTTGGTGAAATCAAAGCTAGGGTTTTGCGATCTAGGTGGAGCACGCGACTAGGGTTCAAGATCCACCAAGAACGATGTCCGGATCGATGTTGAAGATCAACATGTTCACAGGAGGGAATAGCTTCAGTCTGTGGAAGATAAAGATGGAGGCTTTGCTCAAATCACACGGCTTGTGGGCACCTTTGACCGCGGACAAGGGAGGCATGAATGTTGCATCAGCGGAGTTCAAGGCCATGGAGGAGAAGGCACATGCAAACATTATGTTGTGCTTATCGGATGACGTGATCATCGAGGTCGCAGATCTGAAGGAAGCAGCGAAGCTCTGGCTCAAGTTGGAGAGTCTCTACATGACGAAGAGTCTCACTAGCAAGTTGATGCTAAAGCAAAGGCTCTTCACTTTGCGGATGCTTGAAGGTACGGCTCTAAAAGACCATCTTGATCAATTGAACACAGCTCTCCTTGATTTGCGTAATATTGGCGAGAAGGTGGGTGATGAGGATGCCGCACTATTGTTGTTGATCTCGTTGCCTCCATCGTATGAGAACTTCGTGCAGTCATTCATTGTGAAAAAGGATGACTTAACTCTAGAGGAGGTCAGATCGGCACTCCATGCTAGAGAGTTGCGCCATAAGGGTACAGGAACAGGTACAGAGGACCATGCTTCCGGACTGATGGCGACGGGGGTAAGCAAGAAGGGTAAGAAGAACAAGAAAAAGCAGTTTTCTGGTTCTAAGTTGCCCAAGGATGTTTGTGCTTGGTGCAAGGAAAATGGGCATTGGGAGAGAGATTGCCCGAAACGAGGACAACAGGTGCAGAACGGATCCGCAGCCGTAGCAGAACAAGGTAACTCGTCCCAGGATGATTATGTTCTAATGGCGGATGTTGTCACGCACTCTCAGGATGCGTGGGTCCTTGATTCCGGAGCTTCCTATCATATTTGCTCTAACAGGGAGCTATTCTCGACGTACGACCAAACGGATGGAGGGTCTGTCTACATGGAAAACGGAGCCATCTGTAAGGTGATTGGGAGCGGCTCAGTTAGATTGAAGAAGAATGAAGGGAAGTTATGTACCTTGGAGCATGTCAGACATGTACCACTTATTAAGAAGAATCTGATCTCCTTATGTCTACTCGACAACAAGGGATACAGTTTCAAAGGTGAAGGTGGAGATCTACAAGTCTGCAAGGGTTCTAAGGTGATTCTCAGGGGAGTCAAGAATGGGACTTTGTACATGTTGCAAGGTTCGATGATCACAGGTTCTGCTGGAGTTGTCTCAGCCGAGATTAAGGAAGCTGATCTAACTAAGCTGTGGCATAAGAGGCTCGGTCATATGAGTGAACGTGGAATGCAGGAACTTCACAAGAAAGGCTATCTCACCGGGCATGCGCCCAAGAGCCTAGGGTTTTGTGAGCATTGCGTGTATGGGAAGCTACAGAGTAGCAAGTTCCCTAAGGCGGTTCATAGAACGAAAGGTACTCTTAATTATATCCATTCGGATTGCTGGGGTCCATCTCGAGTTGAGGCGATTAGCGGGTACAGGTATTTCCAAAGCATCATAGACGATTACTCCAGGTTGACTTGGATATTCGTGATGAAGCACAAGAGTGAAGCCTTCGCAAGATTCAAGGAGTGGAAGACACTAGTAGAGAAACATATGGGAAAGAAGGTGAAGAGGCTGCGCACGGAAAACGGCTTAGAGTTCTGTTCATCAGAGTTTGATGAATTCTGCAAGGATCAGCGAATAGCACGCCATCGCACCGTTCGACACACACCGCAGCAGAACGGTGTAGCCGAGAGAATGAATCAGACACTTTAAGCGAAAGCAAGGTGCATGCTTTCGAATGCAAGTCTTTCTAGAGTTTTATGGGGAGAGGCAGTTTCCATGGCATGCTATCTCATAAATCGGAGCCCGCACACAGGTATAGGATGCAAGATTCCTATGGAAGTCTGGACCGGTAATGCAGTGGATTACTCAGATTTGAGAGTTTTTGGTTGTGTTGCCTATTATCACGTTGATGATAGCAAACTAGAACCAAGAGCTAAGAAGGGATTATTCATGGGTTTCGGAACAGGTGTGAAGGGATACAAGATATGGGCAGACAACAAGATTATACTTAGCAGAAGTGTAGTCTTTAATGAGTCTCATATGTTGAAAAACTCCGTGGAGGTGGAGCTTGGGGATGCAAAGAAGAAGGTGGAGGGAGAGTCGGATTCTATTGATCCTAAGGATTCCGAAATCCTTACACCGCCGCCGGAAGCCGAAGAGGAAGAAGCAGAAGAGTCTGATAGTGAGGATGCGTCTACACCAGAGGAACCGGTTCATCAAAGTATTGCTGAAGGAAGACCAAGGACAGTCATAAAGCCTCCAGCGAAATACAGAGATGAAGGTATGGTGGGATATGCATTACAGGTAGCGGAAGAGGTAGAGGACGAGCCATCCTCCTACAAGGCCGCTATATCTAGTTCTGAGTTTGCACAATGGATTGACGCAATGGGATAGGAGATGGAGACTCTTAGCAAGAACTCGACTTTGGAGCTTGTTAAATTGCCAGCGAGAAGGAAGAGAGTCAGTTGCAAGTGGGTTTTCAGAAGAAAGGAAGGAACTACATCTGGAGAAGGCGTCAAGTATAAGGCAAGGCTAGTTGCAAGATGGTTCAGTCAGAAAGAGGGAGTTGAATACAACGAGATCTTCTCACCTGTGGTCAGACATACTTCTATTCGGGTGTTACTAGCTTTAGTGGCACACCACGACCTAGAGCTTGAGCAATTGGATGTCAAGACTGCTTTCCTGCACGGAGAGTTGGAGGAGGAAATATACATGAGCCAACCGGAGGGGTTCCAAGTTCCCGGAAGAGAGAACCACGTGTGCAAGCTGAAGAGATCTCTCTAAGGACTTAAGCAGCCGCCGAGGCAGTGGTACAAGAGGTTTGACAGCTTCATGTTGAAGATTGGTTACCACAAGTGCGAGCATGATTGTTGCGTGTATCACAAAGAGTTGCATGGTGGATCACGTATTTACCTAGTTCTATATGTGGATGATATTTTGATTGCAACTCGAAATATCAAGGACATTAGAGAACTGAAGAGGTTCCTTAGTGCGGAATTCGAGATGAAGGATCTAGGAGCTGCTCGGAAGATATTGGGAGTTGAGATCTATAGAGATAGGAAGAAGAAGAAGAAGCTTTTCTTATCACAGCAGGGATACATCAAGAAGATCTTGGTAAGATTCGGGATGTTATCAGCTAAAGCTATAGATACTCCTATGGCAACTAACAGCAAGCTAGGAATGTACACCGTTCAAACCGAGGAGGAGAAGGAGTACATGTCCAAGGTTCCATATGCTAGCGCAGTTGGAAGTCTCATGTATGCTATGGTCTGTACTCGACCGGACATAGCATTCGCTGTTAGTGTGGTTAGTCGTTTTATGGCTCATCCGGGTAGGGACCATTGGCAGGCGGTGAAGCGGATATTCAGGTACCTTAAGGGTACGTCAGACATTGACCTATGTTATGGGGCTAGTGAAGAAATCTTGGTAGCTGGTTTCTCGGATGCGGACTATGCAGGGGATATTGATAGTAGAAGATCAATGACAGGCTACGTATTTGCTCTGGGAGCATCTGTTGTGAGTTGGAAGGCGACGCTACAGCCGACGGTGACTTTGTCCACCACGGAGGCGGAGTATGGCTCTAACGAAAGCAGCGAAGGAGGCAATTTGGCTTAAGGGAATGGTCAATGATCTAGGACTACATCAAGATCAGGCGATAGTCTACTGTGACAGCTTGAGTGCGATTTGCTTGACTAAGGATCAGGTTCATCATGAAAGGACCAAGCATATCGACGTCAGGTATCATTTTCTGAGAAACGAGAGCAGGATCAAGGAGAAGAAGGACGGGACAGCTGACAACCCCGCGGATATGTTCACAAAGCCAGTTCCGGAGAGCAACTTCCAGCATTGTTTGGAATTGCTCAACATCTTGAGCCAGTGAAGCCCTTCGGGGCATGTCGGACCCGGTGGGGGTCCAGTGAGTCTCTGTGACGAGAGACATTGGGTGCGGAGAAGACGTAGCTTTATTTACGAGAAGAGGAGCAGCTGCTGTTGACGAGACAATTCAATTCAAGGTGGAGATTACATTCATGCCTCCCTTGTCCGCGTTAAGAATCCCCGGCAACGGCGCCAAAAACTTGACGCGGATTCTTAACGCGCATGCCCAAGTGCACGGTCAAGTAATATAGGGGTGATATTTCAACCCCGAGTTATCGATCCCACGAGGACATGCTTGAGATTATTTAATTAGTTATTTAATTTAGAGTATGGTGCAGGAGGAAAGAGTTAATTGATTTAAGAATTGAAATAACAACTAATCTAATATTTTTGTATTTTTTTTATTTTAAATAAATAGATATGGAGAAACTAGGCGATCTCTAGATCACCTAGGGTTGTAGACGATTTATGGTTCAACTATGTAACACTTTAATCCTATTCTAATCAAGCCGGGTAATAGGCTATGACAATCTCCTATCGGTCTCATGTCATTTTACGTCTCGGTAGAATACAATCTCCTCTCGCTCTCATGTTATCTACCGGTCCGTTCTAGCAGGTCATCTACTGGCACGATAACGGGTCCTGTCGGTCCACCGTTTCACGGAACAGTTGAATAATCCTACCGAATCTACCCACACCAGCCAATCCTACTCACTTCTCCTACCTGTCTCGGTGATTCTGGATTGATGGTCATATCTCAACCTAGCTAGTTAAAGTCACTGTCGCGCACTTCACTAGCCAACTAACGGTTCCGGTTAACTACTCCATCCCCATTAAGAATTAAGCATAGATTATGAACAATTGAATTGGAATAAAACTAACTTTTAAGCATGATTCATCCTAATGAAGAAACCCTAGTTCTTTGATTAGCAATTCCTACTCTAACCGTGTCAATAGGCTAGAATCATTAACAAGAATCAAGAACTACAATCAATTCAATAAGGAGAAATCAATAGCATGAAACAAAGATTAAAAATCCAGAAACTCCATCGTCTACATGAACCCTAGGCTCTCATAGAGATGCCTAGCAAATAGTTTAGCTAATGAGAATCAACAAAACAGAACTTACAAGTTTCTCCATAAAAGGATTGAGATAGGAAGAAGAAGAAGAAGAAAAACCTAGATCTTCAATGGAGGAACCCCCCTCTTGAACCCTAGCCTCCTCCTTGCGTGACTCTCTTTCTTTCTTCATTTTTTTTTTTCTTCCGTGCGTTCTCTTAATAAAATAGCCCCGTTCTTTTATTTTTTTAAGTATTGTGATCTTGTGATCACCTTTTTTGATCATAGGATCACATTGTGGTTGTAGTATCACGTTTGATCCTAGATCTGGTCTTACACTTGATCTTGTGATCACCTTTTTTTATCCTAGGATCACATTGTGGTCTTGCGGGTGGTCTTGTGATTGTAGGATCACCTTTTGTGATCCTACACTTCTAGTGAGTTGCTCTCACGTATGGCCACCAAATTTTCACTAAGTGTTTGGCCATTTTTCATCTAGGGGGTCAAAGTGCCATTACAGAAACTTCATTAAATTGCATTTGCCTCCCTTCTTCATGTATTTTCACTGTTTCTTCACGATTTCTTCTTCGTTTAAGCTCCCGAAAAATTTTCAAAGCTTGTTGCCCCTCTCCGCTTCATCTCCTCAAGCTCCGTTCCTGCCAAAACAACACGAAACACAACCCGTGCTATCAAACGTGACAAAAATACATAGAATAATGCGAGAAACGCCTGGATTAACAATATAACGCCTAGAGCTAAGATTCTGCGTTTTCTCTCTAATCATAGTGTAAAATTAAGATTATCAACCCAAAAGTACGCAAAACGATATAAAACGTGCAAGAAATATAACTCTAATAGAGAGTTATCAAATCCCCCACACTACCTTTTTGCGCGTCCCGAGCAAAATAAACCTTACACTACGTTTTAATCCACCGAATTGCATAGAACTTTACTAGCCATGTGACACAAACAACTCACACACATAATGCAATCTACATGACTATAGACAATGCAAATCGATTTTACACAATGAAAAAATTGAAACAACATACTTTTTTTTTCCTTTTCTTAAGAGACGGGCAATCTCGCTATCACTAACCAAAATCATCAAGTTCTCACAAGTCTCTTTTTCAATTCACACAACCGCAATAAGGAATTCAAAATGCAATGATCCTACGCACAAGATCACTAAGGGGTCCACAAACATCCACCAAACTCAATCCAAGATCTGGGCACATCCTTTAGCTCAGAGGGTCCAGGCACCCTTAGTCCTATAGTAGTCTTTCGTCGCCAAGTCATATGAGGTTTTCAGACCCTCTTAGCCGTTATTGCATTTGAATGCAAATTGTCCCAGTGACGGAAAACACAACTCCGTGTAATACGGCTTGACTTTAATTTTCCTTAGAAGCTCTAATTGGATTGAATCCAAATTCCCCGCGCGAACGGAGGCACATTAGGTTGTTCACCGTATCTAATCCAAGAGAAGATTTTGATTTATTTATTTTTTTTTGTTTTTCATTCTCTTTTATTTTTTTCAACCGTGCATTTAGAGCAACTAAGTGTGGGCTTTTTCGGTTAGCTCTTGAAACCGCCTTAAGGGGTGGTGGTGTACACTCCCTAACTTCGCTTAGGCTAAGGCAGCATACCACATGAAGCCGACTCTACACGAAGTTCCACCCCAGATTTACAAGAGGCCACAAGTTTCCACTCGAAAACAGACTATTCGACTACCTTAAGACTAAATCCTCCTAGCACACTATAGGAACTGATGGTATGCCCAACATCTACTTTCCACTTTTCCTGAATACCCGGGACTTCCTTTCGTGAAACCGATGCGCAAGATACTAAAAATTAAGGTTTTCCCCACTACGGTGCTTCCTATTCATTGAGACTCTTTCACTGAACTCTCTCTGGTTTCAAGCTTCATCAATTGCCCAACTCAAAAAAATTAATTTTTTAATGGATTTTGGCTTTTCTATTTGTTATTTTTTTTTTCATTTTTTCCTAGACTCAATATGCTTTTGGCCGACTCGATTAACCACACGTTTTGGGTAGGGGACTCAATAATTAAATGTGCAACAATGCAAAATATTAAACTAGCACAGTACGACACTAAACACCACTCTACACTAACCGCATTAACACAGTACTACACAAACTACATGTAACAAGGTTATGCAAGACAAAACATGGCTCGTGAAATTATACACAAACTCCCCCACACTTAAGCGTTTCGTTGTCCTCAACGAATTTAGATATCAAGTACGAGGTGTCCTCGCTTAAATGTGCAGGCGGTGGATCTACACAATTATGGCTCAAAACGCAGAACAGGGAGAGTTAGAGGTACCTAGGGTGCCCGGACCTACATGGGCACCGTGTCCGCAAAACTGCAACAAGAAGGGGTCTTGTGGACCGTTGACAGTTTCCGGAAAAGTCTTACCTCGCGTCCGGATCTAGTTGCGCCTACTCACATTCTCTATCGCACGCATCAAGAAGGGGAATCCGGAGCGTCTTTTGTACCTGTGTCCCTGCACACTGATTGAAATTATTAAAGCAACTCTCTCTCACCCCTCAAAATCATATGGAGAACTAAAAGAAAGAACATAAATAAATAGCATCCTACTCTACATTGGGTTGCCTCCCAAGCAGCGCTTGTAATTTAAGGTCGACAGCGCGACCCGGTTTCCTCAACCAAAAAAGATTGTGGAGGCTGATTTATCCCTCCACTTCTTCTTCTTCCACCATCTCTTTTCAATGACTTCGCGTGCACCCCTGTGCTATGCAGATGGTGGAGAGTTGTAGAAGCTGAATCTTTTCATCTTGCACTTTATCTTCTTTATCAGCTTCCACCAAGTACCACTGGGCGCACATGCATCATTCTCCATAAATTCATCCCAGTAGTACCTTCTTGGTGCTAGATGCTCATCAAATGACCCATGCAATTCATCCACACCCCCAAACTTGCTGACTTCCAACTCTTTGACTATGGCATATGGATGATAAATAGAATCGCCCATAGAACAAGATATTGGAAGTTGCTCATCACGTTCTTCCCCATAAGAATCTCCATACAATAATTTTTCCAGCTCGTCGCAGACTTGCTTAATATGAGATACAGAGAACTCTTCGAAAGTATGAGTAGGGGCTTTTACCTCAATAGGTATGGGAACAAGTGAATCATCATCTTCATCGTCGGCACCCCACAGGCTTCCAATACTGGTGTCTTCCCATTCATGCCAAGGGAGTGAGGGCTCTTGCAGTTTTGGCTGGCAATACGGAAGGTCCTCCCATCTTGGGCACACAGGTCCACCCCAGTCTGAATCAGAGTCTGATTCCTCATAAGTGGCGGTGTCCACCAATGGTTCCTGGACACTGCAGTCTTCGTTCGACTCAGGTATCTCTTCTTCCACTTGTGGTGGGGATGATGAAGGTTCAATGTGAGGCTCACTTTCATGTGGCAAGGGATCCTCTTGTGGCTCTTGAATACTAGATTCCCCTCCTGTTGGCAGTTTTTCTATTCGTTTCTTTATCCTCTCCAACATCTCCCTCACGTATTCCCTACCTGTGGCAGAATCCTCTTGTGGTAATTGTGAAGCTATGGACAAAAATTTGGCGCACACTTCGATGTCATCCATAATACTACGCCGTCTGCCATAATCGCTGATGAATCTTCCTGGTGCTGATGAAGCTGGGAGGCATGTACTCGACATGAGTCTCTACGGTCATGACAAATCCCGCATACGTAGCACCAAGTTATGCATGCATCCTCTTCTTCATGGTTACCCCTGCAGTGGAAACAGTAGGGGGGGACCCGAATAACACTCTTCGCTCCACATGCTTATATTGTCTCTTGCTTCCTGCGTTCCTGAAAAACAGACTCATAAGACACCCGCGAAGCACAGAGATATAGAATAAAAACTAAAATAAAAGTACTCTAAACTAACTACTAACTAAATAATCTACCGCTGTCCCCGGCAACGGCGCCAAAAACTTGAAGCGGATTCTTAACGCGTATGCGCAAGTGCACGGTCAAGTAATATAGGGGTGATATTTCAACCCCGAGTTATCGATCCCACGAGGACATGCTTGAGATTATTTAATTAGTTATTTAATTTAGAGTATGGTGCAGGAGGAAAGAGTTAATTGATTTAAGAATTTAAATAACAACTAATCTAATATTTTTGTATTTTTTTTTATTTTAAAGAAATAGATATGGAGAAACTAGGCGATCTCTAGATCACCTAGGGTTGTAGACGATTTCTGGTTCAACTATGTAACACGTTAATCCTATTTTAATCAAGCCGGGTAATAGGCTATGACAATCTCCTATCGGTCTCATGTCATTTTACGTCTCGGTAGAATACAATCTCCTCTCGGTCTCATGAATAATCCTACCGAATCTACCCACACCAGCCAATCCTACTCACTTCTCCTACCTGTCTCGGTGATTCTGGATTGATGCTCATATCTCAACCTAGCTAGTTAAAGTCACTGTCGCGCACTTCACTAGCCAACTAACGGTTCCGGTTAACTAAACCATCCCCATTAAGAATTAAGCATAGATTATGAACAATTGAATTGGAATAAAACGAACTTTTAAGCATGATTCATCCTAATGAAGAAACCCTAGTTCTTTGATTAGCAATTCCTACTCTAACCGTGTCAATAAGCTAGAATCATTAACAAGAATCAAGAACTACAATCAATTCAATAAGGAGAAATCAATAGCATGAAACAAAGATTAAAAATCCAGAAACTCCATCGTCTACATGAACCCTAGGCTCTCATAGAGATGCCTAGCAAATAGTTTAGCTAATAAGAATCAACAAAACAAAACTTACAAGTTTCTCCATACAAGGATTGAGAGAGGAAGAAGAAGAAGAAGAAAAACCTAGATCTTCAATGGAGGAACCCCCCTCTTGAACCCTAGCCTCCTCCTTGCGTGACTCTCTTTCTTTCTACATTTTTTTTTCTTCCGTGCGTTCTCTTAATAAAATAGCCCCGTTCTTTTATTTTTTTTAAGTATTGTGATCTTGTGATCACCTTTATTGATCATAGGATCACATTGTGGTTGTAGGATCACGTTTGATCCTAGATCTGGTCTTACACTTGATCTTGTGATCACCTTTTTTGATCCTCGGATCACATTGTGGTCTTGCGGGTGATCTTGTGATTGTAGGATCACCTTTGTGATCCTACACTTCCAGCGAGTTGCTCTCACGTATGGCCACCAAATTTTCACTAAGTGTTTGGCCATTTTTCATCTAGGGGGTCAAAGTGCCATTACAGAAACTTCATTAAATTAAATTTGCCTCCCCTCTTCATGTATTTTCACTGTTTCTTCACGATTTCTTCTTCGTTTAAGCTCCCAAAAAATTTCCAAAGCTTGTTGCCCCTCTCCGCTTCATCTCCTCAAGCTCCGTTCCTGCCAAAACAACACGAAACACAACCCGTGTGATCAAACGTGACAAAAAATACATAAAATAATGCGAGAAATGTCTGGATTAACAATATAACGCCTAGAGCTAAGATTCTACGTTTTTCCTCTAATCATAGTGTAAATTAAGATTATCAACCTGAAAGTACGCAAAACAATATAAAACTTACAAGAAATATAACTCTAATAGAGAGTTATCATGGGATCAAATAGCACTCGCTGCAAAATTGCTACCCTTAAGCAATAATTAATAGGGGGCTAAAGTGTAAGTAAGACAAAACTTATTTACAAACAAGGACTGCTTATGGCGACGCCATGTCATGGCTACAAGTCAGCTAGTAAGGCCAATCACATTGCTCCACTTGTCAAATTGATGCAGAAATTAAATAAATAAATAAATAATATTAATATTTTCTACCTTGGCCAACAAGCCGGCCTATGCCTATATAAAGGGATCATCCCTAGGCATATGGGACAGAGTTACATCTTGCAAGAAGGAGAGAGCTCCGAAGATCAAGATTTTAAATCCCCGACGAGTTCATCCATCATCAAGATCATCATCATCAAGTTCTTCGAAGATCATCATCGAGTTCTTCAAGCGTTGAAGATCTCCGTCCGCGTTCTTCAAGACACTCGAAGATCTTCAAGCTGTTCTTCATGTTCTTCAAGACGTTCATCCGGTTCTTCATCAACATCGAAGATATTCATCCGTCTGATCCGATATCAAGCCTCTAAATCCCTCGTTTGACGTTTGTGTTCTTCGGGACCTTCATCGCGTTCTTCGTTAAAATCGAAGGCCGCTCATCCGTTCGATCCGAGATCAAGCTGCGAAGCCCTCGTTCGACGTTTCAGGAGAAGAATCAGGGGATTTAATTTCTGTTTAGAAATTTACTATCAGAGATTGTAATCCACTATATTTTCATCAATAAAAATATTTGTTTCACCGAATTTCTCGCTTTTGTTTCCAATTGCATAAATTTGTGTGTACAAATTTTGGCACGCCCAGTGGGACTTCTCTGCCCCTCATCTCTTCTCCTCAAGTAGAAGTGTTCGTGATGTCTCCTACAATGAACAGCGAACTTCCATCTCTCAAGGATGGAGACGCCAAGTCTGCAACTTCAGAAACAAACTCCGGAACCCAAATCACTGGTCTAGCAACTCGTAGTATGGATAAGGCCATAAAGAATCTCACAGCTGCAGGGGGCAGGCAAGATGGTTCACTAGATGTTGCCTCATAGAAGTCACAGCCACATGTCCCCACCCCTCAGGAGTCTTCTGCTGCCAACAAGTCTTGCGAGGAAAGTTGCGAAAGCAACTCTAAATTCGACACTAAGGGTAGTCAGCATAAACCAACATGTGATCACGATGATGATATTAGCATGCATGTCATGACTACTAGTACGGTTCCCATCGAAGAGAAAGTTGCAAACCTCACCAAGGGCTTTGACGACTTAAAGAAGATTGTGGAGGAACGTGATGTGCAACTTGAAAAGTTAATAAACAAGCTCGAGAGTCGCGAAGAAGTAAGTCAAGTGTTCGAACACACCCCTAAGACTCCGGAAGAAGTGAGAACAACAAACAGCCGGCAAGAAAACGACCTAGTGTACAATTGACAGGCAATGGTTCCATTCCTCTCGATCAACTACAAGAGATCATCCTAAACACCATGAATGGGAGGCCTGGAGTACCGTCAACGTCATCTAAGTCCTACGTTAAGCCTTACACAGAGAGAATTGATAAGTTAATCATGTCAGACGGTTACAATCCTCCTAAGTTCCAACAATTCTCGGGCAAAGGAAACCCTAGGCAACATGTTTCCCACTTCATCGAGACATATAACAACGCTGGAACCGATGGAGACCTTCTAGTGAAGCAATTTGTTAGGACCCTTAAAGATGATGCCTTCGACTGGTATATTCAGCTGGAACCAAGGTCCATTGATAGTTGGGGGAAAATGGAGCAGGAATTTCTCAACCGTTTCTACAGCACACGACGGAGTGTCAGCATGGTTGAGTTGACTAACACTCGCCAATGGAAAGATGAAAATTCCATTGACTACATCAATCGCTGGAGGAAATTGAGTTTAAGCTGCAAGGATCGTCTTTCTGAAGGTTCAGCAATCGAGATGTGCATCCAAGGCATGCATTGGGGGTTAAGGTATATACTTCAAGGAATCATGCCAACATCATTTGAGGAACTTGCTACGCGTGCCCATGACATGGAGCTTAGCATCGCATCTCGTGGGAGCCAAGGACCACCTCCTTTTGACGCGTGGAAGGGAGGACATAGGGAGGATAATCGCAAAGGTGGGAAGTTTACCATCAAAGCCAACAAAAGGGAGTCCATGGCAGTCACTACGACACCCGTGAAGCTCTCAAGCAAGGAAAAGAATAACAATGCTGACCAAGTTAATTCCACTGCAATGAATCTACGGTCTAAGCTAACACTCCAGGAGTTGCAGGCGAAGGTATACCCATTTGCCGATAGCGAAGTTCCTACGATGCTCGAGCAATTGATGGATATGAAGATTCTTGAACTTCAAGACTCGAAGACAACAAGGTGAATGATCCCAATTATTGCAAATTCCATCGCTTGCTTGGTCATCCTACGACAAAGTGCTTCGTTCTAAAGGAAAAGATCATGCAACTTGCAAGAGAAGGGAAGATTCTCTTGGAAGAAGAAGTTGATGCAGCAACAACACATATGACCTCCATATCCCTTGAACCCGAGTCAAATGTGTCAGGATCTCAAGAGATAACTTGCGACACTACAACATTTGAATACGATGAAGAAGAAGTTGATACACCTTCTTCGCCTAAGCACTCCGACAAGACAACTTTCCAAGGTTGCGGCGATGCTGCCATTGTGTTCACCGATGAAGACTTACTATTGGGACGCAAGAACCATAACCGACCTTTGTTCATCAGCGGGTATACTCGCAAGCAGAAGGTTAACATGATTTTTGTGGACGGAGGATCAGTCGTTAACCTCATGCCACTCACAACATTGAAGGAGTTAGGGATAACTACAGAAAAACTGTCACCTAGTCGTATACTTATCCAGGGATTCAACCAAGGAGGACAAAGAGCAATGGGGGCAATATCTCTAGATCTTGCCACCGGCGATATGGTTTCAAGAGTTTATTTCAGCGTCATCGAAGCAAAGACCTCCTACAAAATTCTTCTCGGACGGCCATGGATCCATGAGAATGGCGTCGTGCCGTCAACACTTCACCAATGCCTAAAATATTGTAGAAATGGTGTTGTGGAGAAGATTGTAGCTGATGAAAATCCTTTCATTGAAGCTGAGTTCTATTTCGCCGATGCAAAGTTTTACTCCGCGCAAATTATCCTTCGGGAAATTGAACCTGTGAAAACTTATAAACTCACTCCTCATAAAGAAAGTGGTTCGTCAAAGGTTGTCAAGAAGCGCGAGGAAGAAAAAGAAGTTGAAGTAGCCGCAAAGAATAGTGAGACAATGTTGGCTGAAGCAAAGGAAGCCAAGGAATATATCCCCATCTTGCGCTACAAGGCACGAAAGAGCAAAGACGCGACACTAAAGGATTTGAACTTGCCTCTTACAAGAATGGAAAAGGTTAAACTTGAATCCACCATCGAAGGTTTCGTTCGACCAAAAGAAGGCCCAAAAGCGGAGCATGGAGAATGGCCATCAAAAAGGACCATAGAAGGTTTTGATCCAAATGACTACAAGCTTATGGCAAAGGCTGGATAGAATCCACATGAAGTCCCTTCCGCAGGAACACTTCCTACGGAGACATATGATCCAACCTTGACAACAAATAATTTGAATCCAAAGGGGCGTGTGAAACCCGCACCTCGCATAGGTTTGGGATACACACCACCATCTCTCGCAAAAATCTACATCAAGAAGGCTGCTACCCACTACATCACGGAAGAAAGTGAACTTCTGATTAGTAAAAGAAATCCATTCGTCTTCGTTCGCCTTGGGAGGGGTGATACACGACCATCACTCTTCGATCGCCTTGGAGATCTGAAAGTATCAAGAATCCAAGAACCTTCGCGAAAGCCCGTTCACGAAAGGTTGGGTGTACAAAGAAGTGTTCGAATGAAGGCTTGCCAGAAAGATAAGGATAACTTTTTCGCACCGGCTGATGTAAAAGATATAAATAGAACGATCCCATCTCGGATGAAAAGGCGCACAATGATTTTCGTTGATGTTTCTATGGGATTAAAAGTCAAACAACAAATTATCATTGACACTGGGACCCCAACAAAGCTAAAGGAATTCTCTTTCGACGAAGAAAGTGTTGGTTCATCACTTCACATCACGGTTGTGGAAGATAAGATACAAGTGGAAGAAGATGCCGAAGAAGCTCCTCCAGAACTTGAGGAAGGCGTAAAATCCACGGTGGATGAGATGAAAGAAGTCAACTTGGGGACGAAGGAAGATCCATGACCGACATATGTAAGCTCCCTACTCACCCAGGAGGAGGAGCAATTGTATGTTAGTCTCTTAAAAGAGTACAAGGACGTCTTTGCTTGGAGCTATAAAGAAATGCCTGGACTAGACCAAAAGGTGGTCGTACATCACTTAGCGGTCAAGCATGGCGCTAGGCTTGTTAAACAAGCTCAAAGGCGCTTTCGACCAGATCTCATCCCTAAAATAGAGGAAGAAGTTAACAAGTTGATTGAGGCAGGGTTCATTCGAGAAGTCAAGTACCCGACATGGATATCAAGCATAGTCCCCGTCAAAAAGAAGAATGGGCAGACAAGGGTTTGTGTCGACTTTCGAGATCTCAATGGCGCATGTCCCAAAGATGATTTTCCGCTGCCCATAACCGAACTCATGGTGGATGCAACCACGGTCCACGACGCGTTATCACTTTGGACGGATCTTCGGAATACAATCAAATTCGGATGGCCCCAAAGAATGAGGAATTGACGGCGTTTCGCACGCCCAAAGGGATTTAATGTTATAAGGTGATGTCATTTGGTCTAAATAATGCTGGAGCAATATATCGAAGAGCAATGCAGAATATTTTCGATGACATGCTCCACAAAAATGTCGAGTGCTACGTTGATGACCTAGTGGTCAAGACAAGGGCAAGGAAAGATCATCTTCGGGATTTGAAGAGTGTGTTTGATCGACTTCGACGTTATCAATTGAAGATGAACCCGCTGAAATGTGCGTTTGGTGTCACCTCCGGAAAGTTTCTCGGGTTTCATTGTTCGCCATCGGGGAATCGAAATTGACCAGGCCAAAATTGAAGTTATTCTTAAAATGCCGGAGCCTCGAACCATCCACGACCTTAAAAGTATCCAAGGGAGACTTGCATACCTCCGGCGTTTCATTTCCAATTTAGCTGGAAGATGTCAACCATTCAATCGGCTCATGAAGAGGGTGTACCGTTCGAGTGGGATGAACCTTACAAAAATTCTTTCAATAGCATCAAGGCTTACTTGATGAAGCCTCATGTGTTGGCAGCACCTATCCCAGGAAAGCCTTTGATCCTATACATTACCGCCCAAGAACGATCCGTTGGGGCCTTACTTGCCCAGGAGAATGCCGAAGGGAAAGAGAACGCTTTGTACTATCTCGGTAGAATGATGACTCAATGTGAACTCAACTATTCTCCAATAGAAAAGATGTGTTTGTCCTTAGTATACACAATTCAAAAGTTGCGGCATTATTTTCAAGTTCACACGGTGCATCTCGTCTCCAAAGCAAACCCGGTTAAGCACATAATGTCAAAACTGGTTTTGTCCGATCGACTCGCAAGATGGTCTTTACTGCTGCATGAATTCGAGATTATCTGTGTTCCACAAAAGGCCATCAAAGGGCAAGCCTTAGCGGACTTTCTAGCGGACCATCCGATACCAGCCGGATGGGAGTTATCGGAAGATCTTCCTGACGAAGATATCTTCTTTATCGAGGAAAGCAAGCCATGGAAGATGTACTTTTATGGGGCATCTCATCGCAATGAAGCAGAGGCAGGAGTAGTATACGTTTCTCCTGAAGGTGATGTGCTCCCATACGCCTTCACCTTGACGCAAAATTGCTCAAACAATGAAGTCGAGTACCAAGTGCTCATATTGGGACTTGAGATGGCTATTGAAGCAAAGCACCGCAAACTTCACGTGTATGGAGACTCCCAGCTAATCATAAATCAGCTCCTCGGAGTTTATGAGGTTAAGAAGGCTGAGTTATTACCTTTCTACAACTATGTCTCTCGAATGATAGCATGGCTAGGAGAGGTTGTCCTACATCAATTCCGAGAAGATAAAATAACCAAGCCGACGCACTAGCCAAACTCGCGTCTAACTTGACGCTCTCGGATGCAGAAGCTAAGGTCCCCATATGTCAAAAGTGGGTGGTTCCCCCAATATTTGATGATGATTTCCGAATCGACCAAGATTCCAATGTTGTCTCGGTCTTAGAGATTGAAGAAGAAGATTGGCGCACGCCTTTAATCGAGTTCTTAAAGGACGGGAAGTTGCCCGACGATCCGCGTAAAAATACAGACATAAAGCGTCGCTCAACACGCTTTATATTTTATAATGATACTCTCTATCGGCGCTCATTCGAAGGAGTTTTCTTGCGATGCTTGGGAGAATGTGAATCCATGCAAGCCGTTGAAGAAGTTCACTCAGGAATATGCGGGGCTCACCAATCAGGGCCAAAACTCCACTTTCGAATCAAGAGGATGGGGTATTACTGGCCAACTATGGTCAAAGATTTCATGGAATATGCTAAGAGATGTCAACCGTGTCAATTCCATGCAAACTTCATTCATCAGGCACCCGAGCCTCTTCATCCCACCGTCGCGTCTTGGCCGTTCGAGGCATGGGGACTTGATGCTATAGGGCCCTTAATGAAATCCTCTGGTGGACACTTGTACATTCTTGCTACGAACGATTACTTATCTAAGTGGGCCGAAGTCGTGCCATTAAAGGAGGTGAAGAAAAAAACGGTTGTGAAATTCATCCGTAACAACATCATCTACCGCTACGGTGTGCCTCGCTACATCATCACGGACAACGGGAAGCCGTTTGAGAATAGCCTAATGAGAAACCTAGGTGAGCAATTTGGCTTTAAACAACAAAACTCCTCCATGTACGATGCTCCAGCAAATGGTCTCGCCGAAGCATTCAACAAGACCCTTGGCAACTTGTTAAAGAAAGTGGTCTCCAAGTCCAAGCGAGATTGGCATGAAAGAATCGGAGAAGCTCTTTGGGCATATCGTACGACCTTTCGCACAGCTACACAAGCTACTCCGTATACCTTGGTGTATGGAGTTGAAGCGGTACTACCTCTCGAGCGTCAAATTCCTTCACTTAGGATTGCGATTCAAGAAGATCTCACTCAAGAAGACAATGCACGCTTGCGCCTTGAAGAGTTAGAAGCACTCGATGAGAAGTGGCTCGAAGCACAACAACGCTTGGAATGTTATCAAGCTCGTATGTCGAAAGCATTCAACAAAAAGGTTCGAGTACGATCCTTTCAGCAAGGGGACTTAGTACTTGCAGTTAGAAGACCCATCATCACCACTCATCGGACCGGGAACAAGTTTACTTCCAAGTGGGATGGTCCATATGTAGTACAAGAAGTCTACACTAATGGTGCTTACAGGAATGTTGCAGAAGATGGCTTAAGAATTGGCCCCATAAATGGGAAATTCTTGAAGCGTTATTATCCTTGAAGACCCAACAACACAGCTCCTTTAGTATGAGCGTAAACTGCTTTACTGCTCCTTTAGTATGAGCATAAACTGCTTCACAGCTCTGGCACGAGCATAAACCGCACCACCGCTCCTTTAGTATGAGCATAAACTGCTTACAGCTCCGAAGGCATGAGCATAAACCGCTTCGCTACTCCTTGCACACAAGAGTATAAACTGTGAACACACCCAAATTGAACTACGTTCGACTTGATCCTCAAAAGGGTACGTAGGCAACTTGAGGCATCGCCTTGAGTGCAGTCGTAACCACCAAAAACAACCCATTCTCCGATTAAGCAAAAGTGTTGGATTTGAACGCAGTTCCTTCGCTTGAACGGACTTCATGACGGTTCCTTTGCTTTAATGAGCTTCATGGCAGTTCCTTTGCTTGGGCGCGGTTCCTTCGCTTGAACGGGCTTCATGGCAATTCCTTCGCTTGACCAGGCTTCATGGCGGTTCCTTTGCTTCAATGAGCTTCATGGAAGTTCCTTTGCTTGGGCGCGATTCCTTTGCTTGAACGGGCTTCATGGCGGTTCCTTCGCTTGGTTGGTCTTCGTGGCAGTTCCTTCGCTTGGACGCAGTAACTTTGCTTGAGTGAACTTCATGGCGGTTCTTTCTCTTGGACGCAGTTCCTTTTCTTGAATGAGCTTCATGGAAGTTCCTTTGCTTGGGTGCGGTTCCTTTTCTTGAACGGGCTTCATGGCGGTTCCTTTGCTTGGTTGGTCTTCGTGGCAGTTCCTTCGCTTGGGCACGGTTCCTTTGCTTGAACGGGCTTCATGGCAGTTCCTTTGCTTGGACGAACTTCGTGGCGATTCCTTCGCTTGGACAGGCTTCATGAAGGTTCCTTTGCTTGAATGAGCTTCATGGCAGTTCCTTTGCTTGGGCGCGGTTCCTTCGCTTGAACGGGCTTCATGGTGGTTCCTTTGCTTGGGCGCGGTTCCTTCGCTTGAACGGGCTTCATGGTGGTTCCTTTGCTTGGACACAGTACCTTTGCTTGAGTGAACTTAATGGCGGTTCCTTCGCTTGGACGCAGTTCCTTTTCTTGAATGAGCTTCATGGCAGTTCCTTTGCTTGGGAGCGGTTCCTTTGCTTGAACGGGCTTCATGGCGGTTCCTTCGCGTGGTTGGTCTTCGTGGCAGTTCCTTCGCTTGGGCAGGGTTCCTTTGCTTGAATGAGCTTCATGGCAGTTCCTTAGCTTGGGTGCGTTTCCTTCGCTTGGACGAGAGTCATGGTAGCTCCTTCATCTTGGCGGCTCTTTGTCGCTTGAGTGACGTTATGGTGGCTCTTTTGCTTGAATTGTCTTCATCAAGACTTCTTTACTTGGATAGGCTTCATGGCAGGTTCGTTTCTTGGACAGACTTCATTGTGCCTCAATTACTTAAATAGACGTTAAGTCCGTGAAGCAAAGATTCCTTGAAAAACCACCATGGTGACGACACAGTGTGGAGTCGGTTTATTCCGGTATTAACACGGCTCTAGCGCAAGTTGAACGAGTGTGGGGTCGGTTTATTCCTGTGTTAACACGGCTCTAGCGCGAGTTGATCAAGTGTGAACTCGGTTTGTTCCGATATTAACACGGTTCTAACACAAGTTTAACACTAGTGTGGAGTCGATTGATTCCGGTGTTAACACGGCTCTCGTAGAGAACAAGTGCCGGATCGACCCGTTGAACACTGCGAAAACCGTTGTGAAGATACAGGTGCCGGACCGAGTCCTTGACACTATGAAAACCCTTGCGAAGATGCAGGTGCCGGACCGAGCCGTGGAACACTACGAACACCCTTGCGAAGATACAGGTGCCGGACCGAGCCGTTGAACACTGTGCGAAACCTTCTCGAGAGGCACACACTCGCTAGACACAATCAAAGTTTTGAGAAGAACCTGAAAAAAGAATGAACCAGAAAGTAAATATTCATGCATACAAATGTATACTCATGCATATATGTATTATGCAGGTGGTTGAGAATATTTGAGGTAAAATAAATATTGTGCCTCTTGAAAACTAAGCACTACAAGAGTGATATACATGAAGCACCGTCTGCTTGTCATCATCATGTAAGCACCAACCTGCACAAAGGAAAAAAAAACGATCTAAAGTACTACAGTACAGTTCTAAATTGATGGTTAAGTTAATGGCATAGTTCCTTGTCCCTTTTACAGAGGTACTTAAGAAATAAGGGAAAAAAACCAACAGTTGTTGGCTCATTATGGTGCAAACAAAGCCATCTTGGCATGGATTGTAATCTCTATCAACTTTATCTAAATTAGAAATCGAAAACCCGTATTCAGAGTGTGTGAGTGACTTGTTTACTGGGTGGCAGCAACAACTGGCCCAGAACAATCAAAAGCGAAACATGTGAGGTAGCCAAAAAAAAAGAAAAAAAAAACATGGCGCCTTATGATCCGGTATCACAGATGGAGGCTCAATAGTGCCACTGATACAGCAAGGAGTGAAAATCAGGCGGCAATAGCCGGAAGAGTAGTAACAGTGGTAACAGTGAACTCTTTGTGGAGTTCGTCTTCTATTTTGATGTTCTGTTTTGACTTTTACACAAACTCTAGAGGGGAAAAAAAACAGTGGTGAAAGTACCATCGAGTGGGAAGTCCTCGTAGAAGAATTCTTCTGCCAAGAGAATGCATGCTCGATTCGCGCATTCTCTCGTCATGCCCATGAGCTGTTCCAAAGGGCCGATTCGCCCATTCTCTCGTCATGCCCATGAGCTGTTCCAAAGGGCCAATGTGGAGACGAATACAGCCCAGTTGGAACCTAGCTATGAGCAGCTTCTTCCTGCAAGGAGAAACAAAAATTATTCAGAACTGGTTGATGGAATGATATGTGAAGCTGGGCACTGCCCTATTTATACTTGTGTCAGGCGACAAGGATGGTTCTAGAAGAGCTGCGCTTGAAATTTTTCAAAAGATCTGTTGAGATTGTTTTAGAAATGTTTCCAAATCTGTCGTGTCAATGCCTCTGCTGAATTGGGTATAGGGAACTTTCTTTTCCGTGTGTTGGTTGCACCATTCCGATAACCCCACCCAGGCCATACAACTCAACGGTAATGCCTAGGGAACATGGGTACATAACTCTATTCCAAAGAAAGAAAAATATTTGATTGGCCAAACCTCATGTTAGTAGCACCGTCACTAGCTTTGTGGTTGCCTCAAAGTAGTTCTAGAATGAGCCAGTTCCTAGCACAGGAGTATGCCCTTTGGCAACAAAAGCATTGATTTTTCTTGGTGAAAAGTAAAAGAAGCAAAAAGGGATAGGATGCTCAAATTCCATTACGAAAACGTATTTTCCGAGATAAATGAAGCCAAAATTCGAAGGAGATAGGGAAAATATTTATCGAGACTCGTTCGTCAATAAGCGCGAAAGCCGACGAACAAGTCTCGAAGGGGCATTTGTAGACACGCAAAATTTGCGGCCAATTAAATAGTGTCACGTGTCTATTATGACATATTTAAATGGTGGGATCAAATAGCACTCGCTGCAAAATCGCTACCCTTAAGCAATAATTAATAGGGGGCTAAAGTGTAAATAGGACAAAACTTATTTACAAACAAGGACTGCTTATGGCGACGGCATGTCATGGCTACAAGTCAACTAGTAAGGCCAATCACATTGCTCCACTTGTCAAATTGATGCAGAAAATAAACAAATAAATAAATAAATAATATTATTTATTTTCTACCTTGGCCAACAAACCGGCCTATGCCTATATAAAGGGATCATCCCTAGGCATATGGGACACAGTTACATCTTGCAAGAAGGAGCGAACTTCTGAAGATCAAGCTTTTAAAGCCCCGACGATTTCATCCATCATCAAGATCATCATCATCAAGCTCTTCGAAGTTCTTCATCAAGTTCTTTGAAGATCATCATTGAGTTCTTCAAGCCGTTGAAGATATCTATCCGCGTTCTTCAAGACACTCGAAGATCTTCAAGCCGTTCTTCGTGTTCTTCAAGACGTTCATCCGGTTCTTCATCAACATCGAAGATATTCATCCGTCTGATCCGAAATCAAGCCTCTAAAGCCCTCGTTTGACGTTTGTGTTCTTCGAGACCTTCATCGCGTTCTTCGTTAAAATCTAAGGCCGCTCATCCGTTCGATCCGAGATCAAGCTGTGAAGCCCTCGTTCGACGTTTCAGGAGAAGAATCAGGGGATTTAATTTTTGTTCAGAAATTTACTATCAGAGGTTGTAATCCACTATATTTTCATCCATAAAAATATTTGTTTCACCGAATTTCTCGCTTTTGTTTCCAATTGCATAACTTTGTGTGTACAAACTTACTTAATTATAATAATTCCTCCCTTACTTTATCTTCTTCTCCCTTACATTTTAAATCTACTAGTCACAACTTCAATTGGTCTCTTCTTTGGAAATCTAATTTACCAACCAATATTATAGGTCTTATATGGAGGATTCTCACTAGTTCCCTTCCTACATTGCATAATTTGCATGCTAGAGTCTCAACTGTTAGCCCTATTTGTCCTTTCTGTAATGTTAGCATTGAAACTACTACTCATCTCTTCCTTATTTGTCCACGGGATCAAGGGGTCTGGCATAAGGCTAATTTCATGATCCCTCATTCTCCTACTCTTGACATTATCACCTGGATCAAGAGCTGGCTCAAAAAAAGGAAGAAATGGAAAGATAATCCTCGTTGGTGTTGGCTTCCAGCCATAATTCGGATCCTCTGGAAATCTAGGAACCAGATGATCTTCCACAAAATCAGCACTAATGAGGATCAGATGTTTCACCTTGCTCAGGATCTTGTGGGATTAATTATTCTATATGCTAGTTCTAATTAAAACTTCCTCTATTGACTCAGATTCAGCAGCTTTAGTAAAGATTGCCTCAGTTGATGGTGCCCCTCTTGGGTTAAGGCTTTTGATCAATTTGCGGCATGCTCCAGTGTTCAGCAGGTGCTTGATGTGGTTCCTTTGGCCTCTGAACCTCCTCTCTCTGCTCCAGATCAGGTTTAAGTTGTTGGTGTTTCGGAGCTTGGTTTGCTCCCTGCTGAAGGTGGTGCTCCTCCTGTGTCCTCAGAAGGTGTTGAAGGTGGTTTTCCTTCTGGTTCAGGCTTCCCTCCTTTGCCTCCAAGCTCGGTGCCCTCTGATGCTATCATCCCCTGTATTATGGAGTAATCTTTTGGTCTAATCTATCAGTTCTACTTAGTAGTTTTCAGGAGTGTTCAGTTTCTTTTGCTAATGTTTGCTTTGGTGCTATGTAATGTTTCTATGAATTTGGTAGTTTTTGGTTGCTCTTAGTGGAAGAGCTTGTCCCCTGGGTTAGTAGTATTCGATCATCTTTTCATGAACTAGATTGTAATTATTATGTTTTATCTATGTTAATATCATGTTCCACAAAAAAAAAAAAAAAAAAAAAAAAAAAAAAAAAAAAAAAACACACACACACACAATGGTAAAGATTTCAGCTACAGCAGGTCCATTACTAGAGTTGATATATTATTAACCAAGAGGCGATACCCCGCGCAAAAGTGCGGGACTTTGTACCATATCTCGATTTTAAAAAATTTAGACATCATAACAACATATAACTAGCTACGACTAAAACATATGATAGATAAATTGAAATTTATTTCCAATCAAATAAAAATTTATAGAGCTGTAAATTTTTGTGTTTGGTACACCACCATTATAATTTAATTAACCTAACACACGTGTTCTGGCATGGGAAATTGGTCCATATATTTTACATTCATTATCTCATATTCTTTTTTTTATTTATTATTTTATTTGAATTTATAAAATTTGAAATCCTTCTAAAAAAGGATAAAATCTTACCACTAAAACTCCCATTTTTAGAAACTATTGTACTAATCTCATTTGAACTCTTAAGAAAAGTTTCTACACATTTAAATTTTGTAGAATGGTTCTCATGCAAATGGATTATTTTAATTGAGCATTTGTTCATCTAATATTTTTAAACATAATTGAAACCGTTTTGCCATTTACTTGGCAATTTCTAATAATACTGAGATTGATAAAAATGATTCGAGAAGATTTTAATGATAATATAATGTATTAAGTAGAATGTCGACTACAGTTTATGTACCTATATAATATATATTTATTGAACTTATTATAATATTTTCATATACGCTTTACATCATTATTAACTAAATTGAAAAGTCGGATAATAAGATCGAGTAATCTTAAGAGAATTGTTAAACATCAAATTAAGCAAGTTAATTATGAGGAATTTAAAGTCTTTCAAATACCAAACCATAACCTTGTTTCGCTCCTCGTGCCAATCCACTGGCATGAACCGAAAAGGAGACGGTCGGCACCAACGGGTATGACTTCCGCTTCACCCTAGGCTCACTCTCACGACTAGTTACAAATCATTTGTTCTCGCGCCTTTAGCTCCCTTTGTCGCGACTTTAGTCCCCTTCCGGTCAAGCAGGAAACCGCTCATCCTGAACTCCGGAGCTTACGGAATGGTAACTTAGGCTTCAAAAGGGTTCCTGCGGTCAAAAGAACCGCTCATCCAAGCTCGATTATTTCACAGTCGAAGAGCCCTCCTTCGGAACGAAAAGCCTTGAGACAAAAGAAGCAGATACTTTCGAGACTTTAACGCCCTTTACGGGTCAAAGGGGCCCGTCAGAGTACCTTTCAGGCAATCCAGAGAGTTCCGAGTTGATGGAGTTCTCCCGTTTAAACCTTTTAGCGAATTCCGCACTCCCTGAGGTGGAGACCAGACTCTTATGGAAAGATATGGTCACCTATCTAGCATTCCCTCATCTCAAGCTAGCCCCCTTTTCATAATCGGTTGGGGGAAAGATCCCTCTCCCTTTGGTCGAGCATTTTACCCTTGAGGGCTTTAGCACTCCGTACCTTCGAGCGATATATCGAGTCGAGTGGGCTAGTACCTGAACGCCTGTATTCGGAGTTTCCCTGGGGTTGGTAAGGCTGTTGAAATGGGGCCACCCAACTGAGAAATATTTTTTTCAAAAGGTATATAATGTCATTTACATACATGTAGATTCACAAATGCATACAACATGTGTCTGTAAGATAATCAATTCTTACAATTTTATTTGCATCAATATTTAATTTAAATATAAGATTGTGATACTTTTTATTAATGTTTAAAAATACATAATATACATCAACAAAAGACTCATAGAAAAATAATTATTTTAAACAATAATAAGAATACTAACGATCATGTACTTATATAACTTTGAAATTAATTATGCTATTATCATTTACATTTTGTGCTAATATTTAAAACATATTAATATTCAGGTCATAAAAACAATTTTATCTTATTATATTATTTTTATATTTAGGACATATTTGTTATACGAAAAGATCATAAACTAATACTTTCTTTATTTATCATGATATCATCATATGTATTTATACTAATATATAAAACATATTTATATTCATGTCATAAAATCAGACATCGACATTCAATACTAATTTACCATTAAAATAATAATTCTTTTAAACAATAATAAGAATACTAACGATCATGTACTTATAGAACTTTGAAAGTAATTATGCTAGTATCATTTCCATTTTGTGCTAATATTTAAAACATATTAATATTCAGGTCATAAAAATAATTTTATCTTATTATATTATTTTTATATTTAGGACATAAAAATATAAGAACACATTTATCATAAACTTGCTTTCTTATCATGATATCATCATATGTATTTACACTAATATATAAAACACATTTATATTCATGTCATAAACTCAGGCATGGACATTCAATACTAATTTACCATTATGATACTAAAATGATTATTTATTGCACATGAGTTACAAACTACATAATGACAAAGCAATCGATGAGTACATGTCAATTTCTCATTTGTTGATTATGAGAAAATTGACATGTAGGATTACAATGTCATATTCATAATGCTTAAGTAAAGACAATTGGCAAAATGTTGTTTCACTTCGGGACTTTTCCGCTTTTATATTATCTTCATTTACATTTTGTGCTAATATTTAAAACATATTAATCTTCAGGTCATAAAAACAATCTATCTTATTATATTATTTTTATATTTAGGACATACTACCTCTGTTTCTTCTCTTTCACCATACTTCACTTTTTGACATTATTCACTGGGCCACTTTGACCCGGTGATTTGGTTAGCAAAACGATACACGAATTCGGTAATCTTTGCATGATCTTGTAGAGAAAACTTTATTCAACCATACGATGAAACAATTATCAAAAAATTACATTGTTTTGCTATCCAAATCACCAAGCCAAAGTGACCCAGATACGGATAAAAAAATCCTCCTAAGGTGAAAGAGAAGAAACAGAGGTAGTATTTGTTATACGAAAATATCAAAAACATGCTTTCTCCTTTTAAATACTTTCTTATTTATCATGATATCATCATATGTATTTACACTAATATATAAAACACATTTATACTCAGGTCACAAAATCAGACATCGACATTCAATACTAATTTACCATTGGAAGAATGATTCTTTTAAACAATAATAAGAATACTAGCGATCATGTACTTATAGAACTTTGAAAGTAATTATGCTAATATCATTTCCATTTTGTGCTAATATTTAAAGCATATTAATATTCAGGTCATAAAAATAATTTTATCTTATTATATTATTTTTTATATTTAGGACATATTTGTTATACGTAAAGATCATAAACTTCTCATGATATCATCATATGTATTTACACTAATATATAAAGCATATTTATATTCATGTCATAAATTCAGGCATGGACATCTATATATACTATTTGAGAATGTCCTCTCAAACTTTGCATGAGGAATTGCCACGTGAAAATTACAGTAAATTAATGTAAAAAATATTGCTTGAAATTTAAATTGAAATCACATCTATAGAGTTTGAAATGAAAATGAAAAAAATTGGCGCCTTTAAATTTACATCACATCTGTAAAGTTTGAAATAAAATGAAAAAAGTGGCGTCGACGCTTAAATTAATTGAATCCATTAAAAAAAGTATATAACCAACATATGCCGAAAATAACGAACGCTATTTACAATATTTGCGGCAGAAATCAAATCAGTAAGTTAAATTTTTAGTAAATAAGGAAACTTCCACCAAAAAATTGTTATGATGAAGGAAATTTTCATAAAACTTGATAGTAAATTGTTGACGTTACCAAAATGGCATGGAAGGAAACAAACCTATATTACCGGAGGTTTGATAGTCAATTATTGCGTTACCAAAATGACAAGGAAGGAATCAAACTTATATTACCAGATGTTTTCTAATGACATCACCACCACATTGGAGGTTTTCATACTCATTGGAGTTTTTTTTTTTTTTTTTAGTTTCATCATACTAATTGGAGATTTATTTAGTGATGGGAGAAAAATGATGAGCGGAGAGAGCGTTGTAGGTTAGCTTGCTGGCGCGCAAGTGGAAATTAGAAGAGCAAAGACACGTCCGCATATCCGGTGAGTTTTACAGTAGTATAGTCTCATAGTGATGTGCGTTTTTTCCTTTGAATGTGTTTCTTACCCGTTTCTAGCAAGTTATTTTTTCTGAAAAAATCTATACTTTGTATATGTGAAAGCTTCAGTTCTCATGGCCGCCGCCAAAGGCATACACTTGCGGGAGGGAGTCACTCGCCATACCCGCATAGGTAATACTACTGAGCAATATTTGATATGCTTTTTTCAAGAATGTTTTATAAGAAATCGATTGGTCTTTAATTTACTAACATCGTTTATTTGGTGGTGTAGGGTAATCTTCTGTTTTGGGAGTTCAACACAACGGTAAGAGCCTTTGAACTTCAACTCTATTTTACGTTTACATTCTGATCTTATTTGTACCTTGGTTGTATAATTGGACTAGATTTGTTCCGTGAGTTCTTACTATTTGTATTATTTATTTTTAGTAAATTAATTCACAAAACTAAAAGAGCATACATAATGCCGCCATAATGTGGTCTTACGCTGAGAGGATTGTGGGTTTAGCAAAATAAAAATGTATACTGAAATCAAGATAAAATAATAGCATGAATCCATCAAAATGTGAATAAGATTATAGCAAGGAGAAAATCATTGGTTAACTTTGTCGAATTGGTATTAAAAAACGTAAATTTTGAAATAAAAAGGCTAACAGAAATGTGATGCTGAAAATTGTCCAAAATAGTATAATAATCTCCAAATTGATATTAAAAACGTAAGTTTTGAAATAAAAAGGCTAACAGAAATATAAAGTTGGAAAGTGATCAAAATAGTATAAAAAGTGCTATAAATAAGGAAATGCGATTACTTAATTTGAATTTTACAGTAAAATTACAATTAACTTCAGTGTGATTGGTCTCTAGCAAGCAATTTCGCTTTATTTTTCAATTTAACGGACTATGTTACTCAGTATATTTGGTTATTTTTTTCGGGTGTTGTATTTGAAATGCATAATACATCAACTGTTTAAGTGTCAACAATTTTGTTTTGAATTTGAAATTTTGCCGTGCATCGCACGGGTTAAAAGCTAGTTCAATACTAATTTACAATTATGATACTAAAATGATTATTAATTGCACATGAGTTACAAACTACATAATGACAAAGAAATGGAAGAGTACATGTCAATTTCTCACTTGTTGATTATGAGAAAATTGACTTGTAAGATTACAAATGTCATATTCATAATGCTTAAGTAAAGATAAATGGCAAACTGTGGTTTCACTTCGGGACTTTAACGTTTTTATATTATATATATAATTTGCTTGCAGTTAGAAAATATGGTAATTCTTTTATAGCCCAAATTTCTAGCAGTCAAGATAGTTTCTCTTATAGCTAAGCCTTCCAAAACAAGAGGATTAGAAATGAAGGAAAGAGTCTTACAGACTTTTAATAGAAGATCACCATTTTTGTTTGTGAAAATAGCAACATTGTTTCCCTTACCTGACATGGGTTAAATGATGCATCAGTGCAGACCTTCACCTCCAAATCCGGAATAGGTTGAGAAGAAGGAATGTGTGTACATGTGGTACTTTCTTCAGCTCTGTCATAAAAAGAATCATAAAACTTGACTACTGTCGTGGAAGCAACTTGTAAGGGAGACCATTTTAGCCCATTAAAGAATATATCATTTTTGCATCTCCACAATTCCCAGCTAGTTTGCCTAAAAAATCCAAGAATAACGTCACACTGTTACCACAACTTTTAGCAGCTTCAGCTACATATAACCACCACTGTGCCAAAAAGAGATCAACAAGAGCATGAAGCATAAATCTGAGAGGGGAGCAGGGGCGGACATGTAGCTTGTCAAGAAGGGGCAATGCCCCCCCCCCCCCCCCCCAATGGAAATTGGGTGTTAGCTTCAGATTGTTATATTATGCTCCTGTAATATCACCTGCAAAAAAATTCATATAGATGGCCTCCCTTGATCAATTTTGTTTACACGATATGTTGCAAAAATATAGGTTCCGTGCATCTCGTACTTAAATATCATCAAGAGGTTATAGATGATGAATATACTTTTTTATGTTGTTTTAATTTTTCTTTACTAAATTTAAAGCTTTAGATTGTACTATTTAGTATTTCTTTTTTTTAAGTATTATGCCTACATATTTTCTTTGGGCCCTCCCAACAAAAATTCTTGGATCCGTCTTCGGAGGGGAGTAAATCCAACTTTGAATAGCAAAATGTTGGTAATTATGCCTTGAATACGCTCGAGAAGGTTGGCGGGGAGTTAGGCGACGAAGAGGGGCAAAGAAACGGGCCAAACAAAGGATCATGACGAAGGAAAGGAAAACAAAGAAGAAGCAGCTGCTTATGGGGGTCAGGGCAGGTTGAATGACCTAGTTCGAGGGCACTGGCGATTTCAATTGTTTCCAAAATCTTTCTAAGTTGGTTTTGGATGTTCATCTGGACACAAGTAACCTACTAGGGCTATATAAACATGTATAGACATAGGTTGAACGTGTGGGTTGTATTCGCATCGTTTCTCTCCAATAAAACCGGGTTTTCGGGCAGTGGACTTAGCTAGCATCATGCTAGTGAACCATGTTACATCGGGTATCTTCTGTTCATCGATTATCGTCGTTCTCTTGCTTGTTCCATGCCGTAACAAACGAGTATCAGAGCTTGGTGATCGGCAAGTTCAAGGTGGAGCAAAAGATCTAGGATTTCATAATTTGTGAAATTCATAGCTAGGGTTTCGCATCAAGGTGGAGCACGTATTCGAGGCTATGGATCTGGACTAGGAGCTGAAGAGAAGACCACCCTATGGCAGATCAAGGTAAGTGCTTTGTTGAAGCAGCAATGCATGTGGTTGCGATTGGCGGTAGACAAGGGGGGAGTAGTTACAGCTACCAAGGAGTTTAAGACGATGGAGGAAAGATCGTACTCAACGATCATGTTGTGCTTGGCGGACAACGTGATCACGGAGGTCGCTGATCAAGATACGGCGGAAGGGCTATGGGAAAAGTTGGAGAGTCTTTACAAGATAAATTCGCTCACCAGCAAATTAATGTTGAAGCAGCAGTTGTTTGGTCTACGAATGGGGATGTATGGATCTATATTTTACGTATAATTTTACCTATTTTATCACATTTGATCTTCGCCGGTGTGTTCGTGTTGTGATTATCAGGAAACGAGACACGCAAGGAGCATTTGGATAGAAGAAACAAACTTCTGAATAAGGATGAAGCTCAAAAGGATGCCCGGGAAGTGATTCAAGATGGAAAAGGATGTTTCAAAGTAAAAGCAGGATTTTCATAGGACTGAGAGGTCGCACGATTTCATTTAAGGTCGCACGACGTGGTGGAAAAGTGTGTACAAGGAAATCCTCAGGAGGGATCCAAATGTACACCTCAAGTAGGGGATCTGAGAGTATGAACACAGAGAGATGTAGGGTGTGAGTAGGGAGAGAGTAAGCAAAGGCAACTGCTCTTGGAAGTGAGACAGTGGACTAGTAAGAGATTGAAGTGTCTAAGAAACTTGCAATAGAGAGCAAATGATCCTATATATAGTCGAGAAGTGACCGTTGTGAAGGGGATTAATGCACCATAAATGGCGGCTTAATGATAGCCTCTGTAACGGCACGTTCGACCGCATATATAGGGACCGTTACGCACCTGCCCGCACATATCGAAAACCGTTATGAGATCGTCTGCATTTATGGGATGCACGAGCCTTAAACCTCTCAGTCAGTTACCAGAGGTCGCGCGCGAGCTTGGTTGTCGCTCTCGCGCGACGGGCCTTACTCTAGCCTCCAAACCACTAAGTCTCTACAGGTCCCGTGTTGCTGGTACGCGAGGGGCTCTGTCTCACAGCCCCTAAGTGGATAAGCATAGGCAGTTATCCGGTGTGTATGGAGCACAGCTAGGTGTGATGGATGGCTGCCACATGGCTGCGGCATGTCTGTCTGGAAAACACCATCTACAAAAAGCAAACAGAACCCAGACCAAACACCAAAACTTAGCCTACAACATGCTCCCAACACCATAACTCCCACCTTCAAATCACCCAACAGCCTGCCTTCTACTTCATTCACAGCCTTTACACACCTAAACCTAAACTGACTAAAATAGCACCATTAAACCAACAGTTCGCCATCATCTTCCAAATTTACACCTAAACTAGCTAACCAGCATCAACAACTCACCATTACCTCCTACTTGACTACCAGCATTCTACCTACCTCCTACACTAACAGCCAATAATCTTCATCCTTTCACCATGAAATCTCCACAATCCATCCCCATGAATCACAGTACACCACATCTGCCACCTCCATCAATAAACCACCTGAAAATTCAACCCACCAGACCAATCACCAAACTAAACCCATCACAGACCCGCGCCAGAACTCAGAGCCCAACCACCGAAGCTGTAATATCCCGTCACACATCGAAATAGTGGATTAATATTGTGAATTAGATGTATATATGGTTTCAAGATCCTGTAACACCCCCCCCCCCCCCCCAATGCCCAAGTCGAGCCACGGGGATGTCACTCCGTACCCGAGGTTAAACCCGGATACAAGGAGATTTTATAACATGGTTGTCAAGAAAAACATCCATAAAATAATTAAAACTAAACATTATTACAATCCAACCATTCGTGCCTCAAACGCGAGCATAAAACAAAATAGTGTATTGAATTAAACACATGAGTTCTAATTGTTGAAATGAACTAACTAATTAACTTGGTGATGCATCGCGTCCCCTGCTAAGCCAAATACTCATCACCTAAACATGTGGTGCAGAAATAAAAAAGAAACACCACAGTAAAAAATCAGCAAATAAATACTGGCAAATAAACACCCAAGCGTGTAAAATGATGATATGATAGTTATAAAAACACTGACTCATTTACAAGTAGGAGTTCTTTTCAAACACAGCGGAAATAAAGTTTGACGCTTGTAATAAAAACACGAGAGTTCCCAATTCCATAATATTTCCAAACCAAATCCATAATCATTAGGGAAATTCAAAATCACATATTAATTCTTTTTCCATTAATATGAACAAAACCAAAACTATCTTATTAATTTGTTGTGACGGGGGAAACCAACCATCTCGCAAGCATCCAAGACCTTAAGTTTCGACACCCCTCAAAGACTCTAGCGGCCAGAGGAGTGAGTACAGGGAGCTATCAGGGGCTAAGTGCGGCCGGATTAAATAAAATAAATTGAACGGAAGACCGAGATCAACACGTCCAATGCCAATAGTAACCAATAATAAAAGTTCCCGCACAACTCTTCCACTTTACGTTATCGTTCATTATTATATCATGGTGACATTTTCAATAAAATATTTAGCAAGTAAAACATATATTCACATGGCACGCAACACATAAATTTATTTTGAGACGTAAATTAATAAAATCATTCGACACGAAGGAAGTTAGGCACACTAGACCTGGCATATTTACTTACCTCAACAAATCAACTACGGCGACTCACTCGTAGTACTCAACGACCCGTCTTCGGTGAACTCGTCGCCTACAAGTTAACAATACTCTAATTAAATTACAATACTTTAATAACACTAGCGATACTATACTATATGCATATGACGCTCAATGGTCTAGGGTTCCAACATCATCCTAACATTCCCAAATAACCCAATACACAAGTGGTAAGGATGATTGGTTCTAAGTCGACAACACTATTCTACTAGCCGGTTCAAGTTTCACATCCATTGAGCTAGTTAATTTTAAACAAGGAGATTACTAAACAACTTAGACTTACACAACACTAGTCACAACTCACAAATCCTCTCAAACACATGTACTTAGGTTCAAGGTCACGAAACGAGGGTTAAAACTCCCAACATCCAACTAATTTCCATGTCTAGACACTCCTTAATAAACCCTCCAGCATTAGTGACAAATTCAGCGTCTTTTGGCGACTATAAACAGTCCTATAGCGACAAATTCCAACCTTTTAGCGACCGGACAGATTGTATATCAAATCTAGATCATCACATTACATGTCTAACGGCCTCGATTTCAACTCCAATTCAATTACCCGACAAATACAACTTGTCCTACCAACCCAACACATCAAACAAATGACAACTTCTAGTTAATCATATTGTTTCAACTTGATTTTACCTCCTATACAAACTAGGATTTATGGGTTTTCATGAACAAGAATAAATCAAGTGATAATGATGAAACATGTGATACAACTTGATGATTAAATTGAATAAAGAACAAGAGAAAAGAGAATCAAAGCATGAAGAAGAAGAAGAAGAAGAAGAAAAATTCGAAGAACAAGAAGAAGAAGAAGAAACGGACGGACGGGAGAGAGAGAAAAGAGAAGATGAAAAAGAGAGAGATAGAGTGAGAGAGAGAGAGAGAGAGAGATTACCTGAACGGAGAGAGAGAGAGAGACGGCGGCGGTGGTTGTGGCTGCTGCTGCTGCCGTCGGACAGAGGGAGGGAGCCGAGAGAGAGAGGGACGGGAGAGTGAGAGAGAGACGTGAGAGAGAGAGAGAGAAATAGGGATTTGAGGGTTTTATGAGAGTTGGAAAAAAAATCAAACTCATAAGGAAGGAAACTCTCTTGAATAGGAAACTTTACGTAGGAAGAAAATTGTTTCAAAATATGATACCAATCTGTGGGAAAAGACACTTTCCCACCACAAGTTTAGGTAAAAAGACAACTACCTCCCCCAACTTAATTAAAGGCAATAACACTATTGATTAAAGTCACAAAGATCCCCCAAACTCTAGTAACCATTATAATTAACTCTTGACATTTAAATCAAACTCTCTAACGCGTATAATAATATCACAAAATACCCATAGTCACAAAACGGGGTATTTCATCATTTCTCCTTAAAGAGAGCTTCGTCCTCGGAGCTTAAACTAAGTCTTCAACAACCAATAAGGTATGAACGTCCATTCAATGGTAAAATTACTAAATGCAAACATAAGGTCATGAATGATATGCAATATACTATAAGGAATACTGTATTAAAAACCGAAGGATTACATCCTCTCCCCCCCTTAGAGGAGTGACGTCCTCGGAACTCAAGGTACCTCGTCAAAAAGGTGTGGGTACTTCTTCCTCATATCATCCGCTTCCCAAGTTGCCTCTTCAGTGAGGTGATTTGTCCATAAGACCTTTACAATCTTGACACTCTTGTTGTTGGTGTCCCTTGTCTTGGTGTCTAGAATCTTAACAGGATGCTCTTCATAACTCAAAGACGGATCTAGTTCTACTGGTTCGGGATCCAATACATGGGATAGGTCAGGCACGTACTTCTTCAGCTGAAATACGCAGAATATATTGTGAACACGACCCAAATTGGATGGTAGATCCAATCGATAAGCCACTTCTCCAATCTTTTCTATGACATAATATGGTCCAATGAATTTAGGGCTCAACTTCACTTTCTGATTGAACCTCATGACTCCCTTAGTAGGAGAAAATTTAAGAAATACTTTTTCTCCAATTTGAAATTCCAATGGTCTCCTCTTCTGATCAGCGTATGACTTCTGTCTATCCTGAGCTGCCTTCATTTGCTGCTGGATAAGTCTCACCTGATCGGTCATCTCTTCAATTAGCTGTGGACCAATTACTATTGTCTCGCTTATGTCACTCCAACACAGTGATGTTCTAAACTTTCTTCCATACAATGCTTCGTGAGGTGCCATTCCAATACTGGCGTGGTAACTATTGTTGTAGGAGAATTCTATCAAAGGTAATCTATCAACCCATGAACCTTGAAAGTCCATAACACAAGACCTTAGCATATCCTCCAATGTCTGAATCGTTCTTTCGGTTTTTCCATCCGTAGCAGGGTGGAATGCCGTGCTGAATTTCAACTGTGTTCCCAATGCCTCCTGTAGTGCTTTCCAGAAGTGAGAAAGAAAGTTGGGATCCCTGTCGGAAACTATAGAGCTTGGTACTCCATGGTACCTTACAATGTTCTTCATATACGCATCATCTCTTTGTTCCATATTCCATGTATACTTCATCAGGATGAACCTTGTTGTCTTGGTCAATCTGTCAACTATGACCCAAATTTGATTCAGTCCATTCTTCGATGTCGGTAAAGCATTCACAAAATCCATCTAAATTGAATCCCACTTCCAAACTGGGACATCCAATGGTTGAACTAAGCCTCCCATTCTTTTATGTTCAAACTTCACCTTTTGACAAGTCAGACACCTTGCCACAAATTTTGCTACCTCCCATTTTATGTTGGGCCACCAGAAATTCTTCTTTAGATCCTTATAGAGCTTGTCACCCCCTGTATGTACCGAGTAGGGTTGTGTTGTGCGCTTCACGCATCAACTTTTCTTTGGTTTCCGCACACCTGTGTGGTACACACCATCTCCCCTTGTAGCGGATACTTCCATCTTCATGGATCTTGAAATCCTTCGTCTGACCTTCTGCAATCTTCTTCCTCATCCTTTCCAACTTCACATCTCCTGGCTGGTTACTTCTTATTTCTTCTAAGACATCTGGCATAAATGTCATATTCCACGGATATTCTTTACTCCACCTTGTTCCACCACTTCAATCTCGAGCTTTCGGAACTCATGGCATAGCCGGTCTGGCAAAACTAGCATAGCATCTAAAGTATGGCTCGATTTTCGGCTTAACGCATCAGCTACTACGTTTTCCTTCCCTTCGTGGTACTGGATACGCAAGTCATAATCCTTTATGATCTCCAACCAACATCTTTGCCTGTTGTTTAGCTCTTTCTGAGTGAAGGTGTATTTGAGACTGTTGTGGTCAGTATACAATCTACACACTGACCCATACAGGTGATGTCTCCATATTTTCAGTGCGAAAACTATTTTTGCAAGCTCTATATCATGCGTAGCATAGTTCTCTTCATAGGTTTTCAGTTGTCTCGATGCATAGGCAATAACTCTTCTTTCCTGAATAATCACACATCCTAAACCCTTCTTCGATGCGTCGCTGTAAACGTCAAACTCGCCAGAATCAGTGGGTAAAGCTAACACAGGTGTTGTAGTCAACTTTTCCTTCAATGTCTGGAATGCTTCTTCACAATCTTTTCTCCACTGATACTTTACCGTCTTCTTGGTTGGTGTAGTCAGCGGTCTAGCGATCTTCGAAAAATATTTCACAAAACGCCTGTAATATCCTGCTAATCCCAGAAAACTTCTTATTTTTGACACATTCATCAGAGTTGGCCAATCTTTAACTGCTGAAATCTTTCCTGGATCCACGGATATCCCTTCTTTTGAGATTATGTGACCCAGAAATGGTACATGATTTAGCCAAAACTCACATTTCGAGAGCTTAGCATACAACTTCTCATGTCTCAACGTTTCTAACACTTCCCTGAGATGTTCTTCATGATCTTCCTCGCTCTTTGAGTAAACGAGGATGTCATCAATAAAGACGACTACGAACCTATCCAGAAACGTCTTCATAACATGATTCATTAGATCCATAAATACTGCGGGAGCATTAGTTAGACCAAAAGGCATAACCGTAAACTCATAGTGGCCATACCTCGTTCTAAAGGCTGTCTTTGGGATGTCCTTCTCGGCTACCCGAAGCTGGTGATACCCTGATCTCAAGTCTATCTTTGAGAAGACACTTGCCCTTTGCAACTGATCGAACAGGTCGTCAATTCGGGGTAAAGGGTATTTGTTCTTGATCGTTGCGCTGTATAACTCTCTATAGTCAATGCACAACCTCAAGCTTCCATCTTTATTCTTCACAACAATACAGGTGCGCCCCAAGGGGACACACTTGGCCTTATATAACCCTTTTGAAGTAGCTCTTGCAATTGATCCTTTATTTCTTTCAACTCTACTGGTGCCATTCTGTACGGCGCCTTTGAGATTGGAGCTGTTCCAGGTGCTAGGTCCATAGTGAACTCAATCTCCCTTTTAGGTGGCATTCCTGGAATCTCATCCGGGAATACATCGGGAAAGTCCTTGACTATCGGTATCGCTTCTAGCACATTCTCCTTCTTAGAAACGTCTTGGACATAACACAAATAAGCACTATTCCCCTTCTTCACTTGATTGACTATGGTCAAAGCTGACACTAGTCTGATACATGGTTCCTTCGTGATGCCACGGTAAAAAAACTTTTCTCCCTTTGGAACTTTAAGCATGATCTTCTGATCGTGACAGTCTATAACTGCTCGATATTTACCCAGCCAATCCATTCCCAATATAACATCTATCCCCCTAAGATCAAATTGTATTAGATTCGCTGGCAAGGTACTAGCCAGGATCTTGACTTCTACCCCTACAAATATGGTATCACACACTGTTACATGACCGGTTGGGGTAGCTACAGGGATGGATATTCTAGACGGCTTATTGAGACTCAACTTTTCCACAAATGATGATGAAATAAATGAATACGATGCTCCAGAATCAATAGAGTAAATGCTGGTTGATCATGGACAAGAAATGTACCAGTGACTACTCCATTTGCTGCTTCTGCTTCAGTCCTGTTCATGACAGCAATCCGTGCAACATTACCGTTCGGCGCTGTGGTTTGTGTTGTACCAGTCCCATCGTTGTTGTTGGCATTAGCTGGAGCGTTGTTGTTCCCATTCCTGCTCTGAACTCCATTGTTCCTTCCATTACCCTGGTTGTTCACTTGCTGTCTGCCATAATTGTTGCCTCCATTATTCTGGTAGTTGCGGTTCCCATAGTTCTTATTTCTGTCCTGATTGTTGTTGTTGAACTGCCGGTTTCCTTGATAATTTCCTCCCTGGTTCCCCTGTTGGTTCCCAGTTGGTCGAACTCGGCACTCAAAAGCACGGTGACCTTTCTTGCCGCAATTGTGGCAATTGACAAGATTTCCTTGACAGTCCTTTCCAGGATGATTCTACTGACACTTCTTGCAGATGTAACGGCGAGGTTGATCATCTCCATTGTTCTGCTTGTTACCGCGGTACTGACCCTGGTTACTTCCTCCCTGGTTGGGCTTGAACCTCTTGTCCTGACTAATCTGGTTGTTCCTACCTTGATGGTTGCCACAGCCCCCAGCGCCCTCAATCTTGCGCTTTCCTTGCTTCTCATCTTGTGCCTCTTGAATGCGCGAAACAGCTGCAGCTCTATCATATGCCTCCTGAAGAGTATCGTACGTTCTGCACATCAAGTCTTTCTGCAGATGGAGTTGCAGACCTGATATGAATTTCCTAACCTTGGTCGCCTCATCAGGCATCAGCAGACCTGCGAATCAGGATAGTTCAATGAACTTCTTAAATTATTCGGTTACGGAACCATTCCCCTGTGTCAGATTCACAAATTCGATGTACTTTTGATCCTGGACATGAACCGGATAGAAGCGAGTGCGAAGTGCAGTCTGAAGAGCCTCCCAATTGAGATTGGGTTGAGCCAAGAAGTTCTGACGCGTGCTCCTCCACTATATATTTGCTTCATTCTTCAGGTAAAATGTCGCGCAAACAACCTTGCGGTTTTCGGGGCACTCAACCAACTCAAGGATCTTATCCATCTCATCGATCCAGTCTTCAAGCTCAACAGGATCCTCATTGCCTGTAAAGTTCCCAGGCCTCATGTCAGCCACTTTCTTCGCCCAGTTGGCTGCATTCGGTTCTCCTTGGTGCACGTTCTGAGCCATTTGAGCAAATTGAGCAAAGAACTGCTCCATGTTGTTGTTGTTGTTTGGAGCTGCCATCGGTACTTGACGATTTTTCCTGGTGTAGTATTGATGTGGTCTATCAGTCATATCCCTACACTATAGCATATTGTATTATTTATAGAGTATCATGAAGTACAATTAATCATGAATACATGGCATGTAACGCGCAGTTACGCAAGTAATGTCACACATTGAATATCATTTAAATCAATTACACATGCATTTACACATAGACTGATCACATCTCATTTTTCATCCTTCTTCAAAAATTGCAAAAAAGATCGATCGAACAAGCAAAAATTATGAATTTTGGTGTGAAACAACTTCTCTGAGTCTACTTTCATATACAAGAAAAATAAACTCAAAATAAATTGTAGAACTCAAGTTGCACAGAAAATACTACAGCTGCTGTCACAGACCACCAGAACAGGAAATTTGACTTTGAAAGGTCTTAAACTGACTTTAAAATTCTCAAAATGAGCTAGTCTTTCACCCAGAATTCGCCATACGCGCCTACTAACTGCCATAAAAATTTGAGATCCAAAAATGGTCTGGAAGATAGGTAAACAGCAAAAATGCTACAGCTAGTCACTTTACAATTCTGCTACTACATAACCAACTTTGAAAATTCGTAACTGAGTCTACAGAACTCATATAGGGCTAAAAAATTTATGGGAGATACCTGGGTATGTCTAATTTCTTGTAAAAATTCAAGGAAAAATAAAACCAAAATTAAGTACGTCTGCTACAATAAAAACCCACTGCTGCGCATAATCCAGGAACGCTTTCTATGCACTTAATCAATGCTAACAATACACAAGGCAATATTAATCCATAAAATTATACTCCAAAATTAGAAAACTAAATTTATTAAAATCCCAAATCGGGTCCTCAAAACATGAACATTAATCCTCATCCTTAAAGCAAATCGCTAAGAATTTAACTCTAGCCCAAAAGTGACTAAAAAAAATCATTCAAGAAACTTCAAATATTGCTTGACATCTTTGCCTTATTCAAACCAATAAATAAACTCAAATTGCATCAAAGTCTAGAAATCTAAAGAAGTTCGAACAGGCTTAATCATCGTGGTCATCGCTCTCATCCAACCTCATCATCATCGGCATCATACTCGAACTTTTCACCCTCACTTGGGTCTTCTTCACTCCCATCATATTCCATGTGATCTTCCTCAACTCCATCATCTTCCATAGGATCTTCTTCGACCTCCTCGTCATCACTAGAGTCTATAACGATCACCTCTTCATCATCAATGGAGTCTATAACGATCACTTCTTCGTCATCACTAGAGTCTATGTTGATCACCTCCTTGGCTTCAATAGGATTCACTTCAATAATCGTGTAGCCTTGCCACTTCAAGTGAACCTCCATCAACAATTTGCATAGGAAATCGGTGCTCACCCTCCATTCACCTTGGTAGAGATAATCCCTAGCATTCATTCGGTTGAAATTTTCCATGAGGTTGCTATACTTCGCTATTATATCTCCAAGCATGGGTCCCATAGGAAGTGCATTCACCATACAATAAGCCTGAAAAGCTGGATTACGGTACCGAGGAAACTCCAATGCAACGAACATTTGCTCACAAAACTGAACGACGCGATCACGAAACGTCGTGAGATCCTCACCCTCGACCCAAGGTGTCACAATCGGGTTCTTCTTAACGGGAAACACACGTTTCCTAGCGGTTGTTTTGGTTATAGCCATCTACAAAAGAAAACAACTCCATAAGTCTCTTACTCCACAAAGTATATATCGTATAAAAAATGACCACCTACATGAACTAAATATTCCCAAGACTTTAAATTCATAACCACAAAAATTTTGGAAAGTGAACCCCAACAAAACGCCTAAAAAGGGTTGGGTGATCAAAGGTTTCTAACCCGAACTCCAAAGCAACGCCTCAAAACCCAAACACTTAGTATCTGGGGTAGGCCAAAGCTCTTAGTTAGGAGTTGGTGGGTGGTTGTACTTGATTTCTATCCTATTTTCTAAGCACGTACACATATAATAGTCCTATCCATACTACCCAAATCCCCAACAGCTTGTCAAATTTTAGTTACTTTTCCTATATTCATTTTAGTTACCTTAACAGGTTTTGATTTCCTTTTTGGAATGCAGGCTCTGATACTACCTGTAACACCCCCAAAACCACCAAGCCGGAGGCCCGGGGATGTCACTTCGTACCCGAGGTTAAACCCGAATACAAGGAGATTTTATAACATGGTTCTCAAGCAAAACATCCATAAAATAAGTAAAACTAAACATTATTACAATCCAACCATTCTGGCCTCAAACGCTGGCATAAAACAAACTAGTGTATTGAGTTAAACACATGAGTTTTAATTGTTGAAATGAACTAACTAATTAACTTGGTGATGCATCGCGTCCCCTGCTAAGCCAAATACTCATCACCTAAACATGTGGTGCAGAAATAAAAAGAAACACCACGGTACAAAGTAAGCATATAATACTGGCAAAAAAACACCCAAGTGTGTAAAATGATGATGGGATAGTTATAAAAACACTGACTCATTTACAAGTAGGAGTTCTTTTCAAACACAGCGGAAATAAAGTTTGACGCTTGTAATAAAAACACGAGAGTTCCCAATTCCATTATATTTCCAAAGCAAATCCATAATCATTAGGGAAATCCAAAATCACATATTAATTCTTTTTCCATTAATATGGTCAAAACCAAAACCATCTTATTAGTTTGTTGTGACGGGGGAAACCAACCATCTCGCAAGCATCCAAGACCTTAAGTGTCGACACCCCCCCCAAAGACTCTAGCGGCCAGAGGAGTGAGTACAGGAAGCTATCCGGGGCTAAGTGCGGCCGGATTAAATAAAATAAATTGAACTGAAGACCGAGATCAACACGTCTATTGCGAATAGTAACCAATAATAAAATTCCCTGCACAACTCATCCACTTTACGTTATCGTTCATTATTATATCATGGTGACATTTTCAAGAAAAACATTTAGCAAGTAAAACATATATTCACATGGCAGGTAACACATAAATTCATTTTGAGACGTAAATTAATAAAATCATTCGACACGAAGGAAGTTAGGCACACTAGGCCTGGCATGTTTACTTACCTCAAAGCAAATCAACTACGGCGACTCACTCGTAGTACTCAACATACCCGTCGTCGGTGAACTCGTCGCCTACAAGTTAACAATACTCTAACTAAATTACAATACTTTAATAATACTAGCGATACTGTACTATATGCATATGACGCTCAATGGTCTAGGGTTCCAACATCATCCTAACATTCCCAAATAACCCAATACACAAGTGGTAAGGATGATTGTTCTAAGTCGACAACACTATTCTACAAGACGGTTCAAGTTTCACATCCAGTGAGCCAGTTAATTTTAAACAAGGAGATTACTAAACAACTTAGACTTACATTACACTAGTCACAACTCACAAATCCTTTCAAACACATGTACTTAGATTCAAGGTCACGAAACGAGTGTTAAAACTCCCAACATCCAACTAATTTCCATGTCTAGACACTATTTAATAAACCCTCCAGCATTAGTGACAAATTCAGCATCTTTTGGCGACTATGAACAGTCCTATAGCGACACATTCCAACCTCTTAGCGACCGGACAGATTGTATATCAACTCTAGATCATCACATTACATGTCTAACGGCCTCAATTTCAACTTCATTTCAATTACCCAACAAATACAACTTGTCCTACCAACCCAACACATCAAAAATATGACAACTTCTAGTTATCCTATTGTTTCAACTTGATTTTACTCCTATACAAACTAGGGTTTATGGGTTATCATGAACAAGAATAAATCAAGTGATAATGATGAAACATGTGATACAACTTGATGATTAAAGTGAATAAAGAACAAGAGAAAAGAGAAATCAAAGCATGAAGAAGAAGAAGAAAAAGTCGAAGAACAAGAAGAAGAAGAAGAAACAGACGGACGGGGAGAGAGAGAGAGAGAGAGAGAGAGAGAGAGAGAGAGATTACCTGCACGGAGAGAGAGAGACGGCGGCTGCGGTGGTTGTGGCTGTTGCTGCTGCCGTCGGACAGAGAGAGGGAGCCAAGAGACAGAGGGACGGGAGAGTGAGAGAGAGACGTGAGAGAGAGAAATAGGGATTTGAGGGTTTTATGAGAGTTGGAAAAAAATCAAACTCGTAAGGAAGGAAACCCTCTTGAATAGGAAACTTTACATAGGAAGAAAATTGGGTCAAAATATGATACCAATCTGTGGGAAAAAAATACTTTCCCACCACAAGTTTAGGTAAAAAGACAACTACCTCCCCCCAACTTAATTAAAGGCACTAACACTTTTGATTAAAGTCACAAAGATCCTCCAAACTCTAGTAACCATTATAGTTAACTCTCGACATTTAAATCAAACTCCCCAACACTTATCATAATATCACAAAATACCCATAGTCACAAAACGGGGTATTTCATTGTGGTATCATGTCCAACATTGGAGAATTGTGAGTTTGAAATATGGCATATGATAAACCTTGTGGATTACTACTAGAAACTTGAAGGCTTAAGCATTTTTATTCGGTGGTACGGGTAAAGATGTTGTTGGGACAGTAATCCACGGGTTATTACAAATGGTATCAGAGCCAACCTTGGTCCCGCAAGGGCTCCTTGACAGTTCGCCGCCAGCCAAGAGGATACGTGACTGATCAATACCAGGCACACTCGACGAGGACGTCGAGTATATAAGGTGGGGGAATTGTAATATCTTGTCCCACATCGAGATATAGTGGATTGATATTGTGGATTATATGTATATATGGTTGGGAGATTATGGTATCATGTCCCTCACCGGAGAATTGTGAGTTTGAAATCTGGTATATGGTGAACCTTGTGGATTACTACTAGCACCTTCAAGGCTTAAACATTTTTATCCGGTGGTACGGGTAAAGAAGTTGTTGGGACAGTAATCCACGGGTTGTTACAGAAGCCATTTGCAGAGCCAATCACGGAGAAGAGAATGAAGAGAATAAGATTCAACTCCGCAATGCAGCCACCACAACCGCGATCACCGTAGCCTTCCCCTTTAATCAACCATGGCTGGAGAAAGACACCAGCTCCAGCGCTGAAGCAGCAGAGTTAAAAATAGAAGGCTGGAGAAATTTACAGAGGTCGCACGAACTCAATCAGAGGTCGCACAACCTCAATCAGAGGTCGCACGACCTCAATGGAAAAAGACAGAAATCATGAAGTCTTGAATTAGGTCCTGCAGGACCTCAGCAGAGGTCTTACGATTTTCCCAGTCAATTATGGAGGTCGCACGACCTGAAGAGGGCATCAGATTTTCTCAAATACTTGGGGCTTGTGCGCAATAATCCTAAACTTCTGAGAACTTGTTTGGAAACGTGTAAAAGGGTTCAAGGACGTGATTTAGGCAGTTAGACCCTGCGGTACATCAACGTTGGAGCATTGGATCATGCCTTGGAGTTTTCGATTCATCGTTTGGTTCTTCCTCCTCTCTTTTATTTTTTTTTTATTTTTTATTTTTTTTGCTCATGATCACACAAAGTCTTGATATTGTGATCATGAGTATGTCTTGCTAAACACTTTATTGTAGGGATTTCTCCATGGTAGCTATGGTTTGAAGCCGTTTCGGTAAATTATGGATTGTGGATCATATTTTCTTAACTTAAATTGATGATGAACTAATTGCTATGTTTTATTCAAGACTGTATTATATCTTTCCGTGTTGAGACATTGCAATAGGAATATCATATGTAGTATTTGTTAGAGAAATCAATAAATTATTATCCAGAAAAGTGAGTTAAACACTTAGTCGTGCCTAGGTTAGAGAAATCAGCTTAATTGACTAAGAATGTGAGTAGATTAGAAGAATGTAATGCATGTTGAAGAAAACGTAAGTTAGAGAAATCAATTTGTGTGGTCATAGAAATAGGTTTTATTAGAGAAATCGGTAAAGGCTTTTGCTCGTTTGGCAATAGACTCATCATCTTGTTTCATAATCATAATTCGTTAGCAGAGACACCCTAGTGATCCAAGAGAATTCTTGATACTTGTCTCATATTCGTGATCTATCTCCGTTAATTTTGTGATTAGTCATACAATTAATTAATTTGGTTGTATTTTCAATTATTAGTTTAGCTAAACAATTCACCATATTGCCCACACAAGGTTAACGTTACTAATTAATTTGAGACAAGTCCATTTACGATGAACCCGGATTACTAAGTATTACAACATGCGACAATCGTACACTTGCAGTTGAGACGTGCCACATTCCATAGCAGAATCGTTTAAAATCAGTTCCCTTTATTATTCTAAAAGATAATTCATCAATAATTACCATTGTAGCAAGAACTTTCCTACTCAAATATTGACTAAACACCACCGCATTCAAGTTGCCTACATTTTCTTACCAACAGCAGGAGTAAATGCCAATGTTTTTGCCATTTAACTTTTACACGATAAGGGTAATTCTTGCAGCTGACTCCACAGGCTAGCTCCATGATTTTGGATCGGCAGCATAAGTTTTAGGGAAGAATTACATTCGCACCTAACTTTATGCCCTATCCTTCTAAAATTATCCCACACTTGAGGTGTACAATTATCACCAACATGTTTCAACCGTTTAACATGCTTCTTTTTCATTTTTTGGGAGGACCAAGAGGTGGTTTAAAATTACTTTCCCCTTGGTTGTGAGTTTTCCTCTTCATCAGTCTGTTGTGAATGCCTCCATATTCAATAACGTGATTGGTATCCTCTTCACCAAGAGTAATATTAGAGCATCATCAAGTCGACATGAAGACCCCACATCAAAACCTATGAGTTATAAGGAGAATCAACATCCTGCAATTACAGGAAGCTGAATGACGAGCTCCATGATGCTCAAATAATCAATTTACAGGATAATCATAGAACATACTAAGAATTGGACTACCTATTACTTAATTTTCTTACTTAATTGTATGTATATATATTATTAGACTAGTGAATGTACATTTTCCCTTTGCATTGTGTGGACATGTGAAATAGATGGAGTTTCTCATGGTGCTTTTGTGAGATAAGTTGATCACATGAAGTAAGTTATAAAAACATTCCATGAAACATCATCATTTGAGACCCAATATCAAGGACATTGCATTCATAAAAAAGTGAGAATTTATTTGGTATTTTTAATGAAAATTTTAGTGTAGTTAAACAGACCCTTGCTAAACTATTAGTAAGAGCTTTTACATATAAAAAAAGATAAGATTGTAGTCACAAGACCAACCAAGATTGACAATATGAATACATACACATGTAAGGGTGCAACAAGAGTATTTCCAATAGTGATCTTGATTTTTCGAACTTTGGGGAAAATGAACCGAGAAAATATAACAAAAGATGCAGGTTTGATTGATAAAACTAACTACGAAGACCACTTGAGATATCAAAATCTAACGGTAGTGAACCACAACAATAAAAATGAGAAGACAAGGAAGAAAATCCAATACATTTGACAAGACAAGAATGAAGCTCACAAATATCTAAAAAGGAGAAGAGTGAAACCCAAGGTTAAAGATAACCAATTTGACTCTGGGGTTTTAGAGTCTTTAAGTGAATAACTCGAAAGATCTAACCCATACATTCTAAACCCAGTTCTACCACCAAAAAATCATAAATGAGAGCTTTGCAAGGCATCAGGAACTCTACTCCATAACTTTTAAGATCTCTAAAATTCAAACTTACTAACAGAAAATATCAAGGCCAAAGTCAAGAGCCTTCAAGTGAACAACTTAAGAACACGTAACATAACCAGATAAACCCTAATACAAGAAGACAGAGAAAAAAATCAAAGAAGAAGAGATGTTTGTGATTCTGTACCATGTTCACTCCATATCCGCTTCAAAGTAGTGACAAGAAAGTGGCTAGAAAGAAGTATGGGTGTCTAGACGGTCGATGGTTGGCTAAACTCGAAAAGACACCAAATTGGAAGCCTAAAAGGATTGGAAAACAATCGGCTTGAATATCTGCTGAATTTGCCTCGTACCACCTGGAAACAGCCCTCAATCACCGGATCTGATGAAGTTGTCAATAGTATATCGATGTCCGCTTCTCTATGACGTTAGAGAGAGAGGCGAGTTATGAGGGAAGTTATACCAGGTTTACAAAATTACGTTTTGGCAAGTCTGGATATCCTAAACCCATAGTCATCCTTTTATGCTCAATTTAACTCTACCAAGGCTGGATTCGGCTCGGTCCGGGTGGGTTGGACGACTCGAGCGCTAATCCAAAGTTACAACAGGTACAAAAGCCAGATGACTTAAGGCCTACAAGTTTATGTTATGTTATTTATAAACTGGTAGCTATCGCAAATCGGATAAATTATTTTGCATACTTTAGTGTCTAAGTTTCAGATCGCACTCGTGGTAGACTGATTTTGGATGAAGTCCCAATTGCTTTTGAGTTATTACATACTATGAACAAGAGGAAAAAGTGAAACACATGCTATATGACCATCAAGCTAGATATGACCAAGGCTTACAACATAATGGAACAGACTTTCCTCAAGGTTAATATGGTGAAGTTGAATGTAGTGATCATTGGGTCAAGTTTGTTGGTGATTGTTTAAAACGACTGTGTTCTCGCTATATATAAAAGGAGCTACCAAGGAAGGATTTTACTGTAAAGGGGCCTCCGGCAGGGGTTGTAACCCCCCCCCCCTCAAAGTAGTGAAATAAATCAGAAGAACCCCTAGACTCACGATAGATACGAGATACTGACAGCTAGGCATTTAACTCTACGTCTAAGTTTCCTGTACGCTCACATGCGGAGTTATAAAAACGGGTAGACGAGTGAGGTTGTCATATAATCAACTAAGTAATATATGGTTCGTTGATAATATTGTATACAGAGTTTCAAATGATTTAACATAACACTTACATATGACCAACTCATTCTCCTGACACAACACCATAGATCAGATAGATAGAGTTAATTGTTACGTATAATTCAGAGAATCCACAACCATCCATAACCATCACAACCTCCCCAGCCTTGTATAGAGGATTTAAAATCCCACCATCCAGAGGATCGTGAAGACCAGATTCACTTTTTAGATCGAAGAAAGGCTTAACCAATCCACCAAGACAAAACTAGACCTTAAGTGTGCACACCTCCTAATGAATCATCAGTCCTGAGGGTAGCATTAGCTGCCTACGGCTAAGTATAATAATACTAAAGCTTAAACAAATGCATGTAGACCAAGCTCAAATGTCCGGAGATGTTCTAAGACGTTAATAACCATTCAGGTGTCGTGGATACTCAAATAGAAACACATAATCATACTACTCATATATAAGAGCAGATATGGAAATTAGTTTTAGAAAGTGCAGAAATAATATAAGCATTCTTATGCTTACTTGATACCCAACCTAGTTTCCTGATCAGCGAAGCTGATTCTCCATTCCAAAAGACTCTACGCATTTGAAGTATGTATATACTATCAACACATGTCATCAGTATTGAGGAAGAATCCACATGCAAGTGTTATGCTGACCGTCTAGTCCAAAATTACCATTTTTCTCCTGATAAACTAGTCTCTTCAGTACAGCCCATGGTTGTGCTTGAACCCTTCAGTCATGCTCACACAAGTCTATTAATATGAACAAATGATCCATGTACCTCCCATATATACTCAGGTTTGGAGCCAACAACTTCCACTTAATCGCACCGGAGTCCCAATAGTTTAGTAAACTGCAGAAAAGCCCCTAGAGTAATATTGGTCAATTTTAACCAATATAGGTACAGGATGACTTCATATGTCATAAAAGTGATACAGATGCAGGAGGTCATGCCCTGAGTTATGACTTGACTATCCAATTTAAGTTATTACAAAATTATCAATTTGCCCCACATATAGAATTCAGTTAAGCTAAGGTTTCCAAAAATTCAAACTTAGTCAAACTTGAACCTAGGACTCAAAACATTATTCTGACCAACTTTCGAGAAGGGCATTTTTTTCAATTAAGTCATCTGATAGCTCAACCCATAAAGTTAACGGTTGTAAAATTGGTTCACGGAGTCAACTTTGCAGCCAATACTATTGTCAATTGAGAGAGAATTTTGAGAATTTGAAAACATGCTTTGAAGATTGGAGTTCATGTTTTTCAGAACATATTTGAGTTCTCCAAAACTCATAGAGCACAAAGAGATATGGTCAGTCAAGGTTGGATAAAAATCATTATCCAACACTTGGAATCTTTCATAAGTTTTTAAAATGTTCAAGGCAACAATTTTAGGCTTGATTTCTCGATAATTTATTAAGAAATGGGAAAATTCCCAAATTTTCAGGTTGGAGCCGAAGTAAACGAAAATAACCCCCAGTTGGCGCAAAACACGAAAGTTAGCTCGTTTACAAACCTATAAATCTGGTATAGGTTTTAAAGGATGAAACCGATGTTAGAAACATAGGTTCTTAAGTTTTTAGAAAACCCGTTAAAAGTAAATCGATACAGCTAACATCAGTTTTTAAAAAAAGAACAGATATTGGCAATATCAGTTATATACTTGGCCATTTTCTATAACAGCATGTTCATTCCAACTCCAAATGCACAAAAACAACTTGTCTAACCTATCCAAAACACAACCAGAATACAATTTCACACATCTACAACTCCAAAAAAAGGCAAATTGATTTTTCCCGAAAAAAACACATTTATATTACATTAAAAAATTGAAATGTGCACCGTGCTAATTCAAAATACAAGTCTTCGAATCAAAATAACTAATCCGGCAACTAGCCCTAGGAAACTAAGTACCGCATTTGCGCTATTTGAGCATTCTCTTGCCTAGTTTGCAGTGGAATTTTCTCGTCTTTTTGCTTTCGTTTCTTCGGTGCCTTCTTGTATACATTTTAATGGGATGGGAACCTCTTGGCAAGGGCAGGAGCTGAAATACATCACATATCGATTCTTGAGTTGCTTGAGTGACTTCTAAGCAATTCTCCATCGTCTGTGAGAGATCTATCCCGAGATCGAAATGTGGCTCACTCGTCTCACTCGTCCTACATGACGACAAATCATTAAAATAAGAGATATTCGGAAAAGTATTAATATAAAAAAATAGTGCTAAAACTGACAAACTCCGGAATTGTAGGCTTCGGCGTCGGGGATGCCTGGGCTTTCTACCTCATCTTCGTTTGTCGGGAGCTAACAGTGAAAGGAGAGGGTTTTGAAAAATGTGTGGCTAAGGAAGGAGATAAAGTTTTAAAAACTTAAGTATAGAACCCATATTAGTATAATCGGTTTTAGGCGGAAGAACCGTTGTTACCAAGATCAGTTTGTAACCAATATTCTTAAAATTGGTTCTTACCTGGAATTTTGAAAGCTTAAGAACTGATGTTGCTAACATAGTTTTCAGCCCTTAAAACATAAACTAATCTTAATTGTTTCTAAATTAGCTTATTTTCGTGTTTTGCGTCAAGTGGGGATTATTCTTGTTCATTGCGGCTCCAACAAGCTCATTACAATAAAAATTTCAGAAAAGTCCCACAAAGAGTGATTTGAAGTACTCATTACCAACTTTCACCTAAAGAAAGCATGTCAAGATTTCAAGTATCAAAAGAGTTACGACTGACAGAAGTCGGTTGTTTAATCACAACATCACAGAGCATATTAACAGCATTATCCCATTGAGAATGGAGTCAAACAACGACTAAGTTCTTGAAAAAATCTTATCCGGATTACATCACCGTGAGATGCTATTTCAATCAATTGGATGAGGATTTTCTTCTTATGATCGAATAGGTTTCTCAGTAATAGCATGTTAGAGGAAGAGCAAGGATTTAGTGGGTTGTTGAATTGGGAGAGGGGGAGATGTTGGTTTGAACATGCTTGGAGATGAGGGAGAAGATGATGAAGTTGGGATGGGGGGGTTATATGCTGAATTGGAGGAAAGCTAGAGGTGATTAGGGAGGTGACACACAAGGGGTTGAGGTGGCATGAAGAGAATGCAAGGTAATGTTCACATTGGGGGCTAGGTGCTATTTCCTAAATTTTATGGTACATTTTTTATTTAAATAGAAACTCAACAGTTTTAATAATTGTATCTCTACCCATAAATTTAGTAGATTCCATAATGATTCCTCAACTTCCAGTAGTTACCATCTTGATTAGATTTCAGCATGAAACCAAGTTTTGATAAATTGTACATTTGACCCACAAAGTTTTGATAATTCTCCCCTCACTACTTCCATAGTGTCATTGTTAAGAGTTGAGTACGTCCATGTCCTAGTCTTTAGGAGTTAGTTTAGATAGTATTAGCATTATCCAATGTTGGACTATTTGTTAGCTAGTAGTTGAGTATATTCAAGAGATAGTTGAGCACTATTTTAGAAACAATTAGTTTATGTAATGTCTATATAAAGACTGGTATTTCATTCAATAAAATTATGTATGTTTTCTCTCAAATCCTCTAGAGCTCTTGTTTTTTCTAGTGTTTCTAACAGTGATATCAGAGCCTTAAGCTCTTGGTGACCAATATTTGCTTGCGCTCATCCGGCGAGCGGTGCAACTGTTAACTACCCGCAGAGTTGAGTTTCTAATCCTTGGAGATCATTTTAAGTGATGGTCGCAGAGCACCCGGAACAAAAGCTCTAGTAGTGCAGCAGCAGCGACAACGTAGCAGCGCAGAGAAAAAAGCAGAAGCAGCAGCAAAATACGGAAGCAGCGGCGACTGGACATCAGTTCCAACAGCAGAATCGCAGCAATAGCGGCAGCAGTGCAGTAGCACAGTCGCAAGGGAGAGAGATGCAAATGCAGCACAACATTGACAGCAAGAGAAACGCAGCAGCAACTGCGACAATGCTGCAGTAGCAGCAAAAATGGCAACATTGACATGTGTAGGGAGAGAGACGGAAACTATTCCATTTTATCAAAAGAAATGGCACATTTGGCAGCTATGTGCCACACGTAAGAACTTTGTGTTTTTGCTTGGAGAAAGGGAACATCTGGCAGCCAAGTGCTACAAGCAATATATTTTGTGTTTGTTGCTTGGAGAATTAGTGTTTTGAATCGTGCTAAACTGAATTTCATCTTTTCAGTTTAAGGGAGGGTGTTAAGAGTTGAGTAAGTCCATGTCCTAGTATTTAGGAGTTAGTTTAGATAGTATTAGCATTATCCAATGTTGGACTATTTGTTGGCTAGTGATTGAGTATATTCAGGAGATAGTTGAGCACTATTTTAGGAACAATTAGTTCATGTAATGTCTATATAAAGACTGGTATTTCATTCAATAAAATTATCTATGTTTTCTCCCAAATTCCTATAGAGCTCTTGTTTATTCTAGTGTTTCTAACAGTCACACAATCACCTCTCAATGGCTTAGAGTCATTTTCAAGCCTAATCTATACTAAAGAATCCTGAAAATCTTATTTGCACATTGGCTCCATAATTCTTAATAATTACGCAACTACGCCTACAATAGTCCAAAATTACATTCTAACAAAAATTATATAATATTTAGAAGTCATTCACAGTTTAGTCTCAATTTGAGATGTAAGAAAGATTGAATTACAATTTTACCCCCAAGTTTCTTGAATTTACACTTAAAACATGCTTGAAAATCTAGAAGTGTTAAAGGGGTGCCCCTTATCACCCTATTTATTCTTACTCACTAGAGAGTCACTATCCAGAGCCCTTACAACAGCTTTCACCCACCAACAGATTTTTGGGTTAGCAGTTTCTTGTGAGGGTCCTGGGTTTTCCCACATCTTCTTCGCCGACAACAATATGAATGTTCCAAGGGCGAATACTGTAGGATTTTGTAATGGATTACGCAGGGGAAAAACAATAATTAAGATCCGCGCAAGACGCTCCAAGGATCACAGGAAGAGACATCATAACGATAGTAAAGGATTTGGTAACAATTACCTTGTGTTGTCTCCTTGGATGACTTCAAACGCAAAATAGTGTTCGCGGCCCTGCAACTAGTCCACACCTAGGATCAAGATCTAGATTCCTCCACGTCTTGTGCTAGCAACCGATGGAAGAAGGAAGAAGAAGGATCACGGTCACGCAAAAACGAGGGGCGGTCCGCCTCTTTGTGGCCGACGACACACAGGTAGGGGGCGGACGGGTCTAGGCTTTGCCTAGGCTTGTCTTGCTCTATCTCCTTTATTTGTTCTCTCTCACTCAATGTGTGTTATGAGCATCAGTGAGAAAATAATCTAGGAGTGTCCTTTATATATTCCAACAACTCCTCGTTAATTACATAAAGGTCCCTCTACTAATCATTTCCTAACAAGGATTAGTTCCCTTTGCAAATTAGTCCTACTAAATTTGCATGTGCTTGCGTATTGATCCTTCTATTTAATTGATCTTATTAATTAATTTCAAAGTCTAGTTTAATCCATATGACGTGTGACCCCATAGGTTTCTTAGTTGGTAGTAATGATTACTAACATGGAGCGGTGTCTAGCAACACATCAATGCTATCCAACTAATAGAAATAGTCAGTATACAAACCTTGTTCAAGTATTGTCTCATCCATTTGTCTCTATATCCGGATTGGAAACGAGACATACAAGTCACACTTGTATATTCAATCCATAGTTTCTCGATCTTGGGCATGGTCTTATCCATGCAGATAACATCAATATCCTATATTGATTTATATGAGTCTGGCCAGACATTCTATAAGCACTAAACCTCGAGTGGCCATGGATATTTGCTCTCGTTATATGGGAGGGACAAATTCTATCTGCATCACTACCATCTCTAAGCTTGCCTCCTATTGTGTCCGATCAGCGCATTTATTACTACCCAATTACGGTGTAGCGTTTGGCGATGTCAAAACACAATACCCCACAACTAGAGGATCTAGTGACTTCAAGTATAAGGATGACAAGATCGTTGTCACCAGAAGAAGCGCTTGTGACTTTACATAACTTGTATGTAGCCTTCTCGTAAATGGGTCAATCCAGTATGAACCCATGTGTTGGATCGTGATATCTGCATATCAATCCAACCCCATACTAGTCAATAGTTGATCGTCCAATTAATCATTATAATTGACAATGGATATTTAAGATAAACAAACACATTTGTAATCTAAGGACTTCATTATATTAAATATCTCCATAAATAATACAATGAATGTTCTAGCCAAAATATTGTTCATACTAAATAAGATTGCCTCTAGGGCATCTATTCCAATAAATACAGTCGAGGTTACAGTTTTATAATAATGTTTACAAAACTACGAAGTAACATCTTGTAAAAAGTGAACCTATCTAAATCCTAGGTGGTCTTTGCTGGAATAGGTGCCCTAGAGGCAATCTAGTTTAGTATGAACAATAAATTGGCTAGAACATTCATTGTATTATTTATTGGATATTTAATATAATGTATTCCTTAAATTTACAATTGTGATGTTTATCTTAGATATTCCAAGTCCATTATAATGATTAACAGGACAATCATCTATAAACTAGTATGGGGTTGGATTGATATGGAGATATCATGATCCAACACATGGGTATGCATTAGGAGTAATGTCATACTGGATTGACCCTTCTCCAAGAAGGCTACATACATGTTATGTAAAGTCACAAGTGCTTCTCGCAGCGACCACGGTATTGTCATCCTTAGACTTGAAGTCACTAGATCATCTAGTTGTGGAATATTATGTTTTGGTAGCATCAAACGCTACACCGCGACTGGGTAGTCATAAAGGCGCGTATCGGACACAATAAAAAGCAAGCTTAGATATTGTAGTGATGTAGATATAATTTTTCCCTCTCACATTCCGGGAGCAAATATCCTGGGCCACTCGAGGGATAGTGCTTATAGAATGTCTAGCCAGACACAGATAAATCAATATAGGATATTGATATTATTTGCACGAATAAGGCTATTCCCAGGATCGAGGAACTACATATTGGATATACGAGTGTGACTTGTGTGTCTCGTGTCCAATACGGATATTGAGACAAAGGGATGAAACAATACTTGCACAAGGTTTGTTAAGATGACTATTTCTATTAGTTAGGTAGTATAGATGCCTTGCTAGAGACCGCTCCATATTGAAAAAAAGTTACTACCAACTAACTAGAAACCTATGTGGTCACACGCCATATGGATTGAACTATAGTTGGAAATTAATTAATATGATTAATTCATTAGAAGGATCAAATCGCAATAACTTGCTAACTTAGTAGGACTAATATGCAAGTTGGAATAATCTGAACTTGAGTAGGATTAGGAGACGACCTGTATGTAGTAACAAGGAGTTGTTGGACTATATAAAGGATGCTCCTAGCTTCATTCCCTACACACTAATGCTCATAATATAAGTTGAGTAGGAGAGAAGAAAGGAGAGAGCAAGACAACAAGAGGGCCGAAACCCCCTTGCCGTCCGCCCCTACCCGTCGGCCAAGAGAGGAGGCCGAAGCCTCCTCTTCTCTCCGTTGCGTGATTTCTTCATCCTCTTCCGTTCTTCCTAGCTAGCACAAGGTGTTTGGAGGATCTAGATCTCAATCCTAGGCGTGGATCAACCGTAGAGACGTGACATTATTCGCGTTTGAATTCATGAAAGGAGACCTACAAGGTACATAACACAAATCCTTTACTATCGTTATGAATTCTCTTTCTGTGATCCTTGGAGGGTCTTGATCGAATAATTATTGTTTATTCCGCTGCGTATGTAACACCCCTAATTCCCGAGAGAGTTCTTAGTGCAATATCAAGACTTTGGGGGCTAATTTGTAAATAGTTTGTCACGGCTTTAAAGTGGGTATTTTAGAGTTTTAGCGATATTTGGATGTTGTTAGAATGATTTTGAAGCATAAGAAATGTTTGGGGTGGTTGTGCAATTATCTGAAATTAAGTAGAAGCTCTAATTCTAGTTGTAGCCAAAAGTTTAGAAAAAATACACTTTCACCCCCTTGCATGAGAGCCACTTGGCAATATCATTTTGACACCTCAATAGTGAGGTGGTAGCTAATGAAATACCTTCTCCTCCACCATCAGATCATGGAGAGAAACCATCTCCCTCTTCCTCATCATCTCTCATCATCTTCTTCATTCATCTCCACCATGAAACCACCACCTCCACAAAGGAACTACCACCAAACAACCACCAACTTCCGACCTGCTACCACCCGTAGTAGCCCTTTCCACAAGGATCAAAACGCCCCAAACTGTTCGGGATTTCATCAAGAATCGAGTGAGAAATTCGAGTTTGAAGGTAAGAACCCTAGTTCAGTTTTTCGTCGATTTCTTCCTCCTCGTTGCAACCCATCACAATTAACACACATATTCTTGTTCCTTATGTCGAGGCGAACCTTGGAAGCACAAGCATGTCCTGCAAATCGCCGGATTTTGCTCCAGCCACCGTGCCGCCGCCGCCAAACCTCCATGGCGACCGGAAATGCCGTTATTAAGGATCGTTCGAAGTAGACGTACATTTTCGTGTTGCTGCATTTACTGTGAGACTCGGAGAGGAGCGTTGTAGGAGTGCTAGCGTTGCTTTGCGCCTTTCATGGCTCAGAGGTAAGTACATATGTACGGCCTTTTCATATCAAAATCTACGTATGTGTTTGATGTTTCAAATGAATGTTTGTTATATGAAATAGTATGATAATGCATGTTTTCCACTCGAAAGTTGTTAAACTATTTTATTCATCTCCTTTGAGAACTATCGGAAATTACTTGTGAAATTTTGACATTCTGATTCTGGTTATGTGAAAGAGAAAAAATAAAATACCTCTAATAGACTTATGACGATGTACAGAGTACTGTTCTTAATGGGAGGCATCAAGCAATCCTCCATTTTCTTGTGGCTAAGACCATTGAAGCAATGCTTCTTATTATTGGATAGAACGTTAATGTTCACAAATCCGCCCCCGATGAGACAAAATGTATCAAGATATTGAGGCCAAGGGGTTTATAGAGCTATATAGTGCTACTTATACTTGTAAGGGTCACTACGGTATAGGGGTGTCGACACTTAAGGCCTTTTAGCTAATGTTGTTAGCGGGGTTGACGAATGGGCTCCCTTAACGCTCGGGTGAAATAGGGTTTTGATAGACCCTAGAAGGAACCCTTAGTGATTATTTCGTGATCCCTCTGTTTACATCGATCCTGCTGGTGACTCTTGACACGCCTCAGCTAAATTAAATTGTTGATTGAAGTCGAAATTAAAAATCGACTACTTTATTAATGTTGTTTGTGGCTCTAGATTGCCTTAATCAATTGAAATTATTTGAAATGTTTTGGCTACTCATGAACTAAGTTATTCTCTTAAATGGACTTGTTTACTCTGGATATGTTACCAACTACTCGTGGTTTCTCAATGTTATTAAATTGAGAGGTTTTTGTTACTCGGTTACTTCCAGTTGTTCCAAATTCTCCAACATGATAGTTTTACTGTTTAAATCTTCTGATTTGTTTCAACTCATGCTTCCGTGCCATTCGTTGCTTTACATGTCGTAGTATGTATTTACTCAGTTTTTACTGATCATTCCTTCAAAACTGCGTCGGCTTTTGCCATTTTAAAACCGCAGGTCGTCAATCAAGTGTGGGGAATGGGAACGCGGATCGAGACGAAGAAGTTTAGCTTAAGTCATATCACTTAGTAGATCACACACAATTTATTTTAGATTGTGCTTATTATCGAAATTTTGTTATGTACTTTAACCGAAATGTAAACTTAATAGCTAATAATCTACTTTTGGTTATCGATTGTCGCGTTAACCCTGAACCGAGATCCCGGGTTGTTTCAGCGTATCCATGATCAAACCTTACAGTCTTCTCATCCAGTCTAAGTCAGCAAGTAAATATGGAATTCAGTCAGTTACTTGGAGTTTAGCTTGCGGCGAGCCATAGAAAAAACTTGGGTCTTCCATCTGCAATTTTAAGAAATCAAATGATTAGCTTCTACGACTTAGCAACAAAGGTAACAAATAAAAATATAAGTTGGATAGGTAGAGAAATTTTGGTTCAAGCGGTGCACATGCTATTCTTATGTATACTATGAATTCTTTCCAATGACCCCCGCCCCCCAACTTTGTTCAAGATTGGAGTCCCTGTTCAGTAAATTTTAGTGGGGAAAGAAGGAGGAAAATGTGGAAGCTGGATCTTGTGAAAGAAACTTAAGCAAGAAATTAAGGGGTACGGGCTTCAAATATTTGGAAGATTTCAAGAAATCCCTCTTGGCTAAACAGTTCTGGCGCATTATCCTAATCAAGGTTTTTAAATAAAAGTATTTGCCCATTAAAGACACTGTGCATGTTTCAGCTCATATTACAGCATCCTTCGCATGGAAAAGTATCTGTAGATACAAGGATATTGTTAAAAGGGGTCTTAGATGGAGGATTGGGTGCGAACATGGCCTAGATGACTTCCATGAATCATGGTTATGGCGTCCCAAAAATCGTAAACCGGCCTATTCCAACCTACATGTACAATATTTATTTACAAGGGATATACAAAGGGACCTGGAGACTATTTCAGCCAATATCCTACCAGTTGATCGATAAGAGATTTTGAAAATCCCCTTGCCAAGACAATCGAAACCAGGTCTTAGAATCTGGAATTTCTCTGAATATGGAAACTATACAACCAACTCTGGGTGCTCACTAGCAGGAAGGTTAAGGGAATAAGAAGAAGCAGAGGTTGTGGGATCAACAAGCACCCAATATTAGGATTGGCTCACAAAACTATGGATACAAAACTCCCTGAGAAGTGTATCTTCACGGTTTGGAGGCTTGGCAAGATTCATTAGCAACAAGAAAAAGTACGAACCTTCAACCTAGAAATACATGGATTTCGTCCCCTTTGCTCTAGGAAGCCAAAAACAAGCACCCACCTCTATATGGAATGTGACACTCAAGTCTCGATCTGGCATCATCTATTTGGAGAATCCTTCCAAATAGGGCTCAAAGAGGATGAAACCAAGAACTTTTGCATCTCCATATGGGATTTCTCGGCCAATCAAAATAGCACATTGTTTCTTTTTTTCGCGGGAATAAGAAGAACTTCATTGATAATAGAAAACATACATCCTTGCAGTACTACTAGCAAGACAACGAACCAACCACTAAGATTAGAACAACTAGCTAGAAGACTAGATATTACTAGGACTAGAATAGGAGCCACCTCAGTGGCAAACTGAAACATACTAAACAGCCTTCAAAATGCCTCGACAGGACCAGGTACAAAAGAAACACCAAACACAAAAGAGCAAAGAGTTCAAACTTGCAAAATATGAGAGTACATCAAAACACTAGAACACATCAGTTGAATAGGGCGCCAGAAATCCAGAAACCAGTGCATGACTGCAGAGCCAACATCCATAAACAATCAACCATCAATGAAAGGAATAATGGCCGACATGAGCTCATCTCCAGGAACGGGAGGCAGCGGAGCTTGATCAACAAAGGCTTCATTGGATGCAGCAGCAGAAGAGCTTTCCAGGGGGACCAATGGGGAGGCTGCCTGAGGACCAACCCCTGATAAACCAGCTGAACAAGGGCCAGACTCCGGAGGCAAAACAGCTAAAGGGGTAGCACCAGGAACAGGGACCAAGGCAGCTGACGAAGAGAACTGAACATGACCTGGGATCCAGTTGGAAGCACCTGGGAGGACTGCAACCTCAACCCATTTCTCAGAATCAGCTACAATATAGACAAAGCAGCAAATATAATCAATTAGTCGAGGAAGTTAGAATGCAATTTGCCGAGGCCTCAGCTTGAGAGAATATCTGGGTCTCATTAGGCCTGTAATCTTCAAATAGGCGCTTATTTCTGATGATCCAAAGAATCCAGAAGATCGCAGGAATCCAGTGCCAATTACTAATACTAAGTAAAGCTTTCTTCTTTTTTACCCATTTTAGAAGCCAGGTTTGTAAATGTCTAGCACCTGAAGGTTTGCAAAATGGAGGAAGAGGAGCCATATTCCAAACTCTCAGAGCCACTTGACAGGACACAAAGATATGGAGTTCAGTTTCTGGTTGATTAAAGCAGATGGGGCACATATGGTTGATTGAATTTATTCTAATATGAATATTAGCAAGACAAGGTAAATAGTCAGTAATGATTCTCAAAACAGATGTTGGATGTTTGCTGGGAGACCTGAGGACCAAAACTTTCTCCAGTGTGGAGAGTAAGAAATGGGCTTAAAATTTATTTTCTTTGAGGATAGGTTTGGTGAAGAATTGTTAAAATTTTGCAAGTTATAAGCTGAATTGACAGAGTAGATTCCATTTGAAGTGGCTTGCCAGAGAGGGGTGTCTGTTTGGGTATCACTGGGAGCCACAACCTGTCTGAGCTGTTCACTTAACCATCTGGGGAACAACTGCTCAATAAGAGGGAAGTTCCACTGATTGTTGTGATCAAACTTTAGTTGGGAAATCCACTTGTAGTTCAAATTTCTGTCTGTACTTTGAAGGCATTCTTTAATGGAGGAACTTGGAACATTTTTGATCCACCCCCCTGCTCTAATCCAAATCTTACTTCCATCACCAACCTTCCAAGACAATCCCAGTTGAAGAGTGTCTTTCCCCTTGCAAATATTTTTCCAAGCACAAGAAGAACTAGGGTTAACTTTAATACCTAAAAAGGGATTTCTCTTACAATATTTTGAAGTAAAATAGTTGCTGAACAGGGTTGTATTATTGTGAATTATTCTCCAAGAATTTTTTGCCACTAGAGAACTATTAAAACAGTGAACATTCTTGAATCCTAATCCCCCTTTACTAGGCTTATTACACAGAAAATCCCCAGAGAGCCAGTGAATCCCTTTCTTAGCTGTATTGCCAAACCAGAAAAATTTGGAGAACATGGAGTGAATGATTTCACAATCAGCTTTAGGGAAAAGGCAAATAGACATTGGGTAAACTAGATAACTATTTAAAACTGCTTTAATTAGAGTAGCTCGTCCATAAGTGTTAAGGAGCATGCCCTTCCACCCAGAACACTTTTGAGCTATTTTGGTTTTGGCAGCCTTAATGATATCCTTATTTGATCCTTTATTATCTAATATGACCCCTAAGTATTTTCCTATGCATTCCTGAGGGGTGACTCCTAGATTGGCAGCGAATATGAGTTTATCACTTTCACTACAGTTAGGGCTAAACACAAGAGAGGATTTGTCTAAGTTAATTGTTTGACCAGTTTGTTTAGCAAATTCATCAAGGATATACTTAATTTGGGAAGCAGTCTGATCTTGGATGGTGAAGAAGAGCAGAGTGTCATCTGCAAACTGTAAGTGTGTGATACTATGATGCCTAGAATAAGGTATTCCAGTAAGTTTCTTATCTCTCTCAGCCATTTGCAGAGAGCAAGACATAGCTTCTGCACAAATAGTAAATAGGAATGGAGAAAGGGGATCCCCTTGTCTCAATCCTCTTTTAGGGGTAAAATATGAGGACTGAGAACCATTTATAAGAATAGAATAAGACACTGTAGAAACACATTGCATTATAAGTCTGATGAAATGAGAGGGGAAATGCATTTGAATTAAGATATGCTCAAGAAAGTCCCACCTGATTCTGTCAAAAGCTTTAGAGATGTCTAACTTTAGAGCCCCTAGTTTTTGTTTGTTAGGATATTAGCCTTATGTATTGTGTGTACCAGATCTTGGGCAATCAAAATGTTGTCTTGAATTAGTCTTTGTGGAACAAAACCATTTTGATTGTCTGAAATAAGAGATGGGAGTACAAGTTTTAATCTATTTGCTAGGACTTTAGCTATTATTCTATATAAGACATTACATAGGCTGATTGGTCTGAAGTCAGTAACTTTTTGGGGGTTTTTATTTTTGGGGATGAGGATAATATGCGTCTTATTAAGCTCTCTAAGCATGAAGCCAGAATTTAAGAAGGATAGCACCGCGGAAATTACAGGAGTGGAGATTGTATGCCAAGCTTTTTGGAAGAAAGCTGGTTGAAAGCCATCCGGACCTGGTGCCTTGAGGGGATTCATATCAAAGACAGCTTGCGTCACTTCTAAAGCAGTGTAAGGTCTGGATAATAAAACTTTTTGATCCGGATTGAGAAAGTTGGTTACATTAAAAAGAAGTGAGAAGGAAAACATGCCATTATTTTCATTCATAAGGGAGGCCTGGTTAGGAACTGGATCAGAGTAGATATCTTTGAAGTAGGAAACAAAAGCTAGTTTTGTATCTTTTGGATCTGTGATGGAGGATCCATCATCTAAAGTAATGGACCAAATAGTATTTCTGTTTTTCCTAACTTTGGTGTAAGCATGGAAGAACTTAGTATTTTTATTTCCCTCTTTCAACCATTTACATCTAGCCCTATGAGCCCAGAACGTTTCTTCACATGCCAGAAGGTGTTGAAGATCGCCATGCAGCATAGCAAAAGAGTAAGCAGCTTCAGGGTCAGGAAGGAGTGCTTGGACTTGCACTAATCTTTGTTTGATATTACTGATTTGCTTAGCTAAAGAGGGTCTAGACATGGCCCAAACTCTAAAAGCTTTAAGTGTGATTTGTAGGAGTTTAACTACTCTAAAGCCGGGAGAGCCATAGATGGGAAGCTTCCAAATGAAATCAAGCAAATTTGGGGTTTCAGGGTTAGTTAACCACCAAATTTAAAATCTTCTAGGAGGAGAGGTCCCTTGTGGAGAGCTGTCTAAAAGATTTAGCTGCATAGGAGAGTGATCTGAAACTCCTAAACCTAAGTTTCTAATGTTTACAGAGGGGTATATCTGCAAGAAATCTGCATTACACCAGGCTCTATCAAGTCTTTCAAAGGTAGGCATATACCCAAATCGATTATTTGACCAAGTGAACCAGGGTCCAATATTCTTTATCTCAAATAAGTTCCATTTATTTAGGTAGCTTTTTAAAAGATCAGCTCCTCTTAAGTTGGCTGCATTAGGTCCTGATTTGTCATGGGGAAAGATGACTTGATTGAAATCATCAATAAGACAGAGAGGGCGGTGAATTGGTATAATTGAATCAAAATGATTCCAGACATCCAATCTAAGCTCAAGCACGGGTGAACCATAAACTAAGCCTAAAATCCAAGGTAAAGCAAAGTGAGTTTTAATGTCCAACAAGATTAGATTTGCAGAAGAAGAAATAACATAACAGGAGTAAGTGGAGGAGTGCCAAGCACACCAAAGGCCTCCCGCAGATCCATTAGGTTCAACACACACAGAACTATTGAAACCAAGCTTCCTAAATTTTCTAGAAATAGTTGAAGAGTTCATTTTAGTTTCAGATAAAAAGAGAAGAGAGGTTTTTAACTTTCGGGTCAACGAAAAAACTTCTCGAATTGCAGAGTCATGACCCAATTCTCTGCAATTCCATCTAAGAAGGTTCATGGCTCTCTTGGGGGTTGTTGCGGGACAACCACCCTAAACCCGTGACACACTTTCTTGTTAACATGCAGGGAAGAAGAAGCAGACTCATGCAAGGATCTCATACGCTTTTTGAACTTAAACTTGAAGAAATATTCTGAAAAGGGATTAAAATTGAAATTGGAGTTAAAGAAATCGCAAAAATTTGGATTTGTACCTTTGTTTTGTCTAGTCACCCCCTTGGCTCTAGGTTTCTTACCCTTCTCCTTGTGCTCTTCCAAATAAGAACTTGGGGTTCCCCTCTTCTTGGTGGGATTTCTCAGAGCTGGGATTTGAAGAGACTTGGACCTTGTCTGCGGTTTACTGGATCTCACCACCTCCTTTTCCTTTTGCACATTCCCCTTTTTCTGCTGCTTTCCTTTCTTACCTTCTCCCCTTTTTCCTCTAGTCTTCTTTGGTATAGATGGGCCAGCATCTTTGGTATCATGATCGAGGTTTTTCAATTCCTGATTCCTCTGTGCCATCTCTTGATCAGCCTCTGTGGAAGCTGAGCCTGGAAAGTCTGGAGCTTTGATAGAGAAGCCAGAGTGTGAGAGCATTTTATATGTGGTTGGCAAGAGTCTCATGTTTAGTGGAGTGCAGAGGTGAGATAATAATGCAGGGGGAGCTGATTGGTGGGACAAAAGGTGCAAACCTTCTTTCTCAGGGGAGTAATGCCTATTTATAGTGTTTATGGGGGGGGGGTGAGTTTACGAAGCTCTTGCATTAAAGAGTCATCCGTTAAATTTCCAAGAGACATGGGGCAGTTCAAAGAGGCTGTAAGGTTCTGGACAGAAGAGGAAGCGATTGGTTGCAACTCTTGGGGGATTTGAACGTTCAATGCACCAGAATTGATACATGCATTGAATTGCTGCGGAACTTGTGCAGCCATTTGGTGAAGTGGAAACGGATTGAGAACATGAATCAGATTAGGGTGCATTGATGACAAAGGGTGTATAAAAGACTGACTCTCTGCTTCAATAGGACGTTCGGAATTAAGATCTGGGTGTGGCCCTGAGGGGGGAGTGAGAAAAACATCAGTGTTGTTGGAGGAAGAAGATTGATCCAAGGGTTGGGGATTCAGATTCATGGGGGGGCCTTGGTTAGGGTCTAGGTGGGCTGGGACATCATGAAACGAGTAATCTGGGGTGATTCTAGAGTCAATCTTCATAGTCCGGTAAGGACCATGTTTGGAGTGGAACTTCAACATATGAGTGAAAAGCTTTCTTTGGGGGTTGACATGAAACTGGTAGGCAGAGAGATGGTGAGACTGCAAATATCTGGCTTCCAATCTTTCCAGGACCTCCACCAGGTTTGTTTTACAATGACGATTGTCATGCCCTATAATGCCACATATATAGCACACCTTAAAGAATCTCTCATAGCTAAAAAACACCCACTTTTTTTCATCTTCACCAGGAACTACAACGTAAGCACCAGGCACCAAGGAATGATCAAGGCGAACCCTAGATTTGATACGCAGGCCCTGCATACTACGCACTCTATCAAAAGTCCAATCTACGACAAGAAGATCACCCGCCAAATTTCCCAGGTTTTCAGCAGTTTCATGTTCAAAGCCTTCAAGGGAAATATTTGGGACTTGAAACCATAAATCAGCCGTGGTAAAATCAATTTCAACAAAAGCCTGATTATTTTTCCTTTCCTTGAAAACAAGAGTAAGACCATGCAAAGAGATCACAGACTCATTTAGAAAAAACTGCTTATCTTCAACCCTTTGAAAATGAAAGATGTAAAAGGAACCCTTTTTTTCAATCCAAACAAAACCGAAGGTTTTCCATGCCTTACTAATTGCTTTCTGCATGACTACAGGTGAAAGTGTGGAGTTTCCCAGAAATTTTGCTACTAGAGAGTCTTTGAGGATTTCTCTAAATGCAAAGACCCTGGTTGGGTTGAGTGGTAGAACAGACCCTCTCTCATCAAGCCTCTCGTCCATGGAATCATTGGAGGATGGGCTATGGGTGTCAAACTGGTAAGGGTTGGACATGGTAGTGATGGCAAGAAAGAAGCAAACACAACAAACACAAACAATTGTCAAGAAACAAGTTACATATCACAATTTAAAGTAGAGGAAAGATGATAATTGAGTTCCTAGCTGTATCAATTAGACTTATAGAGTGGATGAAATCTGCAGCAAATCACCCAAGATCTCAATAAAGAAATATGAAGAGATTTGCAGCTAGAAATAGGCCAATGCATGTAATAGAAATGATGAAAGAATTGGGGAAGGAGTGAGGGAGTGAAGAAAGTGCAGGTCTCAATGCACTAAAATGATGATGATTTTGATTTAGTGGCTTGAGAAGATGATTAAACAAATCAGTGGCAATATTAGAACAACCAATGCATGCAGCAGACGAGATGATAAAAATACAGGAAGCCAACTTTGAAGATGAAATTGCAGAAGATGAAGAGGTGGCTCTGAGAGCAATTTGAGGCTCCTCAATCCTAGAGAGAGAGAGCAGACTGATTATAACGTTAAAACACTAGAACATTGTTTCAAAAAAAAAAAAAAACAAGAGATTGTACACAAGATTATCGAATACTTAGCTTTCATTATTAACATGCATAATCCGCAAAGCCATCATCATCCCCCACCACATCGGACGAGGACAATCTGGAAGCCACCAAACCCACAATGGGTTAAAATCAACACGAACGGGGCATGGTGTCAAAAAAAATGGGTGTGATGCTGCCGAAACCATTATTCATGATGAAAACGACCGATTCTTAGCTAGTGTTGCAACTCCGTCTACAACAACGTCGTAAGCAAAAGAAGCTGAAGCACTTGCAATTCTGGAAGGAATTACGCTAGCATTGGGAAGAAGTGACCAAATGGTGGAAATCGAGATAGACGCATTGAGAATTATCGAGAAATTGAAGAACTGGAAAAGAGAAAGAAGATGGAATGTATCTGAGGCGACTTCATTATTGATGAAAATTAGACACTATCGAGACAATTCGGAAGTGCGTAATTCTCCTATATCGGGCGCAAACGAATGAGTTAGCCCATCAATTCACCAGACGAGAACTTTCTCTGCATAATTGAGAGCCCTATGGCCTGGCTTTCTTCTTCTAAATGATGTAATGGGCTTGCCAAGCCCAAAATACGATCAATAATAAGAAGTTGATTAAAAAAAAAATTACCGTCCTTCATGTTAATCAACGAACCGGTGAGTCACCAGTTCAATATCTGATCGGGTTACAATCTAGCTGACTAGGAAAGATGTTTCCACCTGCAACGACGTCATAGGTCGAAACCATACGTCGCATACGTGTCAATTACTAATAGGTGGCTGACACTACATTTTGACCAGTGACTCACCAGTTCAATATCCGACCGGGTTGCAATCTAGCTGACTAGGAAAGATGTTTCCAGCTGCAACGACGACATAGGTCGAAACCATACGTCGCATACGTGTTAATTACTAATACGTGGCTGACACTATATTTTGACTAGTGACTCACCGGTTCAATATCCGACCGGGTTGCAATCTAGCTGACTAGGAAAGATGTTTCCAGCTGCAACAACGACATAGGTCGAAACCATACGTCGCATACGTGTCAGTTACTAACAGGTGCCTGGCACTACATTTTGACCAGTGACTCACCAGTTCAATATCCGATCGGGTTGCAACCTAGCCGACTAGGAAATATGTTTCCAGCTGCAACAACGACATAGGTCGAAACCATACTGTCGCATACGTGTCAATTCCTAATAGGTAGCTGACACCACATTTTGACCAGCGACTCACCGGTTCAATATCCGATCGGGTTGCAACCTAGCTGACTAGGAAATATGTTTCCAGCTGCAACGACGACATACGTCGAAACCATACTTCGCACGTACGTGTCAATTTCTAATAGGTGGCTGACACGACATTTTGACCAGCGTACACATGTTATTTTCTTTCCATATTTGACCATATCATTCTCAAAATCCCTCCTATATCCCAAAACAATTACCTAGTGCACGGTTGCACCGGCAGTTCGACTTCCATCAGTAGTCCCGTCCTCTCCTCCCCGTCGAGACTATAATTTTCTTCTGCCGATTCTCTGCTGCGCCCATCGGCGGAGACCATTTTCTCAGTCCCGCCTCTCTCTCTATTTCTTCTCTCTCCCCTCTGATTCTCTCTCTCTAGAGTCCGGATTTCTCTGCATTCGTCCACTGACGAACTAGTTCCGGCGACCATGACGACGATGACTCCGCCCTTGGAGGTACGACTGCTTCCATCTCTACTTCTCCTTCAATTTTCTCACCATTGATTACTTTTCTCGTCATATTCACATGTCGTCGATGCTACTGTAAGTTCTATGATGGTTGATTTCTGCTTGTGTTGGGATACGAGTCTTGTATTTGGTTTGGCGATCGTCGATTTTCACTTCCACGGCAGTTCCGAGTTGGATTGGTTTGTTCAATTTTGTGGCGTCGGTGTTAGGAATTTGGGGGTTTTGATTAAGTTGATGGGATTAGGGTTTAGAGAACCAGGGTTTTGATTTTGTTTCTTTCTGTGCAGCAAGACGATGAGGATATGATCGAGCCAGGTACAGAGGTTGTGGAAGGTCCTCTGCCTTTGGAGGAAGGCCCCGAGTCTATGGAGTGTATGCACCTAGTTCTTCCTTCTGTTGATTTCTTTCTGGAGTCGCTTTCTTAGATTTACCTGAAATTCTTGTTTGCGTTTATTATACAATCAGTGCAATGTAGTTTCATCGATGCAGGCTGTTCTAAATTTATTACGTTTCTTTTGTGCGTTGCTTTGTTGGTCTTATCAGTAATAGAGCAACCTGAAACTGTTAGTACCGTGGAAAACCAGCCGGTCGATGAGCCTCAAGCATCTAGGTTTACCTGGAAAATTGAGAATTTCTCCAGGTTGAATATAAGAAAGCACTATTCAGATGCTTTTGTTGTTGGAGGTTACAAATGGTAATTGATTCTTTTTTCACATAGTGATTTGCACAAACTTTCTCCAGGTTGAACAAATTAAATAATTAAGTTTATGATTCTTATTTTACTACTTTAATTGATTTTGACAGGCGGGTGCTCATCTTTCCAAAGGGAAACAATGTCGACTCCTTGTCAATGTATTTAGACGTTGCAGATGCATCCTCACTGCCATATGGGTGGAAAAGAAATGCACAGTTCAGCTTGGCTGTTGTCAACCAAATTAACACCAAGTATACAATAAAAAAGGGTAATTTCAATTATGTTTTTATCTGTCTGACAAGAACAATTTTAATTTGGATCAGTTTTATTATTGATGATGGCATGAGTTAGAGCTGGTTTTGGATGATTGAGTTTATTACTGTATGTATAAGCATTGGTTCTTGTGTTAAGAATATGTGTGTGTGTGTGTGTGTGTGTGTGTGTGTGTGTGTGTGTGTGTGAACCACATGTGTGGTCCTACTTCTATGGCGGTGTCAACATTAACCAAAATTGTAATGAAATTGGTCCAATGGACAGACAAAGCATGAGTTTCTATTAATTTTCCCATTTACAATCTTTTTTTTGGTTCTTTCTTACTATCAAAGAAAAACAATAGAACGAAAAGGAATTGTTGCATGTTAAATTAGAAGTTCCTGATTTTTATTAACAATTCATCCCATGTGGAATTTGAGAGATGCTTCAATATGACTGCTGTTGTGCATATAAACTGTTTCAACCACAGTAGTAAGGCCTGATATTTGTTTCCATGATAGATGACATATGTGTGCCCAGTGGTTATGGATATGGTTTTAGGATCTGCTTTTCTCCCTCTAAGCTCTTAAGGTTCAAATCCCACAATGCTTTATGTTTGCCTGGCTATTAAGTTCAGAGCTCTTTGGGATTTTGAGGTTCATTCGAGCTGGCCCAATACACATGGTTATTTCTTATTTTGTCTTACGTCACCTATTGCTAGGCGTTATAAAACTTGGGATGAATTTGGTGTTGTCGTAAATTATGAACACATTTTCATCAAAAAAATAAAATAAAGAACACATGTCCTATTGTAAAATGATAATTAAAATTTAATCAAATTACTAGGTGAACATAAAAAGTATTCTGAAACAAGGGCATGGTATTATACTCCATTTTCTGCTAAAATAAAATTGTAACTATTAGCTGATTCAAAACATAAGGAAAAGTTACCAATGGGATTTGGTCCAAGTGGTAAGCAGCTTGGTTCCGCTAAGCAGGTCTTGGGTTCGAAACCTTGTGTATGCAGAAAAGTCCCACTGGGAGACTCACCTGCCATACCGAGGCATGCGACCTGGATCGGACGGGATTACGGAGCGAAGGCCCGGAACCCGTTGGGAAACCAAAAACACATAAGGAAAAGTTTGTCCACTTTGTCTTGATCGGTACTCTGTCTCGTGTTAGGGAGGTATTGGTAGTGTATCTTTCTCGTTGCCTATCCCTCCTCAAGTATAATATACAACTCTCTTGATACTGTGATATTCATTCCAAGCTACCCAGTTGTTTGCTAACATGATTCATAATCTACCCTACATTACTGATGGCCATAAATAACTAGTTAACCTAGATAATAGTATCCTGCCGGACTGTCTGTTCCGTTTTTCCTCTTAAGAAGCACATTCTCCATCTGTGATTGACTAGGCTAAAATTCTCCAATTATTTACTATATGTATATGTATATATTTTTATCTGAAACGTATTCCAAACGATACTTATCACAATGCCATCAACATTGATGGAAGTTAAATTAATATTAAGTCGCTAATATCTATTCGACATCATAATGTGTTAATAGATGCTGAGAAAATAGGAAGAACTCTTTGTTTATTGTTTCATTATGTCAGCAAAGGAGTTTGCCTATGGAGGCATCTGTTCCTAACTTCTTATATTCCTTCGAGCCATATGATGTAAATCTTATGTAGCGGTTATCTGCATCACATTCAAGTCAAGTGTACAGCACAAAGAGTTATTAACTAATATTTTTTATCCTAAGCTCTTAAAACAATGGAACTCTGATTTTGTAGCATTTCGTATATTGTAAATATTGTTAAAATGGAAACTTAATTTTAACCATTTTGCAGACACACAACACCATTTTCAGGCAAGGGAAAGTGATTGGGGATTCACATCTTTCATGCCTTTATGTGAACTATATGACCAGGCCCGGGGGTTTCTTGTAAATGACACATGTATTATTGAAGTTGATGTTGCTGTTCGTGGGATCAATGAGTACTGGAAATATGACTCGAAGAAAGAAACTGGCTATGTTGGATTAAAGAATCAGGGAGCAACTTGCTATATGAACTCTCTTCTTCAAACTCTGTATCATATTCCATATTTCAGAAAGGTGCTTTAGGAGGCTGCTTTTTCCTTTCATTTGCCTTCTCAAGTTCATGGTTTAATGGCACTGATTTTATGTAGAAGAAAACTTTCTCATTGTCTGTTACGTATATTAGGCTGTGTACCATATGCCAACTACAGAGAATGATATGCCATCAGGGAGTATTCCGTTGGCTCTACAAAGTTTGTTCTATAAGCTCCAATATAATGATACTAGTGTTGCAACAAAGGAGTTGACTAAATCTTTTGGATGGGAGACATATGATTCCTTCATGCAGCATGATGTACAGGAACTAAACAGAGTTTTATGCGAAAACCTGGAAGATAAGATGAAGGTATGGTCGCGCTGTTGATGCTGTTCAATGTTAACTTCTGACATAGTTTCTTATTGCTGTTCTGCTGTTACAGGGAACTGTTGTGGAGGGGACTATACAAAAGTTATTTGAAGGGCATCTTATGAACTACATTGAGTGCATAAATGTGGACTTCAAATCTACAAGAAAAGAATCATTTTATGGTATTTCATTGTTTGGACATATGAGATCCGTTATGAATGTTCGCAAATAATTTTAACGTAGGGATTATAGTAGTAATCTACACATATTGATTGTATGACAGATCTTCAGCTTGATGTCAAAGGCTGTCAGAACGTCTATGCTTCATTTGATAAATATGTTGAAGTGGAACCTCTGGAAGGTGATAATAAATATCAGGCAGAAGGTCATGGATTGCAGGTCAGTTGCTCTTTATTTGTCATCTATTTAAAAAGTAACTTCGGTCTGCACGAGGTTGCCTTGGCAAGATGGAAAAACGATGTTTTATGAAATGCGTTTAGATTGTTGATTTAGGAGATAGTTTTTTTGGTTGAAGACAAGTCAATGTTGTTTAGCAATTTAGACACATAAAACTATCTCTTCTCATTAACACTACTTTTCAATCTCTGCATTTTCATCTCTATTCCACTCGTCTTTTTATCATTGTACTTTCTTATGGCTATGCCCACACTGTACAACATTGTGGATCTTGCAGTGGTCCTCTAGAATTTACATTTGAGCCTAACAGGGACCCTATGGTGAGACAGTACATACTATGTAAACTGTTTGGTCTGCTATGCTCTTATCACACAAGTACAACGTCTTCTACCTCTCTTCACTGCTTATTGTTGAACCTAGATATCTACAGTCCTTTGGCATGTCATAACCGTTAAATGCATGTCTTATCCATTAATTGCTCTGTTCTACAGTCCTATTATTGCTTAAGTTACATTGATTGTACTATGAATGCCCTACTAATCTTACACCTCACTGACTGTAGTTTCTCTCCAGTTGGCTCAAATCATTTACCCACTTTTTGGGGGGTAGTTTGGGTAGTTGGTTTGTTGGCTTATGGTTTATTATGAATGAGTGTTTGTGGTGATGAAAGAGAGAATACACTATACTCTCTCTCCTCTTCGTGACCACTGACCACTCATTCACCTTAAACAAATATACCTATTACCCAAATACCCTCTTTATACCATTAACTAAAACTATTTCATTCGCTAATAACATACACAATGGGATCAGATCTGAGTACTCTTATTAAGCTCCTCTATTACCAATGTAAACATGCAAGGGTTTGATGCTGAAAGTTGTTCTAAGCCTATTGTTAAGCTAATCCTCTTGTTTATTCTCCTAATGTTCTCACACTAATGACTTCTATCCGCGCCATGCAAAATGGATGAGAGCTAAATCATTTCCCCCTTCCTGCACTTTTCTTTTTGCCGAGTTCATATGATCGTATGTGAAAGCATCTCATCTGACAATCTCCCTATACAGGAATAGAATTTTGGTATTTTTGGTGCTGAAGATGTATATCGTCTATGCTTGTGTGATGTTAGTAAGATTTAGAAAGTGGACGTAGGCCTACCAACTATAGGACTCTTATGCTCCGAGCTAGGAAGGCTGCTTGATCAGAGCGATCAAGGATGTGATATTGCAAGGAAACATAGGGGTTAATTTGGTCTATGAACCCACCATGTTGAATTAGGAAAAGGGTTTGAAAACTTTGGCTCGTGAATGGGTAAAGTTTACATGTTCCACAAGGTGAATCACCTCGTCCAAGTGCAGGGAAATGATCAAATTTTGAAAAATGCCCTGGTTACCTAAGAAGTAGGTAAGTTTGTCTTGAAGGTGGAAACATTAAGCCTAAGAATGCTCTACATTAAACACAAGCTTGTTTGTACGCTACTCTAAACGAGCCTTGTGAAATCCCCTCTTTCCCTTCTCATAATTGCACCCGCTATTATGGAACAACATTCAGCATTTCATATCATATGTAGATATTTACATAAAATGGCAACATGGAATATTGTTTATGCTGAGAAAAAAGTTCCAGTTCATAATTTGAGCCTACTCCGAATTGTTAGACAGGAGATTTTGACTTGTTTCAAGAGTTCAAAATCACGGAGATTTCATCTGCAGTGCTGAAGAAACTTCAATCTGTTTCTTTGCTCTTTTTGTTAAGTCCAACATTAATTGTAGTGCTATTGCACTGGCTTTTGTCTATTTCAGGATGCAAAAAAAGGCGTTCTATTTATTGATTTCCCTCCAGTTCTGCAACTGCAACTCAAGCGTTTTGAATATGATTTCATGCGGGATACAATGGTGAAGGTTAGTAAGTGCTACCTTACTCATTTTGTATATCTTTTGCAATGGTTTTTGAGACACATGTTTGCAGTCTAACTTTTTGAATCATTATAGTATGCCCCCGTCCACTTTCAGCATTTCAGTTTTTCTCTGTAAAGAGAGGCAAATAAAGTATTTTTTAGGTGAAAGTGAACATGTTTTCATCATGGCAACATTATAGTTTGTTTTTACCGGGGCATTCATTTAAGATATAGTGGTTTATACTTCCCTGTTCAAGAGATCTGGTTATGCTTTGCTGTAAATACTAAATGTGAAGGAAAAGAGATAGTGCAGAAGCCAGGGTTATAGAGCTATGATATATTCAAACAGGGTAAAATAGTAATGTAGAGAAACTTCCTATAAAGAGATCGAATCCAGTGTGGTCATTGCGATCCTCAAACTCTAGATGATAATATTATGTGCAGGCCTAACTGAATTCTGCTGTCGAAGTCCTGCAAAAATAGTAAGTTCATGTTAAGAGTTGAAAAAAGTCCTTGCGTTCCACAATGCATGGAACTCCTCCCTTCGTTTTGTTGGATTACAGATCCCAGAAAGGAGTTACTTGTCGTAGTGCTGCTTGATCCTCCAGAATTTACTCTATTCAGTGCACATGCTGTTGGTTTAAGTTGTTGAAATAATAAGAGTGAAAGAACTGCAGACCATCCATGATGCAACTAAAGAGATGGATAAATGTCTCTTAACATGTTATCTTAGTTGTCAACCTTATCAATCCCTCCTTACAAACAAACTAGACTAGCGGAGTGCCTCCAATCCATCTTCTCTGTTTAAAAAAACAGTACTATTAGAAGTTTCAGAACTTCGAATTAATCTACTGTTCCTTCACTCCACCACCGAATCCAAGCTTTTTGCTGCAAAATGTAAGCCCAATGCGAAACTTCAATTTCCTTTTCCCCGTACAATCAGTAAATATTTGGATCGATGCAACCTACTTGAGAATGACTCTGCAAGCCATTAGGCGGAAATCTTTCATGCCATTTATTGTTGGCAAAATGAATAGGCTCTTTTATTGAGCAATGAAGAGATAGCAGAGACTGCTGAATACTTAGAAGTACATTTACAAATTGCATGGGTTCACTGCAAAAAGGTTGGCTCTTGACATCCCAAGGTGCATTATTCTTACAAACACTCTTACAACAATGGTCTAGGTCTAGCCTGGCCATTTCTGCCGAAGCGGTTCACTCTGGGGTGCTGCTGCCCTGTGCACAAATGCTGGGCAGGTTCAGGAACTTGCAAGTTATCCAAGTTGCGCGCCTCCGAGAAATAGTGGGGCACCACATGGTTAAACTTGTACACTTGTTGTGTGCACTTTTGCAGTTTGACTCATCGTTCGACACACCACTAGTTATCAAACTGTGAACAGAAGCATCTGACAGTTGTTTTTTGATATAGAAGGATATATCATCCCAAGGAGTTATTCAATTTTTTTAAACCCTGATTAATTTGGAGTATTCATTTTTCTGACGTTGTACAATTAGTACTTCGTTTGAAATGCGGGAGTGAGTTAATCTTATCATGAAGGTTAAGAGTTAACTAGAAAGTATGCTGCTCTTTTAGTATCAGCTGAAGCTGCTCTCTTCCCAAGCCCATATATGCATATCACCCTTGCCTATTTTAACACTATACTGCAGTATGCTCTTTATTCACTGACCAATGTAGTCCTCTTAACGCCTCAATCTCCACTAGTGAGATGAGTATGAGCTTTGAAATTTTTTAGGAAGGCTAATTTCGGGAGGTAACTTTTCCTTTCCTTAACTTTTGGCCTAAATATAGCGGCGTTTCTTGAAAAGTTGAGCGATTTGGGTGTGGGATGTGAATGGATAATGCCGTAGCCTATGGAAGTACACTAGGGTTACGGATCTTCAGATCACTTGGTAGGAACTTAGTGCGGTTTTAGGATTCGAGACCATCATAATATTCCCTTGAGGACATATTACACTACACCTACCTGTACTATGACGAAAGTAACCCAAAACCTACGACACTTTCAATTTACCACTTAAACCCTCATGCTATATATCAATTGAGACTAATAACACCAGTTACCTAACACCGATACATAATTTGGATGGACTCTGGGGAAAAATAGTCTTTCTCCTACCTTCACAATACGACCACCAAACCAACCTCCACCACCACCCACCTTCTCCACTCTCTCTCTCTCTCTCCCCTTCACTGATCAAAACTCAGATACTAACCAAGGGCCATTGGAACAAATAATAAATTGAAATTACTGGAGATTTATGTTCTGGACCTTCAGGTAGATATGCCAAAACTAAATGAACGTCCCTTTACCAAACATCTTCAGTTCATATGTGGCTATAGAATTCTAATTGAATTGAGATGGAATCAACATAGACATGATAATAGTTCTCGGATTTGACCATTTTCCCAATCCTCAATCTCTCTTCTTAATCTCAACCTCAATCTCTCTATTCTATCTCAAGTTCCCCACTCCAAAAGCTAACTACACCCAACAGACCACTGGCAGTCTGTGCTGCCCCAAAAGAAACACCACATCCCCGCCGTCCATTAAATTCGAGGGGACACCGCCGCCTCGAACAACTACAACACCGTATTCGCCTGCCTATCACAGACTCAAGCAACCATCACCGCACTCCAAATTAATTTCTTTGCCGATAACTCCAAATAGAGCAAGCTTTCAATCCCAGAACACTGTAGCAGCTCGCCATGGGTTCCGATAAACCCAGAACTCGACGAGAAAGGGACACGCCAATTAGTCTTTGTTCCTTTGAACCCAACACTCCAAATCAAACCACCCCGAGACTAAGAATCCCCAATTCTATCCTTGAGTGACCCAAATTGAGGTTGGCCTCGTAATCCCCAACTCAAATTGGACAACCAATTTAACCAATGGTCTCCATCGAATCCAAAGCCCTTGTTGCCTCAATCGACATATAGGCCGCTCCCCGATTCAACCTTATTTTATCCCCAATCGAACACCATAGTTACAAAACCACAAACCCAGCAACCAGGATTCTTCACAAACAAACTGCCACCACCACTGTTGCAGATAGAAAGATTTGGGTAGATCCAACTGTTGCTGATGCGGGGGTAATTGAAGGCAGTGGAGAAGGTGTTGGTTTGGTCTATGTGATTGTCTGATTGATGGTTTTGAAAGAGTTGGTGTTATTGATAATTGGAAGGGTTTGTTATCGCAAATTTGAAGGCAGTAAAAGGTTGATATAGAACACAGTGAGAACATAAACGTTTAGAAAGAGAAAAAGGCCATTTTGCCCCACAGTCCATCAAAATTATTTAAAGGTGTCGGGGCTATTATTCTCAATTGATATATTGCACTAGGGTTTAAATGGTAAATGGAAACTGTGGTGGGTTTTGTGCTAGTTTCGTTAATAGTGCAGGTAGGTTTAGTGTAATTTGCCCTTTCCTTAATTACGTTTCTTTCAAGTATGTGACACCCCTATTGTAAACAGATTTAACTTGAATGTTTCTTCTACTGTAAAATTATCTAGTTTAACTGTAATGAGAAGCTTTTGAATCACCGATTCACAATTGGATTTTGGGTTTGGGAGAACGTTGATGGCTGATGTGTCATCAGGTCAGCCCACCAGGCATCAACGTATGTGATGCCAGAGCTGGTTTGATCTCTGCAGTGATCTTTTTAGACCTTTGAGCTCCTCTGTGAGGTCTCTGCAACTGAAAGATGATAGCTAAGGAGGAGCTGGTTTAGTTGAATGCGTTTGTGCAATCAGATGTAAATGCATATGTTGTTTTCAAAATATAATTAATTGCAGTTCATCAAATTATACCTTAACTAAATTATTGTATGCTGATAGATCAGTCATCAGATCCAATCTTGCTCTTCTTTCCCATGAAAATCAGACTTCATTTGCTCTGCACATATAAATTGTTTCGAGTTTGTAAGACTCTGTAGATGCTAATTAATTGTTTCAGTACGGTTTTCAACAATTTAGCTTCACAAGTTTTATATTGCTCTTCCTCTTGAGCGAGTACACAGATGCTCTGGCGACTTTCTTCATGCTACAGTATTAGTTGATAATCATCAGTTTATTCTGTAACTTTGCACCCACTCTGCAGATAAATGACCGCTATGAGTTCCCTCTTCAACTTGACCTTGATAGGGAGGACCGTAAGTATCTATCTCCTGAAGCTGATAAAAGTGTGCGCAACCTTTATACACTTCATAGGTAAGACACCTCTTTTCCATCATCGAATCGTTGATTCTAGTGATCCCGATGGAGGTATATAGTATATACTACCTTATGTGTCGACTGTTTGGTAATTGTCACCTCTTGTATAACATGATAATTGATTTCTGGTCGCTTGAATCCTTCTCGTTGGCTGATTGGTATTCATTGCGATCTTCGACGTTATATGCTTAATCTTCATATTTTATTTTTATCTATGAACGAGTGCTTTATTATTCACTGGCCGTATTATGATCTTCGACGTTTCATGCTTAATCTTCGAATTTTATCTCTGGACTAGGGTTTAATTTCCCCCCAAAAAGAACTGCGCAGAAAGAGAAATTAATTTGTACAGACTTCTGTGATTCCACACAGAGATCTAATTTTTTTATATAATTGCATAATCGCTTCAAACATATAATCAATGACATCACTTTTATTAAGCATACTATGATCAACCTAATGGTACTGATATGATATTAGCAAATACTCCCTTTGCCTGAAAATTATTGTCAGAGCGGACTTTCTGCCAAGTTTAAGGAGATGATTTGTCTCGCACATTTTTTTCTTTATTGAAAAGTGAAAAAGTAGGTGTCGTCTTAAAAGTACGACAATAATTTGGGATTTCCTTTTTAGGCCCGTAAAACAATAAAAATGGGACGGAGGGAGCTAAGTTACCTGGAACGTGGATCGTTCCGGTTCGTGGAACGGGAACTGGGTCGCGGAACGCCATACCCTATGGAATTCGGTACGCCAGGGGTGGGCTTCTTTGGATACCTTTCTAGGATTTTTACCATTGTAAATCATAAAGTGTAAAACTGCTCAATATATGCAATATTTAAAAGTCAATACTCTAAAAATGGATGTAACTTTGCAAATCTAATTTAATTCACCCTTCTACATAGATGATTTAGGTTAAAATAGTGGAAAAAGTTGGGATCGCCAAATTAAGCAATCTAGATCGCTGGTGTTCCATGTTTCGGAACGCGTGATCCAATTTGCAATTCGCGGGGAGTGAATTGTGGCAACACATGGAGGGAGTATAATATTATATCACCGCGGTTCGGGCAAGCTAATTTCGTTCGGCTCAAGCATTCCGAAAAAGCATACCCCTAACGAACCAAATTCCGATGGTTAGTGCGCACTGCGTTTCCATTCTGGACCAATCGACGATTTAGGTAACCTTGGTTTCGGTTTTGAAATTTCATTGTATTTAGAGTAAAAGACAGTAACCACCCCTATCTTTTGATGAAAATACACTTTGGTCCCCTGACGTTTGAATAATTCCACTTTGCACTCTTGCAACAAACAGACCCTAACATCACTACTGAAAAAACGATTTCACCCCTGAAATTGCAAGAAAATTACCCCACTATATTTATACCCTAATCTCTCTTTCACTCTTCACCTCTTTCTCTTTTCACCTGTTGCTTTTACAGCCGACGCATCCTCCAACCTCCACCTTCTTCTCATTTTCCTCTAACCTCCAATCCTGCTAGTGGGTCGTCTTCTATTGCCGTCTTCTAGTGGGTAGGCCTCAGCCAAGCACCGCCACACGAAGGTCGGTGTTTCGCATGATCGACCAAGGACAGCCACACGAAGGTCGGTGTTTTGATTTGTCGCTCAATTTTCTGGGTCTGGTTTTACCGGAAGAAGACGAGGTAGCTGAAGCTATAGTTTTGATTAAGTTGTCAGGTACCTGTCGACATGGTTTGTGATGGATATGGCATCAACTATCCCATTTGAGGTATTGGCTTTCCTCTTCACTGGTAAACACCAAAATGGTCTCTCTTCTGCCCTCCCGGTTTGCTCCGGTTCTGGCGTATTCGTCGCGTGAAACAATTCTTCACCAGGTAGAACCAGTGTTACCACAATTCACGCGTACCCCCGCAAATTGCGAATTGGATCGCGCGTTCCGAAACGTGGAACACCAGCGATCCCAGTTTTGTTCACTACTTTCACCTGAAGTATCTATGTAGAAGGGAAAATTAAATTTTGAAATGTTAAGTTACATCTATTTTCTGAGTATTGACTTTTTAAATATTGTATAAATTGAGCAGTTTTAACCTTCATGATTTGTGGAAAATGGTAAAACTCCTATAAAGGTATCCAAAAAAACCTACCCTTGGTGTACCGAATTCCATAGGGTATGGCGTTCCGCGATCCCGTTCCTGTTCCATGAACCGGAACGATCCGCGTTCCAGGTAACTGAGGGTAGAACCTCCTCCAATCGATTTTCCCAGTTCTACAACTCGAATCGAGCACTTGTTTTGAAGAATTAGATGATCAGTATCGGATTGTGACCACCAGGTGTTTGTTGTTATTGCAAACTTGAGAATGACATCAGACTCAACTAATTCTGGGTTTGATATGTAGAGAGGAGATGTAGATGTCGGCTAGGGTTTGGTTAAGAAAATATAATTTGGGAAGAAAAGGGGATGGGGAAGAAAGGAGAGAATGGGGAAGAAGATACGATTGAGTGGCAGATCGGTTTCTTCTGTTGAATGTTGCCAGAATCCATGGACGGTGGATGGCGATGTGGTTGCTGTTGATGTTCGAGGGCGCTGATATTGTGGCCGAGATGGGTTTCGGACAGAACCATGGATGTTGAGTTGCGACCTGGGTTTTTGGTCGGAGGGCGGTGACGGTGGTAAGAGGCAGAGTTCGTCAAAGTGTATGGGCACAAAAAGACCCAAACGAGAAAATGTTTGGTTCATCAATCAAAAAAGTTGAATTTCTCTTATTTTTTCTCAAGTTCTTCTGTTGTGAGACTCGGCCCTCAATCAAGTGTAGTTTCTGGGTTGAGTTGAGGATTAATTGAAGAGTTAGGGTTCCTATTGCTCTTCCATTTTTTTCCGGTTTTCATTTTTGAGGCTGTTTGGGTTTCAAAAAATATTATGTGGTTGTTTACATTTATGAATCTGAAAAGTGTATTTGGCTCAGAAGATGAAGAGGAATTGGTTTGGGGAAGTTGGTGTTGAACTGCTATTAAAAGATTGTTGTGTGAAGAACAAGAATATTGTTGTTGTTGTTCTTAGGAGTAGCATTGAATGAGGGCAACAAAGTCCAAAAAATACACAGGGGCAATATGATCCAAAAAATCTTATCACCCACTTTTCTAACGGAACATGACTAAAGGGTGCAAGTGTCCACGGATTATTCCGATATAAGGGTGCAAAGTTGAATTTTTCAAACGTCAGCGGACCAAAGTGTATTTTTATTAAAAGTTAAGGGTGTTTATTGTCTTTCGCCGTTTCTCAATAAATTAGGCTCACCTTTATTAAATAGATAATATTACTTTTTTTTTTTGCTTGTGTTAGCTTAAATTTTATTCGTTATCTAAAATGAAGAATTCAGTTGTGTAATTTCACGTAAGACATAAAAACTACTCTCCACATGATCATTGACAAAAACATAAATGAAAGATTGAGAATATGGATAAATAAACAATGTCCGTATTGAGAATACATATCCATAGACCATAGTTTGATGCGAGTATCACAACTCTTCTTGATGAACATGATGTATGGTATTGACTTAGTAGTATGCAGTACCAACCTTGATAAATGGTCCTGGAGAGTAGATCTAGATTTGTAAATTTACATTATCATTCCATAAGACACTAAATTGTGATAAAATTAAAGAGGCACTAGGAAAAAAAGGCATTGTAAATGTTTTCGCTAAAGTAAGATACCTATGGTAAGTACTAATTCCTCCATTCTTCAATATTTCTTCTAAATCTGCATCAAAATTAACGACAAAAAAATACGAATTGGTAACTAAATAGATGACATGTTCAACCACACTTGAGTACCCCTACTTCATTATATACTATTGAAATCAATGATTTGATTTAATTAGAGGATTTTGTAGTGAATGAGAATGAGACTAGTTATATATTGGTGAATAAATTGATATTTAAGGATGTCAAATTTCTAATTTTCTAATTTCAGGGTAAATAATGATTCAATCTAATCATGGTTTATTTCTTTTTCTGTATCAATTTAGAAGTTCAAATGGCCTGCCAAATTACACAATTTCATATTAATTTATTAAACTTTCTAACGTCATTATATTTGAAATTAGGTCTAAAAAGTGAATTGTATCTTTCCCTTTTCTACTTTGTAGCTTTTATTTTCGAGGAGATCAATCTTTCATGATCACTATAGTTTCACTATAGTAGTAATTTATATAAAAAATTTCATAAAATTAGTTGCGCGACTACTCTTCTCTACTTTTTATTTTTCATCAAGTTAACTTTGACCACCCGTTTCTCTCTGTGGTTAATGTTTCAAGTCTGCGGAAGTTTGACCATGAACTAGGTGCTCTATCTCTAGTCCACTCCAGAGTCAGATTTTAGAAATAGGCTTCGAACTGAAATTCGCAAACAACAGTTCTACCTTGATACCGCCTCCCGTAAATTCACATTTACATCACAATTTTTGCTGCTTGTGATTTCTTCTACAGGAGGTTACTTGTTTACTTCGAATTTTCCGATATTTGAATAACATCTGAAGTCCACATTTCTTTTGGCAGTGTTTTGGTTCATAGTGGAGGAGTGCAAGGTGGGCATTATTATGCTTTTATCAGGCCTACTCTCTCTGATCAGTGGTATGCATTTTGCCTTTTCCCTTTTTCTTGTTGTTGTTGTTTGTTTGTTAGTTTACAAAATAGATTAAATGGGAAATACCTGGAGGAAACTGGTCTTTCCGTTCTTTGCATTATTTTGAAGACAAGTGCATAAATGCACTCTAGCCTTCAAATTTTGCTAGAATTGGAAGTAACAGTGAATTGTAAAAAGTTGGTTTTCACCCCTAATTATGAAAAAGAAAGCTATTTCTGGTGGATGTTCTAAGCAATAAATTGTGTCATCAATCATATTTTAGTAATTACTTAGAAGAAAACAAAGGGAGGTATTCCCGACATTTATCATGCAGTCAGCTTCTCCTGTTCTGTTTCAATACAACAGCAGAAAACAAAGTTTCAACCTGTTCTCCATTCAAATAATGGGAATACCACGGGGCTTGCAAAGTTTTGACATTGTTGTGCTGCTTATGCTTCAAGTTTAATAGTTCTCCCATTCTTTTTCTAAAAATGAAGCAAATAAATTCTTGGAGGAAATCACATTGTTGAATAAAAGGGAAAATATGCATGTTTGAATATAGACGTGTACATAACAGTAATTACAATTTCTAAAACCTCTTATTTGTAACTTTAATATTATATTCAATTGTATGCAATAATAATGAGTTGTAATGATGGTGATTTCGTGCGGTTAAATGCACAAGGTATTGAGAACTTTTGTAGTCACATATTTCTATAAATATGAAAAACACACAAGTTTGAGCTTTATAGACAAGCACCTAATGGAGCTTGTTCTCGAGTTATGTTTACGAACATGTTTACTAAACGAGTCTACAAGCTCAACTCAGGAGTCGATAAACAAACGAGTTAACGAGCCCTATCGAGCCGAGCATCACTGTGCTCAAGCTCGGGGTATTTATAAAAGGAGCTCTGGAATGAAGCTCAAGCTTAGCTCGTTTAAAATTCCAGTCGACCGTGAACGAGCTTTTTTTTTGGAGCCGAACACCAAGCTACTCCTGAGCGGCTTGGCTCGTTAACAGCCCTACCCTTTTACACCTTGTATTTTCGTTTCCCAGGTTCAAATTTGATGATGAACGAGTTACAAAAGAAGACACAAAGAAGGCCCTAGAGGATCAGTACGGTGGTGAAGAAGAGGTAACACTACTGACATTACTTATGTGTCGTGCATTCCTATATTGTCTCCTGATTACAGTTGAAATTTGATGCTCGCTTTTTTTAAATATAATTGTCCTGCAGTTTCCACAGATAAATCCTGGAGTCAACAGCACTCCGTTTAAATTCACAAAATATTCGAATGCCTACATGCTTGTGTACATACGGGAAAGTGACAAAGAAAAGATAATTTGCGATGTGGGTGAAAAAGATGTTGCAGATCATCTTAGAGTAAGATTTGGTCGTTTACATCATCGAGTAGATATCTATAGTCGTCGGTTATTTGGCATCGGTTTTTGTCGAAATTGACTCTGTAAACTTCTCTTTCATAGATAAGGTTGAAGAAAGAAAGAGAAATAAAAGAGGACAAAAGAAGATACAAAGCTGAAGCCCATCTGTATGCAATAATCAAGGTCTTGATTTCTTACTAGGCAGTGCTTCTGTGATCGGTTGTAGAAATGAAAGTTGTTTTCAAGCTAGTTTATTATAAGTTACTGACTCAGTTATTTGAACTTGTAGGTTGCTCGAGATGAAGACTTAGTAGAACAGATTGGAAAGGAAATATTTTTTGATCTCGTGGACCATGAAAGGGTCCATAGTTTTCGTGTTCAGAAGCAGAAGCCCTTCAACCTTTTCAAGGTATTGACTATGGCATTGCATTTGATTTAGGAAAAGCTTGTTTAGGTACAAATTGACTTACTTTCGCCCTTCAAACTTTAAGTAGCCTCGTTACATCTCATGAGTGCATGTTTGGGTCATAGATAGGATGATTTTTTTAGGACAAGTGAAATGTATTTTAATCAAGATCCACACTTAACGCACGGAATAGGGAAAACAGGGAAGTGGTTGGTGTAGCGATCCAACAAATGCCAGAACTACCCCGAGACAATCCGAAGCCACTGAAGCTGCTTCATTTCCTTTCCTCCTGGTGAAATGAATATCACCCTTTACTTTCTCAGAAGATGTTTCAATTCCATTACTATGGCATCAGATTCAGAAAGCCAAACTTTGGAGGAATGAATTGCAGAAACCACCTCCGAGCTGTTTGATTCAAGGTCAAACCTATTTTTCTCAATGTCAATTGTCAAGATTGTGTCCTCAGCTGCACACCAGACAAAAGGAGTCCTGTAGGAGCTCCTACCGTCCAGATCAAAGGAGCCTATTAGCTGGAACTAAATGTGCCCAGACAAATCTGAATAATAGGATAAGACTGTAAATAACCCATATCCCACGTCGAGAACAGGCCCGAACGATGAAAGATACTAAAAGAACTTAGATAATTTGGAACTTCCTAATTGGTTGAGTCTGGCATAAACAGAACATCCAGCCCCGAATCACCACTCTCTCCTCTCACTACTCATTGCAACTTAGAGAAACAAATTGTCCCTCAATCTCCAGAAGAGCTCATATCATTCACCATGAGAAGAATGATTTTCCAGATTACCTTGTTCGGCCTGGAGGACCCTCGGATTGATCCAAACCATTGACACCTACTTGTGCGCAGAGAAATAGAGACGTGGTATATAAAATGTCTCCTGATACGAATCCTGCCGTCACCATTGGTTATTGATCGACATTCTGGAAGCTGTGTATCATCTTTAAGCAACTTTCACTTGTTTTCTTTGTGGAACTAGGATGGCCATTGTTCCGCAGTTGGTCCTGTCAGGGCATCTCCAACCCCTCAAGGGGAGGGGGAGGCGATGGGCATGGGGTGAACAAAAATACGGTCTGGGTCCAAGCCCTCATGGGGAGGAAGAAGTGGCGGCAGGGGGACTTTTTAGGCATGGGTGGGGGTCAACCCCTCCATGGATAGGCTAAGTAATCAAGGTTTTGGGTATATTAATTCCACTTAATTATATTTTATACTTATAATTTATAGTTTTTATGATTAATATATATATATGTAATTATATTCTGTATTTTTTTTTATGAAAAAATTATAAATTTTGCGGTAACTGAAGAATATATTTAAGGAATAAAATGTTTTTTTTTTTTTTTTTTTTTTTTTTTTTTTTTTTTTTATCTTGTGTTAACTCTAATACATCTCCTTTTTGTGACGATTAGCAATTATAATTATTGAATAATTGAGCAAGACAATTAAGGAACGCCAAATTTTGTGTGTTCCATTACCGTTCTACTCGCTATCTTTTGTAGTAAAATTTATTTCTCATTGTTGGAAGGACTTATTTTCTCCTACTTGTAATTGTGATTTTGACATAATTGAGCAAGAAATTAAGGAACATTAAATTTTGTGTTTTCCATAACCGTTCTACTAGCTATCTTTTGTAGTAATTTTTTATTCTCTTTGTTGGAAAGACTTATTTTCTCCTACTTGTAATCGTGATTTTGAAAAATATAAGTGTTTTCTGTTATTATTGTTATTATCATTTTAGTTGATTATATATATTGTTATTATTTCATATTCTATTTTACTAGTACTAATAATTTTATTTTAAATAATTACATGTGTTCTGAAAACAAATTTAATTGGGGGAGGGGAGGGGAAGGGTTGTAAATGATGAGTAGTAGCTTGGGGGAGGGGGAGGGGGAGGGGGAGGGGAAGTGGAAAAGGGTGGGCACGTGAGGGGCGGGGGAGGGGGTGATGGGTTGGAGATGCACTAAACCATGATTTGAAACATAAGCATCATGAGTTCTACGTTGCTGGAAGCAGTTTCTTATGCCTCCTTCCCTGATGGTTGGTCTGATTAGCGGCCTGCCACGAATTGGTATGCATCAATAAAAAAGAATAGATGGTCCAATTAGCGACCTGCAGGGTCCTCCCATGTACTGAATTTGTGTTTCAGGTTTTGTTTTTGTGTGCCGTATCAGTGTTTTTCTTTGGTCGTGTTTCTGTTTTTCTAAATAAATTTGTTAAATAGGTATTTTGGGCCTTCCCAAGGTCTCCTTAAATTAATGTGATATGCGTGTATTTTAGGAGGAGGTTGCTAAAGAATTTGGTATACCTGTGCAATTTCAACGTTTCTGGATTTGTGCAAAGAGGCCAAACTTGACGTTTCGTCCTAGTCGGCCACTGACACCCCAGGAAGAAGCACAACCGGTAACAATTGGTCACTCTTGTAACAGTAACCTGCTTTATTTTCTTTGGCTATTTTGTTTAATATATCTCTTATTGCTAGTTTTATGCACATGTCAATTGCTAGTTTACTTTTCACATCTGTCAGTGGGATCACATCACAGCCTCTTCATTATGGAGTTGGTCAGAGTTTGCCTTTGAAACAAACCAAGTACAATTTACGAAGATATTGCAGGAAAATTGAGCTAACATCTCCATGTTGTCCTTGGGATGAGGAGTTTCTGTATGAATTTGTTTCTTTTGTAGGCAAAAGCATATCAGTGAAAACTTGTACCGAAGAGTTGTTATGAGTCTATTGCGGTGTCTATACCTGTTAGTAGTCCTCTCATATTCTCTGCCATGAAGTAGGTTGCATCCTCTTTTGAGTTTTCACTTTGCTCCCTGGTAAATTTCAGATTGCTGCTTCCTGAATCCACAAAAAGATAACAGCCTGATGCATTCATGACCTTTGAGATGCAATGCTTGTTTAGAGACATCCTAGACGTCACATTTAGTTCGAAAAAATTTGTTATTTATTTTGGAAAGTTCGATAATCTGTTATCTTGGATAAAAAGGTCAAACCTTGTCTAATGATGCATTCATCAGCTCACATTCTTATAAATTATCCCAAATATCTTTAATAAATGATATTTATGAGCTGTTTCTAGCTGTGCGCATATCCAGTAGTGTGTTCTTGAAAGTCTTTAGCGTTTGTCAGTTTTGTAAATGTTTGAACTTTTGGCCATAGAAGTCAAAAGGTTGAAGATCTTATGAAGATAATGGCTTATGTGCTTGATATGATTAGGTTTAGAGTTTAGACAAGGGCGGTTGCTGGATCTTATATCTGGGGGGACACACCGAACACTAACTGTACCCACAATTATATGTGAAAAGTTAAGGTAGTACTTCCATTAGAGAAAGTTAAGGACTTCAAGACATTTTCGTCACTTAGGGTCCTTTTGATAATATTCTGGGTGACCTATATGAACTTCAAAATGGAGGGAAATGGTAGTACATAATGTATTCTGGGTGGCTGTGGGCGTATCCTGTGTTCTTAGTAAATACTCCCCTGGGTTTATAGGGTCATGAACTGATCGAGGCTCAAGAGCTGGCAGGGCTGATCAGCTGGAGGCTTATATCATGTTGTTAGCCTTTTGTCATTTGCCTGCTTGAAATTGATAGATTTTTCATTGAACTTTGTACCAATCGCAGGGGTTACTTTCTCTCTGTTGAGTTTGGGCCTTTTGTTCTCATTTTGGCTTTTCTTCTTGATTGAATTCACAAAAGCTATTGTATAACAACAGCTAAAGGATGATACAATCGAAGCTAAAGCTGTTAAATCATGGAACCTCAACTGCGAACAGTGTCTTGGAAAACAAACCTTCCTTCTTGAAGCATAATATCTTTAATATTTAACGAATATACCTCCACCCTTTTGTACATTGTTTGAGTCTTATATTCTCCTTCTCATTTCTACGAACTCCAACAATCATGATCTCTCTTTCTTGCACACCCTAAGAATTTTCCACAGTTCATTTGGAAAGTTCAGTATTCGGCATACAGGAAACGAATATCTTCAAAGAAGTGGTTATTGACAGGAACCACAACATATATTTGTTTGCCTTCTTATGTAACGCCAGGACACGACATGGTCAAATTCTTCTTGCAGAAGAAATTGCAGAAGAAATTAACCCTTCCAGTGTCGCATGGTCTTAGGTGTTGTTTCCAGGCACACATAAAGGTCCACGGTTATCTCTTTGTTCTGCTGACTAGGATATGGGATTATGGAAATTACTGGTACTATCTTTACTCTTTCGGTTGAGTTCTGGGTTCGGTAGATCTTGGCAGTTTGATAATGTTGAATAGTGATGCAGTGGCTTAAGGCATAGGATAAACATTTCCGGAATTTAATCAACCCTAACGAATATACATGTGGTAAAGTAATATGCCGGTGTTTTGACAACAGAAGAAAGAGCTTTCTCTTTTTGCGACCAGGCTATTTTAGCTTTGTGCCCAATTCTTTTTGTCATGGTTGATAAACTGCATGGTGTTTGCTTACAAAAGTTTTGAGATATATTCTATTCAGCTAATTACTTATTATTTCTTGTAAATGTAGGTTGAGTTGTTGAGGGACTATTCTATTAGGATGAACAATGCGGAACTGAAGCTGTTTTTAGAAGTGGAATTTGGTTTGGTAGTACATTGTTTAACTATGTTGATTTACATCATTATCATTAGCTTGCAGTGGGAGGGGTACTTTGGTCCAGTTTTCCCTGATTTTAGAACTGACATTTTACACAATAATGTAGGATCGAAGTCCAGTTTCTCTACCTGAAAAAACCAGAGAAGATCTTCTCCTTTTCTTCAAATTTTATGATCCTTATAAGGAAGAGCTCCGGTAACTACTAGCCTTTTTCCATGTATCTTTGCTCTTTCATTGTGTCATAAGCTGCTTCTCATGATTTTTCCTATGTTGCCAGGTATGTTGGTAGATTTTTCGTGAAGAGTTATGGTAAGCCAATTGATATTTTAACAAAACTTAAGGAATTTGCTGGATTTGATCCGGATGAAGACATTGAACTTTTTGAGGTTTGTGTCTCAATCTCAATAGTTTAAACTTCATATTATATCTATTTAGCTTTCTGCATCACGTTAAGTTGTACCTTTCTTATCCATTATGACACAATTTTCAGGAAGTGAAATTTGAGCCCCATGTCGTGTGTCCACACCTTGACAAGAGGATTTCGTTCCGCAATAGCAAGGTGCTGCAGTGATCTTTGTGCTGTGTTATTGTGATCTAATAACTTAATCATTATTTAATTTATTTATTTATTTAATCATTTATTTATTTATTCTTTTTGTTATAGATTGAAGATGGGGACATTATTTGCTTTCAGAAATCCCCTTCACATGATAGTGAAAGACAGTGTCGATTCCCTACCATTCCTTCATTCTTTGATTATGTACATAATCGCCAGGTATTATATAGCTTTAACCTTTTTTATGTTTTTTTGCACGCATATACTTCTTCTCGGATACTGTCAACTCATTTACATGTAGAAATATTTATTGAATTAACTAACTGAAGATGCAAGTTCTCCTGTCGGTTGGATGGATGCTACAGATAAAAAGCCGAAAGCATATTTTTCTGCAAGGTCCCTTTGAATTCTTATTCAAATACTTCAACGAGTATTCATAATTGAAAAGGCATAATTGTCCAGAGTATAGGTTGCAATAGCTGGGACTCTTTTATGTGGAATGGACACAAACACCATGGAAGCAATATGGTAGAAGTTGTGATCATAAGATAACCAACCTAGTATGCTTTTTCCTTAGTACTTGTAACTGCACACAGCTGCACGGGCAATTCCTGAAACGTGTGATGAAGTTGCATAGCTATCAGATTAAGAGAACTGATTCTGTCATATGCATGATCCACTACTTATAGGCGATAGACTGTCCTGTACAATTCAACTGTGGGCTAGTAACATACATGTTTAAGTTGGAGTTCAAATTGCATACATGTGATTTCGTTATACTGAACCTACATGTGTGGCTGATGAGCTATATTACTGCTAATCCAGGCCATTAGTGTATTCCAGTTTGTTCTGTATGTTACAGTTTGTCCAGATTGTCAAAGCCTTCCAACAATTAAATTTTACTACAAAAGGGCAACATACCTCAGCAATTACATACCAGGTCAATTAATATTTAAACACGAGTATTTGAGTGGAACTCTGACCTAATGACATGTATGCATGTTGAATTCAACTGTATGATAAATATATACATCACTTACCTGTGGTTTAGGGATGTAAATCCACTTTTTGGTCCAAGAATAGGAGGCACCATACCTGCCAGAGGTCTTCAAAATGTCCAGAGGGGGTTCATTGGTTTCAAAGGACCACTAAGTGGACTAAGAAACCCTCCTTACATTTGAGGACTTCTGCAAGAGAGGTGCCTTGGATGTCCTGGCTATGCAGGATCCTTTAACTGAACACTGAGTCGACTAAGAAAACCCCTTAAATCTAAGGAATTTCTCAAAATAGACACGAACACAGAGATATACGACATGAAGCAGATAAGGATGGTGAAGAAGCAGAGTTGATGTAGGCACGATTATTTGGAACTTCACAGAAATGGAACATGGTTTGGCAGCACGTGCGACTAGCACACGGACAACCAACCCGCCCACGCCAGCCCCAATTCCGGATTAAAACAATGCAAATTTCCACCACGCAGCCTCCACCAGTATTTCCAAGACCACCAGTAATCCAGAACCTTTGTCTCCAATGCACCCTGCAACAACTCACAATTATGACCCACCACTAAGATGACTAGAAGCACAACCTCCTTATTTGATTCAGATCCATTGTCTCTACCCTCAATCGCAAAACAGAATTGCACGGTGAATACTTTGTAAATGAAGTCCATTGTAAAGAATCACCGGGGGGGGGGGGGGGGGGAGGGGGTTGCAAAAGTTACATCTTCCATACCCAACTCGCATCAAAGAAATAATTTATTTATTTTCAATTACATAGAACATCATATAAACCTACAACTACTTTCTACAAGGGGAGGGGGAAGTGTTGAACCCAAGACCTCTCACTCAACAACGGAGGGCCTTTGGGAAACTCATGGGTACCATTGGTAAGGATTTAGGTTTTTTGTGGCTGGCTGGCTGCTGGTTTAAAGGGAAGTTGGATTGTGGTCTTTGTGAACAGATCAAAGGAGAAGGAAGGGGGTTTGGTTTAAACGTGGATTTTGGGGCGAATGTAAACATGGGTATGAAAAAGTGCTGTAAATGTAAAGAGTTCTTGTTTTAGGGGTAGGCACGCAGGCAGAAGATGCCCCATTAAAAAGAAATAGGTGACATGAGCTAACAGTGAATAACAGCAGAACTCTTGGGTTAGTTAAAAAATTGAACCACTGGTTGGCAGTTTGAAATTATCCTTTTGTTTAAAGCTAAAATCAGTTTCTGGTCTTTTCCGAAAGACTTTCATTGATAAAATTAAGTACTGCCAGCTCTTGCCAACAAGTGTGACCCAGTTATCAGTATACTCACTTGGAAGCTCGAAAATAGAATACTAAAGTTTCTTGAGATTCAGTTTTCCTGAAGTAAAAAAGCACCACACCTGGTCTACATGGGCTAATGGCGTTCCATTTTTCTAACTGCGGATGTCCAAGGTGTTTTCTATTATCATTTTAATAAGGCTTCAAATGACTAACTGTCCAGAATTACCAAACAAATATTGTTATATTTGTATTGGAATGTGAAAGAATGCTTTGGAATAAATCTTCGCATTTGGAAGTTTGGGACTTTGGGTACAATTGCTAGGCCCCTTAGGGCTCCAGCAGAACGAGGTGAAAAAATGTAAAATTTACACGTTTTAAACTTTGTATGAGAGATATAGGGTTCATTCCAACAGTAAATTTTATTTTGTGAGTAAACTAGTTAAATTATGCAATTCTGAAATGCATGGGAGGAAAGAGATAGACACATTTTTTTGCAGTCCTACTTTCTAGTTCTCTAAATATAACAAGGAAGATGCATATTTTGTAAAATGCATGTTGATTTGCATAACATGTTGGACCTCAATATTTCACTAACTTCTTCATATTTTGCTAATAATGCGTTTTGCATGATCTATTGGAGATGCTCTTAGAGAAAAGGGACTCACTATCTTCATGTCAAAATAGGCAAAAGTTAGTGCAACACTCATCATGATATGCTAAATGCAACTATTGTAGGTGTAGTTATAGATTTCTGCTTTTAGGAGTCTTAAATTCTTGTGCCTCGTCTATGTTGGCCACATGTTCTATCACCTTAAAAAGGAGAAAAAGAATTCAATTTCAGAACGTACATTGATGCATAATTTGAGCCAGTTTTGATGAATACAAATAATAAACACTTCTGACCTGTGTGTGGCATGACTTCTATTTTTTTAAGAAGTGGTTGTGTGGTATAAAGCTGGCATGTATTGGAGCCTGATGAGATCTGCTTTGATTATGTGGACTCAATACTTATCTACTGAAATTCATTATTTTTTTATAGTTGTGCACTCTAATTATTTGCAGATGGTTCATTTTCGAGCTCTCGAGAGACCCAAGGAAGATGGCTTCTGTCTAGAGCTGTATGTACCTTAAGGCTTTTGTTCATGCATTTTATAAACTGAATAGACAGATAGAGCATCAAATTGTTGACCATACCCTTTCTCCCTTCTAATCAAGTCTTTGTCCATCTATTCAATTTATAACAGATCGAAGTTACATACTTATGATGATGTTGTAGAGAAAGTGGCCAACTATCTTGGTGTAGATGATCCATCAAAAATAAGATTGACTCCTAACAATTGCTACTCTCAGCAACCAAAGCCCTTTCCAATAAGATATCGAGGTGTAGATCATTTGTTGGAAATGCTTTTCCACCACAATCAGGTAGCTTTTTAGCATCTCTGCTGGTTTAATGCCTTGTCTGCTTACTTTTTCTTAAGCAGTGTTCTTTTCTCAACGAAAGTTCCCGTGAAATATGTTTACATGCTTGCTAATACATTATGCTTAAAGGGATTGACAGTTGCATTATTTTGTTCTGTTACAGTTTTCTGACATTTTGTATTACGAAGTGCTGGATATTCCTCTGCCAGAATTGCAGTGTCTGAAAAATCTAAGAATTGCTTTTCATCATGCAACTAAGGATGAGGTTTGCATCTTTCTATAGGAATCGGCAGTGCCCTTTTAGCTTCCATGGTTTTTGAGTTCTCTTGCATCATTGCTGACCTGCTCTTACTTTCAGGTAGTGGAACATGATATTCGATTACCGAGGCAGAGCACTGTGGGAGATGTACTTAATGAACTGAAGATGAAGGTAAAGTTTTTTCATTGATTGTATGTAATTAGCACTAGATAAATAACAAACTCTTCAAATGAGCACTCTATCAAGCTAAATTACTAGATCGTTTTCATTATTCAGCTTTGAGAACCATCAACCATGTACCTTTGTTGGATGGCCATGTCTTGTTGAAAACTCTAGTAGGTTCTCTGACTGCACCTTTTCTCAAGAACTTATCAGAGAATGGAAAGAACTTGCATTTTACTAGGTTACTGTATGCAGCAACTCATGTAGTCTTAGACGCATGCTTGAAAACTCCTTGCAGGGTAAAACGTAAATGAAACAACTCTTGGGAGACTCAGTATTGATCTCTGTGTTCTAGAACTAACCATGGTTCATATAGGACTATCATCATCGTAGCTCAGTGCATATCACAAGATTCTTCTGGTTGCATAACAAATCAATTACATATTTGTGCTTCTTGAAACAGGCTGATTTGTCTCATCCTGACGCGGAACTAAGACTGCTTGAAGTTTTCCATCACAAGATATTTAAGGTAATGACCAAGTACGGGCATCCCTTTATCATATCCTCAGTTTACTTATTTTTGTTAAACAATCCACACCCTCTGGACTTTAAACTTCAATTTCATCCATGCACATCCTCCTGTGTACTGGACTATGTTACTTGGTTCTCATTTATAATATTTTTATTGTTGCCTGTTGAAAAAATATTTACTTTGCTAAAGTAAAGATGCATCTTGGTATATCCCTTACGGTTAGATTTTGCAGTCAAGGGCATCCTGCGTGTTTATATATGTCCTCTAATCTCTGAAGTAAAAAATCACAGGCTTTCACTTAGTCCTACTGGCTTTGTTGAATTCACAACGGCTAGATAGTTGGGGCACCAGGGTTTTACTTAAATTCTTAATTCATAGAATCATGACAGGAATTAGGCATGTGCCTGGACACGCTTGGAAAATTTATATGAAGGCATAAAATCAAAATTTGTCTGCTTTATTGTATCGTGCTGATGTTATACATGATCTTTAGAAGTACAAATTTAGTCGGTTCTTCTCAAAGGGTGTAACCGTGTAATACAATCCCGTCCCTGATATAGAATTCTCAAAAGTTGCTCATTGTGGTGAATAGAAGTGTAAAGATAAAGAGAAGAAACATGTCCACCACATTATCTTCTCGGCAGTCATACAGTAACAGCGTTTAAAGAATAGGTATATGCCCAGGAACGACTTCATGAGAGAAACATCCCGGCAAACCGGTCACTCTTGGGAGTTTCTGCCCCGGTCGAGATGATCATGGAATTACACATGATCTCCTACGGAGTGAAGTTGGTATTTGATGTATTACAATGGTACACGATGTTGAATTAGCAAAAAAATATAATATGGTAAAAGACACTACCCCCTCCCTCTCAACGTGAGGCATAAAGACACTGTATCCCCTTAGCCAAGCTTGTCGATACTTTATCCCCCTCCGTCGGTCATGGGCATTATTGGGGTCTTCCTCCAGATTGTTAACAACAGTTTTTTTACTTTTCTCCCCTAGATTGTGTAGAAAGTTCATTATAC